>OX235273.1:52968160-54332790 GCA_944472155.2 Trichobilharzia szidati
AATATATCTTTAAACTTCTTATTTGTCCATTGACTTTTTAGTTATTTAGTTTTTGTTTTGTTTATTCTTTTGTTTTCAGTTCATGTGTAATGTGTTTTGCTATTATTCATTTTCAGACACTTATTGGCGTATGTTTGTTTGCTGAATATGTTGCTTTTTTGCATATATTTGAATCATTTGCATTTTGTTGATGATTTCTTTTCTACTACTGATAAAATTTCCTTTATTCTTCGAATAGGTGTCTTGATGGCTTAAATATCATTGTTGATTAAATTCGGAACATTTGCCATTGATTTTTAAGTGTATGAACTCAATTCTAATCGAAATAATGCTGTGAATCCACAGAGATAGATTCATGATGCATTTTGAAAAACATAGGTTTTATTTCTAATGAATAACAAATTTTATGTCATGAAAAGATGAGAAGATGAATTTTCTGACTGACACTAAAACTTTGTTGAACCGATAATTGCTTTGCATTATCACTGAAGGATCTCCATTTACACCAACTTGCCTTATGAGCCCATGAAATCTCACTTAATAAATATCACTACCTTATGATCATACTTTCTCTACGTCCACCCCGAAAGTACATTGAACGTGTAATTCTTTTATGTATGTTTTTTCCCTTTATAAAAATGTGGAAGTTTTAACGCGTGATGTTATGGAACTCGGTGGTTTGTGGTCATTCTGTATATTGTGTCACTTGTGTTTTCTGTGATTCCTAGTTCCCAGTGAGTACATTTCTTTTGTTTGAGCTTGCTTGTCTTCATCTTTTCAACCACTTTTTGATTTATTATCATTTGAGACGTCACGTTGTCGTGTACTATTCTTGTCTTACATATATTATTAATATGTTACTTAAATATGCAGCTTACAATGTAATAGTGCTGTAAATATTACAAATGATCTCCAGACACCTCAATGAGATTTCGCCACGTTTTAAAATATTCAATGTGGACTATGAATTAGTTTCACTACGGTTATTTCATTTTTATGATGGGAGTTTCATGTCTGCAGATATACGAGTTATTTTAAAAGGAAACACACTTAGTGACAAATTTTATTGGTTAAGGGCTTTTATACTTGATCACGATAGTGAATACTCGCTGAAATTTTGTGAGAATATTTGCGACAACATCTAACTGACGAGATTTTATGAAACAGTTAAAAAGCTGGGCTTTACTTGTTTTGGCTTAAATGATATAACGCGAGGTGACTGTATGCCATCGTTTGTTTGACCGACTACAAAATTGGTATTGAAAAACTTATATCACTTTAGCCAACTTTGAAGCTTGATGGGTGACAAAATCTTTGACCTAATTCAATGCAAATTACTAAAATACTCTGTCGAAACCAGCAGAAGTTCGCTGATTTCAATTCGAAAAAATCACAACATACAGATAAATGTCAATCATGCCTCACACTTCCGTTGGAGTGACAACAGACAGAACATTTGAAGTGGATAAGAAAATAATGGCTGTTCACTCTGTGATAGAAACACAAGAAAGAATTAAACTAAATCGTAATTTCATTTGGAAGTCGTCATTATCACTGGAAATAAAAACTAATCACAGAAAAGAAATTAAGAATGCATATGAATTATTAACGCGTTATCAAACATTCTTACTCCATTCTGATCAGTGAACTTGCGTAGAGGAACATTTCCACTAAATGAAATGTTTGAAAGTCAGTGAGACAATGTTGTATTATTGATCTCGTGAAATCCATGTACAGGAATTCGAGATTTTCAGCCAACTGATTCAGGAACCAGAGAGTGTTTTTTGAACAGGAAGCGATGCATTATGACTAATTTGCTTGGTGACTCGCTCACCAGACATTTGATTGTGAAGTAAGTTAAGGGTCAAATCGGTGGATTCCTGTTGGTACATGTTAATCGTAAGAAATACATATATGCATACATATAAATTAACAAGCATTGGTCTGCAAAGACCTGAGTAGACACGGCTTGACATCAGTTAGATAATCATTGGAAAAGCTGAGAGTACTGGACAGGTATTTCATCCTGATTTGAGACTCTTGTGTAAACAAATGACGGCAATATGTTGCACATTTTCTTTTGCGTGCAGAATATTTGCATTTTCAACCAGTCTGCTAGGCCGAATAATCAGCCAGAGATTGTATAGTATTGGCTTAAATTGCCCACCAACGCACTTAACGGTAGAACACTCGCTAACCACCCACCTGACCCGAGATTCAATCCTTGGCAGATGCACTCGTTTAGCCTTACCTAGCCGGTTGTAAGGCTGATTAAGAGAGGAGGTTGTGCAAGCAACCTCATCCCTTAAAAATAAAGCCAATGCTATCAAAACGCCATAGTTCTAGGTTAAGGTCCTACATCCCAATCGGAGCGTAAACGAATAAGAAGACAAGACTGACATTAAAGTTGAAACGAACGTAAATCCAATGTTGCCATAATGGTTCGACAATTATGATCAATAATATTAGTAATAATTTGATAAACACAATTACATTTTGGTACTCTTCTCATACCAGTGTGTAAAGGTGAGTGAAACATATAGTATTAAGTTGAGAACTTCATCATATATTGATTTTTCATTTGTCGATCATGTCATAAGTGAATAATCCCCAGAAATACATCAATGAGAAGAAAACACATAATTCGGTGAATTCATTTTCTCTAGCTGTGCAGTGGCATTTAAATACAATATTTTCATAAAAGGGGGGAGTAACAATGGTGATGAGTTGTAATAAACATAGTTGTTAATGTTAGTCAACGCATCAAAGAAGTTGAATAAGTGTATTACAGTTACGTTGTGAGATGAAAATTTATTGAGTGAGTTGTAATCAGGATGCGCATGGGAACGAAGGAAAATATGGAGTTATGAGAGAATTCTAAAGAAATGCAAGAGTCATGAGAAGTAAGAAAAATAAACAAACAAACAAAAATCAAGTCAGTAGAAATTTACAAGGTTGTTACCACTATAGTAGAAGTGGCTGAATAGTCTCCATTTGTATGCAGAACTCTGATCACTCTAATTGAATGCCTTAGGCGTAAGCAAAGCAAACGAGACGAAAGAGTATAGCCTATGATAGGTTACTTTCTACTTCGTAAATTACTTTGAAGGGGGCTTTTGTTGGGATCATTGTTGACAAGGTGTTTGATTGTCGCACTCTTCACAGCGCCAGCCATGAAGGATAGTGTGCTTTTGCAGTTTTAGATAGGGTACACGTCGAATGACCTACGCATATGGCTCCAAAGTAACTGGTATATGCACATATAAGTGGTCAGGTTCTAGATCTTGCCCTTAAGACTCCTACAGACTAATAGACGACTGAAGTTAACTACTCTTGGTGTTAGTGCAAAGATTAATCATCTCAATTATAATGAAATTGTCTTCTTAATGATGTTTCAGGCTAAATCTCCATCTCAATTACATGTATCATATTTCAATATTACTTGAATTGTAGATTTGATGAGTAAGTTGAAATTGATGGGATATTATTCATATCAAAAGGGTCGACTACTTTGTTGGTTCTGATAACGTTAACATAGCGAGAACGACATTAGAATATAAGAACAATGATTTAGATTTATTTATTTATTGAATTGCGATCGCCGACTCATCACCTAAATTTCACAAATATATGGTTGTTTCTGATTGAGTCAGGTCTATTTCGCCAGGCCTAGTTAACTAGTCCGCTGGTTTACCAGCCTGTTCCAAGAACTTAAAAAAGGGTAGATTGAACATGCAAGTGGATTAGCAACACTACACCTGAAAATCAATCCAGTCGCTACAGAAACTTTAGAGTAATGGAGACTCTAAACGGTAAAACCAAAGTCCTAATGCGTGATATGAATGCTAAAATGGGAGCAGACAATACAGAAAGAGAACTGATCATGGATCTAATCGCTCTTTAGGAAATCAATGAGAACAGAGAACTCTCCTGAAACGCCTGTACATTCAATGATATGGTGATAAGAGATAGCGAGTACAAGTACAAAAATATACACACAGTGAGATGAATTTCACAAGATGGACATCCGAAAAGCAGACGAATTTCGTCTCAGTCCCAAAAAAGTGTAAATGTAGCATGCATGACACACATTAACAGGTCGTTCGCGGTCGGTGGGAGAGATCAATAGAGAAGAAACCAATGACAGATAGTGAAATAAACCTAATAACAAAAGACAGTAAGAAAGGAAACGATGGGGTGATCAATTCGAAAGGCTCTCAAACCAAAAAGCAAATGCAGCCTATCCACGAATACCTGCCAGAGCAACACTAGCCCCGACAACAGAGGAATTCGAGAATGCCATGAAGATACTGAAAGTCAGCCTCACAACTGCAGAGTGCACCGCACCCTAATCAACCCCATTCAACGAAAATATCGGAACCCAATATAACCAGTGACCCTAACCTTTATTATAATGAATATCATATACCCAATGCCCAAATTTTTTCAAATTGTTAAAAGTGAACTTGGTTTGGACATATGTAAGCTTTAATATCATTCCTAAATACCTGATAAGATTTAGACTTCGCGAACTGTATATGTTTTATGTCACATAGACTCAAAGATTTACAGGAAAGACCCAGGTAGTTGGCAGAAGAGGCAGAGGAGAGAGGACTTCAAATGAACGAAGAGGAGGAAGATGTGGTGAAGATATCTAACTGATCAAAACAAACACCAATCTTCATTCAACGGCAGAAATCTGAATTAGGAAGCTTCCTTCAAATGTATAGACAGAATCGTTACAACTACAGTTGACACAGATGAGGAGGTGAGATGCAGCATTAGGTGAACAAGACAAGCTTTCATTATACTGAAACTGGTGTGGAAATCTGCTGCAAACAGAATATGGATTTTCAACATTAACGTCAAGTGAGTTCTAGTGTAAGTTTCAAAGGCTTGGAGCATGCCTAAAATAAAGCATTTTCAAAAGAATGCATTTAAAACCAGATGACCAGAAGGGATTTTCAATATGGGACTCTGGCAGTCGGTGAGCTACTACTCAACAAATATGCTGAATGAAATGGAGACGGATCCGACACACGCTGGGGAGAATGTTGGGTGACATCTCATGGCACTCGAATGTGGGAGGACGAGATAGGTGTTTGTTTGAGATTGTCATGGAGAACATCGCTTTGGGAAGAGATGCGAGCTTATGGCTAACCATTGGGCCAACTAAAGACGACTGCAGAGGATTAGATGAAATGGAGATGTTATGTTGAAGCACTGTCTCGCCCGGAACCCAAGCGAATATTAATAATGATACTTGCTTATGCAAATCAAATGTTAACTCAAATTCGATAGTCTACTGAAGCTTGTCGATCGACTAAGTTGTCAGCCACTTTACAAATATCTCCTTAATCCGTTATTCATATCTCCAAGAAATGAAAACGCTTGGAATTCAGATTTTTGAACATATGAAGAGTATAAGATTGTATATGTTATTTTGTTATGGAGGCTGATAAGTCTTTGAATATCATGATAATCCCAAACATTAGAGTAGATAATTTGATCAATTCATCCTCTTACTGTCCTTTCAACGAAAAGTTCTGCAAACACTGTTAGATATCCCACTAACTGCTGCATTCGAAATTATGCCAAAGCAATCTAGAATTCCCTTATTATACTGTTCACTCGCTGGTGGTAATCTGGGAATGAGAATTGATTAAACCGACTGCAGTCACATCAAGCCAGTATGAAGGATGTGTCGGCTGATTTCGGATATTTATCACTACTCCAACTGGTGACAGGAACCGCCCTATAAACTGCATAATGTAAATGAAGAGTTTGAAATAGGTTGTTTGAGAATGGAGTGCATGCATATTCGGTAATTATAAAGTACTAACCGATTCTTCCTTGAATTTTGAATAAATACCTGTTATTGCTCTTTCCAATTTCGGCTAAAATAATTGTTAAAGTTGTTACCGTGACACAGCGAATGCATCTTGGAGTATCATGCACGTGTGAGCTTATATTTTTGTAAATAATTAGTTAACTGATATGTGGCTCTCCACTATCATTATTTAAATGGGGCAATTACAGCATAATGCCATCAATGATACATGTATAATTGTCGACAATTATGAAGACGCCATAATAACTAACTTCGTTAGCTTCATTCAATGTAACAAAATCTGCATCCATTCATATGTTTCACGCTAAAGAGAAACGTAAGTTAACAGCCTACTAACTGGATGCACATTTGTATTAACTCTGGTAAAGACATGAATATTACGACTTGCCTCCAAGATAATAGCACGGATGACATGAAAGCGCTCTGTGAATAGGTTTTGTCACCTTGTCACATTATAAGTTGTACAAAAAAAATAATCGATTGATTGCAAGCAAACATCATGATGATTACTTTAAAGCACGGCTGAGGATAGTGTAGACCATAGTTGTGAGAGTGCAGTTGACTCTGCACGAAGAGCAAGCATCAAGGTGAAATTTCTGTTTGGTGTTTCTAGCTTCAAATGATGTTGTTTGTAGTGTTTTGAAAGACGAATAGCATCTTTTTCTTCATATTTCTGTTGAGTTATTCAAATCTAACAATTTGTTTCAAGTGTTAATTTAGACTCTGTGAACGCTTTTCTTACTGGAATGATGAATTTTCGCGCCTTTTTCATGGAGATGAAAATGTCGTTTTACTCATATCTTTCGAGGTCATGTAACTATTTTTCATGTTCCATTCAGAGAAATTTGATGAATTCTTTATTCTGCAAATATAACTGTCCTCATATGAATTCATGCAGAAGAAGGTGATTTATGTTGATGAATCAACTGGCCGTTCTGGATAATTAATTCCTTTTTAAGGGAGAACAATACAACTTCATTCATCTTAACTCTGACAGATTCAGAACTTATATTTCAGAATTCAATAAATGATAAATGTTTGCAACCGTTGAAGAGGATGTTCACTGATTAATTCATGGAAAAATCAAAGGAAAGAAAGAGAAAATGAAAACAAGTAGTTCAGCAGACACTCGTTTCAATTAATTTATTATCAATCTGTACAGTCGTAAGAAATTATATCCAGTGAGGGAATTGAATCTTTGGTGTGAATACATTAAATAATAGTGGCATCAAATTCAATTCAAATATTTATGGTCATAATCATAGTTAAGTGTCAAGTGGCAAAACAATTAATGTCATATATAAGGCAATTCACAGGATATTTAGAACTCGGAAGGTGTGTGAAATTAGGTAAATAGAATACAAATAAAAACGACGTCTGAAATTTGACAACATGGAGTTTAACGTTGCAAAACAGAATTGATTTAGAGTGACAAGTGGAACGGGTGAAGTAATACCGTTCAACACAGTTCAAAGTGAGAATACTAATAGTAACAGTTGAGTATAAAAATAGATTAGACAAAACGAAAAAATTGGTAGAGCCAAAATATGATGTTTAGGGATTGCCATACTTTAGCCAATAGGGATTAAGTCCAGGAAAGTTGGAAGGTTTGAACGAACTTCTTCTGTACACACAGATCTGGCTTTTCTGTTTTGATGGCCAAAGCTTCAGCAATACAGATGAGTCGGGTACGTAGTGATTTCGGTAAATTGCCTTTTGCCTTGTAGATGACCTTAAAGGCGAAGGCTGCAGAGATAGGGTGATCAGCATCGAACAAATATTCAATGATCGCGCTTCTTATTGCTCCACTTTCACCTCTTCGTAACCACGCAATATAGAGTTTTTGTACTCTCTTGGACAAAACTCGAGTCGAACGACCGATATACCTAGCTCCACACAGCGGTATCTTGTCCTTTAATTTACTGAACAGTGGTGATCGACTGGTAAAGGCTATTCTCATAGATGCAGCAGGGAATGTTCTTTCCACGGACTGTGATTTCCTTCTTTTCATGATATCGCAAGCTAAGTTACCTCTGAATTCCAAGCTCATGTACAGTATTTTCTTGTGTACGGATGATAAGTCACATTTCATAGGATTTGACTGTTTATTCTTGTCTATAAAACGTAGTGGAAATCTATTTTCTATTAGTATTTTTCTCAAAAGATTTAACTTATCATCCAAAGTATCAGGGCTGCATATGCGCCGAATGCGAGCGGCAAGCGACCGGATCAGGTTTCGTTTTCAACCAAAAGCATTTCATGATATTATTATTTTATGCACTCATACCTATGATTCAATTCCCTCACCGGATATAGCTTTTTGAGAAAAATTCATATATATATACGTTTACTGATTAGTTGATAGAATTGACTTCAAAAATATCGCTTTCTGAAGTGAAATCAAGTGAGTTTTCTGAAGTGTATCCATGAAAGTTACTTATTATACTCAAAATCGCAATTGGCAAATTTCAATGCTCAACATGAAATTTAGAAACCTGCATTATTTGAGTGGTTTAAACTGATTATCTAGAATTGTTTATCTATGTCAAACATGGTACATCATTAAAGAGCTCGGCAGAAAATGCTCAAAACTTCCATCCATTGTTTAGACCACGTTGACCTCAATATCAAGCACTACTAGTTGTCATGATCAGTATCCAGCCACTTACATCTATCAATAAGTAGTATACACGATGTGTAACTAAAGTCATCAGTTTCTTCTGAAATGAGTTTAATTAATTTTCACTTCAAAAACACACATCTTCTATTTGTCTCACAAAAGCTTATTCATTACTTAATTCAGACTGCTTTAACAATAATCATTCAAACGCATTTCATTTCACTTATTTGTTGGAAATATTTTCGAACAGCGAAAGTTCTCACTTATTTCGCTAAAATATTAGGAAGTAGATTACCAACACGTAATTGTGAAGAAACATGAGAAAACGAGGAAGCCGGAACCAAAATGATCATCTTGTTTATATTTTGCATAGTGTTACAATTTAGGGACGGATAGAGCAGTCAGCTGACATGGACACCTTTTGGTATTAGATACTTGCAAGGTGAAACTCATCAAACGGATATATCTAGAACTTCAATAAAACATGTTGGTTCGGTTATTTAAAGTCTCATCGGCGAGAAAAGCTATTATCTGTATCCGCAGGAAGTTGCAATATGTCTTTTAGGTTTCATACTGAACAAAAATCTTGGTTTCATTGACCAAGCGATACAGTTTTCGTTCCCCTTTAGACATTTATGTATAAGTACAGCTTTGTTATCCTGATCAGATTGTATTTGTCTGAAACCTGAAAGTGAGTAACGCTATGTTAAGGCCTATTACTTTTGTACGAAGTGGCTTTTGTTTATAGGCTGACTGGCATTTCCGGTTGATTGATTCTGCCGGGCCGAATTGCTTGTTAGCGCGACCTATTAGGGAGGCTTCGACGTTATTGATGAATTAACGTCATAATGTTTAGATTAGTGGTGGAAGTATCCACTGCCGTTGAGTGTCTAGCTGGTACTGTTTCGGTGTTCAAAAATATAGGGTATGAAGCAGTTCCAAATAGAACGACATTTGCATCTAGGATTTCACCACTAGTCATTATCAACCAAAATTGCCTCACAAACGATTCATTATTAATGACTTCCCTACCTCAGTGTTCGATTGTGTTCACTTTCTTTGATCTATTCAGATGAAAAAGGTATGCATAAATTCACAGCTGATATTTATAAGGTCAGAATTTCATGCTATTGTGAGCAATCACACTTAAAAAAGGGAGTGCATTTCTAAGAGTGAAATGTCAGTCACACGTAAATGTCCGAAAAAGAGCAGCATTTTTATCCTGCAGAAGTTTATTCGAGATTATTGAGTAAAGTGTTTGATGCAGCTGAAGAAACAAGCATGATGCTATTTTACTGCTTTGATGAATGTTATACGATACTTAGGTTGCTAGCATATTTATTCACCATAAATCACTTCAAAATATTTAGACATTCAAAGAAATTCGAATTATACGGGGACGATGATACATTGCTCACATGAGAAAATTAGATCTTTATCTGGTTAAACAAAGTGCACTGAATGTAGGAAGAGTATGAATTCGCTTTGCACTGGAAGACTGATAGCAATGATAAAACTCAGTAGCGTGGGGTAGATTTCTTACTTGGCAGGCCATGAGTTACTTTTACTCTACGAGAGCTGGTGAGATGTCTCAACTTAGCGAACCGACATATGTTGGATGGGGTAGGAACCTTAATCTAACTACCTTAAAGTACACAGTTTACCTGTTGACAGTGATGGCATCTGATGACCAATCAAAGCTTCTCAGTTTCTTCGTCAGAACTTCATCCGGTGAAAGCCTGAGAGAGTGGAAGTCAAGTAGTGTGAAATTAAAAAATTTTCCGACTTCCGTTTTGAACTAGAAAAAGAGCACTGGTTTGTTTGACTATTCTGTGCACTTAGCTTCTGATTGTGATCGACCAGCGTAAAACCTCTGTGATGCATTTAATCACTACACGTGGTTAAAAATAGCTGGGAAAAATTATTACTAGAATCGAATCAAAACTTGTAGTTATCTGGCCAGTGTTTATCTCACGGATCTCTCCTACTTTCCTGTTATGTCAGGGAAAAACTCTCAGCCTCAGCTGCATAGAATTCTCATATAATTTTCACCGTGACATTCGTGCAAAGATGTGTTCCACATTTCGACTGCAGTCACAAATGTCGTTACCACCGAAGTTTTTGTTAAGCTTAGTAAATAGTCACGCGTTATGGTGGTCAGTACAATATGTTTATTTTCATGTATCTCTGAATTTATTTTCACACTGGATCTTTGTTTAAAAATCAGCTTGATTTTCATATCTCCACAGAAGCATTATGTATGTCCTGAGATTAAATACATTGAAGTCTGAAACTGATCATACATTCATTGTTGATTCCTTAGTACTAAAGAAAGGGTCAAAATCTGTCCACATCTTTTAGTATGTGCCATGCTGTGGAACTGATCAAGTTAAATTCAAACTAGCGTTTTGAAACTGACTTCTTTGCAATTATCACCTAACAAACTGTGAATAACTGTGTGGAGAACTGCTCATAACTGGCCAAACTGATACCTCGTTGCTCTGTTGATGATACTTAATTTTTCATCAAAATTTGTTGCAAACGTATTATAACCGTCCATACTAAACAGAAGGTTGAAGAACATCAGATGAAAGGTAACATTTTGAACATTTCTTATTTGTCCCTCTGAATTATATCGCCTGCACGAAGAACACTTGTTACCTCTGATGATCCATCACCAGCCAAATATTTTAATGGTTCTACGCCAAACTGCTGATAAAGCAATAAACTGCTGCTTGAGAGTTCCCCCATGTAAATTTATTCAGAAATTCAGACTATTCGAATATTGTATACTGGTGAATTTCAAAAAAATGCCATGAGTTGCCTTAGATTTATGACTGACGTTTTTATGTTTATGTTGTAGTAGGTGGAAGCAAGATGAATAGTAGCATGGAAACTGAGTGGAAGCTTATTTTAAATTATACTCTTAAACAGAGGAAAATGTATATAAATTATGAAATCACGTTTCAGATTTATTCGTACACCACGTATAATTGTAAAATGAATCAATCGTGCGAACCGTTCTCAGAACAACTGAGACGGAATCAATATTATTCATCAAATTTTGAGACGGCCTCTAAACGTTCTTATCACTGGTAAGGAAGCTAAGTATTCCTTCGAAGTATCTTTCTAGTCGACAGTAATGAAGAAATGTGGAGAAAGAGAACCTAGATTCATGTGGTCCAATTGATGCAATCTCTGTGTATGCATATCCGCCTTCAATTAGCCTCGATTTCTCGTCAAAAACTAGAGTATTTTGTGAATCTAGGTGGATAAAGGAAACTTATCGCGCGAGATTGAAAAGTGAAAAACTGATCTGGAAATTTTCGCACAGCACCCAAGGAAAGTTACTCAATTAGCTGAATCCAACTACAAACAAATAATAGTTTAGACGAAGAATTAGGTATGATAACACTATTACAAAATAGCTTGTAAACGCTATACACATGCTTAAACTGTTCACTTTGGACTGAATCCTAGTAACATGAAGATGCTTGAGTCGCTAAATTTTATCTGCTTCAGTCTTTCATTTTCCATTTAGGAAATTATGATCTTTCTTAATTTGGAATACGTGGATCTCCTCACCTTATAGTGACGATGAAAATAATAACAGTAGTAATGGTAATAATTCTGTTATTAATAATATAATACGTTAATAAGTGTTGTTAACCAGTACCTTTGAACTTTCTTCCCAATGTAGTGAAGCAAAGTGAGTCATATTTCGTATTACTGTTTGTTTTTATTTCTGTAATTTAGAAGTTCTCATTTTGCAACAAGAGATATTATAGCCGACTTATTTTACAGTATCTCTTTCTTCTACAGTAATGAATCCTAAAGACACTGTTACACAATCATCTACTAGCGGACACTTTAAAAGTTAACTTTAACCTTGCACTTTTGACTTCTTACTACTACTGTGTACTCCGCATATCTTTGATGGTACAGTAGAACCGTATTTTGTTGATTTCATTTATCAGTGCAAGTTTTTCATAAATCTGTCAGTTAGAAGAGTGATAATAAGGATTAATAAGGGGAAAAATCTACTTGTCTAACTGACAGTGTAGGTCCTGTATAGTCCCACATCATTTTGTATCAGAGATTTACAGATAAAATCCATGACCTTTTATGAAGCAACTATAGTGAACAAAGAAGTGACGTTCAGCGAAATCGTTGTCTCATCGATGATGTTTTTATCTCAGGTTTTCTACGATTGCTTGGGTATCATTCAAGTCATCTTGAAACATTTTCAGTTGTAGCAAGTTCGGTGTGTCTGTCATTCAATTTGATTCTTCGTGTTTTGCTGTATTAATTTTGTCTAATACTCCATGTACTGGTATGTCTCGGTAATGCGATTTAGGTAGCCCATACAATCTGGGTGTACATGATAATACACGCTGATGATAATCAAATATTTTAGGATAAACCATGTGCTTTTCCAGTGTGCTAAATAACTCTTTTTTCCATTTTCTCTGCACCAGATTTAGTAATTATGCACTGAAGTATTATTTGTTTGTTTTATGTCTGTTTGGTGATACTGTCGTTGCTTATTGTCCGGTCAGCTATGTATGTATATGTGTGTAGCTAGGAATGAGGACAGGCAGTGTAGAGATATCGATTTACTACAAACCGCTCATTTATAATAATCGCTTACTGGTTTTTATTTCCTCTCGAAATATTCGCTTTCTGATAGACAAAGGTGAGTTCGTGGTTTTTGGTGAAATCTCTTTTCTTCAAATCAATCTACGGTACTATCAAAGCGGTTTTAAAACAATTCCTGAAGTCAACAACCATTTAAAATAAGGTAATATGACAGACAGATGATTAACTGCCTAATACATCAGCTCATTAGGTGAAGTGAGGCAGGGAAGCATAACTTAGTGGTTGAAATTGAGTCTTAAAAATTCAAGAAATGAATGGTCATTTTGAATATGCTACATCATACCGCCATATTAGAAAAAATTACAGTGCCATGCTGGCTAAACAAAAACAGTTAATTTTTATAACTGAATAAAATATTCATTACACACTAAATGGAGTACAGATATTTATTCATTGAATTCACTAGAGCAACGTCGAATTTATAAAGAATCTGACGGAAATCCTTAAACAGTAGCTTGTACAAATAGATTAGGATAACTGTATCCACTTCATTTGTAAAAATGATGTAGATCAAGCAGAAAAGTACTCGTTTATGAAGAATTTATCATAGTAAAGGAGTCACCTGGAAAACTTGCTGTCACTTAAAAAAATGCAAAGAAATCATTCTTGCACCTTTATTTCGGAGCTGGCAGCAAAATATCTTGCAACCGCCCTCAGTTTTTGATGATTAAACAAAAACGTATACAATAAATAGCGTCTGATCCAATTAAAGTGGATGACGAAATTGTTTCCTTATGGATGTTTTATGTGGTCACTTTTGTGTATTAACTTGAAATCGATGAAACAAAACCCGAAGAATAAATAAGCTAAGCTTGTTGACTATTTTTGTATCAAACCGCGAAAGACTGTGATTAAGAAACTATGGAATCGGTTTGCATGTATTAGGTAAGGAGGGTGTTTGAAGTTTTTTTCCAGTTTTCCATTGTTATGTGACCACTGCATAAACATTTCTTCACGCAGATGTATTAAAAATAAGAATGATAACCAATATAATGGGCAACGAACAATCTGAATTTCTCAAGTTCTAAATCTCTCAGGAAATACATATCATCTGAAACTTTCATAGTAATGCTAAACTTCCTAATTTCATACAGAAATTTAGCAGATGACACAACTTCAATATTCATCTCCCTCAGTGGATTTCAATAACTGGCTTTGATTCTGAACTATGCATATGTAAAGTGATATACGTAAATGGTATTGTGGCGAGTTGCAGCCTATCAGTAGACAGAATAGTTCGCATACTCAGTAGCTCGTTTTATACATGACAGTATTTTCCATTATAATTTCTTGTTGGTTGTAGCATAGTGAATCAGTATTATTGGTTTGATGATGTTTCAGAAACAATTTATTTTCCTTAATCACATTTATATTCATGATTTTAGTGCAGTATTTTCATCTACCTTTTCAACTTTGTTATTTTCTTCTTCTCAAGTATTATATTGACGTTCTACTTAATTTTGAAATTCCTTTCTTTCGTACGCCTCACCTTAGTTTGTGAATCCACACGCATGGAAAATACCCCCACGTTGTTTTGTTCAATATACATATAACAGCATTCATGTGTTTTTCGTTCAGATTATTTAGAGTGACAAGCTGATAAGCACCTTAGCAAACGAAATGTGTAACCTGTGGATCAATTTTTCTCATTTTTGTAAAATTTCCGAACTTCAGATTGTATGTCGGCTTGAGGTCGCTTTGAATTTTCCCCATGTCTTGGAAATAAAACCAACAATATCGCGTTTTATTCTATTTTAATTAGGAAATATTTAGTCTCTGAACGATTTCTGAAAAACTGATTCAACATGTTTCTCACCACAGTCAAAAAGAGTTAACAGATGGAGCATATGAGGCATTGGATTAATTGCTTACTAAATTTTACATTCATTCAGATGACTTAGGTAAGTGAGAATTTTGAAACATAATACACATAGAGACTTATCAGGCAATTAGACGACCAAGGATTGGTAAAGTTAGAGAAAAGAATCTCACTTAGCTTTAAAATCAGAAGTGTCACTGTTTCGTTTCCATTGTGCGTTTAAAAACGGAACAATTGCCGTTACGTTAGTTCGATTATTTGAATATTGGGGAAATACTAATTTCGTGAATGAAGAATTGCTAAGAATTCATGCAAGACTAATCGATGTAAATGAATCATTCCTTGTCATTTCTTCAACAAATTACACTCCTCAAAAGCTGAATAATGCCCAACATTCATCTGATGTCCGATTATTTTTGTCACTGACGATTAGGATCCTACAAGGCTGTCCAGATCAGGAGATATATTGATTCCGCATTTTTAATGCTCCAGGTACCACTACCACGGATGATACACTGGGAACAAATAGCTAGTAGAATGTGCAGTGTTTGAATGCAGTCACCAATTCCTAATTCAGAGGGTTCATAATTTCTGCCTTTTGAATAAGTGAATAGAACACGATGTCATCAAATGTCAAATGTCGGTGTGTATACTGGTAAATTTAAATATTGGAATAACAAAGTACCAAGAAAGTAAACGGCCATCAGGAACATGTAGATAACATTCTGAACAAAACAACTCCAGAATAGTTATATGACCACAGTGGGAACAGTGATACAGAAGAATATAAATTTTTGCACATATAAAGTTGTGATAATCACTCAAATAGTATTAAACTCTCAGCAGACAAAAGTCTCTAAATTTGAGACTGTCTGAAATCATCGAATCCTTTTAGATTTAAAGTTTTAATATCATAGTACTAAGGTTTTTCGTAGAAAAAGATGAAGGGATTTCCATTGTAATCTTAGTTCCTTCAAGAATTCCGCATAATAGAATATACTCACAACTCTGATTGTTTTCATCATTGATGCTCCTTGTCATTTAAGTGCTATGGTGTAAGTTATTTTCGTATCTGTCGTTTATGTCATAGGGCAGCATTAAACCAGCTAAACAATCGGGTATGGCCTCGACAGCTTCCTGCTCAGTGATTCAGAGTGCATGCACATTTTAATCTCAAGTTAATACACCTTGATACAGGATATTTGGGAATATCATCTGTTAAAATGAATGAAAAGAGAACTTCAAATAGAATTCCCTAAACAGAAAACCTACTATGTCTTACAGCAAATAAATAAATTCGAAACAGATATCTCCTGAGCAAGAAATATCTACGAAATGTTGAGTAGCTTGCTCAGTTTAGGTAAAATCCGTTGAAGCTAACTGAGTTGAATTGATTATGTCATATGGAGGATTCAAACGTTTGAGATTAAATGACAAGCGGTAGATCACCTGTAAACATTGAAACATGGGTAATCACATGGGGTAACATTACACAGTGGGAAGTTTAACATAAAGTGAGAACTAAAATCCTTTTGGATGAACATGAACACAAAATTCTAAACATTTAATTCAGAAGTATTTTAGTGAAACGTTGAGAAATATTTGAAAAATCACGTGAAACCAGACAAGGGAAGACAAATATCAGATCGAATAGTGTTTCTGGCAGATGCAGAATTTTAATGATTTCCATATAAGTCCTCTGCTTTACTCTAACATACATTACTTTAAATATATATTCTGCTAGTGAACTAATGCGTGGAACTACCTGAAACGTGTTCATATCATTCCATTGTCTACTAACTTTGGATGATAATCTATCCACTTAATTATGACAAACTTAATTTTACGAATTATGTCCAATGTCTTCCTTTCAGTTTCTGATTGTACGTAGAATGTGGACTTTAATTCTGTTATTTCTATGCTGAATAGAAAGAGCCTTTCTTGTTCATTTATCATGAAATAATATTTGGAATACCTGTAATGTTATACATTTGTGTGCGATTTACAAAGGGAGACCTTATATTAATTATTCTAAGCTATTTTGCTCTAAATGCATAAATTAGTATCTTGTCATCTGACATGTGCTCATATGAGTATGACACAATCACATTTTGCAGATGTTATTGTATATGGGGTTTCTATCGCTTTATTCAATTTTGTCAAGCGAACCTCGTGTGTACACATTTTTGCTTTCCAACTAAATCACCCCCTTTAATTTACACTGGTGAATATATAAAAATGAGGTTGAAGTGCGGCAAACTGTTGTGGTCTACCGTATACAGTAACTTTTATTAATTCGTTTTAGTACCGAGAAATTAAATTTTGGCTAGTCGAAATTCTTTAAATTTAAAGGTCAGAACGACAGCTGTATTTTAACTAGTGAGATACATCCCTTGAAAATATTTTATCATAAAATATGGGTTAGAAGCTTGCAAACTGTTGATCTATTTTTCCAGCCTAAAATTTACCTTTGGAAACAGTAACAATACTTAAAAGGGAAATAGGACTACATAAGTAAATTCAGTCATAAAGACATTGTAAAACGTTTCACGGACGTCGTGAAAATGGATCTCTCCTCTCTATTTCCACTTGAAATTAAATATTCTATTTATACAGATCATTTATTCCTAATGCATATACGTCACAACGCTAGGCTGCAAATTCATGTGTGCATAAATGTGAATACTTGTCTACTTATGAATATATTGAGACATCCAACGTTCATCAATAGACAGTGCAAATTAATTAATGAAATTACAGTAAATGTTTAACTGATTACTGGGTAAAATCGAAGGTTGCACAAGCATATGTGTGTATGACTGCGGGATGCATGTGAAAACGTTATAAACGTATTCCGAAATTGGTTACATAAAACTCGAACAATTCGCTTAACTCTCTGATTAACACACGAGTGTTCTCCACAATATAGTTGCCCGAAGTGAGTTGGTGAATGTCTCCGAAAATATTTCAAACAGTCTCTTAGACAGTTATTGTAGCTTATGCAATTCAACCAAGGCGTGCTGCGTGACGTAATTGTCACTTTTATTAAAGGGTTGTATACATGTTACCGGAATGAACTAGTCTTCTTGTCAGGTGAAGCAGTGACTCAGGTACTGACAATTCCTCCAGCAGTGTAGGTTTGATCTATCAGACAAAGATGAACTTTAGCTCTTAAAAAGTATAAACACAATTAACATCAGGTACTTTAATTAAGTCCTGTCAAGCGGAATCTACGAATGTTGTTATCGAATCCTCTCCACAGTGGTCCCATCAAATTTACCACTATTAAAGAAATCGAACACCACTTTTAATATCTCGATAGCGATTTACCATAAAGTAACACTTGAGACACTTCAATCATGATGAATGTTAGATGAACGTGATAGGTCGGTGGAAATTAGCACAACATACACGTAATGGATATTGATGTGATTTTCTGTATTCATGCAACTCAGCACATCACTATGTCAAGTGTTTTCTCTTTTAAACTCTGGAGATAAGAAGATTCAGGCACAGAACTACTCTAGTGAACCGTAAATTTAGAAAACCTTTGCATCTAGCTAATATAATTTACAGTACTTTGGATGGATTTGTTCTTTGTCTAAACCTGAAGGCAGTGAACTATCGTATTCAGTGTACTTCCCTTATCAGATTCGCCGAGCTTCTTTACGAACCACTTCGTCTTTTCCATACCACTATTAAATACCACCACTGTGTCTAATTTTATTGCGTATATTTGTCGAAATTTGCTTACACTATCAAATAATCTATTAAGTGTAGATAATATTGTATTCGATTAATTTAAAGAAATCATAGACTCATAGTACGTATATTGTCCACAGAAGTGTTTCCTGCATCAAAAGACCTGCGTGAGTACCAACTCAAATTTTATTGATATAAGTATAAAACTTGGGCACTGTGGTAGAGTACAGCTCCATTATAGATAAGATTTTATTTTGATAATGTCACACAGTGTGATATAGTAATATTAAGTGATAATGTTTCGAGCGCAAACTGTTGCTCATAATGATAATTTGATATAATATGATATTCTGGGTCAGAAATCAAAATATACTGAGAAGGAATGTTATGGAGGGCCACAGAGATAAGGATTCAAAGTCAGGGCGAAATGGTGTGGTGACAGAATAACCATTTTATCCGAGTCATCATTTGCACGGCATATATTGTTCGCAAATGCTTTACTCACAACCTGTGGCCGACACTCGTTTTAATTATCTGTCTGTACTTAAATGTCATAAGCTGACAGAAAGAAGAATTTCGCATTCACCTACCTGCCCACGTCAGGCTGACTTTTTTTATGCACCCTATCCTTTTCATCATGACATCCAAGGAATTGAATGTAGAACTTGAGTCATCTTCAATTACAAAGCATATTAGATGGGTGGCCACTGTCAAACTGTCTGCAGAGTTGAACAGTCTACCAGTTTATATCAGGAACAATAACATCACCATCCACTTATCTCTAGTATGAAGGAAAACTGAAGGTTATCTTGTTCTGTCAGCAACACTCCGCGTTTACCTCGAGAACTTACAAAGGAGACTCTATGCACTTTCCCACCTCATGGGTATAAATCACATCACTTGATTTTAGTCACGCAATATGTGTGCTTCTCAATATCGTTTCCTTTAATCGGTCCATTAACAAAGCCGTTTCTATGTTACCTGATTCAACATGAACTCATGAATAACAGATATTCTTTACTGAAAGAAGAAACATTCGGTGATAGCATATCCATACTGGAAACATTTATTTCATTAATGCAAGGTGAATCTTTGCTTACCAGATGCATTCGAACCTTTTATTGCTGTAAATTACATTAAATGACATTCAGTTATCGGAAGTATATAGGCTATTTATATCAGGGATTTCAATTTTAGTAATCCTTCAATATTCAACCATCTTTTTTCTTGAAATATATTTTCACTAACAAAGAGGATGATTATGCGTAGCTCATGTTACCAAAGGAAACCGTTATCCAGATAAAATGAGAAACTTGCAGAAAAAGCGTTGAATAAACAAAACAATTTCAATATTTCGGATTCATATAGTATTCTCAGGTAAGTTTGTATTTCTAAATCTACTGTGTTACATAAAACAGCATAAGGATCACATACATGATGGATAACATCAATAATATGAAATGAGTATTAAGAATTATTCCCAATCTATATAGTCACAAGTTGTGTGAACCAATTGTGCGTGACGCATAGAAATGTTAGTAACAATATTCATTTGCAATAATATTCACGGTGAAACTTGAGGTATCCTTGGCAACTTTTCTAGTTTACTCGAAAGTTACTTTCTGGTTCAGCTGGCATTCGGTAAAGCTGACATTGTGACTTGAACACAGTGTATTACATTCCATTTTCACGTAGACCTAAAGTATCACACTATCGATGAGTGCTGTCGCAGTCCCTCTTTGCAAGTGAAATTGTTTTCGCATTCTACATGATGCACATTTATGTAGAGTTTCTATCATGTGTTCACGACTAAAATAGTTTTATTTTTAAATTTACTTCTCTTTCAATATATTGTAGTTATTCCATGACATTCCAAGTAACCACTGGAATGACTTCAAGATGATTTTCGCTCCTCACAAACAGTTTTATCCACAGGTTTTGTCAAATAGTGTTTACAGTCACACATTTTGATATAACGTTTATAAAGTGAATAATCTGTACAGTATCATTCATCACAAAATAACACCAATCTCATAGCCACTGAAAGTAGCAAACCACCAGATAGTTGCTTCCTTCTGTATAATCACCATTTGTATCCAGTCAATTCACCAGGTTTCGAATCCATCAGCTTTATTGCACGAGGCAAACATATCTACAAGCTGACTGAAACAACCTGAGAATATGCCTACAAAACTGTACATTTTTTCGCTAACGCTTATTCTCATACAGGATAACTGTATGAAACAATCCATGTATGCTTAAAGGCGCATTTCATACTACAACTCAGTCGGAATTCACTTTTCTGAGTATATTTTACAGTCTTAAGTGCGTCTTTGTCTATTTCTTTTGTTGTCCTTCGTTCTCCTTGAAAGGCCTTTCCTTCAAATTTGTTGACTTCAATATTTCGGATTGATATAGATATGTTAGGTATGTTTGTTTTTTTAAATCTACTGCCGCAATCCTTCTTGGCGAGTGAAATTGTTACTATCAAGTAATCATGAGTCAAATTGTCCTTATTTTCAATTCATTTGCCTGTTTGTATACAGTAATTAGAATAGGCCACATTAACACAGTATATTTAAAATAACCGAATGATTTCAAGTTGATTTTCAATTCTTAGTATAAATGATTCTCATAACGGCAATGTGTTACATCAACAAGTGAAATTCCCTTTTTTTGTACGCGATGTGCACTTCTCCTTCTTTGCTTGGCTACATATATGTCAATAAGGTAACAACAAAACTGTCTGCTAGGAATTCGATTCATAAATCATAGCAGCTGAGCTAAGTAAGGGAGGGAAATAAACCAACTTACCTGTCGTCATAAACTATCCAGTAAAATGAGTTATTTCTGTGTAATGTCGAGTCATATGTATAGAAATGATTCAATATTTTCATGAGTTCTATCTGCCCTTCTTTCATCCTCTTCACTTATTTGTTATTGTATCTGCATATTCTGAAAGCTTGTTCTTACATTTTGTTGTGAATTAATTTCCACTCAACTCTCAACGTTTTCTGAAATTTTGAATTTCTCAGATAAGTTAGGTATGAAAAATAATTGAATACTATATCAGTAACATTTAACTTCATCTCTCCGTGAATATCGTTCATAATATCAGTATTTTACATAAGAAGGAACGATGATGGAAGCAAATAGTGAATTTCCATCGTTTGCTATTCCGATAATGAGAAAACAAAACACATTCATCAGTGCTTTCTATACAAGTGTGGATATCTCTTTCTACCGATTTTATTGGTACACTATATCACTGTAGCAGAAAAAAGTAAGTCAATGTTCATTCTGTTGGCTGGGACCGGCCTGAGCTTAAATTGGTATAAATTAATGTATTCAGCGATGTTCTCTCCAATTACCTTATTGAAACACTTCATATAATATTGTACATTTTAGTGAATTTGAGAGGAATTCTCTAGTTTATTTAACTGCATGCGTGCATTGAAGTCAGTTTGCAGAATGTATAATACTACCTATTTGTACACCCTGAGTGATATTTTTCGACCTGATCAGATTTATGGTAGATCATTCATAGAGTCACGTAGTGTGCATATTGAATGCCTTTATTTTGAAGGAATGTGAAGACAAATGTTCAAAGCTTTTGACTTTCAAGTGCTATTAATTTAATGATGGGGAACACATCATTAGAATTTGTCGTTCAATTACGTCAAAAAATCTAATTCAACTACCAACAACTTTTGTTACTGCCGCGAGTTCTCAGTTGCCTGTTCATCTCTTTTCAAACTTTATACAAATGTCTGGTTCTCTGCTGGCAATACATTAAGAAATTCTAAATACCCACTAGAGGCTATTACGTTTCTGTCAAAACTAAAATGAATAGTTGATTGTCACCCCACTTTTCATGTTTCCCATAAATTTAAACTCACTCATCCCAATATAGTAAAACCAAAGCTTACAACAACCAGTGAGTGAAGTATTTCATCGTTTTCTTCACACTTTAATGTCTAGCCTGTGAACTTGCGTTACTCAGGGAAGTCTAACACTGGCATATATTCCAATATATTCTCTCGTCAACTACGAATATTTTTTGCAGAGATAAAAAAAGTAATAATAACAAAATCGAAGTCAGACGATATCATGAGACTTACACAAGACATTTCCTGTCAGATTGATGCTTGTAGCCATACCAAAGTTATTGCTGAAACATAATTCAGTATAACAGTTTGTGTTATCCTATTCAAAACATTTAGAAGTGGAGTATTTCACTAAATATCTGAGCCAGTTAAACGATGATTGGATGATCGGTATCATATACTTGACGGAAACTGTCCAGAAACACATTGTCACGGAAAATCCTTTATTCATGTTCCAAACACAGAGTTGATAAGTCACAACCATGATAAAACACATTCCCGTAGATCAACTGCTGTTTTGTATTCCTAGGCACAATCAAAAGTTATATTTACAATATGAAATGTGAACAAATTTACCAATCTAGCAATAGATAAAAATGCTTCATTTATTTTATGATCATCGGAAAAGGTGTGGTAAATATCTACGACTAAACATAAAATGGCCCTGTAGAGAGACCAATGTTATCATTATTGTTTTCATTCCTTTGCCATAGTGGAACATGGGACTTTAATGACACATCTGCCTTACACTCGATACTCTGCATTCATATTCAGTGGGTTCTATAACTATCCACGATTATTCATTCCTTCTTCACATGGTTGCCTACATGTTACTCTCGAGTCACCAACTCGTCGTTTCCTATCTGTGTTGCAATCGAAACACACTCAAATAGTGTATAAGTAGTGCAAAGACGGCCTTCTGTCACAAAATTACCTCGAACAATAACAAAGTTCCCACACAATCTTCACTGTTTCAATGGAGTAAGAAAACACAGATGATTCTATTGAATTCGCACTAGAAGTGACTGATTTTCTCAACGATAATAATCAAACAACTATCTCCTCCAATCTCTACGATGTGTGAGGTGTGCCTTCTCTAAATAAATTAAATAAATTTGGCAGCTAAATTACATTTGTAACACAACCATTAGTCAGATATTTTCTTCCAAGTTTTCCAATTTGTAAATTTTTTATTCAATTCTGCATATCAAACTGCATGTGTAGAGACACAATTCTTCAAAATTATAGATATTAACAATAACTTCAGAAATTATTTTATTTGAAATTCACTCATCGAAACAGCTTCCACTTCAACAAGTAAGTTTGATCCCACAAGATATTCACTATTCATTACTTTGTGTAAACGACACATCAATCAGAAAACAGTAAACAGTAATATTATTGTTTTTCTAGTTTTGCTGGTGGCTTGATCGAAGCTTCATGGAAATAATAATACCATTGTTTTTAATATGAGCCGGTTCAAGTTGCCACATTTTCTATAATTAGGTTAAAGTGGGTAGTATGTTAAAGCGGATAAATTTATACCCCACATAATCACATTTCTTGCTGTCTCACATGATTCTTTTTTCCGCTTCATCAATGTACATAAACCCACACATTATTGAGCGACTTGTATTAGACTTTTCATGCTTGGATTGTATTCAGTTGAAAAGTCAATCAACTTAAATTACCTTCTCTCGAAAATATTTTCTCACCACAAATTATGTCGATAACTGATGTCAAATTTATAATTATTATCAAAAGTTAGAAATCTGAGCTGCTCTTTTTCTCGAGTATATGAAAATTTTCATCAATGGAAACTACTTGAAACATTATATCATCTTACATGTTGAATAATGTTTAGTCTACTTAGTTGCTTTTACAGTGAAACAATATAGTTATTGTTGTTTTTTTCATTGTGAATATTTGAACCTTTAGACTGTGAAGTTGTTGTTAAGTGGCGTATCAAACGAACAGAAATCAATAGTGGTACTTCAGTGAATGGTGGCTTTTAGGTAGTTGAATCATCAAAAAACTAGGCTTACACAAAATATTCTTTTCAAATTTTAGTAATAAGAGCAATCAGAATCGTAAAATCATAGATACATTTCATGCTACCAATAATACATCCATAGTAGTGAAGCCACCTCCTAACTATTTCACATTTGACACTAAATAAGGACGCTTTTTAAAGATGAAAATGGAGGTAGAGTGTTACCTACCATTATGTGTTCTATCAAGTGATAATGTGTAGCATTGCAATTTCATCCACTCGTAATTTACTGGAAGCAGCTAATTTAGGGCGAAGTTTTTCATCCAGAACATCCTTTATTCCCTCCAAGGCTTCGCAAATTTAAAGTTTGCTTGGTGTAGAGAAAAGCATGATTCTACTCCAGTTCTCGTAAAATATTAAATTATCCATCCCTTCGAGTTCGATAATCGTGACCTTCTTTCAGTTCGTACTTAACTTTTTTTATTCTCTCGTCTTTACCAAATTTGCTGTGAGTATGTTTGCTGAGGTGTCTAGGTCCATTTTTAATGCTTTTGAGGGAATCACTGTCAGGAAGTCTGCTTTTCTGGATTTCGGTAGATTTATGGCATTCAAAACTTCTGCTTTTGCCGAATGACCGGTGTTTGATGTTTGGGGTAAATCTTGATGAGATGCAGATGACGGTCTATTCAAGAGTCCATTAATGTGGCCAGCCTAGTTTTTCCCCCATTCCTACTCTTTGGTAAGTGCGTTCCATTCACTATTTTACATCAGTTCAAGTTGTGTTGATTTCTTACCATATCACGACCTCATTATCTGATATAATGTCCTGATATCCCTCTAACCTACAGCCTGTTCTGCTTCATTTCCCAGTGTGCTGAAGAATTGACTGTTGTCTTTCTTAGCGCTCTTCCTCACTCTTTTGTCCAGTGGGTTGCACATTGAGCTCACTTTCTCATTCTGGTTTTCATCTTTGCATCGGCCCTTCTTCATTCTCATCATCATTATTTCCCTACTGGCTTGCACGTGTCTGTAGAGGGCCACTGTCTGTTCTGCCTCTTCTTTCCATTCTAATAAGGCAATGCAGAATTTTTCACATAACTTTCAGAGATTTTCAGCGCTCTTCCAAGAACTTTTGCTTCATTATGTTGCTTAAATTATCCAACTTTTACCTCATGATTTTAGGGACTGCGTCGGCTTTCCTGGAGGCTTTCAGTTTTATTTTAAAAGTCTCTTGCATTGGATACTTTTCTTAACCTACGTCTACTGCCTTTCGCGATTCTCTACCTTGAAAGCTATATCTCCGATGACTTCGAATTCAAATGAATTCTGTTCAAATTATGTATATATCCTTCTGGTGAAAGCCATGCCTTGTGTTTAGAGTTTCTCAGAGTGTATTCTGAAACGAACTGCACTTCACATGAAACAAGAAAACATATGTGTAATAAGCTAAAATCATTCAGTAATCTCAATTCTTTAAACATAGATGTAATGAGAAATAATAACAAATATGCTTCGTAGAATCCCAGCTCACATCCTCCCTTCTGTTGACCATCAGTATTACCAAGGATTAATTAGGCGCCCACCTCTAGAAATACTACCAACAGTCATTCGATGAGTTAAAGTCTCAGGAACTGACAAACATACTTAATTACTGAAAAATTCAAAATTTTATAAATTGAGGAAAAGCCAGAGTGAAGAATAATACTTGTGAGTTAGTTTATCGGTTACACTGACAATCAGCTGTTTAAAAATGAAGTAGTGGAGTTCTAAATAAAGTGGGAAAATGACCCATAGTAGATACATATACGAAGGCGCACTGTTTTATGCAGACAGTTGTATTATCCCTTTCAGCATCTCAAAAATAAATTACCAAATTACTGAGTTAGTAAATCGAAATGTCGGCCACTGTACTTTTGTTTCCAGCCTACATCAGGATTGCAATATTCGTGATATAATCATATTCATTGACCAAGATGTAGTTGAAATTTTAGTGATAAATGTTGTGATACAATCCGGCCTGAGCATTGAATTAAAATAAAATGTTTCGTTTCCAAAACTGTCAGTTGTCACTGATTTCTTGGAATAGATATCTTCCATATATATTGCCAGTCTCATAACTTTTTACCCAGTTCGAATCATGAAGATAACTAAAAAATAACTGCTGTTTGTAATGATCCTACTCATTTCCCAGCATTACTGTTTAGCGGTTGAGGTGTAAAGCTAAGCACGGATCCATAAGTTCCAAGCCATATAAAGGCTGACTTGAAGTACTTGCAGCCATCAAATTAAATGATATAAAACCTACTGATAAATTTTAGAGAATTCATAAAGGCATACGACCAGTCAGAAGTCAGATTACACGTAAATTAATCAAAATGATGGATGCGATAATAAGGAGAATGAATGCAGACATCAAACTTCCATTTACTTTCTTCCATGTAGTACAAAAGTTAAAAGCCTATGTAACTAAAGAATGTAATTTCCAGTCATAACGATTATTTGTTCATCCTTCTTCAAGTGAACTTCATGACTGAAAGTAAAACATGGTATTTTATTTAAAAATGAAGTCCAACTCACAGAGAATACTGGCATAAGTAAGTCAATTTCTACATATCATACTGTTTGTTGAAAGCGACAAAAGTATCCAAATGACTAAAGAGACGGCGTCTCCTTCAATTGTGTGTATAATTTACTCTATCGATATTATATTTCCGCTGCATAACTTTTGTTAGTCCGACAATAATAAAATTGACACTACTAGAACAATGTAGAATGTGTTCTAAATTTGACATATGTGAAGACTAATATGAATGGCCGAAAGGATTTTGGAATAAAACCAACATACATCGATGGAACAGGTAATCCCTGTCGAAACTGTTTTACATTAACAAGTAATGGCGCATTACTGCAACGGAATAATGCTGATTATTCCCTGTGGAATATCGAAAGAGGAAGACTAAAGACTAATGCAGATACATCTTTTAGTTGACAGTGGGATGAATGCTTGACCGCACTTTTCAGTTGCGATAAATCTAATACGAATAAAATGTTTAGTGAATTCGGAAAGCAGTATTTATTGATGGATCCCACCTAAAGAATGAAAAATTGAGCAATAAACTTCGATACCTCCGACCACACATCCATTTGTAAATTCAGTTTCTTTGAAAATGGGAAAATAAAATTAGGAATAAAGTAAATGAAATGATAGAGTATACAAGAGTAAGGCAGATAGCAACTGGCACAAATCCCAGTAAAATAATGGGGTGCGGATTACCAAGGTATGTTAAGTGACTTGATAAGTTGCATGTTCACAGACTACGATAGCTTAATTTTACAAAACAGCTATTGCTCTATTACAGTAGGTCAATTCGACCGGAGTAGGGAAACATTAAAGTATATTGTTCACTGTACACATAATTTTGGATGCGTGCGACTGATTCAACGTGATTCCATCATCTTTCTTAACCCCATTGTTTTGTGAATTTTAATTAGACCACCATTTTTTTCACTTCAATAACGATTGAATGAGGAAGTATATATGCGATGAGATACTTAGAAGCGTGTTGTGCATTGCTTCCGGTGAATCTTATATTTTCAGTTGTCGAAACATTCAGAAAGTTACAAACAACCAATCCATGGGCTGTTATCAATAATAACATTACGTTTTATTTTCACTCAACATGTCATTTAACAACTAAGACCATTGGATGATCCCAGGTCATTCAATAGGAAAATTTCTCTTACATTATGATTTGAAATTTGTTTCGAATTGTAGGTGTAATTAAACTTCCCAACGGGAAACGTAAGTTCCATTTACAACTATGTTTTTTCTTCTTCGTGTGTTCATCCCAACATGTACATCCTACTTATCAATATGTATGCAAAACCTTCACACCATGGTAGAATGTAATTCCATATTAATTTGCAAATCATACTGTGAGAAAAGACGATTTCTCATCAAAACATTTGACGGAGCAAAACGAATGATCAGAAGTAAAAATGAACATAAGTAATGTCAAGTGGATTAAAGTGGAAGAACTGGACTTCAGAGTCAACAATCTAAAATCAGAATATTATAAGTGGAAGATAATTAGCAAGCAGTCAAACTGAAATGGCTAGTACTGATGAAGTTAAAATATGCATGGTGGATAGAGTTTATAAGAAGTTGAAAACATAACGCTAATTCGATGAAACCAGCGAAATTCTCTCAAAATTCTGAAGAATAATATCAGTGTGCTCTGACCTGAAGCTTATAATTCTATGCAGCGCAGTAGATATGGAAACGCCAGACCACGTAGTTGAAGTTAACAAACTCATTTAAACAACTAATAACACATAGATGAATAAGCCTAGGTAATCTGTCAGGAATAATAAGCCATGAGCGAAAATTCTGAATCATACGTCTTATCCGTAATGTATGAGTATGAGCAGTGCTATACTGCTTAATTCAACTTGAACAAAACAAGAATTAATATATTTGCAGGATATAGTCAGTTTTGTTTTACTGCTAACAACCTAAAGAGGACATAAGCCATAATAGATGGAAGTAGATGGCATAACTCAGAAATTATTTCAACTCAATAGGTAGTATAACAGGAGAATAAGAGACATGAATACGAAATAGTTGAGGACCTAACAATCAGAATTAATTTATGCCCAATATGATGAGGAGGTCGAGATGAGAGAGTAAAAGTGGAATGTTATGGCAATTTAAAACAAACTCATCACATAAAACAATTAAGTAAATTGGGAAATTAGTAATGAGTTCAACTCAGACTACAATGAAAGTCAAGAGATAATAGTGTTGAAACACGAAACAGAGAAACAGTAAGAGGTATCTAGCTACCAGAGTAGCGGGAGATTAGTCACATTATTTTTCTGAATACAGTGCTTCGACTGAAATAGTTTGATTTAACTGACTTTTGCAAAGAGAAATTACCGAACTGTCAAATCTTCAGATTATTTCTTATGTGTAAAAGAACGGGTCATTGCGCTATTAAACGAATCAAAATGCTCATCTCAAACTCATTTACTGAAGTGAAACTATATGCATATATACATATATATGTTTTTACAAAAAATGACTGAGGGTCACTGCGGTATATCACCAGTATCACACTATTATGAAAAGTAACAAATGGGAAAACCAGAACTCATATGAGTAAATTTTTGTAAGTTTTTTATTGAGTGAGCGGAACATCTTTACCAAGTGGTGTTGTGAATGTTCTAGACTCGTCAAATTTTCTTTTATAGGATCGTACTCTAAAAATTAATCGTTTCCTCATTTCCAGAAATAACGTGCCGCGATGATTAGAGAATCTAATACGGTAGGTTAATCATAAATTTGATAATTTTGGTTTCAGTGTTCCCAAATGAGGTTATATAATCTATAGTCTTACAGTTGGATGCTATGCAGTTATCACAATATTTTAGCATTTGACTTGAGATGTGAATAAATTCGTGTGCTCAACATTTGACCGGGAACAACTCAGACATGATAGTGATAATGCAAGATATGTATCAGACTGACCAGTAGTTTCTTTTACTCCCTCCATCTGAAACATGACGTTGGACAAACCTGAAATTCATCAAAAAATGAATTTGAAATTTACACACGAAAGTAAAATCAAAGGAAATTATGTCGTTACTTCTCCTTTCAGTAATGCTTTCAATTCAGATGAAATACGAGGCTACACTGTGTGCTGATATGAACACTGATTCACTTCATCTCTGAAGGCATTTCCAAGTTTCGAAATTGATCCCAGTGCCAAGTATACTAGATCTTATGTCTTACATGAATATATCACATTGAATTATGAATTGACAACGGATACAGGGGTCGTCCAAACCTCTGTGTATGTATATCCATGAATCAATTCGTCAACTATTGCGCTTCTAAGATACACTGCGAAGGAATGAATTGAGCAGTTGAGCTTTGTCCGCTAAGCACATATGAATTAGAGAAAAGGGGCAGGTTAAAGTGGTAATTAGGCGAAATAACAGAGAAAGTAACACTTGGTGGAAGAATCCCATAAGCTGTCGTACTACACTGCTAACAGACAAACAAACTTAGAGTGAGTTCTATTCAGCAAGCAAAAGTGCGATATTCATTTGTGTATTTCTGCTGTAGCAACAGCGTGCCCTAAATCCTTCACTGAAGCTTTCAGTATATTCTGTTGTGTTTTTTAGATTTCTGAAGAGAAGTGGTCTGAAACTTCAACCACCTTCGCCAACTATTTTGCCAGCTGAACTGATAATTAATTCAAACTCATATATCTGGATTTAATTAAGACATCAAACTTGTACTCTTTTTCTGAATAATAGTTGTTCATCTAACTTTCTGGTAAATTATGACTTTCTGTTTTGAACACATTACTAACTTTCATTGTCATTGCATGTTTAAATTATCCAGTGAATAATTAAATGTTTTTTGCAGTTTACTGTCATGTCATCCTCTCTAACATAATATAATTCCAACCATTAATTTATTTGTCTTAATGAGATTTTTCGCCATAAGAAATACAAGTCAGTTATGTTTACGCGTTAAACCTGTATCATTGCTTCACTGATTACACCGTTTCAGCTGAAATTGTCTTGTGTTTTACCTGCTCTCTTCGTCAAACTCATTATCATCTAACCTTTAGTCAAGCAACACCATGCATATTTTACTGGAAAAGAGTGTTACATGGAGTTGTTGTGAATTTCTTCCAAAAGAAATTCAGGAAGATAATCGAAACCACACGCTGGGTGACGCGGGAAATCCGAAAACACAGTATTTTTCTAAAATAGCATGAAATATGGAATATAACATACAAGCTTCACTTGAGAGGTGTCTGCTCTGAATGTCGTCAAAAAGCACAGTCAATGTGCGTCAAAATGTAAGAACAGCAGAGCTGTGTGAAAGGCAATCCACGTGTTATCTAAACAGCGCACGTAAAACAAACAATAAAGGGATACGGATAGGCAATCTTCAAAAGTAAAGGACAAATGAATTAAGCATATACAGCAAATAATTCTCGACTATAAGAAAATAATTACAGTACATCAGACAGAGTGTAAACTCATTGAGTTAAACCTCATTAGCAAAGAAAGTCAGTTTTAAGATGTAAAACATATCCATCCTACTCACAAATGATAAGTAGCATGACGTTGTACAAAAAAGAAAGAATATTAAAGAACAGCTAAGAAAGGAATAAACACAGTCTCTATACTAAAATTGCCAAGACTGCACTGAAAACGAGACTAAACGAAGATGATGGCCAAAAAGACAGAACACAATTATCAGTAGAATAGATGGTAAAAGTGTTGAATAGATTGAAAATCCCCATTGAGTCATATGAAAAAGAGAAGACATTCAGCGAAGAGACTCTTTTCGGCGAATTCATTCACATAGCTGTACAATCGCATTTATATATAAATATTTGTGTGTGTGTGTACATTGATTAGTTAATACAAGAATGATGTAGTACAGAGATAAAGTTAATCAGACAGCAACTAAAGTAAGACTGAGTTAAAAAACTAGATGACGTAATATAATTGGCTAAAATATTACAAATTAGGTCAGGATAGCAACAGAGGTAATTACAGGTAGAGATTAAGTAGAAGTGAAATTGAGTGAATAAGTTGGATGACGTAACATGAATGACTAGAAACTGAGCGTTGTCCAAGTCAGTAACAGTGGTAGTGGGGTGTAGAGATTGAATCGGGTGGGGGTAGAGAACAAGAAAGTTGAAAATGTAAAATGTTACAATTGAGAAGACAAAATAATACTAATGAAGAGACAGAAGAAAAGGTTAGGTAGAATTTACTTGTTGGGTAATAAGATAGCTTACATCCATTGCAAGTGTAGTGATTGAACAAACTTCTTCTGTATGCAGAGTTCAGGACTTAGCAAGTGAATCGCCATTGCTTCTGCAGTTTGAAGAAGTCTGATTCGTACACCTTTAGGGAGACTACTTCTTACTCTGTAGACGACTTTGAAGTTTGTTTGCGGTGTAGCTTGGTGTCCGGATTCTATCAGATGTTCTAAGATGGAACTTCGGGGGCATCGATTTTCTTTTTTGTAAAACCATGCTGGTAAGTGCTCGGTGATACGTTTGGAAAGCGAGCGCTGGGTACGGCCGACATACCTGGCTCCACACGAGCATGTGAATTGATAAATGCACATTGATGAGGCCAGCAGTGGTAGCTTATCCTTCACGTTCACATGAATTATAGGTTTTGTGGAGAAGGTTAGTCATAGTTGAGCTGCGAAGAAGGTCTTCTTAAGTGAGCGCGACAGTCGATTTTTTAGTGTTTCCGCAGATAAATCTCCATTGAATTGGAGGTTCATGTAGAGTAGTTTTTTCTTGACGCTAAGTATGGGCTAGGATTCATAGATTTTGCAATAAATCTTTCTGGATAGCAATTCTCGACGAGGATTCTCTTGAGGCTGTCCAGTTCATCTTCTATGGTGTCCGGGGTGCAAATTCTGCGAACTCTGTAGCTGAGTGAACGGATCAGGTTTCGTTTGGTGTATAGTGGTACCCAACTGTGAAAGTTAGTAAGCTCTCCGTTCCACGTCGATTTTCTGTGGATAGATCTTCTCAGTGTTCCATCCTGTTCTCTTCTGGTTAGTTGGACGTCAAGAAAAGATATTGTGGAGTTGGACTCTTTCTCCATCGTAAACTGAATTGCAGGGTGGCAGTTGTTAAACGACTTTAAGATGTCGTCTAGATTTTCTTCGTTGTTGACGATGATGAAGGTGTCGTCGACGTATCTTTTATAGATTTCGAAGGTATTGATCATTTTCTTCTGGCATATGTTTTCGAGTTTTGCCATGAAGAAATCTGCGAGCAAAGGGCCTAGTGGTGAGCCCATAGCTATACCCTCCTTTTGGCGATATATTTCGTTGTTGAAGGAAAATTGAACATTCAGGGTACACCTCAGTAGGAGTTCTTTAAGATGCTCGGTGGGTATACCGATGTTTATTCCTTTGGAGTGAATAAGTTCGCATATATAGCATATTGTTTCAGTCAGTGGAACGTTTGTAAATAGTGATGTGACATCTAATGAAATCATTGTCTTGCTGGATACGTTAATGTTTTCGATTGAGTCAATAAAGTCGAATGAATCTCGAACTGTGTGGCAGGAGACTTGTTTTCTGATTGGTTCAAGTGTTGAATTCTGTATAACAGCAACATATTTTACATTTGACGGAAAAATATGCCAACAAAATTTAGGAGTAGCCATGGAATCTCCCATCTCACTAATATTAGCTGACATACTCATGGAATTTCAGGAAGAGAATGCACTCAAACCATTCATATCATCTATCTAATGTTGGTGGAGATATGTAGATGACATCAAGTAACAATGAAAAATAATGATTTTGAGAAATTCTTCTCACAGATCAACAATCATGCAGACTCAATAAAACTATGGAAAATGGGTTTGCAGACCTTTATCAACAGCTGTCTTCGTTCTATACTCAAGATCAGATGGCCGAAAAGAATCACCAACAAGAAACTATTGGAACAAACAAAACAAGAACCAATCGCTCAAAAAATATGCAGGAGGAAGTGGAGGTGGATTGGACACTCACTGAGGAGGCCGTTGGGTGACATCGTGCGTCAGGCCAACGCTCGAGTGGAACCCGAAAATGAAGCGGCGAGTGGGACGTCCAAGGGTGACATGGAGGAGATCATGTGAAGAAGAGTTAAAACAGTAAGGACTAACATGCATGCAAGTGAAAAGTACAGCAGAAGACAGAAGCAAGTGGAGACGTACAGTTGAAGTCCTATGTTCCACTAGGAACCCAAGGGAACAATAATAATAATAATAAAGGTTGGATAAAAAAGCATTATCGGATAATACTAATTATTGAAAAGATTGACTGTTTGTGATGGCTATGGTTTAAAGATAAAGGTGGTTGGAAGTACTTCTTTTGTGGATACACATATTATTCGCCTGAATTTTGGATAACTTGTAATACTTCAGCTATACTATTAGATATCCCGATCTCACACTCACTTTCAAGGGTTTAATCAGATCACGTTTATAAAATTTTGAAGGACTTTTCAAATAGAGCTGAGTGTCTTGAGTTCACTAGATATGTTCTGTTACTGAGCTATGGACATACACACGTCCGATTCCCATTTGTTAGTCAGTCGAGGTGAATAGTGTTCCCGAGCGTCTTTTGCAAGCGAACTAATGGTTCGGTCCATGTGCTCAGCTCCTCAGCAGCAAGCGAACTTGAATACATCCATGTTGTTGTGGACTAATGTTGGCCAAAAAGTTTCTTTCAGGAATATGTCACTCATAGGTTAACAGTGAATTGTGAAGCTTTACTGAATTAGAGTTCGAAAGCCGTTTTCGGACGATGTCCGTCTTTGTATCACTTTTAAATTCGAAATTCGGAGGGGGTGACTTGGGCCTATTGAATAAATTTCTTTAGTTTCAGCTTTCTGTCTATTAATCTGGGTAGGATTCTTAGGAGATATCTCAACTCCATGCCAATAAACCACGTGAGTTGGAGGATATGAATGCCTATGGGCAATTTTAGGAGCCAGATGATGACATATTTAAAACAAGCAATAAAGTTTAATAAAGCAGGATTTAATGAATTCATCAAATTTCGGTAGAACTCGTCAGCTGAATACTCTACATACACGGATATATAGTTTTGAAATTACATTGGGAGATATAGGACTGATAAGTAAATAAAGTACATTGAATTAGTCATGCAGAAAGACAGGTGCGAATGTTTTTCCAGGTCATGTGCAATTAGATAAGGGGAGAGAGAGTATGGGAGATCAAAATTAAGATAAATTGCTTTACGCTTCAATTACATCACTTAGATCAACAATTAGACATTAGAGAATTTAACAAGAATTGCAACCAGAGGGATGTCAATAGTAATAGTTATAATAACAATAATAATAATAGTGTTGAAGTGAGTTAAGATAATGCTACTGATAAAGCATAGTTTTAAATGAATCAAGAATAATAATAATGAGAATAATAATAGTAATAATAAAATAATAATAAGAGGTAGAATTGTAAGTAAAACGTATTACCATGGTAGATTCAGAGTCACGACCATCTCCTTTTGTACACAGAGACCTGGTTTGTAAACTCGAATTGCACAAGCCTCTGCAATTGCAAGCATTTTCTTGTTTCTTTGTCTGCTGACAATGGTGAATGACTGCGTAAGGATTCCGAGGTTCCTTCCTTGTATGGAATTACTACTGATGATTTAGATTCCTTATTGTTGGTGTTGTCTTGCGCATATTTGACATGCATGTCGTCATTAATATTATTATTATCACTACCAATACTATCATTATTTATTTTATTTTTAAATTTCCCTACATATTTCCTGATTAATTTATCAGGGTAATTATTAAGTTTCAAGGCTTCTCTTATATGTCTCACTTCCTGTGTTAGATTTTTCTTGGTACTATTTGGTTTTTGTGCTCTGTCACTTAAACATTTCACCAATCCTATTTTTACTGACATAGGATAGGATGATCGGAAGTTTAAATATCTGTTTGAATGTGTGGGTTTTCTGTAAACACACTAGTGTTTAACTTCCCGTCTTCTTTCCTTTTTACGCTACAATCCAACATTGGAAGCTCCCCTTCCTGACTTTCCAATTCATTAGTGAATTGAATTTCCTGCACCTTTGAGTTAATGTGTTCAAAAAATCTATCTATTTCCTGTGTTCTACGTAAAGTGAATGTGTCATCTACATACCTCCACCATACTTATGGGGTGGGGGTGAACGTTTCCATCGCCATGTTTTCCCACCTATCCATGAATATATCTGCTACAACCGGGGATATTGGTGATCCCATGACAACTCCCTCAGTTTGTTTTTATATTTTCCCTTGGAATTTATATACTGTGGAAGTCAGGCATAGCTGCACTCCCAGAATTATGTCCTCAAGTGGCGCTTTCGCCCTAAGTTCGAGTTCTCAGTCAGAAATGAGTTCGTTTCTGACTGCCTCTAGAGCCATATTTATTGGTATACGTGTATGTAAACTGACAATGTCAAAACTAACCATTTTCTCTTCATTATCTAATTTTAAATTATCTAATCCATGTTTTAGTTCATAAGAACTTGTTAGTCTAGATTTTGAGTGGCTTTTAAGGGGATTTAATACCATGGCTAAATGTTAAGATAATTCATAAGTAGGTGAATTTCTAAAATCAACTATAGGTCTAATAGGGGATCCTGACTAATGGACTTTAACAACACCACACATCCTACTAAGGTAATTAATTTCGGGCATTAAATTAAACCACCTAGAAACGGCTTCATTCGGCGTATAAGGTCTGCTGTGGATTTCTTAACTTTATTCATAACTGTGTCTATTGATTTATTAATTTCCTCATATGGTCCTGTTTGTACGTGAGTATTCACCTTGTCCACATAGTCTGATTTGTCTAATACTAATGTTGCATTTCCTTTGTCTGACTTTGTGATTACTATATCCTTGTGATTCTTAAGGTGTTTCAGGGCTTCTATCTCTGGTTTTGTCAGGTTAGGTTTTCCTTGTTTTTGTTGTTTTAATGTTAGTGCATATTGTGCCTGTACTTCGTCAGCCGTCGTTTTGTCTGTCCCACTTAGCGCTATTTCTATTTTAAGGATGACATCCAGCGCTACATTGAAATTTACTCCCTTTTCTAATACACTTATGTCTGTAGGACTTAATATATGTGTTGAGAGATTGATAACCCACTTTGTTTTATCGATCGCAATTGACTTTGGATTGTTGACTTCATTGTTCTGAGATGAAGATTTCTCCTCTAATAATTTATGGAACTTTTTGATGTGACTGTTTTTTGACTTTTTGAAAGTTTCTGGTTTCGCATTGCTACAGGACTGTGTTATAAGATCATAATCTACATTGGTAACTATTCCCATTAACTTTTGCCTTAATTGCTCAATTTCACATCTGATATGTTGCATCTTTTTAACGATTCAGTGGACCTCTTCTTTCAAGCATAATTTTTGAAGGCTTTCTATTCTGCTTCTAACTCTGTCCGTTGGAACTGGAGCTCGTAGGTGTCTGCGCGAGCATGCTTAGAGGTGGTAACACTTACAGGGACATTTTGCAATTACTACTTACTGTCTACATACTGATTACAGGTCAAGATAAATATCGCTAGTCCCTCCAGCATACACCTTGACTTGTAACCTCTCTTCAAATATGAAAAGTTTATAGTACTGGAGAATATAAGTAAGTGATAATCACTAAAATGAGTAACTGGAAAGGTTTCTATTACTATTACACCCATGTAAAACTATATCAAAATGATCAATCATGATCGTCAACATCGGTTCAGTGTCATATGTGATGACTACTGACCAATTGTCTACCAGATCAAACAACACTCCAGTCAACCACAAATCGTTTTTATTCAAAATTAATTCAACATAAGGTGAATGTAGTGTGATTTGTGCACTCAACAGTTGTATGGGTGGGTTGTGAGTAGTTTCAACACTAGACTCCCAGGTGAGAGTGGCGGTTCGCCGCAGACATTGGTCTACCTCATCGCGTCCCTCCCTAGACTGGAATTGGTACCTCGAGTGTATGATAGCTAGTTGAACGTCAATGGTGTCACTCAAAGATATGCCTTTGAAATGCTGCGCCTGTGTCACTTGAAAAAAATCATATTTGGGGGAAACTTGCAGCAAAGATTATGAATAGAATCCATCTGTAATGCTGGGAGATTCGATCGGTTGATTCATTGTCATTCAACTTTGATGTCTGCTGTTTACTCTTGCGTTGTTTATTTAACTACATATGGGGGAAAGCTTATTTGGCTTACTCAAGTATTGGTTGAATCTGGAGCAAATTCAATTATGAAGCTCTGATGATTGACTAAATTTTGTACAGTAGATGGAGAAGTGATATACACAGTCTTCATTTGAAAACCGATACAGCTGAGTATAAATGTGAATGTTTGATGGAAACTCTACCAATGGTATACTTAGTCTTCCCATCTTAAGATATGTATCTCTACCTAACAACCCTAATTTTCTCGTATGAAAGTATGACCATTTCTTTTGACCTGGATATATCATCCAACTTTGTAATAAATCTTCACTAATCAGTCTTTCAAGAATTATAATAAGCACCTATAGTCGACTAAATACTCAAGTGATTAATACTCTTAAATTACTTAATTATCATTTGGGGTCCTTCATCTTCGCTTGGATTTTTGAGGAAGGGCTCATACTACTGATCAGTCATAAGTAGCGGGGCTATTATTACAGATTATATTCATTTATAGGGATATCATGTTGAATTGCAAGAACATGACATGGGAGAAATGCATTCTCTCAACTTATTATGATTAATTCCCTGTTTCGCCAGTTAACTTTAGCGAAGTTAAGCTTGGAAATATTGAGCCATGTTCAGAAATATGTATTCAGTTTGGTGTGCGGAGATCGGTGTCACTCGCTTACATCGATGTGTTGTAAGTCGTAATCCTTCAGTGAGATTTCTTGACTGACCATCGTAACCTTAATTTCTAAAGAAATTGACAGGAGATTTCACTTCCCTACGAACTATAATAGTTGCTTAAAGATGGGTATCCTAAAAAATTCATTGAGAAGCACACGAGAGTTGAGCGGAAATCTAAAAGAATCCACGAAGCACTGAAGACGTTGCTGTCTACGAATGTTAACTTTTAGGGGTGATACTGTGGTTGGGATTCTGAAGAACGCCTTATTCAGATCTCCGAGAAAAGTATTCTTTTCGGCTGATCAAAAGTATAAATTTTTACAGTCGGCAAATGATCATTTGATTTGTGAAAATCAAGTGAAAAACAATGGAACTATATAAATGAATTTAGGAAGTCGTGTGATTACCTTGACATGATTTTGAGCAATAAATTGTGCTCGAAACGTCATCAGTAAATATTACTGTATAACACTGTGAGATTTTATCAAAATAAACATTTACCCAGAACGGAAGTTCTGTACTCACTTCAGTGTCAGATTATTTTACAAGTGTATTTGGTTTCACTGATTTCTGTTAAAGTGAACTAAAGTTGAACACAGATGAACTGAACTTTGGTGTAGCTTTCTGTTAAGAAATCCGGATCGATAATTGCCGGCGATTAATTAAGCATAAAATCCAAACCACAGGATTTATCTGAAGTACAGTACCACACTATAACTAAAATAATGAAATATAGTGAACAAACCCTAAATTGGGAGGGGTCTGTGGATGAATGCTGTCAAATGCACAGTGAGGAAAGGAAAGCAAAGCTGTGAAAAGGGTGGTCAGGTTAACACCGCACGAATGTTAGACAAAGAATATTTTCCTAACTACCTAAAACTCTTGCCTAATTCCGTATGCTATTTGGTTTCCACGTACACCCTGAGCACAACTCAATTCATGTTATTGGGTAACACTTCTTTAACAATCGTTTGTGACAACTCATCACTTTTGTTACTCCCCCCTTATATCAACATCCAATTCATCTGAACTTAATAACTGTATTTTCGTTTGACAAATTTAATGTACACACACTTACAAAACAACCATATATATTTGCGACTGTACAGACATGAAAGTGAATTCGCCGAAAAGAGACGAGGAATAAACGAATCTAAACAAACAGTACCCAACAGAGAGGGGAACATACATAAAACATATGCAGTAGATACCGTTTAACATAAGGCTATAATTTCTATATATCAAGCAGAATATTAATACTTTGAGGTAAACTTCGATTGAGAAATACAGTTATATTTATGGAGTAATAAATATAAACTCACACTACTTACTAGTGGTAAGTAGTAACAAGTCGAACAGAAAATAAAAGGTGACAAGAGACATATTGGAAGGGAATAAACACTAGGAGAGGCTAGGTATGTGCATGCTCTGCTGAGTTAGTGCTAGATGATGATTTTTTAAGGTCAATAAACTATGAGACTCTGGCCAACACTTAGTGTGGCGTGTGTCACGGGGACTTGACACTGTCTCACCAGCTACCCTAATTATATTTTAATTTTTGTTATAGCTTGATTCCACACCGTAATTTTGGTACAAGTATGGAATATTCAGCATGTGATATCGGTAGCCCAAATTTCGCAGGCTGACCACTGATATCAGGTGCGCGTCGGCAGGGGATCGAACCCCGCACTATGTGCATGGCCGGCGAGAATCATAACCTCTGTAAATAGATGTCCAACATCATCTATGGGATTGCACATCATAGGTTGATTTCAGTAATGCCTCTAAACCCATCTATGAAACAAGTGTAGGTCACATGCTTAAATTTGTTGAAGCCTTAGCCACAAAACGGCCTAAACCATTTTAGTGTTCAAAAATTACTGGTCATTCAAAACAAGAAACGAAGGTCAATAAAGGTCTATACGATAATCTACACATAAGACTACAACCTGGAGTAGTTTATCTATGTGAATTTTCCAAAACCGACATCAAAATACAAGTCAATAAAACATACAATCTTATGTAGTAGAAGACAAAGTAAACAAAATATTCGAGATGATGCAAAGAAACTGAACGGTATCAGATTCAGAAACATCCATAACATGCATTCATAGTGAGATCACCATTCAGTGAGTATTCAACAGATTCAATCAATAAACTGTGTGCATTGTATAGAAGAATCACTGTTCACCGATATCTTCACCAGTGCTTCATGTTAACGATAGAAATTGGAAAGCGCTCCCTATTTTTCGTGCAAGGCGAAACCACACAAAGCATTCATCTGAATCAAAATAATTTCCCTATTCACCACAAGTGGGATAAAGCAGAAATGAAGACAGAGTAACATTGCTAGTTCTGTAAAATCGAGGCAAAATAATCTCAGCATTAGGCATTTAAAAACTCATAAATTTCCAACCCATTTAATATGAATATAAATTTCATAGATTTGTACAGTTTCATATATCTGAAGTCTCAACTAAAACGATGATATTATGACACACACCCTAGAGATTTCACAAATATCTCAACATTATAAAGAACATTCTTATATCTCAGATAAAATTCATCACTGTTTATCAGTCATTTTTTTGAGAGATTTAGGCGTTTCTATTGAGAACATAAAATATTCACATGAGAATAGAATTTGAAAATTATTTACTTCTATAAGAACTACTTTTATACTTTCTAAAATTGTTCAATATATAACTCTCGGTGTTGTCTCAAGTAAAAATACTCTCGTAGAATGTGAAACCTTCTATTCAATTTGTTAGCATTGTGTTGTTGATTTTCCCTTGTAAAATTCATTTACAGCTGGAAATTTTTAGCGAGACGAGCTGTTCACCGATCCCTTCATCATTTTGGTTTAGTATAAAATCCACTTCGAAGATAGTCGCTGTTTAAGGTCCACTGTCACTGCTGGATATCTTTACCAACTGATATATTGAACAATTTTAGAAAGAATAAGAGTAGTTCTTACAGAAATACATACTGTTTAAATTCTACTCTTATACTGATGTTTTATATTCTGAATAGAAATGTGTATTTCTTGCAAAAAACTGACTGATAAAAAATGAATTTTTTGAGATATAAGAATGATGGGTTTGTTTCTCTATGATGTTGAGAGATTTGTGAAATCTCTAGGGTGTGTATCATAAGCCTTTTTCAATATCATCGTTTAAGTTGAGACTTCAGATATCTGAAACTGTACAAATGTATGAAATTATTTTTAGTAGTTTGTGCTTTCTAAGTGAGTGGACTGCTTTTTTTATTACTAAAGACATATTTAGATGCAGTTAATATTTTGTTTTCTTCAATCAGTTGTCAGTATTGTTTAAAATGAATGTTTTTTTTCTATATCGTCACGCAACAGATCGTTTCAGATTTAGTATAAATAGTCAGAGAAGTACATAATGCTCACATTATTTCGCTTCGATTTTACAGAACTAACAATGTTACTCTGTCTTATTTTCTGCTTATTCGCCTTTGTGGTCAACACTGAAAGTAGACGAAGTAAGTTTTGATGCTTTTCTAGTTAACCTTTAATTTAATGCCTATCTGAAATTGTGAAATGTAGTCTCAATTCGGGTTGTAATTACAAGATGGTATTACGAATTCCTGAAAAAATACTTTGTCAGAGATTTCCACATACATGTTTTTAGTTAGTGTTGTTCCTTATGTCATGAGGCACACGAATTTATGATTGACGGAAACGTGAGGTGATAGAATTTGTTGATAGAATGTTTGGAGATTGAATGCTTCCTGAAATATCTTCCTTCCAGTGGGAGCTATCACACAAGTCATAACAATATTTCATTTTTATGAAATGTATGAAATATGAATAACAAGGCAATAAATCTGATGTATATGTTGTGACATATGATTCGCGTCAGTGGAGTATAGCAACAGGAAATCAGTCTTTTTGTTCGAAATTACTTTCATGGATTTACAGAGTGAATGTTTAACAATTTTTGGGTGGTGTTCCTTGGTCATCAACAAGTGAATTTGAGGTTGAATAGTAAGATTTTTGTGCTGCAAGATGTCGTAGACTAATGATGCAATTTTTCATTGGCTGTTTTGATTGTCGCTGGTGTATCTGTATTGCATATACCAGTATTAGTTAAGTGCTTGTTTGCTGTCCCAATTAGATTATAGTAGGCAGCATGTATATATCGAATAGAACAGAACGCGTGTCCCAGATTCCACTGCTTGCAACATCCGAAATGATCAAATCACTTAGTGATTAGGAAATTCAATGATGTTCTCCTTATAATCAGTCAAATTTTTGTATATACGCATTCTGAGCACAGTTTTCAGCATGCTTTTGCATGGTGAGGAGGCTAAACAGAGGCCGATACTTAGCTGATTGATGTGTTTTCAGTTCTCATCATTGATTTTCAATGCCATTTCACACCACTTTTCTTCCTTTGTGAATAACGGCCATAAACTCGTGGTTTTCGTATGAGAAGCTTTGATGACAGGTTGTTATGTTAAAATCGGTTGCATAAATAGTCTGAATGCATTTTCACATGTCAAATTATTGCCGATGGTCTCCTGACGTAATTCATTTGACAACATCTAGTATGAGAACCTTCAGCCCTACACTGTCTTTTCATTAACTCCACAGAAAACATTCGATTTTATTTCCTATTAATTGTACTTTATGTGTACTAAAAGGTATACCTTACACCTGTCGAATATAGAAACAGAATATCATTCTCTTTTTCGACACCAATTTTATGAATACATCAAGTTAATTTTCAAAAAATTAAAAGAATTCGTTTTTCATTGATAAATGAAATCAGGTAGCTATGAGAAGGTATCTGCAGCAAACACGATTGAAAACTAATGCAATATAAACTGTTGGTGATTGAAGTCACCCAGGCTTTTGTTAGTAACTGCAACTTTGATGTACAACTTTGAAGCATTTTGTACAGTGGTTTGCTGAATGTGAAAGCTGTTACGAATATTGGTCTTCGGCTCCCTCTCTTCTCTTTCAACGATAATTCAACCACTTTCAGTCACTTTTCTGACTAATAAACACTGACTGGTAAATATTATATTACAATCCTGATTGGCATATTAAGATGATAAAATCGACAGTCTGAATGACATAAATGATTTCTGCATGATCATCTATACAGCAAAAATGAGAGTGTCGAATCAGGAAAATAATCGGAAGCCGCATGTGCTGTGTACCTTTCGAAAGAACACAGTCTAAAGATTATAGATGCTGTTCGGAAGTGACTAATAACGTATTAAATATAACCGAAATTTTGAATTCAATATTGTAAAGACATTTTTTGTGATTTGGAATGAAAAGTGATGCAAGCGGAAACAATTCAAAGTGAGAATAGTAATACTGATAATAATCGTAGTATTGAGGGAAAAGTACATTAAGTAACTTCGTTCTCCTTGAATAAACTTTTACTTTAATTTTATCAACTTCAACATCTTGGATTCAAATAGTTCAATTCGGTATGTTTACAGTTTTTAACTCTCTGTGGAACACAATTCATTATACAGTCCGAATAAATAAGGAATCATTTCAAAAGATGAACACCGTATTAAGAATCATTCTCAAAACATCTAGTCACAATTATGTGTGAACCGTTTATGCATGACACATAGAAATGATGGTAACAATATTCATTTACGAAAATACTTATGATGATAATTGATGTAACTTTGACAACTTCCCTGGTTTACTGGAAAGTTTACTCATGGTTCAGTTTGCATTCAGTAACGCAGAGATTGTGTTTTGAACACAGTGTATCTCATTCTATTTTCAGCTAAACCTAAAGTTTTGATAGCATTATTAGAAGACGGAGATTATCTGAAAAATGTGATGAATTTGCGCTATACATTTCGAACAATCTGATCACACATTTACTTGTCAAGTCAATATATATGGAAAAGTTAAATTAAACAAGGTGACAAAAAAAGAATTAAGAATAATTAACACAAACATTTGGTAATCCAATCAAATAAGGATTACCAAGGTAGGTTAAGAGTAATAACAAACTGTTTTTGAATACACAAGGGGGGCTTAAGTTTATGAATGGCTATAGCCTCAGCGTATTTCAGTAAACGTCCTTGACCGTTTTTATAGATGACCTTAAAGGCTGAGTTAACATCAACCTTATGGTTCATCTCGATTAAATGTTTGGCTATAGACGAAGTTGGTAGTCTAGCACCTGCATCTATGGGCTTGTCACAATTCATCTGTTTTCCTAACCACTTTGGGATATGCTCTCCCACCCTCACGTGCAACGCGCGATTACTCCTCCCTATGTATGTATGTCCACACACACACGAAAATTGGTAAATTGTATGGGATGTGATATAATCAATTGTGCACTTTTGAGGTTTCCAGTGAAGCATATTTTTAGCCTTTTCGACAATTACAAGCTGGGCTGCATAGTAGGTTCTACGGATGATGGAATTCAACCTTTGTCTCAAAATCCTACTATTTATTTCCCCATTATATGGTAATTTGATGAAAACCTTTTTCTTGGGGACGGTATGGATTGTAGGTTTAGAGGCTAGTTGACTTCTACACCTGTTTAAAAACTTCAAAGGATATCCGTTTTCAACAAGAGTATCCATCAATACTTCGTTTTCCTTGTCTATAACATCAGCCGTGCAAATACGCTGAATCCTCTTAAATAGACACTTCACCAAGCCTCTCTTATATTGTAATGGACAGAAGCTGTGAAAATTAAGATATTGCCCAGTCCAAGTGGGCTTTCTGTAGATAGACCGTCTTATTGAGCCATCGTCTCTTCGACTGAGAAGTATGTCTAAAAATGCGAGCTGGTTGCGACTTTCTTCTTCGCATGTAAGACTAATATGATTCTGTACAGAGTTGAGTCTGTCCAATAGACGACTGGCATCTTCATGATCATCGCATATCAAAATGATATCGTCTACATATCTCTTATAGAAAGGCAATTTAGAAATTAAATCAGAAGATAAGTTTTCAACATAAGACATAAAAACATCCGCTGATAAAGGTCCTAATGGACTCCCCATAGCAACGCCATCCACTTGTCTAAAATGTTCACCTTCAAACGTGAAATGGACGTTATCAGTACATAATAGTAATAAATCTTTCAAATAAGTTAAAGGAAAAGGAAGTGAAAAACAACTAGAAGATATATAGTCACAAAGAATATCAACAGTCTTAACCAATGGTACATTAGTAAACAAAGAATTAACATCAAATGAATACATTTTCCTATCTTTTATGTTCATATCTACAAGACAGTCAACAAGTTCAAATGTATCTTTTAAAGTAAACTTACATAATTCATTGCGCACTGGACTTAAAATATCAGCTAGCCATTTTGCTAATTTATGTGTAGGAGATTTACACATTGAAAGAATTGGCCGTAATGGATTATCAACCTTATGAATTTTGGGTAATCCATAGAGGTTTGGAAAGTCAGATCCCATGAGTTTCAAGGAATTAAACTCCTGTTTATCGATAACGTCCAAGCCACGAAGTTTTACTAAATGAGAATTTACTTTTCCTTCTGATTTTCTGATATCATCCGAAGGAACATCGGCTATGAATTTGCTTTTGTCACTAAGGATGGATAACATTTTTGTTTTGTAATCGCATCTGTCCATTACAACTACACCAGATCCTTTGTCAGGTTTCAAAATAATGCTATCAAAATTTATAAAAGGGACTAACTGTTTTAAACCTAAAGTATTTCATTATCGGCGAATACTGTCGCATCAGTTCAGATAAATACAATTGTTATTTGATTCCACGGAGTAACGAAGGTGGTTATTGTTCGTGATAATCCTTAACTTCAAAATGAAAGTTTGGAAGTGTGAATATAGATTACAAGGACCTTAGAGACAAGATTTCATAGGATTATAAGGCAATTGCAATGTATGTAAATTAAGTTGTTTCTAAAAGAATAATATTTTGATGACTGGAATTGACTGGAATGACTGGAATCCAAGCCATTTGTAACCCATATTCACACCCTACGACTTTCATATCAAGTTACTCTTCCAGCTATCAAAATAGCAATTTAAAAAATATTCTGTTGCAATGCTTCTTAGCAAGTGAAATTGTTTTCACCGTCAACATGATGCAAATTAAAGTGAAGTTTCTATCGTGTCATCATGAACTATATGGTTCTGTTTTTCAATTCATTTGACGTTTGGTTTGTTGTAATCAGTGTACATTGTGATAGTTCTATTTAAAGCTGGAATGACTTCAAACTGATTTACACTTCTTAGTAAAAATGATTCTCATTACAAAAATGAGTGCCATCAACAAGTTTAATTTATCCGTGTATGCAGTGTGCAATTCTCATTCTCACCTTGATGAAATCTATACTAATCCAGTTAAAACAAGACCTGTCTGCTAGAAATTTCATTCCTTAATAAAGTAGATGGACTAACTATGTGAGGGAAGTGAACGGACTTATATGCGGTTATAAACTATCCAGTAAAATAAGTAAATTGTGTGTAATGTCGAGTCATATATATATGTACATATATTATATTATATTATATTAAGAACACAATATTTAGCAAAGAGACTCTCTCCAATGGATTTAATACCAAGCTGTGCAACCGCATATATGGTTTTAAGAAATTATATCCAGTGAGGGAATGGGATCAAAGGTGTCAATACATGAAATAAAAATAGTATGAAATGCAATGAAAATTAAATTGCTTGCGATTATAATCATACATTATAAATTATTTAAACCTATGCTTATAATCATAGTTAAATGTCAAGTAACAGAACAGTTAGTGTTAAATATAGAATAATTCATAATGGGTGCGTAATTATGGGAATAGTGGGCGAATATAAAATGTTGCATACCATGGTGTTAAATTTGATAGGATAGAATTCAATATTGTAGAAACATGTTTTGGGATTTAGAATGACAACTGGTACAAGCTGAAAGAATTCAAAGTGAGAGTAGTAATATTGGTAATAATCGTACTACTGAGGGAAAGGCACATAGAGTAACTAAATAAACAAAATAAATAAACAACTCCATATTAGTTTATATATGTCCAAACCAAGTTGACTTTTAACGGTTTGAAAAAATTTGGGCATTGGGTATATGATATTCATTATAATAAAGGTTTTTGTATTTCCCAATGAATGAAAAAAACAATATCGTTTTGTTTTTCATTCATTGGGAAATACAAAAACCTTTATTATAATGAACTCCATATTAGTTTGTTTATTAAATGTATCGCACAGTGAAAGAGTATTATTCGCTTGGTGATATTTCGAACAAAATCTATTCTTCATAATCATATCAATTATAAACATACGACTTCGAAACTTGAGTTTTATAATTTTCTTTGTTCTCTACGATTAGTCGTAGGGGCAGTAGAATTTTCCAGATATTTGGGACAGGCATTGAATCATTCGGATTGCATACGTTTGCAGTTGATTCGATAAACAAAGCTTCTGTTATCAATCTCTCCCTCCACCCTGTTACATTAGATTTTATCACTGCCATCTTATCCCATCCTATTTTATGGTTGCGTGGATGATAAGATGACAGTTTTAAAATTTGATGTAACAGGGTGGAAGGAGAGATTGATAACAGAAGCTTTGTTAATCGAATCAACTGCAAACGTATGCAATCCGAATGATTCAACACCAGATACACTCAAACGTTTTGTTGCTGTCTATTGTAGTAAATGACATTCAGCCATCGAATGTTTCAAGGCTATTTATATCACATATTTCAATTTTAGCCAGATTAATAGTAATCCTTCCACATTCAATAATCTGCAAATTGAAGAAATAGACGACAGAGGTTCTAATTCCCTGTTGAATATACAAGAAAGACTATCGCGTGTCCATAGTTCTCATAATATTAACCAAAATAGGCTTTGGAATTTTAAGAATTTTGAAATATTTACTCTTTGAGTTCTAGAAAAACTGTTAGGCTTTTTATGGACACATGGAGATATTCAAGCTGATTCACCTGAGGATGCAGTGCGGACACACATTACATTACGTTATTACTCTTTATCAATTTGTGGAGAATAAATCTCCAGTTTCATCACTGAACCTTTTCAATTTTTCACTAGTGACCATGCATTGTGACGATGAATTTTTGGCGAATATAATCACAATGACTCCACAAGATATCTGTCCAAAAATAACAACCGATAAAGGCTGTAATTTATCGGTACTTTGCTGAATAATCTGAACAGTGTGTTTCCCCACAAAAGAAGACCAACTCGATAGCCACTGTAAAAAGCGAACAACCAAATAACTGCTTTTTCCTAGATGCACACTATTCACCACCAATCAACTCATCAGTTTTCGAGTCCATCACCTTCATTTTATGAGGCAAACATATTTACAACCTGTCTAAAACAACTTGGGAATATTGCTAGAAAACTGTTCATTATTTCCCTTACACATATTCTCATACATGATAACTGTTATGTGGTATGAAGTAATCGGTTTATCCTTGAAGGCACATTTTATTCTACAACTAAGTCGGAAGTAATTTTTCTGAATACATTTCATAATTTCAATTGTCTATTATTTTTTGTCGTCCTTCGTTCTCCTTGAATAAACTTTTGCTTCAGTTTTATCAACTTCAATATTTTGGCTTCAAATAGGACACTTTAGTATGTTTATATTTTTTAATACATTTTGATTTATAGTGCATTATACAGTCCGCATACATAACGAACTCGGTATTAGGAATCATTCTCGAAACATCCAGTCACAATTATGTGCGAACTGATCACGCATGACACATAGAAATGATGATAATAATATTCATCTACGAAAATATTTATGACGGAAATTGATATAACTTTGACTTGATAAGATAAAATTTACTTTGTTGGAACATTTTTTTGATTTCGAATGACAAGTGGTACAAGCGGATACAATTCGAAGTGAGAATAGTAATATTGATAATAATCGTAGTATTTAGGGAAAAGTACATAGAGTAACTAAATAAACAAAATTAATTTAAAAGTGTCTTCCCTTCTGTGGAGAAGCCAGAATTTGTGATTGTACATACTTCTTTTGTACACAAATGTTTTGCCTAATATGTTGAATTGCCAAGGCCTCCACTGTCTTCAGAAGTCTGTAACGAGGAAAAGGAGGTAAGTTAGTATGGATTCGGTAGATGATCTCAAAATCATGGTCAGGGTTGGAAGAGTGACAGGAGTCGATCAGGTGTGCTGGAATATATCTTCTCACACACTCCCTCTCTCCTTTGGTTATTCATGAAGGAACACGTTCTCTTGTCCTTGTAGAAAGGACCCTCTTGCTTCAGCTAAATGACCTTGCTCCACAAGATCAGGTGAACTGATAGATGCATATAGAGGCGGTCAGACGAAGACGCTCATCTTTTATGGAGATCAAGAACGACTTTGGGCTCGTTAACGTCATTTTAATTTCTCAGTAGAGAACGTCTTACTGACTGATTTATTGAGACGGTTTTGAGCATATCTGAAGCTTGATCAGCTTTGAGTTCCAAGTTCAGTGATAGGGCTTTCTTTGGAACTCAGTCGGTTACCAGTTTAGATTGCTTAACTTTCGTGTTACTGTCAATAAATCTGTTTGGTTAACCGTTTTCTGCAAGCGTTGCTTTTAGGAAGTCAAGTTCTGAAGGAATGCAATCAGAAATACAAATATTTCGTATCCTAAAGCGAAGTAAATGAATTAGGTTCTTTTTCTCGGAGATAGGCGCCCAAATATAAAAAGTTGTTAGATGTTGGTTCTGTGTAAGTTTTCGGTGGATGGATCTTTTGAGAGATTCGTAATTATGTCTACTAAGGTACACATGAAGAAAGGGAGTACTTAGTTTAGACTCCTTTTCATGGTGAATTGTAAAGAAGGAAAGCGGTTATTTGAAGCCAAGAGGAAATCGTCAAGAATTACCTTATTGTCGCAGAGTGTTTAGAATGTGAATGTTTTCCAGCCTATTATCACCTCACCTAATCTTCGTTTAGGCTCTGATAGTGTCAATTAAGCGCTGTAGAATTCAGGGCGATATCCCTAAATGAAATTCCACTCCGATTGATCAATATCCCCTTAATAACACTCAGGGCAATGTAGGTGATCATTTCTTAGGATTTGTAGCCCCAAGAGATTGTCACATCAGACGATAATATATCATCTGTTGAAAGAAACTGTTATATGGATATCGTATAGGAATTTCAATCCTTCTGATAAAAAAAATCAATACCACGTATCTCTAGTAAAATATTGTTACATTCTATTATTATTTATTATTGTTTCCTTTAGTTTCTAGAGGAAAACAAGGCTTCAGACATACGTCTCCAGTGCATTCGCTTGTCTGTGAAGGTTTTCGCCTGGCTCCACGTCTGCCCACATGCTTTCACCTCCTCTCCGTACGACCTTTTCTATGTCACTCTTGCACTGACCACCAACTCGCCGCTTCCCGTTCGGGTTCCACACGAGCAGCGGCCTGGCCTGTGATGTCACTTGACGACTTTCTCAGAGTATGACCAATCCACCTCCATTCCTTCCTGCGTATTCGTTGCACAATCGGTTGCTGGCTGGTTCGCTCCTAGAGATCCCTGTTGCTGATCTTTTCTGGTTGGTCGTATGATCTTGAGTATTGAGAGAAGACAGCTGTTGATTAAAGTCTGTAGTTTGTTCAAAGTGCCCTTCGTGACATTGCGATGCTTGGCGCCAAGTCTCTGATCTATATAGTAGCACTGACTTCATTCTGGAGTTGGAAATCCGGGTCTTCTTTTCATTTTCATTCAGAGTTGTGATGTTGACCTCCAGAGAAACTTGAGAGAAATGAAAGCTTGCCTTTCTTTCGCTTTGATATCCTCGTCAGTTCCGCCTCTGGTTGAAACGATGCTTCCCAGGTAGTTAGATGAGAGTGCTTCTTTTAAATCACTCCCATTTATGCTGATTGTTGTCTGTTGTTGATGTTGCTGTTGACCAGGAATCTTCATCACCACATCTATTTGCTCTACGTTCACATGAAGTCCTGTGTTTGATGCTTCTTCTTCCAAATTTTCGCTTTTGACTTGCATATCTTTGTGGGAAATCAGACATATATCATTGGCGAAGTCCAAATCCTCCAAGTTTCATGTGTGGGCCGATATTATAGCTGTCTCTGCGTTGCCAGCTTTCTGCAACATAATCGAGTCTACCACAATCAGGAAAATCACTGTAGATAGTAGGCAGCCTTGTCTTATTCCCCTCTTCACTTCGAAGGATTCCGTGAGTTTCCCGTTGTGGATTACTTGGCATGCAGCATTGTCGCACAACTATTGGATGAGATGTATAATTGTTGGTGGCACGCCGGAGTAGCGAATTAGTTGCCAAGTCACCTCTTGATTGTTACAGTTTACTAGTGCAGACAATTTATTCATTCCAATGACTTTTATGTCCCCTGAGTAACGCACCTTAGTCTACATTAACTGAGATTTGGAATGCCTATAACATTCAAAAGCTTGTTGAATTATTAATGACTGATATCTTTTGCATTTTGTACTGTAGCAGACTGATTTACGGCATCTCTTGTTTATCTCTTACTGGACATTCATATCATGAAAATTTAATATCGACGACCAGATAGATGTTTCAAGAACTAATCTCTGATATGAGTATATCTGTGTGACTCATAATACAGGAAAAGCTTCATTGATATGTATCAAATTCAAAATCATTCACTTACATGAAAGGAAAAAGACGCACTATATCGAAGGAATTGCAAAATTATATCCTCCTTATCTGTCACTCTAAGTGTTTCTCTGCAGTCAAATATGTGTTTAATGTGTAGAATCTGAATTTTTGAACTCGATAGTGTACACCATGTCTCTATCTAGATTCTGAATAAGGAAAAGCTTTTTGATGTATGATCACATTGCAGCTTTGCTGGGCGAAACTTGCAACTCAGATTCTTGCAAAACGAAATGAAATATTTATGAGTGTTAATCATTTCGGTTTGCGCTTTCTAATCTTACCCAGTAGTTTCCTCTTTAAATCAACTTCCATTTGCTCACATTTCCATGAATTTTTATTGTTCAATGAACCAAGTTAACAGCAAATTTACTAATGACTAAGTTAATACCATATTCACTGATGACGAATTCTTTGACATATTCCGCCGACCTGAACAACAATGTTGACTGAAAGCCACTAAGTTTCATACCATGAGTCATCTTGCATCTGAAGTTTATTACATTTTTGCATTCAATTTATCACAGTGTATAACACATTGGTGAAAGAGAGACGAGGGCTTAAAAATATTTTTCTTTCAATCAGTATGTCATCAAGTTATGTGCCATGATATGTAACATTTTTTTGAAGTAAATGATTGAAAGTCTCTTGATTCTATTTGAATTAACAATGATGCTGCAATCACAGCATATCTCAATGGCTAGCACTGGGATGATACCTGGAATGAATCGGTGATTTGGTTGACGGTACGTGAAGATGAGGTTTATCTGAAAAATATGGAGTATTCAAGAATCACGTTTCGGACACTAAGTTAACAGCTATAGCTGTCAACTGAAATTATAATGACACTAGTGTGGGGAGATGAGAAGATGCACAGCGAGTCGAATAACTGTTACCTTGGGAAAGTAACAAAGCAAGATGATGTATGTCAGTGCAACATCTGTGGTGACAACTGGCTGCTAGCCAAATCGGTAGACATTAATTTACGTCAATGTTTATGTCCCAAATATTGGTCGTGAGAAAAATAAGAACAAGGACTTTGCGTAGGCGGATACAGTTAGTATATAGATGATCTAACATTCAAGAAACAGCCACAAAGAGATGAAAGATTAACTTTCAGTGAGAAACAACCAATCAGAAGACTGTGTTTGTTTGCTTAAATAATCTATAATAATATACATGAAAATATATAAACATGTGTTGATTTCCTTAATAAAGGATCTGTTGCCTAGCCCTTGTCTTCTGTTGTTACACAACTACCACGAAATTATAGCTCTTTAGACCTCAAGGACATCATTAGGCCAGCCCATCACAAAGAGTCTAATTTATAGTCACACTTTTAAATGTCTGCTCTGAAAATGTTCCATGTGGAATCACATGTAAAGCTGGAAACTGTAAGGTCTGTACATTTACAGCTGAAGGTGAGTAGTATGTTTAGATTTTTATGTGCATTAACTTATAAATAATCGGTCACTTATTTACATATAAGGTAGTGTGCATAATCATCTTGTCACATAAACAGTTTTTAAGCAGCATTTACATATACGATACCCATTTACACGTTACCGCATTGGTTTAACTGCTGCTGACAACTTCAACAACGCTACCTTGTGAAAGTGACAGAGCATGATGATGAATGTCAATGCAAGAACTAACTCGAAATTATGCCCCTGTAGATCCTAAGCAAATCATTAAGCCAGATCATCATACGGAAACTGAATGATGCGAGACATCGACGTGAACATGATAGATTCAGCAAGCATAAGAAAAAAATATTTATTCATGAATGTATTAACAGTTATAAAACCTGTGAAAAATGCCGTTTTATAAGAGCTTGCTAATTTCATCTTTTGACAATTCTGAACCAGTTAACTCTATCTTTCTTTATTTTTCTTATTATTAATTGTGACTTATTTCCAATCACTTCTTCACACAGAAGGTCTCCATGATAAGTAGACTGCATTCATAGGTGGAGTCAGTGGGTTTGCATATACTTTGACCTTACATCATCCATCAGTTTCTTCACTGCGTGGATTTCCGTGAGAAAATTGTACGGTGACATCTTCACTGGAAGGGAAACCAGTCTATCCCATGTAGCGAGCATCTATTATGAACTCAGATTTCCAGGCATTGTAAGTGTCTTCTTGCATCTTTTGATGCCACTTTGTATAATTTTACCAAGTGAAATTTACAAAGTGGATGAATACTTCCTGTATTTTTCAATTTCCAACATTTATTGGAGAACAAGTTAGAAACATTTGAAGGCGAACTGTTTTCTAGTGCAATGAAATGAGATGTGTAAAATGATGAATCAGCCTAGGTAAAAAAAATTGGTGTAAGGCTAACCGAATCATTTGTGAAGATATGAATAAACGTCTTAATAGTTTATTTCATTTTACCAAAAAGGTGATAGAATACTTAAAATATTGAAAATGATCACCTTATAGAAGACAGAAAAAGTAAGTCCATGTATAGAAATATTGATGAATATATAGACACCGTTCATTCTGTTTTATTCATTCTTGACATGTCAACTTCTGTTATCTCCTCAAACAATCAATCATATTTGTGATCATCATCCACCCTCAGGTATATTACTTCAGCAGTATGGTGAATAAACTGAGGAGATCCTCAGGTGACACCACACGCCAGACTCCCATGTGCAGCAGGAATGGAAGTTTATAAGCAACTTGTTTGAGGGTGACACGGTGGGTAGAATGTCAATAGAAATTCAAAGTTTGTGGGAAGTTGTAATGCTGTTGTAAGTGAATGTGGAAATGTTCTCCTGAAGCCGCCATCCACCCAGAACAACGATCTGGCAAACTACTCGAAGTTCAGTGAGGATGTCTTGAAAGTATGTTTTGCATTTTAAACATCTTACCAGAAGGTAGATTAGTGAAAACTAGAATAGTACTAAGGGAGAAGTGTGAACTCTTTCTTCACTATTCTTTACTACTTTTTCTATCGTTTAACTTCACACTACTTGATATTTACAAGTAGTGCACTTTCTTGATGCAGTAGAAGACGTGACATTGCATAACATCAACAAAAAGCATTGGCTGCTGACACAATCTGTACGCGCCTTTTCATTTCCTTGATCCTAGTCTTACCTCATGGTCCAAGGAATTCCCTCACTCATCTCTGTTCCACGTTATCTGCTTTACTTTCACCATGTTTCAATTCATGCTAGTATTTCAACTGAAGTTAGTTCACACATCCTAACACTTAGTTCTATAATATCTAACCGAACAAAGTCGCACTTCTAAAAGTGCGTTAACTTCCTGTCAGCTATTAACCTGATTGCTGTCGCACACAGTGCTAACATTAATTTATCCATGTTCCTAATATATTTGTGATTCATGATATTATAAACTAATACTGCTTCACTTGGATAATTATACTCACTGTCAAATTGTAGCACAAATAATAAAACTTATTTGATAGTATCTCTTGTGATCCATATTTAAATATTATTGTGCAGCTGAGAAAATCAGATCGTTGCAAGGAACACTTTCTTCTTTGAAACCCGTGTTTTATGTTCAGTGAAGTGTCACTTAATTATCCTCCTTAGTTGGACAATTAGTATGAAATTTAACTGAAATCTCACTCCACCTGTGAACGTTTATCTTAATAAACCAATGAAGTTTGTCCTAAGATGTATGTGTATGTGCTATTTGGAGTCTCTTCTTTTCAACAGCAAAACACTGTCAAGTGTTATTATTCAAACACTGATTCCTTTCATATATATTTTTCTGCATTTATGAAGATACTGCATGTAAGTGAGGCCTGGAAAAGAAAGACTAACAGAAGTTCATTAAGTGACTTTATTAAGATCACTTTTAGTAGGTTTCATGAAATATTGCTGTGAAGATGACAAGCCGTAAATCTAACCAGTTTTCAGGTATTTTCATTTCTGAATCGGTAGGACAGATTTTTAGATAAAACATGCAAACTAGTAGCGAATGGTCCTATACGGCATTAGACAACGGTTGAACTTTATTGGCGATAAAATTCCCAGTTACACATTAGTGAAAGAGTCATTCTGTAAAAATGAATAACCTCCCTTGTTGATATTGCCAAAAGTTGGTATTTTCAAAAGGGAGGAATTTAAACGTATAGGTGAATGTTAACAATATCTCTCCCTTGAAATGACTATCGGTAATGTATTCGAAGTGGTAATTTCTTCTCATTCTTTGATACATATCCATGATACCGTGAAACGTATACTCATTCAAGTGACTCAGAATTCCATTGGAGAGTGGATATTGTTACGATAAATATGAATTAACCACAGGAAACGTATTTGAAGTGCTTACGAATTATTCATAAATTATCACAAAATCCGAAATCTTACTGATTTATGCAGTCGTATGAGTAATCATTTCATGAAATGAAAAGTTCCGGGATGCATAAAAAATTAAATATTCATAAATTTATATACATAATTCTGTTTTCATACTCATCCCGTTCTAGTATGTGACGGTTAGTAAAGCAAATCGTAATAAATCTGTGACTTTATCATATGTTGACTTTTTCAAATGTTGATATCTTCACAAACTGATATCATCAGGCGATCATCCCTTCATCGGAACACTAGATGTTGTGTCTGCATGAATGATGTATTCATGAAAGCAAATTTCAGTTTGTAAGGTATGCTGCAAAGTTTTATGAAACAACATGCCAAGTCTCAACGTTCAGACACCTAGAGATGTGTGATGAAGTTGTCTTTGAGATTATCACTTAGGATTCTCTATGTAGGTGTTCTACCTACAAACTTTTCAATATTCAGAATTTCATATTAATAACATACCATACAAAATAAAGGGAAAAAGACACCATGAGCATTACGCATAGCCAGTATTAAAGGAAACATACTTAAGTGAAAGTACAATGATATTTCCAAGCATCAGTCTGAGTAGCAATAATACAAGAAATTCTGGACAACAAATTTTAAGTGTAAGTCATAATATAATCTATTTACCCAATTTCCACATTGCTTGAATTGTAGAATTGGTAGGTAAGTTGAAATATGCGTGATTCATATTAAATTATTCAGTAACTTTGTTGATTCCGAGGTCACCAACTCACCAGTGACAGCCACAGGATTAGGAAACCACAATTTCAATTTACCTTGTTAACTGTAATCACCTGCTTGTCACCTGCAATTCATAAATAAGTGGGAGTATTTGAATGAGTGAAGTAAATGTAAATTAAATTAGATTTAGAAATCGATTCCTTTCTAAAGTTTGTTGATTGACTGGAACGTCCATCATTTCTCATTCATAACTCTTCACCAAATGAATATAGCTGAAACTATGTTTATCACACATCAAGACGGTATTGAGGATTAAATTTATTTCGATGTGGCTAGTAATCAGTCTTCTCAAATAATGATGCAAGCATTCATATTAGCGGTTTATGTGATCAATTCATCCTCATAAGGTTCTCAAAACGAGAGTTTTCTAAACACTTTACAATCTTCAAGTAACTCCTGCATTTATCACTAGACCAAAACAATTTAGGTTTTCATTAATTTCCCTTAGACTGTCCATCTCTAAGCAAGTACTAGGGATACAGCAATTACATCCGACCGATTGATGGGATGTATAGGCACAGCATGTAGATATGAATTCGTACAACAGCTGGTGAGCGTAAACTCAGTATAAATTTCAGAACGAAGAGGAAGTTTTGTGAATGTGTGTTGTAAAAGTGGAATATGTGAATATTTTATAATCAGGAGTTATTACCTGAATCTCTGTTCACTTTAATAAATGAACATCTAAAGTAACGAAAGATAAAAGGGATTTATCAGAAAAATATTCTTAGTAATGATTAGTGCAAATGACTCGCTTCTTATGCACATTTTATTGGAATAAACTCTTTATTAATTTTTGTACGTTATGTTAAAGCATTGCGTAAGTAAACAGTTAATCAACCGGATACGCACTTCTAATGATCCAGAGAATCACGTGAATTAAGGGGCATGGTGTTAATGATTTTTCCCGCTCAGGAAACGGAAATTCCGAGTTTCTCCATTTAAACAGAGCTGAAACAATTACAAAACTGCCTTTAGGAATGTCAAACAAGTGTGAGATTATGGTTTTTCTAAGTAATTATTCTATCGGTGTTTCCGTATACAACAGCATTAAAACACCGCATCAACTCTCATAGTGGTCTGCATCATATGAAAGCCAACTTGGCATATGCCCAATCACCATGTCAAAATTAAAGGTGCACACGGAAATAGTGCATTTATTTGTGGTAATTAGTCGTCATCATGTTTTTTTTAGGACTACTGAGGATAGTGAAGACCAGAATTGTAGAAGTGCAGCCGATACCTCACCAACGAGCATACATAGAAGCGAGGCTTATGACATATGCTTGTAGCTCCTGTTATTGCTTTATTGTGTCTCAGTTGTGATTATTTTAAATGTTTAAGATGTTCTAATTTTTCAATTTTTGTTGAGTAATTCCAGAGCCTAATGAAGCATCGGAGTTAGATTCTGGCTTTGTGGACACCAGTTTTAATTACTTTTCATTCTTGAATAAATTATTTATTTGACTTTCGAGCAAGAAAGAAATTTGGAAGAATCCTACCGGTCAGGAACAAATGATTAATAAGTTGGATAGTGTCTGCTTTCCAGAAGTATTACGTGTTTATAATCTACACCAGTTTCAAAATTAACTTACACATATCGCAGTGAGATTTCACCACAGAATTCAGTTCAGCGTATCACCAGTTCGTCCATGTATCTATCTAGATTTCGGATGGTTTAAACTACTCCGACTTTCTAAGATGATTCGGGAGCGGTACACAAATGATGAGCCTACCCGGAAACGAGCGAAGCAGCCGTTCGTTATGTAAAACGCTTCAGTCTGGTTAGCAAACACCACTGATTAATTTCAGTGATATCTCGTCTCACTCAATAAGTAGTTAAAGGTGTCAAATAAACAGATGTCGAGCTGGAGGTAAGTATTTCCATGTGGAGTCCAATTTGAAGCAGGTTAATTGATGCTAGTGATTCGAGAAAGACTTCTGCATTCACTTTAGTTTAAAAGAGATAAAATTATAAACAGAATCAACTAGACTTTATCAGATTCATAAAAAGCATATTACGGAATTTTAAATAAATATAATTTTACCTCAAACTCAAAAAAAATTGTTATGCATTAACGCGTACATTTAAGAACTCAAAACTAATAGCTTAATTTCCAGGATCATTTCAAAATTTTCTTTTCTTCCAGTCAATACTGCAAGTGAGTCCCCAACACTTTAATTTTAGTGTTCCTAATAATTTTGATGTCGGCGTTACCTATAGATACTAACTAATTATTACCTGAGGTCCGTACACTATGAATTTATTTCATGTAAAACTTTTCAATATTTGATTAAAATAACCTGAGTAACATTTCATAAAACACACACATTTCAACAAGTTTATTCAAGGGTTTATTGTGATATGAAGGTGCTCTCTTAGTCCTTTGTAATGATAAGAAGTAGGTTCCTGCACGTGCTGTTTTCCCTTTTTCCGAAAAGAATATTTACCCATTGAATGTTAAGATAAAATTATGAGTCAAACTGAATGGTGATTATGCAGCCATGGAATCACAGACGCCGAAACGCACATGAAGAACGCATGTAGAATTCCTAGAAAACAAATAAAGTTTAAGGAATTATAAATAGAAACATTCCAGAGTATATCTATGGGAAATAGCAAGAAAACGAAAAGAATAGATACATTTTACCATTAGTATATCTGCGCACGTTTTTCTTGCTATTAAAAGCAACTAAGCCAGCTATAAGAGACGCTTGAACATGTATCAGTAAAGTATAGCATCAATGCCTTGATGTCAGTGGCAGCGCGACACTATGTTGAAGACCAGCACATTCATTTCTGGTAAGTTTCGCTTCGTCGTCAACGTTTCCATCGTTAATCTATCCCAATTTACAATCTTAAGTTACAGTGACTTGACCTAGTGTTTTCGATTTATTCACCAGCAAAGAGTATGTATAAATTTTCAATTTATATTTAGTAATCAGAATTTAATGCATGATGTCGCTCGATTCCGCCCATTCACATTTAATATATGATAGTGTATTTCGACCACTCAAACTACCACAGAATAAAAAGATTAGTCACCCTTTCCCTATCAGACCTGACGATATAATTCATTTTCTCAGGTCAGACGCGACTGAAACCCATAACCAAGTGTCTGAATGCCTACTGGCTAACCCAACAAGCCACACCTAGTATTGATATGATGGGTGTTGATTATAGGTACACCTGAGTAACAGCTCCTAATTTCCATGATGAGTAACATAACCCAATAACTAACCAGTAAGTAATTTTGATGTAATCATCACGAATAACTCACCGCCATTATGTAGATAGGTAATGGCTAACTACTCATCTGATGTCCTTTTACGAGATGGTGAAGTGCGTTTTAATCAAATATAATTATAGGAAATGAAAAGGAAGGATGAGCCTCTTAATCATAGTGACAGCTGCGGACGACTTTCCCATACGTATTTTATTCATCATGGTATTGGCAATCCTTTCATCTTATCTGCGGATACTTATATAAGTCAATGAACGTCGGTTAGTTCTAATTTTGGTCTCCGGTTTCTATGTGGCAGCAAACTCTGTTATTCTCCTAATCAACGTGTTTTGTCGTCTTCCTTTATTCTGAGATGAATTAATACGGTTTTTATACCACTCTGTCACTGTAAATACATATAAGTATCTTAAGAAATGCATTTAATTGCCTGAATGAAAAACTGTGTTTATCGAGGGAATGTTTAACTCTGATATCTCTGATTAGTCTTCGTTGAATCGGGAATATGTTTTCAGTGTAACGTTTCCCATCTATATAGAAGTCAGTTATATTTTTCTTCGTGACTTTCTGTCTGAAGTTGTGTTTCTCAGGAAAATTTCACTGTAATCAAAGTAGTTCCTACTGAAATTGAATTGCTAAATATACTTTAACATTTTATTTGAAACAAGTTAATTTCGTCATATTTTTATCTTTATTCTTACTTTAAATCTATGTTTTCACACAGACTACCCTACTAACGGTATGTGCCATGTTTAAATTCCTTTGAATCCGACGTTTGTTCTGCGTTACTGAGTTTTTATTTTGAATCGTTTCACTACAGTATAGCAGTTCAGTTTTCCTCACTCTGAATAGCACACCAAGGAAATATGGTGAACGGGGAAGTACTGATGAAATGAATAAGCGTGACTCTGTGTCAATTAACATAGCTGGACGAATAAAGCGATAGCCCAGCACGACGAATACGTGTTTTAGGTATCTTAGTAGATTCAGTTTCACAGCCTCATCGATAGGCATGACTCCACATCTAACACTGCACACCTGAGCTCAATACTACTTACCATATTATACCACCTCACACAGGAGACAGAATACAGCCACTAATAGTCAAAAATACCCAGTTTCCTCATATGTTTTAGTCTTGATGGCTAAGTCTCGCAGCGATAACGAAGAAAAGAGTAACCTGTTGGGCAACGTAAACTTTCCTTTATCGATTGCCTGAAATTACTTCTACATCAAAGATGAAGTGAGTTGACCAGTGCAACATGAGCCTTTTACCCATGCATATATTCCGCAAGCAATCAGTCATTCAAGGTTGGTGCAACTGCCAAAATGTGCAACGAGCTCAACAGACTCAACCATTTCATATCTTGGATTTGGATTAAGAGCCAGTGTAGACTAGTCCTGATGCATATTCTTACAAAAGGGAGCGGCAAATCACATGACAAACAAACCGAGATTTCTTCTGAAAGTGATGGAAAGACTCTAATTAACTCAGCATTTTCACCCAGAAATGAAATATCATTCGCATAGTCTAAGTCGACAAGATTTTTGTTTGAAAACAAGTCAACTCTAAGCTTTTAAAGTCACCTAGAGTCGATTTCATTGTAAATTTATCATGAAACGATTGCAAAGTGGTGATAATAGGCACACATAGTGGATTACGCTGGTTGTATCATTTCAGATAACCATTCTCTTTAGGCTCCAGTTGGGCTGTATGGATTGGAGCAGAGTCTCTTAAAAAGTGCCATATACTCCCTGCACGACCAGACAATGTCATAACAGCACTGGATTGAAACAGTCAAATGTCTCATTCAGGTCCAGAAATATGAAAAGCTGTAAGCTTCAGTAAGTATGGATTTGTTCCAGAATCTGTCAGAGACTGAAAATCTAACCAATTAGGCTGCCCATTTTTCCTGCAACTGTCTCTCTCGACCATTACTTAATCTGCGAGTGACTGTTGAACTCATAACTATGCCAATCTCAGAATGAAATTCACAAGAGGGATGGCCTGTCTTTTCATAAACTTAGGTAAACAATATATAATATCAGTGCGAACGGACAGTTTTGGGTTGTGAATTGCTACCTGACGTCTTACGGGACTCAGTAAAAATGCTATTGCCACCATACCCATACACCTCTGGAGTTATGCGGTGTTGTCCACCTGCCTAACTTCATTCTGAAGCGCAGACCTTGATAACTTCAGTTTCATTTGGAAACTGGATATCAGTATCACATCTGGTGTGTAAGTGTGAGTGTAAGCCTTTTGAACCACTCCTTGTATCGTCTCATACAACGTTCCAGTAATATATTCTTAAAGGCTATTTAAGCACCACACCCATAATCAGTCGCTTTGCTTATGATTGGTCTTTTACAAATCATTTCCTTGATAGGTCGAATTAGTTAATTGGCGTTATCTATTGTCAAAAACTTCTCTTTCTCTTAGTTTTTGGCGTCCACGAGTTTGTGCGGTTTTCGTGAAAACACAAAAAGGGAACTCGTGTCTAAATAACTTTCATGTCTGAAGACAAATAGAACTAGCTGAAATTCGCTATAAATGCAAAACATTTCGATTAACATTCATTACTGTTTTCTTGGGACTACTTTCCCAAAAAACGGGAATGAATTCTGACAGAGATAATTATAAGGGTTCCTAATTAGGCCCGATATAATTTGAATTCTTCCTCGCAAAACTTGAAGATGGGAGATTGAAAGACAACATCAATGAGTTGGATGCGTATTAACGCTATTCTGATGATGTATATGTTTTAGTTTTTGAGAATGCAAGCACAAACGAATTGTTGATGAAATTTAATAACTCCTACCCTTCGCTTACTTTTACCTGTGAAGAGGAGCAGGAAAATAAACTGAATTTTCTGGACATCTTGATAAGTAGGTGAGAAGTGGGTTACTTGGAAGAAGCGTATATACTGAAAGCACATTTAGAGTGCATTACACACATCTTTAGATAAATGACGAGCACAGCAAGAAAGAAATGTGCAGCTGATGACTTTGAAAACGAACATGAATAAATTCATGAATCTGTGAGTACTGGTCCAGTGTTACTGTAATTGATGTGAGATGAGGAAGACAGTCTATAAACAATCAAACATAATCCCTGAAAACACCAATACGTGAAAATTCATGAATCCATTAAGGAGAAGAAAGAACCAAGTGGTTTAACAATGACAGATATAAAAACAATTGTGACGAAATATAAGGCTAAACAAGGAAAGAGGAAAAAATAATTAATAAGTTCAAATTTACTGATGATCTGTAAACTCGGATGAAATACAAGAGGCTTTCTCGGGAAATACGAAAGACATTTTAGGCAGCAAAACTATTCTTGTAATTCTCTAACAGATGAATGATAGGGACTCAAACGAAGGATAAGATAGATAGTTTTACCATATATATATGTGTATTTATTAGTCCAACTGAGCCTGTGGTGACAGTTACGTTGTGCATACTACTAGACAGCTAAGCCAACATGTTACTGGACATCTCCCATCGTGGTTTTGCAAAGGACAGATAAAAGCCATCTGTTGCCCCGCTTTGTCGCATTAAGTTGATAGTAGTCATCTAGTAAAGAAAACGAAAGCACTCAAGGTGATTCAACGCAACCCACCGAATCCTTCCAATAGACTTCATATTCCTCTACTGCACATGGCTGAGGCCATAGACATCCGAACTACTAAGCCTCAACTTTGAATTCAAGCGAAGTTGGCAGGGCCATTATCACTCCCTTGGCCTATTATTAAGAACTAAACAACTGATGATGTCTCCACCAACCCCACACTTATATTTTCAACCCCCATCTTATCATCCCTTAACCCTAGCACATCTTCATTAAAACAAAGTTTATTTACTTCCAGTACAATCTGGCACTACTTTATCGGTCCATTCGTTTCCCTCAGGCTTTATTGATTACTTCTACCTGAATATTTGGTTGTTTACTCATGCTGTTTGTTATTATTATTGTCATCACAGATGGCTCCACATTTTCATCTTTATTATTGATAGAGTCCATATTATTATTAGTATTGCTATGGCTAACTGCACAATTTATACGCACAATCTTATTATCCTATTGACAAAACACCGTAAATAGTGTATATTTTAATATTTGTCTGTAAAGTTAATCATATGGGAATTAACCGTGGTAAGATCTAGTTGAAAACAACATTGTTCGCTTAAATGTTCTGTCCTAAATTTTACCATAGGAATATTTACTATACACTGATATTGATCGAATGTTTCAATGTGTTGCTGTCAGTATTAGAGAAAGGACGAATAAGCATCTACTTCTTCTGGTATGTGCTAGCCCGTCGAAGTTAACAAGTTTTATTTGAACTAGACGTCTTACAAAATGATTTATTCGCAAAAATCAACTGACAGTCATCATGTAGTTCCAGCAAAATCTGCCTATAACTGGCCAGGCCATTAATCTGTTGATTGAATTAGTCGTGTCAGTGCAACATCATTTTTCGTAAGAATACGTTGTATACATATTCCTACTGTCCTTACTACGAAGGTTGAAGAGCGTCGAAGGAAACCTAACATATTAGATAGTTGGAGGCAATCGGCATGACATGAGTTCCTTCAAGGTTGCAGATACGCCTTGCTGACTGACTGGTGAGTGCCAACTAGCACGAAACCCAGGTTCAAGCAGGGCTTCCTGCCGATTGCCTCTGACCACCTAATATCTACAAATCAAAGTGCACCATGATGGCGAGCTACCTAGAATGGTGGCCACATTACAACCTGACTGACAGAATTCAGTCTGCACCAAAGAGAGGACTAGACACATCACACTAGTTACTAGTTTCATATCAAAATAGGAAACCTAACATATTTTTCATTTCATATATCCTCCTCTGAAATGAATTGTACGCATGCCAGACATACTTTCTGTCATGATTCTATGTCATTCTTGTCACACTCTAAATGACTCAGTAGTCAAAAGTTGCTTTGAATTCTTCTAAACATAAATTTACTACAATTTTCAGGCTATTCGAATGCCCTATACTCGTCAATTCCGCTAAACGACATGAGTTAATTTGAATTTCTCTTTGGTATTTCTGCATAAACTCTTAAATTTTAGATGTAGATGGTGAGGAGAGCAGTGTCACTGATATTAGGAAAATAGTTATATATGTGAATTTCTGAGTTTTTATGTTTATTTTTAACTTGTTCGTTTTTTTTATTTTTAATCGTGCGCCACATTTGTTTAAAATTATTTAAATGATGTGAACCTTCACGTTATAAATGTTTTCTCAGTCAACATATATTCGGCTTCAATACTCTTCTGCTTTTTTTCGAAATAGAGTGTTTCATGAATGTATGTGAAAGAATGGAGCCTTAACTTGGTTTACTTAATCCCATGAAATTGAACAGTTAAATTATGTGGAAAAGTGAAATATTTATCTGGAAATTTTCACACAGCACCTAATGAAATTTGCTCAATAGACTGAATCCAGTTGCAAACAGATAATAGCTTAGACAAAGAATTAGGCATGATGACACTTTAATCCTGAATCTTACTAAACTTATACCTCTAAAATAATCCAATACATATTTTTTCCGTTCACTTTGATTCGAATCCCAGTCTTATGAAATCGTTTGAATCATAATATTTTCTCTACTTCAGTATTTTATCTTCGATCTTCTATATCAGGAGTTTCTGCAATGTGTAGTAGTGGTGATCAAAATAATAATAATAGTATTCGTAATAATAATATGATGAGTTAATAAATCTTGTTTACTTGCATCTCTGGTATTTCTTCTCGCTTTAGTACAGCTATGTGAGTCATATTTTGCTTTACTGTTTCACTCTGTCTCAGTAATTTGAAAGTTCTCATTTTACAACAAGGGACATTTAAGCCGACTTATTTTCCAGCATCTGTTGCTTCTACAGCAATGAATCTTATTGACACTTTTACACAGTGATCTACAAGCAGCTACTATGAAAGTCAACTTAAAGTCAACAAATTGGACTTCTTATTATCAGTATGTACACCGCTTTTCTTTGTAGGTGCAGTAGTACCGTACTTCATTAATCGCTTTTGTTAGTGAACAGTTTCGAGAAATATATCAGTTGTAAGAGTAAAAATAAGGGAACCCATTTCAACGCCTTCAGCCTGAAGAAACATGCTGTTGTTAATCTGAAAATAAACGTTCATCGTACAGCCTCATGTCATTCCTTAACAGAGGTCCACAGACAACATCAATGTTCTTTTGTGAAGGGAGGCCGTTGATTAATAGAAAAGTGAATTCTTTATAATTCTTTCATTCATCATTGACCTTTCCGGTGATATCTACCATAATATATTTAGCCTGCTTCAGCTGAAGTGGCCTCTGTGTATCTACCAGTCACTAGGCTACCTTGTAATGTGGTGCGTTACACGCATTGACCAGTTTGACTAGTGAATTTCAAGTAGGCCATACACTCAAGGTGTGTTTGTTCCTACAGTTGTAGACGTTCGAAAACCTAAAAAGAGATTACGTGTTCATTTTATCAAAAAACTGGCTATATTTTGTAATAAGACCGAAGACAATAATCCAGTCTTGATATTAGAAAACTGTTTTAAACCGATAGTCTCTAAAACTTCAACATAAGGCGTGCTGAAATTAGTTGCCTCGGTACATCCTTTTGATTGCACCACGTAGACCAAAAGAATCCATCAGTGAACCAACTGTTCCAAAGGAATTTTGAAGCATCACTTCAAGAAGCTGATTTCCATCATAAAAATGTGAGATAATACTATATCAAAACGAAGCTTTAATGAAAATAACTGACTTCCGCGATTCTTAAATTTTAGTTATTCTAAGTGAGTTGAAATATGAATAAAATTATAGACAATTCTTTCCAGATTTATTCGTTTGTTTTACGAAATCAGATATTGTCAGCTTGTCAAAAAGATCTTCAAAGTCAGATAATTTCGGACCATTTTGAAAAATGTGGCCACTGGACCACCACCATAATTTCACGAATGTTAGGGGCACTTTGTAAAGTGAAGTTTCGCACGGGTTTGTTTAGATAGTTCTGACAACGATACTTATTGAAGTGCTATAGTTCGTTGCCTGAATAGTAAATTATCCTATTTTATATGAAGTTTTTGGGTGGAAGTCTACAGAGTTCCTGCTAGTCTGTGGCATCGACTTTCGCTCTGTAGAAATACCTGAACGGGTGTCCAGGATAAACAGATGAAATCAACTTTGCATAGTTTATGCCTGTTTAGATGGTTTATTCGATCAAAAGCGCATCTAATATTTTTACTCGTTCAAACCGAGAAATAATGGGATATGCAAAATCTTAGATCAAAGTTTATGTCAATCATATTTAATGAAGAGATACACAGTATAGAATAGCAGTTAGACATCCATCTAAACTACACTGAAAATGAAAAGGCTTTTGACAGCGATGACCGTAACGTAATGTTGTAACTGTCTTGACACTACAGTGTCCACCGAAGCCTTATCAACCTCATCCCACGTCTGTATGATGACGCCATATCATGCGGGATTCAAAACAACAGACTCAGCGATGCCTTATAAGTGAAGACAGAAATCCGTTGAGCCGACAAGAAAACTTGATAAGATTTGAAATTCGGTGACTGTATCATCGAACAGAGCATGGAATGGCAATCAAATCTCTACCTCAACTTTATAGACTTTGAGAAGGCCTTCGATAGACAACGTTGACCAGAAGTAATTTGGAAACTACTCGAGTACTACGGCGTACCCCAAATATTCATCAACCTTATTCAACAACTGTACGACAACGGCACATGTCAAGTGATCCACAACGGAAAACTCAGCGAAGCGTTTCGAGTAAACACAGGAGTCATACAAGGGTGCTTATTATCACCAATGATATTCCTAATTGTGGTGGACTGGATTATGCGTCAGACAGTGGGAAACGAGAAGACGGGGATATCCTGGACCGAGGTGCAGAACCTAGAAGACCTGGATTTCGCACGTGGATGATTTATGTTTGATGTCACACAAAATCGAAGACTTACAAGCGAAAACCGACAAACTGGTTGAAGAATCAGGAAAGACAGGACTGCAGGTGAACACAGACAAGACGGAGGTTATGAAAATAACCAACCAACCAACAACAACAACAGCAGCAACATCCAGCGCCAATCACCATCAGCGGGAGGGATTTGAAAGAGGTTACTTCATTCACTTATCCAGGGAGCATTGTCTCAACTACAGGAGGAACGGACGAGGATGTCAAATCGAGAATCGGGAAGGCGAGAAACACATTCATCAACCTGAAACTAATCTGGAAATCTTCGTCACTCAGCATCAACAACAAAATGATTCGGATTTTCAATACAGACGTCAAGTCAGTCAGTTCTTCTATACGGATCAGAAACTTGGTGAGTCACAAAGAATATTTCCAACAGATTGCAGACCTTTATCAACAGCTGTCTTCGTTCTATACTCAAGATCAGATGGCCGGAAAGAATCACCAACAAGAAACTATGGGAACAAACAAAACAAGAACCAATCGCTCAACAAATATGCAGGAGAAAGTGGGGGTATATTGGACACTCGCTGAGGAGGCCGTTGGGTGACATCGCGCGTCAGGCCCTGGAGTGGAACCCGATAGGGAAGCGACGAGTGGGACGTCCAAGGGTGACATGGAGGAGATCGTGTGAAGAAGAGTTGAAACAGTATGGACTAACATGGATGCAAGTGAAAAGTACAGCAGAAGACAGAAGCAAGTGGAGGCGTGCAGCTGAAGCCCTATGTTCCACTAGGAACTCAAGGGAACAATAATAATAATATTTATTTTGTCACACAAACTCAAAGATTTGCAGGCGAAACGCAGTGAGTTGGCAGAAGAGGTAGAGGAGAGATAACTTCAAGTGAACAAAGAGAAGATGTGAGAAACGGTGCATGGAATGCAGAATATAAATGAAGATTTGAAGTACGTGGCTTGAAAATGGAATCCACGTAAATTTGCTGGGTATACGGTACTAGTCGTCTCTCTGTTTTAATTTTGCCACTGGATAACAGGAAAGAGAAAATGCGGTTTGGAAGAAGGATCCGAATTGTTATGCAAATATTTGAATTACTGAATTGGCTTAAGTCATTTAGAAATGTACAATCTTCTTCGTTCGGTGAAATGTCTTTGGAGAAAGTAAAGACGTCTAAGTTGCCTGATCTTTTAACTGGCGGAGTTTCATTCATGATTGAGTCGAAAAAATCAAATCTTCTTGACAGCTTCTTCTCAACTAGTTCAAAAGCTATAACAGCCACTTTGCGAATGAGTAATATAAAGATTTTATCATATTCATTGTTGGATGGAGCAAAACACCTTGTCTGTGTACTTTAGATGAGCCGTAAATGTAAGGAGTTTTAAAGCCGGATCGACGAATTTGTTAATATATTTTTGTCAACTGTAGCTGAATCTGTTCAGTTGGATCTATCTGAGATGTGTGGTTTAGAAATTACATGTTAACTAATTGTATCAGTAAAAGTTTATTAGCCTAATCTGATTTACTTAGTGGTGCTATTCAGGAAACTCCACCCAGGTGTATTATGATCCATTCTTCGTTTATCTTTGATTCATCCAAATGAATTCGATTAGGAATAACGAAAGCTGGATTTTCATTCAATGAACTAAGACAATAACTTAAAACGGTTGGTATGAAATGATCTGCGTTATTAGACTGAAATGGAACTGGATACTTTCAAATTCTTGTCATCGAATTTTGGTCCATTTTGTGTTTGCCATATGTGTTATCGACAGATTTATTGGAATAAATAAAAAATTACTTTCACTGCAAAACGGGAATACACTATCCTTGGTTGTAGTCTTTGAAGGTTAATGTAAGACGTAATGTGTTAACCAGTTGTTTTATTGGTAACAGTAGCTCCATAGTGTTTTTCATTCGTTGACAATTCATACTGCATGTAGGAGTTTCAAGAGCCATTCTGTCTAAGACCTAATGAAAGGAGAACGGGATGCATCAATATGGTTGCGAGTGTATAATTTCATTGTACTTGAGTTGGAAAGGAGGTGTTTCCATCCATGAAAATTCCAAAATCGCATTCTAGGACATTTATGATTCCCCGGGAGTTTTCTCCAAAAGAGCTTTCTCCATTAGTCTCGCAGAGCATAACGTGAAATCAGAGAAAATCGGGCACATTCTCAATGGTTGCACAGTTTATTCTACCTATAAATATATATATATATATAAATAAAAATAACAGGAAAAGAAATTATATAAAAAGATTTAACAGACTATCCATTACGTGTGTAAATTCCGTAAGACCTTCAGATGTCATCAGTAAAATGTTAACTCCAAAAATATACTCAAATAATCCCAACATTAAATAAAATCACTGAATATGAAAACTTTAAAAACAACGAAATTTGCATTCATTATTTGTCACACTTTCAAGAAAAACGTAAGTAAACAGCATGTGTGATTATTCCAACGGTCGCATGAATTAAACATCAGAAAAAGATAAATGTGGCAAGTGATTCTCCTGATTTCGCACTTTCCAGGCATTCTGAGAAATGTTCATGTGTCATTTGATTGTAGCACTTTGAATAACTGTATTATTATTCCCTTACGTTCAGAGTGGAACATAAGACTTCAACAACACATCTCCACTTTCTTCCTTATAATGATGTCCTCTTCAGCTGAGTCCATGATTGACCAAACTTCCTCATCTCTTCCCCACCCGATCTCCTCCATGTCACCCTCGCACTGACGACCCACTCGTCGCTTCCCATTTGGATTCCACTCCAGGGCCTGGCATGCAATGTCATTCGTTGGTCTCCTCAATGTATGCCCTATCCATCTCCATTTTCTTCTACATACTTGTTGAGCGATTGGCTCTTGGTTGGTTTGTTCTCATAGTTTCTTGTTGCTCATTCTTTCTGGCCATTTGATCTTCCGTATAGGGCGGAGGCAGCTGTTGATGACAGTCTGCAACCTGTTGGAAATCGTTTTCGTGACACGCAGTGCAAGCTTTTGACCCGTATAGAAGAACTGACTGACTTGACGCTGGTGTTGAAAATACGAATCTTGTTCCTTATGCTGAGACGAGGTGCAGAAGATTTCTAAACTGGCTTCAGGTTGATGAAGGCGTATCTTGCCTTTCCGATTCTGACTTTGACATCTTCGTCCGTTCCGCCTGTAGTTGAAACGATGCTTTCCAGATAAGTGAAGGAGGCAGCCTTTGTCAAATCTCTCCCGTTGATGGTGATTGGTGCTGGTTGTTGTTGCTGTTGACTGGTTATTTTCATCACCCCCGTCTACTCTGTGTCCATTTGGAGTCGTGTCTCCGCAGCACTGCTTCTTCAGCCAGTTTGATGGTTTTTGTCTGTAAGTCTTTGAGTTTGTGTGACATTAGACATATATCGTCCGCGAAATCAAGATCTTCTAGAGTCTTCTTATCGGTGATCCAGTGTATTCCTGACTTCTCAATCCTTGTGCACAGTCTGCCGCGTGATCCAGCCCACACAAATTAAAAATACCATCAATGATAATAGGCAGCCAGCCTTGTCTTACTCATGTATGCACTTCGATCTCCTCTCTGAAATTTCCGTTGTGGATCAGCTGCTACGTGCCGCTGTCATGTAGGTGTTGGATAAGGTTGAGGAAAACTTGGGCGTCGCATGCCATAGTGCTGAAGCAGTTTCCAAATTAATTCTCGGTTAACGCTGTCTGTCGAAGGCTTTTTCGAAGTCGATGGAGGAAGTTTAGTTAGAAGTTTGACTGACATTTTCTTCTTTGTTCTGTGGTGATGATTCGTACAGTTGCCATTTGATCAGCACATGTGTTGCCTTTCCTGAATCCATCTTGTTCCACACTGGTGGAGTTCTGGATCCAGTGAATTCTTTTTTCTCTCCAGGCTGATGCAACTTAGTACTTTACTTGGTGTGGACAACAGCTGTATTCCACGCCAGTTCTTGCACAGGCCTAAGTCGCCCTTCTTTGGCAGTTTGACAAGGTGGACTTTTTTCCAATCAGTAGGCACCTTTCCTTCTCTCCAAACTCTTACAGTAGTGGAGTGAGAACATTCGCCATAATCTTTGGGGTCGTCTTCAGTGTTTCGGGAGGAATTCCGTCTGGTCCTGCTACTTAATCGGACGAGTTGCAGGTGGTGGTCAATTGAAGAGTCCTTAAACTTGATCAACCTTTTGTTTGATTTGTTTCTCCTCCTTGGTGACCAGGTCCCCATAAGCATCTTTTATTGCTTTCATCATCTGGGTCGATCTCTTCCTAGATAGAGACTTAGTTGTCTCATATCGTGTCCTGATGTCTCTTTTGTCTGAGGCCTGTTGTGCTTCAGTTGCCACCAGCCACTGTGTCGTAGAATTGTCGTTTGTCTTCTCTAGCACTAGTCTTTAACTCTTTATTCAGTGCAGTGTACATTGAACTCAGCTTCTCCTTCGCTTATCCATCTTTGCATTGGGCCATCTTCTCTTTCACCATCCTCCTCTCCTCGATTAGGTTCCAGGTATGCCTTGACAGCCATTCCTTGTTTTGTCTCTTCTTTCTTCCTAGAACAGTTGTACACGTTTCCTTAAATGTCGCATTTGGAGTGCTCCGATGTTCTTCCAGACAAGTTTCCTCGGTGATGCCACGTAGTGTGTCCGACTTTGCTCTGATAAGATATGTAGCGAAGGCATCCCTTATAGTTTTGTCTTCCGGTTTCTGAATATTGAACTTGAATTGCGATCTGTCTCCAGTTGTTCTGGAGGTTTTCAGATTCACCTCCAAGGTTCCTAGAACCATATGATGGTCTGAGCCCACATCTGCTCCCGTTCTCCACATTGTATCCAGCAGGCTGCATCTCAACTTCATTGGACAGCATTGAGATGAAATATATTTGGTTTTTGGTGTGTCCGTTAGGCGAAATCCATGTTGCTTTGTGTACATGCTTGTGTTTGTACACGCTCCCTCCGATCACCAAATCGCTGAAAGAACAGAAGTCTGCGAATAATGCTCCGTTCTCATTCATTTCTCCGAGTGAAACCTTCTGGACCTATGATGAGTTGTCTTCCTGTTTTATCTGCTCCCAGTTCGGCTGGCATTCATATAGCCCATAAGGATTTGATGTCACCATTTGAGATGTTGTCCATTACTGTTTGTAGTTGTCTGCGAAAATCCTCCTTCTTTTATTGTTCCGTGTTGTTTGTAGGTGCGTAGCATTGGATAAGTTTGATCTACCTTCCTTCCTTTGGAGTTCAATCTATCTGTCGATGAAATTGCTTCACACTACATAAAGGCTTTGGCTGCCACTGGTGACATCATGAAAGCCACTCACTCCATCAGTATGTTCGTGGATATTGTAGATTATTGACTCTTCCATTGACAATATTGTCGATCTAAATCCATTACATCTGCTTTTGCAGATGCCGAGTAATTCTAAAACATATCGTCGCATCTCTTTCCCTACATGAGCAGCCTTCCCAACCTTAAACATTGCAAGGATACTACACGTACTCATTTTTACTATTGCTTTCATCTAGAGAACAGACATCAGCTGACTGGATTCCAGAAGGATTTTATCAGCCGCTGTGTCATTTTGACTCTCCGATTCGAGAGAAGAATAAAATTAGTGTAATTTGAGGTTTAATAATTTCAATAATTATTTGGTGTGTGTAGAAGTTGCTGTAACGCTTTGAGAGCATTCGTGCAGTCAAGTGCATTGCCACAGGCCTAACCATAACCTCATCGAGAAAACTTATGATAGGCTAAAAAAATTGCCAGACAGTAAACCAGGAATGGTATAAACAGCTCCACCATGTGACACACATAAACAATACTCAATTTCCTACTGTATTACGATTCAACCAGCTAACTAATCGTTGGCGAATTGAACAGAGATATTCTGGTGTGAATACGAATCATATGTGTATAACAATGAACTGATTTAATGAGAGTTCTCTGAAGTAGGGACGATCTAAATCACGGTAAAGTTATATAACGCATCATAAACTTATACAATTAAAACATAAATTCATATGCAGAAAAAAATTTCAAATTTATTTATGCAGCTGCAGTGTGGAGTAAGTAGAAAATGACAAAGAATTAATTGTACGAATGTAAATCAAAAATATTCGATCACAAACAGGAATAAGATGCAACAAATCCTGAGGATACTTCCTGAAATCTCAAAACAGAGATTTCACTGTAACAAATAATCCAGAAAAAAGGCATCTTTGAACTGACATCGAAAGACTGTTGAAATGACAATTGCTTCCAATTATCACTAAAGGATCCCTGTCTATATTAACTTGCCATATGAGCCTATGAAATATAATTTAATATGTATCTGTACCTAATGATTATACTGTCTTCACATCAATCTGGAACACCACGTTTATTACTGTGGTTTTGGTGTGTATGTATTCCTCTGTGGGTTATACAGATAATCAGAATAGCAGTCGCTTTACTTTCAGTGTTCATTTGGCCATTCTATGTTACATTTCAGCATGTTTCTTCCCTAGTTTTATCTCGTGTTGCTGATTTTGTACATAACATTCTAGTAGCTTATATATCCTCTGAATTATTATTTTTCTCCGCGGGTGTTTCTACACAGCTATTGCACAGTCGTCTTCCTCCGTTTCTTTCAAAGTCTAGGCAGAACTGCTTGGATGTCTAGTTGAGAATGGCGCAATCATAGGCTGTATGTCCTTCTGGTTACTATTTCATTGAAGCCACAATGGAGTGGTGCCAACGAGCTGAAATACAAAGGAAAGCATTTCTGTGCAAAAACAGATTTAATTAGAAGTCCGTTGAATGAAACAATTAAACACGTAGAGAAACTGGATACACAAGATATATTTCAAAAACCGAAATAAATTTGAATATGCGCCAGTCGAAGAAATCCGAGAGAAGAGGTCGGACAAAATGGCCGCAAAAGTAAACGGTGATCAAACCGAAGAACACATGAATGAATCCAAATGTATGCAGTATATTAGCATGAATGATATGGAAGCGAAGTTAGAATATGTTTCTTCGCCATGCCACACCATGAGGTTCACACTCAAATAATCGATTGGCCACAAGCAAACATCACGGTGATTACTTTCAACGACTTCTGAGGATAGTGGATATCACAGTTGTGAGATTGCAGTTCATTCTGCACGAACGGAAATCATCACGGTGAAATTTCCCGTTAGTGCTTTCAGTTTCAGTTGATGTTGTTTGGAGTGTGGGTTGTGATGATTTTGATTCTCAAACGTGTGTGATTTCTTTCCATGGAACTGTCACATCTTCCCTGATTGGAGTGTAGAGCTCACACCCTCTCGGAGATGAAAGGGCGTATATCATGTGTCAAGTGAACATCAGGAGTTCACACTTTCCAGGCATTCTGAGAAATATTCATGTGTCATTTTGATGTGGTTGTGTTCTCTGAGCTGGATAGTTGATTTGCGAAGCTTTCATCACCCTACTAGGTGACATTTTAGCGCATACTTCAATTTGAAGGGAGCTTTTAGATTTCTCCACGAGTTTATTAATCATCTCTCCTGGCGACCTTGGACGTGATTGGTTGTTTTTGTGTGTTTTCACACCTTCTAGGTTACTTGTATTGTCACTCATTGTTTCTTTGACTTGAACTTTGACCCTTTGTGTGTGACGTTTCTTTCTTATCGGTTGATAAATTTTGTCTATCTCGATGTGTCTATTGATTGATGATTCACTGGAATGCCAAGCTTCTAAAAATTCTCTAGCATTCTTGTTGTTTCCTCTGTCTAATATTTGAACGTTGTCCCAGTCGAATTGATGTCCGTGGTTGTCTGTATGTAGTGATATGAGGGAGTGGATATCATGTCTCTTGACAGCTAGCTTATTATCGTGGATACGAAGACGAAGGGGACGTCCACTTTGGCCAATGTATTGTTTTTCGCAGTTGATACAATCTATTTTGTAGATGATGTTGGTTTTATCTTCCTTCGCTGTTGAGTCTTTTGGTTGACATAGAATTGAGTGAAGTGACTTTTTTGGTTTGTGTGCAATGTCAATTCCTAAAGGTTTGAATAGTCTTGTAGTTATTTCTGAGATATCCTTTATATATGGTAAGGCGATTTTCTTTGTGCTTTCCTTCGGGGCTTTTGGTTTGATAGGTTGGCTTGGGGGTATATGTCTTTTGATGAAATTCCGTGGATATCCATTCTTTTGCAAGACGTCCATGAGATATTTTTCTTCAATTTTCCTTAAGGTGGGAGTGCTGCAATGAGTCCTGGCTCGCTTGAATAGTGTTTGTATGCAATTCCTCCTGTGTGCTATTGGATTGTTGCTCTTGTAATTCAGTATTTGGTCTGTGTGAGTTGATTTTCTATAGACTTGGGTTTCTAATTCTCCTGTCGTTGTTCGCTTGACTAAGACGTCCGAAAATGGGATTTGGTTTTCTGATTCCTCTTCTCTTGTGAATTTGATGTCGTTGAAGACGTTGATTATCAGGTTGTGAGCTTTACCTAACTCGTTTCTTTTGATAATTACAAATGTGTCGTCTACGTAACGTATCCAAATCTTGGGTTTGATCTTTGGTAGAATTATGTTCTCGAGCCTTTGCATCACTGCTTCTGCAATCAAACCTGACACTGGCGATCCCATAGGTGTTCCTTTGACTTGTTCATCTTCGTCTTCGTATCCACGATAATAAGCTAGCTGTCAAGAGACATGATATCCACTCCCTCATATCACTACATACAGACAACCACGGACATCAATTCGACTGGGACAACGTTCAAATATTAGACAGAGGAAACAACAAGAATGCTAGAGAATTTTTAGAAGCTTGGCATTCCAGTGAATCATCAATCAATAGACACATCGAGATAGACAAAATTTATCAACCGATAAGAAAGAAACGTCACACACAAAGGGTCAAAGTTCAAGTCAAAGAAACAATGAGTGACAATACAAGTAACCTAGAAGGTGTGAAAACACACAAAAACAACCAATCACGTCCAAGGTCGCCAGGAGAGATGATTAATAAACTCGTGGAGAAATCTAAAAGCTCCCTTCAAATTGAAGTATGCGCTAAAATGTCACCTAGTAGGGTGATGAAAGCTTCGCAAATCAACTATCCAGCTCAGAGAACACAACCACATCAAAATCGTCGACCTGAGCTACAAATCTTCTTTATCATTTCATGTGTCATTTGATTGTAGCACCTTGAATATCTCTACCTTGTGATGCACATTAACAATACTCAATTTCTTAATGTACAACGATTCAACCAGCTAACTAATCGTTGCTGAATGGATGCGAGATATTTTGGTGTGAATGGGAATCAGATGTGTATAACAATGAACTGATTTATTAGGAGTTCTCTGAAGTGGAGATGATCTAAATAACATTAAGGTGATACACACAATCATAAGCTTATTCGTTAATAACATAAATTTATATTCAATAGTAAAATTCCATCTTTATTTCTGAAGTTGGTAAATGGGGTAAGTGGAAAATGATAAAGAATAAATTGTATGAATGTAAAACAAAAATATTCAACCACATGCATGAATGAAATGTAACAAACCCTGAACACGTTTTCTGAAATCTGAAAACAGAGAAAAATCAAGACAATTAGACACCATATAAATACATTCATTAACAAGAAGTTCACCGGAATAAATAATCCAGAGATAATGCATTTTTGAACTGACATCGAAGCGTTGTTGAACCGATAATTGCTTCGAATTAACACTGAAGGATCTCTGTCTATACCAACCTACCTTACGAGCCTATGAAATCTCTTTTAATGTGTATCTTCACCTAATGATCATATTGTCTTCATATCGATCTGCGTTAACTCCTTCAATACAGTGGTTGTTAAATGTATTCTTTTCTGATGTTTAATTTTCTCCGATAATAACTGACTTCACACACTGCGTTTAATGTAAGAGATTTCGTCATTGCTTTTATTTCTCCTCAATAAGTTGAACGTAAGTGCATTTTTAACCAGAAATTTGAGTTTTCCTTGGAGAAATCGTAAGCACACGTAAGCATATGTTCCCAGTATAATTGGATAACGGGATATCAAATAATGGAGTATATATATATATATACATATATATAACATGGAGCTTTCTGATATCATATGTTAAATGATATTTGGACTGATCTTATATTCCTTATTTCTATACCAGACGGAACATATGGTAAGTTCATTTCAGGATTCAGGCAAATTCTTAGTAATAAATTGAAACAATATCCATTCATTATGTGTGGTTAAACTCAAATCTACTGGAATGTATTCTGTAATTACTCAAATAGAGATTCACAACGACTTTTGAATACAAAAGGTTTCATTTCATAAGAACAGCAAAGTGGGAGTCAAGAAAAAGAGAGAAGGTGGATTTTCGTAACAACTTCAAGACTCCGTTGAAGCGATACTTACTTTGAATAATTACTGAAAGATCTCTGTCTATACCAACTTGCCTTACGAGCCTATGAAATCTCTTTTAATATGTATCTTCACCTAATGATCATACCTTGGCGGCCTGTTTGAATTTTCGGGCCTGCTATTATAATATCTACATATTGCATCCAATCTAGTGTTTACTCCTATTTATTTATCACCTAATTATGAATTCTAACAGGATCATTTACTCTCGCAACTTTATTAATCATTTACGACCCAATGACTTTCAAATACCCGAGAAATCAAGGAGGAAGCATCGTAGTGGTTGTCAGAGAGCTCTTAAACGTACACCAATAGACCTAACTACGGCCCCTGTCATAATGAACACTAACTGCCGCTCTCTTCCTAACAAGATAATGTACTTACAATCTTTGATGTCCACTGACACTTATCATAATACTGCCATAATCACATTACAAGAAACGTGGTTACATGAACTGTATGATGAAAACCTTATCTCATTAAAGGACTTCATATTATTTAGACAATACCGACATTGTTGCAATAAGAAAAATGGGGGCGGCGTTGCAACTTTTATTCACGCCAAATAGTCTATTTCTAGTAATGTTTGCTTCTCATTCTCAAATGACTTCATAGACTGTACCACCGTCAAATGTCGTCCCAAACATCTCCCCAAATATAAACATATCTTTGTTACAAATATGTACATTTCTCCCAGTTGCTCACTATCTGATCTTTCGAATTTTGCTGACGAATTCACCATGTTTGCCGCTGCCAACTTCGACAACTCTCTCTCTGTTATTACTAGCGATTTCAACTCCTCAGACTGCTCCTTCCTTGAAGCACTTGGTCACACTAACATAGTCAAATCTCCCACTCGACTTGACAAAACACTCGATTTAGTTTTTACTAATGACGAAGGAGTATATGAAACACGTAAATGTGCACCGATTATTAATTCTGATCACTGTATTGCTCGTGTTTTACCAAATAATTACAGTAAAACACATATTAAAGTCTTCTCACACTTGTCTATGAAAGCACAAAAAAGATGCTACTCATCTGACAACTTACTCAATCTAAGGTGTATGTTAAAAAATACTAACTGGGATTTATTTCATGAAAGTACATTAGATGACACAATTGCCAATATAACGGATTATCTTAAGCTCTGCCTTGATATATGCTGTCCCAAACAAACACTACTCAAACGCCTCGACCGCTTCTCGTCTCCTTGTCTCAAACAACTTCGCAGGCAAAAGGAAACATTATACAAATCCAAAAATAAGTTAGGACTCAAAAAGATTAATGCTCAAATCAAATCTGAAATCAAAAATCTTAATGCTATCTACAACGTTACACTTTTATCATGCAAATCTCCTATCAGCATGTGGAAACTTTTTAATGAAATTACTGGCAGTAGCAGGCATTGTAATGCTTTTCCCTCTTATGATGTTAATGATCTTAATCAGTCTTTCATACGCTGTCCTTCTACTAAAACTACTTCTAATGTTACCAATCATGTGGCTGATAACTTTCATGACTTTAAAACTCTCGATGTTCTAAAATGTCTTAAAACGCTCAAGCCGTCACGTAGCCTTGGCCCTGATGGTATACCTGCATATGTTCTAAAACAATGTGCAGATGCGTTGTGTTCTCCACTAACCAACATCCTAAATGCTTCTTTCTCCAAAAATATCGTGCCTGTTGCATGGAAAGACATTAAAATAGTCGCTGTCCCTAAACCTGGCAATAGCGAGAACGTAAAGTTCAGACCCATTGCCATCACTTCCCCGTTTCTAAAGCTTATGGAAAAACTAGTACTTCTTAAACTTGAACCCTCCCTTAAAAGCGTTGAAGACCCGAAGCAATTTGCCTATAGACAGGGTAGGAGCACTTTAGATGCTGCAGTCGTCTTACACAACAGTATCGTCTCATCCTTAGATAAAGGTTCCAAATACGTCCGCCGCACGTTTCTCGACTTCACTTGTGCTTTCGACTCTATACCCAGATGTCTCTTGCTAAATAAGCTCCCTAGGACAAAAACTGAGATCTGGGTCACTAACTGGTTGCATTCATACTTCTCTAACAGAATGCAGTACACCGTATACAAAGGTAAATCCTCTTCTGCTGAACTCACTGAAGCTGGTGTCCCCCAAGGTGCTGTACTCTCCCCACTTCTCTATTCTTTCTTTCTACATGACTTACCATCTTCAAATGACATCAATGTTGTCAAATATGCTGGCGACCTGACAGTATCTTTGCCTGTCAAATGTCAAAGTGACTACTCCAAACTTAATGGCTTTCCATCAGAAATCAGCCAGTGTTCCAAGTAAAACGGTCTTGACTTAAACCCCTCCAAATGCCAAACAGTCAATTTCATCTTTAGGCATAAATCCAACCTACACAAACTGGTTAGCTCTCACGAGGTAGGCAACATAGATGGCACTGAAATAGAAACCAAGTCGGAAATTAAATGCCTAGGTGTCATTCTATCTGCTGGTCTTTGCTGGTCGTCTCATATCTTGACGATTTCTAAGAAAATATTCCGTCTACCTTCTACATCAAGACCCAACCCTCACTCCTACAATTCGTTAACTCTCGCATTCTGCCTATTATTCTCTGTTGTTCCCCCTTAGTTTTTCCCAGGCTACTGAAGGAAAACTATAACATATTATGCAGGTTGTCAGCAGGGTAAGCAACGTGCCACTTAATCAACTTGTTAATATTCTGGTTGACAGGCACATGGACTCATGTGAAAAATGGGCCAAATCCATTTTAGATAACTCACATCACCCTCTCCACCCACAACTCGCCCCTTGTATCTCATCAGGTAAAACCAGAAGCCTATATAGAAAACTATATGCTCGCACCAGCAAGTACAAAACTCAACCATACCCTACTTTGCTCGTGTTCTGTGCGAGAAAGAAAGCATTGTGCGTGACACATATAATTCATTTAATAGTCAGTGGAACGACTGGACCTCGTCTTTCCAACTCATATCATATATAGGTACAACATTTTCCTTTTTTCTTTCCCTTTTCTCTCTCTCTTCTTTTCCGTTATGCGCCGCTTTGCTTCTTTCTCTCGCTTACGCCAGTATATATGATAGCACCTTTTTTTCTAACACCTTCAAATACTGTTCAGCTTTACCTCTGCTACCGATATGCCGTTGTGTTGTTGTCATAATGAACTGAGATTTCCTTAAACTATGTAGAATTTCATTTATTTATAATGTAATAACTGGACGAAATACTGTAGCAAAAATGCTGAGAATTCCATTGTGTAACACAAGTAATGTTTTGGAATAAAGCAAATTACTATTATCAATCTGGAATACCACGTTTATTACTGTGGTTTTCGTGTGTATCTATTCCCCTATGGGTTATACAGATAATCAGAATAGCAGTCGCTTTATTTTCAGTGTTCATTTGTCCATTCTATATTACATTTCAGCGGGTTGTTTTCCCTAGTTTTATCTGGTGTTGCCGACTTTGTACATAACATTTTAATAGCTAATTTATATTCTCTGAATTATTATTTTTCTCCGCGGGTGTTTCTGCACAGCTATTGCACAGTCGTCTTCCTCCGTTTCTTTCAAAGTCTAGGCAGAACTGCTTGGATGTCTAGTTGAGAATGGCGCAATCATAGGCTGTATGTCCTTCTGGTTACTATTTCATTGAAGCCACAATGGAGTGGTGCCAACGAGCTGAAATACAAAGGAAAGCATTTCTGTGCAAAAACAGATTTAATTAGAAGTCCGTTGAATGAAACAATTAAACACGTAGAGAAACTGGATACACAAGATATATTTCAAAAACCGAAATGAATTTGAATATGCACCAGTCGAAGAAATCCGAGAGAAGAGGTCGGACAAAATGGCCGCAAAAGTAAACGGTGATCAAACCGAAGGACACACGAATGAATCCAAATGTATGCAGTAAATTAGCATGAATGATATGGAAGCGAAGTGAGAATATGTTTCTTAACCATGCATCGCTTTCAGTTTTGACTGTATACTTATTTATTTTCGACTTAACAGGGAGGCATTGGGGTAGGCTAATTAGTTGAATCTGTCAAATTCTCGGTAATAAATTGATACAAAATTCATTCATTATGTGTGGCTAAACTCAAATCTACTGGAATGTATCCTGCAAATACTAATATAGAGATTAATAACGACTTTTGAATACAAGAGGTTTCATTTCATAAGAACAGTGAATTGCGGGTCACGGAAAAGAGAGAAGATGAATATTCGTAACAACCTCAAGACTCCGTTGAAGCGATACTTACTTTGAATAATTACTGAAAGATCTGTGTCTATAGCAACTTGTCTTACGAGCCTACGAAATCTAATTTATTATGTATCTTCACTTAATGATCACACTGCTTTCACATCAATCTGCAGTACCACATTGAATATGGTAGTTATTACCTGTTTTTTGTACTGTCCAATTGTCTGCTATAGTGAAAATGCCTTTATAACTGACTTCATACACCACGTTTAATATAATCAAATCATAATTCATTTTTATGTGTCAATAACAAGCTGATGGTAAGTGACTTGTTGATTTCGTGTCCTCATAGTTCTCATATGCACACGGATTTACACGTTTTACTCCAGTATATAGGAATGAATGATAAAGAAGAGAAGTGAGAATATGTTTGGTCGCCATGCCACACTATAAGGTTCACACAAAAATAATCGATTGACCACTAGCAAACATCACGGTGATTACTTTCAACGACTTCTGAGGATAGTAGACATCACAGTTGTGAGAGTGCAGTTCATTCTGCACGAACAGAAACCATCAAGGTGAAATTCCTCATTGATGCTTTCAGCTTCAATTGATGTTGTTTGGAGTGTGGGTTGTGATGATTTTGATTGTCGAACCGGTGTGATTTCTCCCCATCGAACTGTCACATCTTCCCTGAGTGGAGTGTAGAGATCACATCCTCTCGGAGATGAAAGGACGTTTTTCATATGGCAAGTGATTATCAGGAGTTCTCCAAAGCCTCACGATGGTCGGGGGTGAGTGCCTTGCGCTGCGGGTTGGCCACCCCTCCGCACACCTCTTGAAATGCTCCCATATGACCGGGCGTCTTACATAGCCTCTCCTGAGGAAGTCTTACTCACTGCCTTCACGTGGCGGAGGTGTTTTTCACCAAAGTGAGAGGGCGGAAGCGGATGGCCGGCGCTCTTCACCGGGTTGACTGTCCATTGGATGACAGTGTAGGGGAGATAGCTAAACCCTGATTCCAAACCTCCAACGACTGGCGTATGAAGCTCACTGGAGCTCAACGGCTGAAGTATGGACAAAGGGCTTGTTGGATGTCCTGGATGTCTGGCCCTATTCAAAATGGCGTATGAACCGAACTCCGGTCACCGGCTGCCAATGGATAGTGGACTCCCTACTCCACTCCTACTGCCTTGTAGGTCACACTTGGTTGTGTAAAGGCTAGAGCTGCACTCTCAAACAAAAGGCCGAGCGATTCTGTGGTCATCACTCGTACCAAATTCCCATGAAACTTCATGAACTCTCTTCATCAGATCGCCGCGCCTGGGCAGCGATGATTCGAGATGTTCATGAAGCCGGCTCATCCTCCCGTAGGAGATAGCCGAAGTAAAGTAAAGTAAAGTAGTATTCCAAAGAATGTTCATGTTTCATTTGATTGTAGCTCCTTGAATATCTCTGCCATGTGATACACATAAACAATACTCAATATCTTTCTGTGTGACGATTCAACGAGCTAACTAATTATACGCTAATTTTAACGTAACATTTCAATTTGAGATGGATTGTTATTTTGAGACTTTTATTGTTTCTGTGTATCGTCTTTTGAAATATTTTAAAACGTTTATTTTTATTCTTTCTTCCATCGGATGTTTTGTATTATGTTTTTAATAATGTGGTTTTGCTTTTGATTGCTCTTGGATTAGCTGCGTTGCTCGGTGATGTTCATCCAGTCTTTTGTATTGCTGCTGTTTTTCGCTTTGTTCTTTATTATTTTATTGCTTTATTGCCCGATTTTCAACCTCTTTTATTTTGCAAAGTCTTAATTGGAGGTTATTTGATTTTTCACAATACTTCATCATCTGTTCACATCTTTTGGATAATTAATTAACCACAATATAATAATGCGCAGGCTCTTCGTACTTAGGTTATTCTCTTAGTAAAACGCAATCACTGAAGTTAAAATTAGCAGACTCCAGGTACAAGGCTACATCGTATAATATCAAACCTCTGTGTCCCTATCCAAATTTTCAAATATTCTGACTTGTTTCAATTGATTTGGGAGCACGAAAAGTGAAAATTTCCGTTGACGCTTTCAGCTTCAATTGATGTTGTTTGGAGTGTGGGTTGTGATGATTTTGATTGTCGAACGGGTGTGATTTCTCTCCATGGGACTGTCACATCTTCCCTGAATGGAGTGTAGAGCTCACATTCTCTCGGAGATGAAAGGACGTTTTTCATATGGCAAGTGATTATCAGGAGTTCGCACTTTCCAGGCATTCTGAGAAATATTCATGTGTCATCTCAAATGTTTAAATATCCCCGTTTATAATATTGGAACGAGACATATAAGCGAACAATATTGTTTTCAATTTGATCTTCTTCAGGCTTTACTCTAATTTACACACACTTATATATAAAAAATTTTAACCAATGACGGTGATTTTGGGAATCAAATAATAATAATGAGGTAAATATTTTGATCGAAATTAAATTTCTGGAAGTAATACTTCACGTCTGTATGGTCTGCCTAAAGTACATAAACCAGGACTTCCTCTTCGTCCAGTCCTGGATATGTCAAACTCCACCTACCATGGAGTGACGAAGTAGCTACGTGAACTCCTCCAACCGTTACTCAAGATGGTAGTAAATCATAGCGTTAAAGACGTTTTTGAATTTATTGCTAACGTGTATGATATCAGTGTAAATGGGAAGCAAATGCTTTCCTTAGATGCAGCATCACTGCTTACCAATGTACCACTTATGGAGACTGTGGAATTCATATGCCAACATATACTAGAAAAACAGATCGACATCGGAATTCCAGTTATTAGTCTGAAAGAGTTGCTTTTGAGATGTACTATGAATGTATATTTCATATTGAACAACCTTTACTGCAGGCGAATCGACGGTATTGCCATGAGTTCTCCATTGGGGCCAATTTTGGCGGATTTCTTTCTCGCCAAGATTGAAAATGGTCCATTGAGAAAAGTAATAGAGAAAACGGATTCTTATATTCGCTATGTTGATGATACGTTTATTATTCTTGATGTGAAAACTGACAAAAATGAAATGTTAAAAAAGTTTAATGATGAACATCCATCGCTCATCTTCACTTGTGAAGAAGAACATGATGGTAGACTACATTTTCTTGACGTCCAATTGAGCAAAAGAGAGGATGGTTCACTCAAGAGAGATGTCTATAGAAAACCTACAATATATACATTTCCTCAGTTTTGTACCGATCCGACACGGAATCAATTTGGTCAGATGCCTCACGAATAGAGCAAGACGAATCTGTACAGATGACTCCCTAGAAAATGAGCTGGGATACATCCAAAATACGCTGGTACAAATGGGTTATCCTAGTAGATTTATAAGAAGACACATGAATCCAGGTACAATAAAGAAAAACTGACAACAGTTGAAAAGAAACAACTATTCATGAAACTGCAATTTAATGGGGACGTGGCTAGCGAAGTCTTACATCTGAGATTATCGAGAGCGATAAAACGGACTTATACTGCCACCACCCTTTGTTTGTCATTTTCCAGCCGACCAATTCTGATCGCTCAAGTGAAAGATAAGCTACCTAGCTTTGCCACTTCGATGTGTATCTATAAATTTAGTTGCTCCTGTGGAGAAAGCTATATAGGGCGAACAACTAGACAGCTTAACAAACGCATTAATGAGCATCTTCCTTCATGGTTCGGAAAAGGTCAAATAAAATCCATACGAAGTTCTGTTTTGGCTCATTTGATTGATGAGAGTGGTCACCAACCGGACAAAAATAGTGCCTTCAAAATTATGTATCGTATTCCATTGAGTCTTTCGAAAGGAATCAGAACCCGTCTTTTACACCTAGCCGAAGCTATGGGAATTCGAGAGAACAATTCTAGTCTTTGTATACAAAAGTAGTTTGTTCTACCTTTGTCTCTCCCTTGGCTTAGGTGAATTCTATTATTATTTATTATCATAATAAAAATCCGAATAAATCTGCTGAAGAAGCTGTGGCTTACACAGCGAAACGTTCAAAAAAATCTTGTTTTGATTTTCTTAACACGCTGGGATTAATTTAAATAATTTATAATGAATCAATCTGACTCGGCGCTCAAATTATTTCAGGAAGTTCGTAACACCTACGGCCTGGAAACCTATAATTTTATAATATTTATTTAAACTTTGATTATCGTTCCACTTCACCTTTTAAGATTTGACCTTATTTATTTATTTACTGAATTGTCTACATATACACTTATATACATATACTGTCAAATAAAGTATAATTATATTTCAATAGTTTACACACAATGATAAGTTTTGTGTGTAAACTATTGAAATATAATTATACTTTATTTGATCTAATCCACAATGCTCAAACTTTTTACTGATATTAATACATATACTATCTTTGTAATTATTATCACCTGCATAAACCTTATTATCAATATCTTGTTATCATTATAATCATCGTTATTAATTTCGTTCAAAACATTTACCACATTATTATTATTATTTGATTCCCAAAATCACCGTCATTGGTTAAAAATTTCTATATATAAGTGTGTGTAAATTAGAGTAAAGCCTGAAGAAGATCAAATTGAAAACAATATTGTTCGCTTATATGTCTTGTTCATGTGTCATTTGATTACAACACTTTGAATAACCCTACCATGTGACATACATAAACAATATTCACTTTCTCACTGTACAACAATTCAACCAGCTAACTAATCGTTGGCGAATGGAACCGAGATATTTTGGTGTGAATAGGAATCAGATTTGCAAAATAATGAACTGATAAACGATGAGACCACTGAGATATAGGCATGTTAAATAACGGCGTAAATATTTATCTCCTTAGGGCTTTTTGACAACATATATATATTGATATTTTGTATCATCTTTCATTACTTGTCAACGTATCAGAGATGCAATGGGGTAAGCTCATTTGAGGATTCAGGCAAATTCTTAGTATTTAATTGATACAAAATTCATTCATTATGTGTGGCTAAACTCAAATCTACTGGAATGTATCCTGCAAATACTAATATAGAGATTAATAACGACTTTTGAATACAAGAGGTTTCATTTCATAAGAACAGTGAATTGCGGGTCACGGAAAAGAGAGAAGATGAATATTCGTAACAACCTCAAGACTCCGTTGAAGCGATACTTACTTTGAATAATTACTGAAAGATCTGTGTCTATAGCAACTTGTCTTACGAGCCTACGAAATCTAATTTATTATGTATCTTCACTTAATGATCACACTGCTTTCACATCAATCTGGAATACCACGTTTATTAGTGTGGTTTTCGTGTGAATGTATTATATTATATACACATTTCAAATCAAAGCGTTAGATTTTATGTGTTAGTTTATTCCCGTACTGTTTTTTTATTGTTGGTTACAATCATCTTCTGTAATTCTTACGTTGCAGCTCCAAAATTTGGTGGGCTCATTATTTCAATTGCCATCATTTATTTTTATTTTCCCAATCTGAACTCAATTCTACCTAAAATAATGCTCTAAATTCCGTAAAAATAATCATGATGGCTTTTGTAGAGATAGGTTTCATTTCAAATAAACAGCAAGTTGATTGTGAGGCAAATGAGATATTGCGCATTCCTGTACTGACAGAACAACATTCGCGAAGCGATAATTATTTGAATTATTACAGAATTGTCTCTATCTACACCAAACTGCCTTATGAGTCCATGAAAAATCTCTTTTAATATGTTTCTTCACCTATTGATCATACTGTCTTCACATCAATCTGCAATACCACATTGAATAGGATAGTTGTTATATGTTTATTTTGTGAAGTCCAATTGTCCGCTGTTGTGATTATTAGCTAATAACTGGTTTCATACAGAACGTGTAATATAGCGAATTGTGGATAGCTTATTTTGAGTTACTTTAAATGTCTAGATAACTGTAAGTATAAAATGTTGATATTCCTCTACGAGTGGCTTCGCTGATTTTATTGAATACTCTTGTCTTCAGTATGGTAGAATGAATGATATGAAAGTGAAGTATAACGATTCATCCAGTTAACTAATCGTTGGCGAATGGAACCAAGATATTTTGGTGTGAATAGGAATTAGATGTGTTAAACAATTGATTTTATGAAAGTGCATTTTGAGCCATGGAAATGGAATCTCGTCTTAACTATTTTTGTCGTCTGATTTTCTTTCATTACCTTTGTATCATGTTTATTGTGCTTTTTATCACAGATAAGGGTTATGGTAAGCTTTTCTGCTCAATCATTGGTAGTTTTAGTGAACAACGAAGTGATATTCTTTCTGTGTGAGAATCTGGGCTTGATTCAAACTGGATCAATTCTATAAATCCACAGAAATAGACTTATGTTGCCTTTGGAAGAACAAAGCTTTTATATCAAAATAATTGTAAACTGACTATCATCCAACTTACACATGATGGATATCAAGACTGACATCAAAACGTTGTTGAAGCGACACTTACTTTGAATTATTACTGAAGGATCTCCATCTACACCAACCTGTCTTATGAGGCCATGAAAACTCTCTTTTAATATGTATCTTCACCTATTGGTCATAATGTCTTCATATCAATCTGCAATACCACATTGAATATGGTAGTTGTCATTTGTTTATTTTGTGATGTTCAATTGTCTGCTATTGTGATAATGCGCTAATAAGTGACTCCATACACCACGTTTAACATAAGGAATTCGTAATTCTTTTTTCTGTGTCAATAATAAGCTGAAGGTAAGTGAAGTTTTAAATTTTTGGTTAATAAAAAAGCAAACTTCATGGTGACTACTTTCAACGACTTCTGAGGATAGTGAAGACCACAGTTGTGAGAGTGCAGTTCATTCTGCACGAACGGAAATCATCAAGGTGAAATTCCCCGTTGGTGCTTTCAGCTTCAGTTCATGTTGTTTGTAGTGTGGGTTGCGATGATTTTGATTGTCGAACGTGTGTGATTTCTCCCCATGGAACTGTCACATATTCCCTGATTGGAGTGTAGAGCTCACACCCTCTCGGAAACGAGAAGGCGTATTTCATGTGGTAATTTACTATCAGGAGTTCGCACTTTCCAGGCATTCTAAGAAATGTTCATGTGTCATTTGATTGTAGCACTTTGAATAACTCTACCATGTGGTACACATGAACAATATTCAATTTCTTACTGTATAACGATTCATCCAGTTAAGTAATCGTTGGCGAATTGAACGGAGATATTTTGTTCTGAATAGGAATCAATTGAGGGGAATACCTAATTTTTGCCTGAATATATCTTTAAACTTCTTATTTGTCCATTGACTTTTTAGTTATTTAGTTTTTGTTTTGTTTATTCTTTTGTTTTCAGTTCATGTGTAATGTGTTTTGCTATTATTCATTTTCAGACACTTATTGGCGTATGTTTGTTTGCTGAATATGTTGCTTTTTTGCATATATTTGAATCATTTGCATTTTGTTGATGATTTCTTTTCTACTACTGATAAAATTTCCTTTATTCTTCGAATAGGTGTCTTGATGGCTTAAATATCATTGTTGATTAAATTCGGAACATTTGCCATTGATTTTTAAGTGTATGAACTCAATTCTAATCGAAATAATGCTGTGAATCCACAGAGATAGATTCATGATGCATTTTGAAAAACATAGGTTTTATTTCTAATGAATAACAAATTTTATGTCATGAAAAGATGAGAAGATGAATTTTCTGACTGACACTAAAACTTTGTTGAACCGATAATTGCTTTGCATTATCACTGAAGGATCTCCATTTACACCAACTTGCCTTATGAGCCCATGAAATCTCACTTAATAAATATCACTACCTTATGATCATACTTTCTCTACGTCCACCCCGAAAGTACATTGAACGTGTAATTCTTTTATGTATGTTTTTTCCCTTTATAAAAATGTGGAAGTTTTAACGCGTGATGTTATGGAACTCGGTGGTTTGTGGTCATTCTGTATATTGTGTCACTTGTGTTTTCTGTGATTCCTAGTTCCCAGTGAGTACATTTCTTTTGTTTGAGCTTGCTTGTCTTCATCTTTTCAACCACTTTTTGATTTATTATCATTTGAGACGTTGTCACGTTGTCGTGTACTATTCTTGTCTTACATATATTATTAATATGTTACTTAAATATGCAGCTTACAATGTAATAGTGCTGTAAATATTACAAATGATCTCCAGACACCTCAATGAGATTTCGCCACGTTTTAAAATATTCAATGTGGACTATGAATTAGTTTCACTACGGTTATTTCATTTTTATGATGGGAGTTTCATGTCTGCAGATATACGAGTTATTTTAAAAGGAAACACACTTAGTGACAAATTTTATTGGTTAAGGGCTTTTATACTTGATCACGATAGTGAATACTCGCTGAAATTTTGTGAGAATATTTGCGACAACATCTAACTGACGAGATTTTATGAAACAGTTAAAAAGCTGGGCTTTACTTGTTTTGGCTTAAATGATATAACGCGAGGTGACTGTATGCCATCGTTTGTTTGACCGACTACAAAATTGGTATTGAAAAACTTATATCACGTTAGCCAACTTTGAAGCTTGATGGGTGACAAAATCTTTGACCTAATTCAATGCAAATTACTAAAATACTCTGTCGAAACCAGCAGAAGTTCGCTGATTTCAATTCGAAAAAATCACAACATACAGATAAATGTCAATCATGCCTCACACTTCCGTTGGAGTGACAACAGACAGAACATTTGAAGTGGATAAGAAAATAATGGCTGTTCACTCTGTGATAGAAACACAAGAAAGAATTAAACTAAATCGTAATTTCATTTGGAAGTCGTCATTATCACTGGAAATAAAAACTAATCACAGAAAAGAAATTAAGAATGCATATGAATTATTAACGCGTTATTAAACATTCTTACTCCATTCTGATCAGTGAACTTGCGTAGAGGAACATTTCCACTAAATGAAATGTTTGAAAGTCAGTGAGACAATGTTGTATTATTGATCTCGTGAAATCCATGTACAGGAATTCGAGATTTTCAGCCAACTGATTCAGGAACCAGAGAGTGTTTTTTGAACAGGAAGCGATGCATTATGACTAATTTGCTTGGTGACTCGCTCACCAGACGTTTGATTGTGAAGTAAGTTAAGGGTAAAATCGGTGGATTCTTGTTAGTATATGTTAATTGTAAGAAAATATATATATACATATATATAGATTAACAAGCACTGGTTTGCAGAGACCAGAGTAGCCACGAGTTGACATCAGTTAGATAATCATTGGAAAAGCTGAGAGTACTGGACAGGTATTTCATCCTGATTTGAGACTCTTGTGTAAACAAATGACGGCAATATGTTGCACATTTTCTTTTGCGTGCAGAATATTTGCATTTTCAACCAGTCTGCTAGGCCGAATAATCAGCCAGAGATTGTATAGTATTGGCTTAAATTGCCCACCAACGCACTTAACGGTAGAACACTCGCTAACCACCCACCTGACCCGAGATTCAATCCTTGGCAGATGCACTCGTTTAGCCTTACCTAGCCGGTCGTAAGGCTGATTAAGAGAGGAGGTTGTGCAAGCAACCTCATCCCTTAAAAATAAAGCCAATGCTATCAAAACGCCATAGTTCTAGGTTAAGGTCCTACATCCCAATCGGAGCGTAAACGAATAAGAAGACAAGACTGACATTAAAGTTGAAACGAACGTAAATCCAATGTTGCCATAATGGTTCGACAATTATGATCAATAATATTAGTAATAATTTGATAAACACCATTACATTTTGGTACTCTTCTCATACCAGTGTGTAAAGGTGAGTGAAACATATAGTATTAAGTTGAGAACTTCATCATATATTGATTTTTCATTTGTCGATCATGTCATAAGTGAATAATCCCCAGAAATACATCAATGAGAAGAAAAAACACATAATTCGGTGAATTCATTTTCTCTAGCTGTGCAGTGGCATTTAAATACAATATTTTCATAAAAGGGGGGAGTAACAAAGGTGATGAGTTGTAATAAACATAGTTGTTAATGTTAGTCAATGCATCAAAGAATTTGAATAAGTGTATTACAGTTACGTTGTGAGATGAAAATTTATTGAGTGAGTTGTAATCAGGATGCGCATGGGAACGAAGGAAAATATGGAGTTATGAGAGAATTCTAAAGAAATGCAAGAGTCATGAGAAGTAAGAAAAATAAACAAACAAACAAAAATCAAGTCAGTAGAAATTTACAAGGTTGTTACCATGATAGTAGAAGTGGCTGAATAGTCTCCATTTGTATGCAGAACTCTGATCACTCTAATTGAATGCCTTAGGCGTAAGCAAAGCAAACGAGACGAAAGAGTATAGCCTATGATAGGTTACTTTCTACTTCGTAGATTACTTTGAAGGGGGCTTTTGTTGGGATCATTGTTGACAAGGTGTTTGATTGTCGCACTCTTCACAGCGCCAGCCATGAAGGATAGTGTGCTTTTGCAGTTTTAGATAGGGTACACGTCGAATGACCTACGCATATGGCTCCAAAGTAACTGGTATATGCACATATAAGTGGTCAGGTTCTAGATCTTGCCCTTAAGACTCCTACAGACTAATAGACGACTGAAGTTAACTACTCTTGGTGTTAGTGCGAAGATTAATCATCTCAATTATAATGAAATTGTCCTCTTAATGATGTTTCAGGCTAAATCTCCATCTCAATTACATGTATCATATTTCAATATTACTTGAATTGTAGATTTGATGAGTAAGTTGAAATTGATGGGATATTATTCATATCAAAAGGGTCGACTACTTTGTTGGTTCTGATAACGTTAACATAGCGAGAACGACATTAGAATATAAGAACAATGATTTAGATTTATTTATTTATTGAATTGCGATCGCCGACTCATCACCTAAATTTCACAAATATATGGTTGTTTCTGATTGAGTCAGGTCTATTTTGCCAGGCCTAGTTAACTAGTCCGCTGGTTTACCAGCCTGTTCCAAGAACTTAAAAAAGGGTAGATTGAACATGCAAGTGGGTTAGCGACACTACACCTGAAAATCAATCCAGTCGCTACAGAAACTTTAGAGTAATGGAGACTCTAAACGGTAAAACCAAAGTCCTAATGCGTGATATGAATGCTAAAATGGGAGCAGACAATACAGAAAGAGAACTGATCATGGATCTAATCGCTCTTTAGGAAATCAATGAGAACAGAGAACTCTCCTGAAACGCCTGTACATTCAATGATATGGTGATAAGAGATAGCGAGTACAAGTACAAAAATATACACACAGTGAGATGAATTTCACAAGATGGACATCCGAAAAGCAGACGAATTTCGTCTCAGTCCCAAAAAAGTGTAAATGTAGCATGCATGACACACATTAACAGGTCGTTCGCGGTCGGTGGGAGAGATCAATAGAGAAGAAACCAATGACAGATAGTGAAATAAACCTAATAACAAAAGACAGTAAGAAAGGAAACGATGGGATGATCAATTCGAAAGGCTCTCAAACCAAAAAGCAAATGCAGCCTATCCACGAATACCTGCCAGAGCAACACTAGCCCTACGACAACAGAGGAATTCGAGAATGCCATGAAGATACTGAAAGTCAGCCTCACAACTGCAGAGTGCACCGCACCCTAATCAACCCCATTCAACGAAAATATCGGAACCCAATATAACCAGTGACCCTAACCTTTATTATAATGAATATCATATACCCAATGCCCAAATTTTTTCAAATTGTTAAAAGTGAACTTGGTTTGGACATATGTAAGCTTTAATATCATTCCTAAATACCTGATAAGATTTAGACTTCGCGAACTGTATATGTTTTATGTCACATAGACTCAAAGATTTACAGGAAAGACCCAGGTAGTTGGCAGAAGAGGCAGAGGAGAGAGGACTTCAAATGAACGAAGAGGAGGAAGATGTGGTGAAGATATCTAACTGATCAAAACAAACACCAATCTTCATTCAACGGCAGAAATCTGAATTAGGAAGCTTCTTTCAAATGTCTAGACAGAATCGTTACAACTACAGTTGACACAGATGAGGAGGTGAGATGCAGCATTAGGTGAACAAGACAAGCTTTCATTATACTGAAACTGGTGTGGAAATCTGCTGCAAACAGAATATGGATTTTCAACATTAACGTCAAGTGAGTTCTAGTGTAAGTTTCAAAGGCTTGGAGCATGCCTAAAATAAAGCATTTTCAAAAGAATGCATTTAAAACCAGATGACCAGAAGGGATTTTCAATATGGGACTCTGGCAGTCGGTGAGCTACTACTCAACAAATATGCTGAATGAAATGGAGACGGATCCGACACACGCTGGGGAGAATGTTGGGTGACATCTCATGGCACTCGAATGTGGGAGGACGAGATAGGTGTTTGTTTGAGATTGTCATAGAGAACATCGCTTTGGGAAGAGATGCGAGCTTATGGCTAACCATTGGGCCAACTAAAGACGACTGCAGAGGATTAGATGAAATGGAGATGTTATGTTGAAGCACTGTCTCGCCCGGAACCCAAGCGAATATTAATAATGATACTTGCTTATGCAAATCAAATGTTAACTCAAATTCGATAGTCTACTGAAGCTTGTCGATCGACTAAGTTGTCAGCCACTTTACAAATATCTCCTTAATCCGTTATTCATATCTCAAAGAAATGAAAACGCTTGGAATTCAGATTTTTGAACATATGAAGAGTATAAGATTGTATATGTTATTTTTTTATGGAGGCTGATAAGTCTTTGAATATCATGATAATCCCAAACATTAGAGTAGATAATTTGATCAATTCATCCTCTTACTGTCCTTTCAACGAAAAGTTCTGCAAACACTGTTAGATATCCCACTAACTGCTGCATTCGAAATTATGCCAAAGCAATCTAGAATTCCCTTATTATACTGTTCACTCGCTGGTGGTAATCTGGGAATGAGAATTGATTAAACCGACTGCAGTCACATCAAGCCAGTATGAAGGATGTGTCGGCTGATTTCGGATATTTATCACTACTCCAACTGGTGACAGGAACCGCCCTATAAACTGCATAATGTAAATGAAGAGTTTGAAATAGGTTGTTTGAGAATGGAGTGCATGCATATTCGGTAATTATAAAGTACTAACCGATTCTTCCTTGAATTTTGAATAAATACCTGTTATTGCTCTTTCCAATTTCGGCTAAAATAATTGTTAAAGTTGTTACCGTGACACAGCGAATGCATCTTGGAGTATCATGCACGTGTGAGCTTATATTTTTGTAAATAATTAGTTTACTGATATGTGGCTCTCCACTATCATTATTTAAATGGGGCAATTACAGCATAATGCCATCAATGATACATGTATAATTGTCGACAATTATGAAGACGCCATAATAACTAACTTCGTTAGCTTCATTCAATGTAACAAAATCTGCATCCATTCATATGTTTCACGCTAAAGAGAAACGTAAGTTAACAGCCTACTAACTGGATGCACATTTGTATTAACTCTGGTAAAGACATGAATATTACGACTTGCCTCCAATATAATAGCACGGATGACATGAAAGCGCTCTGTGAATAGGTTTTGTCACCTTGTCACATTATAAGTTGTACAAAAAAAATAATCGATTGATTGCAAGCAAACATCATGATGATTACTTTAAAGCACGGCTGAGGATAGTGTAGACCATAGTTGTGAGAGTGCAGTTGACTCTGCACGAAGAGCAAGCATCAAGGTGAAATTTCTGTTTGGTGTTTCTAGTTTCAAACGATGTTGTTTGTAGTGTTTTGAAAGACGAATAGCATCTTTTTCTTCATATTTTTGTTGAGTTATTCAAATCTAACAATTTGTTACAAGTGTTAATTTAGGCTCTGTGAACGCTTTTCTTACTGGAATGATGAATTTTCGCGCCTTTTTCATGGAGATGATAATGTCGTTTTACTCATATCTTTCGAGGTCATGTAACTATTTTTCATGTTCCATTCAGAGAAATTTGATGAATTCTTTATTCTGCAAATATAACTGTCCTCATATGAATTCATGCAGAAGAAGGTGATTTATGTTGATGAATCAACTGGCCGTTCTGGATAATTAATTCCTTTTTAAGGGAGAACAATACAACTTCATTCATCTTAACTCTGACAGATTCAGAACTTATATTTCAGAATTCAATAAATGATAAATGTTTGCAACCGTTGAAGAGGATGTTCACTGATTAATTCATGGAAAAATCAAAGGAAAGAAAGAGAAAATGAAAACAAGTAGTTCAGCAGACACTCGTTTCAATTAATTTATTATCAATCTGTACAGTCGTAAGAAATTATATCCAGTGAGGGAATTGAATCTTTGGTGTGAATACATTAAATAATAGTGGCATCAAATTCAATTAAAATATTTATGGTCATAATCATAGTTAAGTGTCAAGTGGCAAAACAATTAATGTCATATATAAGGCAATTCACAGGATATTTAGAACTCGGAAGGTGTGTGAAATTAGGTAAATAGAATACAAATAAAAACGACGTCTGAAATTTGACAACATGGAGTTTAACGTTGCAAAACAGAATTGATTTAGAGTGACAAGTGGAACGGGTGAAGTAATACCGTTCAACACAGTTCAAAGTGAGAATACTAATAGTAACAGTTGAGTATAAAAATAGATTAGACAAAACGAAAAATTTGGTAGAGCCAAAATATGATGTTTAGGGATTGCCATACTTTAGCATATAGGGATTAAGTCCATGAAAATTGGAAGGTTTGAACGAACTTCTTCTGTACACACAGATCTGGCTTTTCTGTTTTGATAGCCAAAGCTTCAGCAATACAGATAAGTAGGGTACGTAGTGATTTCGGTATATTGCCTTTTGCCTTGTAGATGACCTTAAAGGCGGAGGCTGTAGAGATAGGGTGATCAGCATCGAACAAATATTCAATGATCGCGCTTCTTATTGCTCCACTTCCACCTCCTCGTAACCATGCAAGACAGTGTTCTTGTACCCTCCTGGACAAAACTCGAGTCGAACGACCGATATACCTAGCTCCACACAGCGGTATCTTGTCCTTTAATTTACTGAACAGTGATGGTTGATTGGTAAAGGCTAGGGAATGTTATTTCCACGGACTGTGATTTCCTTCTTTTCATGATATTGGAAGCTAAGTTACCTCTGAATTCCAAGCTCATGTACACTATTTTCTTGGGTATGGATGAAAAGTCACATTTCATAGGATTTGACCGTATATTCTTGTCTATGAAACGTAGTGGAAATCCATTTTCTTCTGAGATTTTCCTCAATAGATTTAACTTATCATCCACAATATCAGGGCTAAATATGCACCGAATGCGAGCGGCAAGCGTTTTCGATCAATAGCATTTCATACTATTATTATTTTATGCATTCATACCTATGATTCAATTCCCTCACCGGATATAACTTCTTAAAAAGAATATATATACGCTTACTGATAAGTTGATAGAACCGACTTCAAAAATGTCGCTTTCTGAAGTGAAACCAGGTGAGTTTTCTCAAGTGTATCCATGAAAATTACTGATTATACTCAAATTCGCAATTGACAAATTTCAATGCTCAACTTGAAATTTAGAAAGCTGCATTATTTGAGTAATTTAAACTGATTATCTAGAATTGTTTATCTACGTCGAACATGGTACATCACTATAGAGCTCGGCAGAAAATGCTCAAAACTTCCATCCATTGTTTAGACCACGTTGACCTCACTACCAAGCACTACTAGTTGTCATGAACAGTATCCAGCTACTTACATCTATTAATGAGTAGTATCCAACATGTGTAACTAAAGTCATCAGTTTCTTCTGAAATGAGTTTAATTAATTTTCACATCAGAAACACACATCTTCCCTTTGTCTCACAACAGCTTATTCATTACTTAATTCATATTACTTGACCAATAATCATTCGGACGCATTTTATTTCAGTTATTTATTGGAAATATTTTCGAACAGCGGAAGTTCTCACTTATTTCGCTAAAATATTAGGAAGTAGATTACCAACACGTAATTGTGAAGAAACATGAGAAAACGAGGAAGCCGGAACCAAAATGATCATCTTGTTTATATTTTGCATAGTGTTACAATTTAGTGACGGAAAGAGCAGTCAGTTGACATGGATGCCTTTGGGTATTAGGTACTTGCAACGTGGAACTCATCAAACGGATATATCTAGAACATCAATGAAAACATGTCGTTTCGGTTATTTTAAGTCACACCAGCAAGAAAAGTTATTATTTGTATCTGCAGGAAGTTGCAATATGTCTTTTAGATTTCATACTGAACAAAAATCTTGGTTTCATTCACCAAGCGATACAGTTTTCGTTCCACTTCAGACATTTATGTATAAGTACAGCTTTGGTATCCCGATCACATTGTATTTGCCTGAAACCTGAAAGTGAGTAATATTATTTCAGGGCCTATTACTTTTGTATGAAGTCGCTTTTGTTTATAGGCTGACTGACATTTCCGGTTGATTGATTCCGCCGGGCCGAATTGCTTGGTAGCCTTCACATAGCGCGACCTATTAGGGAGGCTTCGACGTTATCGATAGATGAACGTCATAATGTTTAGAATCACGATTAGTGGTGTCTAGCTAATACTGTTTCGGTGTTCAAAACTATAGGGTATGAAGCAGTCCCAAACAGAACGATATTCGCATCTAGGACTTCACCACTAGTCATTAATAATCGAAATTGCCTCCCAGAAGATTCATTATTAATGACTCCCCTACCTCAGTGTTCAATTGTGTTCACCTTCTTTGATTTATTCAGATGAAAAACGTATGCATAAATTTACAGTTGATATTTATACGGTCAGAATTTCGTGCTATTCTGATCAATGTCACTTAAAAAGGGGAGTGCATTTCTAAGAGTGAAATGTCAGTCACACGTAAATGGCAGAAAAAGAGCAGCATTTCGTCCTGCAGAAGTTTATTTGAGATTATTGAATAAGGTGTTTGATGCAGCTGAAGAAACAAACATAATGCCATATTACTGCTGTGATGAATGTTATACGATACTTAGGTTGCTGGCATATTTATTCACCATAAATCACTTCAAAATATTTAGACATTCAAAGAAATTCGAATAATGTGAAAGCTAACCAAACTTATACGGAGACGATGATACATTGCTCACTTGGGAAAATTAGATCATCATATCTGTTAAACAAAGTGTACTGAATGTATGAAGAATATGAATTCGCTTTGCACTGGAAGACTGATAGCAATGATAGAACTCAGTAACGTGGGGTAGATTACTTACGTGACAGGCCATAAGTTACTTTTACTCTACGAGAGCTGGTGAGATATCTCAGCTTAGCAAATCGACGTATGTTGGATGGGGTAGGAACCTTAATCTAACTACCTTATAGTGCACTGTTTACCTGTTGACAGTGATGGTATCTGATGATCAGTCAAAGCTTCTCAGCTGCTTCATCAGAACCTCACCCGATGAATGCCTGACAGAGTGAAAGTCACATAGTGTGAATTAATTGAAAAATTTTCCGACTTCAGTTTTGAACTGGCAAAATGAGCACTGGTTTGTTTGACTATTGTGTACACTTAGCTTCTGATTGTGATCGACCAACACAAAACCTTTGTGATGCATTTAATCACTACACGTGATTGCAATTAGCTGGGGAAAATTATTAGTAGAATTGAATCAAAACTTGTAGTTATCTAGCCAGTGTTTAACTCACAGATCTCTCCCGTTTTCTTGTTAAATCACAAAAATTCTCTCGACCTCAGCTGTATAGAATTCGCATATAATTTTCCCAGTGACCTTTGTGCAAAGGCGTGCTTCACATTTCAACTGCAGTCATAAATGTCGTTACCGCCGAAGTTTTTTGTTAGGCTCAGTTATGGTGGTCAGTACAAAATGTTCATTGTCATGTTTTTCTGAATTTATTTTCACACTGGATCTCTGTTTAAAAATCAGCTTGATTTTCATATCTCTACAGAAGCATTATGTATGTCCTCCGATTAAATACATTGAAGTCTGAAACTGATTATACATTCATTACTGACTCCTTAGTACTAGAGGGTCAAAATCTGTTTACTTCTTTTAGTATGTGCCAGGCTGTGGAACTGATCAAGTTAAATTCAAACTAGTATTTTGAAACTGACTTCTTTGCAGTTATCACCTAACAAACTGTGAATAATTCTACGGAGAACTGCTCATCACTGGCCAAACTAATACCCCGTTGTTCCGTTGATGGAACATAATCCTTCGTCAGAATTCATATATTTAAACCGTCCATACTAAACAGAAGGTTGAAGAACATCGGAGGAAAGGTAACATTTTGAACATTTCCTGTTTGTCCCTCTGAATTCTACCGCCAGCGCGAAGAACACTCGTTACCTCTGATGATCCATCACCAGCCAAATATTTCGTCATGGATCTTCGCAATACTGCCGATAAAGCAATCGACTGCTGCTTGAGATTTTCCCCATGTAAATTTATTCAGACATGCAGGCTACTCGAATATTGTATACTTGTGAATTTCAAAAAATGCCATGAGTTGCCTTAGATTTATGACTGACGTTTTTATGTTTATGCCGTAGTAGGTGGGAGAAACATGAATAGTAGCCTGGAGACTGAGTAAAAGCTTATTTTAAACTATACTCTTAAACAGAGGAAAATGCGTGTGAATTATGAAATCACGTTTCAGAATTATTCGCACACCACGCATACTTGTAAAGTGAATCAATCGTGCGAACCGTTTTCTGAATAACTGGGACGGAATTAACATTATTCATAAAACTTTGAGATGGTCTCTTAACGGTCTTATCATAGGTGAGGAAACTGAGTATTTCTTCGAAGTATCTTTCTAGTCAACATTAGGAAAGAAATATGGGGAAAGAGAGCCCAGATTCATGTGCTCCAATTGATGCAATCTCTGTGTATGCATATCCGCCTTCAATTAGCTTCGATTTCTTATCAAAAACTAGAGTGTTTTGTGAATCTAGGTGGAAAAAGGAAACACAGAATGGGGGTTTACCTTTAAAGTGAAATTATGTTGAAAAGTGAAATGCTGATCTGGAAATTTTCACACAGCACTCAAGGAGAGTTACTCAATGAGCTGAATCCAACTACAACCAAATAATAGTTTAGATGAAGAATTAGGTATGATAACACTATTACTAGAAAGCTTGTAAACGCTATACACATGTTTATACAGTTCTCTTTGTGCTGAATCCTAGTAACATGAAGATGTTTGAATCGCTAAATTTTATCTGCTTCAGTCTTTCATTTTCCATTTAGGAAATTATGATCTTTCTTAATGTGGAACACAATGATCTCCTCACCTTATAGTGACGATGAAAATAATAACAGTAGTAATGCTAATAATTCTGTTATTAATAATATAATACGCTAATAAGTGTTGTTAACCAGTACCTTTGAAATTCCTCCCCCAATATAGTGAAGCAAAGTGAGTCATATTTTGCTTTACCGTTTGTTTTTATTTCTGTAATTTGGAAGTTCTCATTTTGCAACAAGAGATATTATTTTTTTATTTCCTTCAAGTTCCCCAGTGGAACATAGGGCTTCAAGCTAGAGGCTTGAAGTTTCTGTAGAAGTGCTTGTTTTACAGGATGGGGTTGCTAGCCTCATTCCCAACCTTTCCTCTTCACCAGCGTTATTACTGGCTTAGTGAGGTAAAGGAGTGCGTCGGCCGGGGATCGAACCTCGGACCATGTGCATGGTCGGCGAGCGTCCTAACCACTATGCCACCGACGCACCTTAGAGATATTATAGCCGACTTATTTTCTAGTTTCTCTTTCTTTTACAGTAATGAATCCTAAAGACACCTTTACACAATCATCTGCTAGCGGCCACTTTAAAAGTTAACTTTAACGTTGCACATTTGACTTCTTACTACTACTGTGTACTCCGCATATCTTTGATGGTACAGTAGAACCATATTTTGTTGATTTCATTTATCAGTGAAAGTTTTTCATAAATCTGTCAGTTAGAAGAGTGATAATAAGGGATAATAAGGGGAATAAGGAGATTTACAGATAAAATCCATGATCTTTAATGAAGCGACTCTAGTGATTATGGAAGTGACGTTCAGCGAAATCATTGTCTCATCGATAGTGTTTCTATCTCAGTTTTCCTACGATTGCTTGGGTATCATTCATGTTGAAACATTTTCAGCAGCAGCAACTTCGATGTGTCTGTCAGTCATTTTGACTGTTCGTGAAATGATGTATTAAATGTGTCTACTACTGATGTACTAGTATGTTTCGCTAATGAAATTTAGGTAGCCCTGAAACTCTAGGTGTTTATGTTCATACATGCTGATGACATTCAAATATTTAAAGAAATATCATGTTTTATTCAGCATGTAGAGTAACCCGTTTTCCATTTTCCTTGCACCAGCTTTACCTCTGGGTGATTTTTGGAGATTTGATTATCTCGTGGAATGCCTTTCAATTTGTCGATGTAGTTAGCTGTATTTAATAATGAGACTCAAGTCGACAACCTGGTCTCTTTCTAAGCAAACTTTGGTTGGAACAGATTCTCTTCCAAGCATCATCAAGTGGATTCCTAAGTACAATTTTCTCAGAGCACCTTCATTCTTGATTTAAATCATTTACTTCCAATATTAGTAACTATGCAGTGAAATATTATTTGTCTGTGTTATGTCTGTTTAGTGACACTGTGGTCGCTGAATATCAGGTCAGCTATGTATGTATGTGTGTATATGCTACGAATGAGGACAGGCAGTGTAGATATCAATTTATAATAACCGCTTGTTGGTTATTTCCTCTGTGAATATTCCCTTTCTGGTAGACACAAGTGAGTTCGTGGTTTTTGGTGAATTCCCTTTTCTTCAAATCAATTTACGACACTTTCAAAGTATTTCCAAAACAATTACTGAAGTCGACAAACGGATGATTAACTGCTCAATATATCAGCTCATTAGGTGAAGTGGGGCAGGGAAGCATAACTTAGTGGTTGAAATTGAGTCTTAAATATTCAAGAAATGAATGGTCATTATGGATAAGACTTTATTTTGATAAATCACACAGTGTTAAACAGTAATATTAACTGACGACGTTTCGAGCACAAATTATTGCTCATAATCATATCAAGTTACTCACACAACTTTTTCCTTCATTTACACTCTACCACAGTGCCCAAGTTTTATACTAATATCAAATGAATGGTTATTTTGAATATGCTACATCATACCGCCATATTAGAAAAAATTACAGTGCCATGCTGGCTAAACAAAAACAGTTAATTTTTATAACTGAATAAAATATTCATTACACACTGAATAGAGCACAGATATTTATTCATTGAATTCACTAGAGCAACGTCGAATTTATAATGAATCTGCTTGATATCCTTAGACAGTAGCTTGTACAAATAGATTAGGATAACTGTATCCACTTCATTTGTAAAATTGACGTCGATCAAGCGGAAAAGTACCGTTTATGAACAATTTACCACAGTAAAAGGAGCCACTCCGAAAACTTGCTGTCACTTAAATGCAAGGAAATTATTCTTGCACCTTTCTTTCGGAGCTGGCGGCAAAATATCTTGCAACCGCTCTCAGTTTTTGATGATTAAACAAAAACGTATACAATAAATAGCGTGTGGATGACGAAATTGTTTCCTTATGGATGTTTTCTGTGGTCACTTTTGTGTATTACCTTGAAATTGATGAAACAAAACCCGAAGAATAAATAAGCAAAGCTTGTTGACTATTTTTCTATCAAACCGCCAAAGACTGTGATTTAGAAACTATGGAATCGGTTCGCATGTGTTATGTAGAGAGGGTGTTAAAAGTTCTTTTAAGCTTTCCATTGTTATGTGACCACTGCATAAACATTTCTTAACGCAGATGTATTCATTGCTTACTAAATTTTACATTCATTCAGATAACTTAGGTAAGTGAGAATTTTGAAACATAATGCACATAGAGACTTATCAGGTAATTAGACGATCAAGGATTGGTAAAGTTAGAGAAAAGAATCTCAGTTAGCTTTAAAATCAGAAGTTTCATATTTGCACAAAGAACATTTTATTTTCCATTGTGTGTTTAAAAATGGAACAAATGCCGTTACATTAACGTACTTTTAGTTCGATTATTTGAATATTGGAGAAATATCAGATTTCGTGAATGAAGAATGGCTAAGAATTCATGTAGGACCTGTCAATTTTTTAAGAAATTACACTCCTCAAAAGCTGAATAATGCCCAACAATCACCTGATATCCACTTATTTTTTGTCATTGACGATTAGGATCCTACAAGGCTGTCCCCATCAGGAGATATATTGATTCCGCATTTTTAATGCTCCAGGTACCACTACCCCGGATGATACACTGAGAACAAATAGCTAGTAGGATGTGCAATGTTTGAATGCAGTCACCAATTCCCAATTCAGAGGGTTCATAATTTCTGCCCTTTGAATAAGTGAATAGAACACGATGTCATCAAATGTCACATGTCGGTGTGTATACTGGTAAATTTAAATATTGGAATTACAAAATATCAGGAAAAGTAAACGGCCATCAGGAACATGTAAATAACATTCTAAACAAAACAACTCTATAATAATTATATGACCACAGTGGGAACAGTGATTCAAAGAAATATAAATTTTCGCACATATAAAGTTGTAATAATCACTCAAATAGTATTAAACTCTCAGTAGACAAAAGTCTACAAATTTGACGCTATCTGAAAAAGTCGGATCCTTTGAGATTTAAAGTTTTAATATCATAACACTAAGGTTTTTCCTAGAAAACGAGGTAGGGATGTCTATTGTAATTTTATTTCCTTCAAGAATTCTGCATAATAGAATATACTCACAACTCTGATTGTTTTCATCATTGATATTCCTTATCATTTAAGTGGAATGGTGTAAGTTATTTTCATATCTGTCGCTTATGTTACAGGGAAGCATTAAACCAGGTAAACTATCAAGTATGGCCTCGACAACTTCCTGCTCGGTGATTCAGAGTGAATGCACATTTTAATCATAAGTTAATACACCTTGATACAGGATGTTTGGGATATCATCTGTTAAAATGAATGAAAAGAGAACTTCAAATAGTATTCCCTGAATAGAAAATCTACTGTGTCTTCCATCGAATAAATAAAAATCAAGGCAGGTTTCTCCCGAACAAGAAACATCTACGACATGGTGAGTAGATTTCTCAGTTTAGGTAAAATCCATTGAAGCCAACTGAGTTGAATTAATTATGTTATATAGAGGATCCACACGTCTGAGACTAAATGACAAGCGGTACATCAGCTTTGAACACAGAAACATGGGTAATCACATAGGGTAACATTACACAATGGGAGGTTTAACATAATGGTATGCTGATGAATTAACGGAAAGTGAGAACTAAAATCCCCTTGGATGAACATGAACACAAAATTCTAAACATTTAATTCAGAAGTATTTTAGTGAAACGTTGAGAAATATTTGAAAAATCGCTTGAAATCAGCCAGGGGAAGACAAATATCAGATCAAATAGTGTTTCTGGCAGCTGCAGAATTTTAACTAAAAATAACCTATAAGCGAACATTATGGTTTCCATATAAGTCCTCTGATTTACTCTAACATACATTACTTTAAATATATATTCCGCTAGTGAACTAATGCGTGGAACTACATGAAACGTGTTCACGTTATTACATTGTCTACTAACTTTGGATAGTAATCTATCCACTTAATTATGACAAACTTATTTTACGAACTTTGTCCAATGTCATCCTTTCAGTTTCTGATTGTACGTAGAATTTGAACTTTAATTCTGTTACTTCTACACTAAGTAGGAAGAGTATTTCTTTTTTCATTTATTATGAAATAATGGTTGAAATACCACTGAGGATTTACATTTGTGTGTGATTTACAAAAAGAAGCCTTTTATTGATTATTCTGAGGTATTTTGCTCTAAATGCATAAATTAGTATCTTGTCATCTGACATACGCTCATATGAGTGTGACACAATCACATTTTGCAGATGTACACTGGTGAATATATAAAAATGAGGTTGAAGTGCGGCAAACTGTTGTGGTCTACGGTATACAGTAACTTTTATTAATTCGTTTTAGTACCGAGAAATTAAATTTTGGCTAGTCGAAATTCTCTAAATTTAAAGGTCAGAACGACAGCTGTATTTTAACTAGTGAGATACATCCCTTGAAAATATTTTATCATAAAATATGGGTTAGAAGCTTGCAAACTGTTGATCTATTTTTCCAGCCAAAAATTTACTTTTGAAAAAAGGAACAATACTTTAAAGGGAAATAGGACTACATAAGTTAATTCAGGCATAAAGACATTGTAAAACGTTTCACGGACGTCGTGAAAATGGATCTCTCCTCTCTATTTCCACTTGAAATTAAATATTCTATTTATACAGATCATTTATTCCTAATGCATATACGTCACAACGCTAGGCTGCAAATTCATGTGTGCATAAATATGAACACTTATCTACTTATGTGTATTTTGAGAAATCAGACGTTCATGAATAGACAGTGCACAGTAATTAATAAAATTACAGTAAATGTTTCACTGATTACTGCGAATTATCAAACGTTGCACAAGCATATGTATGTATGACTGCGAGATGCATGTGAAAACATTATAACCGTATTCAGAAATTGGTAACATGAAAATCGATCAAATCGCTTAACTCTCTGATTAACACACGAGTGTTCTCCACAATATAGTTGCCCGAAGTGAGTTGGTGAATGTCTCCGAAAATATTTCAGACAGTCTCTTCGACAGTTATTGTAGCTTATGCAATTCAACCAAGGCGTGCTTCGTGACATAATTATCACTTTTATTAAAGGGTTGTATACATGTTACCGAAATGAACTAGTCTTCTTGTCAGGTGAAGCAGTGACTCAGGTACTGACAATTCCTCCAGTAGTGTAGGTTGGATCTATCAGACAAAGATGAACTTTAGCTCTTAAAAAGTATAAACACAATTAACATCAGGTACTTTAATTAAGTCCTGTCAAGCGGAATCTACGAATGTTGTTATCGAATCCTCTCGACAGTGGTCCCATCAAATTTACCCTTATTCAAGAAATCGAACACCACTTTTAATATCTCGATAGCGATTTACCATAAAGTAACACTTGAGACACTTCAATCATGATGAATGTTAGATGAACGTGATAGGTTGGTGGAAATTAGCACAACATACACGTAATGGATATTGATGTGATTTTCTGTATTCGTGCAACTCAGCACATCACTATGTCAAGTGTTTTCTCTTTTAAACTCTGGAGATAAGAAGATTCAGGCACAGAACTACTCTAGTGAACCGTAAATTTAGAAAACCTTTGCATCTAGCTAATATAATTTACAGTACTTCGGATGGATTTGGTCTCTGTCTAAACCTGAAGGCAGTTAACTATCGTATTCAGTGTACTTCCCTTATCAGATTCGCCGAGCTTCTTTACGAACCACTTCGTCTTTTCCATACCACTATTAAATACCACCACTGTGTCTAATTTTATTGCACACATTTGTCGAAATTTGCCTACACTATCAAATAATCTGTTAACTGTAGATAATATTGTATTCGATTAATTTAAAGAAATCATAGACTCATAGTACGTATATTGTCCACAGAAGTGTTTCCTGCATCAAAAGACCTGCGTGAGTACCAACTCAAATTTTATTGATATAAGTATAAAACTTGGGCACTGTGGTAGAGTACAGCTCCATTATAGATAAGATTTTATTTTGATAATGTCACACAGTGTGATATAGTAATATTAAGTGATAATGTTTCGAGCGCAAACTGTTGCTCATAATGATAATTTGATATAATATGATATCCTGGGTCAGAAATCAAAATATACTGAGAAGGAATGTTATGGAGGGCCACAGAGATAAGGATTCAAAGTCAGGGCGAAACGGTGTGGTAACGGAATAACCATTTCATCCAAGTCATTATTTGCATGGCATATAGTATTCGCAAATGCTCTACTCACAACCTGCGGCCGACACTCGTTTTAATTATCTGTCTGTACTTAAATGTCATAAGCTGACAGAAAGAAGAATTTCGCATTCACCTACCTGCCCACGTCAGGGTGACTTTTGTTAGATTGATATTCGTTATGCACCCTATCCTTTTCATCATGACATCCAAGGAATTGAATGTAGAACTTGAGTCATCTTCAATTACAAAGCATATTAGATGGGTGGCCACTGTCAAACTGTCTGCAGAGTTGAACAGTCTACCAGTTTATATCAGGAACAATAACATCACCATCCACTTATCTCTGGTATGAAGGAAGACTGAAGGTTATCGTGTTCGGTCAGTAATACTCCACGTTTACCTCAAAAACTTACAAAAGGAAACTCTATGCACTTTCACACCTCATGGGTATAAATTACATCACTTGATTTTAGTCACGTAATATGTGTGCATCTCAGTTTCGTTTCCTTTAATCGGCCCATTTACAAAGCAGTCTCCATGTAACGTGATTCAACATGAACTCATGAATAACAGATATTCTTTACTTAAAGAAGAAACATTCGGTGATAGCATATGTATACTGGCAACATTTATTTCATCAATGTAAGGTGAATCTTTGCTTACCAGATGCATTCGAATTTTTTATTGCTGTAAATTACATTAAATGACATTCAGTTATCGGAAGTATATAGGCTATTTATATCACGTATTTCAATTTTAGTAATCCTTCAATATTCAACCATCTTTTTTCCTGAAATATATTTTCATTAACAAAGAGGATGATTATGCGTAGCTCATGTTACCAAAGGAAACCGTTATCCAGATAAAATGAGAAACTTGCAGAAAAAGCGTTGAATAAACAAAACAATTTCAATATTTCGGATTCATATAGTATTCTCAGGTAAGTTTGTATTTCTAAATCTACTGTGTTACATAAAACAGCATAAGGATCACATACATGATGGATAACATCAGTAATATCAAATGAGTATTAAGAATTATTTCCAATCTATATAGTAACAATTATGTGTGAACCAATTGTGCGTGACGCATAGAAATGTTAGTAACAATATTCATTTGCAATAATATTCACGGTGAAACTTGAGGTATCCTTGGCAACTTTTCTAGTTTACTCGAAAGTTACTTTCTGGTTCAGCTTGCATTCGGTGAAGCTGACATTATGACTTGAACACAGTGTATTACGTTCCATTTTCCCGTAGACCTAAAGCATCACACTATCGATGAGTGCTGTCGCAGTCCCTCTTTGCAAGTGAAATTGTTTTCGCCGTTTACATGATGTATATTTATGTAGAGATTCTATCATGTATTCACGATTAAAATAATTGTATTTCTAAATTTATTTCTCTTTCAATATATTGTAGTTATCCCATCACATTCCAAGTAACCACTGGAATGACTTCAAGATGATTTTCGCTCCTCAGAAACAGTTCTATCCACGGGTTTTGTCAAATACTGTTTACAGTCACACATTTTGATATAACGTTTATAAAGTGAATAATCTGAACAGTATCATTCATCACAAAATAACACCAATCTCATAGCCACTGAAAGTAGCAAACAACCAGATAATTGCTTCTTTCTGTATACTCACTATTCATCACTAATCAACTCACCAGATTTCGAATCCATCACCTTTATTGTACTAGGCAAACATATCTACAACCCGACTGCAACAACCTGAGAGTATGCCTACAAAACCGCACATTATTTCGTTAAGGCTTGTTTTCATACAGGATAACTGTTGTGCCTCATGAAGCAATCCGTTTTCACTTAAAAGCGTATTTTATCCTACAACCCAGTCAGAAGTCATTTTTCTGAGTATATTTTACAGTGTTAACTGCGTCTTTGCCTATTGTTTTTTTCTTCCTTCGTTCTCCTTGAAAATGCTTTTCCTTCATTTTTGTTGACTCCAATATTTCGGATTGATATAGATATGTTAGGTATGTTTGTTTTTTTTAAATCTACTGTCGCAATCCTTCTTGGCGAATGAAATTGTCTTATTAACACAGTATATTTAAAATAACAGAATGATTTCAAGTTGATTTTCAATTCTCAGTATAAATGATTCTCATAACGGCAATGTGTTACATCAACAAGTGAAATTCCCTTTTTTGTATGCGATGTGCACTTCTCCTTCTTTGCTTGGCGACATATATGTCAGTATGGTAACAACAAAACTGTCTGCTAGGAATTCGATTCATAAATCGTAGCAACTGAGCTAAGTAAGGGAGGGAAATAAACCAACTTACCTGTCGTCATAAGCTATCCAGTAAAATGAGTTATTTCTGTGTAATGTCGAGTCATATATCTATGTATATATTTATAGAAATGATTCAATATTTTTTATGAGTTCTATCTGCCCTTCTTTCATCCTCTTCCCTAATTTGTTATTGTATCTGAATATTCTGAAAGCTTGTTCTTACATACTGTTGTGAATTAATTTCCACTCAACTCTCAACGTTTTCTGAAATTTTGAATTTCTCAGAGAAATTTGGTATGAAAACTAATTGAATACTGTATCAGTAACATTTAACTTCATCTCTCCGTGATTACCGTTCATAATATCAGTACTTTGCATAAGAAAGAACGATGATGCGAGCAAATAGTGAATTTCCATGGTTTGCTATTCCGACGATGAGAAAACAAAACACATTCATCAGTGCTTTCCACACAAGTGTGAATATCTCTTTCTACCGATTTTATTGGTACACTAAATCACTGTAGCAGAAGAAAGTAAGTCAATGTTCATTCTGTTGACTGGGATCGGCCTGAGTTGAAATTGTTATAAATTAATGTATTCAGTGATGTTCTCTCCAAGTACCTTATTGAAACACTTCAGGTAATATTGTACATTTGAGTGAATTTGAGAGGAATTCTCTAGTTTATTCAACTGCATGCGTGCATTGAAGTCAGTTTGCAGAATGTATAATACTTCCTAATTGTACACTCTGTGTGATATTTTTCGACGTGATCAGATTTCTGGTAGATCATTCATACAGTCACGTAGTGTGCATATTGAATGCCTTTATTTTGAAGGAATGTGAAGACAAATGTTCACAGCTTTTGACTTTCAAGTGCTATTAGTATAATGATGGGGAACATACCATTAGAATTTGCCGTTCACTTACGTCAAAAAATGCTATTTAACTACCGAAAACTTTTGTTACTACCGCGAGTTCTCAGCTGCCTGTTCATCTCTTTTCAAACTTTATACAAATGTCTGCTTCTCTGGTGGAAATACATTAGGATATTCTAAATACCCACTAGAGGCTATTACGTTCCTGTCAAAACTAAAATGAATCGTTAATTGTGACCCCACTTTTCATGTTTCCCATAAATTTAAACTCACTCATCCCAATTTAGTAAAACCAAAGCTTACGACAACCAGTGAGTGAAGCATTTCATCGTTTTCTTCACACTTTAATGTTTTACCTGTGAATTTGCGTTACTCAGAGAAGTCCAACACTGACATTCATTCCAATATATTCTCTCGTCAACTACGAATATTTTTTGCAGAGATAAAATAGAAGTAACAATAAGAAAGTCAAAGTTGGACGATTTCATGAGACTTACACAAGACATTTCCTGTCAGATTGATGCTTGTAGCCATACCGACGTTAGTGCTGAAACATAATTCAGTATAACAGTTTGCGTTATCCTATTCAAAACGCTTTGAAGTGGATTATTCCATTAATTATCTGAGCCAGTTAAACGATGATTGAATGATCGGTACCAATATACTTGACGGAAACTGTCCACAAACGCATTGTCACGGAAAATCCTTTATTCATGTTCCAAACACAGAGTTGATAAGTCACAACGATGGTAAAACACATTTCCCTAGATCAACCTCTGTTTTGTATTCCTATACACGATCAAAAGTTATATTTCGAATATGAAATACGAGCAAATTTACCAATCTAGCAATAGATAAAAATGCTTCATTTATTTTATGAATATCGAAAAAGGTGTGATAGATACCTGCGTCTAAACATGAAATGGCCTTGTAGAGAGATTAATGTTATCATTATTGTTTTCATTCCTTTGCCATAGTGGAAAAAGGAACTTTAATGGCACATCTCGTTTGCACTCGATACTCTGCGTTCATATTCAGTTGGTTCTAAAACTACCAACCAGTATTCATTACTTCGTCACATGACTGCCTCCATATTATTCTCGGGTCATCAACTCATCCAATCTCATTCGTGTTGCACTCAAAACTCACTAAAATAGTGTATAAGTGGTGCAAGGACTGCCTTCTGTCAAAAGTTACTTCCAAGAATAACAAAGTTCCCGCACAGTCAGTATTTCAATGGAGTTAGAAAAACCAAGAAGATTATTCATATGTGAGGAGTGATTTCTCTAGATGCATGAAATAAAATTTGCACCTATATAACTTAACTAACACAATCATAAGCCAGATATTTTCTTAAAAGTTTTCAAATTTATGAATTTCTCATTCAACTCTGCATCTCATAATGGATGTGTAGTGAGAGCCGTCTTTACCATTAGAGTTTTCTCCAATAAATGGCGTATGATAGATAACTTCAGAAAGTATTTTATTTGAAATTCACTCATCGAAACAGCTTCCACTTCAACAAGTAAGTTTGATCCCACACGATATTCACAGTTCACTCCTTTGTGTAAACGACACATCAACCATCAAACCGTGAACAGTATTACAATACAAAATTGTAGACAACAATTGACGTCAATGTTTACGTCCCGAATCCGGGTCATGAGAAGAAACAAGAACAAAGACTTAACTTGATGAACTCACCAACCAATCACAGTTGACTTAGCGTGGCCGGATACGATTGGTAGATATATAACCGGACTGTCTAATAAATGGCCACAAAGAGATGACAGAATAACCTACAGCAGGAAAACAACCAATCACAAGACCTTGCTTCTTTGCTAACAATAACGAACAATAATGTACATAAAAATCTATAAATAACTCTTGGTCGTCGTCATTGAAACAATTTGTTACATGGCTAGCTGACACCTAATCAAAATAGCTAACTTCTCATAGATTAATTTCACCTAATATCAGCACCAGATAAGAAAACTAATACTCAAAGTCTGGTCATGACTTTTCCTTATCAAGAGTCAGTTTATCAGGTCATTGAAAATACCTGTGTATTTTCTAACCTCACTCATTTAGAAACAGAAGTCAGAACCTTTTTTATGACTACATCAAAACTTCGAAATTATACCTCTGGCATTTTTAATTCTCATAGTATGACTGTAGACCGTATTGTGCATCGCTTCCAGTGAATGCTGTATTTTAAACATTCAGAAGGTTACAAACAACCGATCCTTGGGCTGTTATCAATAATAACATTACTTATTCCATTTTATCTTGGAGTCTTGAATAAGTTCCCGGGACATGAAGACCACATATATGGCTAAATATTTGACCACTTAACTGAGTTGAGTGTACCTGAGTGGCTGGTTAGTATGACGTATCCTGATGCATCAACCAGAAGATATTTAGTAAAAATTAAATTTACCTCAAAACTGTCTACGATTCTAAGTGGTATCCTGATGGGAGTGTCAGCCAATTTTAAAATCCAATTGGTTGTTGTTGCGCACATTAGATGACATTAAGTTTGATATATACAGAAAACTCACTTTTCAAAAATAAGAAAATGGAGATGGTGTTCATTGTAGCCGGTGGATATTGTGATGCATACGTGTGAGCATAATTCGAAGAGAGTATATTTGCAGGTCACATCTACTCAACAGACCTAAATCATTCCTCCATTCGCTACAATACAGATAAATATTCACGAGTTAAACACGTGTAGCATTTACACCATAACATCTTTCAAACTGAAATATGATAAGTTAAGAATACTTCTGAATATCTCATCAAATGATCACAATCAAGTGTTAACAAAGTATAATGACTGAGGAAGAGATGTTTCACTCGACTTATAACAGAGAAATGTCCTGAGAGAAGCTTTCACAGAATGTTAACCACTTGGCCATTATAGTTTTCTCCAATAAACTGCGTATGACAGATAACTTCAGAAAGTATTTTATTTGAAATTCACATATTGAAACAGCTTCCACTTCAACAAGTAAGTTTGATCCCACAAGATATTCACTTTTCATTTCTTTGTGTAAGCGACATGCCAAACGTCAAACAGTAATATTATTGAATTTCTTGTTTTGCTGGTCGCTTGATCGAAGCTTCATGGAAATAATAATTCACATAGAGTTGTTGTTTGTCAGTTCACCTGCTTGTGTGGAGCTAGGTATATCGGTCGTTCGACACGAGTTTTCTCCAAGAGGGTGCAAGAACACTATCCTGCATGGTTACGAAAAGGTGGAAGTGGGGCAATAAGAAGCGCGATCATTGAACATCTGGTCGATAATGATCACCCTATCTCTATAGCCTCCGCCTTCAAAGTCATATACAAGGCATAGAGTAATTTACCCAAATCCCTACGTACCCGACTCAGCTGTATTGCTGAAGCTTTGGCTATCGGAACAGAAGAGCCAGATCTCTCTATACAGAAAAACTTCGTTTAACCCCTCCAACTTTCATGGTGTTAACCCCTCTATGCTAAAGTATGGTAATCCCCAATCATATTTTAGCTCTAGCAATTTTTCATTTTTGTCTATTCAATTTGTATACTCAACTGTTACTATTACTACTCTCACTTTTAATTGTCCTCGGTATTATTTCACTTGTTCCACTTGTCATTCTAAATCAATTCCTTTATGCAACATTAAATTCTATGCTAATAAATTTCACACATTGTTTATGATGATATTAGATGGTTGGAGGCAATCGGCAGGAAGCCTTGGACCTAGGTTTCGTGCTAGTTGGCACTCATCAGCAAGGCGTATCTGCAACCTTGAAGGAACTCATGTCCTTTCTGAGATTCGAACCCACGTCACCCAGTGCTGCAGTCGGAGACGTTACCACTGAGCTATTCGGGCTCGCGATTGACCTCCTGTAGGACTATAGTGGATATTTTTTTTTGATTTGACACTAGTAACTAGTGTGATGCGTCTAGTCCTCTCTTTGGTGCAGACTGAATTCTATCAGTCAGGTTGTAATGTGGCCACCATTCTAGGTAGCTCGCCATCACGGTATACATTGTTTATGATGATATTAGATGGTTGGAGGCAATCGGCAGGAAGCCTTCAAGGTTGCAGATACGCCTTGCTGATGAGTGCCAACTAGCACGAAACCTAGGTCCAAGGCTTCCTGCCGATTGCCTCCAACCATCTAATATCATCATAAACAATGTATACCGTGATGGCGAGCTACCTAGAATGGTGGCCACATTACAACCTGACTGATAGAATTCAGTCTGCACCAAAGAGAGGACTAGACGCATCACACTAGTTACTAGTGTCAAATGAAAAAAAAAAAATTTCACACAATATTACGTAACGTTTTTATTTTTTCGATTTGTCTACTAATCTTATAATTGCACACCTTTTCCAAGTTCTATCCATCCTATGAATTATTGTATATATGTGCGTCGGTGGCACAGTGGTTAGGACTCTCGCCGACTATGCATATGATCTGGGGTTCGATCCTTTGCCGGCGCACACCCGATATCTATGGTCGGCCTGTAAATTTGGGCTACCGATATCCATGCTGAAAATTCCATACTTGTACTGAAAATATGGTGTGGAATCAAGCTGTAATCAAAATAAAAAATAAATAAATAAAAAAAAATTTGCTTTGCCACTTGACATTTAACCACGATTATAATCACAAGCATTTTAGTTTTAATTTCATTTCATATTATTATTATTTTATGCATTCACACCTATGTTTCAATTCCCTCACCGGATATAACTTCTTAAAACCATATATATACGGTTGTACAGCTTGATGATAAATTCGTTCAAAATAGTCTCTTCGCTGAATCATTTGTTTTGATTTTCTATATGCTACAATGGGAATTTTCCATGGACTAAAAAAATAACTGCTGCTTGTAATGGTCCTACTTACTTCCCAGCATTACTGTTAAGCAGTTGAGATCTAAAGCTAAACGCGGATCCATACGTTCCAAGCCATATGAAGGCTCACTTGAATTACTTGTAGCCATCAAATTAAATGATATAAAGCCTACTGATAAATTTTAGAGAATTTATTAAGGCATGCGACGAGTCAGAAGTTAAACTACACATAAATTAATCAAAATGATGGAGGCGGATGATAAGGAGAATGAATGCAGACATCAAACTTCCACTTACTTTCTTTCATGTAGTACACAAACTAAAAGCCTATGTAACTAAAGAATGTAATTTCCAGTCATAACGATTATTTGTTCATCATTTATCAAGTGGACTTCATGATTGAAAGTAAAACGTGGTATTTTATTTAAAAATGAAGTCTCAACTACAGGGGGGAATACCGGCATAAGTAAGTCAATTTCCACATATCATACTGTTTGCCGAAAGCGACAAAAGCACCCAGATGACTAAAGAGGCAACGTCTCCCTCAATTGTGTGTATAATTTACTCTATCGATATCATATTTCTGCTGCATAACTTTTGTTAGTCCGATAATAAAATTGACACTACTTGAACAACGTAGAATGTGTTCTAAATTTCATTCCTGTGAAGACTAATATAAATGGTCGAAAGGATTTCGGAATATAACCAGTATACAACGATGGAACAGGTAATCCCTGTCGAAACTGTTTTACATTAACAAGTAGTGGCGCATTTCTACAACGGAATAATACTGATTATTCCGCGTGGAACATCCAAAGAGGAAGACTGAAGACTAATGCAGATACATCTTTTATTTGACAGTGGGATGAATGCTTGACTACATTTTTCAGTAGCGATAAATCTAATACGATTAAAATGTTTAGTGAATTCGGGTAGCAGTATTTATTGATGGACCTCACCTGAAGAATGAAAAATTGAGCAATAAACTTCGATACCTCTGACCACACAACTATTTGTAAATTCACTTTATATGAAAATGGAAAAATAAAATTAAGAATAAAGTAAATGGAATGATAAGGTATACAAGAGTAAGGCGGATAGTAACTGGCACAAATCCTAATAAAATAATGGGGTACAGGTTATCAAGATATGTCAAGTGGCTTAATAAGCTGTATGTTCACAGACGACGAGAGCTTAACTTTACAAAACAGCTATTGCTCTATTACAGTAGGTCAATTCGACCGATGTAGGGAAAGAATAAAGTATATTTTTTACTGTACACACAATTTTGGATGCATGCAACTGATTCAACGTGATTCCATCATCTTTCTTAACCCCATTGTTTTGTGAATTTTAATTAAACCACCATTTTTTTCATTTCTATAACGATTGAATGAGGAAGTATATGTGCGATGAGATACTTAGAAGCGTGTTGCTCATCGCTTCCGGTGAATCTTACATTTTCAGTTGTCAAAACATTCAGAAAGTCACAAACAACCAATACATGGACTCTTATCAATAATAACATTACGTTTTTTTCACTCAACACATCATTTAACAGCTAAGACCATTGGATGATCCCAGGAAAATTTCTCTTTCATTATGATTTAAAATTTGTTTCGAATTGTAGGTGTAATTAAACTTCCCAACGGGAAAGGTAAGTTCCATTTACAACTATGTTTTTTCTTCTTCGTGTGTTCATCCCAACATGTACATCCTACTTATCAGTATGTATGCAAAACCTTCACATCATGGTAGTTTGCAATTCCATATTAATTTGCAAATCATACTATGAGAAAAGACGATTTCTCGTCAAACATTTGACGGAGCAAAACGAATGATCAGAAGTAAGAATGAAGAGAAGTAAGCTCAAGTGGATTAAAATGGAAGAACTCAACTTCAGAGTCAACAATTTAAAATCAGAATGTCATAATTGAAAAAAATTAGCAACCAGTCAAACTGAAATGGCTAGTGCTTATGAAGTTAAAATATGCATGGTGGATAGAGTTTATAAGAAGTGTAAAACGTAGTGCTAATTTGATGAAACCAGCGAAAGTCTCACCAAAATATGAAGAATAGTATCAGTATGCTCTGACCTGAAGCCTATGATTCTATGCAACGCAGTAGATATGGAAACGCCAGACCATGTAGTTGAAGTCAACAAACTCATATAAACAATTAATAACACATAAATGAACAAGCCTAGATAATCTGTCATGAATAATAAGCCATGAGCAAAAATTCTGAATCTTGCGTCTTATCTGCAATGTATGAGTATGAACAATTCTCTACTGCTTATTTGAATTTGAACAAAGCAAGAATAAATAAATTTGCAGGATATGGTCAGTTTTGTTTTACTGCTAACTACCTAAAGAGGACATAAGTCACAATAAATGGAAGTAGATGGCATAATTCAGAAATTATTTCAACTGAATAGGTAGTATAACAGGAGAATAAGAGACATGAATACGAAATAGTTGAGGACCTAACAACCAGAATTAATTTATGCACAATATGATGAGGAGGTCAAGAGGAGGGAATAAGAGTGGAATGTTATGGCAATTTAAAACAAACTCATTACATAAAACAATTAACTAGATTGGGAGATTAGTAATGAGTTCAACTCAGACTGCAATGAAAGTCAAGACACAATTGTGCCGAAACACGAAACAGAGAAACAGCAAGAGGTATCTAGCTACCAGAGTAGCGGGAGATTAGTCACATTACTTTTCTGAATACAGCGATTCGACTGAAATGGTTTGATTAAACTGACTTTTGCAAAGAGCAGTTACCCAACTGTCAAATCTTCAGATTATTTCTTATATGAAAAAGAACAGGTTATTTCGCTATCAAACGAATCAAAATGCTCATCTCAAACTCATTCCCTGAAGTGAAACTATATGTATATATACATATATATGTTTGTACACAAAATGACTGAGGGTCACTGCGGCATATCACTAGTATCACACTATTATGAAAAGCAACAAATGGGAAAACCAGAACTTATATGACTAAATTTTTATAAGTTTTTTATTGAGTGATCGGAACATCTTTACCACGTAGTGTTGTACATGTTCGAGACTCGTCAAATTTTCTTTCATAGGATTTCACTCTTAACACTTATCGTTTCATCACTTTCAGAAATAACATGCCGCGATGATTAGAGAGTCTACTTCGGTAGGTTGATCATAAATTTATTAATTGTGGTTTCAGTGTTCCCAAATGAGGTTGTAAAATCTATAATCTTACAACTGAATGGCATGCAGTTATCACAATATTTTAGCATTTCACTTGAGATGTGAATAAATTCGTGTGCTCAACATTTGACCGAGAATAACTCAGACATAATAGTGATAATGCAAGACATGTATCAGACTGACCAGTAGTTTCTTTTACTCCTTCCATCTGAAACATGACGCTGGACAAACCTGAAATTCATCAAAAAATCAATTTGAAACTTATAGACAAAAGTAGAATCAAAGGAAATTTTGTCGTTACTTCTGCTTTCAATAATACTTTCAATTCAAATTAAATACGAGGCTACATTGTGTGCTGATATAAACACTGATTCACTTCTTCACCTCTGAAGGCAAGTTCCGAGATTGATCCCAGTGCTAAGTATACTAGATCTAATGTCTTATATGAATATACCACATTGAATTATTAATTGACAACGGATACAGGGGTCGTCCAAACGTCTGTGTATGTATACCCATGAATCAATTCGTCGACTATTGCGCTTCATACATACACTGTGAAGGAATGAATTGAGCAGTTGAATTATGTCTCTTAACCACATATGAATTAGAAAAAAGGAGCAGGTTAAAATTAGAAAGTGGTAATTAGGCGAAATAACAGGGAAAGTAAGACTTCGTGGAAGGATCGTATAAGCTGTCGTACTACATCGCCAACAGCCAAACAAACATAGAGTGAGTTTTATTCAGCATGCAAATTGCGATATTCATTTGTGTATTTCTGCTGTAGAAACAGCCTGCCCTAAATCCTTCACTGAAGCTTTCAGTATATTCTGTTGTGTGTTTTTAGATTTCTGAAGAGAAGTGGTCTGAAACTTCAACCAACTTCGCCAACTATTTTGCCAGCTGAACTGATAATTAATTCAAACTCATATATTTGGATTTAATTCAGACATTAAATTTGTACTCTCCTTCTGAGTAACAGTTGTTCACCTAACTTCCTGCCAAGCCATGACTTTCTGTTCTCAACACATTACTAACTTCCATTGTCATTGCATGTTTAAATTATCCAGTGAATAATTAAATGTTTTTTGCAGTTTACTGTCATGTGATCCTGTCTAACATAATATAATTCCAACCATTAATTTATTTGTCTTAATGATATTTTTCGCCATGTGAAATACAAGTTAAACGTGAATCATTGCTTCACTGATTTCACCGTCTCAACTGAAATTGTTTTGTATTTTACCTGCTCTCTTCGTCAAACTCATTATCATCTAACCTTTAGTCGAGCAACACCATGCATATTTTACTGGAAAAGAGTGCTACATGGAGTTGTTGTGAATTTCTTCCAAAAAAAATTCAGGAAGATAATCGAAACCACACGCTGGGTGACATGGGAAATCCGAAAACACAGGATTTGTCTAAAACAATATGAAATATGGAATATAACATACAAGCTTCACTTGATAAGTGTCTCTTCTGAATGTCGTCAAAAGGTAAAAACAGCAGAGCTGTATGAAAGGCGATCCACGTGTTATCTTAGCGGCGCGTGAATGCTAGACACAGAATAGAGGGATACGGATAAAAATCTTCAGCAGTAATAGGCACACGAATAAAGCATATACAGCAAACAATTCTCGACTATAAGAAAATAATCACAATACACCAGGTAGAGTGTAAACACATTGAGTTAAACCTCATTAGCAAAGAAAGTCAGTTTTTAGATGTAAAACATATCCATACTACTCACAAATGATAAGTAGCATAAAGTTGGGCAAAAAAGAAAGAATATTAAAGAACAGCTAAGAAAGGAATTAACACAGTCTCTATACTAAAATTGTCAAGACTGCACTGAAAACAAGACTAAACAAAGATAATGACCAAAAAGGCAGAACACAGTTATCAGTAGAATAGATGACAAAGGTGCTGAATTCTGTATAACAACAACATATTTTACATTTGAAGGAAAAATATACCAACAAAATGAAGGAGTAGACATGGAATCTCCCATCTCATTAATATTAGCTGACATACTCATGGAATTTCGGGAAGAGAATGCACTCAGACCATTCTTGTCATCTATCTAATGTGGGTGGAGATATGTTGATGACATCAAGTAATAATTAAAAATAATGATTTTGAGAAATTCTTCTCACTGAAAAACAGTCATGGAAACTCAATAAAACTCACTATGGAAAATGGGGAACTGCCTATGTTAGACTGTAAAATACTGAGAGTAACAGATGGCAGCATAAGAATGACGCTATACAGAAAAACTACACATTCTGGGGGTTTCCTTGATTATCACTCAGCTCATCCACTCTCTGTTAAACGAGGATTAATACAAGATCTTGAGGACAGAATTCTCAGACTTCCTCTAGATGACCAAAGACAAGAAACAAATGTCTCACTCGAAATCTTACTAGATAGCAATTACCAAAAATAATTTGTCAGAGATAATATGAAGAAGAGGAAAGGGGGTTAAAACAGGGAATTAGTAGACAAAAGACAAGTAGTTCAGCAAAGAGTCTCTTTTCGGCGAATTCATTTTCAAAGCTGTACAATCGCAAATATATATGGTTATTTTGTGTGTGTGTGTATACATTAAATTTGTCAAACGAAAATACGGTTAGTAAGTTCAAATGAATTGGATGTTCATATAAGAAGGTAGTAACAAATTGATGAGTTGTCAAAACGATTGTTAAAGAGGAGTAAGTTTAGGTGAATTGGATGTTCATATAAGAGGATAGTAACAAAAGTGATGAGTTGTCATAAATAATTGTTAAATAAGAGTTACGTAATGGTAAGAATAGTTTGATGAATGAGTTGTACTCAAAGGTTGTGCATGGAAACAAAATAATACATAGAATTACACAAGGGTTTTAAGTTAGAAAAATAAGCATACAAACAGAAGTAAGGTCAAGTCAAACAAACAAAGAAGAGTTGGGTAAAATCAACGGAGTTGTTACCATGCGAGTAGAAGTGGTTGGATAATTTTCTTTTGTATGCATAGTTCTGGTTCAACCAACTGGATGGCTAGGGCTTCTGCGATGCAAAGAAGACGAAATCGTACTGTCTTTGGGAGGTTGTTCTTCACTTTGTAGATCACTTTGAAGGAGGCGTTCGTTGAGATGGAATGACCAGTGTTGACTAGATGTTCGATTATTGCACTCCTTATATGGCCATTATTTCCTTTCTGTAGCCACGCTGGGTAGTGTTCTTTGACCCTTTTTGACAGGATGCGCGTTGAACGACCGATGTACCTGGCTCCACTTCGTCCAATTCTGGATATGTCAGGTTCCCCGTACCATTCAATAGCGAAATGGCTCACTGACATTTTAGAACCTGTACGAAAACGAATGTGCCACTATTCACTTCGTGACACTTTCCAATTCGTCGATTACATTAAAGATATCAATACAAAGAACAAAACTATGCTCTCCCTCGACGTTGAATCACTATTTACCAACGTTCCACTCACAGAAACTGTCTCTTATATTTGTCACTATATCGACGAGAATCAGCTGAACATCGGATTACCGACGACCTGTTTAAAAGAACTACTACTGAGATGTACACTCAATGTGCAATTCACATTCAACGACATTATTTACAGACAACAAGATGGGATCGCAATGGGATCTCCACTGGGCCCATTACTATCAGACTGCTTCATGGCAATCCTCGAGAACGGCCCACTCAAATCAACCATCGACAATTTCCAGTTGTACGTTAGATATGTTGACGACATCTTTATCATCTGTGATGACGATCACAATCTCAATCATTTACTACAAATATTCAACAAATGCCATCCAGCCACAAAGTTCACTTTGGAAACTGAAAACGAATCAAAAATCTTTTTTCTTGACGTAGAGCCACTTTTACTCGTGGGTACGTAGATGAACGACTTCACCAGAGACATAGTCGTTACGAAAACTAAGATGGAATAACTGTTCAGCGCTCCTTGGCGGTTTTCAATGGTTCTGTGGCTGGTGTGGATCTGTGATGAAAGTTGAGAGAGAGAAATTACAACAACAAACCAACTCTTGGAAATTAATCTAATGCTTGTTATTGATTCATTACAGATGGAAGAAATTGTGTGGAGTGTTCTAGGGACACGTGGTGACCATTAGAGTCGGCTAAGCTGAAATATACCTAGTGATTATGGAATGTGAATGCACCGATGACCTTGGACGCCTACCAATCGTTGGACTACGGAACTTGCCGTTACCACAACGCCAGTATGGAACACCGTAGGCGAAATGATCTTGTTTTTAGGTACTATTTGAATAATGGACTGATAGCACATGGGGACTAAGAATAGGATTTAGGTCATTTTTAGGGTTGTGGTGTTTTACTATTACCTGCATTTTTCTTGAAAATAAATGAATGGGAGTGTTTCGTTGTTCACCTACATGAAACTGTTTTGATAGCTATGTAACTTAGAAACGAATACCCTTCATTGTAATTGGGAAGTACTTCTCAGTTACGTCTGCGTAAAGTAACACTTATGATGTGTTTAATTTTCCTCGCAGAGAAACCGATTTCTGATGTAAAATACACCGCAATTTCTGCAAACCAATCAATGGTATGCGTTTAAGGTGATTGGGGAGTTCGCACACCGCGATCGCTATTCTTTATGTTAGCCATACGGTGCACCAAGTTGTTTGATGTGTGAGGACAAATACTTACCGCCGACGACATTGGCTAGTGGTCTCCATGTGTACATCGCGAATTGACAGGAGTTATAATTCATGCGCTGGCCAGTAGATACTGGTGCAGGTGGCTGAATGTTTGTCAAGGACTTCGGCCACGTAACCTGAGGTTTCTGGTTTCTAAACCTAGCGGTGAAGTCATGATTGGATACTTTTGAATTGGAGTCCCAAAGTGTGCTGATGAAACAGCTGTTTCAACGGTCCCCTAACTCTTGTGTCAGTTTGTCAGTATATAAAATGCTGAAAAATCCATTCTGTGTGACGGTTACTGTTTGGAATGAAGTGATTAACACTACTATTATCACTATTATAACGTCCATTTTACAGAACGTAAGTAATGTGGAAGAAGAATATGATTTTATTGGATATGACAAATCACAAAGAGTGAATGCATCTGAGCCATTAAGAACTGCGGTTTTGAGCCATTACTCCACCAGTTTGTCTCCAGGTTTCATTGGTTCTCACCATCATGATGACCTCAACCAGGAAGTTTACCCCTCCCTACTTGTAGCGCTTAAAATAACTGATATGGATTTCATTGACTGATGAAGCAATGTTTTGGCAACTAGCTCACTTCCAGCCTGATAACTTATCAGCGGCCAACATTTCCCACGGAGTAAAGTGATCGATGCACAGCCTGGCATGAGTAACACATGTCCTAGCCATCTCAATCGATGTAACTTGACGACCTCGTCGACTGATTTTCACTCCTCATCTAGCACTCGACTTATGCCTAACCTCAATATTATTCACCCCATTTCACCATCTGGCATGGGAGATCGGACGCAGATACCTATGATCAGAGATAAATAACCAACATTTACATGTTTTCTACTTTCACTAGCACTGTCTCATAGCCATATAAAAGGATGGAGCGAACTGCTGGTGTGCAGTACACTCGTCCTTTGATCGACAGTCGGATATCACACCTACACCAGATATGGAGTAAGTTGAAAAATGCCAAACGAGCCTTCTGTATCTGTGCTGAGATTTCATCAGCGATCAACCCGTTGGCGCTGGCTGATGCAACTTCCCAGATAAGAGTGAAGCTATGATCAACACACTATACCACTTCACTCCTGTCTTTATTTAAGCTAACTAGGAATCGATGTAGTCTACTCCTAAAGCATCATTTTGAATTTGACAGGAGCGAATTACATGCGAAATGTCCTACGATGGCTGCTCCTCAAGGTGTTCAGAAGACTCAACTGCTTTTTGTCAGCTTCTTCCTCAACCAGGAGGAGCTGGGCTGTATCATCAGAATATTCTAAGTCAACTCGCCTAGTTGGGTGTGTGAGCCTCAGAATGACGTGTAGTTGAGTAGTGACTCATTCTGAATGGACCTGCATACTCACCCATTGAAGTGCGTGGAGAATCAGCGAAAGAGCTCAAAGCATCCGACTGTCTTGTAGATTTTGGGACGTCAGCCAATATCTGTAGCCGACTGTCCCATGTTCAAATATTATGCCCCTTGAAATGTCTTGATATCCATTCCACCCAGCCATTAATTTGGTAATGAACTGGTCATCATGTGTACATGATGGAAGCCCTTTTTATGAATCTGTTAGGCAACACTGTCTGTACCTGCCTATTTTCCCTATACCTTAAATCAAAACTACAATTTGACAATGTAACCGATAATGGACTAAAAACATGGTTTACTAGTGATGTCACCATGTGGGTGTGAAAGATTCACTGAATTGTTTAAATGAATTTCTATATCCTTTCAAATGATATATCGACAGCTTTTTGTTGTGTAGAATTCCCCAAACTACTTGTAAGCGTAACAATTATGAGTAGTATATAGGCTCATGAGAAAATATACGCTGAAGTTGAATTTTTTCGTTTACACTTAAAAATACTTGAAACTAGTCAGGTCTAACCAATAAATAATCCAGAAACAATTTATCTGAAGCAGAAAATATCTCCTCAGATAAACGAGATTCTAACAGGCCACTGCAGACTTTCATCAACAGCTGTCTTCGCTGTCTCCATACTGGAGATTAGACTGCTGGCAGGAAAGAATAAGCGATAGGGAACTCTGGGAACGACCCAACGAAGAACTCATTGCTCAGCAAATCAGCTGATGAGGAGTCTGAACGACATCATACGCCAGGCAGGACCGCGTATGGGACATCCTGTGGTAAATGACGAGTTGGGGGTCTGTCCCAGAGTGACATGGAGGAGATCCCGTGGTGATGCTGATTAAATGAAATCCTATGGGTAGTCGGGGCCCAGCTAAACAAAGACTGCAGTTAACAAAGTGAAATATACTATGTACCACATCTGAAGTCTTATGTTCCAGTCGGAACTAGAGAGAATTATATTGCAATGAGAGCTGGCTGCCAGCTAAAATTGATAGATAGTAATTTACGTCAATGTTTACGCCCCCAATATTGGTCATGAGAATAATAAGAACAAAGACTGACTCAACAACCAATCACAGCAGACTTTGCTCAGTTGGATACAATTTGCAGATAGATAATGTGAACTTCAAGAAACGACCACAAAGAGATGAAAGATTAACGCTCAGTGAGAAGCCACCAATCAGAAGACTGTGTTTGTTTGCTTACAATAATCTAAAATAATGTACATGAAAATCTTTAAACATTTGTTGATTTCCTAAATAAACGATCTGTTGCCTGACCCTTGTCTTCTGTTGTTACAATAATAATAATATAATAAGTATCTACGAATCTGTATTTTGAGACACAGAGGTGAAATTCAGTTCTTTAGATGAATTATTGTTGCCCTGTTGATTAAACACTATATATCTGTTTAGATGCTAAGCAGGTCTGTCTTGTTAAAGACCATTCGGATTGTTCCTCAAAGTATTCCCTCTGCCTGTGTTGTTGTTCCCACTGAAGGTAATTAAAGTACAGTTGAGTGCTCCAGTAAGAAGTTGGCATCGTCGTTTTATGAGACAGTTAGTAGTATTTCCTCCGGCTATACTTGCCTTTCACGGTAGCAGAGTTAAGAGTGAGTGGAGAATCTGCCTGTGACATAGTATTAAGAATAAGGAGAAAGCAAAAAGATCATGGTAGATGGTGTTTATGAAGGCTTTGTGTGCTTTCGGAGGGGCGTGCGTGGACAATTATTATCTCCCGGTCGCCTACACCATGGGTGGTGATTTCATCTTGGGAATTAGTGTTGTGTGACCACGAAGTCCAGAGGAATACTGCTAGGGGTCGATTACATATTACATGTTTGAAGCCAAATTCAGAGCTGTGGTCCGTATGAAGCTCTACCCCACTGTCTATGAACCGTTGAGAGATAAGCTGGGATGTACAATTTTCATAACCAACATTTCTGACTCCTTTCACGCGCCTCAGAGACGAGAAGAAGCATGTCCGTCTAAGGGAACACTTTACTGCTGTTACATCCCTGTATATCAGCAGTAAAACTCCTTCCTCAAACCCCCAACACAATGTAAATGACTCAGAGTACAGCCTGATGATGGATGCTTTTAGTCAAACCGTTATCCCAACGAACAATGGTGGGGATGGGGAGGAGACTGCATGAATATTAGTTCCAGCCAGTTTAGTTTGTTGGGTTAACATAGGATGAAATACAACTGCTGGATTACAAGGCGAACGTGCTCCCTATTCAGGGATATTAGATGACTTTAGAGCCAAGGGAGTAACTGTTTGGGGCCAGTCATACACCCCACGGCCTGTTTTTTCAGGTAGACTTTTGAAGTTGTGTCTGTATGAAGAAGGTGGTTGCAGCGAAGGAAATAATTTTCTTATCGACTAAGTCATCATCAACTAGACTTTACATTTGTGAATATATATGTAACAGAAGGGGCCAGAAAGTTCCAGAACTCTTTCCGGTCAAAGGTCAACCAATAACAAGTTTACAAATGGGGATTAAAAAAGCAATAATAACTGAAAGGAAACAAGGTTGGATGAAAAGACATTATCGGATAATAACAATTATTGCAAAGATTGACTGTTTGTGATGGCTATGGTTTAAAGATAAAGGTGCTTGGAAGTGCTTCTTTTGTGGATACACATAATATTCGCCTGAATTCTTGGATAACTTGTAATACTTCATCTATACTATTAGATATCCTGATCTCACACTCACTTTGAGGAGTGTTTAATCAGATCACGTTTATAGAATTTTGAAGGACTTTTCAAATAGAGCTGAGTGTCTTGAGTTCACTAGATACGTTCTGTTACTGAGCTATGGACATTCCGATTCCCATTTGTTAGTCAGCCGAGGTGAATAGTGTTCCCGAGCGTCTTTAGCAAGCGAACTAATGGTTCGGTCCATGTGCTCAGCTCCACAGCAGCAAGCGAACTTGTATACATTCATGTTGTTGTGGCCTAATGTTGGCCAAATAGTTTCTTTCAGGAATATGTCACTCATAGGTTAACAGTGAAGTGTGAAGCTTTACTGAATTAGAGTTCGAAAGCCGTTTTCGGGCGATTTCTGTCTTTGTATCACTTTCAAATTCGAGATTCGGAGGAGGTGACTTGGACCTTTTGAATAACTTTCTTTAGTTTCAGCTTTCTGTCTATGAATCTGGGTAGGATTCCTAGGAGATATCTCAACTCCATGTCAATAGACCATGTGAGTTGGAGGATACGAAAGCCTATGGGCAATTGTGGAGACAGCTAATAAGGTATTTCATGGAACAGGACTAAATGGAGATGTGCCTTGGTTGAAGCCCTATGTTCCACTCGGAACCCAAGGAAATAACAATAAAAAATAGTACACAATAAATCATGACTTCATTCATGTGAAAGCGGATAGGAAAGACAGGGGTGATTAACATTCACAGCCGACAACAACCGCAAACACCAGTAACCATCACATATAGTGGTCTGCAGGAGTATTGGTAGCCAACTACTCATTTCAGTCCGCCAAGCGTGTGCCAATTTTGAACTCGTCCTATCCTATTCGGATTCTGCTCAGACCGCGTCTCGCTCGCGATGTCACTCAGAGGCATAGTCACCATGTGTCCGACTATCCATCTCCGTTTTCTTTGCCTTATGTGTTGATTGGGCTAAAGATTGTTGGTTGGTTTGTTCTCTGACAGAGTTGTTTGTTGCTAATCCTTCCTGGATGGCCATCTGGTCTTTAGTTTGATTCCATCGAAGACAGCCGTTGATAGTAGTCTGCTCCAATCTGAAGGAAATGCTTTTCGTGACGCGCTGGCCAAGTTTCTGACTAATATAGAAGAACAGTCTGAAAATTATTGTTGAAAATTCGAATTTTGTGGTTTATGCTGCGGAGTGGAACAGATATTCAAACCGATTTCACAGTGATCAAGGTCTGCTGTGGATTTCCGATTCTGACTGGATTTGACATCATCATCCGTCCCTCTGCCTGCAGTTAAAACGTGTCTATCTAGCCAGATATGCGAAGTAAGTGATCTTATTAAAATTTCTCGCCTGGATAATAGTAATTGATGTTTTTTTGTTGGTTACTTACAACCATCAGCTCCGTCTTCCTTATATTCTCCTGAAATGTCTTGTGTTTTCCTCCTGCCACTACTTTCCCAAGTGTTGGTTTTCGTGTGCATGTCATCGAATTTATGGGATCTCCTCCATGTCACTCTGGGACAGACCCCCAACTCGTCATTTACCACAGGATGTCCCATACGCGGTCCTGCCTGGCGTATGATGTCGTTCAGACTCCTCATCAGCTGATTTGCTGAGCAATGAGTTCTTCGTTGGGTCGTTCCCAGAGTTCCCTATCGCTTATTCTTTCCTGCCAGCAGTCTAATCTCCAGTATGGAGACAGCGAAGACAGCTGTTGATGAAAGTCTGCAGTGGCCTGTTAGAATCTCGTTTATCTGAGGAGATATTTTCTGCTTCAGATAAATTGTTTCTGGATTATTTATTGGTTAGACCTGACTAGTTTCAAGTATTTTTAAGTGTAAACGAAAAAATTCAACTTCAGCGTATATTTTCTCATGAGCCTATATACTACTCATAATTGTTACGCTTACAAGTAGTTTGGGGAATTCTACACAACAAAAAGCTGTCGATATATCATTTGAAAGGATATAGAAATTCATTTAAACAATTCAGTGAATCTTTCACACCCACATGGTGACATCACTAGTAAACCATGTTTTTAGTCCATTATCGGTTACATTGTCAAATTGTAGTTTTGATTTAAGGTATAGGGAAAATAGGCAGGTACAGACAGTGTTGCCTAACAGATTCATAAAAAGGGCTTCCATCATGTACACATGATGACCAGTTCATTACCAAATTAATGGCTGGGTGGAATGGATATCAAGACATTTCAGGGGCATAATATTTGAACATGGGACAGTTGGCTACAGATATTGGCTGACGTCCCAAAATCTACAAGACAGTCGGATGCTTTGAGCTCTTTCGCTGATTCTCCACGCACTCCAATGGGTGAGTATGCAGGTTCATTCAGAATGAGTCACTACTCAACTACACGTCATTCTGAGGCTCACACACCCAACTAGGCGAGTTGACTTAGAATATTCTGATGATACAGCCCAGCTCCTCCTGGTTGAGGAAGAAGCTGACAAAAAGCAGTTGAGTCTTCTGAACACCTTGAGGAGCAGCCATCGTAGGACATTTCGCATGTAATTCGCTCCTGTCAAATTCAAAATGATGCTTTAGGAGTAGACTACATCGATTCCTAGTTAGCTTAAATAAAGACAGGAGTGAAGTGGTATAGTGTGTTGATCATAGCTTCACTCTTATCTGGGAAGTTGCATCAGCCAGCGCCAACGGGTTGATCGCTGATGAAATCTCAGCACAGATACAGAAGGCTCGTTTGGCATTTTTCAACTTACTCCATATCTGGTGTAGGTGTGATATCCGACTGTCGATCAAAGGACGAGTGTACTGCACACCAGCAGTTCGCTCCATGCTTTTATATGGCTATGAGACAGTGCTAGTGAAAGTAGAAAACATGTAAATGTTGGTTATTTATCTCTGATCATAGGTATCTGCGTCCGATCTCCCATGCCAGATGGTGAAATGGGGTGAATAATATTGAGGTTAGGCATAAGTCGAGTGCTAGATGAGGAGTGAAAATCAGTCGACGAGGTCGTCAAGTTACATCGATTGAGATGGCTAGGACATGTGTTACTCATGCCAGGCTGTGCATCGATCACTTTACTCCGTGGGAAATGTTGGCCGCTGATAAGTTATCAGGCTGGAAGTGAGCTAGTTGCCAAAACATTGCTTCATCAGTCAATGAAATCCATATCAGTTATTTTAAGCGCTACAAGTAGGGAGGGGTAAACTTCCTGGTTGAGGTCATCATGATGGTGAGAACCAATGAAACCTGGAGACAAACTGGTGGAGTAATGGCTCAAAACCGCAGTTCTTAATGGCTCAGATGCATTCACTCTTTGTGATTTGTCATATCCAATAAAATCATATTCTTCTTCCACATTACTTACGTTCTGTAAAATGGACGTTATAATAGTGATAATAGTAGTGTTAATCACTTCATTCCAAACAGTAACCGTCACACAGAATGGATTTTTCAGCATTTTATATACTGACAAACTGACACAAGAGTTAGGGGACCGTTGAAACAGCTGTTTCATCAGCACACTTTGGGACTCCAATTCAAAAGTATCCAATCATGACTTCACCGCTAGGTTTAGAAACCAGAAACCTCAGGTTACGTGGCCGAAGTCCTTGACAAACATTCAGCCACCTGCACCAGTATCTACTGGCCAGCGCATGAATTATAACTCCTGTCAATTCGCGATGTACACATGGAGACCACTAGCCAATGTCGTCGGCGGTAAGTATTTGTCCTCACACATCAAACAACTTGGTGCACCGTATGGCTAACATAAAGAATAGCGATTGCGCTCTTTTAGAGATCTCTGCTGCTGATCTTTCCTGGCCATCTGATCTTGAGTATTGAGCGAAAACAGCTGTTAATGAAGGTCTGCAGTTTGTTTGAGATGCTCTTTATGACGCGCAGTGCAAGTCTCTGATCCGTATAGTGAGTTGCACCGACTTCACATTGGAGTTGAAAATCCGGATCTTATTTTTGATGCTGAGTGTTGTTGACCTCCACACAGACTTGAGAGTAGTGAAAGCTTGTCTTGCTTTTCCGATTCTTACTTTGATATCCTCGTCAGTTCCACCTGTAGTTGAAACGATACTTCCCAGATAGGTAGGTGAAGGAGGTTGTTTCTTTCAGGTTCCTCCCATTTATGCTGATTGTTGTCAGTTGTTGTTGTCGGTGGTGGTGGTGTTGCCCAGGAATCTTCATCACCTCTGTTTTATCTATGTTCACCTGAAGTCCTATCTTCTCTGGATGCTTCTTCTGCCAACTTGTTGCTTTTCGTTTGCATATCTTCCAGTTTGTGGGAAATCAGACATATATCATCGGCGAAGTCCAGATCCTCCAAGTGTTTTGTGTGAGTCCATTTTATGCCTGTTTCCTCATTACCCGCTGTCTGTCGCATTATCCAGTCTACTGCAATCAGGAAAATCATTGGTGATAGTAGGCAGCCTTGTCTTACTCCTGTCCTCACTTCGAAGGGTTCCGTAAGTTTCCCGTTGTGGATTACTTGACATGCAGCATTGTCGTACAGCTGTTGGATGAGATGTATAATTGTCGGTGGCCCCCCTTTGGTAGTAGCGAAGTAGTTTCCAAATCACCTCTCGATCGACGCTGTCGAAGGCTTTTTCAAAATCGATGAAGTTGAGATAGAGAGGTGACTGCCATTCCAAGCTTTGTTCAATGTTGATCCGTAATGTGGCGATCTGATCAATGCATGACTTGTTTCTCCTGAATCCAGCTTGTTCCGGTCGAAGTTTTTCATCCAGGGCATGTTTGATTCTCTCCAGGATGATGCGGCTTAGTATTTTGCTTGGGATGGACAGGAGCATAATTCCGCGCCAGTTCTTGCATTGACTTAAGTCTCCTTTCTTTGGTAGTTTGAATAAGTGTCCTTTCTTCCAATCTTCAGGCACTTTGCCTTCTTTCCACACCTTCTCCAGTAGTGGCATCATCAAGTCCACCGTTGTCTCTGGGTCCATTTTCAATGCTTCTGTGGGGATTCCATCTGGTCCTGCTGCTTTTCCAGCTTTTAGCATCTTCATTGCCTTCAGGACTTCTGATTTCGTCGGGGGGTTGGTGTTCACTGGTAGCTCTGTCTCCCTCGTTGGTATTGTTGGGCACGTTGTTGGTGGTGGTCGATTTAGGAGTCTTTTGAAGTGTTCAGCCCAGTGTTTCCTTTGCTCCACTTCTTTGGTGAGTGACTTTCCATTGTCATCCTTCACCGACTTAATTTGTGTCAAACGTTTGCCCGATAGGTACCTAGTTGTTTGGTAGAGTGTTGTGAGGTCTCCTTTGCCTGCGGCTTGTTCTGCTTCACTTGCCATGGTTTAATAATACTTTCTTTTGTCTTCCGTGGCACTCTTCTTTACTCTTTTGTTCAGTGTCTTGTAGTTTGCATTCAAATCCTGTTTTTGTTGCTCATCGGTGCACTGGATAATCTTTTGTTTCACCATCCTTCTCTCTTCTATCAGTCTCCAAGTGTCCGTAGTGAGTTAGTGTTTGTCCTCTCTCTTCTTTCTGCCTAGAACTTCCATGCAGGTTTGACTCCACACTGTTTTCAAGTTGTTCCAGTGCTTTCCGAAGCTGACCTCTTCGCTACTGTTGATTTGTGTCGCGGCTTTGTCCTTTATGCTTGCAGTGAAGGTGTTCTTTGTGGCCTGGTCCTTCAGTTTTTGAGTGTTGAACTTGGCTTGTGGTCTTTCTGCAGCTCCTGTTTCTCTGAAAGCTTTTAATTTGATTTGGATTGTCCCTTGTACGAGATAGTGGTCTGAGCCAATGTCTGCTCCTCTTCTTACTTTTGTGTTCAGCAGGCTGCGCCTCCACTTCCTTGAGATTGAGATGAAGTCGATTTGGTTTTTGGTTCGCCCATCTGGTGACACCCATGTAGCCTTGTGGATATCCTTGTGTTTGTATACGCTGCCACCAATCACTAGTTCATTGAAGGCGCAGAAGTCGGCGAAGAGTTCTCCGTTTTCATTCATTTCTCCGAGAGCTTCTCTACCCATGATGAGTTCCCTTCCTGCGTTGTCTGATCCCAGTTTGACGTCCATGTCTCCCATTAGTATTTTAATGTCGCCGACTGGAGTATTGTCCATTGTTGCCTGTAGTTGTCTGTAGAATTCTTCTTTCTTTTCGAGGTCTGCGTTGTTTGTCGGTGCATAGCATTGTATAATTGACACTTTCCTTCCTTTGGAGTTGAATCTAGCGATCATTATCCTGGGCAAGATCGCCTCCTATTGCGTCAGAGCCTTGGTTGCCGTTGGTGACATCATGATAGCCACGCCCTCGGTGTGCATGTGGTTATCCTCTGGGTGACCAGAGTAGATCACTGACTCACCCGTTGACAATTTGGTGAGTCCATTCCCGTTCCATCTGCTTTCACATATCCCCAGTACTTGAATTCTGTATCTTTTCATTTCGTTTGCGATCTGGGCAGTTTTGCCGATCTCGTAAATGGTGCGGACATTCCATGTCCTCACACAGACTTTTTTCTTTTGGCTCAAGGAGATTCATCTTGCTGAAGTTTCTGTAGCAGCTTTGTTTACGGGGTGGGGCTGCTAGCCTCACGCCTGAGAAGGGGGATTTAGAGAGAAGCGACCTTGTGGGTTGCTCCCCTTAAAACCAGGAAAACAGGGAATAAAACAAGTAGAACAACACCAGCACGGTAAAATAATTCACAACAAGAAGAGTAACAAGCGACAACAACAATAATAATATCACAGTCACAAAAATATATAGCAGTTTATTACTCGAGTAATAAAAACGGCTGGTGACATGGCTGATAGAGCTACTCAGAAGTGGTTGCTGAAGGCAAAATGGTGTGAACTCACAATCAACGAGATAGTTATAGTGACGGTTTGAAATGTGACAAGGTGAAAATAGTAATTCCATATTAGTTTGTTTATTAGATGTATCACACTGTGAAATAGTATTATTTACTGGATGACAAAGTTTCGAACAAAATTTATTGTTCATAATCATTTCATCAATTACAATCACACGACTTTGAAACTTGAGTTTCATGGTCAACCAGAATATTAACAAGCTGGTTAAGTGGCACGTCGCTTACCCTGCTGGCAACATTTAACATCCTGCGTAATATGTTATAGTCTTTCTTCAGTAGCCCGGGAAAAACTAAGGGGGAACAATAGAGAATAGTAGGCAGAATGCGAGAGTTAACGAATTGTAGGAGTAAGGGTTGGGTTATACCAGAATGTTTTAACTTCTTGGTGTAGAAGGTAAGACGGAATATTTTCTTGGAAATCGCCAAGATATGAGACGACCAGGAAAGATCAGCAGATAGGATAACGCCTAGGTATTTAATTTCCGACTTGGTTTCTATTTCAGTGCCATCTATGTTGCACACCTCGTGAGAGCCAACCAGTTTGTTTAGGTCGGATTTATGCCTAAAGGTGAAATTGACTGTTTGGCATTTGGAGGGGTTTAAGGTAAGACCATTTTCCTTGGACCACTGGCTGATTTCTGACAGAAAGCTATTAAGTTTAGAGCAGTCGCTTTGACATTTGACAGGCAAAGATACAGTCAGATCGTCAGCATATTTGACAAAATTAATGTCATTTGAAGATGGTAAGTCATGTAGAAAGAAAGAAAAGAGAAGTGTGGAGAGTAAAGCACCTTTGGGGACACCAGCTTCAGTGAGCGCAGCAGAGGAGGATTTACCTTTGTATACGGTGTACTGCATTCTGTTAGAGAAGTAGGAATGCAACCAGTTAGTGACCCAGGACTCAGTTTTTGTCATGGAGAGCTTATTTAGCAAAAGACATCTGGGTACAGATTCGAAAGCAGAAGTGAAGTCGAGAAACGTGCAGCGGATGTATCACTATATCTTCTCCTTCCACTCTGAATTCGAAACAAGCAATAAAGGTTAATAAAGCAGGATTTAATAAATTCATCAAATTTCGGTAGAACTCGTCAGCTGAATACTCTACATGCACTCTGAATTCATCACGCAGTTATATTGATGGTCTAAATGTATGTTAACTCCTTCCGAATCTGGTTTTCATTTTCTGGTCACATTATTTTCAGTTTTCCTCGAAATTTGGAGCGATTTTCGAAATTCCAGTGTTGCAATTGATTGCAATTCAGGTGGATGCTTAGACTCGATAGATTTGATGTATATCTGTGACAGTAAATAATTTCTTTCATTGCTATCTATGTTTTACTGAATATTATGAAACGAATTGATGCGGCAGCTGGCAAGGCAATCAGGTTACATATGCGTGACACTCATTGCCGTGGAGAAAACTAAGGGAACAGGAATGCATGGCCATTGCTTTAGAGTGATATGCTTGACTTTGACCAACAACTGTGCCCTTACCACAGTATCCTGTGAGTGTTGGTGAACGTGTTGGTGATATTCTTCAAGCTAAATGTGTTCCAGTTACTTATTAGACATATAAATAATTGAAGGATACCCACACAATGGCGGGTGTGGGGAATTGGACTAGGCGTTGGTCTAGTCCCTCAGACTTCACCCAATAATGACTGTGTTCGACTCTTAGTACTGGCGTCACATGCTAAGAGGATTCAACACATACACGGGCATTTTGCATGATTGCTATTTACTGTCTATAAACTGATTACAGGTCAAGATAAATATCGCTAGTCCCTCCGGCATACACCTTGACTTGTAACATCAACAGTCATGTGCCTTTCTTCACAGTTTTGGAGGATAGAAGTAGCTGATAATCACTAAAATGAGAAACTGGAAAGGTTTCTATTTCTATTTCACTCGTGCAAGACTATACCATAATTATCAGTCATGATCATCAACATCGGTTCAGTGTAATATGTGATGACTACTGACCAATTGTCTACCTGATCAAACCACACTCCAGTCAACCATGAATCATTATTATTAAAAATTAACTTCACATAAAATGTGTGTAGTGTGATTTGTGCACTTAACAGGTGTATGGGTGCGTTGTGATTAGTTGTCAACCTTACACTCCCAGGTGGGAGTGGTGATCTGCTGCAGACATCCCTCTACATCTTCACACCACTGCCTGCATCAAATCTGGCACACAATACATACAATATGGCTAGTTATATGTGAATTGCATAGCCCACAGATGGGATTTTGAAATATCGTGCTTCACGCCAAGAATGAAGCCAATTTCTCTGAGTGACTTACTTAACCGCACACAAGAGAAAGCTTGTTTGTTTTAATCTGAAGTAGCGGTTGAATGAATTTCGTATAGTCGATACAGAATTTAAATACACAGTCTTCATTTGTAAATTAATGTGTGTAATATGAGGACGACTGTGTGATGAATACTCTACTGGTGCTATACTTCATCTGTTCACATTGAGATATCAGTCTTTACTTTGAATCTTAATTTTCTTCTCTTGATATTAAAATATCATCCAACCTAATAACAAATCTTCACTAATCGGTCAGTTGAAATTTAGAATGAGCACCTCTTGTCGATTAAATACTCGAGCAATTATTACACTGAAGTTCTCTTAATGCCTACTTGGAAGCCTTCGAATTTACTTGAATTATTGAAGAAAAATCATACTACTGACTATTAATAAGTAGTAAGGCATTACGGTGGATGATATTCACTTTATAGGTATTCCATTATTTGCACAGAATGCAAGACTGTTACTGCGAAGAGTACAAATTTGTCCAGATGACACACATCACTTCTACACCTGTTCAGTCTCCTACAGAACTGTCCAAATAGTGCCCTGTAAATATAGACTGAAATATTGCCTTGATGATGATTAGGAAAAACTGCTTCCGCAGATACGCACTTTGAGTAATTTCTCGGGAAGCACGTACACATGATACTAGTGTGGTTGACAGAATTATCATTCAGAAATATGCATGAGTGGATAATAATCAAAGTGATGAATATTAACACTGATAGATTCAAGCCAAGACTTATATATTCTGTCATTTTTCATCTGATGTGTATCTGCCAACACATTAAAGTAAACCACTGATCACTGTAACGGTCAGGCACACGAACTGATACAATCTGGTTGCCCATTAGGCAAATACAACATGTGCAGAAGTCTATATTTGTAATGGGGAATTCTTTTGCCCAGTGTTCAATAGACATTGGCGATAATTCGGTGTCTGTTTCTTCTTCCTCCTGTGGTGAGAGCTGTCTGCTAGCCAAATCGGTAGACAGTAATTTACGTCAATATTTACGTTCCCAAGATTTGTCGTGAGAAAATGTGAACAAAGATTGATTCAAAACCGACCACAGCAGACTTTGCGTAGGCGGATGCAGTTAACATATAGAGGATTTGGCATTCAAGAAACAGTCACAAATAGATGAAAGATTAACTTTACGTGAGAAACAACCAATCGGAAGACTGTGTTTGTTTGCTTAAATATCCATAGTAATGTACATGAAAATATATAAATATGCGTTGATTTCCTTAATAAATGATCTTTTGCCTGACCCTTGCCTTCTGTTGTTACACTCCCATGATCAAATGTGGTATTTTCGAGGAGAGACTCAAAAATCTTTGATTTTGTCTACACGTTAATTGAAATCATGACATCTTCAGAGAGTGAAATGCCGACTCATAATGATTTCTCTCTCAAACATTCCTTCAACCAGTGTCAATAAATGAACAGCGCGTGTTCATCTGTTCATCTCCCTTATGTAGGCTAGATTTGATTATCAAAGGGAACGTTTAGAAAGTATTCAGAATGGGGACAGAGCATCTCATCGATGATTGATTGATTCCATCTCATGTTTCATTTCGAACCTCTATCGATGTTTCCAATGTAGTTCTGTGTAAATCAAATTAGGACTAATTTTCGGGATCTGGAAATGTAGCAACACGGGGAAATCGATTCGAAATGGGTATGAAGGAATTAGTTCTTATTTTGTGTCCATATTCATATTTGATGAATTCATTTAATCGAACGTACACTGGTACAGTACTAATTAGTGAACGGCGTTTTGGGTACAATCTATGACTTATAGTAACACGTAAGCATTTACACGTCTCCCTACTGTTTATTAGATGAAACTATGACTTCTCCTTTCACTTTGATGGTTTTGGTGTACATTAACTCTTTTTGAATGTGGTAATCATCCTCTGGTTATACTGTTCTCAGTTCTCCTCGAAATTCTATGCAACCTGAGATATTCCAGTGTTGTAATTCATTACAAGTTAGGTGGATACATTGATGGGGATGAAGTTGGCCTGTAAATGCTGTTCTGCATTGAAATCTGTGTTACTTAATATATTTAAACGAACTGGTCTTGTAGCTGTCAAAGCGATTCAATTTCGTGATACTCACTACTCAGAAGAGTGTATCAATTCAAGGAATGGGTGACTGTTGCTATCGGGTGCTGTTCTTGCTATAGACAAGAGGTTAGATTAGCGAATGGTAGTCATACTTTTGAATCTATTTGTATTCAGAAGTTCTCACGTGCTTTATTACTAACCTTTACATTGATGCATGTGACCTACTAGACATATGGAAAATTGAAGTATGCTGAGTATATGGTTAGTGAACGTTGGTCTCAATTCCTTAGACTGCACTGGACTCAACACTTGTGGATTCGTGCTTAGACGGTACGACATACACAAGTACATTTCGCAAATCAATAAGTACTCTTCCCATACTGATTACAAGTCAATTTATCATTAAGTTGCCAATAAACCTATTAGTGACAGTGTCACTTGTCACTGAAATACAGATTCGGTTGTACCAAATAATTGTTTGAAAATGATTATTGTAAATCTGAACAGCTGATTAGTGAACAATGATCATTCGTTCTGGTGACTTCGTTTCCCGGTCCTATAGTCATCTTTCTACATTAGCACCATTAATAACTTCTTATAATATGGAGTTATTGAATTCAGAAATCCTAGAAGTGCATGGAAGATTTCATCTTGAGCTAACATCAGTTAGAGAATCACTGGAAAATCTGGGAGTACGGGACAGCTGCTTCGTCCTAGTTTGGGACTCTCCACCAATGTGCACACACGAGGGTTCGAACCCAGAACCCTATGGTTACAAGGCCACCCTGTAGACCATTGAGCCGCTGGGTCCGACCCAACGGTCCTTGAATTCTAACTTCTGTCAATTCACGACATAGCGCTACGATTTCGCATTGTCTTCTTCGATGAGTTACTGCCTCATCTTCAACCTGCTGTACCTGCTCATCTTCGAGACCGGTGGCTGCGTACTGATGAAGAGTCTCAAACTACGACGAAACAGCTGTCCAGTACTCCCTGTTGGTTTTCCAGTGGTTCTGTAACTGATGTCAGCTCATGATGAAATCCTCCATGCAATCAAACAAAATCCCTGCAAAAAGCAATACTTGAATATCCTAGAAGTGTATGATTAAACAGTTGTCAATGGGTGGGTGGTCCGAACACATGAACACATACTTCTGTGGTGGATTCGCGCATACCATCACACTTCTTCGTTAACTATTATTCATATGTAACTGAGTACCTTGAAGGAGATCAGTTTATCGAAAAGGATATTGTTTATTCATTAATCAGTGTTACATTCAATCATCCGAAGTTGTGAATGCGTATTATTCACTGATAGTGTTTGGAAAGGACAACTCCAATTTGGTATCTATTTGGGTGTTACATCAAGTCGAACTGCATAAAAATAAAAGTGATATGAAGATAACAAGGAAATTATTGACATTGTCAGTTTCCTCTCCAGTTGGCTGCATACATCTCGACCCGTAACAACAACAACAAGAACCATAACGAGACGTGTAATTCCTCAGATAGGAATATAGGAGTTCAGACGAATGTAATCAGGTGATTATCACTAAATGTAGCCGCATAAACAATGAAAATGAATAAATAGACAGTTTCCTATTGCTGTGACACCTACATAACAATGTATCATAATGACCAGTCATCATCAACATCGATTCAGTCCCATATATGATGGTAACTGATAAATTATTTGCCTCGTCACATTGTAATCCAGTCAACAATACATCCTCATTATCTGGAGTTAACTTCACATAGGATAAATGTGATGTGCATTGTACAATTTACTGTCACATGAATGGAATGGTCAGTGATTTTCTACACTCCCTTCAGCTATCCGAAGTAATATATCGCCATAAACATTGATCTGTTTAATTAATCTGCTACTCAAATTGAACCTGGTGGTATACTCGTAAAACAGAATTCAGAAAATGTGTATCTCATGTTGAGTGTTGTAGGTCTGAACACTGATTTCACAGTAATGAATGCCTGTCTTGTTTTCCTGATCCGATCTTGACAGGCTTTGATATCTTCAACCGTGTCGTTTGTAGTTTGGACAAATATTATGAAATATATTCTAGGGGCGGGGTGATACTTCTCCTACTATTCAATGGGTGTTTAATTCAGTATTACAGTTAGAAATGGTATCCCCACTGTTCTATAAGAAATGTAAGAGATTCCCCTATAGAATCCTAGTTGATGAGTTGATGGCGATTTGAAAATTCCGGTTGCTTAATAAAAGAGAGGCGGCTCAATGACACACTGTCAAACTGTAAAATCTTATTCATACATTGCATTTACTTGATTACAAAAAGTATAATGCTCTTTCGTATAAATTTCGACAATAAAGATCGACAGTTTTCACTTGTTTTGCTGTGGATGGTAACAGAAATTAGAATGCGAACTTCGTTCTACTTGGGACACGTCAGATGCATGTAACTATTGCCATGGAGACGAGTACCAAATAAGACGAGATACGCATCCTGGTTTCTAATGCTAACTACTACCAAACAAGTAACTTCGAGTTATTAATTTTCGGGACTAATGAGACAACCGCCCAAATGGAAATCAGAAATCAAAATGAATAAACGAAACTATGGTTATAAGTTTGATCACAGATTGATATCAGTTAGACAACCACTGAAAACCATGGAGTACTGGGCAACTATTTCTTCCTATTTTCTGACTATTTGGAAGTACACACTCACAGTGTTTCCGAACCAAGACCTTCAAACAATCTGTGGTCAAACTTGAGACAAATCGAATTCTGACCAACAAACTCTTGGAAATTAATCCGATGCCTGCTGGTGACAAGGAGACAGGAAGAAGTTGCTTGGAGTTCCAGTGAGAAGCCGTGACCAGCGGGGTCCACCAGGTAGGGTCTGAGGACAAATACACACTGCCAGTGACACTGGCCGGTGCCAGTCCCACTAAAATAACGAATTGATAGAGGTTAAACATTATGTGTCTAGATGGCTGAATGGTCTACGAGTTAGCCCTGCAACCCATAGGTCCTTGTTTAGATCCATAGCTGTGGGGGCCTATTTTAGAAGAGTGAAACAGCTGTCCAGTACTCTGTGATATCCAATGGTTCTCTAACTGATATCAATACGTGGTCAAACTTGAAACAAATCAAATCCCTGCAAACGGACTCTTGAAAACTGCAGTAACAGTTATATGGAAATCTGTCAAAACCACAAAGTGAAATTAAGTAACTAAGTTGAATGACGCAGTATGGTTAAAAGAATCAAGAAATAAAATTCCCAAATGGTAATATGTTTTAGTGGCTAAACCCACTGAGTTACCATTCACTTACATAGAGAAGTTCACATGTATCTGTGCTCAATACAGTAATCTGAGTGAATTATTAAACATATTGAAACATGAAACATACAAAGTGGATGGTGTCTGTGTGTGTGTGTAAGCTGTTTAGGCACTCGTCGAAACTCACAAACAGCATTGCAAATCTATGGTGTTCATCTCACAGTATATTCAACATGTGTGATAGCATATCAAAAGCATAGGAATGTCTTTGATTCTTATTTGAAAGACATTCCACATCAGTTAAAACTTAATTTGTCATGAATTTCTGAATAAAGTATTCAACATCAGTAGATGCTCCACGATATTGACACATTCATTCGATTGCACTATAACAGTTAAAATTGTCACTACGTATTGATTATTGGGCCATAATATTGTAGCGAGTGCTACTGATAAGATTTATCAGTAGTATATGAAGAGAAGTTCATCGGCATAAAAATATCAAATAGCAGCAAGATGGATTTGACTTCAGAGAAAGCAAATGGTTTAGCTTAGTGGAGATATGAGGGAGACTTGAAAAGAACACAAAGCAACTCAATGTGAACGTCAGAATTAGCATAAGACAGAAGATCTCTGCGAAAGGTGTGTCGAAGATAGGTGCACATAATTTGGCTAGTCAAATTATGAAACATTTAAATGGCAAAGTGGGTTCAGATCATACAGTAAGAGAACTCATCGTGAGTCGAGAGGCTCTGAGAGAATTAAATAGTAATGGAGAACTCTTTACACACTTGTGCAGCTTCGATGATTTAACGATTAGGAGAGCGTGTAGCAGCACTGTTACCATTACATTACATCATCCATCTGCCTTGAAATTCTTAGTGACGAACTACACTCACTACTTTTAACTACATTACAACATCTACAACAGACTACTTAATACGGCCTTGTTTAAGGAAGATTCCAGCCTAGATATTAGTATTTATTGCGTTATCAATTACAAACATCTTAAACATTGATCCACACTACAATTTATTCAGATATATTTGAGAATGTTAACTTTCCGTTAGCAAGTCAGTGTCACATACACATATGGAACTGTGCAGCTTAGGGAAAAATGGGTGTGATATCGCACTTTTAGCTGAAAACTTTTTTGTTTTGCTTATATTGATCAAGTATCTACATAAATATCCTCTCAGATTTGCACCCCCCATCCACCCACCTATTTCTCAAAACGACTGAATGATATCCATTAAACTTGTAATATAATTTATATACATTTCTCGGTTGACAAGTGTCACTCTTCAATAAATATCTCTTGTCTTGATAAGCTTGTATGTCTGAATATTGCTCTGAGCAGTGATCTACTTCAGTGTCTCACCAGTTACACCAAAAGAGAAATGAAAAGACACTCTTAATTATTTAAGTATACTTTGAAGTTGGTTACATCTGTTGGTAAGTAGCATGTCGGACGGAAGCTGATCACAGAAAAAAACACGTCAACATCACTTATAAGCGAAAGAAAGCATGATGTCGGCGGTGTAATGTACTCAAACTGCATCACCTTTGCTGCACTCGTATCAGAAAATATCGGTTGAAATTGATAAGTGAGCAACGTAATGGATTAAAGGATATAATAAGTTCGAAAGTTAGACGAATTTTCATCATATCATGTTAGTATATTTAGCTTTCAAAGAAGGGATGTCAATATTGGTGAACATTGGATTAGCAACATATTGCTTGTTTATTCCGACTGATCTCTACTTGGCGGGAAACAATACTGGAAACCGTTACCTAATCATACTCTGGTTGACGGAAGGCTGGAGAAAAACCATCAGAAGTACTATTGCGATTCATGTTGACGTCTGTTCAAAGACTTTTTGCTTTGTAATCCTGTTTTTCTGATTCATTGCTGGTCAAGCAATCAACAATCCTGGTATTGTCGATTCGTTTTCTGATATCCCCGTTTCGGTTACCACACATAATATTCTGAGCCAGCGATTAGTCCTCTCAAATCAGTGCTAAGTTCAGGATCTTTTCCGATCTGGACATTTGACAAGGTATATTCCATGTGAATGCAATGCCACATATCTGTAAAATAATAGTTAAAGTATGTATATATATAGTATGTCGTTAAGTTCTACTTTTCTGAGTTTCACCTTCATTCAGATGGGTTAGGACAATTAACAGCTTGTTGTTCATCATGTATGTGCATAAACGGTTGAGACTGACCAGTGGGTGCACAAGAAGAGAATTTGGAACAATGCATGTCGATGATGTATACTATTCTGCAACCACAAATGTGCTTATTTCCGTGGACCAGAAAATATTTAGTAAGTCAGATAGGAACAGCGAATAGATGATCCAAAATAAGAAGTATATGTCGAGGGATCTCGAATGCTGAGTTAGTCAGAACGAGCAACTAAGTATAACACAACAATATGCCAACTGGTGTCATCACTTGACCACATACTCTCAGCTTAATTAGTCGACCTAAGCAACCAAAGTAATCATCTATCGTAGACTATGGGCTAGTAACCTTGTGTTAACATTTACTGCTACAAGAACAACTTATACGGGATGTCTGGAAATGAAGTCACAGCGCCCAATGCTGAATTCAAACGAATGCAATAATTCGAAAACTTCAAAATGCAACATTCCTGAACGAATCAGAAGAAGATTAATAATTATTCTGCATTTTGTTAGACACAACCCAACTCAATCATCGTGGCCACATTGACGAACAGCATTTCCCTTTGATAAGCTAAATGGTTAAATTTATGCGTTCTTGGAATTTCTGATAATTATGTGCGAACAATACAAGACGAAAAAGTGTCGATTATCTATACGATTCCTTAGACATCTAAAATGTTATGTAACCAAATTCACTTCATACAACAAGGACACTGCACAATCATTTTCTTTGAAAAGCACCACGGATAATGTCACCACTTTGACTAGCAACCAAATCCAAAATGTATTCATAACATTGAATTAGATTACTTTCTTTGACATAACGGAGACTGTGTGACAGGCAGATGTATATGCTGTGTATGAATGCGTTCTGGTTGTGCAGCAGTACAGACGAATCTTCTGGCATACTGATGTGTGATGGATGCTTGCTAGATGGAGATGAACTGGCTGTCATATATTTCTATTTCCCAAATATGCATGTTTATGTGTTTTCATTTTCGGTTGAAAAGTAATAACATTATTCATAGCTCGGTCCTGGACACCACAAGCCTAGCTATCTGAACCTGTAACTACATCTGACTGTGCCTGGAACTAACGAAAGTCTATAAACTCTGCGATAAGAAGTGAATACATGCTAGGCTGGATAAATGTCTTTTCTTCGTTTTGTAAGGTCAACACAAATGGGACAGGGAGACTCCTCGTGGGTGTAGCCATGTGGCATAGGCGCTCGCCTGTGTCAAGATTACCACCCTATATTAATATAATGGTGCCATCCTGACGCAGCCATGCTTGCAACAGGAATCGGTATCATGTACAATGTGAGGCCCGTTTTCCAAGCTGTAGTCCTGATTAAGTTAAGAACATTCAGTAATTTAGGTACTAGTTGGCTATGGTACTTTCGATCAGACAACCATCATTATCACCATTCATTCCTCCTCCTGTCGTGCAATGCATTACATCATCATGAAATTAAAAATTCCGAAAGGTTAGGAAGGAATCCATGCATTATGTGACCACAGGATGATAACAATATTCGGATTTAGTTGTCATCAGTTTCAACAATCACATGCGCTCAGTGATCATTCAGACTGATAAGAGGAGGCATATATGAAGTATTCATGCTGCTTGTGAGTGGTAAATTTCGATGAATGCTCCAATTTTATTTACAGGATACTCATACTACTTAATAATGTTCAGTAGTGTGATAATACCTAAGAAATTAGGTGACATTCATAAGATCAACTGATTGTGCTGCCAATTAACAACCTTGCTTTACCCTTCTTGTGTGTTTGCCTGTATGTGTAGACGCTTCTATATGGGTTTCTATGTAGCAACTATGCTTGAGTTGGATGTGACAAGACAGGTTCTAATATTCACAAAGGATATGTGCTTGCTGATCAACTGTATAGTTTACTTCAAATGGTCAAAGTCAGGTGACAGAGACTCCCTGTTCATATGGAATCTAGGAAGTGAAGGTGTTTTGAAGATTTGTCGGCAGTTTCTTAAGGAAGGCCCATAGTGAAAAATACAATGAGGAAAATCGTCGACACTGACGTTCAATGTGTTACGAAGATGATGTGTAGAAAACGCCTAATGAAGTGACAAAATCCTACTGGCAAAACCTGAGGTGATGGAACAAGATATGAATTCCATTCAATAGTAATGTCAGTTAGTGTTTCTAAACGTTCCCAAGATGGCGTGCGTATCACCAAAAGTATTTCCAACAGACTGCATACTTTTATCAATAGCGTTCTTCGCTCCATAGGGAAGATCCAATAGCCTGTTAGTAAATAAATAAGTAACAAGGTAATCTGTAAGGCAGTGAACTAACCGAGAACCTATCACCCAGCAATTATGTAAGCAGAAGCGGAGATAGGTTGGACATATAATGAGAAGACACTCAAGTTACATCACACACCAGGTCGTCAAGTGGAATTCAAATGGGAAGCGATAAGTGGGACAGTCATAGAGTTACGTGAAAATGATAACAGAGAACCGAGTGTTTCAAAGGCCGTATGTTTCACTCTGAATTCAAGGAACTAAAAATGATAACAATACTTCACAAAGGATATTCAATTCAAACAGGACACGTATACAATCCTAGGAATTGTTTCTAACTGTTCCCTGTCAGAATATAGTGTATTACGATGTGGTTACGTCATAAGTATGTTGAATAAAATCAGATATTAACAACAAAGCATTAGTTTCAGAGTTCACTGAATTCCAACCCAGAGGCGAAACAGTGGATGGAATGATCTCAAAGTCTGTAAGCTTTTAGCTTGATCCATGATGACACTGCTGAAGAGATCCATAGTAGAATGCAGCATCTCTCCAGTGCTTCCTAATTTACAACGACTCTACACTGAAACTGACTGAAATTCCTACTGAACCCAATATCTAAAACTACAAATTGTTTAAGTTTATATTAGTTCGTAAGTAACCATTTCCTAACTGTAAACGATGGGTAAATCTCTACCGCCCTCCCCCGAAATGCAGCTATATTTTCACGATTTTCACGAGTTTGACTACGGATTGATATCAGTTGCAGAACCACTGGAAAACAGCACTGGAGTACTGGACAGCTATTCCTGGAGTCCTAGTTTGGGAATCATCGGCAGTACGCATCCATTGCCAGAGTTAGAACTCAAGACCTTCGGGTTACAACGTAATCTCGTATACCACTCAGCCACTGGGACCCGACTCACTGGTAACCCCATGAATTCTACCAATTCATGATTTAGCGCAACCACCATTTGAATTTATACTTCTCGCCAACCACGCATTTCGTTTGGGGTTCGATCCCCGTCCGACGCACTACTTTACCTCGTTAAGTCGGTAATAAGACTGGTGAAGGGGGAAGTTGGATATGAGGCTAGCAACCCCATCCCGTAATAATAAACACCACTGCTACCGAAACTCCAAGCCTCTAGCTTGAAGCCTTATTTTCCATTGGAAACTTAACGGAATAAAATAATACTAATATCAACAGTTTCATTTTAATTGTTTAGTCGTTGTAAAAAATGAGAAACAATTAAGGTTGAAAAGAAATTTCGCTACGCTTCAGTAAAAAAAGTTACAACCATTTTTGTTCGCTATCCCCACTACTCATCACATCAATAAAATTCTGAAATTTTTTTATCATCACTATTAACCCAGCCCCTTTTTTCATTCCCCCTCCCTCGTCCCCGTCGCCGTCGTCCCTCACCTCTCTCCGTCTCTCTCTCTATTTCTCTCTGTCTCTTGCTTTCACTTTGAAGCGAAGTGAACACGTGTGCAGTGAACAGTTTAAGGGAAAGTGGAGAGTGGAGCTATTCAATATTACTGCTACTACTACGAATTATAATAATAGGATTAGTAGTATTCAATAAATTCTAGAATAGAATAAATAGGTAGAACAGAAATTGTTGGATGGATGGATGGTATTTTCTTTCAATAGTCAATACTCTTCTCTCTGTCTATTGTGTGTTTGTTGGTTGGTTTTTCATTCTCTTTATACAATTCCGTTCAACTTCATCGAGTACAATAACGTACACACTCACAATAAAAGTATGCTATTTGGGTATAAGTGTGTTCCAACCACAAGTTCATTCTATGAATAGACAGTCTATTGAAGTATATCACCTACTCTGAATAGGAAAATATGAGGATTCTACTCTTTAAAAAGAAGAAGAAAATAAAAGGGGAAAAACTTGAGGATGATACACCTCCACCCCCACCACTACCTCCCACTCTGTCTTATACATACACACATACATACATACATGCATAAATACATACAGATAAATTCACTTAACAATATTAACAAGAGGGTATAATGTCACCAATGAACATAACGCACTCATGACTACTACTCAGTAGCGTTACGCATGAAAGACGGTTGTAAAAAGTCAATTTTTCATCTATGCTACTAACTCTTACTGCTATAAGAATGATAATTATTATTATTATTACTGATAATACTACTGATAAGAATTAATAGTAATAATGATAATAATAATAATATTAATAATTGTCCCATTGCCCACGTCCCCTTGATATGTTCTGCTTCAGATAACTTTCTCAGAAAATAATATTAATACTACTAAACGGTAATGTCTATAAATAAAGAAGTAGCATTACCGTAGTGGAACCAAATATAATAATAACGGTTGACATTTCTTTTTCTAATTCACCTCTCAGGGAAGGTACATTTGAATAATAGTAATAATAATAATAATAATAATAATAATAATAATAATGCCTGATAATGACTGCTGAACACAGGATAAATTAAAACACAATATTTTAATATATAAAATTGTCAGATAAATACCTTATTAAATGTAATTAGTTGTGTTCTCTGAGCTGGTTGGTTTAATTGAGGAGCCTTCGTCGTCCACCCCTTCTAGACAACATCTTCAGCACACGATTAACAGATTTCAGATTTATTGGTTGAGGATAGAAGGCTTGGAGCCTATGTTAATCCTTTTCTAGTAAATTTCTGTGGTTGTCCAAACTTTTCTTGAACGAATCAGTTGAGGTTGCAGACACCACTTCTTCTGTGAGTCGGTTCCAAGAGTTTATGACTCGGTGTGAGAACAAGTACTCAACAGCATTATGATTCCTTCTTGGCTTTTGAACTCTCCTGCTATATCCTCTAAGGTGTTCCGACCTGGTGGGAAGGAAAAGAGAGAATAGATCAGGTCCGTAGTCATTATTTAAAATTTTAAACATTGTGATTAAATCTCCTCTCTGCCTACGGTATGACAAGGAGAAGAGATTTAAACTGTCTAGTCTTTCCTCGTATGATAAATTAGTCATTCTGAGAACCATACGTGTTGCCATCCTTTGAACCCTTTCTAGAATGAGTGAGTCCCCTTTTAGACAAGGGCTGGCGGCCTGGATGCAGTTTTCCAGTCTTGACCTCACCAGAGATGTATATAAGGAGGTGAACATATCTCTGGTGATTCTAGTGAAGGCTCTACGAATTGCCCATAATGACCTGAAACTACGTGCAGCCACCGCGCGACAGTGTGCTGTAGTTTTTAAGTCGTGGCTAACTATGACACCTAAGTCCAAGTGAGTCTGAACTGATGGAAGTGTAATTCCCTCTAGTTCGTAGGACCTCGTGCTTGCTTGTCCAATGCGCACGGTTGCACATTTTGCCACATTTATCGGAAGCATCCATTCTATGGACCACTCTGACAATTTGTTGATGAAGCCGTCATCCAAAGATTACAATTAATAGCCCACCCAACCATAATTAAACCCAAAAGTCTGGGTACGTTACACTGATGATACATTTGTAATAATTAAAAGAAATGATTTGGAATATACCCACACATCAATAAACAACATATTTGAAGAAATCAAATTCACAAGAGAAGAAGAATTACATAAAAAAAATTACATTCTTAGATATACTAATCAGGAGAACCAACACAGGAAATTTAGAAGCACAAGTGTATAGAAAATCAACACACACAGATCAAATACTCAACTGTAGTAGCAATAACACAACCCCCAATTACCCACAAAAGAAACTGTGTGCAAACATTGTAGCACTACTCCGGTGTTGAAGAGAATGGAGGAAAAGTACCTACTAACAGTCCTCGAAAAGAATGGATATTCGCACTGCTTCATCAAAGAGTCTTCAAACTCGAATCATAACACCAACAACAAGGCAACATCAAAGACCACAAGAAGATTCATCCTACCATATATAAAAAATACCTGTGGAATAACAGCTAGAATATTGAAACCGTTTGAAATAAATATAGCACACAAGCCAGCCAGTCAGCCAGCCAGCACAATCACTTCATTCGATATTGTGCGAACCGAAAGATCCATTCAACAGAAAAAGAAGATAAAATTAATACCATTTACAAAATACATTGTATGGACTGTGACAGACATTACATCCGTCAAAATGGGCATCCCTTCGAATCAGAATCCAAGATCACAAATTAGCCGTGAAAAGACATGATATATATATTCTTTCATATCAATGCATGTAGATAATTATGGACACCAATTTGATGATTTGGAGAATGTAGACATTTTAAATAGAGGAAACAGCAAAACTTCAGTCAGGGAATTTCTAGTAGCCTGGTATCCAAGTCAATCCTCAATTAACAAACACATTACTATAAACCAATTTATTAGCTAATAAAGAGTAAATTACATGACACGAAAGTTTGAATTCCAAGTCAGTAAAAATGATCAACAGAGATGTAAATTAACAACCAGTTACGACAGTGGTTGACAGGAGAGAATTCAAATCAATTCATTTCATACTAAAACCTACGCTGAAGATGTTGTCTAGAAGGGGTGGACGACGCAAGCTTCACAATTATATTAACCAGGTTACAGAACGCAACTAACTGCAAATCATTCACCTGAGCTGCAAATCTTCTCTATTACTCTATTAAACGTCATTTTTCATTTTTGTAATATTTTTCGAGAAGAAATATTCATTTTTCACGGTGTGCAGTATGACAGTAGAATCTAAGATATGCGTTTCATCCTCTGTCAGATTCGTCAGCTAGATGTGTGCGCATGTTTGTGTACATCCTTGGTGAGTGTGTTTAAGTATTCCATCCTGAGACTGGAATCCAGAAACCATCATTTCAAACCTCTAGGGCATCAGATCCACCTCTTGTGTAAAATGAGTATTCATTGATATCTGGAAGTTTGTATCAAGGCTACTTACACCACAAAAATCAATAACTGGGATAAATGACTATTACTGTTTTTGAATAAAAATGAATAACTGAATTTTTAAATTCTCATTTCTATACATTTAGAATGTGACACAGGGCTTCATTCTTTGAGCTTTGAAGTTCTAGTGGTGACAGTGTTATGTTTTTATGGTGTTGGGTTGCTGGCCTCACGCCTAAATTTCCCTCTTTATCGGGCCTACCTACCGGTTATTCGAGGTTTAGGAGTAAGTCGGTTGGGAATCGAAACCAGCGTAAGTATTGATTTTTAGTGGAGGCGAAATTTCGTCTTTGCTCATTACCACTCAAGATCAAATGGCCAGCCGGAAAAGATCAGCAACAGGGATCTCTGGGAGCGAACCAACCAGGAACCAATTGTGTGATAAATATGCAGGAAAAAATGGAGATGGATTGGCCATACTCTGAAAAAAAAACCCATCAAGTGATATCACACTCCAGGCCATCGCTTGAGTGGAGCCCGAATAGGAAGTGGCAAGTTGATCGTCAATGCGAGGGTGACATGGAGGACGTCATGTGAAGAGGAGATGAAAGCAATGGAGACGTGCGGCCCTATGTTCTTCCAGGAACTAAAGGAGATAATAATAAATTCTGTTGACCAAACGACCTTAACTTTTCGAAGTCCACTTTATCGCGTACTCGGCTTATATTGATTGGGGGGGGGGATATCAACTGAAATGAAAAGTATTTTAAGCATAATTTTTTTAGGTTACTTTTGCTTGCACATCGAAATTCCTGTTGCTCACTTCTACCGAATCAAAAGGTTCTGTCTCAATTCGCATAAAATGGATAGATAAATGATGCGTTTATTTTATTTGCCTAATGATAGCTAAGAATGAAATTCGGACGGCTTGTTTTATTCCACTTGACATCTGTCAGCAGGATGTTCCCGTATCCTAAAAAGTGATTGTGTTCTCAATGATTCTTGAATCTAATACCCATCGTTTAATATACCAAGGTGTTATCAACTACATTAATGAGCCGTGAGAACCACCCCGCAGGACAGTTTGTCTCAGTTCTTCAATTCAATAGAATCAGTTAACAGGAAATTCACACACAAACGCACAGACACACACGACAGCAGACGACTGATCACTCGAATCAGGTTTCCATAATGCGAAGAGAGACTGAGAATACAAGATTTATTCTCCAAAAGAAAGGTAAATAAACCGATATGCATAATTATTTTAATGAATGAAAACTATTATGACTGATTGGAAGTGTGCCATTAAAAATCCAATGACATAATTTCTTTGATCTAGATTAAGAGTGAATGTTTAGTCCATAACTAGCATAGAAATAACATGCTAATAGTGGCTTTCCTCCATCCTTACTGTTTCCCTTGGAGAAATTTTTTGTTAGGGTATGTGTGTGTGTGGCAAGCATTCATTAACTACTTGTTTCAGGTTAGACCACGGATTGATATCACTTAGAGAACTATTGAAAAACAGCACTGAATTACTAGACAACTGTTTCCGACGCACTAGTTTGGCACTCGTCAGCAGTACGAACCCACCGGGGATCGATCCCTTCCAATTACAAGGCAAACTTGAATACCATGGGACCCAGCCCATGAATTCTAACTTCTATCAGTTAGTGATTTTAACGCAGCCACCAGTCAGTGTCATCGGCAGGAACTTCATCCTCACTTCCGAAAGGATGGAATCCACTGGTCACCACTTCTCTCTAGAACTCCAGGAAACTCTGTCCTCTAGCCAGTCACTAGACAGCACTGACATTTATGAATGGCAATTTCTTCGACATTGATTGGTGGTCGCGCTAAATCACGAGTTGGTAGAAGTCAGAATGCATGAGCCATTCAACCGTGTCTCAGTAGCTGAATCGTCCATCAGCTTGCCTTGTAACCAGAGGATCCTGGGTTCGAAACCCAGTAGGTGCTTACTGTCGATGATTCCCAAACTAGGACGCCAGAAATAGATATTCTTAAATCTACAGTGATAAGGAGGATACCACTTAATCGTATACTACACGTACTCTACTGAATAAATAGGTCGTGAACCAAGCATTCAACGTTGACCTAAATGAAACATTGTGTCACTGAATTTTCTAGTGGCATACTGCTAACTGTTACATAACCAGACATCGTTCAAGCATCTACATGAGGAGCTGACGTGCCAACCTAAGACTGAGCACTTCGCTCGAATCAATCGATGGGAAAATCAAAAATTCAATTAAATAATTAGTGAGACCCGTTGCACAAGAAGTGGGGTGGCTCTCGTGGCCCAGATGATCTAGTGGATAACGCTTTGGCATTTGAAACTAAGGGCAATGGGTTCCAGCCTCGGTAGGAACACCATTACTCACTGGGGAATGCTGATGCATCCAGTTATCTGATGAGTCCCAAATAGGACGAAACGCGCACCCTAGATTCCACTGCTAGTCACCATCTCTCAGCTATCGCTAACTGTGTATCAATGATTCACTAGTAGAATGTTCATCAAACAAGCACATGTTCCAGATTTGTTTCCCGGTCGATGCACACCTAAACTACTGTCTTATCTGGTAGTAAGCCAGAAAAAAAGGGACAGTTTGAAGTGAGGTTATCAGCCCCACATTGTAGAATCAACACCATTGCTATTGAAACTCCCAAGCTTAAGCTTGAAGCTTTATGTTCCTCTGAGAACAAATAGGAATGAAAAACACATGACACTAACCAGTCTGAATCCCGTTTTTATTTGTTAAACAGTTAACTTATTGGTTATTTACTTTTTTGTCTGAGAGAATAAATCTTGCCTTCTGTTTCTTCTTATTATTTAGAAATCACGGTTTCAACCACAGGCGGGTGGATGCCAAAGCCAGCCAGAATCGGAAAGGCAAGATACACCTTCATCAATCTGAAGTCAGTTTGGAAATCTTCTGCTGTCACTCAGTCAGCATAAAGAAGAGGATTCTGATTTTCAACACCAATGTCAAGACAGGCAATTCTTCTATACGGGTCAGAAACTAGCACTGCTTGTCACGAAAAGGATTTCCAACAAGCTACAGACTTTTATCAACAACTGCCACCTTCGTTGGCCGCCTCTATACTGAAGATCAAATGGCCAGAAAGAATTAGCAACAAGAAACTCTTGCAGCAAAGTAACCCATAGCCTATTGCTCAACAAATATTTAGGAGAAAATGGAGATGGATCGGGCAAATAATGAGGACGCCGTCGAATTAAATCGCGCGCAATGGTAGGCCATCACTCGAGTGAAATCCCAATTAGAAGCTATGAGGGTGACATGGAGGAGGTCGTTTGGTGAGGAGGAGATGAGAGATAATGGACAATCGTGGCCCCAGCCAGATGAAGAGGATAGCAGAAAATATAACAGAGTGGAGATGTGTTGTTAAAGCTCCATGTTGCACTTGAAACCCAAGGAAATAATAATAATCTGCTTCTTCTTAATATAGAAATGCTTTCTAAAGTAATCACGGTGTATATCTGTGTGTGAGAAAGAGAGAGAGAGAGAAGGAGGAAGGGATCTCGAGTCATTATATTACAAATACTTCTATTCATTTCAGTGTAAATTAACTAACGATGCATCACGATGGTGCAAATGGTTTTTCTGAGAACGACACGTTCGTCTGTCGTTCATTGGTAGAATGCCGGCCAACCATATACCTGCTCTGGTGTTTGGTTGCCTGCGGAAACACTCCTAAACCTCGATTAGTTCACTAACCAATAGTAAGTCTGGGAAAGAGGGAAGGTTAGCCGTGAAGCTATAACAACCCTACCCTATTAAAAAACACTGTGGTTGCTAAAACTCCACGGTGGGAGCCAGATGTTCTACTCAGAAAGCAAAGGAATAGTAGAAAGCATGATGGATAACTCAAATACGCGAGGCTGCTATCGTAAACAATATTATTTCCACTTAATTTGGACTAATGTCAATTTCCATATGAAGAAGAAGAAAATTTTTTTATAGAATAAAATGATTCATTGATAAGACTGGAATGATAATGACTAATTTGTCAATTATATTGGAAAAGTGACAGACAAGGTTTCATTAAATTGATATTACAATCCAATACAATTGTATCATCTAATTCAATTTTAGATTTTCCCGTCAATTGATTGAACCGAAGTGCGCGGTCTCAGGTTGACATGTCGGCTTCTCGTACAGATGCTTCGACGATGTGTGGGCGTGTAATCAAAAGTTAACTAGTGGATGGTGACTAGCAGTGGAATACAAGGTGCGCGTTTCGTCCTATTTGGGACTCATCAGATAACTGGATGTATCTGCATTCCTCAGTAAGTGATGATGTTCCTACCGAGGCTGGAACCCAGTGCCCATAGTTTCAAACACTAAAGCGCAAGAGGCGGCTCTCATGTCCTAAGTGGTCTAATGGATAATTCTTTGGCGTTTTGAACTATGGGCACTGGGTTCAAGCCTCAGTGGGAACGTCATCATTTACTGCGGAGTGCAGGTACGTCCAAATGACGAGTCCCAAGTAGGACGAAGTGCGCATCGTGGATTCCACTGCTACTCACCATCCACCAACTAACTTTTAATTACAACTGTATCATTTTCTAAGCATAAATAAATAATCAAAAACATGACCTGAATAATTTGGCAGCAAATTTATTTCTATAATGAGTAAGTGATGATTGAAAGTGAATTAGAAATTTGTATTACTTCAAGATTCGAACCAATGGCCTATAATTTACTAGCTACTAACCTACTAGTCTAGAATCTTAACAACGCTTTCCAAGTACTGGTTTGCAAGGGATTTGGTTGGTTTTAAATTACATTACAGACTGACCACATTTAGAGAACCATTAAAAACGATGGAGTACTAGACAGCTGTTTCACTCTACTTCCGTACTTTCCAACGACACACACCAATCCCGTCACTGAGAATTAAACCTAGTAGCTTCAGTTTACAGAATCAGGCCATTGACCATTCATCCAATGAGAACGAGATCCAACAGCTCATGAATTGTAACTTCTGTCAATTCGGAATTGATAGGGTAACTGTCAACCAGTTCCTGGGTTTGACCTTCTGTTAGCTAGTCTCTGTGTGATGACTTTTCCGGTACAATTTATTGTTAGTAGTCATATTAGCGTACTTACATATACGTAACTATATTGTTCACCGAAAATACCCATTGAGTCATGAAGAAAATAAAAGACAGATTCAGCGAAGAAAATTTTCTTTATCGACGAAATCATCTTCAGAGGCTGTATAGTCGTATTTATACTTACAAAAATATATAGCGGTCTATTATTGAGTAATAGGGGGTAAAATAATTGATATAATTACTCAGAAGTGGCTTTAGAAGTGAAAATTAAAAGTTGTAAATTACGTAAATTACGCTGAGATCCTAAAGAATCGCTTATGCAGATCACTGAGGAAAGCCTTCTTTATGGCTGAGCTACGTACCAACTTCTACAGCAGACAAATGATCAACGGGTGTGTGAAGGATAAACTGCCGCTTTGGGCCACTTCAATGTGTGTTTATAAATTCACCTGCTCATGTGGAGCTAGTTATATTGGCCACACAAAGCGCACGCTTTCCAAACGCATCTCTGAACATTATCCGGCATGGTTAGCAAAGGGACAGTGCAAGACAATTACTAGCTCAATTCTCGAGCATTTGGTGAACTCAGGCCACGTAGCTCCACCGGAGTCGTCTTTCAAGATCATCTACAAAGTGAAGCTAAATGGTACGAAGGGCATCAGGTTTCGGCTTTTGTGTATAGCGGAGGCGCTGGCAATTCATCAATACAACCCTGAACTCTGTATACAGAAAAAGTTTGCCCACTCTCTTATTCTACCTTGGTCTTAACCTTCTCACTAATTGTTCCCTGTAAAAACATTTTGACTTTTTTCTTTTCTTTTTTGGAATTTTTAATCTTACTTCTAGTTTGCTTTTGCTTTAATAATTAATTTACTATTATCACTCTCATATGCTCCTTTTGTATATTTTCACACCCTCTTCACACTTGTTAAATTGACACTCAAATACCTTTATTCTGACTCAACAGCAATTTTAACCTTATCAAATTTCCATCTTTGTTCCGTTGAGTACCACGTAATTTACAACTTTTAATTTTCACTTCTAAAGCCACTTCTGAGTAATTATATCAACTATATTGTTATTTATGCTTAGGTTCCATTGGTAATAATATTTTCCGTATCTACCATATCGGTGTTGCATCATTCGTGTCTGTTTGACGAACGTAATTTCAGTGGTTAGTCTCTCCCTGGATCTAAGTATATTACCTCTTCAGTCCGTAGCTCTATCTCACACTACCGTATGATTTTGTTATAGCGTGCATTCCAACAGCTGAATATTCTTTAAGAAGTTAGTTATTTCTTAGGATTAATCATTGTACAGATTAGCTAAGTTCTTGTCTCGTCAGTGAATGAAAACTTTCGTATGACTATGGGCTATAATCCGGGCTCAAAATATAATCAGTAGATATTTCTCACTATATCAAACAAAATTACTCCATTATAAGATTATACTCTACTATAGTATCCAAATCCCATTCTTTTATAAATAAATAGGGACCTCGTAATGACTGACTTTCCTTTCGCGTGGGCTGTAGAATAGAATAAATCCATCTAGTAAATGTATGAAAAGTTGACACACAGCCATACAAGAGATTGGAACCCTTTCGGTAGTCTGGTCAGAATCAAATGACCTGCGAATTCTAACATTCAGTGTAATCAGAGAGTATCTTTCTTCTCAATCGACTTGATAGACTTCCCCCTCCAAAATCTTTCACTAGACTCCAGAGAATTCCACCTGTAGTCAGTCACCAGTGAGAAGTGGACTGTAAGAAAACCCATAACGATTGCACTCACTGAAGTACTAATTTCCTCACCAAATAATAATGATAAAAATGAGTACTTCAGATATAACAACAACAAAAAAGAGCAGAAGATAAGAAGAACCCGCAGTCATCGAAAAGAATCTTATCGAAAGTCGATACCCTCGGAAGTTCATATTGAAATATAAGAAGGAAAAATCACCTAGACCGAAACCCGAAATAGCTGAAAAGAAACCAGTTTTCATCTGTCTCCCATATGAAGATGAAGAAGCATCCATAAGCATGGAAAACAGGATTAAAGATGCACTAAAAAGAACATTTCCCGCCGCTAGACTCATTCAACTTTACAACTCAGTATGCGTCTTAATCCAGTCAAAAGTAGATAAGTATCCTACTCATGTCAACTCTAACCGCATTTACCGATTCACCTGCACTTGCAGTAGCAAGTACCTAGGAAGGACTGAGAGGAGAGCGTCTACTAGATTCTCCGAGCATATCCCTAAAAGTCTCCGTTTGAAAGGCAACAAAGTGTTCTCAAGCGCAATCGCTAGACACTTAAATGACAATGGACATGCAGTGAAAATTAGTCAGGCTTTCAAAATAGTCAATACAGAAAGAAAAGCATGGTTACTTCAGTTCGCAGAAGCCATTGCCATCAAAAAACTTCAACCCAATTTGTGAGTACAGAAAGAGTGTGTGGTTAGTCTCTCACTAGCCCAGTAACCGCAATTGTTCTGTTATATAATATTCCACTCAGTCTTGATTTTGACTTTCACACACTCAGTTGCACTCACTATTAACTTTCCAAATCTACCAAAATAAACTACTTTTATACTTTACTTTCCAACCCCACCCACCCTCATGACGTTTCCACCATCATGTGTATGAATTCACTCTGTTGTTCTATCTTGTATTTTGTCTCAACTCCATCCATCCTTGTTTACAGAAGAATCTGAACTCTAACCCCTTGTCTAATTACTATATAAATAGCTACTCTTTTACCACTAAATAATTGTCTACTTACACCATCCACGAAATTATATTACCTATACTTTTCATCTTATCTTGAAGTCACTGAGGAAAAAGTATGTTTAACACCATTTTGTAACTTATAATTGATTTATTTGGGATGTGCTCAGTTGAAGAGAATCCACAAAATGAGACGAGGTCGTATTATCCTACTGACATGTTCGTTCTTTCTTTATTCAAACTACTAAAGGGAATTGGCTGTATAAAATAATTTATTTAGAATAAGAATCTTATTTCCAACATCCATCTTTCATATTCTCTGCCTTATTTTCAAAGAGAATATAACACCAACAAAAATTATTTGATTAGATTGAAAGTCTGACCGTATGATATGAAGTTTTAGAGTATCTATCCGATCGGCTATTCTAGCTATTGGCTTACACAATTTAAGTTCATTTTCTGATTGGTTAGAATAAATCGAGTTAATTCTATTGGTTCATAAATGTATCAGTTTTTGCTTATACTTTAAGGGGGAGATATCATATGTTTCTCACATATGTTTATGCTTGACGTTGGTAGAACACTAAACTTGTAGAAAAGGAGAAAGAGAGAGAGAGAGTTAGAATCCATAGTGTATTAATATTTTCATGCGCAAACACATGCTTACTGTATGTAAGCATCCCCGTGTGACCATGAACAAGGTCAAATGTGGTAAGTTTCAAAAAATTATAATAAGGGTATATACATGGATAGATATCCTGTGCGTATATGTGTGTGCGTGTGTTCAGTTGCCTTTCTGTCATACAAACTCACAATTTTCGATACATTACTTGTCAATGGTCATTTATTGTTGTTATTTTTCATAAAAAATATGGTCAGATATTTTCACTTCTGTCTACTAGTGTGTATGTACGTATGTATATTTTTACCCGACTAAAGAACACGTTTCATTTTGGCAACTTTACTATGAATATTATTATTACTATCATCATCATTGTTATTAGCCAAGTTTGTTGTTCCTGATGCATACTATTGGATGATCACATGATTTATAATAAATTCTCAGTCTTGTATACCTAAAAAAATTCATAAATGAGTAAGCGATTCCCTTCTCCACCCCCGTTTTTCTCCACCTCCGCATAGTCTGCACAAATCAACCAATCATATTTTGCCTACTACTTAATTTCAACACCCATCATCTCATTACAACTGTTATTCAGGCATAGAGAATATATAATTTTTACATAGGAGGGGGACAGTATGTTAGTATGAGAAGAAGAAGAAGAGAAGAGAAATTTCTAACAAATAATCATAATTACGAGAAGAAAAATTGATCGGCTATCAACATAGACGAAAAAAAAGAAATCCTTTACCATTCGTATTGTGATAGACTCATCTTATTTATGAAATTTATCCTTCAGTTTATTAAAGGAATATCCACTGGCTTACAATTACAATACACTCATAAATAATAAAATACAACTAGTACAACTAGGCATACTTCCTTTGTTCACTCGACTTTATTGGTGTTTTGGAATTCCTGGAAGAAGTAATTGGATTATTTGCTTACTGTCGAGTTAAAATAAGCCAGAAAAACACTACTGAACTTGTAAACGTTTTATTTTCATATCAAACTATCTGTACATACATTTATACATTTTTGTATTGACTATGGAAATAACTGGTAAGTTATACAATTTATTATTGTACTTTATGTTATTTCACAATGATAACTTATAATTTCTACTTCAAGTTTGATAAAGAATTGACTCCACTTAGGGAATCATTGAAAACTGGGGATCACTCGACAACTACTTCAGAAGCATGCGCTTATAAACCCTGACCAAGGCTGGGACCTAAGAGTTTCAGGTTAAAAGGTGTGCTGGTTGACCACTCTGGCTGACATCCAATAGCCCCTGAATTCTAACGTCTGTCAATTCGCATGACTGCTAGCCAATGTCATAGACCAGTATTTGTCCTCAAACCCGATACGGTGTGCTCCACTAATCACGACTTCTCACTAAAAACTCCAAGTAACTTCGTCCTGTAGTCATTTACTAGCGAGCATTGGAATACTTTCCAAAAGTCAGAAGTGTGTACACTTGAAGAATCCCAAACTAGGTCGAAATAACTGTACTGTATTCTCTGATCTTCATTCCGTGACCAAACTTGTAACAAGTTAAATCCCTACAAACTATCCCTTGAAAATGTTGATTGATTTTTCATAATTTATTATCATACTAAAATATATTTCAAACTTTAAATCACTACTTAAAACGTTTCTTACAGTATACAATAAATGATCACTCCTCGTTTCGTTTGTTTAAATTACTTTTAATGGATTTCTATTTGATTGAAATGTTCTGTTTTTCTGTTGACATGTTAACCCCTTGTAGACAAGTTTCTATGATGTCTGAAGGTTCATATGGTGCTATTTGGTTGATTGCGATGTCAAGCAGTAAAATGAATAGTAGGTTCAAGTCTTTGTAGGAATATTATCACTGACCTGGGATGTAGTCAGACACAACTGACAATTCCCAAAGAGGACGAAATGAAAGTGTCCATTGCATTAGACTGTTAGTCGTTATCATTCAAATAACATTTTTTGTTTCAACTAACTTAAATTTAATCAATTAGGAATAACTGAACGACAAGTGATGTGTGATATTTTGTGTCTTGTTAAGTACCACGTTAAGTTTTGCTATTTTCCTTTATCGATGTTATAAGGTTCCTACTGTATATGTTAGGTGATCGGCCTCTTGCACCACTTAGCTAAATCACGTTTTTGTTAACGCATGTGTATTTGAAATGAATTTTTAAGTCACTTTCTATTCTCAAGAGTTGATTTGTAGGGATTTGATTTGTTTTTCACCTTTGACCATGGATCGATACCATTTAAAGAATCATTAGAATCATCACCAGGGTTTACTGGACAGCTGTCTCGTCCTAGCTTGGGTCTCCTCGACAGTACATACCCATCGGGTTTCGAACCATGGAACTGCTGGTTACAAGTAAAGCTCGTAAACCATTCAGTCACTCAGAGGCGACTAAATAACCTATGGGGGCCGTTCTGTTGGGAGTGAGAACAAATGCTCACCGATGATACTGGCTGGTAGTCACTCTAAAATCATTAACTGGTAGAAGTTAGAATTCATGGACCATTCATGGATCAGGTCCCAGTGGCTTAATGGTCTGTGAGGTCGCCTTGTAGCCAGAAGGTCCTGGGTTCGAACCCTGTTGGTAGGTGCATACTGATGATGAGTCCCAAACTAGGATGAAACAACAGCTGTTCAGTACTCCCTGGTTTTCAATGGTTCTCTAACTGATATCAGTCCGTGATCAACTCGTAAAAATAGGTTTCTATAAAGATATCATAGGTTGGTGATTGGTTGATTGATTGAAGTATTCGACTTTTAACCACTTAGTGACAACCTAGAGTTCCGTTCAGTTGACTGAAATTTACACATTAAAGCCACGTATCATAAATTCGTTTTATTGTCAAGTCATTGTATCATGAGAAACGTCTATTTATTAATTTTTTTATTATATTTAACTGCATTTCTGCTTTAGACGAATTCTGTATTTACCTCACGTTCTCATTCATTTGCTTTCCAAGGGGAACATAGGGCTTCAATTTTGAACTTTGAGGTTTATTAGTAGAGGTTTTTTTCGGGATGGGGTTACTAGCCTCACACCCAACCTTTCATTGAAGGTAAAGGTGTGCGCCAGTCGGGGATTGAACCACGGACCACATGCTTAGTTAGCAAGTATTCGACTGATGAACCACCAACACACAGATGATGATTAACTAGAGTTTCCATATTTAATAGGGAGATGTTTGTCATTTTGTAAAAAAAGAGGAAAAGCAACGTGGTCAGTTTAACTACTGAAATTTGAAGGCAACTGAGAGAATTAAGAAAGAATATCTACTTAAACAGCCACTACAGGATTAGATAAATAATATTTTGACACGAATCGACATCAATCCAAGAGGGTTTAAAAACCAAGGAGTAACTGTGGATGATAACGTGTTTGTCTTGTTATGGAGTTACTGAGGAGTCACATGGTAAGACGAAACAGTTATCGAGTGCTGTCTAATTGATATTCATTCTCTTCGTATGACAATACACCTTATAATTGTCTTCTTCATGTAATTATTCTGTCCTCCTTGCATTTCCGTTTAGCATAGTGTCTTTGCATTCCTTCCTCTCCTTTGCTATTTATGTATTCCCTTGTAAAGTAGTACAACCTGAAGCGGTGCAATTTTTCGCACAGTTGTTCATTGACAATTCAGTTCATAGACAGTATAATTTTTCTTACATATTAAATAGGATTAGTCAACGACTGATATAAAGTACCACTGGAATAGTTACTCATGTAAAGACAATCATTTATCTTAGTAATAGGTATTATTTAACAAAATACTAACAGCTTCCCTTAGTCATAGTCAATAGTAATTACTTGAAGTCTCTAAATGTAACTTTCTGTAGGCATAGATGAAGTTTCGTAATATGAATCCATTAGGTAATAGTTATTTAGTACTACGAATCAATCAGTACGAAATTATTATCCGTTACATCAAAAGTAGTAGTAGTAGTAGTAGTAGTAGTAGTAGTAGTAGTAGTAGTAGTAGTAGTAGTAGTAGTAGTAGTAGTAGTAGTAGTAGTAGTAGTAGTAGTAGTAGTAGTAGTAGTAGTAGTAGTAGTAGTAGTAGTAGTAGTAGTAGTAGTAGTAGTAGTAGTAGTAGTAGTAGTAGTAGTAGTAGTAGTAGTAGTAGTAGTAGTAGTAGTAGTAGTAGTAGTAGTAGTAGTAGTAGTAGTAGTAGTAGTAGTAGTAGTAGTAGTAGTAGTAGTAGTAGGAATATAATAATAATAATAAATAACCAGTTTGGGGAGAGGTGGACAACGATGCATCCTACGTTCGCATATAAAATGGATATTGTCCATGATAATTACAGTGGAATATTCACCTGTTTAACAGTTATGCCTTTTAGCTGGACTGATAAAGTGCTGGACATTCGGATACCCATCTCACATGATATCCACTATATCAGATAGTAATGTGTCAATGCAGGGTTATCCCAATTAGTCTAAAGATGATAAAAAGAAAATATAACTGTCTGGTATATCTTAGTCATTAATGTTTTGTTTTTAGATAAAATCGATTTATTATTGAGTAGTTTAATTGGATTGATCTGATTTTAAGCAATAATTTATGTTCGAAACGTCATCCAGTTATTAATACTGCATCACTGTATGATATCTGAAATAAACTTATCTAGTATGAAATTACATTCTAACACAGTGGCTAAGTTATACACTTACATTAGTAATTTCATCGGTACAGACTAGCTGTTTCTTCCCAGGTGGGACTTCTCAGCAGTGTGCTGAGTAGATAACAGAAAGAGAACAGTTTCAGTATCACGTAATGAATACTATAAGTTCAAAAAGGAAGTACCTACTTTTTTAGGTATTTTGAGTTCAGCCGATTTATTTCGGTGTAACAGTAGAGAAAACGATAAGAGATGCTGTGTTAAATTGACAAATAACAAGTTATTGCGCAATCACTAAATCGTAACTATACAGTTACCTGTTTGTAATCCAATTGTATTAACCTATCCCCATTGCACAAGAGGTGTCTCTCGTGGTCTAGTGGATAACACTTTGGTGTCTGAAATGAAGCGTACTCAGAGATAGTGTCAGTGAGAATACCATCATTCCCCTAGGGATTGTAAATTCATCCAACATGTGAGTTTCAGATGGGACTAAATGCGCATACTGCATTGTACTGCTAGTTACTATCCACCAAAATTACTGAATAGTATTCGCTAGTCAAAATCCAGATACAAAATTTGAAATATCAACTAAATATGACGTTTTTTGAGAAAAGAAGGCTTTAATGATGAATCTGATAGTTAAATCTTAATAAAGCTTGAATGATGCAAAATCTTGTTGATTTAAACTCTTTCAAAAAGTTAAGTGACAAGGTAAAAGAATTGTAGTGACTCACCTTATTGTAAGATTCGTCTCTATGGCTGTAATACTCCTGGAACTGTCTACATTCTTAATACCCAAGAAAGACTCACATTTAAAATCTTTTCAGTTAACAAGTACTCATCTAGTTAGATCAATCTGCTAATGCTCTGGTGATGGTCACTATCTGTAAACGGTATGCTGTCATATCAGTTTATTGTAGCAGAGTGAGGGTTGAAATGTCACCTATAAAATGTGTGAATGCTCTGACTGGCTGTGGGTTTCAAGCGCTTATCCTCCAGCTGTAATGTATCTAAATATTGCTACTATAAGAAGAAAGGAATAATTTCAGGGTGATATCTTCCAATAAAATGTATTATTCCCCCCCCCCCGGAATGCTGTTTTTCTTTTCGACATAGATTCATTTTATGAAGACTTTATTGATTTCATTGGTTATTAGGAGTTTCCGCGGTTATTTAGCGGGAAGCGCCGGTCATTTTTAGTCTATTTATCCTGTGTTTTTAAAAATAAATATATGCCCTCCTATCCCTCTCTTTTATGTACTCAAAAGTATTGACTGAATTTTAAATTTTTAAGTTTGAACACAAGTTATTATTATTCAAGCATTGGTATGTGAGGATTCAACTGACTGGTTACAGGGTTTCATCATGAGCTGACATCAGCTCTATTCAAGTAGGTAAGTTAGTTACCTAGGGTTCTAGTGGGAATTCCTCACCAGTAGGGTACAGCAGGTTGGGCTTGAAGATAAATACTCGCCAGCGATGACATTCACTAGTGGTCGTGTCATATCATGAACTAGCAGAAGTTGGAATTCACCAATTGGCCATTGGATCGAGTCCCAGTATTTTAATGGCCTGCGAGGTTGCCTTGTAACCAAAAGGTCTTGGGTTTGAACCCTGGCGGTGGGTGCTTACTGCTGAAAAGTCCCAAACTAGGCTGGTGAGATAGCTGTCCAGTAATCCCAGTTGGTTTTACAATTGTTTTCTAACTGATGTCAGCTCATGATGAAATCTTTTAAATAAGTTATTATTGACGAATAGTTTGTAATGACTACTTTTAAAGCCTGATTATGTTCAATATGTAAGACATGTTGAAAATTGAATAGTATTCAGAAACCAAAATCTAAAATATCATTCAACCAAATCGGATTTTAAAAAAGGGGTATTAGCTAACTCCTGATAAACCTTGAATTATGCAAATGCTTGTTGTTTTAAACATTACGAAAGTGCAGTGACACCTCAGACGAATTATATAGCTGTAATAACTCCAGGAACTATTCAACTGTTGTGCATATCCTCAATATCCCCAAAAAGGTCACATTTATAATCTTTTATTCAGCTAACAAGTACTGTTTTAGTCGGATGAGTCCTTTAAAGTATTCTTGTAATATTTAGCACAAAGGTGACACGGATTCGAATCTCAGAAGGGATATGAATTCCTTCAGGGTTGCAGATATACCTTGCTGATTGTTGAGTGCCAACAAGCACGAAACCTAAGTCCAGGACATCTTGACGACTGCCCCCAACTGTTTAAATAACAACACTTCAGAGTGCAGTGTGATGGCGAGCCACTTAGTGGCATAGATGGCCGTATTGCACACTTGACTGATAAAATTCATTCTGCGCAAACAAAGGACTAGACGCATGACTCTAGTTACTGACTACTACTGAATGTTCAGTCAAAGTAATAATGATAGTGATTATTAATATTGTTGTTATTATTAACGGATTCACCAATTGAATTAGTTGTGTTCTCTGAGCTGGTTGGTTTAATTGAGGAGCTTTCGTCGTCCACCCCTTCTAGACAACATCTTCAGTGCAGGTTCTATTATGCAACGAACTTATTTGAATTCTCCATGAATGACATAATTGTGTCTCCTGTCAACCACTGTTGTAACTGGTTGTTAATTTACATCTCTGTTCATCATTTCTGTTGACATAGGATTCGTGTCCTATGATTTACTCTTTATTAGCTGGTCAATTCGGTGTATAGTAATATGTTTGTTAATTGAGGATTCACTTGAATGCCAGGCTTATAGAAATTCCCTGACTGTATTTCTGCTGTTTCCTCTGTTTAAAATGTCTACATTTCTCCCAATCATCAAATTGGTATCCGTAATTATCTACATGCATTGATATGAAAGAATATATATCATGTCTTTTAACAGCTAATTTGTGATCTTGGATTCTGATTCGAAGGGATGCCCATTTTGACGGATGTAATGTCTGTTACAGTTCATACAATTTATTTTGTAAATGGTATTAATTTTATCTTCTTTTTCTGTGAGATGAATCTTTCGGTTAGCACAATATCGCATGAAGTAATTGTGCTGGCTGGCTGACTGGCTGGCTTGTGTGCTATATCTATTTTAATATTCTAGCTTTTATTTCAGAGTTAAGTTTTAAATATAGTAGGATGAATCTTCTTATGGTCTTTGATATTGGCTTGTTGTTGGTGTTATGACTCGAGCTTGACGACTCTTTGATGAAACAGTGAGAATATCGATTCTTTTCGAGGGCTGTTAGTAGGTATTTTTCCTCCATTCTCTTCAATACGGGAGTAGTGCTACATTGTGTTTGAACTCTTTTAAACAATGTCTGCACACAGTTTCTTTTGTGGGTAATTGGATTGAGTATTTGGTCTATGTGTGTTGGTTTTCTATATACTTGTGTTTCTAAATTTCCTGTGTTAGTTCTCCTGATTAGTACATCTAAGAATGTAATTTTGTTATGTAATTCTTCTTCTCTTGTGAATTCGATGTCTTCAAATATGTTGTTTATTGATGTGTGGGTATGTTCCAAATCATTTCTTCTAATTATTACAAATGTATCATCAATGTAGCGTACCCAGATTTTGGGTTAAATTATGGTTGGGTGGGCTATTAATTCGAATCTTTTGATGACGACTTCAGCTGTTAATCCCGATATGGGCGATCCCATTGGTATTCCTTTTATCTGTCCATATATTTGAGTATTGAATTGGAAGTATGTTGTAAGACACAGTTCTATGAGTTCTATCCAAGTTGAACATTGTGTTTTTATGTTTTCATCGCTATAGAGTAGTTGTTGTATAGTTTCCTTTGCTAGTTTTGGACAAATTGAAGTAGATAACGCTGTGACATCGAAGAGCACCATCATTTCATTGTCATCCGCTTGAATGTTTTTGATTTTCTCAAAAAATTGTATTGGCGAACTGACAGAATGGTCGCATGATTCTATGAGGCATTTTAATTTTCTGTAAAGTTCTCTAGATAGATTATATACTGGTGATCTTGGCAACGAAACGATTGGTTGTAAGGGAATGTTTGGTTTGTGTAGTAAAAATCGAGGTAAAATAGGTTCGTTAGATTTCATTCGCTATTGATCTTGTTTTGTAATTTGTCCTGATTTCTTTAGTTTATTTAGTGTTATTTTGATTTTGTTATTTACTGTTTGCATAGGGTTTTTCGTGAACTGTTGATATACATTATTATCTTTGAGTGAATCATCTGCTTTCTTTATGCAGTATTCTGTATCCATGATTACTGTTCTTCTTCCTTTGTCAACTGATACTATAACCATATATTTTCTATTCTTCAGTTTCTTCAATGCATTTTGCTCTTGGGTGTTAAGTTGGGCATTATGTTTTCTTTGAATTAACCAATTACAGATTAGATTTTATAATCGCTAAATAACAGACACTACCTAATACAACTACCAATAACAGAACCCCAATAACCAAATTAAACAGTATACTATTTCACTGATGTTTAGCGGTAGGATTAAATCGTCAGGAAGTCTTGGATTTAAGTTTCCTGTTTAAAAGAAAAGTCATCAGCAAGCCATATACACAACCTCTGGTAATGTTTCGGCTAGAATGTTAGAAAGGATATAATTCCTCTAAGGTAGCAGATACACTGTGCAGGTAAGTGCCTGTATGTACAAAGTTATGTCCACGACACCCTACTGATTGCCGCTAACTATCTGATATCACTGTAAAATTCTTCAGAATGATAAGTCTTCTAGTCTCATGAACTCATTGAAAACATGAATAATAGAATTTTGAATAGAGAAAGAATACTCTTATTTGCAGGATAATACGACTTCGTCTCACTGCATGGATTCTCTTCAACTGCTCAAATCCCAAATCCTAAATAGTGTCTGAACTTACTTTCTCCACAGTGACTTCAGGTTATAGATAGAAAGTATAAGCAACCTAATTTCAAAGATGATGTAAGTAGACATTGATATCAAAAGACTTTTACCCAACCTATGCATACAGAAGAGTGTGCGACTAATCTCTCACTACACTACCTGGTAACCGTAATTCTTTTGTTCGTGTGCTTTCATGTTCTGTTCTGTTGCATAACATTCCACTCAATTTCGATTTTGACTTTCACTCAGTCAGTAGAACTCACTATTAAGTTTTCAAATCTACCGCCATAACATGTATAAATTCACTCTGTTGTTCTTGTATCTTGTATTTTGTCTGTAGTCCATCCCTGCTTTCAAGCAAAATTTGAAGTCTTCCCCTTTGTCTAATTACTATATAAATAGTTACTTTTCTCACTTGATAGTGTTTCACAAAGAGCAGAAGACCTTTGTGATATATTTCTCTGCAACTCGAGTATACGCGAACTAATAGAATCAATAAGGGTTCTAGTGTGACGCTGAAGAGTTTTGGAATTGGGATAGATATGAAGCCCCTGGAGTTAATACAGTTACCAAGGAAGTCGAGTTTTGCTTTATTCTGTCAAACTTGTCGAAGTGAATGCAAAACTGGACTTCTTTGATAACTGTATTAAGAATTATCAATATCCGAATTGGTTCTGGAAGGCACTCCAGGGGCATCAAATCTATCCCATTTCCAAGTCTTCAACGTCACACTAGAACCTTTATTGTTTCTATTAGTTCGCGTATATTCGAGTTGTAGACAAATATATCACAAAGGTCTTCTGCTTCTTTGCGAAATACCATCAAATGAAAGAGAATCGTTTGATGAATAAGTTATTGTTTATCACTGAATAATTGTCTACTAACATCATCCGCGAAATTATGTGGCCTATACTTTCTATCTATAACTTGAAGTCACTGTGGAAAAAGTATGTTCAGACACCGTTTTGTAAGTTATAATTGATTTATTTTGGTTGTAGGCAGCTGAAGAGAATCCGCAAAATGAGACGAGGTCGTATTATCCTGCTGATATGTTCGTTCGTTCTTTCTTCATTCAAACTAATAAATGGAACCGGCTGTATGAAATAACAGAATTCATTCAACGACATAAAATTTGTTAGTATCCAGTAACTAATCAATGTACTATTTTATTGGTAATAAGCGTACTGTTCATGTTAGACAATAGTAATTAGCAATTATATAAGTTCCAATGAATGTCTACATTTACCAGTATTCAACTATAAAAAAATTCATTAACAATCTTATGAAGAGTCATATCCCGTAGACACAGTGTGACAATGCATTAATCAGTTAACGATATTACAGCAATCATTACTAAAATGTTTATATAAGTGCAAATTTTTAGATAAGAATATTATTATTTATTATCATTGTTCCCTTCGGTTCCTAGTAGAACATAGGGCTTCAACTGCATGCCTCCACTTGTTTCTGTCTTCTGCTGTACTTTTCACTTGCATCCATATTATTCCATACTGTTTCAGCTCTTCTTCACACGATCTCCTCCATGTCACCCTTGGACGTCCCACTCGCCGCTTCCCTTTCGGGTTCCACTCGAGCTATGGCCTGACGCGCGATGCCACCCAGCGGCCTCCTCAGCGAGTGTCCAATCCAGAATAATATATATAAAATACTTTCAAATGTCTAATTGAAAGAATACAGGATGAATTTGCCTGGAGTTCCAGCGGAATGTCTTAACCAGAGAGGTGTGAGTATAGATACTCATTGATGATGACGATCAGTCTTTCATGTACCAGGCCATATGTATATATTGTGTCGGGGCTATCCAGTCAATCACACTGATGTAAGTGGAGCGGGACTCGAACATGAGCCGTCCACTAGTTATAGGCAAAGTGTTTAAGTCAGTATTTCACTGAGATATCTACCTACCTTAATACTTTTTCATAATCAATGACTCTTTTAGGCGGGTGAATAAAACATACAATTTCCAACAAATTAGAGTTTTAACTCTTTTTTTATATTACGGAAACAAAGATTCACTAATTTAACCTGGTGGACAAAAGGACAGAGACAGAGAAAAGGAAGATGTCTTTAAATTATTTTTATTTTTATTTTATTTTTTAGAATATTAAGCTATTATCAAGTTTAGATACATTTTTAGTCTTATTCAGTTGATATATATGTTACTTCTTCAATGATATCTACATTCGTCTTTATTATTACTATGACACTACAAAAGATGACTCATCCATACAGATGAACATATCTGTATTTTAACATTTTAAGAAAATCAATGATATTGATTATTTCATCAGTTGATGAGTTCTAAACAGGGTGGAACACAAATCTTCGGCTTCACTGTAAGCCATAGTTCATCAGAGATATATATTGGCATTATATATCAGTTACTAATTTACCTTTGAAGAACATTTTTTGTGAAAGTATGAAGTGTCATCAACTGCTGAATAATTATTAGGTTTTGTAGGTGGTAAAGCGCTGAACTAGTAATCTAGAGGTCGCTGGTAAGTATCACCGATACCCAGATTTATGTTACACTTTTAATCTCTATGCATAGAAAATTAATCTGATGCTCGCTAGTGACTTGCTACAGGATGGAGTTTCCTGGAGTTTTAGTGAGAAGTCGTGACCAGTGAGGTCCAATTACATGTCACGTGTGTGGATGGATGTCCCACCAACGACAATGGTTGGGGTCGCGCTAGATCACGAATTGGTAGAAGTTAGAATGCATGAGCCATTGAATCGGGTCCCAGTGGCTAAATGGTATACGAGCTTGCCTTGTAACCGGAAGGTACTGGGTTGGAATCCCAGTGGGTGCGTACTGCCGATGATTCCCAAAACTAGGATGAAACAGCAGCTGTCCAGTACTCCCTGGTTTTCAATGGTTCTCTAACTGATATCAGTCCGTGATTAACTCGTAAAAACATAACAAACCCTTACAAACCAAACTATAGAAAAGTATAAACTAAGAGTTAAGTAGGAATTCAAGACTTTGTAACGTTGTCTGGCTGTAACACTATCTGTCACCAATTGTGAGGATTTAGAATACCCTAACGAATGGTTGAATGTTAACCTGTCTGCCTGGCAACCTGAATGTCTTGGGTTCTATCCTTGAAAGAATGATGAGTGAGTACTGCTGAAGACTGTCAAAACTAGAACACAAGGCAGCTGTCCATTATTGCCTGGTTTTCATTACTTTACCTATAGATGTCGACTAGTGTACAGCTAAGCTACTCACCACCCCTCCTCCTCTTCCATTTAGGATCTCATTCATTAAGGTTAGATCCAACCATAAATATTTAAATTTAGCAGGTCAATGGTAGAATATTTGCCAACTATGCTAGTGGCCTGGGTTCGATTCCCGACCGACGCATTTTTAAACCTCACCTCTAGTTTACTGGCTAATAGTAAGCTCAGAAAAGAGGGGAGGGCTGTGTATGAGACTAACAACCTCATGCTCTTCGATTCCCCTACGTTTCATTTGGAATGCAAGGAATAAAATAACTCACTGGTATAAAAACTCAGTTTTCAAAGTAATTAAGGTAAAAAGTGATTGAACGTTATACTGGCACTTATAGTCACTTTTGTGCTTATGAATATTTTCATTTATTAATTTTCCACTGATTTACATACAACACAGTTTTCAATAAAACATAAAGTTGTACTGACTAGTCAATAAGGGATAAGCAATGTGATGTTTATAGTTCTTAGGGTTGTAGTGTTGTCACCGGCCTAGATGATTCGCCACTCTGTTGAGCTCTGAACTCAGTGTCAGTTAATTTCAACCTTCGAAATACCATCTCAAAATATGTAGAGTATTCAAAACAGTGTTTATTTTCAAGAGTTGATTTGTAAGGATCTGATTTGTTTATACCAGTTTGACTATGGATTGATATCAATTAGAGAACCACTGAAAACTAGCTACAGGGAGTACTGGACAGCTGTTTCGTTAGCCTAGTATACGACTTATCCTCAGTACACACCCACTCGGTTTCGAATCCAAGACCTTCTGGTTACAAGGCAATCTCGTAGACCATTCAGCCACTGAGACCCTACTCAATGACCAGCCCATGAATTTTGATCTCTACCAATTCGTGATTTTTAGCGTGACAGAGTGTCTTGGAGTTCTAGTGAGAAGTGGTGACCAGTGAGGTCCATCCATTTGGGGAGTAGAGATAGAGTTCCCGCTGATGACATCGTCTGGTGGTCATTGAATTGGGTCCCAGTGGCTTAATGGTACACCAGCTCGCTTTGTAACCTGGGTTCGAACCCTGGTGGTGGGTGAGTAGTGCCAATAGGAAACAGTTGTCTAGTAATCGCCTGTGGTTTCCAATGGTTCTCTAACTGATATCAATCCGTGGGCAAACTCGAGAAATGTTTAATTCAAAAAAACAAGTTGTAGTTCCTGATGTAATTTTTAGGAAAGGCAAAGAAACTTCAGTTTTGATTTCAAATTAGAAATAGTTGATGAATATTCACGAAAGATGCATTGATTGATTACTTTAAAAAACTTCAATCAGTTGGCGATATATAGCCCAACCACTAGTCAATGTCATTTTTCCGTTGTTCTTCACCTTTATGGTATTTTGAGAACATCATTCCCACACTCAGTGCCTAATGAGTAATTGTCTGTGTAACATGGTCACCGTAGAATAACATTTCTATAACTCTAACATCCTTCAGCTGTATACCGCTTAACATATGGCACTTATTACCTTGAATAAACTTCACAATTTTCCGTAAAACTTACAATCTGAAAGTTACTCAGTTTCTTGAGTATATAATTGTTTAGCTTTCTTTATTTGAAATAATTTAACCAAATCTCGATCCATACACTAAACATGTGTGGTATAATACACATCGGCAATAAGTCATACTGTTTGTTTAATTGTCATTTTAAATGCATTCCCCCCCACACACTCATCACACCCCTCCCTCTCTCTCCCTCTCCCACATACACAAATACCTTTTCCCCCCTAAACTGTAATAACAATTTCACAGATTTATAGTATGCATAATAATAAATAAATTAATGAAGCTGTGAGAATACAACTCATCTTCTTATGTATATCCTATATGCACGTGAGCACGTGTTACGGACAAACGCATATGCTTACTTCTCATTTCTATGCTAATAGTTTATTCATAATTCACCTGATTAAAAGCATAACTTACCCTAGTTAACCCTCCTCCTCCTCCTCCTCCTCCTTTTACCACACTAATTCAGCCTTACTGATCTCAATTTTAAAATTCAATTCATACTAAAATGAAGACAGCAGGATCTTAAATTGTTAAAAAGTAGTTGTGTTAGTAGTTATTGATGAACACAGACCTATTGAAATAACATTCATGATAGATATTTTAAAGCAACTTTTCTTCTGTTTTCATCATAAAAAGGCGTGTGTCAAAGACGAGGAGAAGCGGGAGGAGAAGTGCAGAGAATTCCATAAGTGAAAAAAATCAGAGTCTGGAGAGGGAAAAAGAATAAACACAAACACTTGACTCCAGATGTTTATTTGTTTGTCTGTGTGTTTGACGGTTTGTTTACGGCTTCTCCTCTACAGTAACAATTATCTCATTAGAGCTTTATTCTCTTTAAAAAAGAAAAGAAAATTCTCCTTTCGACTACGCCATATTTCAGGTAAAAATATTCATCGCTCAGTCAATAATTTGAATTCTAATTAAACTGTGTGAATCAATACAATTCAAGCACACAACCAATTACACATATAGATTGAGCATAAAGAAATACGCAGGTGTACATAGATGCTGTTGACATGAGTGAGTATAGTGCTTATGAGACAGAATTGGTGTGAGAGATGAATGAGTAGATGAGAAAATGGATTCGTTAAATCATTTTTTTAATTTACGCAGAAGCGTATGTGTGAGCGATCTGTGCACGTTGCGTTTGACGATGAAATCCAGCTTATATGCATTCTATTCTATCTGGGACTTGTCAGCTGAGTATATATGTATTCGAATAATTGATGATTGTCATCCTGATACTTGATATCGATCAAACATGCTCATATGAAACAACTTTTGTGCAAAGAAACTGATTTTCATCATTGCGTCACGTAATTCTTCACCGACTGACTGACTGGCCTTAAATTAAATAGTTTTTCAAATTTTGTGCTCAGGGATTTGATTTGTTTTTCAAGTTTGATCACGGATCGATATCAGTCAGAGAACCATTGGAAGCCGACAGGGTTTACTGGACAACTGCCTCGTCCTAGTTCGGGACTCCTCAGTAGTATGCATCCACTGACGTTCAAAAATAGGACTTTCCAGTCGTAGACCAGTCAGCCATTAGGACTTAATCCAATGGCCCATGAATTCCAACTTCTACCAGTTCATTGTATTAGCGCCACCACTAGCCACTGTCACCGAAGAGTACTTGTCCTCGCTCCGAATCTGGTGAACCCTACTGGTTACGACTTCTCACTATAATTCTAGGAAACTTCCTCCTGTACCCAGTCATCAGTGAGTATTAGGTTACTTTTCAAAAGTTAGTTTGGATCACAAAAAGGGATATGGGCAAATGAAACCAATACACTGAAGGTTTTTCTGGCAGGTTTGAAGATTAAGTTTATCATTCAATTCAATAACTGTACGAACAGTACAGAAAAGAATTTTTCTTCGATTAACAGCCAACCTTCAAAATAACTTACTTCACAATAGTTTCATATTACTTGACAGTTGCATTGAACTTGATCTCTTGGGAAGAAACACCCGAGTGTAATCGATGTTATATCCTTAGTGTGTGTGTGTTCAAATGAATTCCGTCAGTCAAGTTTGCTATGTGATCACCAAGGTAGATGACTTGCCATTGCAGTGCAGTCTAAGTTGATGTCATATTGACACTCGTCAAGAAAACCTATCTGAATCCATATTCCCTAAGAAATCGGAACTCCCTCATCACACAGTGCTACAGTCAGAGATGTTACCATTGATCTATTCGTGTACAAGATTGAAATTCTATAGGATTGTAGTATTATGCAACCAATCCTTTGTGATCCTGATTGAATTCTTTTCTTTTTCAATAGTCATTTCAACTCATGTCAACTCTTAAGAATCAAATCCTTAGAAATCTAACATTTTCAGAAAACAATTTCATCTAGATATTTTGTAGATAGCTGGCTGATTTCTGCATACAGTAACATTACTTAACATCAAAGTTTTCATCATTGTAGATTTTATTTATGACATTTGTTTCATAGTGAATAAACTCTTCATGTAGTTGATAAGTTCAAATCCAAAAGCCGTCATTTTTCAGGACGTTCTAACTCCATGGACATCTGATACTAACCCTAATTATTTGTTATCAGTGTTAAACTGAATGGTCTACCAGCTAGTTCGCCTTGTAGCCAGAAGGTCATGGGTTCGAACCCCGGCCGTGGGTACGTACTGCTAAACCAGAGTCTGGTAGTACTCCCTATGGCTGATTTTGCAATGGTTCTCTAACTAATATCAGCTCATGATGAAATCCTCCAGCCAATCAAACAAACAAAATCCCTACATAAACCAATACTTGAATAAAAACAATTGTATGATTCTGAGGCTAACTCATTCATTCTATAACAGATGAGAACTATTACTGCAAATAATAAATAAGTAACTGAATAAATTAGTAAATAAATCTGCTCATCCTCCAGTAAACAATCAATTATTATGTTAATGAATGCAGTTTTGCTAAATACTTTCTGTGTATACAATTTGATCCAGTAGAAGAAAACCCCTTTCACTGTATCACCCCACAGCCCAACTAGCCACCCCCCCCCCCCGAATCCCCCAAAAATTGATCGTCATTTCTAACTTATTTTCTCCTTCAGTTTATCCATGAGAAGGAAAAGGGAATTATCTTTTGTTTTGTGTGGTTATTATTCCCTTCAGCTAGTAGTAACAACAACGACAATATCAACATGGAGAAAAACATAGCAAAATGGATACTTAATTCATATTGAGATGAGATGAACGCGCGTACGCACGCACACACACACACTTGTACATATGAGGGATAGAAATAAGGACAAACAAGACAAAAGATAACTAAAAGTTGATAGATAAAAGACGAAAAGAATAAGCTGATGAAGACTGGAAGATATGTGTGTATGTGTGGGGGGGGCAGAAAATACACCACATTAGTATTAAGAACGGTGTGTTTTGCACACAGTAAAAAGAAAACAGGAATAATAATCACCTGTGTGGATTAGAGATTCTTCTGTCTTTTTCCCCTTACCTTTATTGACAAATTTTGATACAAAATCTTTTGCTTTATAAGCAAAACAGATGAAAAATAAATAAGTAAATAAATAAATAAATAGGAATCCAGGTCATTTTGGGCACGTTCAAAATAACCGATCAGTAGACATGTGTATGTCAGCCCGTTGTGTGTGTGTGGGGGTGCGTGTGCGTGTATGTGGGGGGGGGGGGGAGGAGAACTAAACACTGTAAGATATTTTTCCTTCTAGTGTAAGCATGTAAATATATAAGCTATAATTAATAATCAACAACTCAGTCACAATCACAATCTCAACCCGAAATAATAATGATAATAATAATAGTAATGATAATAATAATAATATAAAAGTCGCAGAGTGGTAGAAGTTAGAATTGATCCCAATTGGTTTCTGTTCCAATGGCTGAGAACGGTCAACAATCTCAGTGCGTAGGCCGAAGGTCCTGGGTTCGATTCCTAATGAAATAATGGGTGCGTACTGCTGAAGAGTCTTGAGACTAGAACGAGACAACTGTCCTGTAAAACTTGTTCATCTTCAATGGTTCTCTAAATGACATCAATCCGTGATCAAACTTAAAATAATACTATGACAAGAATAGCAGAAAGTACTATCAATGCTACTGATCATAGTAGTATATAAATGTCGTTTGGATGAATTACTTAATTTTTAAAGAATCTCCAGTTTGGTTACAGGATTTCATCAAGAGCTGACATTGGTTAGAGAACCATTGGAAAACCTGGTAGTACTGGACAGCTGTTTCGTCCTATTTTGGGACTCTTCCGCAGTACGCACCCACCACAGGAGGTTCGAACACAGGACCCAGCTCATGATGAAATCCTGTAACCAATCAACTAAATCCCTACAAACCAATACTTGAATATCAGTGAGATGCTCACTGGCGACTGGCCCTTTCCTGGGGTTCCAGTAGGAAGTCGTGACCAGTAGGGTGCAGGTCGGGTGTGAGGACAAATACTCGCCGAAGACATTGGATGGGGGCGCGCTATGTCGTGAATTGGCCGAAGTTAGAATTCATAGGACATTGGGTCGGGTCCCAGTGGCTTAATGGTATACGAGCTCGCCTTGTAACCATAGGGTCCTGGGTTCGAACCCCGGTGGGTGCGTACTACTGAAGCGGAGTCCCATACTAGGCGGACGAAACAGCTGTCCAGTACTACCAGGCGGTTTTCCAATAGTTCTCTAACCAATGTCAGCTCATGATGAAATCCTGTAACCAATCAACCAAATCCCTACAGACCAATAATTGAAAATCCCTAGTTTATTTATAGTAGTCGTTATGTTTTACTCCAAAATTCATTTGTGATGTCAGTTTCTACCTGTCTCTCTATAGAGGGAATTAGTGTTTAATAAGTGAATCAACTGATGAGTTCAACAGGTCGAACTTTTCAAAATTATCATACACACTCATACATTTATACATACACTAGTTATCATCGTCGTTATTATCGTGTATCAACGGTCAAAAGGCGTTTCTCAATTGATTTCATCAAAGAGACAAACCAACAACTGTAGAAGAATTAATTTCATCATTAAAGATTCAGATTTCTGGCATCTGAGTTATTTTAACCTGGAACATTACAGCTCACATATTTCATCTACAAAACTGTAGACATTCTCCTTTTCCCAAGAAGAACAGACAAGGGCTCCTATAGATAATTTCGATCATCCAGAGTATTATTTTTACTCACTTTGTCAACTAATCGCTTATCAAACTCGATGATGCGATAATTTCAAGGTAGATTTCGTAACAGAACGAAGTGAGTCAGAAATTAAGAAACAACAAAGTTCAGCGAAGAGTCTCTTTTCGGCGAATTCATTCACTTAGTTGTACAATCGCATTTATGTATAATTATTTTGTTTATGTGCGTGTGTACATTAGGATTTTGAAATAATAGAGAAGATTTGTAGCTCAGGTGGATGATTTGCAATTAATAGTGTTCTCTAAGCTGGTTGGTTTAGTTGCGGAGCTTTCGTCGTCCTTCTGGACAACACCTTCAGCGCAATATTTAGCACAAAGTGAAATGACTTAAAATGGTTACCGGGAGACGCAATTATATCACCAATGAAGAAATTTAAATCATTTCACTTTATGCTAAATATTGCGCTGAAGATGTTGTCCAGAAGGACGACGAAAGCTCCGCAACTAAACCAACCTGCTCAGAGAACACTATTAATTGCAAAAGTACATTAGGATTGTCAAACAAAAATAAAATAAAAATTATTTAGGGTTACTGTTTTCATCATCAAAATGTTTCTGATATATGTGTAAAATACTTGGGCACTGTGGTAGTAAGTAATTCCGTATTAGTTTGTTTTTTAGATGTATCACACAGTGAAACAGTATTATTTACTGGATGACGTTTCGAACAAAATTTATTGTTCATAATCATATCACTTATAATCACACGACTTCGAAATTTGTTTCTAAAATGTGATAAATAATAATTAAAATTGTAACTAGGAGGGGGGGTGAAGATTGGTAAGGATTGACAGGGGTTGCGTAACATGAAATAGGATATTAACGGAGAAATGTGTCCAGAAATAATCCTATTGTACACACACACACACATAAAATAAAATGCGATTGTACAGCTAAGTGAATGAATTCGCCGAAAAGAAACTCTTCGCTGAACTTTGTTGTTCTTATATTCATATCTGGATGGGTATTTTCCATGAATTAAAAAGTTAGAAATTTACTGAAAACCAAAAAACAGTAAACAGCTATTTCATTCTAGTTGAGGAACTCTTCAGCAGTGCACACTGGTATTAATTTTGTGGGTTAAAATCACAGGTATCAGGTTAAGAATTGAGCACATTTATTATTTCATTTTGTATTTCAGATGGTACTAGCTTAGTTGAAGTGATAAACTTGTTGTCGAGTTTGTTATGCTCACAAAAATCAGTAAAAATGTTACATGAGAAACCAAGTACGAGCAACTCATGTTCCAGTATATCAATCGTTTAATGAATACATTGGTTGGTGATCGCGCAAAATCACGAATTGGCAGAAGTTAGAGTTCATGGGCTAGCCACTGACTTGGGTCCCATTGACCTAATGGTATACGATCTTGCCTTGTAACCGGAAGGTCCTGGGTGCGTACTGCCGATGATTCCCAAACTAGGATGAAACAGCTGTCCAGTACTCCCTGTGGCTGGTTTTCATTGGTTCTCTAACTGATATCAATCCGTGGTCAAACTCTTCAAAACATAGGTAGGAAACAAATAAATTCATGTTTTCTCATATATGGACTAAACTGAACAATTTTCAGTTAGGGAGAAATAAATATTTACTACTAAGTTATCTGTGTTGCTCAACAGTCACCTGTATTTCCATATAGTTGGCAATAAGTCACGAACCTCTAAACCAGTGACTGAATATCAAAAAATCCAGATCACGAATTGACAGCTCCACCATCTGGATTTCAATTATCCCACAGTTATTGTCAATTTTTGATGAAAAACTGCCCAAAAATCAATTTTATATTGCAATTGTTAGATTTCCATCACAAACTGATATCATTTAGAGAGACCATTTGAAGCAGAACAGGCCTCAGGTAAAAGAGACATCAGGACACTACATCAGATAACCAAGTCTCTATCCAGGAAGAGATCAACCTAGATGATGAAACCAATAAAAGATGCTCAAGGGAACCTGATCACCAAGGAGGAGAGACAAATCAAACAATGGGCTGATCACTTTAAAGGACTCTTGAATCGACCACCACCGGCAACCCGCTCAGAAATACCACCAACAGCACACACGGAAATGCCAGTGGACACCATTTCTCCAACGAAAGAAGAAATCCTGAATGCGATCAAGCTACTGATGTTCGGGAAGGCAACAGGACCAGACGGAATTCCTCCCGAAGCACTGAAGACGACCCCAGAAATTACGGCAGGTGTTCTCACTCCATTACTGCGAAAAATTGGGAAAGAAGGAAAGGTGCTTACCGATTGGACGAAGGGCTACCTCATCAAACTACTAAAGAAGGGCGACTTAGGCCTCTCTCTGCAAGAACTGGCGTGGAATTATGCTCTTGTCCACGCCAAGTAAAATACTAAGTCACATCATCCTGGAGAGAATAAAGGATGCACTGGATACAGAACTCCGCTCCCACTCCAGAACATGCTGGATTCAAGAAAGGTAAATCATGTACTGATCAAATTCCAACTCTACACATCGTCATCACAGAACGAAGCATATAATGGCAGTCTAACCTCTACCTCAACTTCCTTCATTGACTTCGAAAAGGCCTTCTGCAGACAACGTATACCGATAAGTAATTTGGAAACTACTTCAACATTACGGCATACAGTGCCCAAGTTTTCGTCAACCTCGTTCAACAGCTGGCTATATGACAATGCCAAGTGTCACGTGATCCATAACGGAAAAATCAGACAGGCATTCGAAGTGAATACAGGAGTAAGACTAGACTGCCTATTATCACCGATGATATTCTTAATTGTGGTGGACTGGATCATGCATCAGACTGTTGGGGTCGAGGAGTCAGGAATGCGCTGGACCCCCAATCAGAAGACTCTAGAAGATCTTGATTTCCCGCATGGATGATATATGTCTAATGCCACACACACCCGAAGACTTGCAAGCGAAAACCAACAAACTTGGAGAAGAGGCAGGTAGCGAAAACGGGACTGAAGGTGAACATAGAGAAGACGGAGGTGATAAACATAACCAATGAACAGCAACAACAATCAGCACCAATCACCATCAACGGGAGAGATTTGACAGAGGTTGCCTCTTTCACTTATCTGAGAAGCATCGTCCCAACTACAGGCGGAATGGACGAAGACGTCAAAGTTAGAATCGGAAAGACAAGATACGCCTTCATCAACCTGAAATCAGGAAATCTTCCGCACTCAGCATAAAGAACAAGATTCGCATTTTCAACACCAATGTGAAGTCGGTTGTCCTATACGGGTCAGAAACTAGAACTGCGTGTCACGAAAAGCGTTTCCGACAGGTTGCAGACTTCCATCAACAGCTGCCTTCGCTCCATACTGAAGATCAAATGGCTAGATAGAATAAGTAACAAGAAACTCTGACTGGTAACAAAACAACCAAGAGTCGATCGCTCAATAAATATGTAGGGCATATATTGAGGAGGCCGTCAAATGACATCGCACGCCAGGCCCTCGAGTGGGAGGTGAATGGGAAGCGACCAGTGGGTCCTCAGTGCGAGGGTGATATGTAGGAGATTGCTTGGATAGGAGAAGATAGGAGGTTATAAGCAATCCTGGAGCTAGCCAGCTGAAGAAGACAACAGAAAATAGAAGAAAGTGGAGATGTGTTATTGAAGCCCTATGTTCAACTCGGAACGCAAAGGAATAATAATAAAATAATAATAAGAGAGACCACTGAAAAACCAGGAAGCACTGAACAGCCGTTTCGTCCTATTTTGGAACACCCAGTCAGTACGCACCAACGCCTCCACCAGGGATCTAATTATTAGAAAACAAGGAGCATTAAACATATATATATATATATATCTTCCTGGATTAAAACTCTTCAGATGTGCTCACTTACGAAGTTAAACTGCAATTAATCGAGATCTCTTCCTCTCCAATTATTTATCTTCTGTTTAATAAGGCCTACAGGATAACTGCTGTGAAGCTGTAGTCGATGAGATCCCTCATGTGAGTTATGAACCGGATTCTCATCAGTGACAACAGTTGATAATAGGACTAAAAGTTAACAATTAATTGGCTACTGGATTTTAGGCATACAGTGTTGATGAGATATAATTAAGACGAGACAGTTGTCCAGTGATTCTCAATGTCAATATATCTTCATTGCATGTAATGATAATGCTGACAATTCACTGATATTCGGACTAAATATCTTTAGGGTTAGTGTAGTGCCTCCTTGACAATACCATCAACACTAACTTCATTATGAAGTGGACTTTTTGAATTCTCTTCAACAACATAATAATGAGAAATGATAGTAGATGTTAGGTGGAAAAAAGATCATAGACAAGGAGAATATGATTATAAAATAATGGTATCTAGTTGCATATACATACGTGTGATTTAATCATGTGGAATAGTCCTACCTGCCGTAGTAACAATATAATCACTATTTTGGTGACGATGATGCCTGCAATGTTTATCTCAAAGTGTAACAGATATTCTTCATATTACCACTGTCTTTCTTCTTTTTTCCTCTAAAAGACTGTCATTTTTGCCCCCCCAGTCACTGCTACCTCACGTCACCATCCTTCAACTAACTTGTTGATCACTTGATCACCTGAATTCTCCCACTTCATCTTCATTTGTCAATCTCTATGACGATGGTGATGACTCTTCTTTTTAAAGACAAGGAGAAAAAAACAACAAAACAAAACAAATCATGACCACACTTCATTTTCCCATCATATTTGGCACGTAATTTGTTCCCCCCTCTCTCGATTTGATTTGACTTGACTTATATGTTTGAAGGGGGTGATAATCCCTATTCTTCTTTGTCTTCTTATTGAAGACATTTCGTGTTTTCGATGGGAATAATCTGTTATATGAATGTATATCCCATTTTGGTTAACTTTTAATGGGGTTTAATGAAGCAAAAACGATCGGGGTAGACAGACATGCCAGAGTAAGCGATGAAAGGCGAAGAGGAATTAGACAACTGAAGTACAACTTGTTTTTTATGCATGTTTCATTTCTATTCTCTTTTATAATTCCGGGATAGTTTATGCAAAATAATAAATAAATAAATAAAAATCAACAACACCACCGATACACATTCACAACAACGGATCAATGACCCGCATTTTTCAAATTATTATTAGGAAAATGAGTTTATATCACGTTGTGTCACATAGTCAACAGTGTATGTTTCTTTCCCCACGTAGTACCATGAGTGTGATACCAATAATGCATTTTTTTTCAAAGAATATACACATAGGTTATAAAAAATATGTTTGTATTATTATCATTCCCTTCGGTTCTGAGTGAAACATAAGGCTTCAGCAACACATCTCCACTTTCTTCTATTCTCCCCACTTCTCTTCAGCTGGCTAGGTCCACGATTGCCTATAATCTCTCATCTACTCCTCATCAAACGACCTCCTCCATGTCACCCTCACGCTGACAACCCACACATCAATTCCCACTAACTTTTCACTCGAGTGATGGCCTGAATTGAGCGCGATATCATTCGACGACCTCCTCAGCGTATGGCTAATCCATCTCTATTTTCTCCTACATATATTTTGAGCAATAGGCTCTCACCTGTTGGTATGTTGTCAGTCAGAGTTCCTTGTTGCCGGCCGGCCGTTCCTTTGATCTTCAGTATGGAGCCAGCCAGCGAAGGTGGCAGCTGTTGATAAAATTCTGCAACCTTTTGTGGAAATCCTTTTCGCGACACGCACTGCAAGTTTCTGACCCATATAGAAGAATTGACTGAATGTACATTTGTGTTGAAAATCCGAATCATTTGGCTTATGCTGAGTGACAGCAGAAGATTTCCAAACTGGTTTCAGGTTGACGAAAGAGTAGCTTGCCTTTCCGATGCTGGTTGGCTGATTTTCACATCATCATCATCCGTTCCATACCTCGCCTAGTTAACTAGCTTGCTAGTTTTTTAACCGGTTCCAAGCCCAGGTAAACAGGGAAGGTGGGGTGTGGGGCTAGCGATCCTACACTACGAAAGCTAACAAACCACCAGAGGGACTTCAACTCACAAAAGATAAATATTAAAATGTCCGATAAGATATCCTTGATCTAAAAGATATACAGACACTCCTTTCTTTTTAATTTCAATTAGTTCTATGAACAGTGAAAATTTATTCTAGAAATTTTCGTAAAATCGATCAATCTATTGATGAGAACTAACAAATTCGAAACCCACATAAATCATCGTCAGGTATATAGATTGTTTTAAAACATCAATAAACACCAAAGTGTATATTCTGTTTATATAAATCATTAATTTGAACTTATTTATTTATTTATTTATAATCATTAAACAATGAGTCATTTATGGCACAACAACAAGAAAAATAATCAATAATATTGATATAATTATCCTATTAACAGGTAATTAATGTACTTTTAAAGTTTGAACAGTTGCACATGCACACATGTAAATTCTGTGCGTGTATATATTTGTATTACACAAATGCACAGGTGTCATCAGATAGAATTTGGTTTCATTTAGAGAAAAATCTGAACTACGTAATATTTATACAATACTCATAAATAATACTTATGTGTTGAAGTCTGTATTCGTGTTGTTGTTGTTGTTTGCGTATATATGTTCGTGTCTACATTCGTTTGTGTATGTGTATGTGCTCCAGAGTGTGCGAAACGCTAATGAGTGATACTGTCTTTGTCAGTTTGGTTTGTTGTTGTTTTTAATTGCAAAGAAATAGAGTTTTTACGAATTTGACCACGGATTGATATCAGTTAGAGAACCAATGAAAACCACCTAGGAGTACTGGACAGCTGTTTCCTACGTCCTAGTTTAAGACGCATAGGCAGTATGCACCCACTGGAGTTCGAACTCAGAACCTTCCAGTAACAAGGCGAGTTCATATATCATTTAGCCACTGGGACCCGAGTCAACGGTCAGAACATGAATTATAACCTCTGCCAATTCATGACATAGAGCGACCAGCTCGCAATGCCTTCGATGAGTAACTGTCCTCACCTTTGACCTGCTGTACCCTACTTGTCACAGCTTCTCACTAGAACCCATACTGATGAGAAGTCCCAAACTAGGACGAAACAACTGTCCAGTACTCCCTGTGGCTGGTTTTCCAATAGTTCTCTAAATGATGTTAGCTCATGATGAAATCCTCCAACTGATCACTTAATTCTGTGTTTGGGCTGACTGTGATAGCATTACGTAATCGTCAATATTGAGTTTCATTGAAAGATGGATAAGTTTACTCCATAAATTCAATATTTCCATTATATTCCAAAGTTAAACATGATATTTTCTAACTTCTGTTAAATTCTTCTGTATAAACTGACTATATAAGTTATTGTGAAGTTAGTACAGAAGGTATTGCCAAGCCTGATAATATGTGCTATTGTATTTTTATTGCAGGCATTTCTACCCTAACACAATAGTAACCCTTTTAATTTTTATGTTGTGTCATCAATGTTTCTGTCTATTAGTTGTACACTTTGTTGTGATATGCCTATCAAACTTGACTTGGCTTTAAGATGACTTTTTCCAAATGCTTATCGTCAGTTATTAGTGATAATATAAAGTTTACCAAGCTGACAGTGAGAACGTATGCAACTGCATAAAAGTAACTGAAAATCTAAAACGCTAATGAATTCGTAATAGTCTTCAACTAGATCCCTCAAACAATCGTCAGTATGTAGTGTTCAATGTAACAGTTGTATTCAGAGTTGGTAAATTTCAATAGTTCTTCAGTCGGTGAGATATTTTCTTGTACGCTGAAGTTTCTGTAGCAGTTTGATTGATTTTCCGGGGTAGAATAGCTAGCCCCATGCCCAATCTTTCCTCTTTTCCGGGACTCGGGACGGGCTAGAAAACTAGCGAGGCAGTAGACTGGACTTTTACCAACAGCTGAAAACTTGGCTGTCTGGCTCCATACTGAAGATCAAATGGCCTACCGCCTGGTCAGAAAGAATTAGCAACAAGAAACTCTGGCAACAAAGTAACCTAGAGCCTATTGCTCAAAAATACGAAGGAGAAAATGGAGATGGATTCGGATACATTGAGGAGACTATTGAATGACATCGTGCGGAATGCAGGCTATCGCTCTAACGGAAGCCGGATGGGGAGCTACGAGTGAGTCGTCAGTTAGAGGGTGACATGGAGGAGATCGTGTAAGGGGGAAATCACAGATTGTAGATAATCGTGGACCCAATTGAAGATCACAGCAGAGAATAGAAGAAAGTAGAAATGTGTTGTTGAAGACCTATGTTGCACTCAGAACCGAAAGGAATAATAATGATGTAATTAATCGGTGAGAAAGAAGATTTCGACCAATGAATTAAGCACTTTTCGGGGGTGGGGAGGGGAATAAAAAGAAAACTGATGTCTCGTGAAACACTTAAACCTGTATTTCTTATATTTACCACTAGATAAAAACAGGATAAGAAAAAAAAAATGTTTTTTGTATAATTAATAAATGCTTTCATGCATACTTTTATACGCATACTTGTTTGTAACCTGTTGCATTAATGTTCACTTCCCCCCCCCCGGTTCCGCCCACTTATCATACGACATTTTAAGAAAGAAAGGTAAAATAAAAGTATAAAATTTTATTCGAAGTAATAAAAATCTGGACGGAGGAAGGCGACAAAAAGGTGATAGGGGTGACGGGGGGGGCGGGGTAACAGTAATTTAATTCATTAATGAACAAAAGGAAACACAGAATATCTTATCTTATCCTATCCCATTGGTTTTAATACAGAGGGAATGTGGGGGCGAGGAGGAGGAAAGAGACCGAGTTTGTTTGCCGTTTCCCCCTTAATTTTCCAAATAATTTTCACTCTAATAACTTAAATCGTCATTCAAATTATTACTGTGTATTTGCATGTATGATGAAATTTCGCATAAAAAGAAAGTCTAACTGTGCTGTAAAACCTGATAGGATAGATTTCTACTGCAGAAAAAATATTGATAGAGTATTATTAGAGGGGGGGGTGTATTTCTATCTGTATATGCACATGTTTTTAAGTTTATTTAATAAAGTGATTGATTATCGAATCGATTAACTTTTTTTTGTATCTTGAGGATGAGTTGATAGCTGGGAGGCGTGGTGCGAGGGGGGGGGGAGGAAAGAGGAGATAACTGTGGGTGTCGTTTAGTAGTAAATTCAAGTTTTTATGGCTTTTTCGTCTTTTTCCTTCTATTTTTCCTTTTGAATGGTAAAAAAACCAATCCTCGGGAAATTCTGTAATCAGTTCTTTATCTTCGAACTAGAGACCAATAAAACATTTAAAATTGGGAAATATTCAGTGGTTTTTTCTCAAAAGTTGATTTGTAGGGACTGGATTTATTTTTCAAGTTTGACCACGGATTGATATCAGTTAGAGAACCATAGAAAACCAGTCACAGGAAGTACTGGACAGCTGTTTCCTACGTATTAGTTTGGGACTCATCGGTAGTACTCAACCACTGCCAGGGTTCAAACCCAGGACCTTCCGGTTACAAGGCAAGCTCGTATACCATTCAGTCACTGGGACCCAAGTCAGTGGCTAGCCCATGAACTCTAACTTCTACCAATTCGTGATTTCAGCCCAACCGCTGCCAGTCAGTGTCATAGGCGAGTATTTCTCCTCATTCCTGACAGGATGGTAGTTTTGTATGACTCAAAGTATTTAATATAGGAATACATATCTGTGTTATGCGGTCCCCTCTTTGTTAGACCTTCAGTATTGTTATTCTTAAAGTTAACTGGTTCCTACTTCATATAATTTAGAGAGAATTACTGGAAACCGTAAATTGTCGGACAACTGGATGCTCACAATGCTGAAGAGTTCCATACTGGGATAAAAATGCCTATCTGACGCCCTCTGATTTTTAACTTCTTTCTGTTTGTTACTCAGACTACACTTTAATGCAGAGATTTAAATACTTCACTTTCTGTTGGTAGATCATCAACACTGTGACCTCTTCTACAGATTAGAATTCTTTTCACACCAGACAGGTTTAATAGTCCTAACATAAAACATGATGTACAGTGCTTTGTATATAAAGTTGAACACAGTTGCTCAGGTCGTATTTTATTTAATTTCACTCTTTAGCACCTAATCCTTCAAGCTTATTAGTATTATCAGTATGAAAAACTGCTCAGTTAGGCTAGAAATTGAATATAATTAACCTTATTCATTTATACTTGTGATCTCTCATTGACATTCCTGGATCGAATCGACCAGCTTTGAATAGTGGCTGTATTTTACCGTGATTCCTCCAGTATCCACAAGAGATGATACTCCTGAATGAAGAAAGCTTTGGAGGTTAAAGTGATGAATGCTAGGTTTTGGTCTTGTTGAGAAAACCATCATTCACTGGGGAACGAGTTCAGTCAAATGGTGATTTCCAAACAGCACAAATCGAGCATTTGGGATTCCCCTGCTATTTGCCACCAATCGAGTAACTTGAAGATAATTAGGCAAAAAAGAGGCGTAAACCGACGAATGACACTGGAAACAGATATAGCTCTGAGAAGAAAATTTGTTTCTCGAAACCTAACCTAAACCTACCTCAGACCAACCCTAACATCTCCCTAATTGAGCTTAACCCTGACCCAAATCTAACGTAAATCTTACCAGACATCTCGTTGAATATCATGACACTTTATGAAGCATATTTTTTCATGAATATAGTATCATTTGCTTGGTTTCATTAACTTGCTGACTGAGCGTTTCAAGGTCATTGGTGGTTTCGTGCCTCTTCAGCGCCTAAAGTTTAACCTCTCCAATCATTGTCTCTAAGCCATCAGTCATTCAATTTCTTGAAACAGAAATAAATGATTTCTAAGCGTCTCTGACTGCAGCGACCACTGGGCGATGTGGGTTAGAATCTCTTCAGAAGGGAAATGAGTTCCTTCGAAGGTAGCAGATACGCTTTGCTGACTGGTGAGTGCCAACTAGTACGAAACATAGGTTTAAGCAGGGCTTCCTACTGATTGCCTCTAGCCATCTAATATCACTAATTCAAAGTGCACTGTGATGGAGAGCCACCTAGTGGCATGGTGGCCAAAGCGCTATCCACTAGACCACGAGAGCCACTGTCTCTTGTGCAACGGGTCATATTAATTTAATTTAATTTTAGATTCTCCCGTCGATTGATTGGACCGAAGTGATCGGTCTCAGGTTGACATGTCGGCTTCTTGAGCAGATGCTTCGACGATGTCTGGGTGTTTAATTAGTATTCAATTGGTGGATGGTGAGTAGCAGTGGAATCCAGGATGCACATTTCGTGCTATTTGGGACTCGTCATCTGGATGTACCTGCTTTGGCATTTGAAAATATGGGCACTGGGTTTGAGCCTCGGTGGGAACATCATCACTCACTGAGAAATGCAGGTACATCCAGCTGACGAGTCCCAAATAGCACGAAATGCGCATCCTGGATTCCACTGCTACTCACCATCCACTAGTTAAATACAAATTAAATGCCCAGACATCGTCGAAGCACCTGTACGAGAAGCCGACATGTCAACCTGAGACCGAGCACTTCGGTCCAATCAATCGACGGGAGAATTTAAAATTCACTTATATTTATAAGGATAGTTTAGAAATAATTCGTACTAATTAGTAATCATCACTAGTTAACCGGAGTGATTTAAACACTTTTCGTTTTCTGAAGCGTTCAATATTTTATTATCATAAGTAGATTCTCATCTTATTCAGACAGATGAATCGACTCCCCTTGATTTGTGGTAGGGGATATAGTTTACTTGCGAAACTTTTTACAAGTCACATATCTGTGGACAAATTATAAGGCTGAATAGTGTTCAGATGAAGTAAGTGTGCTGTACTAGTACCACTAGTCTGTTCACTGTTTCATTAAGATTACTGTACATCACAATTTCCTTGTTTTCAATGAAGTTTTACAAGTGAATGACACAGAGATTATTTCATTCTTAATGTGGAATAAAACTCTTTCAAAGAGACATTTGCTTTGCTTATTTAGTTATATTTGTAATTAATAGCTCTGCGTCTATGAGAATCAAGTTTTTGGCATTCATAGAAAATGTAGGCGAGTTTGCCTTTGTATCTCGCCTTTTCAAATAGGAAATAACTCAATCTGCCTTCTAAATTTTCATCAGTACGGCTAACAGACAAGCCATAACTGATTGCTTCATTTATTCATTGATCATCTCTACGTAAAGACGAACTAAAACGGCAGTGATTCAACCATTACTGAATAATCTTCAGGAAATTTTCACTTATCAAGTATTGGTTTTGTAGGGATTTTGTTTGATTGGCATAGCATATGTAATGAATTGGCAGATGTTAGAATTCATGGACTGCCCATTGGGTTGGGTCACAGTGAGTGACTTAATGGTCTACGAGCTATCTAGCTCGCCTTGTAACCAGACGGTCCTGGATTCGAATCCTGGTGGTGGGGTAGGTGCTTACTACTGAACCAGAGTCCCAAACTAGGCGGACGAAACAGCTGTCCAGTACTCCTTTTAGCTGGTTTCCCAATGGTTCTTTAACCGATGTCAGCTCATGCTGAAACCCTCCAACCAATCCAATTTTCACTTCTTCAGAATATTAAACATGTTATGTTATCTGTATCCAATAGTTGTCTGCTCATGTATATATATACTTACTGTAAACACAAATGTGAAGCTATAATGTGAGTTAATATACATGTATGTATGAAACAGCACTATTAGGGAACAAAAAAGATGCGACATCTAAATGTCATGTGTTTCGATCAATTCAACTACTTATCTGTTAAACCGATTTGATTGTCAATGCCAACTAGTTTGTATTAATTTCTATCAATTCGTGGTAACTCTAAACATAAGTAACCCAAACGAAGGATCGAATTAAACGGACGTAATGATCTTGATCAGTAAATCAGGTGAGCTCATACTAAAATTGAGAATATATATGGGTACAGTACATGAATCAGGTTGCAAATTCCTTTACGAGGCAGTATTTCAGTACTTTAGGGATAACAGGCTTATAGGCAGTGTGTAGATGTAGAGTTGTCCTGTCTTTAAAGAGGTATGCAGTCACTACTGATGGATATATGTACAGATGTCCAGTCTGCTGTTACAAAAAATCTATCCGAGAAGACATGCCGTCGCTTTTTAGGTTCATAGGTGCTGCAGAGTAGTGAACAGGTCACAGATCAGTATGATGTACAGTTATCTGGATAAATTTATGTTCAGAAATTGGTTTGGACTATTACTAAAGATTCCAATAAAGAAGTAAGAGTTTTTCTTGGGAAACACACACACACTAGACAACTACCCAGTATTACTATCTTTTTAAAAATTGAAATTGATGTCTATAAAGGAGTTCTTTAAATTCAGCATATTTACTACAGACTCATCTGATTGGCCGAATAAGGTCATTACGTCCGTTAAATTTCAGTCTCTCGTTTGAATCGATTGTCAAGTATTGGTTTTGTAGGGATTTGTTTGATTGGTTGGATGATTTCATCATGAGCTAACATCGGTTAGAGAACCATTGGAAAACCGTCTGGGAGTACTGAACAGCTGCTTCTTCCTGGCTTGGTGAGTGCGTACTGATGAGGAGTCCCAAACTATGCTGACGAAACAGCTGTCCAGTACTCCATGCAGGTTTTCCAATGGTTCTCTAACTGATGTCACCTCATGATGAATCGATTGTGTGTAGAGTTACCCAGCTGGTGATATATTACTGAATTACAAGGATGTTAGTGGCTTTTAACAAACAATTCATATGATCAAAAATAAAATTAAAATTTATGCTAATAGTTGATCTTATGTAATGTTGCATGCTTTCTTTTCAGAATAAATAAGAATGAAAAATCCAGAAGGTATTTCATCAACTACATTTAAACAAGAACCAACCGACGACAATTCAAGTCATCAACCTCATTCATCAACTTCATCTATTAACCAATCTTGTCATAATCGACTTATTAATAGTAATAATAATATTTATTTGAGTGACCAACATTTTAATTTGACTGCCTATCCATACTCGAACGCTGTTACCATAGATACAATTAATAAAACAAATTCAATGTTATCAATAACAGATGAGAAATTGACACCAACATCAGAGACAATAATAACAAATAATTTAATAACTAAGAAATTTCAAAATCCATTTATTAATTTTAATTTAACTAATCAATTTAATTATCCACTTTCTTCACTTCCACTATCACCTTCCTCGTCTTCTCATCAAACTGGTGATAGTATACAGTATGTTAATACCTCATTACAAGATGTGAATTATTCAACTTCAACAACAAGTATACTAATACCATCATCAATATTCGATGCTTCTCAATCACCAACAGCTATCACAGCATCCAATTCAACTATGAATAGTAATTTAAATACAAATACAAATACAACTGATTCATTACATAATCAAAGGGCAAATATATCTCGTAATAGTTTAAAAATTGGTCTTTTAAACTCTGTAACGCGAACATCACAGTCATCAGTGTCGTCATCTCCTGTAACATGTTATCATACTTCAAAAAAATCATCAACACTGACAACATCAACACACAATCGATTATTAGGCAATCAAGAATGTGGAATGTCATCACGTTCAAATGTACAGAATGATCATTCTCGTCCTTTTAATCCTCCTCCTCCTCAACCTCCGCCTCCGCCTCAGAATCAACCAGCACCTACAACGTCTTCACATCCTCACCATCATCATCGTCATCATCATCATCATCTTCATCATTATCGAAATACATCGATTTGTTCAAGAGCATCATATATGTGTCGAAAGTGTAAAACACATGGGCATAATATCCCTGTGAAACGACATAAGCGTACATGTCCATATACAAACTGTACATGTATTAAATGTCATCTTGTTGATCAAGGAAGAAAAGTTAGTTAGTTAGTTAATATATATTATATATATTTATTTATTTATTTATTTTAAATACTAATAGTAATAAAATTCAACAAAGGGGTATTCTCTCATTTAGAAGTTATCATTTGAGCACTCATTTATCCGATATAATTTGTAGCCTGACAGCATAAGACATGTTGTTAAGTCATTCAAACACCTAGGTGCATTGTTGAAATAGTATTTGAACACATTTGTTCTCATGTATTCTCATGTAGCCTAGCAACATGTCTTATACGGTCAGCCAATTTTCCTTACATTGATGATATAGGATTGTATATTCATCCCTTTGTCTACTGTGCGTCGGCGGCACAGCGATTAGGACGCTCGCCGACCACTGTCATGGTCCAGAGTTCAATCCCCGGCCGACGCACACCTGATATCTATGGTTGGCCTGCTAAATTAAGGCTACCAATATCACATGCTGAAAATTTCATAGTTGTACTGTGTGGAATCAAGGTTTAATGAAAATAAATAGAATTACTGATCCACTTGAAACTAGACTTCAAGAGAATGATAACGGCGATTAGGCTATTGCAAGTATTTAAACATAGATGAGTTCTACGCAGGCTATTTTATTGCTACCGAAAACTTCCGAAGTTTTGAATCAGTAATAAGTTATTAGATAAATAAGTTGAATTCATTTTGAATGTTATGAAGACCTGTAGATTCAAATGGACAGGTAAAAAACATGGTTATCATTAGTCGATGGTAACTATCATTTGGCGGAATCCCTAGCGCACGTTGAATTTCGATGTACCTGTATTCTAATGTGTGTGTGAGTGAGTGAGCGGGCGAACGATCAAATGACGGTATTCAAACAAACTCGAACCTAGCACCTATTACTTATAATGCTACAGACTTATTCCCTAGGGGCATTCAGTAGACCAGAGCTTGGAATGAAGGACAGAACCAGTAGTTCATCTATGTCATCAACTGAAAGTATAATTGAGTAGAAATTTCAACTGACCAACTAAAATCTACAGTATCTTACTGGTTATTTTTTATTTTTCAATATACTTCCATATCGTGTCGGTCAGTTACGAAGATGACCTTATAGACTAAACTGTTATAAGTTTCAGACATCATAAAAAGTTAGAGAAGTCTACTACTGTTTAACAGTAAATCGAATTATTACGTAATAATATGATTTCATTTTGGTAGGTACTAATTTACGTGGAAAATACCAAATTATTCAGCAGGTATTTCAGTGGTAGGATAATCGCCAACAATACTCGTGATCCGAGTTCCATTCCCGATCTATGCAGCTATAAACCTCGCTTAACCGGAAGTAATCCCAGCAGAGACAAAAGGTCGATAGTGAGACTACCTACTCCACTCCTTAAAAAAGCACCACAAGTACTGACAACTGGAAGCTCAATCCTGAAAAAGAAACTATCGATTCATTATTCGTAATGCAATCTACATTCAAATTAAGTAGCCATGTGGGTAACGTTTTTCAGTTTACGAAGATATATACAGGGACTGGGTCTTAGTGGGAACAGTATCATTCACTACGGCATGCAGGTATATCCATCTGACGACTCGTAGTGTGGGACGGAACACGCATCATAAATGCTCCTTCTAGCCATCAGCAAACACAATAAACTTCGTCCTTCGTGTCGCTTATCACCCCCAGGAAATTGTCTTCAAGTTGTAAACTACACAGCACAACATTCAAAGAAATCATGTTTTGCCTTCCTAAATACACTGGAATATCGTCAAATCAGTGTGCACCGTGATGGCGAGTTACCTAGAATGGTGGCCACATTGCAAACCTTACTGATAGAATTCAGTCTGCACCGAAAACAGAACTAGACACATCACACTAGTTACTAGTGTCCAATCAAATCATATTAGAATTATTTTAAATACTGTCATAATAACTCAGTGATCGAATTATTCCAGGCGATTTGAAATATCCATGATCTAAGTGCTTATGTCATCTTTGTTATCTCTGTTTTATATTCAGGTTGTTGCTAGACAGATCGCATTATATCGTGATCAGAAGGGAAATTCACATCGTGATATACACGATCAATTAGATGGTAATCGTGTACAACCATCTAACAATGGAAGCTGGCGATCATCTTCAATTTCATCGCTCTCATCAACCACAACCACCATCTCCACAACAACAACAACAACGAGAACATCGGTAAATACAAATTTAGAAATCAATAAAACTGATGAAATAAAAATCAATAAGAATTTAAACAATAACCGAAGTAATAATAATAATCATATATCTAATCATAGTGGAATACATACTACTATAAATGATAATAATAATAATAATAAAACGAATTCAGTCTTACTACCATTATCCCACTCGAGTTCATTAAGATCAATGGTTGCATTAATAGATGAGAAACAGACACTTACCACTGGTCCACACTGTCGAAGATGTCGTAATCATTCAATAGCTGTTACATGGAAAGGTCATAAAAAAACTTGTCCATTTCGAAACTGTCCATGTGATCCATGTCGATTAATTAATGTGAGAAAGGATACAGAGAAGACGCTTAGAGAAATGGTAAGAATAATTACTTTGTTTTTTTTAACGTTTTGAATTTTTATGTCCAAGTTAAAAGATGGCGTTGGATAGAGTCGTCGTGGGTAATTGGTAAATTCTTATTTATTTATCTATACAGGGTCGAATTCCAAACTGTTTGGTATCACTGACGATGATACTGTCATTATCAATAATGTTTTCATTCCCTATTGTCAACTCTTGTTGGTTGGTGACTGTTTCTAAAATAAAATGCTATTCCCTTCTCGATGAAATGAAAATCCGACTGGTGTCCTACAACGCTGTTCTAAGCGGCCCAACTGAAATCAACAGGGGCTATTACAGCCAGCTGTTATGCAGACGGATGATGCACAACTGTCCACTTACCACTATTCATTATTATGCTCAATTAAGTCTCTTCATGTCAGTCTTAGTCATAAAACAGAGAGAAGGAGGTTTTTAATTGTCTGCCAGACTATTTGGGATAGTCTGTTGGCATCCACTTCATCACTGATAGTCTGCCAACGCAAGACTATTTCAGTCAGTTTCAGAATTATCTATTAATGTGCGTAACTGTCTTTGAGAAAGAAAGCTTTCATATCTTATAAGTAATATTAATAATTCACATAAATTGAATACATATAGGATATAAAAGAGAATATATATGCTACTGTAATCGTGCGTCGATGGCATAGCGGTTAGGATGCTGGCCGACCATGTACATGGTCCGGGATTTGATCCCCTGCCGATGCACTCCTTCAACTCTCTAAGGCAGAAATAAAAAGCTGGTAAAGAAGAAAGGTTGGGCATGAGGCTAGCAACTCCATCCTGTAAAAATAAACACTGCTACAGAAACTTCAAGCCTGCAGCTTGAGGCCCTATGTTCCACTGGGAACATGAAGGAATAAAAAAAACCTAATCACTAGAAAATTATATGAAAATGAACTATAGTCAATGGAAAATTCCTTTTGACTTCAAACCGTTTCGCCTCATTCAGGCTGCTCCAGCCACATGAACTGAATAGAAGTAAGTAATGAGACTCAAATCCGGTATCCATAGTTTCAAACGCCAGGGAGTTATGAATTCTCATATCGGTTAACTAGTAGCAGTATAGTATCACGCTATATCACTCCATTGTCATTTGTGGTATAAACCTGAGCACAAACTGTGATTTGAATAATTTCATTTCCCAAAAAACAACTGTATTGATTTCGCACCTAAAACTGCATAATTTGCAAAATGACGAATTTCGATTCAATATATTAGCAATTCGCCTGAGTACTTAATGAGAATTCGGGGTTTTTCGAATTGATTTAACTTTCTGAGTCGATTCAAACCGAATACACACTGATGAGCCAAGCGTCTGTCTGGCGTTTAAACCACTTCGACCTGTCTTGCAAACAAGGATTACTATTTTTATGTGAGTAGCTTCCAAATACACATACTAATCAATCAGTCGTATATAATTTCATGCTCGTAAATTTTCAGCATTATTTTTCCATCGAGTTATCAAGTATGAGTTAAAATTAAAATCTGGGGCCATTAAACATGAGTATTATTAAAATTTATTATTATTATTATTTTAAGTATTGGTTTGTAAGGATTTCGTTTGATTGGTTGGAGGATTTCATTATGAGCTGACATCATTTAGAGGATCATTGGAAAACCAGCTACAGGGAGTACTGGACAGCTGTTTTGTCCGCCTGGTTTTGGACTCTTCCTCAGCAGTACGCACCCACCACTAGAATTCGAATCCAGGACCGTCTGGTTACAAGGCAAGCTAGATAGCTCGTAGACCATTAAACCACTCACTGGGACCCGATCAATTGGCCAGCCCATGAATTCTAACTTCTGCCAATTCACGACATAGCGCAACCATTTCGCAATGTCTTCTTCGATGAGAAACTGCCCTCATTTTCGAACTTATTATTATATAAAATGAATACTTTCCGTGAAGAAAGAAAGATAGAAGGATGGGAAATGTATTTCAACCTTTCAGATAACACTAATCTTTTCTCTCATCCCCTCTCTCTTATTTCTAGGTAAGTCATAGTGAAATGAAACCTTTTACAGGTACTTTTAAAGAAAATCGTAGCAGCTTTCCAACATATACACCAAGATTGGCAACACAGGCGAACTCGGTTGTCTCAGAGGCTAATAATCGACGATTTGACTATTTACCCAAATCAATTCCTTCAAACTATACAAATGGAAATCAACCGGTGGAACAACATTTTATTCCGTGTACACAGGAAAGTGTCCTGCTAAGACCACCAAATTCGTCAACATGCTTAACACAACTCTTACATAATAATAATAACAATAATAATAGTGGTAATAATGTGCTGATAAATCCATCCTATTCCCAATTCAATCAGAAAACAAATTCACGACCGAATTCTATCGATTCAATGCATTCTCAGAACAGCTCAGATATTCATTCCAATAGTAATAATAATTCTAATACACTTCCGAATTTATCTAATCCTTCTAATGTCAATCATCTTAAAGTACACTTAAAATCTGCAAATCAATTAAAAGCATCAAATCCTCCTCCATATCGTGAATTGACTCATCTTTCATCCTCTGACTGGTGGATTCAACCAACCAACTTGTTGGCAACATCAACTCAATCATTGTCAAATTCCAGTATTACCTTTTTACCATCAAATTTAACACTGCCAGTGAATTCATTACAAAATCAAAATCCTCTAATTGATGATTATATGCAGTTGGATAGAATAACCTTAGAGAATATGAATCAAAAAACCAATAATAATAATACTGATGGCAACACTGTTGAATATGGTTCTACAATAATGACGACGGCAACAGCGACAACAACGAGAGCAGCGACAGCAACAGCAACAACAACAGATGTCTCGCAATTAGGCTCAGTCGACGATTACTATCAACAATCAATAATGAAAAATGATTTAATCACTGACAATAATTCTGATTTCATTTGCAATGATATTGATAATAATAATAATAGTAATAGTAATAACAATAAAAATTACTACTATGATAATATAGACTACATTAGTTGCATTGGTGACTTTCGAAATCTACCAACATACACACCGAAGACAAATCGATGTCAGGGAAACAATCCTATGGGGATGATGATGATGAATCAGAATACAAGTAATACTATTCCGGCTACAGCATCGACTACTACTGTTAATGGTAATAACAATAATAATAGATTTGCTTCATGTTTTAACTCTCAGCTGTCGAGTGAAACAGCTTTTTATTGTCCTGAAAGAGTATCAGCTGTTGCGGCTGCAGCTGCGGCGGCCGCTGCTATGGTTGCCATGACACCAGGGATCAGTAATTCACCAAGACACTGTTCTCATCATCATTATCATCACCATCATTGTTATGCGCATACACATTGTCATGTTAATCAAAACTGTCGAGGAGATATACCGCCGCCACCACCACCACCACCACAGTCACAAAGACATGAAGAAGACAATCTAGGTGGTATTGGTGATGCTGATGATGATGGCGAAGGAATGGAAGAGGATTATGATGATGATGAAGATGATGACGATGATGATGAACTAGGCGATGAAGATCCTAAAAGATACTATCATCATTATCATCATTTGATTGGTCAACCAGTCTCACCTCAACACCACCAACAACAACAACAAAATCAGAAATCTTATGATATAACAGATATTCCAGGATCTTATGCTAATTTAGAACAGAATAAAACTGTTAGAGGATATTTCCCTTTTGATAGTAATCACACTAGTCAAGATGAAACTCGTCCACCTCTGGGGAATAAAACAAGTATGGTGGGCGGAGATACACTGGCATACATTGATGATTACCGTGATCAACCAATCGAATACTATTCAAGATTTAATAGATCTCCAAAAGATTGGAAAACAACCAGAGAAACTGATAATATTAGATCATCTCAACAAGAACCAGCCGCATTGGTACAGTATACAGGAAATAACAGTAAAAAGTATGACTTACGTCTTACTGGACCACTTCCAGCAGTTTCATTATCAACCATTAATGGAGTGTCATCAGTGCCATTTTCTCAGTTAACTGCAGAAAATTTTCGTGATTCTAATTTAACGACAATTTCATTATCTTCATCGTCTGATTGTATGCCTGACAATATACAAACAAATTTAACTAATTCTTTAGCATTCCTACCTACAAATATTAGTGCATCATTTAGTCTGGATTATTTAAATCCAGTCTGGAGAAATCAATCCATTCACAAAATGAATCAATCCCTTTCCGATATGCCTACACAAATGGATAATAATGATAATGATAATAATAATAATAATAATAATAATAATGGGGATGACAGTGATAATGCCAGTAAACAAATACACTCTAGGCTTTTAATAAATCAAATTCAAAATTCAAAATTTGAATTTTCAAAACAAATTACTACTCAATCTGATAATGGTGTTATTACTGTTGTCAACGATGATGAGGATGACGATGATAATGGTGATGGGGATGGTGACGGTGATGAAAATCGATCAATATGGTCTTTAAATGCAATACAACAAGGCGAGTGTAATACTACCGAAATAATACCGATTAATCAATCAAATTTTTTGACAATGAATAGTATGAATTTTGAATCGGCGAGTGGAGTAAGAGATTCAAGCTTATTAATGAGAGGATGACATAAAATAATTTAATTTTTATGTAAGTTAAAACTTTTGGTATTGTTTGTTATCAATGTAAAGTTTTATTGCTTGATTGGTTGGAGGATTTCATCATGAGCTGACATCATTTAGAGAATCACTGGAAAACCAGCTTCAGGGAGTACTGGACAGCTGTTTCGCCAGCCTAGTGTGGGACTCCTCTTCAGCTGTGCGCACCCACCCCCATCGACAGGGTTCGAACCCACAACCTTCTGGTCACAATGCGAGCTAGCTAGCTCGTAGATGATTAAGCCACTGAGACCCGACCCCATGACCAACCCATGAATTCTAACTTCTGCCAATTCATGACATGATGAAATCCTTCAACCAATCAAACCAAAAACCCTACCAAACCAATACTTGATAATTTTGTTACTTGAGTTGTAAATGATGATTGAATTTCTGTTAAAAGGGTGTTTAACTCCATTAGAGTCTATGCAAATCAATTATTAATTTAGGATGAAAAAATTGAGCAATAATTCGTTGAATGATATCATTTCGGGGAAAAAAACAGCCTTCGAGATAACGGAATCTAAGAAAACCCAAAATCTGAATATTTATCTACTATCACTAATCTAGACATAAACTTCAAGATAATCTACCTAAAATTCTAATGAGCAGTGATAATTTGTGGGATTAATCGACTTTTGTCAGGACTCATAAGAATTTCTTTTGGATAACACAACCTCAAATCAGTGTCATTGATGAGTATTTTTCCTCAGACACCAAATTTGGTGGGCCTGAGTGGTCACAACTTCCTACTAAAACTTCACGCAAGTTCATCCTGTAGTCAATCACTAGTCATCAGTGTCTTAATTTCATATATCCCTAGTTGGCAGAAGTTATAATTCATGGTCCATAGAATTCCATCTGCACTAAAGATAGAACTAGACACATCACACTACTTACTAACAAGTGTCCAATCAAAAATATCAAATACAGCTCTATAGGAGGTCAATCGCAACCCCGAATAGCTCAGTGGCTGGTAATGTCTCTGACTGCAGCGATCACTGGGTGATGCGGGTTCGAATCTCTTCAGAAGGGAAATGAGTTCCTTCAAGGTTGCAGATACGCCTTGCTGACTGACTGGTGGGTGCCAACTAGCACGAAACCTAGGTTCAAGTAGGCTTCCCTGTCGATTGCTTCCGACCATCTAATATCAACATTTCAGAGTGCACCATGATGGCGAGTCACTTAGTGGCATGGTTGCCGCATTGCAAACTTGACTGGTGGAATTCAGTCTGCACCAAAGAAAGGACTACACACATTACACTAGTTACTAACTAGTGTCCAACAAAGAATCCCATCTCATTGATTAAATGGTCAATAGCCTGACCTCGCTAGTTAAACTTTGTGGCTTCAATCTTCGATGGGGTGATGGCCACATACTGCTACCAAGTGCCTCAAAGTAAGAGAAAACAGCCATCCAGTACTCCCTGCTTGTTTTCAGCATTCCTCTAACTGAAGTCAGTTTCTGATTAAACTTGAAATCAATCCAATCCCTGTAAAGCAACACTTGAAAACTTATAGTAATGGTGACAGCGTTGTATCACTAATTTGACAAAAGTTAAAAATTATAGACTAATGGACTAAATAGTGAAATTATTATTATTATTCCCTTAGGTTCCGAGTGGAACATAGAGCTTCAACAACACATCTTCACTTTCTTCTATTTTCTGCTGTCCTCTTCAATTGGCTAGCTCCACGTTTGGTCAGAATCTCTTATCTCCACCTCACCAAATGATCTTCTCAATGTCACCCTCACACTGACGACGCACTTGTCACTTGCCATTGGGATTCCACTTGAGCAATGGCCTGGTGCACGATGCCATTCGATAGCCTCCTCAATGTAGGCACAATCCATCTCCATTTTCTTCTGAATATTTATTGAGCTATCGGCTCTTGGTTGGTTTGTTGCCAGCCACAGTTTCTTGTTACTAATTCTCTCTTCCTGGCTATGATGTGCATTACAAGTTTCTGACACATATAGAGGAATTTGTTGACTTAACACTGGTGTTGAAAATACGAATCTTGTTCTTTATGCTGACTGAGCGACAGCAGATTTCCAAAATAATTTCATGTTGATGAAGGCTTATCTTGACTTTCAGATTCTGGATGATTGGCTTTCAAATCTTCATCAGTCCCACCCGCCTGTGGTTGAAACGATGCTTCCTAGATAAGTGAAGGAATTAACCTCTGCCAAATCTTTCTCGTTGATGGTAATTGGTGGTGGTCGATGTTGGTGTTGGCGGTGGTTGGTTATCTTTATCACTTCCGTCTTCTTTATGTTCACCTGGAGTCCTGTCTTCGCTGCCACACTCTTCAGTCAGTTTGCTAATTTTCGCCTGTAAGTCTTCTAGTCTGTGTACCATTAAACATAAATCATCCACCAAGCGAAATCCAGATCTTCTTGAGTTTTCTTATCGGTAATATACTGGCGTGAAAACACCTACCAAGTCAGTGAACGCAGACTCCTGAAGAAAAATAGTTCTGAACTAGGAGGAAATAGTTGACTAATGTCTCTTAGAGTTGAACAGTACTCTAAACAATACTGTTTTGCGACAAAAGTTCCACACAAACACACAATTTTGACTGTGTTAGAGAAGTTTAAGATCAATCAATCCAATGAATGAGCATCAGAAAAGAACGAAATCTACGTGTAGAATTTCTTCCCAATTATATTTTATTTAGTTAGTCTGTTTTCTTGGTGACTTCATCATAAACTTCATAGATTAAGTTCCTTTAGTGAGTGTTAACAACTAAACGGTATTATTTATCTTGATTTAGAATGACCATTCAAAATACAGTGAATACAGTTCATTACATTTAACTCATTATTGATTTATTAGTATCTAGCCTCTTCAGTATAACCAAATAGAGATTACATATACACAATAAAACGTCATTCTTCCACTCCATTCAAACACAAATAAATACACAGACAGTTAAAGATGCACGCATATACAAATGACAATCTTTCATGTGGTTTATGAAGCATAAAATACTACCACTCATCACTTCACATAATCTCATTGTTTTGTTTTGTCTTCTTCAAGAAGTCATTCTACTACACGATATTAATGTCAACGGGGCCAGTTCGTTAGTTAGTTAGTTAGTTGATCGGTGGTGTTTGTTGTTCTTCTTATTTTATTTTTTGTAGGTGTTATTAAATCCAATCAACTATTTCTCCCTCAACTTTTCATGGTTGTCCATCTTTTACGCCGAAAATGTGTAACAATAAAATACTGCTACTACTACTAATATAAGACTGAACAACAAACGGAAAAGGGGATTAAATATAAAAAAGTATATGGGTGTGTTGCTAACCCACATTATTATCAACACTAAAATTCATAATAAAGGGATTTATATCGATGAAATACTGTGTAGTGTTTTCACCATCCCACTCTTCTGAAAACAGTTGCTGACCCCTTTCTGATTGAGTTAATTTTCTATTCACAATTACACTTTACAGGATTTCATCATGAGCTGCCATCGGTTAGAGAACCATTCGGGAACCAGTTGGGAGTACTGGATAGCTGTTTCGTCAGCCTAGTTTGGGACTGTCCAGCAGCATGTACCCACGACCTTCCGTTTACGAGGTGGACTCGTAGACCAGTAAGCCACTGGGATGCGATCCAATGGGGAGTCCATGAATTCCAATTTCTATCGATTCCCGATATAGATTTAACGCCACCACTAGCCAATGTCACGGGCGAGTAACCATCCTTTTGCCCCATCCTCTGGTTACGACTTCTGACTAGAACCCCAGATACTTCCTGTATAGGGCCAGTCGCTAGTAAGCATCAGATTAATTGTCAAGTATATTTCTAATGAAGCCTGAATTTATACTGATGAACTTTTCCACGAACATACAGACAGCAAACAAATTGTCTCATTCATATAAATGAAATACAAATACAAATTTATTTCGTCTAATTTTCTTTCCTTTAAAGTTAAGATCATTTTTTACAATTCAATTGTGTTTAACACTAGTATCGATTGAACAGAACTTCATACACTGAATCCGTTGATCGATAATTAGGGTATAGTCAGTTTCATATGTCTAATTCTTAGTGTTGGTGCTAAGTGAATTCCGTCAGGCATGTTTTTGCAATGTGATCACTATTCTTAGTGTGTTATAAATAGATTTTAGGTGATTTTAAGCAACTGGTAGGATGCTCATTGTCAGCACCTATGCTAAAATCTGCGCACATGATATTGGTTTCTCACATTGTAACAGCAGAAGGCAAGACACGGAAGCAAGAGTATATTTTCAATTGATCAAACCCCTATTTATATCTATACAGTTCATGTTCTTTAACCAGTCATTGAGCATGTGATTTCGTTTTACATTAAGCCACATGAAATAGAATGTTCAAACACATATAGTATTCTGATGCTAATGCAGTGTTGAACTGTGGGAATATTTGAGAATAATATCCGTTGGCAGACATTGTCTGTATCACACCAGCACAACATTAGTGATTATACCAATGTATTCAACACAACTGCAAAAGAAGGTTACAGTGGTAACATCTCTAATTGCAGCACTAGATGATTCGGATTCAAATCTCTGAGGATAAATATCATCCCCTTCGGGATATAACTCAGATCTAGTTGAATAACGATTTATTAAACTGCGAGAACACAATGACTTACGATGAAATTCCATACATAAATAAGCTTTCAAGTGCAAATCCTATGATTAATCACAGATTCACAGATTAATGTCTGACACTTTACCACTTCTAACAGTCCGTAGTGTAACACATTCGTAATGGTGTATCATTAGTGGATAACAGTTTATACTAGCAAATTCTTCGATGACATCCTTAAACTGAAGTGCTGATTGGATAGATCTCTGTAGTTCTTCAAATTCTGCCATCTTATAATGTAAATGAATAAAGAATACTTTGACTGATGAATGGTTTATTTTTCAACTATCTAGTATTGTCATTATTATCCCGATGAATCCCTACCACAATAACAATCTACATTCTCCCTAATTATTTTGATTTCTTTTTTTCAAATCTATAGGAGATTGACATCCCAACAATTACAAGCCAATCTTGCCAACAGTCCTAGAAAGAGAAAAGAAGAGGAAGACTGCGATTGAAAAATCACATTCCCTGTTTCATAGAATAAATAAATAAAGTCAATCTATCCTTATCTGATACATTCCAATTATACTCTGTTTATTATAATCTATATTATGTAAATTAATCTAAAGTGAAGTTATCTATCCATGGCGACATTATGCCCATCCTTCCTCATAAATGGCGAGTTGATTCTTTTCTCTCTCTTTCCCTGTCATCATTATTTCATCTCATCTTCAAGTACTTCAAAAATGTCTACTTATTTCTAGGGGAATTTCATTCTCTTCTCTCCAAAAAGCTGTTTCCCTCCCCACCTCTCCCCTGTTTTTTTTTTTCGCTCTCATCTAATTGTCATTCGTGAAATATTTGATGTATCTTACTTATACAGACTGACTTCTAGTCCCGGTAATAAAATTGTTTTATTTTTTTTCATTGTTCACAATTAATTTTTCTTTGTTGTTTACGTTTTTATTTAATCAATGTCCAATTGTTCAATATTCAACTGTTCAATGTTCACTTGTACAATGTTCAATTATCAAGGATACACATATATATATATTCCCATTACAAATAAAAGAAGAAAGAGGAAGACAGACAGTAGAAGGATCTTTCAGAGACACAAATAATATTTAAGCGTATATACAAGTACAAATAAAAATATACATACATTTATTCTTCATTTTTATATATAGTATGGTCATGATATATTTACAGGTTAAAAATGATTGTAATCTGTAGATGTGAAACTTTTTCCTTCAGATTGTTTTTTTTTCAATAATTATAAATAAACATAAAAGAAATTTTCTTCCCTATGAATTGTTCCTTTTTTTATTGTTCAACCAACTGTGGTGATAGTATGGTAGACTGATATATTCAACACTTGACACAGAATGGGAAAAAAAGGATAATCCTTTTATCATGTGTTGGTTTGCAGAGATTTGATTGGTCACTGGATTGATCACGAGCTGAGATCAGTTAAAGAACCATTTGAAAACCCTGGGAGTATTGGGCAACTGTTTCGTCAGCCTAGTTTGGCACTCTTCATCAGTACTCTCACTAGTGACTGGCCCTATACAGGAAGTATCTGGGGTTCTAGTCAGAAGTCGTAACCAGAGGGTGGAGGGGTCCACGAAGTCAGGCAAGAGGAAATTTACTCGCCAGTGACATTGTCTGTTGGTTACGCTAAATATGTATCAGGAATCGGTAGAAGTTGGAATTCATGAGCTGATCATCGAGTTGGGTCGCAATGGCTTAATGATATAAGAGCTCTCCTCTTCACTAGAAGGCCGTGGGTTCGAACAGTGGCGTTGAGTGCGTACTGCTGGAGAGTCCCGAACTAGGGATCTCTAACTGATATTAATCCATGGTCAAACTCGAGAAAACCATCTAGCCAAAATCATACATTATGGTTTATTTTTCTATAGTTTGGTTTGTAAGGGTCCAAAGTCAACAAATTGCACACTTAAGTGCAATTCGGAAATCTAATCAGCCGGATCAGCGATTTCATACATGTATCACCTCAGGAATTCCAACAATTCAAATCCACAGTTCTCGATTGTTGTCATCACTCTACTAGTTCAAAACCTGGCTCGAATACTCTTCTGACGACAGAGCATATAGACTAACTTAAAGGATTAGAGAAGGATGATGATATCATCATATGCCGCCCAGACAAAGGTGGAGGTTTGGTTTGTAAGGGTTAGTTATGTTTTACGAGTTGATCACGGACTGATATCAGTTAGAGAACCATTGAAATCCAGGGAGTGCTGGACAGCTGCTGTTTCATCCTAGTTTTGGCAATCATCGGTAGTACGCACCCACTGGGATTCGAACCCAGGACCTTCCGGTTACAAGGCAAGCTCGTATGCCATTCAGCCACTGGGACCCGATTCAATGGCTCATGAATTCTAACTTCTACCAATTCGTGATTTAGCGCGACCCAAACCATTGGTGTTGGTGGGACATCCATTCACACACGTGACATCTAATTGGACCTCACTGGTCACGACCTCTCACTAGAACTCCAGGAAGCTCCATGGTTTATGACAAAATTATTTTTAGGAACTGATGAAATATATTACAAATGGAATATAATTGGTCGTATACAAAAACTAGAAGTCACAAGGAAAAGAAATCAAAGCACACATACACACATATTCGCGGACACAAGTTGGTGAGATCAGATTGCACAGCAGGTCAAAGAATATTAAACCATATCTATCTCAGAGACATACAAATATATTAAAACCATATACTGACTGATTGATTTCTCGGGAGTAATCATTTTTTCGTTTGCTTCTCATCAGCTGCTTACAACCTGAAGAAATTATTAAGTGGTTTACGTACAGAACAATTTTAGCATACTCGCAAGTTTTACATGATCACCTCTGTCTTCTCTATGTTCACCTGCAGTCCTGTTTTCGCTGCCTTTTCAGCCAGTTTGTTGGTTTTTGCTTGCAAGTCTTCGAGTTTGTATGATCTAGGAAATCCAGATCTTCTGAAATCTCCCTATTCCTGTCTTCTCACTCCCCATAGTCTGACGCATAATCCAGTCCACCACAATTAAGCATATCATCGGTGATAATCGGCAGCCTTGTCTTACTCCTGTATGCACTTCGAACGCCTCACTGAGTTTTCCGTTGTGGATCACCTGACACGTGCGGCTGTTATAGAGCTGTTGAATGAGATTGACAAAGACTTAGGCACTGCACGCCGTAGTGTTGAAGTAGTTTCCAAATTACTTCTCGGTCAATGCTGCCTGTCGAAGGCCTTTTCGAAGTCGATGAAGGAATTTGAGGTAGAGGTTAAACTGTCATTCTTTGCTTTGTTCTGTGATGATGATGCGTAGAGTTGGAATTTGATCAGTACATGACTTGCCTTTCCTGAATCCAGCTTGTTCTGGGATGGGGGCGGAGTTCTGTATCCAGTGCATCCTTTATTCTTCCCAGGATGATGCGCCTTAATATTTTACTTGGCGTGGACAAGAGCATTGTTCCACGCTAGGTCTCGCACAGACTCAAATCACACTTCTTTGGCAGCTTAACGAGGTGGCCTCTCTTCCAATCAGTAGGTACCTTTCCTTGCTTCCAAGCCTTTTGCAATAATAGCATCAGTACATCTGCTGCAGTCTCTGGGTCCGTTTTCAATGCTTCGAGGGAAATTCCCTCTGATTCTACCGCCTGCACCTACATATCACTTGTAAATCTTATCGGTCGCAACCCCCCCACACACACACACGAACACAGGGAGATCAACTTCTTATGTTACTCAACATCTCGGTCACTATTTAGTCAATATTTTGTAAAATCCAGTGGTCTAGTGTTTCACTCCTAGTGTCCTCATGAAGAGTACTCCTGCATTAGGATGAAACAACTATTCAATGCTTTCTACAATTTTTCAGCTCATTTCAATATACTACGAAATATACCTTTAAATAGAATATGTACATATAGTAAATCGATGCAATCGAGTAAGTATACAGTTGTCCCCACCTTAATTAACTACTTGTGAGAGCATTCTATTCTGTTGACCTCATATTCACATATTTGTAACAGAAATGGTTACAAATGAAACCAGTTTATTATTATTACTATCATTATTCACTTGTTTATGTGAGACGAGCTCAACAACATTTAAACTCAATGTTGTTGTCGATTTGTGAAAAAAAAACATTTCAACACTATTCATCATTAAGGAGTAGAAAACTTGAATATTTATTTATTTATTTTTCGTTATCTCGTATTGAATACAAAACATTTTTTGAAAACTGTTTACTCCGAATATACATACATACAGAATATATATATATATATATACAGTAACGACCGAACCTTAAGTGTTTTAGTCAGAAAGCAGGAAACCGTGTGGAATGACTAAGTCCAAATGGTACACACTATTCGCTGCGTTCTTTTGTATCGCTTATTAAACTTTTATGAGTCACATATTTTCAAAAATTATATTTCAACAATAACTGAACTGTTAAACATTGAAAAATACAAAGCACCTCAAAGGTGTTATCATGTAAAACTGTACAGTCCTAAGTTTTCTCAGGTACAAAACACATACTCTAAAGGAAAACTCGTTAACCAAATGGTCTGCGAGTTTGCCTTCTAACAGGAAGGTCCTGAGTTCGAGCCATGGCGGTGGGTGCGTACGAAACAGCTGTTCAGTGCTCCCTGTGACTGGTTTTAAATGGTTCTTTAACTGACATCAATCCATTGTCTAATGTGAAACAAATAGAATATTTCCAGAAAGGTGGAGTTGGAATTCCATCTCCATTAGAACAAAATACATTTCCCACAGACAATCTAGGAGTAAGGGGTCACTCAAACAAATAACGTATTACTGTCAACACTCTGGCATCACACAATAGTAAAACGAAATATTAAAGGTGGTAATCTACTCAAAGCAAAGACATATAAGTCAAAATAAGACGAGTGATAATATTCCATACCCATGAATACCACTTCTGAACAAGCGCTACTAGAATAGGGGTACAAACAAAGCATATCTGATGCAATAGGTTATGTACACTGGCAAAAAATCATGAGTTTGTCAAATCAGTTGTCAGCCTTCACTTACCTCATATAATGTAATTTCCAGTACTCTTTGGTTTTCGAATGGTTCTATAATTGATGTCAGATTGTGGTCAAACCTGTAACCAAGCAAATCCCTGCGAAACCAACACCTGAAAGTTAGTCTGATGCTCACTAGCGACTAGCAGTATACATGGAGTTACCTGGATTTCTAGTGAGAAGCCGTCACCAGCAGGGTTTACCAAGTCAGGCAAGAAAACAGTTACTCGCCTATGACACTGACTGGCGGTTGCGCCTTATACTTTATGGAAGTAAAAAATCATGGGCCACCGGATCGGACCCCAGGGGTTAGACCGTCTACGAGCTCTCTTTTTAACCAGGAGATCATGCGTTCGAACCCCGGCTAGTGAGTACTGGTAAAGACTTCCAAACTGTAACGAAATAGCTGTCTACTAGTACTCCTTGGTTTTCCAGTGGCTTTCTAACTGCTAAAGGCAGTTTGTGATCAAACCTCTAAGAACTCATGAAAAAGTTACCTTATGTTTAACTTTGAGACCTGCTGTCTAGATATGACTATTGAGTAGCATCTACTAATACAGACCAGTAACAACTCTGAAGGCATTCAAAAAACTTTCAGGTCATCATTTAATATCAGATATCAAAAAATATATTACTTATGTCATTACGTGACTATAGCAATAAACTCTGAGCTACAGTAAGTGTTTTTGTTAGGATAATCCATAAATGCATTCAATGAAGACAAGCGTGTAGCCCAAATAATCTGATTGGATAATTTGTGTATTTGTTGAACCAATCAAATTTAAGTAGTGAATTAATTTATTTGTATATAACGTGAGGTTACCTCACATAACACATTGAGAAAGTTGATATTAGATGGTTGAAGGCAATCAGCAGGAAGCCTTAGACGTAGGTTTAGTACTAGTTGGCACTCATCAATCACCAAGGCGTACCTGCAACCTTGGAAGAACTCATGTCCCTTCCGAGATTCAAATCCGCGTCACCCAGTGAGGGCTGCAGCCATAGACGCTACCACTGAGCTATTCAGACTCGAGATTGATCTCCTTCAGGACTGCATTGGATAGTTTGACTGGCCACTAGTTAGTAACTAGTGTAGCGTGTCCATTTCTTTGTTTGGTGCAGACTGAACTCTATACTAGCTACTAAATAGTGTCTAATCAAAGTATCCACTATAATTCTACACTATGTCACTCACGAGCCCGAAAAGCTCACTGGCTGGTAACGTCTCTGAATGCAGCTCCTCAGAAAAAACATGAGTTCCTTCAAGGTTACAGATACGCCTTACTGACTGACTGACTGGTGAGTGCTGAGCTGCAGGAAACCTTGGTCAAGGAAGGCTTCCTGTCGACTACCTCCAACCATCTAATACTAACAATTCAAAGTGCACCGTGACGGCGAACCATCTAGTGACATGGTGGCCACATTGCAAACTTGACTGACTGATAAAATTCAGTCTACACCAAACAAAGGACTAGACACACTACACTAGTTACTAACTAGTGGCCAAACAGAGTACAGTGATAGAGTATTAACAAGTGGATGACATTTCAAGCACAGTTTATTGTTCATTATCATATTAAGGTATTCACGCTACTTCCCAAATTGCTTTATACAGTGTTTAAAAAAATAAACAAAAGGCAGTTCAAAACTATAGAAAGGAAACTAGGAGGTTATGGGTATAGTTTACTATGATTATGAAAACGTTATCCAACTGAAGATACTGCATCACCTTGTTATATCAAATAAATTTATCTAATAAAAAATGTGGTCCAAACAATGAGAATTAATGCCGCAAATCGACTTTTACATGTATTCATGATAATTTGACTTACAGAGCGCCTTATCTGAGACAACTTGATAGGTTTGAGTCGGAAATGATGGAGTAGATTTGTAGCTCAGTTGGACAATAATGGCGTAGCTGTTTTTTAGGGTGAATGGTTTAACTGCGTAGGTTTCATTGTCTTTCTGGACAACATATTCAGCTCGGGCTTCGTTATGATGTGAGCTTTTCGAATCTATTATTGACTAGTAACTGACTAAAGGATGTAGTTGCTTTAAGTATTAGTGCCAACTCGTGACCGATGAGGCCAGTCAAATTGAGTGTAAGGACAAATACTCGCCGATGACATTGACTGACGACTGCGTTACATATTGTAAATTGACAGATGTTAGAATTGATGGACCACTGGATCCTCTACTGGTGACTGAATGATTAACAAGATCGTCTGAGTTCAATCTCAGATGGGTCATGGATGCGTACTGCAGAAGAATCTTAAGCTAAGACAAAACACAGCCGTGTAGTACACCTTGCCGCTAACTGAATTCAGTCGGTGATCAGACTTCAATTCTCTATCAGTTTATCATTTGTCCTTGTAAGCTGGAATGTGGCTGGTTGTTCACGAAGATTTTCTTGGACACTGGTCTAATTGTATTGTTATTGATTATTTTTCCACACCAGTTTGTTTATTAGATGTATCACACTGTGATGAAACAGTATCATTTACTGGATGACACAGTTTCGAACAAAATTTATTGTTCATAATCATATGAATTATAATTACACGATTTCGAAACTTGAGTTTTATAGTTTTCTTTGTCCTCTCCTATTTCTCGTCGTAGGGGTAGTAGAATTTTACAGATATCTGGGACAGGTGATGAATCATTCCGATTACATGTATTTGTAGTTGATTCGATAAACAAACATTAGTGTTAGTAATGACAATATTTCTTTGATTATTATGGTCATAGAAATGTAGAATCTTATGACGAATTTAGCGAAAAGAATATTTCAGGTTAGACCACGGATTGATATCAGTTAGAGAACCATTGAAAACCATGGAGTAGTGGACAGCTGTTTCCTACCTCCTATTTTGGGACTCATCAGCAATACGAACCCACTGAAAATCAACCCCACGACCTTCCGGTTACAAGGCAGTTTCGAATACCATTCAGCCACTGAGACTTAACTCAATGGCCAGACCATGAATTCTATCTTCTACCAATTCGTGATTTTAGCACTACCACCAACCGATGTCATCGGTGGGAACTCCATCCTCACTCCCGACTGGATGGTTTTTTTTGATCATATTTTTTTGCATTGACAATCATGTTACAATCGACAGTAAACGTTCTGTTGGGTTTTTTTTAAATATACGCTATGGAGAAAATAATATACTCAATATAGGCATAAAAATTGTATCTATCATTAATTTTTTCGTCCGTGAATGGTTAACTAATAAGAAGACAAGTCTCACTTCGTTAAACTTGACAGTTATTGATTCTGTAGTCTACTACTTATTTCTTTTTCATGGAAGAATAAGTCTGATCTTAGATTGTTTCCAGTTATTTGAGGACAGTATTCAAGTGGTTTTGTGGCATAAGTGTTACAAACTGAGCCCTATGTCAATGGTGATACTGTTCTGGATGAGTTTCACTGAATGTATCCAACCCATTCAGAGTAGATGTTTGAATGGTAATATGTTCACCAATCATATACGTATCCTGTGTTTGACTCTTACTGCTTAACCTAATCTAATTTGCTAGTCTGATTTGAGCCTAAGAAAGAGAGAACGTTTGGGATAGGACTAGAAACCCTACCTTGTAAGCCAAAAACAGATTCAACTCCACCCCTACTGAAATTTCAAAAGACTGAAGGTTTATTGTTCCACTCAGGACACAAGGAACGAAAAATATCCGAATGATAACTGCTGAGGAGCATCAAGCAGCATTGAAAGCTCTTAAAAATAATGACAGAATAGTCATATTGCAACCCGACAAAGGTTCAACGGTTGTGCTGATGGATAAAGATGACTACATTGCAAAGATGAAAATTGTCTTGGATGGCGCAGTGAGGTTTAAAGTTTAGGACTACCAGGAAGATATGACAGATGCAACTGAAAAACATATGACAAACGTATTGATTGATCTCCTAAAGAAGAAAGTGACTGACAACGATGTTTACAATGATTTAAAACCCCAAGGATCCCATCTGCCTTACATGTACGTCCTGCCAAAAATACACAAAGAACATGTCCTCTTGAGACCTATACTCTCTATGATCAGCTCGCCTCGGCAAAAAGTTGTTCGTCAACGGCTAGCTTTGTACATCATGAAAAATTCATTTCATTTTGTTGAAAGCTTTAACCACATAAACGTTTCAAATAAGTTCATGGTGTCATTTGATGTAACCGCCTTGTTCATGAGGATTCCAATCAATGAAATTATGGAGATCATTTGCCAGCAGTATGATCTTCTCCCACTCCCACTGTCGGAATTCAAACATCAACTGCTAATGTGCACCACGGATGTTCTATTCCAATTTTACAACACTCTTTACGGCCAAATAGATGGTGTAGCTATGGGCAGTTCACTTATCCCTGTTTTAGTAGACATCTCCATGTCCAACCTTCAGAGAACAAAGCTGAAGCATGCAGTCAACGTAACAACTTCTTACTGTCGACATATAGATGATACATTTGTAGTGTGCAACAATGAAAGTTATGCCTCCTACCTACTCGGATTATTCAACGAGGTACATAAAGATAATGAATCTACTGTGAAACATGAAAATGATGGTAAATTCCATTTCATTGATATCTCCATGCAACGCCTGAAAGATGGCAGTCTTCAGAGGTCAATTTACAGAAAACCGACGTGGAATTGGCAGTACTTGAATTTTAATAGTTTTAGTTTAGATAGCTTTAAATGAGCACTGGTCAAGACTCTATACTATAAAGTCAGGAGAATATGCTCTACAGACAGATTACAGAGAGAATCTCTGATTCTCGAAACGATGTTGAAAAACATCAGTTACATCCAGAGACTCAGTAACAATAACGGAAGATGTGAAAGCTCAAATGTCAAACAGTGGGAAGAAAACCTATCTTCATTCAACTCGATTTTAAAGGTGAAAATATTGTAGGAATAGTCAGCAGAACATTGCATATGTCATTAGCCCGGACCTATCCAGCGGCTAATTTGGTTCCCGTCTATGGGACAACATGCTGTTTTTGGTGCAGTCAAAAGTCGATAGATACCCTTTTCATGTTAACTATAACTGTGTATACAAATTTACATGTATATCTGGGAGCAGCTACATTGAGAAAACAGAACAAAAAGAAGAGGACATCTCTGATTTCTTGAACATGTACCAAAAAGCCTACATATCAGAGGAATAAGCACTTTCAACACTTTTATCACCAGATGTCTCCTTGATACGGGTCTTGAGGGGGACATTGTAAAATCCTTTAAAATTGTCAACAGGAAGAGTCGAGTTCGATTCTCCCTTACTTTAGTGAAGCGATCTCCATTAAACGCCTGAAACCCTATTTACGCGTTCAGAAAGAAGAGGTTTGAATGGATGTTTTCATCCCCTCTTTCATTTGATTACGTAACGTCCAAAAATTCCATTATGCATTATTATTGTTGTTTGGGGTAAAGTGATTATTATTATTATTATTATTATTATTAGCATGGTATACATATACCAATTTTCTGTTTATAAATGATCTCTCTTTGTATGTATGTTAAAATTGTTTCTGTACACAAACTTAACCATGTCTCTAGGCTGTAAGCAGCTGATAGGAAGACAACAAAATAAATGATGTTAACACTTTATTCTGCAAAACTGTCTTTCTTGCTTTATTCAAATTCATAAGGGGGAATAAATGTATGAAGTATTTTCAGTGCATACTGCTTATCTTCTCAGTCGATAATCTAACAGTGCTTTCTGCTAAAAATTCCATATTAGGATGAAACAGATCTTCAGCTCTTCCTGGCTGTCAATGATTTTCTAACTGGTGACGGTTTGCGCGACGAAACGTATCCTCATAATCTATCACTTAAGTCTAATTTCAATTACGGCAACTTTATTAATTCACAGCAGATCTATTCCACAATGTTATCTCTTAAAAAAGAAGAAAGCCTCTTCATTCATTCATTCATTCATTCAAGTAAATACCTATTTCATGGCTGTTGGATGGATGGCCTGAAGCTGTACGGAAATGTTGTCGCCAATAGAGTCCACCATTTCAACATGAAGTGGATGCTCACCAAAGGTATTGCTTGCCGGTGACATTGTGTCTCACAAATCGACTGAAGTTAAGATTTATGGCTCATCGAAGTCCCGTCCCAAATGGCTGGTTGACTGAGATTAATCCCAATCCCCATAATCTAAATACTTATTTATTCTCAAGTATTGGTTTGAAGGGATTTTGTTTGTTTGATTTATTATTATTATTTATTATTGTTCCTTTGGGTTCCTCGTGGAACAAAGGGCCTCAACTGCACGTCTGCAATTGCTTCTGTCTTCTGCTGTAGTTTTCACCTGCATCCATGTTAGTCCATACTGTTTCAACTCCTCTTCACACGATCTCCCCCATGTCACTCTTGGACGTCCCACTACTCACCACTTCCCTTTCGGGTTCCACTCGAGCACTGGCCTGACGCACGATGTCACCCAACGGCCTCCTCAGCGAGTGTCCAATCCATCTCCACTTTCTCCTGCATATTTGTTGAGCGATTGGTTCCTGATTTGTTTGTTCCCATAGCTTCTTTTTTGCTATTCTTTCCGGCCATCTAATCTTCAGTATAGAACGAAGACAGTTGTTGATAAAGGTCTGCAACAGGCTGTTGGAAGTATTTTTGGTGACCCGCCAAGTTTCTGATCCATCCTTATAAAAGAACTGACTGACTTGACGTTTGCATTGAAAATCCAAATTTTGTTGTTGATGCTGAGAGGCGAAGATTTCCAGATTGGTTTCAGGTTGATGAATGTGTTTCTCGCCTTTCCGATTCTCGATTTGACATCCTTGTCCGTTCCTCCTATAGTTGAGACAATGTTTGTTTGATTGGTTGGAGGATTTCATCTTGAGTTGACATCAGTTAGACATTAATTGAAAAACCAGCCACAGGGAGTACTAGACAGCTGTTTCGTCACTCTAGTTTGGGACTCTGCCTCAGCAATACGCACTCACCCCACCGCTAGGGTTCGAACCCAGGACCTTCTGGTTATAAGGCAAGCTAGCCAGCTCGTAGACCATTAAGTAACTCATTGGGACCCGATCCAATGGCCAGCCCATGAATTCTAACTTCTATCAATTCATGACATAGCGTGACCACTTTGCAATGTCTTCTTCAATGAGTTACTGCCTCACGTTCAGCCTGCTGTACCCTACTGGTAACGGCTTCCCATTAGAACCCCAGGTAACTGCCTGATGAATAGGGCCAATCGCCAGTGAGCATCAGATCAATTTTCAAGTATTGGTTTTGTGGGGGATTTTGTTTGATTGGTTGGAGGATTTCATCATGAGATGGCATCAGTTAGAGAACCATTGGAACCACCGTTCTTTTGATGTGTTTCTCTAGTCTGTCGTCTTAACCACTTCGAAATAGTAACTTTAATTTTGAAGGTCAAGTAAAATACACGGGTAGACATGAGCTACGTCTATTCATAATACTCACTATTTACTTCACAATAAAACTCTTGCGAATTATAGTAAGCTATTCACAGGTTAAAATGCGAGATAATCTATTCCATATTCGTTTTCTTCATGATTAGCACCGAATATTCCACATATACACATACAAGACAGTGAGGGGGGAGTACCAGTCGAGCTTCCTTTTTCTCTGGTATAATCTAACAAACAAACGTGTAAATTCACTCTGCTTTATACATCATTTGACCACCTTCACACTCTGTATATGATGTCTCCTTTCTCACTGACAGTCAGTCATAAGTGCAATGCTGAAGTTGATGAAAGATCTCTATCACTTTCTGTATTCATTATACATTCTCAGCAACCCCCTGCTCCTCCTCTCTCTCTCCCCCTACACTCACCATTTATAACTAATATATATATATCTATATCCTTATTAATTCATCTGAGAGGGGGCTAACTATTCTTTCTATAACCCTGTTTGTATATACCTACAGTTTCATAAGCCTGCTTTGCTTTCAACAAAGACTAAACAACTATACTCCACCATACTTTTTCACAGCTAAATCTCTTCTTCTACTCTTTCTTTCAACATTTGTGTTTTATCCATTCTCATATGTGTCTGTGTTAGTACCCATATTCTGATAAACTCAACTGCTACTACTAATACTACTACCACTGTTAGAATAGATACATCGAATTCTATTCACAAAGTTCTTTCATACTAACAAAATGTTGTACGACATCGAAAATACAAGGGTATGTTGGTCTCTTTTTGAGAAAATAAAACCACTACTACTACTACTTATATGAGCTCTTTTGTCCAGTTATCCAAAAACAAATTGATAAATGGCTTTTTTGCGTCTATACTCACACCTTTTGTGTGTGTGTATGTGTGTGTAACGTGATTGTCTGAAAAGCCACGTGATTAATCATTGAGTTCAGTTGGTCTATGTTGTTACAGTACACAGTTTGTGAGTATACCCATTTTTTTACACACAAACAGCATGCACACAAACACACATACACACACACAGAAATACATGTATTTTGTCTTCTGCGCAAAAAACCAAAAAACACGACCACATATAAATGCCAGGTGTGTGTGGAAAGGGGACAAATAGAATGAGAATAGGTCACTAGACAGTGACAATTATAAACAATATGCCTTTTGTATATAAAAGGTGTTAATAATTATCCCACAAATAAACAATCCAAGCAAGTAATAATGAAAAAGACAGATTAGTTAGGTATGGAGGTGTAGAGTTGGCGGGGAGGGGGGTTCGCGCAGCCGGGAAGTAAATTGACATAAATTACTAGGCCTAATGCAAATTTGATCAGAGAAGAAAACGGTGAAATTTGCCGGGCGGGAGGGGGGGGCGGGAGGCAGCGGAAAGTAGCACCTAACAAAAATAACAACGGTAGTATCAGAACAAAAAGGCAAAATCATTTGAATATGATTAGACATAGAAGCAAAGTAAATAATCATATGGTGTTAACAATTCCGTGGTCATTTTATGTACTGATTTATTATTGATAGATTTTGCTTTGTTTACAATGTCAAGAGAGAGAGTGTACAAAATGACCCCGAAAATAATTAATTCAATAACTGAGAAGATTCTTAATCTGCCTGCCTATCTGTCTATCTGCGTGTTTATGCCGTGGGGGGTTGGTAGTGGGAGGGGTCGGATATAGTCCGTGTTGCGCTTTTACTCCACAATCTGTTAACAGTATCCTTCTGTATGGATCGAGGTATCTTACTCTTAGTCAAACGGAGAAGGTATCGAAAATTTATTATTATTATTATACATTATTGTTGTTTCCTTTAGTTCCTAGAGGAACATAGGGCTCCAGCCTCACGTCTCCATTGTATCCGATTCTCTGCCAACGTTTTCACCTGGTTCCACGTCTGCCCACATGCTTTCATCTCCTCCTCACATGACCGCCTCCATGTCACCCTCGCATTGATGACCAACTCTCCGCTTCCCATTCAGGTTCCACTGGAGCAATGGCCTGGCGTGTGGTATCACTTGATGGTTTTCTCAGATTTTGGCCAATCCACCTCCATTTCTTCCTGCATATTTGTTGCACAACTGGTTCCTGCTGGGTTAGTTCGTTCATTGCCAGAGATCCCTGTTGCTGATCTTTTCTGGCCATCTGATCTGAACATCGATTAACCGGTAGGTAAGCCAGATAAAGAGAGAAGGTTAGGCATAAGGCCTAAAATTTACACGAAGAGATTTCCGAATATTCACTTCGAGTTATATAAACGAAGAAATATTTCAGTATTTGTCATTGAAGTCAAGTGAGTATGTAGTCAGCATATGAATTTTGTGTAATCAAACTAATAATACGTTAGACCAATATTACTTCGCGCTTATTCTTTCCAAGCCTGTCTGTCACAAATCAAGTATTCATATAAATTATATTTAAATCTTTAAAAGTTGATTTGTAGAGAAGTGATCTGTTTGTTTTTTCAAGTCTGACCACGGATTGATATCAGTCAGAGAACCATTGAAAAAAAACATATAATTCAACGAAGAGTCTCTTTTCGGAGGCGAATTCATTCACTTAGCTGTACAATCGCATTTATATATAGTAATTTTTTTATGTTTGTGTACATTAAGTTTGCCCCATAAGAATAAAAATAATTTAGGGTTGTTATCAAGACATGAAAATTGAAAAACAAGCACACAAACATCAAGTCAGCACAAATCAACATGCTTCTTGCCATGATAGTAGGAGTGGCTGACTGATTTTCTTTTGTATACATAACTCGGCTTTCTCCAAATGAATGGCTAAGACTTCAGCAATATAAAGGATACGAAGGCATATTGTCCTTGGTAGGTTATTCTTGGCTCTGTAGATTACTTTGAAGGAGGCATTTGTTGAGATGGAATGGTTAGTGTTGAAAAGGTGTTCAATGATCGCACTCCTTATAGAGCCGCTATTGCAGTTTTGCAGATATGCTTGATAGTGTTCTCGAATCCTTTTGGACAGGATACTCGTTGAACGACCAATGTACCTGGCTTCACAGCAACAGGTGAACTGATATATGCACACAGATTTGGCCAGATGTGAGATCTTGTCCTTAAGGCTTCTGCATACCAATGGACGACTGGAGAACTCTACTATTGGAGTTGGTGTGAAGAATGTTCTTCTCAAAGATGTTGAAATTCTTCTCATAAGGATATGGCAGACTTAGTCTCCCTTGAAATCCAGGTTCATGTAAAGTTTCATTTTGGAACAAGTAGTGTCTCGTTCCTCTGGACTTTTAGTCTGATATTGTTGCCGGTGAATCTTGCTGGGTATCCATTTTTGATGAGGGTTTCTTTCAGAAGATCCAGTTCAGCTTCCAAAGTATCACGACTGTAAATATATCGGATCCAATTATTTCACCGGAGGACGGGCACCCAAACATTGAAAACCAGGGAGTATTGGGACTCATCGGGGATACACACCCATCGCCAGAGTTAGAATCCAGGACCTTCCAGCTACAAGGTGAGCTCGTAGACCATTCAGCCACTGGGACCCGACGCATTAGCCAGCCCACGAATTATAACTTTTACCAATTCGTAATTTTAGCGCGACTACTGCCAGTCAGTGTCATCGGCAGTGGGTATTTATCCTCACTCCCCACCGCATGGACCCCACTGGTCACGACTTCTCAGTAGAACCACAGATAACTTCATCCTGTAGCTGGTCACTAGCAAGTGTCAGATTAGTTTTCAAGAGTTAGTTTCTAGGGATCTGATTTGCTTAAGACAATCTCAGACCACAGAGATGACCTAATGGCACCACTAAAAAAAACGCTTAGATTTCGTAAGGGGCTTTATTTATTTCAATTCAGATTTCATCACGAACTGATATCAATTAGGGAATCTTTGAGAATAATAAAGGTTCTAAATATCTGCTTAGTTCTAGTTTGAGACTCTTTGACAGTACACTACAGGGTTGATGACCCGCAACCTGGAAGTCTTTATTTTGATTTCTGGCAATATCGTTGGTGTGCATTACTGAAGAGTTCCAAACTAGAAGAAAGCAACTGTTCAGTGCTGTTTGCTTTCCAATGATTCTTTAATTGACATAGGTTAGTGATGAGATATGGATCAAACGTTTGTATGTTTAAGTTTCAACGAGAACTTGCTTTCTGAATACACAATTTTGTACCATTTAAGATTCAACCTCCCAAAGTTAACTTTATCTGTGGTATTATGTAGACTAGAGTAAAAGAATCTTTTACAGGTATCAGAGAAATGTTCACAGATTCACATTGTATGGGGAAGATATTGCTGTATGTGTTATGCTAAATGTCAGTGGGCCTGTGTCTAATAGATCTCAACTTCTGATTTCTTATCGCTGGGTTGTGTGTTCGATGACCACTTCATCTACTGATATTCGGTCAGCTAAGTAGTATTATTAATCTTAACACAACATACTTGGCTAACTGCCAATTTCATGGAACTGCATTTGGTGTGGTTGAGTAACAGTCATCCCTTCTAACAATATATCGTTTAGTATATAAAAATTACTTCAGCAATGAAAACAGTCTAACTGCTGCTGTGGAGCCAGTTACTTTGAGCGTACGATCAGGTAAGTTCATCGTCTAGTTTCTGAATACTTCTCATCTTGGTAAGACAAATGACCAAATAAAGCTATAAACAGCTCAATATTAGTACATCTCGTCAATGCATGACAACGATTTGATACTAACAAAGCTTTTAAAGTTATTCATTGTATTTCATCAAATCTTTCTCATATTCTACTGGTACAACTTTAGCATGCAGCAAAGGCGATCGGAATTCATTTGAACAGTCTAAATATGTGCAACCCTCTCCTCTGCCATGACTGTTTGCGTAACATGTAGAAAGTCTTACAAGTGAATATCAGTGACCAGTAGGTTACAGCAAGTCGGGCGTGAAGACAAATACCCGCCGAAGATATGGGCTAGTGGTCACGCTATGTCGTGAACCGGTAGAAGTTGGGATTCATTGACTGGCTATTGGGTCGGGTCCCAGTGGCTGGGTAGTCTACGAGCTCACCTTGTAATCGGAAGGTCATGGTTTCGAGACTTGGTGGATACATACTGCTGAAGCAGGGTCCCAAACTAGGCTGAGGAAACAGCTGGCTGTCTAGTACTCCAGTGGTGGTTTTCCACTGGTTCTCTAACCGATGTCAGTTCATGATGAAATCCTGTAACCAGTCAATCAAATCCCCTCAAACCAATACCTGAATATGAAAATGAACATCACCTATCAGTGTAACCATCATTTCATTTTGTTATTTTATTATGTTTACTACTCTAGCAACTTAATTTTATCTTGGCATTGTTGTGTAATTCATCTATCTATTCCTCGTAGTCATCATTATTTTACATATTTCTAATTACTTAATAACTTTTTGCCAACCCAAACAAATTAGCTGACCTTGTATTCTGTTATTACTTTCACTCCTCCTACACCTCAAAATTTATATTATTTATTGACAAACAATCTGTCGCTAACTTCTACTAAATGACTGTTGTAATTATTTTTAATTATTTATTTTTAACCCCTTTTACAAGTAAGTGATTCACAATGGAAGCGAAAAACGGGAGAAAGAGAAAACCAGCTACTATCACCAGTGATATTCCTAATTGTGTTGGACTGGATCATGAGGAAAGTAAGAAGGTAGGGATGTGCTGGGTCAACAAAACGACTCTAGAAGATTTAGACTTTATGGACGAGTTATGTCTGATGTCACAGAAGCTAAAAGATCTTACAGGCGAAAGCCGACAAGCTGATGGGAGAAGCAGAGAACAGTGAACTTTAAGCGAATATAGAGAAGACAAAAGTGATGAAAATATCCATTCATTCTACTACCAACAATCAACAACAGTCACTATCAACAGAATAAATTTGAAAGACGTCGTTTACTTCACTTATCTAGAAAGCATCGTTTCAACTACAGACGATTTTCAAACTGATTTCAGAGTCATGAAGGTCTTTCTTGTCTTTCCGATTATAATTTTGACAAGTTTTGACTCAAGATTCGGATTTTCAATACCAGTATTAAGTAAGCTCTCGTATATGGGTCAGAGACTTGCGTGATAATGAAAAGAGTTCCCAGAAGCCTGCTGCAGAATTTTATCAACAGTTGCCATATTCGCTGACCCCATATTGAAGATTGAATGGCCAGAAAGAATTGGCAATCAGAAATTTTGGTAACAAACCAACCAAGAACCTATCGCTCAAAAAATATGTAGGAGAAAGTGGAGATGGATCGGACATACACTGAAGGGGCCGTTGACTGACATCGCGCTCCAGACCAATGTTCGAGTGGTAGGTGAATGGGAAACGACGAGTTGGGTGTTGATCCAAGGGTGACATGGAGGAGATCGTACGAGGGTGAGATAAGAGACTACGGGAAATTGTGGACTTCTCTGAAATGGACAACAGAAAATAAAACAAAGTGGGGATTTTGTTAAGGCCCTATGTTCCACTCAGAACTTAAGGAGCTAATTATAATGACTGGTGTAGCTTTGATGTACAATCATGTATATTAGTGTAGTACCGCTGATAGGCAACTAATTGGCTCATTTTATTATTTTTCGTAGCTTTTTTCAGTGTACAAATAGTAGTCGAGTGAATCTAAATCCAATATTATCATACTCAAAACAGTTACTAAAGCGATATCCTTATGGAGTTAACTAGGCAAGTAATTTCGACGTCATTGTCAAAATCTAAATCTTAGACTTATTACTTCAATCATCAATCGTTGCATGAATAGTTGTCTAATGATAGCACAACAACACTAGTTTTGACAGCAGAATTGTTTATTGGCAGACTGATGAACAGACTTGGTAAAATGTATGCGCCATACATAAAACCCCCATTTGCATATGTTTTCCATATTTCGCTTCTTTTGCCTCTGTTTCATATTTTCTATGTTATTTCACAAGAATCTTTGATTCCCCCCTCCCAACTTTTAGTCACTTAATCCATCCCTTTTGCTACCCAATATTCTTTCAGAAAATGCCATAGACAACACACATACTATTCATTATAATAAAGGTTTTTGTATTTCCCAATGAATGAAAAACAAAACGATATTGTTTTTACTGACGTTTCGCTATTTAATGCTAATAGCTTTATCAAAGTATTATACATACATACTACCTAAAAAATGTTGTCATTAGCGCAGTCTGTCTATCCAAAGGTATCTGTGCCACCAGCTAGTTCAACCTTCCAATAAATTAACCCCCTAGTATCAGTCAGTATTAGAACTCTACCTACCACAGTGTTCAGCGTTTGCGCTGACAATTTTACTTTCACAAATGAAGGAAAAACAATTAAGAAAAAAAAGAGAAATCAAAAAAATCAAAGTTGATAAGTTTTATTGGTTACTTTTCGCCACCAGATGTCAATGGAATTCATTTAAGACATACAAAAAATTTACCAGAGGGTGTGAAAAGCAAAATCAAATTATCAAATTGGATGAAATTTATTTTTAATTATTTGACAGTACATCATTTAAACCCGTAATGTACCATATTTATAATTTATTAAACAGATATTGTGTTGTTTTTCAAAACAAATGTTATTAATTCACATATACTGACATCAGTTAGAGAACCATCGGAAAACCAGCCACAGGGAGTACTGGACAGCTGTTTTGTCAACCTAGTTTGTGACTCTTGTTCAGCAGTACACACCCACCCCATGGTTCGAACCCAGGACCTTCTGGTTATAAGACAAGCTAGCTAGCTCGTAGACCATTAAGCCACTCCTGTGGGTGCGTACTGATGAAGAGCCCCAAACTAGGCTAACGAAACATCTGTCCAGTATTCCCTGTGACTGATTTTCGAATGGTTCTCTAACCAATGTCAGCTCATGATGAAATCCTCCTCACAAGTAATTTGGTGAATATCAGTCCATTAAGTATGCTACTGACTAACTTTAAGACAGAGTTCTTGAAGTTGTCACCAGACATAACAGTCAGTAGAGTTAAAACAAAGTTAAATCAAATCTGCAGTTTGCAGTTTACACATTATCTTTTGGAAAGCGAATTATTTCGGTCACAGTATGCAGTCTGCTTGATACTACAGACGATAATCAAGAAAGTAAGCATATTTAATAAGAACTATATATACTACTAATTGATCAAGATGAGTAGTTGTACACTATTGACATCAACCAGTAGTGAATGGTGGTTAGTCAGATCTAGATTATCTAAACGCTGAACGGCTGTTTCCCTCGTTTCGTCTCGAGTTCATCAGCTCAAAGAGCTGAGCCAGTTCAAACAAATGGATTCCCTCGTGGTTGAACTGGTTAAACTTTACCTCGAATCTGATATGACGTATTTCCAGTTCGCCCAAGTAGCTAGATAGAATGTGGATGGTCTGAATTGATTCAGCTGTCTGAACTAAGTTAAACAGACTACACTCCTGGTGAGATTGGCCTCAAATAAAACGAAACGGTTGTCCGGTGTTCAGACCACTTCTATCTGGTTACCAGTCATTACCCCGTTGACCTGAATGTTATCCATCTACCCCTGACAATCAACCAATCAATCAATCGCTAGTATGTGGTTTTATCAACTAAGTTGAGTGTAAGAATAGTTTTCTGTCCATTTACATTTGATAGGGATGATGCTGTATTGTGAAATGACACATGTTAGAATTTATTGGCTATTATTATTATCTAAACGTCTTCAACACGACCTCTGATAGTGCTGTCAATGTGCATGGCTGAATAGTGATAGACAAGGATGAGATAACCGTTAACTACCTACGTCTCCCCTTCACCACTCCCCACTTTCTGTTCCTCAACGCTTCTCTTGGCGATATCGATTCCTGACGAAAGGCACCGTGAATTCAGTTTATTACTTGGTATAAATAATAAGTTGGTGTTTCGGTCCATTCTTCTTCTTCTTCTTCAGTATTTGAATTTACCTATTTGATTCATTTTATACAAATCCTGAATACTTTTGCAGGTATTTAAATGATTTTTATGAGCTAATACTTGTTGCACAGTTTTTTAAATCTATTTTATTTGAGTCATCGTGGCGTCTTCAAGATTTAGTTTGTAGGGATTTGATTTGTGTTTTTTTTTCAAGTCTGACCACGGAACCATTGATAACCAGCCACATGGAATAGTGGATAGCTGTTTCGTCAGCCTAGTTTGGGACTCGTCGGCAGTATGTACCCACTGACAGGGCTCAAACCCAAGACCTAGCAGTTACAAGACAATCTCGTAGACCATTCAGTCACTGGGACTCGACTCAATGACCAGCCCATGAATTCTAACTTCTACCAATGAAATTCTTGCAGTAGTACTGATAAATATAGAGAAGTAAATATCTTCTGAAAGTTTAAAAACACAGTTTGAATATAAACATTATAGTTCTAGGTAGAAATCTGTATACTCCATTGATGACAGCTAAAATTATCTCCCAAGAATTGATTCATAAGACTATCATTCGTTTTTCACGTTGAACAGGAGATTTCTTGTTGGTATATTTTTATCAAATGGACTCCGGCTATTTTGGCTGATTGAACTCATTGAACACATGCCTTAATTCCTTGGTTGTAGTTAGCTGTTTGATGTTGACTAGAGCTCAAATCAAGAATGTACATTTCCACCTAAATGAGACTCATCATTTAAATGTATATTTCATCTTATTATGACATAAAATCCAATATCAACTGTTATCATCTATTTGAGTTTCGGTAACAACATATCATCATTCATTTTGATGCTGGGTGCATTCAGATGATGATTCTTAACTATAGTGAAACGTTCATCTCGTGTTCAAATGTTAACTATCACTAAATAAGGTATTCGAAGTGTTGGTCTGTAGAGATCTAATTCATTTCAAGTTATATCACCAACTGTCTTCATTTAGAGAACAATTGAAAACCAGCCACAGGGAGTACTAGAGAGCTGATTCATCCTAGTTTGAGACGATTCAGCAGTACTCACACGATACAATAGAAATTGAACCATGGACTGACTATAGAATGAAATTATCTGCAGCGCCAGTGGGAAGTTGTCACCCAGAGGGTCCACTCTGTTAGTTGTGAAGACATTAGCTGCAGAAGTTAGTATTCATGGGTTATTGGATTCTCTCTCTCAACAGCTGAATGGTCAATGGACTCACTTCGTAACCAGTATTCGACCTCTACTGGTTGAAGTCATTGCTTCATGCTGTTGAAGAGTCGCAAACCAGAACGAAACCCAGCTCTCCAAGACTCCTTGCTCTTTTATAATGGTTCTCTATCTGTAATCAGTTCATGATCATAACTGAAAGCTATCAGTTTAATTTAAAATCACCCAATGATGTGCAATAACCTTGAGAACTATTATAATTCCTATACATATATTAAAAAAAACCCACTTCTCATGTTAAAAATGGGTGAAGGAAAAATAATGTGAAAATAATAATTACTATTATTACTATTACTCATTAATATTTCCCACTAAGCTTACTTACTCCATGAATATGACTTTCTCAATTCACTCCAATCTGTCAACTAACAATAATAAGAATGAGTGCTCATAGATATATTTTTGTTCGTAACATTTGTAACATTTTATCGATATGACTGTTCTCATTCCTGCCTTTCAGTTACTTTGACTATTTCATATTCTACATCTTTCATTTTCAACTTCGTCTTCTCAGTTAATGTACATATATATACATTAAAAAAAGCCTTTACAAGTCGTATGAGTTCATGAAAGACATGAATGTTAGACGAAAAGAAAATGTGTGTGAAAATAACTTTTTCCATCTTTCGGTGTTCAGATAATATACAATTTTCAAAAAAACAAAATGATTATTAATAATTAATACCACACAATTCGTCAAAACCACACATGTACTAACATACTATCCCACTTTTCTGCCGCTCATCATCACCTCCGCCCTCTCTCCCTCTCCCCCCCCCTCCACACACACACAGGAAAGTACAAATAGGCTGTGATATCAAGTCAGATTTATTGTAAAGTGATCAAAGATCATGACTGTTATTATTATTATTATCATCATCATTATTATTCATTATTATTCTAATGACAATTCATCTAATTCAAGGACAAAATGAATCATATTGTCACATAGTAGCTATATGTACGTGCCTAAATAAACGTTTGTGTGTTAGTTAGCATTGTGTGTGTGTATACAATAATACCTATGCGCGGTATAAACCTCTAGCATAGATCTCATCTTTATCTCACAATACAATTCTTCTTTCTTTCCTTTTCATTAGAATATCACAAAGTAATTTGTAGTCAAATAAAAGACAACAATCGTAAACATGTTTATATTATTTTTGTTTTTCTACAAATGAAAATTTGTTGTTTACACTTTTTATAGTTTGTTGATGCATTTTCACTTCATTTTTCTTTTACTTTCTATCTTAATTAGTCATCAGCCGATCGCTCAACAAATATGTAGGAGAAAATGGAGATGGATCGGGTATAGGTCGAGGAAACTGTCGAATGACATCGTGCTCAGTGCAGGCCATCACTGTAGGGATATCCAAATAGGAAGCTATGAGTTGGTCTTCAGTGCGAGGGTGACATCGAGAAGATCGTTTGGGGATGGGGAGATGAGAGATTATGGGCAATCGCGGAGCTAGCCAACTAAAGAGAACGGTAGAAGATAGGACAAAGTGGAGATGTGTTGGTGGAGATTTATGTTCCACTTGGGACTCGAGGGAATAATAATAATAATCAATGGGAGACGGAGACATTTGCCTTCTAACTGGTTCCAGTATTTCCACTAGCCATTTAGCAATTCAATAATAAGGGGAACCTGCCATATCGAGAATTAAACGGAGGGTTAATCCTGTTTTGTGAATTCAGTCCCGACACTAGATATAATTTGTTTAAGAAACCAATATATATATATATATATATATATATATATGAATGTATAGCTTGATAATAAATTCGTTGTAAAGAGTTGAATATTGTGTTCTTAATGTTACAACGGGAGTTATTAAATTATTGAAAAAATGCAAAGACCTGATGACGATGAAGGAACTCAATGGGGTCCTGAGCTATTCTGTCAAAATTGCGTTAGTGACATCTGAGATAAACTTTTTTGAAAGCTGTATTAGTAAAAATGAATAGCTTAATGTATTCTGGAAAGCGCTCAGATGCAGTTGTATATGTCTGAATTCTAAAACATAAAAGCGCCGTACACTTAATCATATTGCTGCAATCACTTCTCGTGTTGTGGAGCTGAACAGGAACAGATTTTTGAGAAGTCATGTTCTGTCTGAACTTTCAAATGATGAGTGTCAACAACTCGAGGAATACATTTCTGTGGTTATCGAAAAACAGTGCCAGTCTGCTAATGTCAAACATATTGACAACCTCAAGCAGGTAGTGGTAGAAAAGAGATATCCGACTGATCCCAATAAATATGTAGTTAACTATTCTTCTGTCGCTGTTTCTGAAACTCAACTACGAGCTCTGTCACTGGAAGCTAAATTCTGTAACAGTGCGTCCTAAGGCAACAGATTGCACACTCAAGAACAATTGGAAAACCTAATCAGCCAGACCAACTATCTTATACCCACATCACCTGGGGAATTTCAACACTTCAAATCCACAGTTCTTGATTGTTGTCATCAGTTTACTAATTCAAAACCTAACTCGAATATTCTGACGACAGAGCATATAGACTAACTTAAAGAATTAGAGAAGAATGATGATATTATCATACGCCTTCCAGACAAAGGCGGGAGTGTTGTAGTGATTATAACAATAAAATCTCAGTGGTTCTTTCTGATCAATTGAAATTCGTGAAGCCCGATGATGAAACAAACAAGACACATCTAATCGAAAGTCAACTGAATGATGTTTTAAAGAACATGAGGAATAAATCTATAATCTAACCAGATCTATATGGACGCATCCCACCAGTAGGCTCCATTGGTTAGGACTCTCGCCGACCATGCACATGGTCCGGGGTTCGATCCCCTGCCGGCGCACACCCGATATCTATGGTCGGCCTGAATTTGGGCTACCGATATCCATGCTGAAAGTTCCATACTTGTACTGAAAATACGGTGTGGAATCAAGCTGTAAATCAAAAAAATAAAAAAAAATAATACCACGTTTGTATGGGCTACCGAATATTCACAAAACAGGATTACCCCTCCGTATAATTCTCGATATGGCAGGTTCTCCTTATCACCGAATCGCTCAGTGGCTAGTGGAAATACTGGAACCAGTTAAAAAGCAAGTGTCTAAGTTTTCCACTGATAATACATTCAAATTTATTGAGAGTTTTATGGAATTTAATGTTTCAGACAAAGTCATGTTCTCATTAGATGTGACTTCGTTATTTAACAGTGTACCTCTCATGGAAACTGTTTTCTATATATGTAATAGAAATGTATTTAATAGTTGTTCTGTCTTCAATTCTAATACAATTGATGACACCATGAAGGGAAACAAAACACAATGCTAAACGAAATGTGTTTTCGGAGAAAATAAAAATGTGTCCAGTCCAGTATCTGTTACACAATAATAAGTGACGATAGGTGAACAATAGTGATAATCAAGAGAGTAAAGATGATTTCAGAAATAGACAAAAAATCAATAAAATATTTTAGAAATTTTAAGTTATACATACTACTCGACAAGTATTCATCTAGTTGTATAACATTCTGTAAGATGATTGATAGTTGGAAGCTGCTAACAGCACAACAGACATTCATTAAATAGTCTGTTATCTAAGCGAACAATATTGTTTTCAATTAGATCTTCTTCAGGCTTTACTCTAATTTACATAGATTTATATATAAAATTTTAACCAATGACGGTGATTTTGGGAATCAAATAATAATCTTAATAGTCTTAATAATAATAATAATGTGGTAAATGTTTTGAACGTAGTTAATAACGATGATTATAATGATAACAAAATATTGATAATAAGGTTTATGCAGGTGATAAGAATAACAAAGATAGTATATGTATATAAGTGTATAAATAAATTGGGTCAAATCTTAAAAGGTGAAGTGGAACGATAATCAGAGTTTAAATAAATATTATAAAAGTACAAAGGAGGTGGAAAATAAGAAAGGGTGGGAGGGTTTTGAATACAGTTCACCTAGGCCAAGGGAGAGACAAAGGTAGAACAAACTTCTTTTGTATGCAAAGACTAGGATTGTTCTCTCGAATTCCCATAGCTTCGGCTAGGTGTAAAAGACGGTTTCTGATTCCATTCGAAAGACTCGATGGAATACGATAGATAACTTTGAAAGCACTATTTTTGTCCACTTGGTGACCGCTATCAATCAAATGAGCCAAAATAGAACTTCGTATGGATTTTATTTGACCTTTTCCGAACCATGAAGGAAGATGCTCATTAATGCGTTTGTTGAGCTGTCTAGTTGTTCGCCCTATATAGCTTTCTCCACAGGAGCAACTAAATTTATAGATACACATTGAAGTGGCACAACTAGGTAGCTTATCTTTCACTTGAGCAATCAAAATTGGTCGGCTGGAAAATGACAAACAAAGGGTGGCGGCAGTATAAGTCCGTTTTATCGCTCTCGATAATCTCAGATGTAAGACTTCACTAGCCACGTCCCCATTAAATTGAAGTTTCATGAACAGTTCTTTCTTTTTAACTGTTGTCAGTTTTTCTTTGTTGTACCTGGTATTCATGTGTCTCCTAACAAATCTACTAGGATAGCCCATTTGGACCAGCGTATTTTGGATATATCCTAGCTCATTTTCTAGGGAGTCATCTGTACAAATACGTCTTGCTCTATTCGTAAGGCATCTGACCAAATTGATTTTATATCGGATTGGTACAAAACTGAGGAAATGTGTATATTGTCCTACAGATGTAGGTTTTCTATAGACATCTCTCTTGAGTGAACCATCCTCTCTTCTGCTCAATTGGACGTCAAGGAAATGTAATCCACCATCATGTTCTTCTTCACAAGTGAAGATGAGCGATGGATGTGCATCATTAAACTTTTTTAACATTTCATTCTTGTCAGTTTTCACATCAAGAATAATGAACGTATCATCAACATAACGAAAATAAGAATCAGTTGTCTCTATTACTTGTCTCAATGGACCATTTTCAATCTTGGCTAGAAAGAAATCTGCCGAAATTGGCCCCAATGGAGAACCCATGGCAATACCGTCGATTTGCCTGTAGTAAAGGTTGTTGAATAAGAAATGTACATTCATAGTACATATTAAAAGCAACTCTTTCAGACAAATAACTGGAATTCCGATGTCAATCTGCTTTTCTAGTATCTGTTGGCATATGAAATCCACAGTCTCCATAAGTGGTACATTGGTAAACAGTGACGCTACATCTAAGGAAAGCATTTGCTTACCATTTACATTGATATCATTCGCGTTAGCAATAAATTCGAAAACGTCTTTAACATTATGGTTTACTACCAGTTTGTGTAGCGGTTGGAGGAGTTCACCTAACCACTTTGCCACTCCATGGTAGGTAGAATTTGACATATCCAGGACTGGGCGAAGAGGAAGTCCTGGTTTATGTATTTTGGGCAGACCGTACAGACGTGAAGTATTACTTCCAGTAGGTTTAAGACGGTTATAAGCTGCCTCTGAGATTACTCCACTTTCACTCAGTTCCTTAAGCGTGTTAGTTAACTGCTTTTCAGCCTTTCCGTCCAGACCTATTGGGTTGATAAGCTTTTGGAACTTCGTTTCATCCGTTAAAAGTGAGTTCATTTTGTCGACATAATCACATTTATTCATCAGTACTACTCCAGATCCTTTATCAGGTCTACTGATTACAATGCTTTCGTCTTTCCTTAGCTTTCTTAGGGCTTCTCTATGCTGTTTAGTCAGCAAACTCTTACCAGGATGACTACTGTTTTTATACTGTTGACAACTGTCGACTAGTGTAGTTTTAAACCTAGCGACTTCATCGTCTGACGTTGGGGTCAAATCTTTTGTTTGTAGGAGGAGGTTTTCAAACTGGATGTTGGTATCGAGTTGGTTGACCTTATATCCTTGGTCACAAAATCTAAGACCCAATGATAGAGCTTCTAACTGGAATTTATCTAGTGTTACACTTGAAAAATTATGGACGTACCGATAAGGATCTGAGGGGAATGAAGGGAAATCCTTTTCAGGATTTTGACTGTCTAATGATTTGATTAGTTTCGTTCTCCTTTTCTCTGCTCTGCTTTGGCTAACTCTGTCGACATACTCAATGAAATCAATTAATAAATCCTGAGGAAGTTCATCGACTGCAAATTTCTTCTGTGATAAATTTCTTTCTATATCCGAAATGTACATTTTTAAAGAGTCCAATTGGTTAAGTGCATAACGTTTCAGTGATCGGGAATTTGGATAAACTTTATTACGACGAAGAGATTTCCAGTAAATTTTGGGATATCGATTATTATTTAAACAGTCATTTATAAAATCTAAACATGTTTTCGCTTCTGTGATCTAAGCAACACACAGAAGCTCTAAGAGAACTTAGAAGTAATGAAAGCTTAATTATTAGCAGCAAGCGAGATAAAGATGATGGTGTAGTTTTATTGGACAAAAGTGATTACGTTGAGAAAATCGAAGGTATTTTGAGTGATTCAACTGAATTCCAATCTCTTAGTAGTCCCAAAGACCTCAATGTAAAAGCGCAGAAACTAATGACAGACTCTCTCAGAAAACTGAAATAAAATTGAGTATTATCACCAGCCATGTATAAGTCTATGAAACCAACGAGTACCAACACTTCAAGCCTTTACGGTCTACCTAAAATGCCCAAACTGGGTCTTTCTCTTCGCCTATTTCATGGAACAACAGAGTGGTTAGTGAAGATTCTGGAACCTTTGCACAAAGAAATTCTGCGAGATAGAACTGGTGATATTTTCGATTTCATTTCTAAAATATCCGAGACTAACGTTGGTGATAAAAATATGTTATCCGTGGATGTATCATCACTATTCACGAATGTACCACTTATCGAAACGGGAGATTACATCTGCCAAGAAATCACCGAAAGGCAGTTGGACTTAGGAATTCCCTTGTGTAGCCTTAAAGAATTACTCCTGAAATGCACAATGAATGTTCACTTTGTCTTCAATAATTCATATTACCGACAAGTAGATAGAAAAACTATAGATTCACCATTAGGCCCAATATTAGCTGACTTCTTCCTCGCAAAACTTGAAAACAGGAGATTGAAAGACATCATCAAGGAGTTGGTTATATATTACCGTTATGTCGATGGTACATTTATCTTAGTTGATCGTAATGCAAACATAAACGAATTGTTGATGAAATTCAACAACATCTAACCTTCACTTACTTTGTGAAGAGGAGCAGGATAATAAACTACAATTTCCGGACGTCTTTTTAAGTAGGTGAGAAGATGGGTCACTTAGGAAAAGCGTGTATAGAAAATACAAACTCAAAGGGCAATACACAGACTGCCTTAGTTACATGCCTATTAAATATAAAAGAAATATTGTCAAGCATCTTACGAGCAGAGCAAGAAAGATATGTACATAATGACAGAAGACAAAGGCTAGGCAACAGATTGTTTATTGAGAAAATCAAGAGATATTTATAGATTTTTATGTACATTATTTTCAGAGGAGAAGCAACGTCTTCTGAATGGTTGTTTTCTTGCTGAAGGTTATTCCGTATTGCTTGTGACTGTTTCTCAGAAAGTTAAGCGATATATCTGCGAATCCTGTTTGCACACGCTAAGTCCGCTGTGATTGGCTGGTGAGTTCCTCAAGGTTAAGCTTTATTATTATTTTTTTCATGACCCAGATTCGGGACGTAAACATTGACGTAAATTGCTGTCAACAATTTTGGATTGTTCACAACCAGCTCTCACCACATGTATAGATGATTACTTGCAAGAGGAATTCGAATATACTTATGGTTCCTTGATGGAGATAGGCTATCGGAGTAGTTTTATAAAGAAACATATGACTATGACTGCACGTAAAAAACCTCTATTTATTAAGTTACAATTTATTGGTGACTTGTCAAGTGAGATTTAATTCCATAGACTTTCCAGGAGTATACGAAGAACGTTTTACGCAGCATAACTATGTTTGTTATTCTCTAACCGACGAATGATTGGGACGCAAACGAGGGATAAGCTAGATAGTTTTGCTACATGTGTGGTGGTGTGATACAGACAATGTGTACCAACGGAATGTTATCCTCACCTGTTCCCACAGTTCAATTCGGCATTAACAACACAATACAATATATTTATTTGAACATTCTGTTTCATGTCGTTTAATGTAAACCAAAATCACACGTTCATTGATTGGTTAACGAATATAAACTGTAGATATATAGACAGTGGTTTGATTAATGAAAAATATACCTTGACTTCCGTGTCTTGCCTTCTGTTGTTACACATCTATGTACATTTTATCAATTCAACTGTATCTGCCACGACAGTTGAGCGTATTACTAGACAGCTTAGCCAATGTGTTACTGGACCTCTCTCATCATGCCTTGGCTCCATTTTTTCACATTTAGTTGATAGTAGTCATGTAGTGGAGAAAACGGAAGCTTTCAAGGTAATTCATCTCATCCCACCAAATCTTTACAATACACTTCGTATGCATCTATTGCACATAGCTGAGGCAATAGGCTTTCACACTATTAAGCCTAAACTATGCATTCAAAAGAAGTTCGTACAGCCACTACCCCTCCTTTAGCCTCTTAAGACATAACCAACTGACGACTTCTCCACCACCCCTTACTTATATTTTCCGCGCCTCTCTTATCATCCATTAATCTGATCGCATTTTCATTAAAACATAGTTTATTTACTTCCCTTACAATCTATCATTACTGAATCAGTTCATTTTGACTCAGCTCAGATTACCGGATCAGGACAAGCCACTCGATTTCTGGTGGTCAAATTTGACCTCAAACTGTGTAAATTGCAAATCGTGAATTGACTTGAGAAACTGCAAATATGTCATAAATACATTGGTGAATTAAAATGTGATGTGAGAATTTCTAGTATTCTCATTGAATAAGGGGATCATTACTATCGTTAACTTTTGAGGAATTTTAATTTAATGATATCAGAATAACATTTAAACTTTTGATCATGAATAATTGCCTACTTGTGTGCAAAATTCTCAGCTCAGTTCTTCCTCGTCACCGTTTATTCCGAAAATAGTTTTATACTACTTGTAAGTAGCTAAAGATTTAAAGTAATAATTAAATCAATGCCAGTAAAATTTGTGAGCAATGTGGAATAGATCAAATAAAGTAAAATTAAATTTCAGTAGTTTACATACAATGATAAGTTTTATTCTTGGTAATATTCGTTCACTTTATGAGGTTTTATAAAATAATCAGAAGACGTAATTTATTTATTCAAAACATTTCGGACGTTCCGATCACACATATACTTGTCACATATGTTTACATAAAGGTTAATAGAGTAGGAAGAGTCAGAACTGAACCATGATAGTTCGACATGTTAACAGGTGAAGATCACAGATATGAGGTGAGAAAAAAGGGAACAGGAATGTGAATAGGTAAAACAATTCTTGATTTTAAAATTGAATTACCAAGGCAGGTTCAAATTAATATAAAATAATTTTTGAGCACATAAAACATGTATGTGTAGTCACATGTACTTAGGGCGAATCCACTGATCTCTGAAAATATTCGACGTCTAATACTCGGTGGTGTGCATGAATCACTGGGCTACCTGAATTTCCATCCAAGACAATGCATCGTATTTTCTTGAGTTTTTGTCGTTCTAATCATTCAGTTAATTCCGTGGTTTGGCAAATAAACTCATACACATTTTCAATTGGTTTGCAACATAATGTTGCTCAATTCTGTGGGACCAAAGAAAAATACCGTAGTGGGTTATTTTATTTTTCAGATCTAGCATCATCGCGTCACTTGATGTACTGGAGATGGGTGTTTTACTTGAAACTCCTGGTTGAAGAGAAAATATTATGCCAGAAATTACGCTGAGAATTATGCATATTGTGAAAACTTATTTTGTATAATAAATCCATTATTATTACTAGAATGAGGGCTACAGATCACATTCCTAAGTGGTTGCAGCAATAGATAAAGTAGCTTGATTCAGTTGACCTCAGGATAGAATGCTCAGTTCCTCTATCGAAAAGCGTAGAGAGATGGTTAATAAAGTTGACTTCAACAGTGCTTTTATAGTTTGACAGAAGACAAACTTGAGTTCTATACTTAAATTCTTTGAAGCTTTGGTCTTCTAAAGGCTTAAACCTGTTTTACGAATTCAGAAATTTTCAAGAGTATTTTGTAGGAATTTGGTTTGTTTCAAGTCTGATTGTGGATTGATATCAGTTATAGATGGGACAACATGCACAAACTAGCTTTGAATAATCAGTACAAACTCTTTCCAGAATGATTAAAAGTCAATTTATTAAGTTTTTGTGAGGGAATTAATCAGTATGTATGGATACCACTGAATGGCACTGTCATTCCATTTGTTATATTGAACTCATCAACCAAAACTCTGTTTACATACACTGAAATCTAACAGAATGTAACACAATTCAATGCATCTCCTAAGTTTCCAAAGTTGAAATCTCCATTGTGTGTACATGGATAGCGTCAATTAACGGACAACCTCCATTTTGCAATGATGAGAGTGATAGTTGCAGCATAGATATTGGTCTTGATCACTAATATGTTTTCTGGAAAGTTTCTAGTGTATTGCATGCACAATGTGAGTATGTTGCATGTCGTTGGTGTAGATCACACATGCCATGCTGAGAAATATAATATTAATGATTGTTTACAGTCTGATCACTGTGCATGACACTTAATCGTCCAACTACTTCACACTACTGCTTGGTAATAAGTAGTATGCATTGTGTAATGAAAAAAGTGGAAGCATTAATTACAATTCATCATTCAATTGGAAGTTGAAATGTTCACCTGTGTGAGGCGTAATTCATATTTGCCTTATCTCATAATATTGGGTTCGTCAAAGAGCAAGTGTGCTGAACAGTGTTAACGAATGACAACTGATTTCCAATGTAGTTATCACCTGTAATCACATTATTCATGGCACGTCTCCGCAAAATTTCTTTCAATTATATAGTGATGCAATGCATCGTAAGTCGGGTGGATGGATGAAAGCTGGTAATGGTGGTTGTGTTACTGTCTCCGTTTATTATCTGTGTCACTGAGTCAAAGCATATTGACAGAATGTCGGCAACTATGTTGGTGACACCCATTCCTAGTAGGAGTCACGCGAAACACAAGGTAAGTCTCTCTATATGGGCCAACGTCTATGTTCTTGGTGCCATATTTCCAATCAGCATTGTAATACCTGTATATCAGGTATTCACTTCTGTAATTCTGAATCAGATACGGTAATGGAGTGAAGTGATCATGCTCATTATATACACGGCACCTAACTAACAGTACTATGACTAATTATCAGTTGATAATGAGGATAAGGAGAAACAAACGTGTTTCTGTTTCTACAGATAAGTACTTGACGCCTGATGTCACTCAGCAGTTTGCTCAGAGTGTGTCCTGTCAGTCTCTATTTCCTTCGGAATATTTGTTGAGCAATAGGTTCTTGGTTGGCTTGTTCTCAGAGTTTCTTATTACTAATCATTTCTGGCCACTGAATCTTCAATATGGGGACAGACAAGGTGGATGCTGTTGATGAAGGTCAGCAGAAGCCTGTTGAAAGTGGTTTCCATAAAGCGTTCGCCAAGTCTCTGACACATACTGAAGAATCGATATTAAACTGCTGTTGAAAATTCTAATTGGAACTGGATGTTAAACGTACATCTGAGAAGTAGTTCCTTCAGGTATTTTATTTGGAAGAGGAACTTGTAGGTTGTTAGTTTCGCTGTAGTTACAAATGAAGCATATTGTTTCGGTCAGTGAGGTGACATCTGATGAGAGCATTTTTCTTTCAAACACGCTGACATCCTTCACTGAGTCGATGAAGTCAAATGTATCGCTGAGGCTATATTTCGTCATATGTCTTCTTACTGGTTCAAGGATATCAGCTAGCCACTTCGCGATTTGATGACATGGTGAGTTAACCATGTCTATGATAGGTCGAAGTGGGACATTCTCCTTATGCACTTTAGACAGTGTATACAGTCTTGGAATAGTTGAACTGCATGGTTTTATTTGCTCATAAACCTCCGGTGTTATGACTGAATCTTCTTTCATTCTCTTCAGCGATTTTGTAAGTACTTTTTCTGTTCCTTCTGTTGTGTCTTTCTGGCTGGGTGATTCGAAGAATTTGGTTTTGTCTGATAGGGTATTTGTCGATTTCTCATTATAGTCGGATCTATTCATTACCACAATCCCATTGCTCTTATCAGAGAGGATGAGGATTCTGTCTTTATTTTCTTGAAGTTGTTTAAGTTGTCTTCTGTGTTCCTTGGTCAGCAGATAACGGTAGCTCGATCGTTTTTTGCGAAATGGAAATTGTATGGTTTCCTGTAAAGTAACTGTATTATATATCCTCATCGAGTCATATAAAACAAAGGGTGTCCAGAGGAGAATTACTCTTTTCAGAGGTAACATTCTCAATCTCGGTGGCCTGCTTAAAAACTTGGGCTACCAAAAACTTCCAACTCTCTATTGCATACATTTTCTCTTGTTTGGTTTGTTTTATCCAATTAAGATATGACCTGTGACGGGTATTTCTACTCTTGAGTGTATTTAAATTGTTTACAAGCTTATGATTCTCAAGTTTCTATTAAATTTCAGGAATGGCCTGATTGTGGGTGGTAACATGTTCCAATACATGAGATAACTGTTCTTCAGTTATATCCTCGGGTTTCAGAATGTACTCCTGAACATCTTACAATTGGCTTTCAACCAGATATCATGGATTTCCTGAAGGAGACGAAGTAGATATATCATGATGGAATGGTTCGTGCTTCAGCTCATAGACAGGATATACTGTCAGTCAATATTCTACTTGAAGATATTGTATGAAGGGGAAATGCAATAAACTCCTCTGAAAATTCTATACAATTTATAAATACGGTCCAGAATGAAGATGTTATTACCATTATTCAATTATTAATTGTCTTAGCGACAAGAGGAATATTTCCAAACATGTCACATTAGAAATGTAAATTCTAGATAGCAAATTAGGTAATATAAAAATATTAACAGGGTATATATATATATATATATATATTGTTGGTGTTTTCACAATTATCCATTCACGGTTTTCGTCTTATCGTACAGATAGTATTTGTGATAAGGACGTCAGTTATACCTACTTCTACCGTGAGAAATTATTCAGTCTACTTACCCTTAGTAACTAGAATCGTTTCGTGTACTACTGATTTATCAGTAGTATATGAAGAGACGTTCGTCGGCATAAGAAACATCAAATAGCAAGAAGGTAGATTTGATGTCTGAGAAAGCAAATGATGAAGCGTTGTGGAGATACATGGAAGGAGTTAAAGGAAGACAAAATAAACACAGTGTGAAGGAAGGCAAGAAGTAGCACAACACGGAGGCTCTGTGTAAATGGTGCGTTGAAGATAAGGTGTACATAATTTCGCTGTATAGAGATACCAAATTCTAAATAAACATTCCTTTGCTCCCATTACAGTATGATGGATACTGGAGATTAGATATTTCTTTGGAGATCACATATAAAAGAGTGTGAATCATCATGTATATTCACGGATAAACTACATTATCAGCTCTTTTTAGTCATCATTACACCTCGTGGTGTGATATTTATTCTTCATAAATTTCATTTTGTTAACCCACGACAATAAGTTTATTTCACTGTATTATTTTTGTACGATGAAGTTACTGTAGTGATTCCGCTGATCTTTCGCGGTAGTGTCACAAGCTCGAGAACCAATATTCCCACAATTTTCGGTATAGGACCGGCTAGTAAACAACAATACGGTGATACTAAATGCCAAGTGAAATAAAAACCTTAGTGAAGACAGGGTTTTAATACAAGGCTGATTACTATCCCTGATGATGTTTCTAATTATGGTTTGCTATATCATGCTGTATCATATACGCTGGACCAGAGAGAAGATCCCAGAAGATTTGGTCTTCACGGATGATTTGTATCCAACGTCTCACAAACTCAAAGATCTACGAAAGGGAACAAACAGGTCAACAGAAGAAGCTGAGAAGATAGAACTTCGAGTGAATATACAGAAGACAGATGTGATGACAAATGACTGACTGACAACAATGAGCTCCAGTTGCCATCAACAGGAGAAATTTGAACGAGGTCACCTCTTTCACTGATCTAAGTGGGATCATTTCAACACTACTGGAATCACTGGTGTGGAAAATAAAGACAAAGCTTCATTAATCTGAAATCAATGTAATAATCTACTGCACACAGCATAAGTAATGAGGTTCAAATTTTCAAACTGAATGTTTTTATTTGGTTCAGGAAATGCCACGTTACGAAAAGCATTTCCAACAGCCTGATGCAGACTTTCATCAGCACCTGTTTTCTCTGATTCCATACTGAAGATCAAATAGTCAGGGAAGCTTAGCGAAAATGGAACTCTTCCAGAGAACCAACTAAGAAGTCATTATTCAACAGATATGCTTAAGAAAATTGAAATGGATTGTATATACACCGAAGAGATTGTTAAGTGACATCACACGTTAGGCCAGAAATCGAGTAGAACTTGAATGGGAAACGACAGGGTTGGGCATTGGTCTGAGAGTGGCATGGAGGAGACTGTGTGAAGAGGAGATGAAAGTTTATGGGCAGTCGTGGAGCCAGATAAAAACGACTATAGTGAACACATTGAAATGCAGATGTGCATCTGAAGTCCTTTGTTTCACTAGGAACCCAAAGCAATAATTGTAATAATAATAATAACCTGGGAAAATAAATTCATGCGAATTAATTTTTATTTCATTGATATCCTAAAACCAACGAAATTTAGGTGGAAATTCATATTTGTTCATGATTAGAATGAATATAATGAATGCTGAAAAAAGGTATGATGTGAGTGATTTTCCAATCTCATTTGGTAGGCTATTCATCTGAGTTGTGACAGTGTGTTTACTTTTTGTTAGTGGACTTTTTTAACTGTATCGGAATCATAGCTTTCAAAATTGTTGCAACACTGTTCGTGATGCTTATTCCTGATATTGCGAACATACCACTAGGAACGCCTCAAAAATGCTATAGGGTTGAGAATCTAGACAGAGGCTTATGCCACATGACTACACCCATACAGTGGGTGGGTAGGTACTACTCCATTTTGTACTTAAAATGTGGTAGGAAGAACGAGGATTGGCGAAGTTAAACTTTAAGCACCGGTAACTAACAGTCAGTAAATGGCCATGAGCACATCAGTCACATGGAAAGGGATATTTTTGGGTATAAAATACATATATTTATGAAAATGTTGTATAAAAACTGTATGAAAATGTTATACAGGACAGCTTGCCACTCATCTATGTGTATTATAGATTCTTACTTCACCAATCAAATGATCATTATTATAATAATAATTATTATTATTGGGTTCCTAGTGGAACATAGGGCTTCAACTGCACGTCTCCGCTTGCTTCTGTCTTCTGCTGTACTTTTCACCTGCATCCATGTTAGTTCATACTGTTTCATCTCTTCTTCACACGATCTCCTCCATGTATATATATATATATTGTTTACATTTGTAAAAATTATATTTGTAAAATCTCAGCGAGATTGAAATGAGTAATTCCAACGTTTCGTTCGGCAATCTGGTCCGAACTTCTTCAGGGAAATTAATCGAAATTAACATAACAGATTTACATATAAAAAAAGGAATATCACTTGTTTTTAAAACTTTGTCCAATCATGAGTCATTCAACGAGTGTCAACAAGTATAATAAACAAAATTTTATGAAATGTGATCAAAATTTGACCGCGGACTTACAAATATTGATCTACCTTTGTTAAACATTTTAAACAGAGTGTGTATGTGTATGTGTGTGTGGGTAAACAGTTGTAAAACATTTCTTAACGTTTCCATAAGAAGATATGGACAGTCGAGAATTTTGACCAAGTATTAATAATTAGTGATACATATCCGTTTTTTATTTATTAATAAGGATTTCCTATGCATCAGCCCAAATATTTTAGAACTATTCTGTCAAATCTTGACGACAGTTCATTTGAATTATTTTGCAATCGAATTAAATTAACAAAGAAACTGTGTAATTGGCACAATCATCGTGTTTTCACTCTCCGTTGCCTGCAACAGAATGCATATCCTAAATCCGTAGCTTTCGAGTCACCTGACAACTCCAGTAGGTCGAATAAAACAGCTCAATCCCCAGAAAGAAGACAAAGCAATAAGTCCGACAGGGTGCTTCTACTAAACTCTAATCCTAAACACCATAATTCTGAAAATACGTCTAATCATAAAATTCTAGATACTAACAGTTTGAACAGACATGAAGGCGTGATGTTAGCTGATGCATAGGAAATCCTTATTAATAAATAAAAAACGGATATGTATCACTAATTATTAATACTTGGTCAAAATTCTCGACTGTCCATATCTTCTTATGGAAACGTTAAGAAATGTTTTACAACTGTTTACCCACACACACATACACATACACACTCTGTTTAAAATGTTTAACAAAGGTAGATCAATATTTGTAAGTCCGCGGTCAAATTTTGATCACATTTCATAAAATTTTGTTTATTATACTTGTTGACACTCGTTGAATGACTCATGATTGGACAAAGTTTTAAAAACAAGTGATGTTCCTTTTTTTAAATGTAAATCTGTTATGTTAATTTCGATTAATTTCCCTGAAGAAGTTCGGACCAGATTGCCGAACGAAACGTTGGAATTACTCATTTCAATCTCGCTGAGATTTTACAAATATAATTTTTAAAAAATTCCACTTTTCATTAGATTACTTCAGAAATGCTGCATTTCACATCTTTTTGATATGTGCATTTGTGCTAAATGCCGCTGACTGTTTTGACGTCATAATCACGCTCTGGAGGAGCTTGGTCTGTAGATGTACATGCATAAATCAATCTTTGTTGTTACTGCACCGGGATCAACAAGGTATTCATTGTCCCCACCCTTAAGGCTTAAGGAATGCAATAGAAAGCGCATCCATTGCAGCAGACATACACCATCTTGTCATGACCACGTCAGTTTTACATTTGAGAATGAAGGATACACTACATGATTTCGCCTCCACTATATGTGTTAACCAGTTTCACTGCTCCTATGGAGCTAGTCACATCGGATGGACAGTTAGGCATATTCAACATCGAATTTCTGAGCATCACTGTACATGGATAAGCAAGGAACAAATAACGACTATTTGTACCTCTGTTTTAGCTCACTTTATTGATGCTAAACATAAAGTTTATGTTAAGAAGCCATTAAAAGTTACCTACTGTGTTCCGACTAATCCTAATTTACCCTAAAACTTCGTCTTCTATATGTGGCTGAAGCTGTAGGAATCAACTCGACGAAGCCATACTTATGTATGACCACTTTCCTTAGTTACCATTACTTGACTGTGAAATTTTGATAGTTTCCCTTCCTGCTAAGCCTTTTAAAAGTTAACAATTTTTTAAACCATCTTTAATTTTGGCATTAGTTTCTAACTGATATTCTACTTCCAAGTACTGATTTTTCTTGTAATTTTGTTTGATTGGCTGGAGAATTTCATCATGAGCTGACATCAGTCAGAGAACTGTTGGAAAACCACCATTGGAATGCTGGAAAGCTGTTTCGTCAGCCTAGTTTGAGCTTCTGGTTCAGCAGTACGCACACACCGGGATTCGAACCCAGGACATTCTGGTTACAAGACAAGCTAGGTCGTGGACTATTAAGTCACTGGGACCCGTGGTGTACTGGGGAAGAGTCTTAAACTAGGCTGACAAAACATTTTTCTAGTACTCCCAGGTTTTCCGATGGTTCTCTAACCGATATTCTACTTGGTTACAGGATTTTCATCATGAGCTGGCATTAGTTAGAGAACCATTGGAAAACCTGGGAGTACTGGACAGCTGTTTCGTCCTACTTTGGGACTCTTCAACAATACGCACCCACCGGAACTCGGACCCAGGATCTTCTGGTTACAAGGCGAGCTCGTATACCATTAAGCCACTGGGACCCGATCCAATGGCCCATGAATTCTAACTTCTGCCAATTCACGACATAGCGCGACCCCTAACCAATGTCTTCGGCGAGTATTTGTCCTCACACCCGACCTGCTGCACCCTACTGGTCACGACTTCTCACTAGAACCCCAGGTAACTACCTACCTGAATAGGGCAAGCTAGGACGAAACAGCTGTCCAGTACTCCCAGGTTTTTCAATGGTTCTCTAACTAATGTCAGCTCATGATGAAAATCCTGTAACCAATCAAATCCCTACAAACCAACACTTGATATTCTATTTATTATTATTATTGTTCCCCTGGGTTCCGAGTGGAATATAGGGCTTCAACAACACATCTCCACTTTTCGCTATTTTCTGCTGTTCTCTTCATCTGGGCCTACGATTGCCCATTATCTCTCATCTCTGTTCTATTTAGCATTACTTTGTTATGCGTACTTCTCACCTTCCCTAATATTGTTTCTTTCACGTCTCCCATGTATCTTCTCAAAGCTGTATCATTTGCTTTCTGTGAAATCAAATATATCTTCTTGCTATTTGATATTTTTATGTCGATGAACGTCTCTTTATATACTACTGGTAAATCTTATCAGTGGCATACGCCACAACATCATTGTCATGCTTTAATTTGCTTATAAGTTACGCTAAAGAGTTTTCTAGGTGATTAAATTCTATCCGTCATGCTGCCAACCAACAAATAAAACGATCTTCAAAAAATATTTCACTAATTGAACGTATCTTTTCATTTGTGTTTTGTTACATTTGCTGAAACACTGAAGTAGATCACTGATCAGAGCAATGGTTGAACCCACAAACTTATCAAAACCAGAGATATTTAGTGAAGAGTGACACATTTCATAAATTATTTTATAAGTTTAACAGATGTTGTTTAATCCTTTTGTGAATTAGATATTAGGGATCTGAGAGGATATTTATGTAGATACTGCATGAATGTCAAACAAAACAAAAGCCTTTCAGAGAAAAGTCAGTCTCCGAACCCATTTATTCTCAAGTTATATAATGCGTATTGAGTATAAGACATTGATTTGGCAACAAAAGCAGAATGTCCTCGAATATATCCGATTCGATTATAGTATGGATTAATGTTTAGTACATCTGTAACTGATTACAGGATGCCCTAGTAATAAACAGGTTACAATCTACCTAAAGCAAGGCCGTATTAATTAGTTAGTCTAGGTGTTGCAATAAAGCTAAACATTTTGAGTGTAGCGCAAAGTGAAACTTTAGACACTCAAGAGGGTGCGGACGCACCACGGACCTTGGAATGAGCAACTGAGCTAAAAAGCAAATTTTGGCCTTTAACTCAACCTTAACCCCAGTTCATCTCTGACCAACCTTGATGTCTCCCTTAATTAAGTTAACCTAACTGTGACATGTCACTAGCCAAAAGATAAACTTTGCGTCCCCCCAACCTAATCCAAAAGCTAACTAGATTATCCTCATTATAATAAAGGTTTTTGTATTTCCCAATGAATGAAAAACAAAACGATATTGTTTTTACTGACGTTTCGCTATTTAATGCTAATAGCTTTATCAAAGTATTATAATAACGTCAGTAAAAACAATATCGTTTTGTTTTTCATTCATTGGGAAATACAAAAACCTTTATTATAATGAATATCATATACCCAATGCCCAAATTTTTTCAAACCGTTAAAAGTCAACTTGGTTTGGACATATATAACTTAATTAATAACTAGATTATCCTGTTTAAAATCATTACACTTCATCCAAGAATTCTTTCCATGAATATAGTGTAGTTTACTTGTCTTCACAGCCTTGCTCTGATTAAGGCGTTTCAACTTAATTGGTGCAATCGCAACTGTTTGGTGTCTAAAGTTCAACTTTCCCAAGTGTAGTTCGTTAGTGGAAACTAAGAAAAGATTAGAACTTTAAGGCAGGGAGATGATGTCGTGTGGTGGTAAGAGAGAATCAAACAGATCATTTTCAAAGGTGAAATGTAAAACGTTTTAGCGGCTACATTTTGATGCATCTCTGATTGATGAACAAATCATTTTTGTGTGCGCAAAGTTTTGGCTTCAAAATACTAACTGTCATAGCATTCACAATATTGAAGAAGTTCTATTCGTACCATGTTCAGCTGACTCCCATATCCCTTGCAAATTACACTGCAACTGGTTTGTAGGTCTACTGGTAACTAAGATCGATTACATGTTCAAGTGATAGAGCTTTGAGAAAACTTCCTTTTTATACCTTGTGGAACTCGGATGGTATATGTTCGAATATAGGCTTAGAAAGTAAATGCTGGATACAGTCAACACATCTTGCTCCACAGGATCAGGTGAACTGTCATGTACATGTTGAGGAGACCAAAAAAGTCAACTTGTCGTCTACGAACTACAGGTTGTGTGAAACAGGTAGGTCGTATTTAGGTTGTATGAAAAGTTCTCCGTAGTGTACAAGATAGACGATCTGTTAACGTCTCTGTCGACGAGTATTTTTTATATCTTACACTTAAATTAGATAGCTTTTTAGTGGATAGAAGTGAGTGTGGTTTATCTGTTCTCAGCTTCATAGTCCTGATTATAAATAGTTTGGAATAGTTGTTTCCAATGTAGATATTTTTTTAAAGTATTTGGTTTATCTGTGGGGGCATATGGAATGCAGATATTGCAGAATTTATACGGTTAGAGGTACTCAAATGTACAGGTTGGTGACATTTCCTTCCTACTTAAGTGTCCTGTAGGCTTCCCAGTTGTTCCTTACAACGTCTGTTTTTTTATGCACCTAGATGGGCTATATTTGAATCGAATTCGTTCTCTACGGTGAACTGGATTGTAGGTTGACAGCTATCAGTACGATGCGGAATCTCTTTTAAGTTATCTGTAGTCCAGATGTCGAAGTCTATTTGTCTTCCATTGTACCTACTAATTAACACATACTCCATGTCTCAAAATGAGGGTGAGTGGGAGCTTAACCTGCTTACTTTGTAGTGTACTGACAAATGATATCAAAGCGTTTTCTGGAACCAGATATTTTATCAGTCTAGACATATCAATAGTGCAATGTACTTCATATGAGGAAATCATAGCCAATCAGCTGCTAATATATGAAGGTTATCCTAACGGAATAGAAAAGGTCTTAGCATTTGTCAGGTGACTTGGAAGACCTTTAGCATGCGATTAATTCAACATGATACGGTAGGGGAGTTTCACCTTGAGAGAGAGAGCTAACAGACTGCTCAGGTTGTCGTTAGCATTCGAAAGTGAAAAATTGTGAAGGTAATGTCTAGTCCCATTGATTGGTTATTGCTACCAGTCTATCACTATATAGACAAGGTCTTTTGTATTCCGATATGCCTGAACATAAAACACTACTTAAGAAAAGACAATTCTGAATTATAGAGAAAGGTGCATAAGACACATACCGAATGAATTGACGAATGTAAGCCAGACAGAACTATTGCATTTGGTTTTTGTATTCACTAATAGTGGATAAGTGTCTGTAACACATACGGAATTAGTATAAAAACGCTAAACAATGCTGGTAATCAGTCATTTCATTTGTTGCCATACTCTGGTCCTGTCGTCTAGGTATGTTTACACATTTTATTGAGTGATTTACCATCTAGAACTAGAGTTTAGTGATAAGCATCTGCAATGCAGAGTGAGATGAAGTTAAAGACAGTAGCTTTTATTGGTCTGATGACATAAGGTATATTGCAAAGTCATTCAAACATACAGGATCATAAATGAACTAGAAGTTGGACATGCATTGCTTTGTATTTGAGAGTTGTCTAGTCACATGTCGTATGCCATCTACTGTTTAGGTGCAATGTAGTGTTTAGGTTCCCATGGTTATCTTAGTGAAGCTTGAAGTACTCACAGGTTGGTGGATTATGAAATCAAGCATCAACACGACACTGGGTCCTACTAGTCTATGTAACAGACTTTTAACTACTTATATCAGTAAGTAATATATATGGCAAAGCTTAACTTTAATCACCAGTAAGTACCACATGATTAAAGCGGTTTTTGCGTATAAAATACATATATTCGTGAAAATAATGAGTTAAAGGGAATGGAACTGTTACTGTTACACAGAATATCACAAAAATACGTCTCAGTTTTGAACTGGAAAGTCAACAGAATAATTTTACCAAATTTTAGGCATGGGCACCTGTAAGGGATGGACACCAAAATCAAATGACCTTGAGTCTACCAATTATATTCTAGGTGGAAAAGTGGTATTTATTTAGAAGAAAATGTATTTATAAGGCATATATGTAATAAAATTGAATTATACAGGGTATATCTCTCTATTTTTTACTCTTGCCAATGTACTATATCCCCGCATTTACAGGTGATCTTATTCCTCCTTAAGTACTGCAATAAAGTCCCTTAGTTTGTCCTAATAGATAATTCATTATCTAGATAAAACTAGGAAACCAGATGAAGAGCGAACTATGAACGCGATATACCTTGATATTCATCATGAATAATGTGAATGATTGGTTGAATGATTATTTTGAAGGTTCCTCTGTCGAGTTATTGTTGGTAACTACTGTAGTTTAACTTCTTCATGTTACTTTCATGTGAATACTGTAACCTAGTTTACTACTTTCTTAACCGGTTCTAAGCCCAGAGGAAGGTGGAAGGTTAAGTGTATAGCTAAGGACCCCATCCCGTAAAAAACAACCCAGTGGCTGGAAAAACTTCAAAGCACGGGAAGAATAATATTAGCTGACAGATGTTGAATGGCTGAGTTGTTCATAACTTGCGAAATTGTCATTAGAACTCATCGAAATATCTTGGGACATACAGCGTGTGAATTCTTTCCTAAATGTTACATGATATGAAGAGTATACAGTTAAATAGTTTTTATTAAATTTAACATTTGTGGTGAACTTCGGAAGTGAGGGGTGTATCCAATGAATGGAATTTTAGTATGTGAACATTGTAGTGGGGTATCTTTCTGTTTTATCGTTATTTCCCTAGGTTCCTAGTGGAACATGGGGCTTCAACAGTACGTCGCTATTTCATCCTGTCCTATGCAGTTGTCTTTAGCTGTTTCCGTGACTGCACATAGACTTTCATCTTGTAGTGGACCTAGTAGCTAGGTAAGTATATAAACGCAATTAAAAGGACAGAACAAGTACTAACAAATACGTATATATAAAATATTCAGTTCACTTAAGTTAATATACACGAAAAAAGGACTGAGGTTATTTGAAGAAAACTATAACAGTCACAAAATACACAAATTATAGACGTACGAAATTATAGGAATGTAATTGTCCTTCTCTTGATTATACAAATTCTCCACTACAACTTAGCGCTGTCAACCGTCGGAAGTCTCCACGTAGAGTAAAGCAGATAGGAGCAAAGTTCTTGACGGGGATGTGTCAACCAGTGCGAGGCAGCGTTGGTCAGCAGATGTGCTGGGCGAGCAGCCGGAGAGATGGCGAACGATTCGTTCCTTCCGCGCGGTTCAAGGTTTTAGGTTCAATTCCTTCTTTTTTTCGTGAACATATAATTTGATATGTTTTTAGGCCGCCACAATCTCCTTCGTATACGACCTCCTTCATGATAGCCTCTGACCAAAGCCTAACTCGTCTTTCCCCGTTGGGGTTGCAATCGAGAACCCAGTACATGACACCACTTAGCGGGTATCTTCAGCGTGTGCCCAATCTATCTCAGATTTCTTCGGCATATTTGTTGGGCAATAGGTTGTTGGTTGGTTTGTTGCCAGAGTTTCATGCTGCTAATCTTTCCTGGCCACCTGGTCTTCAATATGAAGCTGGAGAGAGTAAATGTCGATGAAAGTCTGAGGCCACTTAGAAATGCATTTGTTTGTCTTTGGACTATATGGGAGGACTTATATGATACTAGTGTTGAAAATCCGAATCTTGTTCCTAATTATGAGTGCAGTAGATTCTAATACTGATTTCAGAGTAATGAAGATCTGTCGTGTTTTTCCTATCTTGTCTTTGACATTTCCTTTCATGCCACCTGTAGTTGAAAAGATGCTGCCTCAATAGGTGACAGAAATGACTTCATCCAATTTTCTCCCGTAGCTAGTGGTTGACGCCTCTTGTTCTTGGATGCTTATCTTCATCACCTCTGTCTTCACCTTATGTTCTATCTTCAATGCTTCTGTCAACTTTTCTGGTTTTATTATGCAGATCTTTAAGTTTTACGTTAGATATAAATCATCTGCGATGTCTAGAGCTTGTTTTAATCTCACAAGGATGATACAACTTAAGCATTTTGCTTCACGTGGACAGAAGCATGATTCCGCACCATTATTGTGAAGTCTACAGCCACACTCCTTTCGTATTTAGACAAGGTAACTTTTCTTCTAATCAATAGGTATCTCTCAAACTTCCTGTAACACTGGCGTAAGGATATCTGCTGAAATTCCCGGATTTATTTCCAGTGCTACAATACGAATCCCATTTGATCCTGCTAGCTTTAAATAACCTCATGACGTTCAAACCTTCTGCTTCTTGTAAGAGGATTGGTGTTTACCAGTAATACTGTGCCCTTTGGTGGTATTTCTGGACGAGTTGTGGTTGGTGGTTGGTTTAAGAGTCCTTTGAAGTGATTAGCCCATTGTTCCTTCCTGATTAGGCTTCTTTCGCCCATTCCCATTGAGTTCATCTGTGCTGATATCTTCCCCGATTACCACCCAGTTATCTGATATGATATTCTTAGATCTCTCTTTCGTTCATTTGTTTCAGTTACCAGTTTGCCGTGCAATTGTAATTTGTCTCTACTCACGCTATTCTCCACTTTATTCAGAGCGGTTAAGACTGAACCCAACTTTCCCTCCTGTTGACCATATTTAGATTGGCTCATCTTCTGTTTCACTATCCTTCCCTCTCATATTAGCTTCCAGGTGACCATAGAGAACCGTTCCTTGTCTTACTCCTTTCTGAGACGACTAGACAGGTTTCCTCGATGATGCAACATAATGTTTCCGATTGTGTTCTGATGGTGGCAATGAAGTTATCCTTTGTAGCTTTGTACTTCAGTTTCTGAGCGTCAAACTTGAACTGTGGCCTATCTCCAGTTGTTTTGAATGCTTTCGACTTGACTTCGAAGATTTCTTGAACTAAGTGATGGTGTGAGTCCGCAACACCTCTTCTCGACTTTGTCCTCAGCGTATTGCGTCTCCATTTTACTAAAACTGGGATGAAGTCTATCTTATTTTTGGTGTATCCATCTGGTGAAACTTGTTTCAAATTGTGTATGTTCGTGCGTTCCCATATGCTACTTCCAATCACCAAATCATTGGGAGTGCAGAAGTGTGAGGAGACTTCTCCATCCTCACTCATTTCATCAAAAGCCCATACGAATAGTAAGTTTTCTTGTTGTATTGTTTGCTCCAAGTTTGACATTCATATAACTGTTATGATTTTGATGTCGTCATTTTGGGGTGTTATCCATCACCGTTTGCAGTTGTCTGTAGAATACTTCTTTCTTCTCTTGGTCTGCGTTGTTTATGGCAGTGTAGCATTGAATAATTATAGTTTCCCTTCCTTTTGATCTAAATCCTGCTGTGATTATCCTGGAGGAGATTAGTTCCTACTGCATGCGAGCTTTGGATGGTCTTGGTGATGTTATGATAGCGTCGCATGGTGTCTTTACCAGTTGATGATACATTTCAGAGGAGAAAAGCGTCAATAAAAAATTTCAAAAACATCGGTGTAGCAGTTTTGCACAGCTTGTGCCGAGGATCGTTGATTAGCTGAAGATATGTTGTTATTTGGTTGGCGGTATCTATCTATAGAATCTTGGGTGTGTGTTTCATTCCACTTGGGACTCATCATCTGATGTACCTGAGTCCCTAGTTAGTGACGATGTTCCCACTGAGATTCGAATGCTTCACTCACCATCTCAAACACCAAAGCATTATCCACTGGACTTCGAGCGTCACGGCAGCAACCTCTTGTGTAACGGGTATCAGTTGCTATTAGTGTTTTGGCTAATTTGCATTTCCCGTTGATTCACCATGTTGGACTGAAGTGCTTGATCTCTGTTGATGTGTTGACTCCTAGTAGGGACATTTTGACGATGTCTGAAGAATAACATGGTGTTATTTTTAGTTGGTGCTGGCCAGCAGTGGGATCCAGAATTCACGTTTCGTCTTCCTTAGGACTTCTCAGCGGATAACACTTTGGCGTTTGAAATAAAGGTTTTAAGGTTCGAGTGTCAGTGGGGACATTGTCACTAACTGGGGACTCAGGTACATCCAGCCGGAACTAAATGCGAATCCTGAATGCCATCGCTGGTCACCATCAATCAAAAATAACATGTTAATCTCCATCCATTGTCGAAGCGTTCTACAAATCGACGGAGACGCCTATTATTAGGAGGAGATTGAAAAAGGAATCCTTTTACTAATGCATCATGGGATACTCAGTGAAGTATGTGAAGTGTTGTAAGTCTTCTGGTGTTGGTTAGCTATACTTGCTGATCACTAAGATGCCTTACGAAATATATTTAGAGGATTTTGCTCGTTAACTGTACTTTAAAGCTATTACGCCAAACACGGTGCAATCGAATGTCACTTCGGTGAGTTTGTTGGTCAAATTGAGATATGATATACAAATGAGAATTGAAACTTAAACTAAATGACAGTGCTGCTTACCATCCAGTTAACAACTACAGTACAGAAAATATAATTGTGCAGAGACAGGGCCAAGTTAAACTTTAAGCACCGCTGACTACCAATGGAGTGCGTACACACCAATGACCTTGAGACGCTCACTGAGCAAGTTAGTGAAATCCAGCAAATAATGTTGTCATCATCAATAAAATATGCTCATCGGAGTGTGATGTTATTAAACGGGATATCTGGTAAGTTTCAGCTTAGGTTTGGGAAAGACTAAGTTACTCTTTAAGCCAAGGACAAGTTAGGGTTACGTTAACCTCACAAAAGCGACAGTAGGTTTGGTTCGAGCTAGATGAAAGTTAGTTTAGTGATATTTTCACGTTAGGTTTAGGTTCAAGAAAGATCTGGGTTATTGTTAGGGTTAGAAGACCTAAATAAATTACATGCATAGAATGTGGTTAAATTACTCTGTTGATATAAGAAAAGAACTTGTGCATTGTATTATTATTGTTCCCTTGGGTTCCTAGTGAAACATAGGGCTTCAACTGCACGTCTCCACTTACTTCTGTCTTCTGCTGTACTTTTCACCTGCATCCATGTTAGTCCATACTGTTTCAACTCCTCTTCACACGATCTCCTCCATGTCACCCTTGGACGTCCCACTCGTCACTTCCCTTTCGGGTTCCACTAGAGGGCCTGACGCGCGATGTCACCCAGCGGCCTCCTCAGCGAGTGTCCAATCCATCTCCACTTTCTCCTGCACATTTGTTGGGCGATTGGTTCTTGTTTTGTTTATTCCCATGGTTTCTTGTTGATGATTCCTTCCGGCCATCTGATCTTCAGTATAGAGCGAAGACTGTGGTAGGGTATAATTCCATTGTGAGTAAAATTTATTTTGATAAACTCTCAGGGTGCTATACAGTAATATTTACTGATGAAGTTTCGAGCACAATTTATTTCTCAGTAAATATTACTGTATAACATTATGAAACTTTATCAAAATAAATTTTACCCACAATGGCATTATACCCTGTTGATACTCCAAACCAAAACTGAGAGCTATTTTTATCAAATGTGAGAGGAAGGAATCCTCTGTTACACTTTTATACAATTTTTAATGCGGTTTTTCATAAACATATGTATTCCATACACAAAAATGCCTCCTTCACGTGATTGGTGCGTTCGTGGTCGTTCGCTGATTGGTAGTTAGTGGTGCTTAAAGTTTAACTCTACCGAAAATTAGATAATAAGCTAATCGGTACTTAATGTAGTTGTCAAAGACTTCCTCTATTCTACACAACACGATAGATTTCTGCAATAGACGTAAAGGAAGAAAAGATCAAAATCAACCATGGTGTCGTAAATCAGTTGTTTAATTAGGAGGACAGACTGAAGTAAACAGGTTAAACGAAAAAGCCTACTCACTTCACGAATCAATGTACAAGGTGAATGTTATGTTAGTTTCCGTATAGATTAAGTGATTCGTATAGTGTTTTTTAAATACTATCAAGTAGTTAAGATGAATGAAATTACAGTTCAGGAAAGACGCTTAAGCTATAATGAGCATACAAATATAATAGCAAATAGAGTATCAAATAAAATTAGAGAAATTTACACAACAAATTGAGGATCATTAGAACCTTGATGGCCAAGGTGTCTGAACCAACCAACTTCTTTTGGATACTTAAGTTAGGCTTCTTAATGTGGATCCCAACAGCCTCAACAATATTTAGTAGGCGAACTCTTAAGGTAGGGTTAAGGTTAGTTGGTATGCCGTAGATGACTTTGAAAGCCGCCTCGTTAACATCAATCTTGTGTTCTGTATCCATGAGATGAGATAAAGTAGAGCTTTGAATGAATTTTGTTTTTCCCCTATTTAAACCCTCAGGATGGTGTTCGGAAATCCAACGGTAAACACGCCTAGTTGTATGGTCTATGTAACTGGTTCCAAAGGTGAAGCCGAATTGGTAGACACACATAGAAGTGGCAAAATTAGGCAGTTTATCTTTAACTCCTGAACGCGAAATCGGGGTGGTTTTGAAAACACAGCATGATTCAGCAGCACTTAGTGCTCTTTCTACCACATCCTTTAGGCAGTGTGTTAATATCTCGCTGATGTTATCCTCGAGGAACTGAATTTGTAAGATAAAGGACTTTTTCGGAACTGTTGGTACATTGGCTTTCCTTGACTTTTGATTCATATTCTTACCGATGAATTTTTCTGGGTAACCGTTCTCAATAAGCAAATGTTTAATAATATTAAGCTCTTCATTAAGATATTCATCAGAGTAGATTGCTCCTGCTCTGTGGACCAAGCACTTTATTAGATTGCGTTTTTATATCAAAGGCACGAAGCTACAAAAATGAGTATACTGACCAGCTGATGTGGGTTTTCTATGTACACTTCTTGTTATACCGTCTTTTATTCTAGCCATAAAGACGTCTAGGAATGAAATACTAGGGCCTCTTTCTTTCTCGATAGTAAAATTTATTGAAGGATGAACACCGTTAAATTCGCTCAGGATGCTCTTTGCTTCATCCTCGTTTTTCATAATCAAAAACGTACCATCCATCTACCGGCAGTAGAATCCTAGTTCATCAATTACATCTTTCAAAGGCCCATTCTCTAGTTTTACAAGGAAAATGTCGGCTAGAATGGGTCCTCGTGGTGACCCTATCGCCACACCATCAGTTTGTCTGTATAGTTCCTTGTTAAATAAAAAGTGAACATTTATTGTGCATTTCAAAAGAAGCTCCCTTATAAAACATAAAGGAATGCCGACATTGATGTTTCGTCTTATGAGTTCTTCGTATACAAAGTTCACTGTTTCCAAAAGTGGTATATTGGTAAATAAGGAAGATACGTCAAATGGTATCATGAATTTATTGTCAACATTTAAATCTTTTATCCTTTCAACAAATTTAAAGATGTCTTTTACGCTGTGTTTCACCAATTCAGTATGTAGAAACTGTACGAGTTTGACTAACCATTCGGCTATGGAATGGTATGGTGATGATTCATATGGGTTGAAGAATGAGTTCTAAGAAGATATCGCATCAGATTGATGAATCGGACTGTAGTACTGAGACAAAATTACACATAGATTTAGATAGATACTTATACTTTGGATATCATTTAGTGTCAATTATATCATCAATAAAAGATTTCATAAAGTCTGTTTACCGTTTATTTTTGTTCAGTCAGTGTAAAAGATGAATAAACGGGACAGTCAACGTCCGAAAAATGATGGTCAGTATCATGGTGGGACGAATAGACCTGTTTGGCCGAAGAGGAGGAATGATCCTAACACAAGTGGGGAACAAGATAAAGCAAAGTCTGCTGTATACCAGTCACCCTATTCACACTTAGTTTGGCATCAGGGATGTGATCAAGCGACAGATAATATGGATTTTATTGCAACCTGGTCAACAGATCGTGAAATAAACATTATGTCAAGACTGAAATCTTTAATTATTTGGCCAGATAACACAGATGCACTTGGGCCTCGTATTGAAGAGATGAATAGTCAGACAAGATTTTGTCCAGCACATCATGTTCAAGAAGTTTTCAACTACAAGGTTTGTTACACACTGATGTATTGGAAATTTCAGTGTTCGAATAGTCACTGTTTATCTAATGGCCTGTAATATAGAATGGAAGGCATGTTGGTACTGGTGGCTTATGGTTTCGTTTATTGATGATGACGAATGTGGTAGGAGTATTTTGATGATATCATAGGAATTTCATTAACTGTTACCACATAAATAGAATAGGCTTTGGTTTGTGAAGGGTGCACTTCCACATGAGACATCTGGGTGTGTGTGTGGATTGTAACCATTGAAGCATTTAGAGTAATATGAATTCAAGATCAAGTTACTTTACTGTATATGAATTTCTGTTAGTTTATAAGTCTGTGCGCATTATAATCGGTATTTTGTGTCTCCCTTCAGATATGAAATCAAATAAATAACATGAGTTTGCCATGTAAGATTGTAAAACGGAAAGAAAATGCCGATGATTCCCAAACTAGGATGAAACAGCTACCCAGTCCTCCAGTGGTGGTTTTCAATGGTTCTCTAACTGATATCAATCCGTGGTTAAACTCGTAAAAACAAATTAAATCCTTACAAGCCAACTCTTGAAAATGAATAGTCATTTTCTCACACTTATTACGTCATCCCGACTTCTGTCCTCCTTTTTTAATTAGCCACTTAGTCATCCCTTCTAGATTACAGCTCACATTACTTAATACACTTATTTTCCACTCCGAACTTAAAAGAATAAGTAATAATTATGTAAACGATAAGGCGTTCAGCGAAGAGTAGTTACTATTTTCGACCGTATCATTCTCAAGCTGTACAACCGTATATATATACATTTATATTTACTAGTAAGTTACCTTAGCAACAAAAAGAATATTACCAAGGATGTGTCATTAGAACTGTAAGTTTTAGATAAAAATTTTTCTGAATGTGTTAAAAAATAAAATGAGATAAAATAAGCAAGTTGAGTGATGCAATCTAATTGACAGGGTTAAGTAGAGCCCAAATAAAATTAAGATTGAACAAAAGTTGACAGTGTTAATAAGGGTTGAGGAGGTGGGGAAATACTATACAATTAAGAAACAAACAAGCAAGAAAAAGACGAAACAAAAGTTACTTATTCGCTGTTAAGATAGGTGCAGTCCACTGTAAGTTTAATGACTGAACAAACTTCTTTTGTATGCAGTGTTCAGGTTTTAACATGTGAATTGCCATTGCTTCTTTTCGTAATATCCCTACGTATTCCGCAGATGACCTTGAAGTTACTTCGTGGGTTAGCTTAGTATCCTGATTTGATCAGGTGTTCTAGCATAGAGCTGCGGGTGGGGGTATCTTTTTTCTCCTTTATAAAACCATGAGGGTTAGTGTTCGTTTGGAAGGCAAACGCTGGGCACGGTTAACATACCTTTCACCACATGAGCAGGTGAATTGGTAGGTGCACATTGATGAGGCCGGCGAAAAGTGATCGCTGATCCTTCATTTTAATGCCAGTCATTGGTTTTGTAGAGAACTTTAGTCGGAGTTCAGCAGCGAAGAAGGTTTTCTTCAGTGAGCAATATAGACGGTTTCTCAGTATTTCTGTTGATGAATCTTCATTGAATTGTAGATTTAGGTAGAGATGTTTTTTGGAAGCAGAAAGTATGGGCGATTTTGGTGGTTTAGATTTCATAGATTTTGTAATGAAACGTTCTGGGTAGTCATTTTCGAGGAGGATTCCCTTCAGAGTGTTTAGCTCCTCTTCCATAGTGTCGGGGCTGCAAATGCTGCGGATTCTGTGACTCAGTAAACGGATCAGGTTTCGTTTTGTGTATAGGGGCACTCAACTGTGAAAGTTAGTAAGCTGTGCGTTCCAAGTTGGCTTTCTGTAGATGGGTCTTTTTAGTGTTCCGTCTTGTTCACATCTTGTTAATTGTACGTCCAGAAAAGATATTTTTGTGTTCGATTGCTTCTCTAGTGTGAACTGAATTGCTGGATGGCAGCTGTTGAAAACGTCCAAGGTGTTATTTAAATTCACCTCATTGTTGGAGATAATGAAATGTCGTCCACGTATCTCTTGTAAAACCCGAAGTTGTCAACCATTTTCTTTGGACGTGTGTTTCCTAGTTTTGACATGAACAAGTTTTCGAGTAACGGACCAGGTGGTGAGCCCATAGCTATACCATCTTTTTGTTGATATATTTCTTTACTGAAAGAGAATTTGACGTTCATGATGCATCTCAACAGTAGCTGTTTCAAATATTCAGGGGATATAACAATGTTTATCCCCTTTGAATCAATATTTTCACATACATAGCATATCGTTTCGGTTAGTGGGACGTTCGTAAACAATGATACCACATCTAGTGAGAACATGGTTTGATAAGAAACACTGACGTTTTCAATGGAATTAGCAAAATCAAAGGAATGTCGGAGTGCGTGGCAGGAAATTCGCCTTCTGATTGGTTCTAGTGGGTCTACTAGCCATTGGGCAGTGCGACGATAAGGTGAATTAGTCATATCGAGAATGGGTCGGAGAGGTATGTCTTTCTTGTGAACTTTCGGTTATCTATAAAGTTGGAGTGTATTTGAGCCAGACAGCCTCAGCGATTCGAAGGTTTCAGCGTCGATGAGTGACTTAGTTTCTAGTTTTCAGAGAATACTTGTTAGTTTTTGTTCAGTTTGTTCCGTTATTTTCTTTTCATAGGTTGGTTTTGTGAATTTGGACTCATTGGATGGGATATCAGCGCTTTATTTATACAGTCTTCACGATTCATGACTACGATTCTCCAGCCTTTATCAGAATGATCTCTTTGTTGTTTGTTGATTCCTTTAGCTCTTTATAGTGTTTCTGGATTAATATCGACCTCCCATTTGCTTTGGAATTTATAAACTTATGGTAGCTGTCAAGGACTGACGATTTGAATTGTTGCAGGTTCTTTTCAGATATTGGTAACAGATCATATATTTGATTTATCAGGTTTTCGAACTGAACCTGGAATTGAAGCTACTGGATACTTGATGGTTTCGAACAGAATTTTGAGCCGAGGGATGTGCTTCTATTTGAAGTGTTGACAGTTTGATATTTGAGAGATTAAATACGTATTTTTCTGGATTGTTTGGGGATGGACGTCCAGTCTTACTCGTCGACTTCAGTCTTTTAATAAAATTTGACTTGATCTTATCACATTGTTTCTGTGTGACTTAATGAACATATTCTTCGAAGGATTGTCGTAGTTCTTGATCTAAATCATACACTGCATGAACTCGTAAGTCGACGTTTCGCTCTAGTTCAGGGACACATGATTGGATGGAGTCAGTGTTGTTTAGTGTGTTTGTGTGTGTTGCCTGGGTGTTCTGGTATTTGGATGGAGATGATTGCCTCTGAATGATTTCAAGTACATCTTTGGATATTCATGACGATCTAAACATTCTCTTAAGAACTGTATCTCTGCTTTCGCAACTGCAAGCTTGACGGAGTAACGCAGGAAACTGTCCAGCTCCTTCACCGTCACGGGGCATTTGCAACGTTGGAGCAAATTAAAAATTCCCATTGAATCATATAAAAGAAAAGGCATTCAACGAAGAGTTACTCTTTCCGGTGATTTAACAGTTATTATAAACCTACAAATTCACTGACATACAATCTCTGAAGGACTATTTTCTCTCTAGACGAAACTGTATACATGTGCGTGTGTGTGCGGCCGAGAGGACATTACGAACCGATCAGTTAACGTCGGTTAAATTAACAGAACATAGAAATGTGGCCTAGTGCTCTGAACAAACATAAGTTAGGTTTCAAAAACATTTGATAGTGATCGCTTTAGCAACTCTTTTTTCGAAGTATCCAAATTTTCTTAAGAAGTTAACTGGAACCTCTACCATGTAAGTGCTGCTTGAATCGTTATCTTAGCTTTGTTCAATCGATTTCATGAAGAATAATATGTGTGTGTATGTGTGGCGTGATGAGTGTTTATTGTCTTTGATTAACTGTGAATTGTTTGTACACTAATAAAAAACACTATGAGTTTTTAGTAAATCTAAGCAATTGGTGTTCATAGTGATGGTTCTTTTACTAGATCCCAACATACATGATATTGACGAATCTGCTCGAATCCTGTGAATTTTAAGGCGTCAGCTGAGACTATACATACACGTAGTATTGAAGTTTAGGTAGAAATTTTGTTAATATAGTCAGGGTTTTCTGTAACAATCTAATTCAGGGGTTAGTGCCTGGCAACTGAATCAAAGATATTTGATTCATCTCACTTAGATCTCATTATCTGAAAACAAAAGCATTCCAGCGAATAATGAATTTCTCACTGAGACTTGAATCCAACACCTGTCATTTGAAACAACAAAACTTTATCCCTTAACGTATCATTGATGATTGTTGTTGATAAATGTATAACATTGTTAATGAAGTTCTTGTGAAGATGTTCTTATGTGTATGCGTGAGTGAATATGTTGATAAATTTCTTCAGCAGCTCGGAATGTTATCACATTAATTTATTATTATTTGACGCGTGCTAATGATAAGATTCATCAGTAGTATATGAAGAGACGTTCATCGGAATAAAAAAACATCAAACGGCAAATAGATAGATTTGATGTCAAAGAGGGCAAACGATTCAACGTTGCAGAGATATATGGGAGACGTGAAAGGACTAAAGACAAACAGTATGAAGGTGAGAAGTACCACGACACGGAAGATATGTGCAAATGGTGCGTTGAAGATATTATTATTATTGTTTCCTTTAATTCCTAGAGGAACACAGGGCTTCAGCCGTGCGTCTCCATTGCGTTTGGTTCTCTGCTAACGTTTTCACCTGGCTCCAAGTTTGCCTATATGCTTTCATCTCCTCTTCACACGACTTCCTCCAAGTCACCCTCGCACTGACAGCCAGCTCGCCGTTTCCCATCCGGGTTCCACTCGAGTGACGGCCTGACGTGTGATATCACTTGATGGTTTTCTCAGAGTGTGGTCAGTCAACATCCATCTCTTTCAGCATATTTACTGAACAGTTGGTTCCTTCTGGGTTGGTTCGTTCATTGCCAGAGATCCATGTTGCTGATCTTTCCCAGCCGTCTGATCTTGAGTATCGAGCGAAGACAACTGTCAATGAGGGTCTGTAGTTTGTTTGAGATGCTCTTTATGACGCGCAGTGCAAGTCTCTGATCCGTATAGTAGCACTGACTGATTTCACATTGGAGTTGAAAATCCGGATCTTATTTTCATTTTCATGCTGAGTGCTGTTGACCTCCACACAAACTTGAGAGTAGTGAAAGCTTGTCATGCTTTTCCGATTCTTGCTTTGATATCCTCGTCAGTTCCGTCCGCCTGTAGTTGAAACGATGCTTCGTAGGTAGGTAAAAGAGGTTGTTTCTTTCAGGTTCCTTCCATTTATGCTGATTGTTGTCTGTTGGTGGTGTTGCCCAGGAATCTTCATCACCTGAAGTCCTTCCTATCTTTGATGCTTCTTCAGCCGACTTGTTGCTTTTCACTTGCATATCTTCCGGATTGTGGGAAATCAGACGTGTATAGTCGGCGAAGTCCATACCCTCCAAGGCTTTGTGTGGGTCCATTTTATGTCTGTTTCCTCGCTGCTCGCTGTCTGTCGCATTATTCAGTCTACCGCAATCAGGAAAATCACTGGAGATAGTAGACAGCCTTGTCTTACTCCCGTCTTTACTTCGAAGGATTCCGTAAGCGTCCCGTTGTGGATTACTCGGCATGCAGCAATGTTGTACAACTGTTGGATGAGATGTATAAATGTCGGCGACACCCCGTAGTGGCGAAGTAGTTTCAAAATCGCCTCTCAATCGACGCTGTCGAAGGCCTTTTCAAAGTCAATGAAGTTAAAGATAAGGTGTACATACTTTGGCTGTATAGAGACGCCTAATTTCAAATAACATTCCTTAACCAAGTCTCTCGTCTTATTTTAACTGATTAAAAATGCCCATTAATTTTTTTTCAATGAATGGTTACTTAATAAGGAATATTCTTTTCGATAACCCCTTACATTCAGTATTATGTTTATATAACTGCGTTGGTGGCACAGCGGTTAGGACTCTCGCCTACCATGCACATGGTCCGGGGTTCGACCCCCTGCACACCTGATATCTATGGTCGGCCTGCAAAATTTGGGCTACCGATATCATATGCTGAAAATTCCATACTTGTACCGAAAATACTGTGTGGTTTCAAGCTATAATAAAAAAAACCTAATGATGAAGTTATCGAAGAGAAGATTCTTTGTAACCATTCTTTTGAAGGGATATGTACTTACAACTTAAAATCGCCACTGTGTAGCAAAATTAGGTACACCTTATCTACAACGCACCGTTAACAAGGATCTTTCGTATTGTTCAATTTCTCGCCTGCATATTGTGTTTCTTTCTCTTCTTTCTCGCGTCTCCCATGTATCCCCGCAACGCCGAATCATTTTCTCCTTTTGATGTCAAACCTATCTGCCTGTTATCTGATGCTTTTAGGCCGATTGACGTCTCTTTATATACTACTGGCAAATCTTATCAGTAGCACACGTCATAGTTATACGTTCCGATTATAACATCAACTTTAACATTTTCAAGTTTAATGACGAACGGAAATCAGCAATAGAACCAGTGGAAACAAGTGGGGAGTACTAGACAACTGCTTCGTCCTAGTTCCAGACTCTTCAACGATACGCACTCAAAACCACATCGGGGATCGGTCCGTTAAGCATTTAGCCGCTTAGATCAAATCCAATGACCCATGAATTCTAACTTCTACTAATTTGCGATGTATAACTCTACTGCTAGCTAGCTAATTTCATCGGTGAGCATTTATGCTTATACCCAGTTTAGTGAACCCCATGAGGGGTCTTCTCAACTCTCTATTATAATTTCATCTGTCAATCAGTCATTATTGTGCATTAGATTAATTTTCAAGTGTTTGTTTGTAGAGAGCAGCTGACTGATTTTAAATTACATCATGTTAGTTAGAGAAACAGCTGCCTGGTATTCGTTCGTGGTGGTGGTTCTCCAATTGATATCTATCGGTCATCGAATCCCTCTGCAAACCAACATTTGAAAATTAAATTTTTCAATTGATATCATACAGCATATATAGTCATATGAGCTTCAACAGTTTATTGTACATATTCACAACTGGATTCATTGAAACATAAACTTGTAGTGTATAAATAATGGTAAATCTTACTTGAAATATATGACACTGTTGATTTAATTTGAGCTACACTTCATTATGTGACACGTGAATGTCTTCTTTTTTTTCTCTCTCTTTGTACAGAACCAACTGGATAACTATTCTGTGAAAATGACCCGTAAAAGTCATCACTGTAGCAATCCATATGAAGATATTGGCAGTGGAATATTTATGAACCGGTAAATGTCGATTTCGTTTTTCGTGATTAATGACAAATGGAGAGAGAGAGACGGTTGTTTGATCTGATACTGATTACTTATTTCGATAGATATTGACATTCTCTAGGTGTTTTCTAAATTAATAAAATGTCTAACTCAGGTTAAAGTAGGAACACAGAATTCTGGGGCGACTGAATATGTTTACTGACACAAGAATATTTTTTATTTTATTTATTTTTGATTACAGCTTGACGCCACACCGCATTTTCAGTACAAGTATGGAATTTTCAGTATGGATATCGGTAGCCCAAATATTTCAGGCCGACCATAAATGTCGTGTGTGCGTCGGCAGGAAATCGAACCCCGGACCAAGTGCATTGTCGGCGATAGTCCTAACCACTGTGCCACCGACGTAGATTGTGCTATCCCATTTCCTGGGGCATATTTTGTATATTTGATTTGCCACAGAGTGTAATCGAATGTATATTGATTTAGTTGTATTCTCTAAGCTGGGATGGCTTAACCGTTAAAGTACTCATCATGCTTTCAAACATCGTGTTAAGCTTTATTTTCACATAAGACGTTCAAATGGGAAAATCAAAGTTATGGAATTACGTCATCCATCTCGGATAACGTAAGAACACTAATGCTACTCACTTGTAGTGAAAGAATGTTCTCCATTATTTCGAAGTTCAACTGGTGTCTAATTGATGATGTTCCAGGATGGGCCTCGTTGCCGTTGTTTACTAACATCAACTCGGTCGTACAACTGTTACCTCTTTAACTTTATTGCAGACACATGGTTTTGAAAATGTTTAGTATTTTGGTTAATTTTGGTTTAATTTGTTACCTACAAGGAGTTGTACACAGTATGCGCCTACACCCCTTGGATACCAAGTGGAACAAATGGCTTCAGCAGCTCATTTCTATTTTACTCTGATCGCTGCAGTCCTTTTTAGCTGGTTCCATGATTTTCCATAAACTTTCATTCCCTCACACTATCTCTGCGTCTCTTACAAAACCATGTCACACTCGTTTGTTGTCTGTGTCTTACTCTCGAGGGCCTGGCGTGTGATCCTTTCATCTACTGGACTACGATCGAAACTTGACAAAACTAACAGTCTATCTTACTCCACAAGTAAATCAAGCAGTATTTGTCAGTTGCACACAGATGTGTGTGATTGTGTCATTATGTGGAAATCGGTTGCCACATTTCTCTCTGAAAAACTTTTCATGGTTGGCAGTGTTTATATTGCCTTGGAAACCTACTAGTTTTCTGTCCTTTGGGGTGACCTCATAAACAGATATGTAAGTGTCCTCCTTTATCCAGGGAGGAGGGTGTGTGTGTAAATTTCTCACCGTCTCAGTTCTGTGTCTTTCTGTAAATAACTGTAATGTGTGAGATGGTATTCACTTCACCAACTATTGTCTGTTTTACGTCAAAGTAACTGTGTGTGTGTTGAGGAACAGTTCAATAGTTAGTAAATCAATTTGGCTCAGGTGAAATATTAATATCCACTATCACATATTAACTCCAGATTTGATGGAGTTGTTGTTCGAGTGGAATATATTTCGCTTGAGAGAGAGAGAATGTCATTGTGTCAAGCGGAGGTATACAGTACATCATGCTTTCACAACAGTATTCCACTAATTTTACTACAGTTAGCGATATTGGTGATTTTATGACTGAACGGAACTGACACGTTGCCAGTTTGTTATATCCAAACTGAATAAATCCGTTGCTACTTTGTTATGTCTGCACCTGTTAATTACTATAACGGTAATGAACTCAACTGGTATGCTAATATGGCTATTTGTCCGTTGCACTTTCCGATTCACTGAGCCACGCAAATATCAAAAGACAACCGCGAGAATGAGCTGTCCATGATTGGCTGGAAATTTCTATTCTGTCTGTTTGGTGATCCAACCTAGACCAAGGTGAGACAAAATTGATCACACACTAAATCACGCAATATGCATGAGAATTGATAGATTAACATGGTAACTCCACTGCAACATGAATCACATGATTCATGAAAAAAGGTTGATATACTATTTTATGCTGGGTCCTATCATATGATCAAATTCCTACTATTTTACATTGTCGATATTATATTTCACATTCAGTTCAAAAATGAAGATTTTGACGAAACAATGGATTCGACTGTTACGGTGTTTATGTGGATAAGTTGTGGATCATAGAAAAAAGACGTTGCAGCATGACCATGTCCTTTCCAATACTTGTATGTAAAAACATTTCTCTTTAAAGTGAAAATCAGTTGAAATGAATGGATAGGCAAATAGGTAGTAGAGTTGATAGATTTCTTAGGCAAAATTAGAGTCACCTGTTAAGAAAAGGGTGGAAACATGATGAGGCGACAAGTAGTAGTAGTAGTAGTAGTAGTAGTAGTAGTGTGGTGAGCGCTGGCTGCTAGCCAAAGTTGGTAGACAGTAATTGACGTCAATGTTTATGTCCCCAATATTGGTGGTGAGAAAATGAGAACAAAGGCTTTGCGTAGGCGGGCGGATGCAGTTAGCATATGGATGATCTGACACAGCCACAAAGAGATGCAAGGTTAACTTTCTGTGAGAAACAACCAATCAAAAGACTGTATTGTCTACTAACAATAATCTACAATAATAAAGATTAAAATCTATAAATATGTGTTGATTTTCCTTAATAAACGATCTGTTGCCTGGCCCTTGTCTTCTGTTGTTACAGTAGTAGTGTGTGAGACCATAAATTAGTTTACAGTTTATTAAGATTGTAAATTTTAAGCCTGTATTAATCTTTCCAGTTTGCAGTACAGTAGAAATCAAATCCAGTCTTGTTTAGAATAAGTCGACACAATGTGCTACTGTAGAGAATTCTATTGGTTCACGACTCGATTCAAGAAACGAACTTCCAGATGTACACAATCTGACCGCGGTCTATGAATTTTAGATTGGTTACCTCGCAAGTGGTTGGTCTCGAAGGGGGGGGGGCAGACAGCATAAATTAGTACCCAAATCTTTAGGTGAAATACAGAATGCTAAGATGAGGTCAGTCCTCAACTGCTAATATGAAAGTGGGAATAAATCCAGTCGATCCGATCTCTTCTCACATGAGAAGTTTAATAATATCTTGGTCATTTAAATCCCCACTCTTCCTACCCTTTCTAGTATGTCTGCTTCATATATGAAATGTGAGTTGACTGCCTGAATCCCATATCCGAAATGAAGTCTAACGCATGCGGGATATGATACATGAAATATACCAGCATCAAAATTTAAGAATGCCCTATGTAGAGTCTATAATATTTTTAAACTTTCCGCAGCCACTGTTCTAAAATCGGCTAAGGCTAATTAGGTCATGGTTTCAGACCAGTCCTAAATTCTTACTCTCGTCAAATATGAATGAAACTCATTATTTGTATTACTGTTTATGTTAATTTCTTAAGACAAACGATTACACTATTCAATCAATAGATCTGGATATTTTTGCAAAGCAAGATGATCACTGTCATTGCCGGTCTATCAGCATCAGCTACATCTGCCCAACTTTCTTGTGCTAAAGGAAGATTAGTCAAACAAGAATAACCTGCCCTAGAACCATGCCGTTTCTCTGATTAATTCCATTACTCTCAACTTGTTGGATAACAGCGTCAAGTATAATTCTCTCCGGCAGTCTTACGACAATGCTATCTAGACTAACAGGACTGTAATTGTTAATTAAATGTCTAACTCCTGTTTGAGCACCGGACTGATGATGCCATCTTTCCAATCTCTTGAAGACAGACTGGGTCAGTAACATGTTGAGTGGCACGACAGCGGTTCGGTTATGGTTTCGGCCTGTGCACATAATTTTCGTGGATGGCGTTAATCAGGACCTCTAGGCTAACTGTGATTGACCTTTTTAAGAAATTCCAGGATGGATTCTTTTTTAATATGAAGAGTGTTCAGTCTTAGATTAGATTCCAGAAAATCTAATATAGATGCATTACCCTTTTCAAAGAACACTTAGCTCAAGTAATTTGATAGAATTTCAGCCTTTGAGAGATTTTCACCAACCAAACCTATCGAGCCTACATAAACTAGAAAAATAGGAATAGCGTCAGTTTTTGTAGTTTTTCTCTCCACATACTCGAAGAGTCTTTTAGGATAACCCTGCAAGATCATAACTAACTGTGATTCACATGCCTTCCTACATTCATAAATCAAGGTCTTACGTTGATTTCTGGTTTTAAAGCCTTTTAGTCGCTGCTCACTTGAGAGGAAAAGGTTTTGGAACTTTTACCTCCGCCAAAGTAGTGTCATAGCCCATCTGCTTATCCACAGAGGGATGGCTTGTTGCTTTGCTAGGTGAGTGATCACTCCAAATGTATCTTTGAATTTATTCCATGCATCATTGATTGACAAGTCGGTACAGACTGACCAGTTCACAGTTGAAACACTTTTTAGTAGAGACAATATCCACATGTCAAATGTTAAAGCAAGCCTGAGGTTGAACCCGAACTAAATCACAAGTCTTGATGTTTAAGGACTACACCCAGTGATCACTATTAACCAGTGAGAAGGGAATTGTCAGACTACTTGTGTCTTCTGCGTCATGCGTTGTCACCATGTCCAGCAGGGGATGGTCTTGGATAGGACCAAAGCGTGTGTCATCTAAGAAATGTCAGTCAAGAATAATTTACTAACAAGAGCTACTCAGTCTACATGGAGTGCATCGAAGTTACCTAGAATGAGGCAGTTGTTAAATCTATTCCATTGCTTAATGTCATCATAGTGACAATTCGGACTTCGATGTATCACTCCACTAAGAAAGTCACGCCGATAGAGCTACTTTTACAAGTGCTCATTTTGCATGTTCCACTTTCATGAGGTTTGGATTCTCACTGATTCTGTCGCTACAAAGACAGCTAAGCTCTAAGAGCTCAGATTTCTCGTCTAAATCACAGACAAGTCATGTTTCAGTTATGGCCAATATGGCTGGGATTAGCTTATTTCCTATTACAATGAATTAAATGCCGAGACTTTCTGTATTGGTTGATGTGAGTTACCTGAAGGCCTTATACAAGTTTAAGATTATCTACACAGGTGTTAGAAGCATTCATTTCTAGGACCTGACTATTTGAAAGCCCACAGGTTTCCAGTCGGTTGTCCCGATTTTGCTCCTAGCTTCATTTTGAGACAGCACTTGTTTCTTCTTCATGTTCTCCAGAGACTAGCGTGGGATACTCTGGTACCACTGAGTTTGTATATTGGCTAGCAACTGATTTTGTTGATTAGATGAGCCTGGTACTACTTTGGGGAGTTTATGCTCTTTGGATGTGTTTCCAGCGGCTCTTTTCCCTATCTTAACCAATTTCCACTTGTTTGTGCCAGAGATTTGCCAGGAGAATTTTCTGAATAAGATCACTAAGTCTAAATTGTGGGAATGCGGTCGAGACCACCTGTGGTGGACTAGCATGCACGATGACTACCCACTCTGTGCAGAGCAGAATGAGAACTCCGGGACACTGCTGGAAGTCTGTGTAGACATTACTTCCTTGCATTTCCTCAGTTACTTAGAATGCTTAAAACCCCCTGAATTTAGGGTACTGGAACCCCAAGAAGGGTGAACTTCATAGTGATACTGCTAACCTCATCATCAGAAGTGCAATCTACATTTTCCTTGTGAATCAAATTGTTCTTTAGGAGTTTCATGGCCTTCGATGGACAAACGCCTTCACATTGAACGCGATGTATGCCTGAAACACCGCTTATATATGTTGTCATTTTTAATCCAGTACACCTCTTGTGGTCACCATATGCGGCAGTCATCATACTGCATCCTTTCTTCTGCAGGAAATAAACATGCAGGTCTAACAATGCAGGAAAAGTTATATACATATGTATGTGGTGAATGACGAGAAAAATGCTGGAGAAACGAAACATTGCATTTAGGAAAATGAATGCATTTAGTGTCTTGTATATATTTTATAGTCGGTTAGATTGCTTACATATAAGTAACTCTGTAATCCGGCGGCTTGTGTTTTCATAAGAAGTAGAGCGTGTTTCGGTAGATAATGTCACGTTGAAACACTGACTCCAGTGAATTTGACTTGTGTTGCCGATGTTTTATACTCTATGGTCTGGTTGGGAATTCTGAAGAGGTTTTCAGTCCAGTATTGGAGTTGTAGTATGAAGAATAGTTAATCTGCGATGTTAACTGTTAGTGTATCACTACTTCTTTGTTGAATTGACAGAAATTAGGCTACTTAATCACTGAAGATATAATCCGATTATATCACAGAATCAAAATCATTGGCGAAAGTGTTTGTAGCTTGCTTTTGACTTCTACTACTAAAGAGTATTACGGTGTTAGGAATGCACTTTTTAATCTACCTAGATGGGTATACTGACTTGCTTCATTCATTCTGCGGTTACCCAACTTTCGATTTTCTCTTATTATATTTTTGTTCAATCTTTGTGTTCACTCGTGTGGCACATTTCTTAGTGCCTACACTGTAGTAGCCAGTTTATGTCTGTACGGACAAAATCACCAAAATCCTGTTACATACCAAAAAACGTGGGTATATTCGCTTTGATATTGTGAATTTCCCTTAATCAGTGTCGATTTCACTCAGTAGAATAAATGAAGCGGTGAGACAACTGAAGTTAACTAATTTTTTCTAGTCATTGTGAAGCGTGCTTGTTAATTTGATGTTTATATTTCCGATTGGATTTTAGTGCCGCTATGGTAATGGCTAATATCGATTCTATATTTGATGGAATGTTTACAAAGGCTGCAGATGATGATGTAAGTGTTCAGTTCATTATTATTATCATTATTAATATTAATATTCAGACTTTTGGTTAGTACTGAAATCTATTTATAGAATGTACGCCAATGACACATGTGACCCGGACTCGATTCTTGGCTGACGAACACTTAAAAGCTTGCCTAGATAGTAGTAGTAAGCCCTGTAAAAATAGGGAAGGGTGAACACGAGACAAGTATCCCCATCCCATAAAGTCTCATCACCACCGTTACTGAAAATTCAAAGCTCAAGCTTGGAGCCCTATGTTCCACTCAATACTCAAAGGAATTCATAAAAGAAAAGTTGGAGCAGTCAGTGAAATATGAATGTGTAATTTCCAGTTGTTCTTTAATGTTATAAATCGTTCAGGAGACCAGGATAACAAGGAATTAGGAAGCTGTTTATTCAGCGTTTATCGGTCTACATTCTCACATGTACATAAATAATCTGATGCAATGGTTAAACCAGTGTATTATAACCGTTAATGACAGTGATCTCGTAGCTGTTCAGGGTAACAATCGGTTTTCATGCTAGCAAAAGGACTGAAACAGTAGGATTTCCTTCAGATGTTCAGTGTTTATAAAAACCATGTTCTATGTGCTTGGGGAATAACTGTTGATAAAGTTTGTTCAAGGTATAATTTAACAGATTACCATATATTTTGTTAACTTTATTTTTTGATTGGTTGAAGGATTTCATCATGAGCTGACATCAGTTAGAGAATCATTGGAAAACCTGGGAGTACTGGGCACCTTTTTCGTCCTAGTTTGGGATTCTTCATGAATTAGCAGAAGTTAGAATTCATGGACTGGTCATTGGATGAGACCCCAGTGAGTGGCCTAATGGTCTACGAGCTAGCTCGCTCGTCTTGTAACCAAAATGTCCTGGGTTCGAACCCTATCGGTGGGGTGGATGCGTATTACTAGAGCAGAGTCCGAAACTAGGGTGAATAAAAAGCTGGCTGTCCAGTACTCCCAGGCGGTTTTCCAATGTTTCTGTAACTGTTGTCAGCTCATGATGAAATCCTCCAACCAATCAAACAAACTCCCTACAAAACCAATACTTGATAACTTTATTTTTACTGAATGTAATGCGTTGATCACTGAGTCCGAGGTGGATTTCTGTGCTTCTGATGATAATTTATGACAGATTGGGTTCCGAAAGTCTTCTGTGAGAACAGAAACTAACTTATTTCATTGGATAGCCGTTGAATGGGCGGAAACACGAATAGAAATGAAAACCATGTGAAGTGGATGAATACCAGAATTAACATTTAGTTAGGATTTTATCGGTGATTCGATAAAGCCATCGGCTGAAGAATTTTTATTCACTCATTCCAATGGTTAGCTGACATTGTAGTAGTAGAACAATTTGGAAACAGACATATACTACTCTAGAATATGTAAGTAAGCTACGTATGTTTCAATATTGGGTTATCTGCATAACATCCGTTATACCATACAGCAATAGCTGTGCTGCTTATGAGTATTCGAATATCACCTATTGATGAGAAATGAAGGTGAAGTGAACAGTTTCTATGAGATATTGTTCTGTATTTGTTCTGTATTCTTTTGTGAACAGGATATTTTATATTTTGCGGATATTTGTGCGGGACCCGGTGGATTTTCAGAATATATTTTATGGCGAAGATGTAATTCTCCATATTCCACTGCTTCTTCATTGAATGTGTCCAGTAATTGTTGTGGTTGGAGTAAACTGACTAAAGAGCCGACACTATCTGCTAAAGGATTTGGTATGACCTTGTCTGGATCTTGTGACTTTCAAGAATATAATTTCCATGCTGGTCCCATGGAAGCTTTTATGCCGCATTATGGTGTAACGGGTGACGGAGATATCACGAAATTGCCTAATTTGGATTCATTCGCCTCTTTGATTAGTCGTAGTACAAATGGCGCTGGTGTTCATGTGGTTTTAGGAGATGGGGTGAGTTGAATAACAAAGAATTACTTCTTGACACTAATATATTTATAAGGGGTTAGATGAGATTGTTTATTATGCTTGATTATTATTAACAAAGATATGTCCGCACAAATTTTCACCTTTGGTAGTATAAACTGCAAGGTGTTCGAACGTGGAGACCTCACGACACAACGGTTTCACTTGTATACCTTCATGTTCACTATATCAATCAGTATATTCGTGTGATATTTATAAAGGCAAGTGACTGCCAAACGTGTAAGGTTTAAAAATAATCTGTACCTGTATTCCTTCAAATAAAAAGATGAATATGATCGGTGACCATTTATCGAAGTGTTGTGTAATGGCTTCAATATTCTGAAATGATGTTATCTGTTAGAAAATTTCCAGACTGTTTATAAAGTAAGTAGGAAGGAGATAATTACAATGAACATGTAGAGATTTATTCACATACTGCTTCCTGTTTGAAATATTACACATCAATAAGATTATCCTCTATAGTTTGGTTTGTAAGGGTTAGTTATGTTTTACGAGTTGGTCACGGATTGATAGGAGTTAGAGAACCATTGAAAACCAGGGAGTACTGGACAGCTGCTGTTTCATCCTAGTTTGGGAATCATCGGCAGTTCGCACCCACTGCCAGGGTTCGAACCCAGGACCTTCCGGTTACAAGACAAGCTCGTATACCATTCAGCCACTGGGACCCGATTCAATGGCTCATGAATTCTAACTTCTACCAAATCGTGATTTTAGCGCGATCCCAACCATTGTCGTTGGTGGGACATCCATCCACACACGTGACATCTAATTGAACCTCACTGGTCACGACTTCTCACTAGAACTCCAGGAAACTCCATGGATGGAGTTTTATCCATTTGCTGTGTAGAGACAAGTTTGATTTCCTGACTATTTTGTCTTGATGTGTAGTTCTATTTGGTGTACATTATGCTGTAAATCAGTGACGAGAATGTGTAAAATTGATTAGGAATATCAGCTACATCAATCATCTATTTCTTTGTGTTGTCATCATTTGTTGTGTACTTCTATGCTTCACTTTATGGAAAGCTGCTGCAGTTATATACAAAACTTTCTAATTGAAAATTTGAGAAGTTGAAATCGTTTTGAGAAATTTAGGAAATTCTGTTTGATTTTTTTCAGTGATCCGGAACAAACCATTTGTGTATCAAAATATGATTCACACTTACTATGTGAAGACTAATGACACTACTCAGTTGCCCAAGTTGAAATAGATAGAGTAGGAATCTAACCTAACAGTCATTGATTGAAAGCCGTGTGCTCACGTTATTTGATTCACATTTCTTCTTGACTTCACCAAGTCATTGTTGATTGCTCCCGCTATACTATTTCTTAAAATTGTAATATAAACTTAATATGAAAGAAGCAACCTCCTTCACCTACCTATACGCGAAGCATCGTTTCAACTACAGGCGGGCGGAACTGATGAGGATATCAAAGCGAGGATCGGGAAAGCAAGGCAAGCTTTCATTATTCTCAAGTCTGTGTGGAGGTCAACAGCACTCTGAATGAAAAATAAGATCCGGATTTTCAACTCCAATGTGAAGTCAGTACTACCATACGGATCAGAGATTTGGCGAGTCAAGAAGGGCACTTCGAACAAACTACAGACCTTCATCAATAGCTGTCTTCACTCAATACTCAAGATCAGATGGTCTGCCAGAAAAGATCAGCAACAGGGATTTCTGGGAGCGAACGATCCAACCAGGAACCAATTGATTAACAAATAGGCAGGAAGAAATGGAGATGGATTGGCCATACTCTGAGGAAACCATCAAACGACATCACGCACCAACCCATTGCTCGAGTGGAAACCGGCTGAATTGGAAGCGGCGAGTTGGTTGTCAGTGCAAGGGTGACATGGATGAGGTCATGTGAAGAGAAGATGAAAGCACGTGGGCAGACGTGGAGCCAGGTGAAAACGTTTGCGGAGAACCGGATGCAATGGAAACATGCGGCTAAAGCCCTATGTTCCTCAAGGAGACAATAATAGTAATAATGATATTCTCTGAATCGCCTAAAATAGAAATTTAGTAGGGATTATGATTAATTACTTGTATAGTGTGTAAATGAGACAATTAGAGTTTATCAACAACAATTTCTGTGTGTTGGTGGATCAATGATAGGATGCTCATCAGCGACACATGTAATTCGTGTTTGATTTTCACCCGACTTACTCTTGAGTTTCGTCTTATTTACCAGTCGGTAGTAGTACAGGAATGAAAAAGTCATTGGTCGTGAAGGGCTAGCAACCCCACTTCATAAAAACAATACTACCAATATTGAAACCTTAAAGCTTGAAGTTCCATGTGCTCAGTGAATGAAAAAGTAGCAGTATTGTAAAGTAGAAAAATATATTTTTAGTCCACTCAGTCACTGAATGAAATAACCATTGTATTACAGAACTCTGAGAATTGTAAGCCAGGATCTAACTCAACGACCCATCATTTTAAGATGTCATACTTCACAAAATCACGTAGATTGTATACTACTATTTACTCAGTAGTTGTACAGTCTGTACATAATCATCAAATTTTCATCTTTGGTATATGTCTAATTTTAGAAGAATAGAAATTCGTCTTATTCCCGATTGTTTCGTTCATTTCAGTATACTATTTGTCGTTGTTTACTGTTGTACATCTTTTGTTTTCAAGAGTGGATTTGTAAGGATTAGGTTTGTTTTTCGGGTTTGATCATGGATTGATATGAGTTAGAGAACCATTGAAAACCACCACTGGAGGACTAGACAGGTGTTTCATCCTAGTTTGAGAATCATCAGCTGTACGCACCCACCACCACCTAGGACCTTCTTCCTACAAGAAAAGCTCGTATACCATTCAGCCACTAGGACCCGATTCAATGTCCCATGAATTCTAACTTCTACCAGTTTTTGATTTTAGCGCGACCACCGAAAATGTCACCAGCGGGAAATTCATCCTCACATCCCGACTGGCTGCGCCTCACTGGTCACGACTTCTCACTAGAACTCCAGGAAACTCCATGGATGGAGTTTTATCCATTTGCTGTGTAGAGACAAGTTTGATTTCCTGACTATTTTGTCTTGATGTGTAGTTCTATTTGGTGTACATTATGCTGTAAATCAGTGACGAGAATGTGTAAAATTGATTAGGAATATCAGCTACATCAATCATCTATTTCTTTGTGTTGTCATCATTTGTTGTGTACTTCTATGCTTCACTTTATGGAAAGCTGCTGCAGTTATATACAAAACTTTCTAATTGAAAATTTGAGAAGTTGAAATCGTTTTGAGAAATTTAGGAAATTCTGTTTGATTTTTTTCAGTGATCCGGAACAAACCATTTGTGTATCAAAATATGATTCACACTTACTATGTGAAGACTAATGACACTACTCAGTTGCCCAAGTTGAAATAGATAGAGTAGGAATCTAACCTAACAGTCATTGATTGAAAGCCGTGTGCTCACGTTATTTGATTCACATTTCTTCTTGACTTCACCAAGTCATTGTTGATTGCTCCCGCTATACTATTTCTTAAAATTGTAATATAAACTTAATATGAAAGAAGCAACCTCCTTCACCTACCTATACGCGAAGCATCGTTTCAACTACAGGCGGGCGGAACTGATGAGGATATCAAAGCGAGGATCGGGAAAGCAAGGCAAGCTTTCATTATTCTCAAGTCTGTGTGGAGGTCAACAGCACTCTGAATGAAAAATAAGATCCGGATTTTCAACTCCAATGTGAAGTCAGTACTACCATACGGATCAGAGATTTGGCGAGTCAAGAAGGGCACTTCGAACAAACTACAGACCTTCATCAATAGCTGTCTTCACTCAATACTCAAGATCAGATGGTCTGCCAGAAAAGATCAGCAACAGGGATTTCTGGGAGCGAACGATCCAACCAGGAACCAATTGATTAACAAATAGGCAGGAAGAAATGGAGATGGATTGGCCATACTCTGAGGAAACCATCAAACGACATCACGCACCAACCCATTGCTCGAGTGGAAACCGGCTGAATTGGAAGCGGCGAGTTGGTTGTCAGTGCAAGGGTGACATGGATGAGGTCATGTGAAGAGAAGATGAAAGCACGTGGGCAGACGTGGAGCCAGGTGAAAACGTTTGCGGAGAACCGGATGCAATGGAAACATGCGGCTAAAGCCCTATGTTCCTCAAGGAGACAATAATAGTAATAATGATATTCTCTGAATCGCCTAAAATAGAAATTTAGTAGGGATTATGATTAATTACTTGTATAGTGTGTAAATGAGACAATTAGAGTTTATCAACAACAATTTCTGTGTGTTGGTGGATCAATGATAGGATGCTCATCAGCGACACATGTAATTCGTGTTTGATTTTCACCCGACTTACTCTTGAGTTTCGTCTTATTTACCAGTCGGTAGTAGTACAGGAATGAAAAAGTCATTGGTCGTGAAGGGCTAGCAACCCCACTTCATAAAAACAATACTACCAATATTGAAACCTTAAAGCTTGAAGTTCCATGTGCTCAGTGAATGAAAAAGTAGCAGTATTGTAAAGTAGAAAAATATATTTTTAGTCCACTCAGTCACTGAATGAAATAACCATTGTATTACAGAACTCTGAGAATTGTAAGCCAGGATCTAACTCAACGACCCATCATTTTAAGATGTCATACTTCACAAAATCACGTAGATTGTATACTACTATTTACTCAGTAGTTGTACAGTCTGTACATAATCATCAAATTTTCATCTTTGGTATATGTCTAATTTTAGAAGAATAGAAATTCGTCTTATTCCCGATTGTTTCGTTCATTTCAGTATACTATTTGTCGTTGTTTACTGTTGTACATCTTTTGTTTTCAAGAGTGGATTTGTAAGGATTAGGTTTGTTTTTCGGGTTTGATCATGGATTGATATGAGTTAGAGAACCATTGAAAACCACCACTGGAGGACTAGACAGGTGTTTCATCCTAGTTTGAGAATCATCAGCTGTACGCACCCACCACCACCTAGGACCTTCTTCCTACAAGAAAAGCTCGTATACCATTCAGCCACTAGGACCCGATTCAATGTCCCATGAATTCTAACTTCTACCAGTTTTTGATTTTAGCGCGACCACCGAAAATGTCACCAGCGGGAAATTCATCCTCACATCCCGACTGGCTGCGCCTCACTGGTCACGACTCCTCAGTAGAACTCTTAATGAAGATAAGTTTCTCCGTAACAACAGCGAGGTTTGGGAGTTAGTTTTGTATTTATTTTTGTTCATTGATTCAGAAAACCACCTATATCTGCCTGACAAGATTATTTCTGTAAACGTATGGTGTATTAGGACGTAGAGATTTTCATTCCTAATGATTGTCTCATCGGAGTGCACTGGTTAACACTTTATAGAGTTTTCTTGGGTTTGTGAGAACATATCTTTCAGTCTACTAATTGACGATGCAATATTCATGTGTTGTTACCAGAGTTTACTTGCTTATCAATGATCACTATTTCAGAACACGCCAGTTCACTTACATCTAAACTACTGGTGTGATATATGTAAGCAACAATTTCGTCGATTAACTTACAGTATAATTAATATTTGTGGTTATCAATTTTGTGTTCCATATAAACTAAATCTGTGTCGTAGTTTGTGCTTCAGTCATTTTTAACATGAATGCACAAAAAATCCAATTCAATTTTTAAAAGGAAAGGTGTTTGTAGTCATCGGATCATTTTGGCTTCAGATAACATGTACACACTGGAAAACTACTGAACAACTGAAAGTAACAACCTCTTCCATGTTGCTAGACGACAAAAGAGTAATACTGACTACACCGCTCACTGGGTGATGCGGGTTCAAATGTCAGAAGAGACATGAGTTCCTTCAAGGTTGCAGATACGACTTGCTGACTGACTGGTGAGTGCCAATTAACAGGAAACCTTGAGTGTTGACAGGGCTTCCTGCCGATTGCCTCCGACCGTCTAATATTAACAATTCACAGGGTGATTGTAAAATGATAGTTTCTATTTATTCATTGATAGACTGTTATAGAACATCAGGTTGTGTTGTGTTCAATGAGGAATTTAAACAAATTGAATTAGAATATTCTAAGAGAATTGTATTGAATATCATCTAAGTTAATAGACGCATGAAACACTCGGATTAATTAGTGACATGGTGTATTTGTCAGCTATATATATGGTCTCTACACAGTATTAAAACTTTTATAATCTGTGCTGAATATATATTGTTCAAAACTGTAACCTGATACCTGAATGTGTTTGTTGCATATTGTAGAGCTTCGATTTTACGGGACAGTACAATTTTCAAGAAATTTTATGTAAACAACTTTTTGTATGTCAGTGTTTGTGTGCATTGATGATTCTAAGACCAGGTGAGTTTATTAAATAGTGCGTCTATCTGTTCACTTGTATTCTTATTTATATGCCTAATTAATAGTCGTGATTAGATATTCGTGGTTATTCCTGGTTTGATTCTCATCGGTCCAAGTGTGGAATTCCATTTGTCATATAGCATATTGCACAAGTCTAGTTGAAAATTAAAATTGATAATAATAATATTAATAATAATAATAAATGTGCGTCAGTGGCACAGAGGTAGGTAGAATGCTCTCCAACCATTCACATGGTTTGGGGTTCGATCCCCGGGCGACTCACTCCTTTACCTCGCTAAACCAGCAATAAGATTGGTAAAGAGGAAAGGTTGGACATGAGGCTAGCAACCCCATCCTATAAAAATGAATCCCACTGCTACACGTTTCTCTGCTCTAACGTACAATCATGAGTGGTCGCGGAAAAGGTGGGAAGTCTCGAGCGAACGTAAAGACTCGGTCTGCTCGTGCTGGTCTTCAGTTCCCATTTGGTCGTGTAAATCGTCTTCTGCGCAAGGGGAACTATGCTGAACGTGTCGGTGCTGGAGCACCCGTCTACCTGGCGGCTGTTCTCGAATATCTGGCCGCTGAAGTACTCAAATTGGCTGGCAATGCCGCGCGCGACAACAAGAAGACCCGTATCATCCCTCGTCACTTGCAATTGGCCATCCGCAACGACGAGGAATTGAACAAACTGCTCGGTGGTGTTACCATCGCCCAAGCTTCTAACTTGAAGCCCTATGTTCCACTGGGAAGGTAAAGGAATAAAACAATAATAATATTAATACCAGCTTTATTCTGGGAATTATGTTTAAATGCAATACAGAATTCTCAGCGTAAAATTTCTTGCAATATGATTTGCTGCCCGAAAATAACCTTTAAGTGAATATTTGTCGACAGTATTTTGCTTCCCATAACGTTATTCTATCTAAAACAAGATTTAATCCTACATGATACATATTTTTTATTTTCTTTTTGAAGAGAGTACAGCCAGTAGGTTAGAGAAAAGACAGTTAAAAATTTGCGTGACTTTATGTTGCTATCCAAAAAAAATGAAAGAATAAAACAATAAGAAAGGGCGAAAACTGCTTGAAAGAGCAGGCTGCAAAGACAGGACTCCAGGTGATGAAGTTAACCAACCAACGATAACAACAACCAGCACCAATCACCATCAAAGGGAGAGATTTGATAGAGGCTACCTCCTTAACTTATCTGGGAGGCATTGTTTCAACTACAGGCGGAACGGATGAAGATGTCAGAGCCAAACAGAATTGGAAAGGCAACATACGTCTTCACCAACCTGAAACCAGTTTAAAAATCTTCTGCAATCTGCCTCAGCATAAGGAACAAGATTCAAATTTTCAACACATATGTGAAGTCCGTCAGTTCTTCTATACTGGTCAGAAACTTGGTTCATCATGAAAAGCACTTCGAACATACTATTACAGACTTTAACCAACAGCTCCCTTCTCTGGCTTCATACTGAAGATAAAATAGCCACAAAGAATAAGTAACAAGAAACTCTGAAAACAAGCCAGCCAAGAGCCGATCGCTCAACAAATATGTAGGAGAAAATTGAGATGAATTGATCGGGCATACACTGGGGAGACCGTCGAATGACATAGCGCACAATGCAGGTCATCACTTGAGTGGAATCCAAATAGGAAGCCACGAGTATGTCGTCAGTGTGAGGGTGACATGAAGAAGATCGTTTGGGGAGGAGGAGATGAGAGATTATGGACAATTGGGGACCCAGCTGAAGTGAAGAGAACAGCAGAAAATAGAAGAGAGTGGAGATGTGTTGTTAAAGGAATCACAGGCATATATTTGACAGTTAAAGAAATGAATTTCTCTGCCAACTGTGGTTCAGCCTTCTACTAAGTACAATGAATAAAATGCAGAATCACATGATGTATTAGTTATTTTCATCAGTGAATTTAGAAGGGGTCAGTCATCAATCATCGGATCACCAGATTCTTTGAACCGACGAGAATTATATTATTCAAACATGTTATTCTTGAATTTATAATAAGTGGAAAGCTATCAGAAAACCTGCAGGCTGTGTAGCTGAATTTCACTTGATAGATCACATGATATGTAAATTGGAAATACCGTAAATTCCAATTATGTTCTGAAACACACGTAGAAAAATTGATAATTCACCATATAAAGAGCAGTATTTACGGGGGCCGAATGAAAACTCACTTTTCACTCACACAGAATTTCAGAAGTTTTTATTCTTAAGCAATGTATGGTGATAAATTTTTCAGTAATTGTGAAAGAGATATCTAACCGTTCGTTTATGAAAATGATATCATTTCATGCTAATATATATATATATATATATACAATATGTTCGCACATGTCATATAACCTGTCAATTAGATCAAGCAGACAGGAAGCAAAACGAATCAAATACATTCAGCAATTACTGCCTCTGATAATCCCTGCTAAACAATCTGCCTGAAGAATTGATGGTTACCTGCATATTTCCTCGAGTTTTCCCCAGAGCTGTATATCATAGTTGTAACACTTGCAATCCATGTAAAATTTAACAGAATATTGGTCATTCGAAGTTGTATAAATCGGCTTATCTCTAGCAGGTGTTAAGACTGAGACATTGAAGTTTGGAATAGTAACTCGACCTGATGGCTCGCATTTACTCTAGAAATTATTAGAGGTGAATAATGTTCGACAGTTTCACCGTTATGTCAATGATTCTCTAAAGTGTAGCAGCGACTGTGTCAAGGATAATGGATTGATGTCGGTATCTCCCCTGTCTCACTTCTGTTCTCATCATCGTTAGGCCAGTTTGTTTACAAAAATAGATCTTCTCTCAGAAATAAAGTGATGCCAGTGTGAATATCTCAAAATTGTAGTCTTCATGAGTGAGATGATTTTCGAAAACAACTTGAACATACATGCTAGCTGACACCTACCTACATACTCCAGCTGCTAATAATAATAATAATAATAATAATAATAATAACTATTGCAGGTCAAAAGTTTCACTGAGATCATATTGCATTTAGTCTTCGCAAACATTTACCTTAATGATATCCGTTAGAGGGACAACAGAGTTCACATACTGGCGGAGGTGGTTTTTCGAATACATCACAGTTCGATACTTTTTGTGTTATGTCACAATATTTAGGTAATAATAATAATAAAATTGAGCTAATATTTTGTGATACCCTAATCACTGTCTAGTTTATTTAGTGATGGCTTGGAAACTAACAGAAATAAGCTTTTTAAATGAGGCTGTTGTTGGATCTGCTCTTCAGAAACCTGTAGTTACTTTACACGAACAGCATATCCTTGGTATTCTAATCATAAGGAGTGCTGTTAAATCTTGAAGTGGCTCCAAACATGCCTCTGCGTTTGTCAGAAGTGTCCGCACACCCATAGCTATTGATCCACTCGAAGAACGGAAAAAATAACTGTGTAGTCCAATTCAGGAGAATTTCCAGTGGATCGAAAACTTTATTTTGTTTTCCAAAGTGCCGAAGGAGACCTTCTCAATGTCGTAGGTGAGCCTTTTAATAATCTCTTATGAATCAGTGAGCTGTAATGAAAACAGAGAGTAGTTTAATAGCAAAACTGGGGTTTTTTAGACAGGTATTATTATTATTATTATTATCTTTTTCAGGATCTCAAAGGACAAATAAATACGAATTAGGCTCGAAAAGGCTGAGGTTTTGATAGGCATACCTCCATTCTTATACTGCTTAAAACACCAGTCTGGAGTTACAGTGAGGAATTACAGGCTTTAACCAAACTGATATAATGGTAGCTTAAGGTTACCACAAGCAGAAAATCAATTCTATTCGAAAACGTTTGCCACATGATTCATATTCATCGGAAAGAGGAACGAATAAGATTTCTCTTCCGCCTCTGTTCAAAAGGGAGAATTACGGTCTTCACCTTGTTCACTTAAGTTTACGCTGCAACCTTTTGTATTCATAATAATTAAGTGGTAATTGTTCCTAAATGATAAGTGTTTCAGCTGCTTAGAGGAGTTTATATTTGCGTCATATGTCAATGACAGCGTCTTGTATATCAGAACTCGTAAATATTCACTCAGTTTCCTACTAGTGCTACTTACTGATAATAGCAGTATTTCGTATGGATGTAGCAAAGTACAGAAAGACACTTTGCAGCACAACACGATGCTCCTCGAAGTTTTTGTCATAAGGAAGACTTCGTTTTTATGACCTAAGTGATTGAAGTAGGAACAATAGGGCCAGTCAGTAGATTCTGACAGACGCATTCAGTACTGCAGAGCCTTGTCTGATGTGTTTGAAATTTATGTATACTTACTTACCTGACAATGTAGAAACTCAGTCCGTTTATGATTACACTGTCCAGAACACCTACTTGTTTTGCACCGACATCAGTAGATGTAATTATTAAAGTTAACATGTGTTTTCTGGTAGCACGATTTACACCTTACCAATGAATGACAGGACGACTAACATTTCACCTCACTTAAAGACTAGCTAACTTGTGTTACACGCTGGGAGATAATTATAAGGTGATTCCGGTTGTAGTTACATACTTGTTTATCTTCACTAACTACGAAGTGTTGAGTAAATGTGACTACTCTCATTAATGTGAAGGTCGAGAAACTGTTAATATTATATTTTGCAACTTTCACAACATTTCCACCTCACGAAAAAATATTTAACCCATGGGCGTATGACACTAGTTAAACAACAATAATTAACAAAAGACGTGAAGAAATTAGGTTGTGGGTTTTCATGATGAAATATTGGCAGGAATGATTTCTGTAAAACAAAAGCCGATTAGTTGCATTACATGTACTCAATTATTCAGTTCAAAATAGAAAGTGAAGATCATATTCGTCATTCGGGCAGACATGGAGCCAGGTGAAAACGTTGGCAGAGGACCGAACGCAATGGAGACGTGCGGCTGAGACCCTATGTTCCTCTAGGAACTAAAGGAAATAATAATCATATTCGTCACACGACCGACACAATAAATGAATACTAAGTAATTTCCACTAATTTTGACCTCCCCATATTCAGCTTAAGGTGCATATTTGTTCTTCATTTTTCTCAAGGACTGCATAACGTTTTGTTGAAAGCCAATGAAATATATCCGCGAGTTCATGTGGTGGGCATTTCATATAATCACATGATATCATACGGTGAAGCGGTCACTCCACAGCGTCATCTAGAATTCACTCAAACAACATCTCATTTGTGAAACAGCTCATGATTATGAACAGTACACTGTCGTAGAACTGCAAAGTGAAGTAATAATAAGAACCAACTAAGAAGGAAGGCAGATAGGAAGGATGAAGTTAGATTGAGATACGTAAGCGGTAGACGGATGATATACAGGACAAAGAAAAAAAGACAATGACCACGAAATTGGATGAAATATTCAAACAACTAGTAAAATTGTTTTTCAGTAGGAGTTTTTTGGTCAGTTATTCTGCTACAAACATACCAGTGGATGCTTGGTTTGTCAAGATAGCTTAAAACAGATACATACTCAGCATGGCACTCAAATATTTTGACTTGTTTTAGTAGTTGAATGCTCTATTTCAACGGTTTGCCTTCTTCAAGAATTAGGTAGTGTGGTAGTTGACGTTTGAATTAACAATGAGACGAGCTTTATTAAAGTGTTAGAGTCGTGTCGCTTGCAGTTTTCTTCGTGGCATTAGCATTCATATCATATGCGTTAATACATCTTATTATTTTCATTCCTTCGCATTATAAGTAAAACATTGTTCTACGAGCTTTGAGCTGGTGTCATTCTTTTATACTCAGTGGGATCTCGAGCTTCATGCCCAACCTTCCCTCCTAAAGATAGTTGCAACCGGTCAAGCGAGGTTTGGGAGTGTGTTTGTGGGGATGGAACACTGAATCCCACCTGTGGTTGTCGAATATTCATGTGCTGAACCACCAACACACTGAGTAATTATATATATATATATATATATATATATATATTAGCTTGAACTGATATGATTTCCATAGATAATATCAAATTTTTAAACGAATGCGTACATATCCATTTCACAATTGCTGAAAAATTATTGCTAAATATTCCTTAAGAAAATAACCTTGTGAAGTTCAGTGTTAGTGAAATGCAAGATACCATTCGGTCTCCATCACTATTACTATTTATAGCGACAACCGATTATTCTGGCCTATGTGACCCCGAACAGAAACGGAATTTACACGGTTTCTTGAAGGCATCTCATGAGACATCAACAACTAACTTTTAGTTACGCTGCCAGAGGGATTTCAGATAGTTTTTCACAATAACATTTTTCATTGCGCGTATATACTGTATGAATCTCTGGTGTGCAGAATCTGGTGATCTGATGATTGATGACCCCTTCTAAATTTACTGATAAAAACACCATTTTATTCACTTCACCTATTTGAATGATGGAATGGAAAAGGAAATTATTTTCATCACTTTTACTCTTGTTATAGCAAATTACTCTCAGTTAGGCTTGCTTTTCAGAAGATTGGTGGTGTGTGTGTGTGTGTGTGTGCGTGTATAAACTCTGGGCACACAGAAAGATAGTGTGACTAATCTTTCACTACCGTGGTAACCATAATTGTTTTGTTTGTATACTTTTGTGTTTTTGTTCTGTCTTGTTCTGGTGTTGCTCAACATTCCACTCAGTTTTGATTTTGATTTTCACTCACTGAGTTGAGCTCATTACCAAAGTTCCAAATCTACTAAATTAAATTATTTTACTGGATGGAGGATTTCATCATCAGCTGACATCGATTAGAGAACCACTGGAAAACCTGAGATTACTGGACAGCTTGGGACTCTTCACCAGTACGCACTCACCGGGTTCGAACCCAGGACGTCCTGGTTACAAGGTGAGCTCGTAGACTATCGAGTCACTGGGACCCGATCTAATTGTTTTTTATTTTATCTAATTTATAATTTTATTTCACGATTCACTCCCACCCACCTTCCTGAACTCTCCACCGTAATATGTATAAATTCACTCTGTTGTTCTATCTTGTATTTTGTCTTTAGTTCATCCATCCGTGTTTCCAAGAGAAATCGAATTTCCACCCTCTTGTCTAATTACTATATAAACAGTTACTCTTTTAACACTAAATAACTGTCAACTTGCATCATCTTCGGAATTAATTTACCTATGCTTTCTATCTATAACTTGAAGTCTCTGTGGAAAAAGTATGTTCAGATACCATTTTGTAACTTATAATTGATTTATTAAGGATGTAGACAGTTGAAGAGAATCCGCGAACTGAGACGAGGTTGTATTATCCTGCCGATATGTTCGTTCTTCCTTTCTTTATTCAAATTAATAAAATGAACCGGCTGTATGAATTATGTTTGTTTCAATCCTCATCGCTCTCTCGAATATGAAGATGTGATGGGATAGCATAAAAAGTAGGTACTGTATGCGCGCCAAGCATAGATTGATTAGAGGCGAAACACAATCAAACGTTTGATTGCCTTAGTGATGTTTATGTTTAAGCCGTTGCAGGAGACTACATGAAGAGTAAGCGAATCACCTTTTCTAAGCACCCTTTGTGTAAAGTGATGTTTTCGTGTGAGCAGGATTCAGCATTTGTGTGTTATAACTTAGATAAGGTAGACAAGACTGGTCTGTTACGATTACAAAATCGAATTTCGTTTTGACATGATATGGCATCTGCTCGTTCTTTGCTGTCTTTATAGAGCTTTAGTTTTCGTCAACCAGGTATGAAGTGAGTGGAACAAAAGTCATACGGATTATTAAGTGGAGTCGTGTCAGTAGTCTTATAGGATCTCTAACGGTGAGGATGCATTAACCACCTATTTTAATTTTTGCACTGTTTATTAGTGTTTATATTAATAGGAGGCATAATCAGTTTGACTTGACTAACACTAATAATAATCTAAATAATTTGTTTGTTTTCTTCACCAGGTGGACATTTTCTCATGAAATTATACGATACATTCACTGAATTCACTACTGGTCTTATTTATGCAATGGGATATTTATTTGAAGAGATTTTCATTGTTAAACCTGTGACCAGCAGACCAGCCAACTCCGAAAAGTTAGTCCATAGAAGTGTGTTTGATGAAATTACATTAATTTTGTGTTTAAAAATGGGGGTAAAATTGTCAATCATTTTGTGAAGGTGAAAGATTGAAGGATGTGTAAGAAATTTGTTTGTGATTAAATTATTTTGAAGAATGTGATTTGTGGAGATATAATTAATTTCAAGGTGAGTTTCATCACCAATTGACATCAGTTAGATAGGAGTATTGAAAGCCAGGGAACACTGGATATCTGTTTCGTCTCAGCTTGGTACTATCCTCACCAATTCGAACTTTCCAGCCAGAGATTCGGGCCGGAATATTCATGTTACGAGGCAAGCAGCTCATCCATTCAATTAGTGAGTGCGAATGTCATGGCCTATGAATTCTAGCTTCTGTTACTGATGAATTCTTTCATGAAGTGAAATTATTTTGCTGAGTATGAGTGTTGTCCATTAGGATTGAAATTTAATTGTCACATAGGTATAAGAATAGTGCGCGTGGTAGTGACTGAAGATAAACTTTAATAAAGTACATGTGCATTCCGTTAGGGAGGGTCAGAGAATGTAAACTTTCGCTGAGTTGTGTCAAGTGTTCATAGTTGGTTTCTTTAGCGTACGATGGATAAATCAGAACTGTGATGAACTGTCTAATTGGAACGAAACGTTGTGATGTGATCAAGGCACTCTACTTTTACTTATGCAGCCAGGTTAGGGCCTATGAAGAGTTGTCATCTGAAGTGATGACAACCAACCAGTGATGTCCACCAGGGATGCCCACTGTCCCCATTTCTATTCAATTTCATCATAGATGTATTGATGGAATCAACCCTAACTGACTTCAGCGACTCAGGGAATGACTTATTACTATGGAATAGTCTTGTTGACTTAAAATATGCGGATGACATTTTCCTCCTAAGTGAAGACGCTGAAGACCTTGAGCAACAATCGTCGGATGCTTGGTGTGCGATTCGCTCCTGTCAGTCAAATGTAAGATGATTCCACAGGACTGGACTACATCGACTCGCTACTAGCTTAAAGATAAGGGGTGAAGTGGTTGGTGGAGCGTGTTGACCACTTTACTTATTTAGAGAGGAAGTTGCATCCGCCAATGCCAGCAGGTTGATCGCTGACGAAATCTCAGCAACGATGCAGAAGGCTACCTCAGTATATGCCCACTAACGCAGTCTCTGGTGTAGACGCGATATCAGACTGGCCATCGACCAAAGGTCGTGTGTACTTCTCAGCAGTTCTCTCTGTTCTCCTTCATGACTGGTTATGAGTCATGGTCCTTGAAAGTGGAAGACATGGAAAGACCGACTATCTGTCTTTGATCATAGGTGTCTGAGTTCTATCTCCTGTGTTAGGTGGCACGATAGGGTGAGTAGTATTGAGGTGAAGCATCGATCGAGTGCTAGGGAAGAAGGAGAACTCAGTAGTGAGAGGAGTTACATCGATTGAGATGGTTAGGACGTGTGTTACGCATGCCTAGTTATCGTATTCCTTCGCAGGCTGTATCAGGTGGGAAAAGAGCTAGCTAGTGGTAGTCAGACCAAAACATGGCTTCATCAGTCAGTGAAATCCGTAACAGTTAGTTTAAGGTAGTCACGTGGGTAGGTGTAGACTTCCTGACTGGTTGGTGTCCTCGTGATAGTAAAACCCAATGATGAGTGAAGACAATCGGTGATACGGCTGAAAATCGTTCACAATAGCTGATACAGATGCATTCACTCTTTATAATTTATAATATGCAATAAAATTCTATTGTTCTTATTACTATTCTTTTCGACTCGTATATCTGTTTATTATCTCTATTTTGAGCCTCTGCTTACTGTCTTCTCTTGCTTTGTGTGCTACATGGAGGGAGTGTGGCAACTTGAACTGCTGCACATTTGTGCAAAGTCTTACGTTGTAACCAGTCAGTCAGTCAGGTGTCGAGTAGTCTATTTAGGCCTCAGTTATTTGTCGAGTTATTATTAATTTTTGGTGGGAAGACAAAGGAGGTGGTGTATTGTGTTTTACCTTGACTGGTCACATTTCTTAGGTGTATTCTTAGAATAATAATAATAATAATAATAATAATAATAATAATAATAGGTAAAGAATACTTGTTGCTTGCGAAGCTTTCCAATTGTTGAAGTCCTCTGTGTAGTTTCGCTTTGATCGGTGGGCTTTACATCATCAGATCAAACATTATTACTTTGTGATTATCTTACTTATCACTTTGAAATCGACATTCCTTTTCACTGGAGACGCTTCCAATCTGTATTAATATAGCAGTGCTGAGGTCTGATAATTTTGATGTTTATTTCTCTCGTTGATCGAATTCAGCAGATGAAATGTCAATATAGTTTGCAATCGGTGTAGTGGCTGTAGTAGTACGAATGTACGAACATCAAATTGTTTACTTCTAAGCTTCAGTTGCACCCCGACAAAGATTATGGAAGTGATGTGTGGAGAAAACATAGAGAATATCGAATTTAGATGATATTCAAGTATTGGTTTGTAGGGATTTGATTGATTGGTTGCAGGATTTCATCATGAGCACTGACATTGGTTAGAGAACCATTGGAAAACCTGGGAGTCCCAAACTAGGACAAAAAAGCTGTCCAGTACTCCCAGGTTTTCCAATGGTTCTCTGACCAATGTCAGCGCTCATGATGAAATCCTGTAACGAATTCAGATGACTTGTCAGTCGCATTTGACAATGATACCATAAACTACTTAACCATACACAACAAGTCTTAAACCTGGAAATTTAGAGCACAGAAAATTGAATAAGTTCTCTTCTCCCCATAATATTTGTTATTCTGACTTTGCCAAAGATTGAGTAAAGGGAACTAATGTGGTATGAATGAAGTTATAACACATTGATGAATGATGTACCATATTATCTCTGGAAAGGATTGAAAATATTCATTATAGCTACTGGTCGACCAATGATGTTAGTACTCAGGTAGTGTTGTGCCAAAAATATCTATGTATGCTTGAAAAGACAGAAGACAAGGGTAGGCAACAGATCCTTCATTGAGAAAATCAACAGACATTTATAGATTTTTATGTACAGTATTATTCGTTATTGTTAGCAGAGAGGCAACGTCTTCTGATTGGTTGTTTCCCTACTGAAGGTTATTCTGCCATCTGTTTGTTGCCGCTTCTTAGACAGTCCGTTGATGTGTCTGCGAATCGTATCCACCCACGCTAAGTCTGCTGTGATTGGTTGTTGAGCTCCTCAAGGTTAGGCAATGTTTTTGTTTTTTTCTCATGACCAAGATTTGGGACGTAAACATTGACGCAAATTGCTGTCTATCAATTTTGGCTAGCAGACAACTCTTACCACATATTCAGTCGACTTCTTTTTTTCTTTTGGAAGAGTGATGATGTCTTCTGACACGATCTCCGAGAACTTGTTTATTCGATGAATCCAGATTTGTTTTGTTGTTATTTTTTGAGTAGATTAACATCGTACCTTATATCTTTCATATGATGAAGCTTGTTATCTTGTCTCTATTCAGATTTTTAATATGCAAAAGCTTAAGGTCAACTCTGATTTCAATGGCTGGCAGCTGCTTACCAGCTCCAAAGTCATCTGTAATAAATACTCCTGAGCACGTCAGCAAGCGTCATGATACACCAAGTGGTTCTCAGAAGTCACATCAATTTCAAGCTGAGAAGACAACAACATCTTTGAATAACGGTGAAGATGATGCTGACAAAGAATCATGCTCAGATTATGATGTTGAACTAAATAATACAAAGGAGACAAATCCACTTAAATTCATGATCAATTACCTTTCACAAGTCAATAAAAAGTTGGAAAATGTCATGTCACCATCCAATCGTCAAAAGACTGATGTGTTAAAAGTGTGTCGAAGTGAAATCATGGAAAATGATGTAAAGTTCATGCGTTTTATGCAAAATATGAATGAAAGGTGAGTGTATTTATTCTTAAATGTTAGTAGAGTTTTGAATAGTTACCTTTCAGCTAAAAGATTTCACAAAATAATCAATACATAAGAAAAAGACGTAAACAGCGAAGGAAATTTTCCCTTTTCGACGTAACATTTTCATAAGCTGCTTTACAATCGTAATTATATTTAACAAAGAAATCATTAGACCAATCAGACACTAGCAAACTTTGTTCGGAAAATTTATTGCGTAAGGTATGGTGACACCTAGAAAGGATGACTATTCGAGGTTAGAAAAGAGGCAGAAGTTGGCATGGCGTAATATTTGTGAAATAATGACTAATCAATAAGCTCGTGTAGAATGGACAGGAACTAGTGAGAAGACAATAAAGTGTTTTTATATAAAGTCTGTATGAAAAAGTAATGTTATTAATAAACAGTAATAGAGGGATAATAAAATATGGGTGATGGGAATAATAATAACAATAAAATAATAGTAGTCATAACATTAATAATAGTGAACTTACGTAATAAAAAAAAGAAAAAGCGAAATTACAGTAAGAACTTTACTCTGGTCACGGTAGGGCGAGAGAATGTATGTATCGCTTTTGAATGCAGAGGTCTGGTTTCAGATGCCGAATAGCTTACGATTCAGTTATGTTCAGATATTGAAGGACTCTGTGTAGCACTGCGAAGCATATTATTCATGCAGGGGTACTCGATGTCTAGAGATGACAAGGTGTTCGAGGATGGAGCTGCTACTGTACTTCTTTTCTCCTCTGACTAACCAAGCTGGACAGTGTTCCAGAATATATTTGTGGACTTGACGTTGCGTACGGCCGATAAATTTTGCTCCACACGAGCAAGTATATTGATAAATACACATTGAAGTGGCCAAAAGCGGTATCTTATCCTTAACGTTAAACTGGATTAACTGTTTGCTGGAGAATGTGATACGTAAGATGGCTGCTTGAAATGTAGGTGGAGCATACATACTCATCCATGTTGCTACTACTTTAGGTATTTTTTTATGGTAAACATGTAGAGTTTCAATCGGTTTTTTACAATGCAATTGACAAATGGAATAGTAAGAGGATGAGGATTTTGACTCCTGTGATCTTGTTACACAATATACTTGTTTCTGAAAATGAATAAATAGTCTTTTTGGAATTCTACCATCTTTGAATGTTGAACATTATTTTCCAGAATTACAACTCGTGAGTGTATTGCATTGTCTAAATTGATCACATTTTTAAACAATCCACACCTTGTTGAAGATAGAAAAAGTGATTTACGACATTCATGTTTGATGAAATGGCAGGTAATTTGTAAATTGTTTTTTCTTTCAAGTATTGATTTGTAGGTTTTTTTCTGTTTGATTGGTTGGAGGATTTCATCATGGGCTGATGTTTCTAGGTGGGAAGCCGTAAGCAGCAGTAGGGTACAGAAGGTCGAGGGTGAGGACAGTTACTCATTGAAGAAGACATTGCGAAGTGGTCGCGCTGTGTCATGAATTGGCAGAGGTTAGAATTAATGGGTTGGCCATTGGATCGGGTGAGTCCCAGTGAGTGGTTGATTGGTCTACGACCTAGCTCGCCTTGTATCCAGAAGGCCCTGGGTTCGAACCCTATCAGTTGGATGGGTGCATACTGCTGAAGCAGAGTTCAAAACTAGGGTGACTAAACAGCTGCTGGCTGTCCAGTACTCCCTGTGACTAGTTTCCGATGATTTTCTAACTGATGTCAACTCATGATGAAATCCTCCAACCAATTCTTTCTTTATTGTTTGCAAATTTCTGTCACAAATTACTTATTGTCACAGAGACATTTTTATGAGTTACTTGTTGTGGGTTTCAGATAATTATATTGATGAAGGTGTATGGAAGGCATTTTATGAGGATTTCTTTGTATATGTGTGTGCGTATGTGTACAAAATGCGTGGCAACAGCTTGCATTTTAATGCATGATGATGCAATTCGTTTGCTATCAAAGATTTATAGATGTACATTATACTTGACACTTGAAGTATGTTGCTACTTTGCCTTAAATGTGAGACATAATGTGAAACTATGCTAGTGGTTTTGAGTACACGAATAACTTCCACGAATTTGAAGATAATTTAAGTTTCCAAAAGAATGGACACGGAACAAAGAGTACTCTTTTCGATAAATTCATCATCAGGTTCTACAATTATATATACATTATAATGAATGAATGAATGAATTAGTCTTATGAACGACATTAATGTTTAAATAACATCAAATCACTAATATTGATAGATTACAGCTGAACAGCATCAACATAAAATAAACTGAATGTCAGAAGAATTAGGAAAGGTAATAGTACAAATTCATGAGTTTATAGTCTCTACTGAGGGCCAGGGCAGTAGTAGGGGCTGGACTTGTTTTTTTTGAACACAGAACACTGATTGTTTGAGGCGAATTGCAATAGCCTCTGGTGTTTGGAGCATGCGGTGCTTCGACGATTTTGGTAGTTTGTTAGGCACCCGGTATATTATAGAGAAGGATTCTTCTACGCTGGCTTTGTGACCGCTTTGCACCAGATGGTCTAATATCAAGCTATTAATAGTTTTAACTACACCTTTACTTAGCCATAGTGGGATATGTTCTCGAGCTGGCACGAAAAATCAAGTTCCTAGAGCAACGGCTAATATAACTCGCTCCACAATCGCAGTTGAATTGATAGATACAGTTTGAAGTGGCTAGTCTAGGTACTTCATCTTTCAGTCGAAGTAGCACCATCGGTCGTGTAGAGAATAATACGTGTAGTTCGCCAGCATTAAAAGTTCTTTGAACTGATTTTCCTAATTTCTTCGTAATTATCTCGCTTGGTATATGAAATATGCAATGTGTGTAAAAGTGTAATTCATCTGGCTGCAGGTACCTCATTTCATCTTCTTGTTTAACATACATTCGGTGTTTAAACAGTCTTTATGTGTGGAGATATGGAACAATGAAGGAAGAAAGCTTATGTGGCTAATGTTAACTGTTTCTCTAATGGCTTCTACTGTGTGTTTTTTCATCTATGTATGAAGTTGCAAATTTAATCTCAGACGGATATCACTCCCTGTTAAGACTTCGTTGACTTAGTTATAGAGAGATTACTGTTCGAATGCTATTTGAGTGTGGTGGCTATTTTCCGTCTTATATTATTGTATTCAATTTATCATTTAGTGGAATAGTATGTTCAGTGTATACAAGAATATTTGAGAGTTACATAGTGTCGGGATCAGTTATTTGAAATTTGTCATTGATTTCGGCCACATTTCAAACTTGATTGATAGAATTCAGTCTACATCAAACAAATTACTAGACACATTACACTAGTTACTGACTAGTGTTCAATCAAAAATATCTAATACAGTCCCACAGGAGGTCAATAGAGAGCCTGAATAGCTCAGTGGCTGGTAATGTCTCTGACTGCAGCGCTCACTGGGTGACGTGGGTTCGAATCTCTTCAGAAGAGACATGAGCTCCTTCAAGGTTGCAGATACGCATTACTGACTGACTGGTGAGTGCCAACTAGCACGAAACCTAGGTTCAAGCAAAGGGCTTCCTGCCGATTGCTTCCAACCATCTAATATCAAAATTTCAAAGTGCACCATGATGGCAAGTCACTTAGTGGCATGGTGGCCACAGTGCAAGCTTGACTGATAGAATTCAGTCTGCACCGAAGATCAGGACTAGACATACAGTTACAGGCACTAGTTACTAACTAGTGTCCGATCAAAGTATTGGTTTTAGTTAGTTACATGTTTGAATCACATTCGATGGCATCATTATTTTTGATTCTATTACTGTTCAAAATATTTTAGATTCCAGCGCAAAAACGTTTACAAATACCATGGCCAATGACAGATGGAGGTAGACTCAAATTGAATCAATATTTGTTGTTAGCTGTAAGTTATTACGATTTGTGTGTGTGTGTGTCTGTGTATCATTCAGTGATAGGCATATTGACCTGTGTATTAGATGTTGACGGTAGTCAAACAGCAGGAAGTGGTGTATCTTCTAAGTTTTGTGATATGTATGCTGTACTCGTTGGTTATAGCATATATGTGGCCTACCTAGTGAAGATCATGTTTCCAGTCAGTTTTCGAATGGATCATCCCACTGGATGACGAATATAACCTAACAACGATGAATTCCAACAGCAGGCGCAGCAACATCCAGCGCCAATCACCATCAACGCGAGGGATTTGAAAGGGGTTACTTCATTCACTTATCTAGGGAGCATTGTCTCAACTACAGGAGGAACGGTCGAGGATGTCGAATCGAGAATCGGGAAGGCGAGAAACACATTCATCAACCTGAAACCAATCTGGAAATCTTCGTCACTCAGCCTGCATCAACAACAAAATTCGGATTTTCAATACAAACGTCAAGTCAGTCAGTTCTTCTATACGGATCAGAAACTTGGCGGGTCACAAAGAATGAGCATTTCCAACAGCCTGTTGCAGACCTTTATCAACAACTGTCTTCGTTCTATACTGAAGATCAGATGGCCGGAAAGAATCACCAACAAGAAACTATGGGAACAAACAAAGCAAGAACCAATCGCTCAACAAATATACAGGAGAAAGTGGGGGTATATTGGACACTCGATGAGGAGGCTGTTGGGTGACATCGTGCGTCAGGCCAGTGCTCGAGTGGAACCCGAAAGGGAAGCGGTGAGTGGGACGTCCAAGGGTGACATGGAGGAGATCGTGTGATGAGGAACTGAAACAGTATGGAATAATATGGATGCAAGTGAAAAGTACAGCAGAAGACAGAAGCAAGTGGAGGCGTGCAGTTGAAGCCCTATGTTCCACTAGGAACCCAAGGGAACAATAATAATAATAGTAAAACGATGAATTCCTAGACATTAGTTAGTCCTACAGAGGGATTCACTAATGAATTGAAAGGATAACTTGTGGATTCAGTTACGCCAAAAAAACGAAAACAAAAATGAATGACGTATCTTTGAATACAATAAGGGCATATGAATTTTCTTGAGTATACGAGCTAAACAAGCACAAGAAATAAAGAGGAAAAGCAGATTATTCGGTTTATTGTAGTTTTGTTTAACGGAATGATTAACAACTCAGGATTTTTGAGTGTATCCAATGTATGAATGGTAAGGTATGCAATTTGTAGATTTGAATTGAAATGTTGCCTCGAACAGAGGCAGACAAGATAGATTTCATCACATATTCATGACATCATTTGGAGAACTATTGAAATGTAAGGTGATCTCCTGCCAACCGGAAGAAGTTCGGGTTCATGAACCCGCTTGATTCTGACCCCAGTGACTGAGTGTCACTTCTCTCTCTCTCCTCGAAAATTAATTCCTCTGGAGTCGATCTGTGGTATAGGAATGTGTGTTAGTCGTTGAAGAGCTCGTAACTAGGACTAAAGAGGGCTGTCCACGTTTCCCCGGTTTTCACTTTTTCAAGAAAACTAACGTTGGTTGGTAGTGATGATATCGACTGTGAAATCAATAAAGTTTCTCTTTTCTGAAGGTTAGATATCGATTTTTTTCATAGCTATCTGATGTAATGAAGAACTTTTTAATTGCTAACTAACCTTTCATCGAAAGTAGGGAAGTAGTGGGAAGCCGTGAGCAGCAATAAGGTACAGAAGGTTGAAGGTGAGGACAGTTACTCATCGAAGAAGACATTGCGAAGTGGTCGCGCTATATCGTGAATAGGCAGAAGTTAGAATTAATGGGTTGACCATTGGATCGGGTGGTTCGTAGTGAGTGCCTTAATGGTGGTGAGCTAGCTGGCTCACCTTATAACCAGAAGGTTGTGGGTTCGAACCCTATCGGTGGGATGGGTGCATACTGCTGAAGCAGAGTCCGAAACTAAGGTGACTAAACAACTGCTGGCTGTCCAATACTCCCTGTGGCTGGTTCTCTAACTGATGTCAGCTCATGATGAAATCATCCAACCAGTGAAAGTAGATTAGTGGTTCCATTTTTATAGTGTTGTTATTTATTTATTTTTTCCGAAATCAGCGAAACAACTGAACAGCTTTTATGACTGTTGAAATATTTGTCCATATATGAAGGGATAGTAATCATTCACGAGTGTATGAAATCCTCCCTATGGAGATGCTGTCTATTACGGTATAGTTGAATTTGTTATTCATCTATGCATTCATCACTACCAGTGTTGTTATTTAGTGCGTCATTGAATTGTGTAAATGTGAAGGATTATTAAAAGCCTTTTTTGTATTCTCAAACTTATTTTAGTTAATTTTATAAATCCTTCTGTCTACTTTATTACTTTTTATTAAATTATTCAAGGTTGTTTTATAGAATGTCAAATGCTGTACTAACTGTTGGCCAATTAATATACACTGTTCTTAAGTCTGATCACAGATTGACATGATTTAGAGAATCCTCGAAAACCAGAAAGTACTCAACAGCTGTTTCGTCCTACTGTGTGATTCTTTAGCAGTACACACCCATTACTTCACCAAGGGTTGAACCTAGAACTATCAGGTTACGACGAGGCGAGTCCGTTGACGATTCGGCCCCTTTCCTGAAAATTCTACCTTCTACCAATTCCCCAAACAGTGTCATCGAAAAGTGTTTAGAATTCATGACCCATTGGATCACGTCCCAATGATTGAATATTCTGCAGGCTCTCCTCGTAACCTGAAAGCTCTGGATTTGATCCTCGGTAGGGGTGTGTGTGATGGATATGTACTGATGAAGAGCCTCCATCTAGGAAGAAACGACTGTCCAGTACTCCACGGTTTTCAATGGCTCTCTAACTGATGTCACACCAATAAAAGCCCTACAGATTAGCTTTTTAATCCGGACATTCTAGGCAATAGGTTAGTAGATAAATAGAAAACTGAGAATTTCTAAGCGGACCTATTCAATATTCTGGTTTTTTCCTCAGAGTAGAATGAGACTAATTTTGAAATGCATTATTTCATTTAGAGTTGGTTTATCGAGAAAGAGTATTTAGTTTTTTCATGTACATAATCTGTATTCTGTCCGCGTGTGTGAGTGTGGATGTGGTCGTTGGTCGATTGAACAACTTAAACGTAAGATGTTCTTTTTTTTATTCCTTTACCTCCCCAATGGAACATAGGGCTTCAAGCTAGAGCTTTGACATTTCGGTATTAGTGGGATTTGTTTTTATAGGATGGAGTTGCTAGCCTCATGCCCAACCTTCCCTCTTTACCAGTCTTATTACTGGCTTAATGAGGTAAAGGAGTGCGTCGGCCGGGGATCGAATCCAGGACCACCTGAGCGGTTAGCGAGTATTCTACTTCTGTGCCACCGACGCCAAGGATGTTCAGTTACTTTTAATTAACGTTAATCAATGATAACTAGAGATTTTGAGGATAGTTTGAATACCAGTAACACTTTGTGAAACTATCCTCGTATTGCAAGCCTAAAACTTTGTCATTTCAGATAAGAGGGGCATTTACAAAGCTAGTCTACACTTCACCGCAGTAACCAAAATGTTGTCTGGTTGTCATGTGAATGATTACCAGGTAACTGTTTGTTTAACTGTTTCATTTTTTGGTCTGTTGGTTAGGATATTGTTGCGACTTAAAGTTTTTATTTCTTCTCCAGTCATCGTTTATCGCATAAGATCAGTTTGTCAACAGATCGAGTGCCTCAGATAGTCTAACTAACAATTTTCTTGCCATCATAAATGTGTAGTATAAGAAATTGTTCTGTGTCAGTTTACTATACTGAGGTGAGGTGCAATGGTAGAGTTGTTTTAATAACAGTACAGGAATTATGCATGAATCATTCAGGAACAGAGTAAGCGTACTATCTAAATTATTCATTAATTTATACACATGTGTTTGTCACAGGACAGTAGAATACCTTTGCCTCGTGAATATTGTCCTCATACAAGACTCACTTCAATAAATAAGAAAGATATAAATGATCAGAAGGATTGGAATGGGCGTCATATTGGATTAGTTTGTGGTAAACCATCGCTCACTTCCCTATTCAAAGCTGCTCAACCGATGTTGGTTTACTCACGTGGTAGCAGAAATGAGGTGAGTTGTTCATAACGAATTGTTGTTGTTGTTATTATTTTTACTGCTCAGATGGTAAACTTCCAACGTTACTTGTGGGAATTATTCCAGACGAATTAAGTATTTGACTATTTGAAAGAAGAATGGTATTTTCGATGTTCTTAAGTTAAAGAATAATTTATCGTTACCTACCAACAATAATCATTTTTATAACAGTAAATTATTCGAATTACAGATTTCCTCAAGAATAGCATCTATAACCTTGTAGAAACTGATTTACCTTTTTCGATTTAAATTCATATTGTAACAGCAGAAGGCAAGACATGGAAGCAAAAGGTATATTTTCAATTGATCAAACCGCTATTTGTATAATATACAGGTTATATTCTTCAACCAATCACCGAGCTTGTGATTTAGGTTTGCATTAAATGACATGAAATAGAATGTCCAAATATACATAGTATTCTGTTGCTAATGTAGCATTGAACTGTGGGAATATGTGAGAATAATATTCCGTTGAAACACACTGTCTGTATCACACCACCACAACATAATTTAAATTCAAGGTTATTAAAGGTGATGATGGAAACACTTTGGATTAAACACATGCATTCCAAACTATCTGTACAGAAAACAATCGAATTCAACCTTTAGCTACCATGGTCTACTTGACCTACAAATATGTACATATGATTCATATGAACTGTATTCAAGATTTGACCGGATAAGTTGCAAAATAATTGAGCGCTGAATGAGAAGTAGACATTTGTAAAAAAATTGTACTTGTAAAATTTCAGAGAAATTGAAATTAGTAATTCCAACGTTTCCTGCGTTCAGCAAAACTGGTCTGAACTTCTTCAGGGAAATTAATCGAAATTAACATAACATAGGTTTATATATATATATATATATATATATATGTATATATGTATATATATATATATATTGAAAGGGACATCTCTTGTTTTTAAAAACTTTGTCCAATCATATGAGTCATGAAACAGGCATCAAAATATAATAAACAAAATTGTATGAGTAAAAAATTATATTTGTAAAGTCTCAGCGAGATTGAAATGAGTAATTCCAACGTTTCGTTCGGCAATCTGGTCCGAACTTCTTCAGGGAAATTAATCGAAATTAACATAACAGAGGTTTACATATAAAAGGAACATCACTTGTTTTTAAAAATTTGTCCAATCATGAGTCATTCAAAAAGTATAATAAACAAAATTTTATGAGCTATGATCAAAATTTGACCTCGGACTTACAAATATTGGTCTACCTTTGTTAAACACTTGTAACAGTGTGTATGTGTGTGTGGGTAAACAGTTGTAAAACATTTCTTAACGTTTCCATAAGAAGATATGGACAGTCGAGAATTTTGACCAAGTATTAATAATTAGTGATACATATCCATTTTTTATTTATTAATAAGGATTTCCTATGCATCAGCTAACATCACACCTCCACGTTTGTTCAAACTTTTGGAGTTCACCCATATTTGTGGGGCTTCTGCAATCAGTCTTTCTTTATACGAACCAAAACCTTTCTGTAGAACGTTAGTCCTGTCAAAGTCGATCTTGTATCTCGTTTCTATCGAGTTCAATGGAATCGACGATCTGTTTTCTAGCTTCTTTAAGTCTGCAGAGGACTTTGGAATCACCCTCAGACGATACTTATGCTCCTTCACTTTTATATTTGCCTGTCTGGAAGTTTCTCCTACACATACGCTGTCACAGTCCCCACAATTGATCTGGTACACACAATTCTGTTGGTTGTCTTCTTCTGTTTTATCCTTAACCTTTACCAGTGATGAGCGTAAGGTGTTAGTTGCACGAAAATACACTATTGTGTGGTGATGGTTAAGGATTCGCTTTATCTCATCCGATGTTGCTTTGCGGTAAGGATTCGCCACTGTACTAACCCAAGTCTTAGCAATAGGTTTCGATTCACGTTTAAAATATCTTTTTATGAAGGCTTTAGGTAATTTTTTTTATTACAGCTTGATTCCACACCGTATCTTTTGGTACATGTATGGAATTTTCAGCATGTGATATCGGTAGCCCAAATTTTGCAGGCCGACCATAGATATCAGGTGTGTGTCGGCAGGGGATCGAACCCCGGACCATGTGCATGGTAGGTGAGAGTCCTAACCACTGTGCCACCGACGCATATATATATATATATATGGACCTTTGTTATTTAAATTTCGATTAATTTCCCTGAAGAAGTTCGGACCAGTTTTGCCGGACGAAACGTTGGAATTACTCATTTCAATAACGCTGAGATTTTACAAATATAATTTTTACATATGTTTATTTGAATTTATTAGTTTTATTTCCCGAGGTGTGTAATACTTATATATGATGTACTTTTGTCTAGTAAAATAGAATTGTTCTCAGTGGCACCGACCCCTTTGTCTTGTTTTCATTTCTGTGTAATCTAAGGGGGTGGAGGATAGACTGATCAGTAATGAGTCCCTGGTCTTCAGTCGAGTTACCTGTTACTTTTCAGTATTAAGCCGACAAATTAGCAATTTTATTATGTCATCGGTAGACGTAACACATTACAACTGTTGGTTGAGAGTTGTGTGGTCCACTGTACACACGGATATACATCACTAGGTCAAAATGGTTACTACAGCAATATTAATAAGGAAGATACTACAATAGAGGGTTCTTGATAATTATTTTGCTTTCCTCTTCAATATCACTTAGCGTTTGTTGTCAAAGTTATAGTATTACTGACAGACTGAATTTATCTAGTGTTGAGGTGACGCAGTTCGTTGCACAGCGAACGGGATATATTTTGCTCTTGTTCTAATTCTAATAATATTCATCCTTTCATAAACTCCTATTCTTCTTCTTATTATTATTATTACTACTTTACTTACTTTAGGATAAATTGTGCACAACAGATGGAGATACGTGGGAAATATTAAGTGAAGTGATACCAGACTTAGAACCTCGAATTCCAGCTGGTACTTTGATTTGGGGACAAGCAACTAATGAGTACTGTTCAAAGGTATGCTTTTTTCTGTGAATAACTCTTTGGGATGACAGTTGATTTACTTTGAAGTCTTCAATGTTCATTAAATTCTGCAAGCTAGTATTAGTTGTCACGATTCAGATATTACCAGAACATATGTGTATATATATGTGTGGGGGTGGGGTGGGTGTTGAGAGGGGATACCCTGTTATTAGAAGGAATTCAAGGTTTCATATAACTGTAAAACACAGTCATGATCTGTAAAAGAAGATATAATCAGAATCCATATGACAATGTTATTCAGCTGACACAGAGCACAAGTTGATGAATACACCTTTGGTCAACGAGTGACAATTTTTGGAACACTCACAAGAAATAACCAAGACGATTCAATGTTAAAAAGACTAGGGGGTGACCGTATACTACTCTGATTAACAGCAAGAATTGTAAGCCTGAATCTAGTGATTCTCTGAAATGGATTCACAGAATTTCGCATTGATTCATTCAATGACCGATTAAGATGTGTGTGTGTGGGGGGGGGGGCGGGGTGACGAATCACATGTTGCATATATTACGCTCTCGTTAATAGATGAATACACCAGAGTATCAGAGTCGACTAAAATACTGAGGAATTTCCGTGATAACGAAGTCAACACTTGATAATCAAAACTTACTGAAAGCAATTGCGGCATTTACTTTCTTTTTTTTCAGTTGGAGTGGCAAGGTGTAAGTAGGGAATACTCAGTGTCATGTTTCAAATTCTTAGGGCTGATACTGACTAAAATCTACTAGCCAAATCTTCAATGTGGTAACGAAGCTAGGTAACTTGCTATCACGCGATGTACTTTTAATTGATGTTAAGTGGTGTTGGGATTATCGGGGGAAAAACCGTAAATCATCTAGGGGCTACAATCGTGGGGAGCACTTGGTGATGCTAGTTTGGAATTGTAAGAAGACATTAGTAGATATGGACTTGTTGATGAGTGCCAACATCTACGAAAAAAATCTTTAGGTATTTTGGCCTGTCCAGTGTATGTATGTTAACTTCCATTGAACAACTATTTGTTTATTGTATTTGACTCGTTTGTTTTAATATTTTCAGACTGGATTACGAAAACATGCATTGTTTGTTTACGATGTTTTGTGCATATATGGTCGTGATTGTCGTCAGCTTGGTTATAGACAACGGTAGGTAGATGTGTGTGTGTCTACTTCTTTGCGTCATCGATCCATTCTTTTTAGCCTGTTTCTTCATTTTTTCATCAACTCTGTAAAATGACATCAGTTTATAGTGTGTGTGTGTGTATATGTAAGTCGGTACTCACAAAAGAAGTTTCATAGCTGTATCTAGTGTAGTTAGAATTCATGGGTCGGTCATTGGATTGGGTGTTTCCCAATGAGTGTCTGAATGATCTACGAGCTAGCCAACTCGCCTTGTAACCAGAAAGTTGTGGGTTCGAACCCTGTGTGTGGGGTGGGTGTGTATTACTGAAGCAGAGTTCGAAACTAGGATGACGAAACAGCTGTTGAGCTCTCCCAGGTGGTTTTCCAATGATTCTCTAACCGATGTCAGCTCATGATGAAATCCTCCAACAATTGTGTTAGATTCAAATAGATTTCCATCTGTTTTATTGGTCAAATTTAGGTATTGAGTGAATGTGTTAGTGAGTCAGAATCTCCGTGGATTTGACAACAATTAATTATCTGAATGATGTCATCGTTAAGCAACCGACACTGTTGGTATTCGAAAGTTCATTTTGTGAATACTGTTTGCTTTACTTCTTTGTCAAACTAATTATCTGATTTAATTTGAATTTTCATATTGTTCATATTATATTGTAGAATGAAAGTTGCTGAACGAATGACGAGTGTTGTTAATTTTCCTGATATGAAATCATCGAATATTCGTGTTCCACCATTAGTCCATTTATCACAAATTGATGATTATATAAATGGGTGAGTAACATTCTTTGTTGACTATATTATTTTTTTTTCAAAATGACAATAGTTATTCCAGGTTCATAGGTTTAAGGAATTACATAGTATTTATTTTAATAAGCCTGTGCTTGTAAATAATACTGGTAAATGTTGATGAAAGGGTTTTAAGAACATGGGGATGTGTTTACTATAATTATTCCCTCTGGTTCCAACTGCTACGAAGAGCTTCAGCAGCGCATCTCCATTTCACACTATTTTCTGTTTTTGTTTTAGCTGGCTTCACGGTTGTCCAAGAGCTTTCATTTCCTCAATATCACACTTGGGCCAGCGCCCACCTGTTGGTTTCCCAATTCAGGTTCTACTCGGTGATGTCTCTCAACAGTCTCCTCACTGTAATCCTATCAATCTCCATTTCCTTCTGCATACTTGTTGGACTATGGGTTCTTGACTGGTTCGTTGCTCTAGAGCTTCTTGTTGCTTGTCTCATCGTCAGTATTAAGAGAACGAAAGAAACTTGGTGAAGGTCTATAACAAGCTCTTAGAAATGCTTTTGACGACACGCACACGAAATCTGTCGATTATCTAGAAACAGTGACTTGACATTAGTGTTGAAAATCTGGATCTTGTTCCTTATACTCAGTGCAGTAGATTTCCACACTGACTTCAGAGTAATTTTCCAGTCTTGGTTGGCCGCTTGTGGTTGAGACGATGTCGCCCAAATAAGTCAAGGAAGCGACTGCCATCGATAGTGACTAGTGCTTATTGTTGTTTTTGATTGGTTATCTTCATCACCTCCGTCTTCTCTCTGTTCACTTGAAGTCCTGTCTTTGGTGCTTCTTGTTCTTCCAACTTGTTGATTTTCCCCTGTGCATCTTCGAGTTTGTGTAACATTCGACAAAAATCGTCCGCGAGTCCCAGATTTATTAGAATCTTCTTGTCGACTCAAAGCCTTCCTATCTTCTCGCTCCTCATGGTCTACCGCATTACTCAGTTCATAAATCATCACAAAGTTCAGATCTTCTAAGGTCTTTCTATCAGTCTAACGTATACTTCTTGCTCCCCACAGTTATTTAAAGGACAATTTTTGATACAGATTGCAACTTTTTTCATAACACTCTGTGATTTAAGTTGTAGCTGATTGCCATTCGTAAACGGGGGACGGAAATTAGGTTTCTTTTCATCGTTTAAAATGATTTAGTGTGATTGTATTGTTTGTTAGACAGAAGTTTGAAAATTTGTGGTGTGCTACTGATAAGATTTGTCAGTAGTATATGAAGAGACGTTCATCGGCATAAAAAACATCAAATAGCAGGGGGATACATTGGATGTCACAGAAGGCAAATAATACAACGTTGTGGAGATATATGGGAGACGTAAAAGGAACACAAAGAAACAATATGAAGGAAGGCGATAAGTATCACAGCATGGAAGATCTGTGCAAAAGGTGCGTTGAAGATAAGGTGTACATAATTTCGTTATATATGTAGACACCATACGAGTTTCCCCACGGATTGATATGAGTTAGAGGACCATTGAAAATCAGGGAGTACTGGACATCTGTTTCATCCTAGTTTGGGAATCATCGGCGGTACGCGCCCACTGGTGTTGGAACCCAGGACCTTCCGGTTACAAGGCATGCACGTATGCCATTCAGCCACTGGGACCCAATTCCTCAGTGGCCCGTGAATTCTAACTTCTAAAAATTCGTGACTTGCTACAGGACAGAGTTTCCTGGAGTTCTAGCAAGAATTCGTGACCAGTGAGGTCCATCCAGTCAAGTGTGAGGATGGAGTTCCCACCGATGTCATTGGTTGGTGGTCGCGCTAAATCACGAATTGGTGGAAGTAAGAATTCATGGGCTGGCCACTGAATTGGATACCAGTGGCTGAATGGTCTATGAGCTAGTTCGCCTTGTAACCGGAAGGTCCTGCGTTCTAACCTCAGTGGGTGCGTATTGCTGATGATCCCCAAACTCGGCTGAGGAGACAGCTGTTCAGTACTTTCTGTAGCTGGTTTTCAGTAGTTCTCTAACTGATATCAATCCGTGGGCAAACTTGTATAAACAAATCTAATCCTTACAAACCAAACTCTTGAAAACATTCCTTTATCAAGTCTCTTGTCTTCTACCGTTACAACATGACTTCCGATTTCATATACATTCAAAATAATTTAATGGATGTTCAAAAAACGCGCCATCGCCTACTGATATGGCTTACTTTCTGTTGTTTATGACATGATTATATAATACCATTTCATTTACCTCATTTCTCTTAACTGTACTAAATTTACAAAGGGATTGTATGTTTCGAATACTTTCAGACTTCTCCCTTTTCCATTGGAACACCCTCTGAAGTATGTGCGAATGCATTGTTTCTTTGACGGTTTCATGTTTCAACCTCATTGTTTGTTGTTAGTCGAACACATAAAAGGTAAGCTAGAGGCAAATAAACAAATAAATAAAATTGGTATTGATCGTTTTAATGTTTCCATTTCATTGATGTCGATTATTTGTGAAGTATTTTTCTATCCATTGCGTCTCCTATCTTCGTTGTCATATCCAAGTATTTTAGGGGATTTTCAAGTCTTGGTTTCCAAGGAATTGATTAGTTACAGGTTTAGTCACGAGCTAACACAACTTAGAGAACCATTGGAAAACCAGACGGTACAAGATACCTATTTCATCTCAGTTTGGGATTCTGCAGAAGCAGTCACCCACTTGAGATAGAACTCCCAGGACTTCCCGGTTACAAGGCGAGCTCAAAGACCATTCAGTGGCTTGGATCCAATCCGATGGCTCATGAGTTCCAACTTCTGATGATCATCGACCTTTTTCTTTATACAGGAAGTTGCCTGGGGTTTAGGTGAGTAGTCGTGTCCAGGCGGGTCCATCAAATCATGGAAGAGGGCAGTTAACTCGCCAATGACATCAACTGGCGGTTGCACTAAATATATCGCGAGTTGGTGGGATTTGGAATTTATGAGCCATAATTGACCCCCAATGACTGAACGGGTCTACGAAGTCACCTTGTGACCAGAACGTCATGGATTTCGTGCACATTACTGAAGATTCCCAAACTAAAATGAAACAACCGTCTAGTACTCTCTGCTTTTCCAGTAGTTCTCTAAATGATTTCAGGTGATGTAGAAATATGAATTAATCTCATATGAATGTATGGTAGTGGTATGTGGTTGTGAACAAATGGCGTTCAGTTTACCAATTTATTAGATAATTCACCTTTCAAGGTTACTGCACGATGAAGGTAATGTTTTTATTTTTCACCTTCCACATTTCCCCCCAAATGAACACAATAGAAAATTAATGTGTAGATAGAAAACTGTCTTTTGTCATAAAAATTTCCAATGTATTGAGAGAACAGAAGAACAATGACTGATTCAAATAAAATGAATTCATGTTATTTCGTCTATAAAGCATGGCGTTCTACACTTCAATTCAATCCGCGTAATATGACCAAAAAAGTGAAGGTATTCGAACTCAGGACGATTAGTAGATAGGTGTTTCCTCTTATTTACAAATGAACTCGTTATGTTCAACTATTCATATTTGATTACAGGATTTTCATCATGAGCTGACATTAGTTAGAGAGCCATTGGAAAACCTGGGAGTACTGGACAGCTGTTTCGTGCTAGTTTGGGACTCTTCAGCAGTACCCACCCACCAGAAGGTCCTGGGTTCGAATCCCGGTGGGTGTGTACTGATGAAGAGTCCCAAAGTAGGACGAAAAATCTGTCCAGTACTCCTAGGTTTTCCAATGGTTCTCTAACTAATGTCAGCTCATGATGAAAATCCTGTAACCAATCAAATCCCTACAAACCAACACTTGAATATTCATATTTGAAACTGTAGGTAAGAACAACAATGCTAAAGTCACTAAGTTTGGCACTGGAGTATTAAACCACATACATTATTTATACACATCTCAAACACAATTAAGTCACAAAGTGCGAATGAAAAATCTCTTAATTTGAATGATACACGAAACATAAAATTGTCATTACTCTAAGGGGAAGAAACCACTTTAACCAATGAACTTTAAGGGATAGTGTATGGATATCGTCATAATGTAACAACAGAAAACAAGGGCCAAGGCAACAGATCGTTTATTAAGGAAAATCAACACATATTTATAGATTTTAATGTACATTATTGTAGATTATTGTTAGTAGAAAATACAGTCTTTTGATTAACTTCATGCATTTATTCCCCTTGATGAATTTGAATAAAGCAAGAACGAAAGTGGTTTGTGCAGAATAATATGGTACCATCATTTATTTCGTAGGCTTCTCATCAGCTGCTTACAGCCTAAATACATAATGAGGTTTGCGTACAGAAAAGTTTTAACATACTTGCAAATTTTTTTACATGTTGCCAGTTGACAAAAAGTTCCACAGTAAGTGAACAGTGCTCAGAAAATTGCGCTTATATAGTTTTTACACATGCAGTTTAAGTTTAAACGAAATAGATGTATGCATACAATGGTAAAGGAGTTACGTAATAAAGACGAAATATGAGTTAGATACAGAGTGACTAATAAATTAGGTAACAATGTACTGAGTTCAACTCAAATCATAGAAACAAGAGACAAGCAAAATTACAGAATATAAAAGGGGGTGAGGTTAAAGACAAAGATTACGTAATCAGATGAGAGAATAAAGACATTCAGTTACCAGGGCAAAGAGAGATTAATAACTGCTTCTTTCTGAACACATAAATCTGGTTTCAAGCGTTTGATAGAGATTGCTTCGGCAAACTTGAGAAGAATGGAACTCCTTTGTCTATTGATAATTTTAAAGGATTTCTCGATTTCTACCTCATGACCCGTGTCGAGAAGATGTCTAGTGATAGCGCTGCTATAAGAGTTTGTTCCCTTGAGACGTAGGCTTCTTGGCACATGTTCAGAAAATCGGAGGTGTGCCCTTCTTTCTGTTCTCCCAATGTAACTGCTCCCGCAGATACACGTAAATTTGTATACACAGTTGGAGTTAACATGAGAAGGGTATCTATCGACTTTTGACTGCACCAAAGAGCATGTTGTTCGATGGACGGGAACCAACTTAGCTGCAGGATAGGCTCTGGCTAGTGATGTTCTCAGTCTTCTGTTGACCATTTCTGCAATGTTTTCACCTTTAAAATCTAGTTGAATGAAGACAGGCTTTTTTCAACTGTGATTTGTTTGGTATTTGAGTCTTCTCATCTTCCATATTTGTTTATGAATCTTTGAGGGTAACCGTTATTTTTCAGCACCTTTTCGAGGAACATAAATTCTTCCTCTAGTTTCTCTGTAGAGCATATTCTCCTTGCTCTATAGTACAGAGTCTTGACTAGTGCTCGTTTATAGCTATTTGGACAAAAGCTATTAAAATGTAAGTATTGTCCATTCCATGTAGGTTTTCGGTAAATTGACCTCTGGAGATTACCATCTTCTAGGCGTTGCATGGCGATGTCAAGGAAATGGAACTTCCCGTCATTTTCATGTTCCATGGTAAATACAATATTTGTATGTGCTTTGTTGAATAGGCTGAGTAGGTAGGAGGCATGACTGTCGTTTTTGCATACTACAAATGTGTCATCGACATATCGACAATAGGAAGTTGTTTGATCGATTGCATGCTTCAACTTTGTTTTCTCAAGGTTTGACATGAAGATATCTGCTAGAACAGGGCTAAGTGGACTGCCCATGGCTACGCCATCTATTTGTCGGTAAAGAGTGTTATCAAACTGGAATTGTACATCCATGGTACACATTAGCAGTAGGCGTTTGAATTCTGACTCTGGTAGTGGAAGTAGATCAGAATGTTGACAGATGATTTCAATGGTTTCATTGATTGGGATCATTGTGAACAAGGAGGTTGCATCAGATGAGACCATGAACTTATTTAAAACGTCTCAAGGGAACAAACTCTTATAGCAGCGCTATCACTAGACATCTTCTCGACACGGGTCATGAGGTAGAAATCGAGAAATCCTTTAAAATTATCAATAGACAAAGGAGTTCCATTCTTCTCAAGTTTGCCGAAGCAATCTCTATCAAACGCTTGAAACCAGATTTATGTGTTCAGAAAGAAGCAGTTATTAATCTCTCTTTGCCCTGGTAACTGAATGTCTTTATTCTCTCATCTGATTACGTAATCTTTGTCTTTAACCTCACCCCCTTTTATATTCTGTAATTTTGCTTGTCTCTTGTTTCTATGATTTGAGTTGAACTCAGTACATTGTTACCTAATTTATTAGTCACTCTGTATCTAACTCATATTTCGTCTTTATTACGTAACTCCTTTACCATTGTATGCATACATCTATTTCGTTTAAACTTAAACTGCATGTGTAAAAACTATATAAGCGCAATTTTCTGAGCACTGTTCACTTACTGTGGAACTTTTTGTCAACTGGCAACATGTAAAAAAATTTGCAAGTATGTTAAAACTTTTCTGTACGCAAACCTCATTATGTATTTAGGCTGTAAGCAGCTGATGAGAAGCCTACGAAATAAATGATGGTACCATATTATTCTGCACAAACCACTTTCGTTCTTGCTTTATTCAAATTCATCAAGGGGAATAAATGCATGAAGTTAATCAAAAGACTGTATTTTCTACTAACAATAATCTACAATAATGTACATTAAAATCTATAAATATGTGTTGATTTTCCTTAATAAACGATCTGTTGCCTTGGCCCTTGTTTTCTGTTGTTACATTATGACGATATCCATACACTATCCCTTAAAGTTCATTGGTTAAAGTGGTTTCTTCCCCTTAGAGTAATGACAATTTTATGTTTCGTGTATCATTCAAATTAAGAGATTTTTCATTCGCACTTTGTGACTTAATTGTGTTTGAGATGTGTATAAATAATGTATGTGGTTTAATACTCCAGTGCCAAACTTAGTGACTTTAGCATTGTTGTTCTTACCTACAGTTTCAAATATGAATATTCAAGTGTTGGTTTGTAGGGATTTGATTGGTTACAGGATTTTCATCATGAGCTGACATTAGTTAGAGAACCATTGGAAAACCTAGGAGTACTGGACAGATTTTTCGTCCTACTTTGGGACTCTTCAGCAGTACGCACCCACCACAGACATGGTTCGAACCCAGGACCTTCTGGTTACAAGGCGGGCGAGCTCGTATACCATTAAGCCACTGGGACCCGATCCAATGGTCCATGAATTCTAACTTCTGCCAATTTACGACATAGCGTGACCCCTAGCCAATGTCTTCGGCGAGTATTTGTCCTCACAGCCGACCTGCTGCACCCTACTGGTCACGACTTCTCACTGGAACCCCAGGTATTGTTTGGACACTCAGATATATCCATTCACGACATCCTCATCTTCTGTGAATGCTGTACAACCGCTCTTTATGTCAACGTAAAAACTGTTCATAGACGACTTAGTATTATTTTTTAAACTGGTATTTTCATATGATTTTGGACATAAATTTGAGCATACTTCTCGTTAATAGGCGAATGGAAGGAGTCAGTAAATCAAAGTACTGGGAAAATAATGGATTCAAGTAAGAACGTCATAAAATCTGCTTATGATTTACCTGGAAGTGGAGAGCCTTTATTCAAGTGAGTCTTACTGTTTCTACATGATTATCTGCTTATTTCACTCAGTTCGGTATTTGTGACAAGTCATCAAGGTTATCCTCATTACCTACCTTAATTGAAGGATTTTGAGCTCATTTAATTTGTTAGCCACCATTGAAAATAACGTTGAAAACTTCATACACTTATTCCCCTTTATGATGAATCTGAATAAAGCAAGAACAGCGGTTTGTGTTAAAAAACGATGGTGCCATCGTTTTACTCGTCGTCGGCTTCTCAACTGACATTATGTAACATTTACAGGTAGTTAAAATCTTTCTGTATGTAAACTTCTCAATAATTTCTTTAGGCTTTAGACAGCTGATGAGAAGCTGACGAAATAAACAATAATACTATCTTATTCTGCACAATCTGTTGTTCTTGTTTCATTTAAGTAACGTTAAAGACCGATTTCTGAGATCACCTACCCAGATAGAGATTTGTCTTCAGCGGACATTTTACTAGTTTCTAAGCCTCGCCCACACTGGTTTGGTGGCCAAGTTACTCCTGACACTCTCTTCCAAGAATGTGGGTATATTATGCTTATGCTTGTCGAAGGTATATTCCAACCAATGGAATTAAGAACAATCTTAAAACACTGAATCATTCCAATGCATTCATTACATTTTAAACAGTACAGATACACATATTCACCAATGAAATATGAAGCGTATTATAGTTGACTGGTGTCATAAATCGATTCAGCTATCTATAGTGTAAGTACTTACTTCTGTATAAGCATGGATATCCGACTGAAGAAGTGTGTGAACATGCACAATGTGACACAGCAACAATTTACTTCCTAAACAGTTAACTTAAGAAAATTCAGATTAATCTAAGAGACATCAACCAGAGCAAAACATGTAATTCTCCAAGCTATCGTTTCCATCAATCTGTTTCAAATAATATGACCGTTTGTAATGTAGACCGAATATTTTGCAAAATATTAGCTTTAATATTCATCAACAAGAAAAGGAAATTTGATGAAATATGAAAAATAGGAATAACAAAGTTCACCGAAGAATCTCTTTACGGCGAATTCATTCACTTAGCTGTACATTCGCATTCATATATAATTACTTTGTGTGTGTGTGTGTACATTAGGATTGTCAAACAAAAATTAGTTAGGTTACTGTTTACGTCATCAAAATGTTTCTAAAATGTGATGAATAATCAAAATTGTAGCTATGGTTGGTGGGGTGGGGTGAAGATTGCTAAGTATTGACAAGGGTTGCGTAATATGAAGTAGGATGATAATGGAGGCATGTGTTCAGAAAACAAATCATGTAATAGGTAGAAAGAGTGAATAAATGGTTGGTTAAGAGGAAGATGTTATCACTAAGATGCCATACAAAAATCCAAAAAACAGAAAAGGAAACAAAACATTATTAACAAAGTCGTAGAACTTGGAATTATACCCAAGGTGGAAGGAGGGAGTGGAGAAGTTTCTTCTGTGTGCATAAATCAGGGTTTTCTATCCGGATCGCTAAGGCCTCGGCAATGCAAAGTACACGGAAGCTTACCTACCGTTTTCGGGAGGCTTATTTTGACTTTGTAGATGAGTTTGAATGAATTCTCCTTGCATATTGAGTGACCAATGTTGACTATATGTTCAATTATAGCACTCCTTATTGATCTGCTAGTACATTTTCGCAGCCAAGTGGGATAATGTTCTTTGACTCTTTTGGATAAAACACTCCCTGAACGACCTATATATCTCGCTGGCTCCACATGAGCAAGTTAATTGGCAGATACATATAGAAATGGTCAAATCGATGGTTTATCTTTGGAGCTGTTGAAGAACAATGGGCGGCTTGAGAATACCAGTCGTAATGTAGCAACAGGGAATGTTCATTTCAGATGTCTGGATGGGTATTTTCTGTGAAATATTAAAACATGAAGCTTAGATCAAGTTGTCAAGGAATACAGAGAGGAGGTTGCACTTAATTTGCAAATGGCTAGGATACACTTCACACTGGATGGAAAAATACAATTGTTCTCTAACTCAATATACTTCAATCCTCATGAAGAATCACACATCAGTCAGCGTTAATTTGAACAATCAGGCTAAACACTAAATTTGATGGAATCATCTATCGTTCTGCTTAAAAATTCTGTTGTGTATATTCACGAATGTATTACTTTTATTTTCAGGGATACACGTTACATGGAAGTACCTTGGGGAGAAGAAGAAGCAGTGGAGAATTGTACAGACGTTACCAGTTTGGTAGAACATCTTAAAAAGTTGAAAATTCTCGGACTATAATTATACATTTTTCACAAACTTCATGAACTTTCTTATCAAATAAAATAGATGGATTTCTACACTTTAGACATATTATTTGTATTTTACATGTTACATAAACTGAGAGTATATCGAGAAAGACCTTCATTCACTTTATTTGTTGATTTCGAAAAGGAATATTCGTTTCGTTATTTGTTTCAGCTGTTTCGAACTGCTTCTCAAAGTTTTGGATTCCTCTCCTGGCCGGCATTTATCACAAACAGAATTATGCTAAGCTAAAGACATCGTCGACGATTGTGTACTAGGGATAGACATGTCAAGAGACCAAGGATTTGGATTCAGTTGGATCATTGACTTCATGAGCCTTATTCATCATTGAGTTGTTCAAAAGAATCTTGGATCGGGTCCCAGTGGCTCAATGGTCTACGAGCTCCCCTTGTGACCAGAAGGTCCTGGGTTCGAATCCCGGTGGGCGCGTACTGCTGAAGAGTCCCAAAGTAGGATGAAACAGCTGTCCAGTACTCCCAGGTTTTCCAGTGGTTCTCTAACTAATGTCAGCTCATGATGAAAATCCTGTAACCAATCAAATCCCTACAAACCAACACTTGAATACCATTTTACTGAGAGGCATATGGTGAAAAGCCAGCTGATCATTTATTTCCCTTAGCAATGTAGGATACATTTGGTCAGATTCAAATTGGCAGTATTAACATTGAGAATAATTACAGCTGAGGCAATTTTTATAACTTTTCATAACAAGTGACTGAAACTATGAACAGAGAACACTGTTAGAAGCGGTTCAACTAACGTAGCATTGCACTAAGATTGTCTGCCTTTTATTTCCAGTCTTGAATAGGATGCAAATATCGGCACTTTAAATCTCATTAAGATGACACTAGGAGTCGGTGAGTGTAAACAAAGCGAAACAACAGGACCTAATGGGTAGTTTCCAAAGGTCTTTGAGGATGGCAAAAATACATTATTGACATAACTAGCTATGATACTTCATAAAGTATAAGAATAGAAAATAGATCACCTACCGAATATCAATATACAGAGAAGCCAAGAAAAATTCTTAGTCAGTGAGTATCTCCTATCGTTCAATAATACTGTTACACGCAAGCAACAACCACAACCAACGGAAAAGGAAGAAGACGAAGAGACGAGAGGGAGATCTTTATTTCAACGACGGCAGGATTGAATTTAACCGGGTACAAGCTAATTATCGTCACTTATAACAAGTCTGGCCAAACGATCTTCCTCCTGTTCCAGTGAGGCCACGTCAGCGTTTCTTTCTGAAAAAGGAAGAAAAGAAACTTATTTAGTGGCATTATGGTGGTTTTTATTTTATTACAATACTACTAATGCAGTACCAGTTCGATGACACATTGAAAAAAGTGTGGTGTTCTCAGAACAGAACTGAACAAGATTGAGAAAAAAAAGTAACTGAAGAAACACTGAATGACTGTATGCTGAGTTTATCAAAGCTACAACTGTTTAGATTATGCGTCGATGGTTCAGTTGTAGGAGAAGGCTCGCCAACCACACACGTTTACTGGAGTTCGGTCCCCGACCGATGCACTCCTAAGCCTCGCTAAGTCTGTAGTAAATCCAGCAAAAACAGGAGGTTGGGAGTGAAGCTAGCGACAAAGCCCCGCAAAACGAAACTAACCCCACTACTGAGACTTCAGATCTCAAGCTCGAAGCCATATGTTCCACATAGGACGGAAGGAATATAAATAAAAAATAGCAGACCAATTTGAAGTTATTCTACGCTAATTCACCAATCAGCCAACATGAGGACACTTGTGTTCAGTCTGAAAAGATTTAATTACAGTTAATTTTCCGAATAAAGAAAGAAAATTAGTTCTTGCGAAACCATACTGTACTATCATTTATTTCGTTGGCTTTTCACCAGCTGTTGTTTACAGCCTAAAGAAATTATTATTAAGTTGATGTACAGAAAAGTTTTAACATACTTGCAAATTGTACATGACACCAGTTGACAGGAGGTTTCGGACTTAGTGAACAGTGCTCAGAAAATTACGCTTATATAGTTTTTACTCAGGAAGTTCAAGTTTAAACAAAGTAAATATATGCATACAATGGCAAGAGAATCACGTAATAAAGACGAGAGATTCGTAAGATGATGCATTCAACAACTGCCATCCTTCTTTACAATTCACCGTAGAAAAGGAATCTGAACTAAGCCTTCACTTTCTTGATGTGTGCCTAAGTAGACGCAATGAAGGATCTCTCAAAAGATCCATGCACCGGAAACGTACATGGAATGAACAGCTAACTAATTTTTATAGTTGGGTGCCTATCTCCAGGAAAAGGAACCTAATTCATTCGTTCTGCTTTAGGATTAGAAATATTTGTAGTTCTGATTGCGTTGACTCAGAACTTGATTTCCTAGAAGCCACGATCGCAGAAAAACAGTTACGCAAACCGATTTATTAACAGCAACACGAAAGACAAGCAGTCTAAACTGGTCACCGACTCAGTTCCAAAGAAAGCCTTATTCATGAACTTGGAATTCAAAGGTGATCAAGCTTCAGATATGCTCAAAAATCGTCTCTCTAAGGCAGTTAGTAAGACGTTCTTTGCAGCAAAATTACATATGACGTTCACCAGCCGCAAGTTGTTCTCTACCTCTGTAAAAGATAAGCTCCCCCATCTGGCCGCCTCCATGTGCATCTATCAGTTCACCTGCTCTTGTGGAACAAAGTATATTGACCGTAGCCAGAGGACGCTTTTCACACGGATACGAGAACATTTTCCAGCATGGTTTTACAAGGGAGAAAGGAAGTGTGTGCGAAGCTTTATTCTAGAACAACTGATCGACTCCTGTCATTCTTCCAACATTGACCATGATTTTAAAATCATCTACCGAATTCATGCTAACTTGCCGCATTTTCTTCGTTACAGACTTCTAAAGATAGCGGAGGCCTTCCCCATTCATTTCTGAATTTAAGCCAGCCAGACCTTTGTGTACAAACTGAGGTATGCACAATCTCTACTTCTGCCTTGACCGTAGACGGATAGACGTTTATTTGTTTTGTTTATTTAGTTAATCTATGTACCTTTCTCTCATTACTACGATTATTATTATTACCACTCATTTTGAATTATTTCCGCTTGTCCCACTTGTCATTCTAAATCCCAAAGAATTCTTGTGGCAATATTGAATTCTATCTTATCAAAATTTCACACCTTTTTATGTAACATTTTATATTGGCCTACTAATCCTATAATTATGCACCCCTTTCCAACATCTATGCTCCTTATGAATTATTCTATATATGACACTAATTGTTTCGCTACTTGACATTCAACTATGATTATTATTTAGATAAAGCAATATGAAGACGTAATTTGTCTGAATAGTGTAATATATAATTGCTGGTTGTCGTTGCTGTTGGTTGGCTGGTTATCTTCATCACCTCCGTCTTCTCTATGTTCACTTGAGGTCCTGTCTTCGCTTCCTAGTTCTGCAGCCAGTTTTCTGCTTTTCGCCCATAAGTCTTCGAGTTTGTGTGACATTAGACATAAATCATCCACGCGCGAAATCCAGATCTTTTAGAGTTTTCTTATCGGTCAGTGCAGCGTATTCCTGTCTTCTCACTCTCACGCACAGTTTCACGCATAACCCACTCCACCACAATTGCTGTGGTGTAATTTCTGTTAATTCACTAAATCTAAAGCACAGAAAAAATAAACCTGTGGTTATGTACTAACATGAAACATAGATCTGATGTATGCGTGCAAGTTGGATGGAGAGATTAATAACTGACTATTTATCTATTGATTCACTTGAGAATACAAGCAACAAGAGTAAATGAACACGTGTCCCAGATATCTAGAGAATCCTACTACCCTTACAACAAACGGCAAAGGAGAACAGGAAGTATAAAAATCGAGTTTCGAAGTTGTGTTTCATTCCTTTACCTCCCCAGTGGAACATAGGACTTCAAGCTAGAGCTTTGAAATTTCGTTAGCAGTGATGTTTTTCTTTTACGAGGTGGAATTGCTAGCCTCATTCCCAAACTTACCTCTTTACCGGCTTAGCAAGGTTTAGGAGTGCGTCGGCTAGCGACTGAACTCCAGAAGGCATGCGTAGGAGTCGAGAACTCCACCGCTAAGCTACAGACACACAAATTGTGTAGTTACAATTAATGATATGATTCTGAACAGTATACTGCGTCCGAAACTCCATCATTCATTAAATAACACTGTTTGATATATTCAGCAAAAAAAGAAATATGGAATTACAACACATTACTGCTGTTCTCAACTTTTACACATATATTACCTAATATTCATTCTCAAACACCTCGACTATTTTTTTGGAAACACACAATCTACTTAAAAGTAGTATACTTCATGGGACGATATTTTAAAGGAAGACAGAAAATATATACTGTGGAGTTCTGATGAAAAACTGGAATGGAAGGTATATTTCAGGTTTTAGCATCAGTTTAGTAAAATTTAGTACCATTTACATGGCAAACATCAATATATAACAGTTATGCGTGAAGTACTTATACGACTGAATTTAAGTGATACATAGCAAGCAAACATCTTGGGAACTCAGGACACTCAACTCCATTTGAAAAGTCTTTCAAAGTCCTATACAAGATCGAACCAAACCTCTCAGAAGAAGTGTGGTCAAGACATCTCTGCACGGTTGAAGCATCAGCTATGTAAAAATTCAAGTCGGCTCTATGTATTCATCAAAAGAAATAAGTCCAACCTTTGTCTTTACCATGGCTATCATAAACAATCAACTTTCTGAATAATTACCTTCTGAACCTCCTATTCACCTTGTTATTATTATGTTTTAATGTCTACTGATAATCTAATTATTCGCAGTAACTTGATACTCGACTTGAAATACTACTGGGGCTTTCTAACTCCTTTACTATGATACATACACACAAATGTACAGCCCCAGTTGATGACTTCTTAGAAAATAAAATTTTCTTCACTGCTGACATCCATCTTTTTGATTTTCTCCCCCATTTTAAATAAAGAATCTTATTTACATCACAACCAACTGACAAGAATCTTAACGACAAACACTATACTGGTAGAAGACCATAGAATTAGTAAAGGAATTCTTATTTGAAATCTGGCGTCGCATTACAAAGCGAAATTATGTATACCTTCAACGCATCATTTGTACAGATATTCCGTGTTGTGCTACTTCTCGCCTTCCTTCATATTGTGTTTCTTTGCGTTCTTTTCACATCTCCAGTGAAGCTCCGCAACGCTGTTATCATTTACTTTCTCTGCCATCAAATCTATCTCCCTGCTATTTGATATTTTTATGCCTATGAACGTCTCTTTATATACTACTGATAAATCTTTTCAGTAGCACACGCCACAACACAAACAAAGAATTTAAAACAATTAGTTCCCTTTATGAATTTAGATAAAGCAGTAAGAAGACGTAATTTGTCTGAATCGTGTAACGTTGTATTTGCGCAACACATTTCGAACAATCTGATCACACACGGACTTGTCATAGAAATATATATGAAATTAATAAAGAGGTACGAGGTGAGAAAATAGACCTAGGTCAAGTTTAAAGGACATATTCAAGGTCAAAGTAACAATGAAGACCACTAAACCAAATAACAGAGGTAATAGTACATCTGCTATGCTATCAAAACAAAACAAAATTTACCAAGGAAGGTTTAATGTGATGACAAATTGTTTTTGAACGCATAAAGGTGGCTTAAACTTTCTAATTGCTAGGGCTTCCACAAACTTTAGGATACGCCCCAAACACGTTTTATAGATAGGTTTAAAAGATCTGTTAACGTCAATTTTATGTCCTGCCTCTATAATATGTTTCGCAATAGAAGAGCTAGGTCTCCTGTTCTCACCGTTAATAGGTTCTGAAGATTCCATTTGTTTCTGGAGCCATTCAGGAATATGCTCTGAAGCCCTTACTTGCAGAGATCGATGAGTCCTCCCTATGTAAGTGTGTCCACACGTACATTCAAATTGGTAAATATAGTGGGATGTGACGTCATTTTTCGCATGTTTGAAGGGCTTAGATAGATATATTGGGTTTACATTCTCTATTATTATGATATTTGCTGCATAAAAAGTCTTTTTGATAGCGGCGTTCACTCTTTGTCTAGTTATCACAAGTCCGTGTGTGATCAGATTGTTCGAAATGTGTTGCGCAAATACATTACACGATTCAGACAAATTACGTCTTCTTATTGCTTTATCTACAAACAAAGAAGTAGGAAAAAATAAAATAAATACTGCAGTAGAAAATAATAGATGAGAGGGATGATAAAGTTTTTCACAAAGTATGAAGCAGAAACATTTACACATTTGGTATAGTTTTGAAACCGTTTTGGGAGGAGTTTCCAATTACCGATTTTTAAAGCATTGAAACACAGGGCAGGACACCCTATACTTACTTACATAACTTAGAAACTTCAAAAATTGATTCGGCTGACATGACTACACATCAGTTAACGTTGTTTCTTTAGCAAAGAAAACTGTGCATATTTAATTCAATTGAGATTTTCCCATCAATTGATTGGACCGAGATGTTAGATCTCAGGTTGACATGTTGACTACTTGTGCAGATGTTTCGACGATATCTGGTCATGTAACTTGAAGTTAACTGGAGGATGGTGACTAGTAGTGGAATCCAGGATGTGCATTTCGTCCTATTAGGGACTAGTAATCCGGATGTACCTGCACTCCCCAGTGAGTGATGGTGTCCCCAATGTCAGTAGTTTCAAGCGTCAAGGTGTTATCTACTCGACCACTTGAGCCTGAGACCGATCACTTCAGTCTAAATTGATTTAAATAATTAATAAGACCCGTAGCACAAAAGGTGGTTATCGTGGTCTAGTGGATAACTACAGGCACTGGATTCGGGCTCAGGTGGGAACACCATCACTCATTAGGGAATGCAGTCACATCCAACTGACGAGTCCCAAATAGGATGAAACGCGCATCCTGGATTCCGCTGCTAGTCACTGTCCACCAATTGACTTAAAGAAGATCATGGTTCAGCGTGTTCAAAACAGGTAGCTTAGCCACAAGGGTTCACTGTTATATCTGCATCGAACTGAATAAACCCGTCGCCAATTTGTTATGTCTGCGCCTGCTAATTGTTGTAACGGTAATAAACTAGACTGGTACGCTAATATCACTATTTGTCCGTTATACATTCCGACTAACTGAGCTAGTTAAATATTAGAAGACAAAGACTGGCCTGTGAATGTAAGATAGAGTATGCATTTAGGAAGCAACACATGATATCTATACATTTTCTTTACCATAATAAAGTCGGCTGACAACCGTGAGAATGGATTGTTCTTACTGGCTGGAAATATCTATCCTGATTGTTTGACGATCCGACAAAGACCAAGGCAAGACAAAGGATGATGAATTAACTGATCACACACTAAATCACAATATGCGCGAGAAATGATACATTAACATAGTAACTGCATCACATGATAAATCAGACGGTTCGTGAGAAAGGATGATCTACTAATCTATGCTGCGTCCTATCAGTAGGTATGCTTCAAAACGCAACACAGTCGACCCTTTTGATTAAACTTTCAAATCAAGAATGTTGACATCTATTTTCTAAAGCATCTTTGTCTAATCCACTATGTGTGCTTATCAATATAATATGAGGAGTCATCTCTGAATTTATCGAAGCAACTAGACATATACTCTGTCTGTTGAAATAATTTGAACAGGGTGACGAAAGCATATAAAAAATGAAGTTGAATTCCACTTGTCTAGTAAACAAAAAGACTTTAAATGTTGTAGCTTCGATCAACTGTAGATGCTGTTAACCTTATTTTAAACAAGTTATTCTTCAAGGTAAAAAAGATGTTGAACTGGAGACGAACAGTTTAAGTATTGATGAATTAGTTTGCAGGGATTCTATTTGTTACAGGTTAGACGACGGATAGATATCAGTTAGAGAACCATTGGAAACCAGCACTGGAGTACTGGACAGCTGTTTCGTCCTAGTTCGGGACTCATCGCAGCACGCCTCCACTGTTTTTCGGACCCAGGACTTTTCAGTTACAAGGCAAGCTCGTATACCATTCAGCCACTGGGAGGCGATTCGAAGGCCCATGAATTCTAAGCCTTACCAATTCGTGATTTTAGGGTGACCACCGACTAATCCCATCGGTGGGAACTCCATCCTCACTCCTGACTGGATGGACCTCACTGCTCACAGGGAAATTCGTCCTGTAGCCGGTCACTAGCGTGCACCGGTACTCCCTGGTTTTCAATGCTTCTCTAACTGATATCAATCCACTGTCTAACCTGAAGTTTAAATATATTAACAGAAAACCTGGTGTTATATACCAAAACAAATGAAGTATAATGTATCTTAATGATCAAATACTGTAGATAATGAACCACACCGTCTGTTCGGTCAAATCACTAATAAGAGGAGAATTGATGTTGGAGAAGTTTGATTCCTAAAATCTCGATTTCATATGTTTTGTGAATGATACCTTGTAAGTTTATGTATTAGGTGAATTTGGGCACTGTAGTAGAATATAATTCCATACAAGATAATTTTATTCTTATATAACCCACAGCGATACAGTTTTAATAACTGGATAACATGTCAAGCACAATTTATTGCTCGTAACCATATCAATGTATATGCACACAACTTTGTAGCTTGGTTTTTATACATTCATTGCATGTGCTACTGATAAGATTTTTCAGTAGAATATACAGAGATATTCATCGGTATAAAAAACAGCAAATAGCAGGGGGATAAATTTGATGTCAACGGAGGCAAATGATACATCGTTGAGGAGACACATGAGAGACGTGTGAAGAAACACAATATGAAGGAAGGGTAGAAGTAACACAACACGGAAGATCTGTGTAAATGATGATTTGAAGATAAGGTGTACATAATTGCGATAAATAGCGATACCAAATTCTAAATAAAGATTCCCTTACCAAGTCTTTAGTCTTCTATCGTTACACATTCACTTCCTTCTGTTTTTATTACAATTCTCTATATAGCTGGTTTAGGCAATGTGTCATTTCGACTGCACATGTTTGGTGTTGTTCCGATGAACACAGATTCAATGATTAGCCTCACTGTCTCTCTTCCTCCACCTAACTCCATTACTTTTTAATACTTTCGCCCTATACCGCCTTGTTGTGTGATTACATGCAAGTGAATGTACTGCAATGACGCAGTTTTTATCTAGATTATTTAATTTGGTAGGGTCAATCATTCTAGCTCCTGATAAGTTCCTGTATTCCGATAACCTAAGTGTCTCCGACACACTAGTTTGGCCCATGTAATTGACCTAACACTCTAATATGATATTTAGTAAATTATGTTATTTTCCTTAAATGGATCTATCGTGTCCTTAAACAAACAAAGTTTATTTAAGAACTAGTCGGTTGATTTATACGCCAGCATTATTAAACATCCTACGTAGGGCCTCTGAAGGAACCTCTTTATACGACAGCACTGTGGAGCCTTTGAATTCCGTATTATTTATATTATTCTCTAATTACGACTATTATTTCTCTTATAGATCCTAACACATTTCTTAATTTTACATTCCTATCAGTTTATGACTGTGCAGCACTGACTAATGCAGCTTCAAATCACAATGTTAGAACTTTATTTACTCAGAAGAGAGTTTGCATATTTCTGGCTTCAAGTGACGCTGATCGTGTGAAGTCTTATGATACTATGATACTACCAATGCTTAAGCCAATTAGCCATGTCCCCACAGAGGCATTATAATATCCTTTAAAATTTGCAGAAACGCATAACTTAGATTCAGGGATTCCCGCTGAGTACCCTACAACTAGCTTGCTGAAACTCAGACTGACTGTTGAGTTGTCAAACGGCTGCATTCTTATTTCTCAGGAAGAAAGCAGTAAGCTGTATATCAGGGAAAGTCGTTCACTTCATTTCTTATTGAGACTGGTGTCCCTCAAGGCGCTGTCTTTTCTCCTTTTCTGTTTTCTTTCTTCTTGCATGACTTGTCTCACTCTGATGAAATGAATTTTGTTAAGTATGCTGACGATCTATATATTTCAATGTCTGCTAAATGCCAACTAGAGTGTACTAAGATGAACAGCTTTCTATCAGGAGTTAGCAGATGGTCGTCTAATGGCCTTAAACTAAATCCTTCCAAATGTCAGACTGCTATTTTCAGTTTCCGATGTAAAAGAAAGTTAAAGGAAGCTGTTGCTTCCTATAACCGTTGCAAAATTGATGATAGTGATATAGAAATCAAGTCTTGGATTAATTCTTTCTTCTGACCTATCCTGGTCTTCCCATGTCTCAGGGATTTCTGAAAGAATACTTCGTCGGACTTTTACATTAAGAAGTTAAGGCACTCAGGCACCACCCAACCCCTCCTCTTACAGTTTGTCAACTTGTGAATCTTACCTATTCTTCTTTACTGTTCACCCTTATTCTTTCCTGGATTGCTTAAAAAGGACTATGTCATACTTCGTGGAATTCTGAAGACTCTCAGTAGGTCAGTGGTATCCCATTGGGCCGTATGGCTGACGTTGTCAGTGATGATGGACCCTTGATTTCATGCAAAAAATTTGCTAAAGGAATTCTGTCAGACTGTGAGCATCCACTTTACACGCAACTCCAACCTTGTGTCTCCTCAGGTAAAACAAGAAGTCTTTTCAGAAGAATTTATGCACATATGTCTAAGTATAAAAATTCCACTATACCATATTTGATGGCGCGTACTTTATGTGATGAAAATAGTGTTAGGCATGAACTAACTAACCTTCTTTGCACTGCTAAATAATAAACCATTTCCTCCACCCTGATTACATCAAGCTTTATTATTATTGTACTTCTTATATTTATAATCCTCTCGATTTTTTGTTTTTATTTTTTCATAAGTGTGAACATCATTTAAGCTGTGTTTTAACTGTTAATTTCGTATTTCTCCTCAGTATACTATATCAACAGAATATTAAATTCAATAATCTATAACATGATAAAATTTTCAAACTGAATCGACGATACTGTTTGAAACAAACTCACTGTTATTATTACTATTAAATTTAATATTCTCAATTCGTACTTCGAATATTTTTGACTTTATACCGTAAATGTGGACAAATTCCCCTGGTAAATTTTGTTTTAATTTTATTTATATATTGAGTAAATCAGATGCAATATTGTGACAAATACTAAGGATTCCATTCTGTATTATAACTACTGTTTTTGAAATAAAGTAGATTATTATTATTTCTTGTAAAAATACTATCACATATGTATCACTCATAAGACTGCTATTTAACAAAACCACTTTATTATGGTAAATATGTATTTCATTGTAGTCAACTGGAAAATATATTCACGCTTACATTTCACCAGTGATGTGCACGTCTACCTGTCTTTTATTTTATTTAAATAAAAAGTAAGTGTTTGCGTTTTTCATCAAACATTTTATAATTTTCAAGTATTTGGTTTGTAGAGATTTTGTTTGCTTGGGTAGAGGATTTCATCATGAGCTGACATCAGCTAGAAAACCATTGGAAAACCACCTGGGAGTACTTCCAGACAGCTGTTTCTTCAGACTAGTTCAGCAGTATGCACACACCCTACCGACAGAGTTCGAACCCATGACCTTCTGGTTACAAAGTTATGTGAGTACCTTGATATGATTATGAGTGGTAATAAATTGTGCTTGAAACGTTTTCAGTAAATATTACTGCATAGCACTGTCAGACTTTAGCAAAATAAATTTTTCCCATAATGGAATTATACTCTACCACAGTGCACAAGTTTTATTCTTATATCTTCTGGTTGCAAGGCGGGCTAGCTAGCTCGTAGACCATTCAGCCACTCACTGGGACCCACACCCGACCCAATGGCCAACCCATGAATTTTAACTTCTGCCAATTCATGACACAACGCGACCACTTCGCAATGTCTTCTTCGATGAGTAACTGCCCTCACCTTCGACCTGCTGTACCCTACTGGTCACGACTTTCTACTAGAACCCCAGGTTAACTGCCTGAATAGGGTCAGTCGCTAGTGAGCATCAGATCAATTTTCAGGTATTTGGCTTGATTGCTTGGAGGATTTCATCACCAAGTGTCATCAGCTTAACGCTCCACGAGCTCGCCTAGTAACCAGAAGGTCCTGTGTCCGAGCTCTGGCGGTGGGTGCATACTAATGAAGAGTCCCAAACTAAGGCGAAACAGCTGTCTGGCAGTACTTCCAGGTGGTTTTCCAATGGTTGTCTAACTTATGTCAGCTGATGATGAAACCCCCCAACCAATTTATAATCACCTTCTATTGTACTGATAAGTGAAGTGACAAAAGTCAAGGGAAAAAAGATTTTACATCTGTTCATCCCATTCATTCATTTACTACCGTCTCTCTTTTTGTTTTGTTTATTTAATTTTTACACAAAGAGCACACGATTAGATAATATTTATAAGGGTCATCAAGCGGTGTATAAACACAATAAATACACATACAAATAATCATAAAGAAAAAGAGTAAGAGGGATACGGCGCCAGAGATTTAGAGAAAGAGAAGTGAAAAATACCAGTTAGTTCACTATTGTCATGATAAACAATCCTTTTGTGTATAACACACACACACACACACACACACTGATGATGATGAAGCACCATATCTATCCCGTTAACAGCATAAGAAACCATTGTTATAAGAGAAGCAATAATTAAACCAGATAATAGCATAGAAAAAAGATACTCAGGAACACACCTATCAAATTATTTATTATCTCTAAACGTGTAATGCAAAATACACTATTCAATGGAAATGTACACGTCTTTATAAAAATATTTGTGGGAGAGGCGGGTGTAGAGAAGAAAGGATATACACAGTAACTAAAATTCGGTAAATACAACCCAGTTGTGTATCTTCATATACAGAAAACAAAAAAACAGTTATGTATACAACTATGAATATAAAAGAGGTAGACTGAACTGTGATTGTGCAATATATGTGCGGTGATCAGAGTCGACCAACTACTCAATCTGCCTGAAAAAAGGAACAATTGAAGAGGACAGGTTTCTTATCGTGTCATTGATACTGTTGACGGTATTGTATGCTGATCAGCAGAACGCAAAGGGATCATAGGACCCATATCGAATAAACCATAGGGTGGAAGGAGATTCAGATCACCAGTTAACCGACGCACAATATTACGTCCAAGTCCAATATCAATTAATAAATGAGTTAATGGCAATGAAACACCTGTTGATAATGCTGCACTAGTAGCGGCAGCAGCTGAAGAAGTATTGGATGCTGTTATTTCATTGGCATCAGAAGTAGGTGATCCCGCGGTAGATGTTGATAATGATGATACTGCAGTTAATACAGGTAAGCCTAATTCAACTATCCAAACAAATTGTTGAGCATTTCTTAATAGATCATTGGAATTAATCATTGATTGACATGGGGTTAAGTGAATAATTCCACCAATAGAATTATGATTACGTAACCAGTTGATGAGTGGATTTGTATTTGATTTAAAGGATGAATTTAATTCATTTTCAGTATTATCATTATCATCATCTGAATGACCGATTATCACCAAATCGATACGTATACTACTAGGCAGTTTTGTGATAGCTACAAAAATAGTAAGGAAGACAGAAATAAATTCACTTGTTATTACATAATGCGGTGCAATAAGACAGCGCTTAAATGTTCTTTACTTACCTGTAAACTTTAACACTACCAGACGATTAAAACAGTAACAACATTGTAAATGTTAAGCCCTCCTAGCATATCGATATTATTATTACTTATTTTCTTACGTAAGGTTTGAATGGCCGTTTCGTGCCAAAACTACTTATTGTTTTCATTTTTATTATTTTATTCCTTTACGTTCCAAAAGGAACATAGGGCTTTCAAGCTACAGCTTTGAAGTTTCTCTATCAGTGGTCTTATTTTTACGGGATGGGGTTGTTAGCCTGATGCTCAACCTCCCCTATTTACCTACTTTACTACCAGATTAGCGAGGTTTAGCAGTGAGTCGGCACAGGATTGAATCCCTGACCACGTGTGTGATTGGCGAGGATTCTTCCGCTGCACCACCGACGCACTCGCTTCCAGTTAGTAGATGGAGAAAGTCAACTACTTAGCTGTGTAGACGCATCCAGTATGAATCTTATGAAATCCACATTCGAGTATAATAACAAATAAGGATTCAACTTGTTACACTAAAATTTCAATAAGTACTAGTCATAAACCAGAGAGAGATCTATTTCACATTTTTATATATAATCTCGTTTCCCGTCAATGTATAACTACTGTAAGTAATTGGAATTAGTAAACCTTATGTTTAGAAGCATTAACGCAATTCATTCGATTTCCATGAAGTGCAGTGCAAGTTCGAAACCTTTCTCTCTACCTACCGAAGTTTGAACAGTTAGGTGGTATGCATGGCTCTCTCATAGATGTGACCTGTTGTCAGCTGTATGCGTATGCAATTGGTACATACAATGTTGATCAATGAAATAGCGTGTGACAACTGCTGGTTGGCAGGAATTTGATTGGTTACAGATTTAATCACGAGCTATATATCAGTTAGAAAACCAATGGAAAACCTCGGAGAGCTAGACAACCGTTTCGTCAAAGCTTTCGTGTACTTATGGAAGCATGTGGCCGGTTATTACTTCCAGGTTGCCCAACACATTAGAAGCAGATTTCTTCTTAAAATAATTCAAAGAGAAACAGCATTAGTGTTGCTTGATGACAGAGTTCAGGAGATAAGTGATTAAAGTCTGTCGAACACAATCTGTTTGAAGAGACTTCGAGAGTTGTGTCTATGTCAAGACCGTACACGCGGCGACGAACCTTTGCAAGTTAATATTCAAAATGTATTGTTTTCGGTGCACACCTTTTCTATTCTACCTCCAAATATGATCGGCAACAAAAAAGACATAGAAAAGGCATCAGAAATAATTAACACCAAACAACTATTTAAGCTTATCAGAGAAAAAGGTGGCAAAACGCAAATTATAAGTGACACAATCTCCGAGAAAAATAGCACCCTCATTATCCCTCAGGATAAAAGACCAGAACGTTGGAAAGAACATTTCGAGGAGAAATTTAACTGGCCTACAGCCACGTTCAACTCGCCCACCATCCGACACCTACCTCAAAAGGATGTAGACATACGTCCCCCATCTGTAATTGAGGTTACAAGGCCTGTCTCCAATGTGAAACGAGGCAAAGCAGCAGGACCTGATGCAATTACTCCACGGGTGTTTGGGGACGGTAGTGACGAATTGATGACTCTTCTAATTAAGGTATCAAGCAACCTCTGGGATGCAGAGATATAACCCCGTCGGAGTGATTTAAGTCACTGATTATCGCATTATGCAAAACGGGAGACAAGTCTTCCTGTGATTCCAAATCATTTTGTTTATTAGATGCATCACACATTGTGGAATCACTTACTACCACAGTACCCACGTTTTACACATATATTAAGTTTTCCTGTGATTGATAATCATAGGAGGATTAGCTTGACTAATGTGATATGTAAAGTTCTAGGCTCAATAACCATGCGTTGACTAAGTGGCGCTCGGGAGAAACAAACACGAGAAAATCAGGCAGGCTTCAGACCAGGAAGATGATGTATTCATCATATCTTCACCCTTCGACAGATTCTCGAACATAACCATACTTACCGGAATTCAACAACTCCCATATTTCTTGACCTGAAAGCGGTATTCCATTCCGTCGACTGACAGGACTATGTCAATGTTTGGCCGTGAAGGGAATACCGAGAGAATACATCTCACTGATGATCAAGGCACTCTACTCGAAGTCACGCAGCCAGCCAGCCATTCAGTCAGATAAGAGTCTACGGAGAGAGAGAGAGTTGTCATCTGAAGTGATGACAACCAACGAGTGATGTCCATCAGGGACGCCCACTGTCCCCATTTCTATTCAATTTCATCATTGATGTATTGATGGAATCAACCCTAACTGACTTCAGCGACTCAGGGATTGACTTATTACTATGGAATAGTCTTGTTGACGTAAAGTATGCGGATGACATTGTCCTCCTAAGTGAAGACGCTGAAGACCTTGAGCAACAATCGTCGGATGATTGATGTGCGATTCACTCCTGTCAGTCAAATGTAAGATGATTCCACAGGACTGGACTACATCGACTCAATACTAGCTTAAAGATAAGGGGTGAAATCGTTGGTGGAGGTGATATGATATGATTATGAGCAATAAATTGTGCTCGAAACGTCATGAGTTAATATTACTGTAAGACACTGTGAGACTATCGAAATAAATTTTACCCATAATGGAATTATACTCTACCACAGTGCACAAGTTTTATTGTTATATCAATGACTTTTTCAGCTAATTTGTATAAAACAATATGATGTTGAAACAATAGAAGACGAAGACTTGGTGAAGAAATTTTTATCTGGAAATTGGTATCTCTATATAGCCAAATTATGTATACCTTATTTTCAGTGCACCATTTGCACAGATCTCTGTGTTGTGGTACTTCTGGACTTCGTGTAGTGTTTCTTTGTGTTCCTTTCACGTCTCTCATGTAGCTCCACAACGATGTATTATTTGCCTTCTCTGACATCAAATCTATCTCCCTACTATTCGCTGCTTTTTAGTCGATGAACGTCTGTTTATATACTACTGATAAATCTTATCGGTAGCATTCGCCACGATGTGAGTCATTGGTTCAAGCAATCAACTTTCAGTCACTGAGTGCTACATTCAAACCCTCACTCCATCTATATCAGTCTTGACAAGTAGTCAGTATGATCGGCCTTCACACAATATGTGTGGTGGTTCATATAGTTCAATACATGAAGCGATTATTTCAGGCAATTAAGTTTTCCCAATTCACAGGTTTCCAAGTACACTTTGACATTGAGTATTAGTAGGCGCAAGAATCCAAACGTTTTGCCAGCTGACTTTTATTTATAACACCAAAAAAGTACACCAAAATATTGACCATACCATAAAAATTGTCATCATATGTCCATGCATACTACGGTTATCATCTGAGAACTAGTTTAATTCATTAAAACCTGGATACTTTGATTGTACACTAGTAACTACTGTAATGTGTCTTGTACTTTGAATTCTATCAGTCAGTCAAGTTCGCAATGTGGCCAACATTCCAGGTAGCTGGCCATCAGTCCTACAGGAGGTCAGTAGCGAGCCCGAATAGCTCAGTGAATGGTAACGTATCTGACTGCAGCACTCAATAGAGGACGTCGGTTCGAATCTCCTCAGAAGAGATATGAGTTCCTTCAAGGTTGCAGATACGCCTTGCTGACTGACTGGTGAGTGCCAACTAGCACGAAACCCAGGTCCAATTAGGGCTTCCCGCCGATTACCTCCAACCATCTAGTATCTTACCAAAACTTGGATATATATATATATATATATATATATATAAGAGGAAATAATAAGGTTTACGTGGTTGACCAAATCAAGAATTGAGTTATTCTATTATGATTTAAATATGATTTTTTTAAAAACCTTCGTTATCTAAGCAAACTTACAAGATGAACGACGAATTATTTTCAGTCCAGGCATACGACTCATCCACATTCGACCAACAGAACTATAATCAACAATATTATACTGTGAAGCATGCACTGAATCGGAATGACCAAAACAACTGCTTATATTATCAAAATCTGTATCATTCTGTTCAATATTTCCATTGATATCTCCAATTGAATAATATTGAATAAGATTACTATTTTTAGAATTATAACCACAAAGTAATTGTTGTTGTTGTTGCTGTTGTTTATCATTAGCATTGTCATGGTTATCTTCATCATTATCCGTTTCATTATCTTCATAACTTTCATCTTCATCATCGTCTAATCCATACTGATTTGGTTTAGGTGCTAAATGTGTAAGTAGATTTAATTCATGTCGATAAATACTTGACATTGATTTATTATTTTTATTATTACTAGTAGTATTGTTAACAGGATATTCATCATTAACAATATCAACGTCATTTTTATCTGTTGATGAACTATTTTTTGTAGATAATGTTGAAGCATACAACAGAACACATGCTCCCAGGGACGACAATTGTCGGGCTACACTTAATGATAATACTGCACCTAAATGATTAGATCCATTCGGTATGATTAGTATACGAGCTGGAGGTCTGTGAACAACTCTATAAGAAATAACAAAGGAAAAGAGAAAAACAAATTATCTCTATGACTAATTCATAGACAATCATAGAACTGAACAATGGTTAGAGTTTATGGATACTGGATAGTCGTTTCATCCTAGTTACCTAGTTACTCCTCACCAGTGATTACCTATTACTCTACCAAGGATAGAACCTAGAACTTGATGGGGTTATGAATGCGTTTTGATAAAGAGTCCTGAACTGAAGCGAAACAGATGTCATGTACTTCCTAGTTCTTCAGTGATTCACTAATTTCATAGCAATCCACGATCAAACTTGAAGTCAATCATATCTCTGCAAACCAACAACACATGAAAATTAGTCTAGTACTCATTAGTGACTGTGACTACAGGATGGAGTTGTCTGAAGTTCTAGTTTTTTTTTACTCCGGCTATCTCCTACGGGAGGATGAGCCGGCTTCATGAACATCTCGAATCATCGCTGCCCAGGCGCGACGATCTGATGCAAGGTTTTGTGACAGGGTTATCCAATTCTTGTTCCACAGACGGAGTCCGTAGAGAGAGTTCATGAAGTTTCATGGGAATTCGGTACGAGTGATGTCCCCAGAATCGCTCGGCCTTTTGTTTGAGAGTGCAGCTCTAGCCTTTACACAACCAAGTGTGACCTACAAGGCAGTAGGAGTGGAGTAGGGAGTCCACTATCCATTGGCAGCCGGTGACCGGAGTTTGGTTCATACGCCTTTTTGAATGGGGCCAGACATCCAGGACATCCAACAAGCTCTTTGTCCATACGTTTGCCAGTGAGCTCCAGTGAGCTTCATACGCCAGTCGTTGGAGGTTTGGAATCAGGGTCTAGCCATCTCCCCTAGACTGTCATCCAATGGACAGTCAACCCGGTGAAGAGCGCCGGGCATCCGCTTTCGCCCTCTCACTTTGGTGAAAAACACCGCCACGTGAAGGCAGTGAGTAGGAATTCCTCAGGAGAGGCTATGTAAGACGCCCGGTCATATGGGAGCATTTCAAGAGGTGTGCGGAGGGGTGGCCAACCCGCAGCGCAAGGCACCCACCCCCGACCATCCTGAGGCTTTGGAGAAGTTGTGATCAGCAGGATCCAAATCTAGTTGGCTGTGAGGACAAATATTCACTGGTGACATTAGCTGACGGTTGCACTACATATCAAGAATCTGCAGAAGTCAGAATTCACAGAACACTGGATTCCTCCTTAGTGGTTCGATGATGATCAACAAGCTCACTCAGTAACCCGAAGGCCCTAGGTTCGATTTCTGAAGAATCTCTAACTAATGTCAGTTCGTCGTCAATCAAATCCCTGTAAACCAACACTTGAAAGTTTGTGGGTGACATTTTACATGTATCTAGTAGGAGTTAGTTTCATGGGTTTATGAATAATCAAATTCAGAAGAATAAACTGAATAAATAATAATAATATCTCAATTTGCATATGAGTGAACAAAGAATCAACAAACATTCGCTTTGTTCAAACGTCAATTTCATTATTGATTGAGCGGTTGATTCGAACGCCACTCTACAAAGTTTGAAGATACGGTTCACTGACTTAGACTATCGACCTCTATAAAATGAGTTCCACATTTATACTTCATTCTACTTTGCTTTCAACCAAATACAAGCAGAGAGCGTCCTAGAGACTGTTAAATTGCATTCATACCAAATTTGTGAGAAACAATATCCTGATAAGTTTGTGGACTAAGTCAATTTTTCATAACATCAATGAGCAACAGTATACCTTTATTCTGAATCCAGAAGTAAAAGAAACCACAAAATTTTACCTTTGAGGTGTCCTGCTTGACTGACGTAAATACATCATAATGTTATCAACTAGAGGACGACTAGCAGATTCAATCAATCGACCCCATGTAAGACCTTGAAAAGTATTGATTGTATTCAAACTACTTGATATCAATGCATCTCGTGTTTGATTATCTAAGTGTCCTGTAGCTAAATAATGTACAAGACGTTGACGTTGTTCTAAATGACATACTGGAACACGTTGACCTGTACACGTGTACCACCATGAAGAAGAATTACGTCGTGTAGGATTACTACGAGATTGTGCATGAATGACAATATTCGATTCATCATTATCTCCTGAATGTATTGTATTCATGGGATTGTAAACAACTGATTGACTTTGAGACTTATTGTTTCGATAAGGAGTTGATGACAATGGAGTGCTGTTGGCTAATTTATTCCTGTCTTTATGATGACTATCCATAGAAGTGGCAGGAAGCATTTGTGTTGTTGTTGTTGTTGATGATGCTGATGATGTTGTTGTACTCGTTGATCTGGATGAAACTGTTTTTGACGATGTCGTTGTTGTTATTGTTGAATGGGAAGATGGAGTTGAAATGGCTGAATAGTTGTTTTTTTTTTTAAACAAGAAATAAACGAGAAATATTATCTTTGATGAAAACGTATACATTAATGATTATGAATGTGAATGACAGACGTGAAAATTTTGAAGAATGATAATAAGTGACACATTAATCCTAAATAAAGCCAAGTTACAAAACTAGAGAATCTACAAACTGTGAAAAGACATTGATGCCTAAGTGATTGTTTACATGAAATGACAACAGTTTCATTTTTATACTCTTAAGATTGAGTACACCGATGAATACATGATACCATATACTACTGATCGATTGGTTGATTTCAGTAGTTGAATGCCTACTCACACCAACCACCAGTAGTGCTTGCTAGCCAGACAGATCTCAACACGCTCGTTTGTGGTGGAGTTCAACAACAGCTGTATGCTCTCCCTTTGACTCTCCTCAGACAGCTGAATCAGTTCAAACCATCCAGATTCTGGCTAGCTACTTGGGAGAATCCGATTCTGTGTACTGTGAATATGCCAAAGTAATTAGTCACCATTCAATTGGCTTGAACTGATTCAGATGTCTGACTTGAGTCAAACCGGCTGCACCACAGATGAGCTCGACTACAAACGAGAGAAACGACCGTTCAATATGGCTGGCTAGCAGGCAGTACTGGTTCATGTGAGTGGTATACAACTACTTATACTAACCAGTCAAACAGTGGTATGTAGTGTCATGCATTTATGCTTAGTTGTTTTACCATTTATGGTATCAAGAAGGTCACATCTTGTGATTAATTAAATGATTCGCGAATTTCGAATTTGATTAAAATTCACCAATTTCTAAACTTTGGACAGTGTGCTAATAAGACATGAACAAAAAAGCAAGGCGGAAAGTACAGTATTGTTACAAAGTAAAAAAAAACAACGAACAAACACACAACTGTGTGTTGTACTACTTACCAAATAAAGGTATTCCCACACCATCTGGCCCTTCTGTAAAGCATGGTGGTGTAGATGAAATACAAGATGAACTGTTCATATCTGTAGTATATCCAAATGATGTATTACCTTCACGTTGATCAACCATTTCATAAAACGCACTCTTATTGAATAAGGCTAAATTCCCTTCAAAATCAAAGTCTTCATCGATAAATTCTTCAACACATATACGATCCCAATCAACTGAGCTTTTCTGATGATTATTACTTCCACTTCCACAACTACTAGAATTGCCATTCAATCCAATATTTCCTCCACCACGATGATTGTAATTTTGATTATTACGTGAATGACCACGATTGTGAGCCTGTCGGTTACCGCCGCCGCCGCCGCCACCACCACCACCGCTGAAGTGACCGCGTGTACATGAATTAGGATAACGATTGTATGAGTCACTTTCAGCACCTGATACATCACTTGTTGTGGCAGCTGTTTCTGACACTTGATTTAAACAAAGAAAAAAATAAGAAGGCTAATCAATTAATGACGCGTCTAATGCGAGGTAGTAGTAGTAACATAAAATAAGCATTATGTTGGGTTGAGTTAAAAAAAACTGCTTGGAAGTGTTATAACGTGCGAACGCAACAACAACACTAGGAGTGAAATTAATTAATCACAGGATCTCAAGCCCTAACAAAAACAGTAATGTTATAATCTGCTAAAAGTGAATATTAATACAGCTTTGTAGTGACATAAAACTTGTCTGTTTTCCCTTACAGTTCCTTTAAGAATATATTCATTTCTACAATATGGCAAAGTTAAACCTTAAGTACCACTGACTACCAATCAGTGAATGACTTTGGACGCACCAATCACACGAAGGAGGCACTTTTGACTATGAAATACATATATTTTTGAAAAAAATGCATAAAAACTGTATAAAAGTGTTACAGAGGATACTTTTCTTGCACATATGATAAAGACATCTCCCAGTTTAGTATAGGAGTATCAATGGAAAAGTTACACCACATCCTATACATATATTCATCCAAATGACTATAAATGATACCGTTTTGTGATCGATTAATAGCTCTAATCCAGTTTTTTAACCTTCCGCAAAAGCCTTCGATAGAATTGGTGTGGGTCCCTGTAATGGGATACGCAAAATCATTAGAATGGTTGACTCTGTGATGAATATATCCAAGGGATGACAAAGAGTTATAACCTTTCCACTCATACGTGTGTATTACAGATCCTTTTTCACCAACTGAGTAGTAATTGATATTAAAAGTACTTTACTTTCTATCTGCTATCCTCTCGATGAATCCTTTCCGTAGAGAGGTATCATATAAACCAATCAACCAAACATTATTCACTGGTCCTCTACCACGGTTATATCTTTTCATTAATCTACATGTACGACAACTTTCTCTTCCCAATAAGGAAGTAAGCCTCTCCAATTTCCAGGATGCGATATTCCTGCAGTGCTGATATCACTGAACTGTTGAAACGAGAATATTTCCTGTGTCAGCAGCTGCAGCTCTTACAGGCTGTTTTAAAACCCAGTGATTACAAATAAACAAAATCTGGGTTAAGAAAAGATGGGATCTGACGAATCATGTTCCTAAGAAATATAGGAATCATCAGAAAACGCAACTGCGTCACAGCAGGCATTTGACACGAATCAAGCGGAATAGAAGCTTCAACTAACGTGAATAAAACCCATTGGACCATTCAAGGTCAATGGTGAGGACACAATCCATTGGCAGTTAGTGGTGCTTAGAGTTGAACTTGACCTAAAACACAACTGAAGACATTGACCCCCCCCCCTTTTTTTTCTGCCATCAACAGCCACTTAAATTTTGCTCCTTTACTTTATATGTACTGCCTTATTTTAATTATCGACATAACTGTTCTAACAGTATCTACTTTCTTATTCTTTTAGTGTTAGTGGTGGTAATTACGCTATTTGTTTAATTTTCCCACTGGTTGATTACAGTGGGCAGAAATGCTCGGTCTCAGATGACACATAGGCTCCTGTTACAGACGCTTCAGCGATATCTGAATATTGACATGATGCTATTTGGTTGATGGTGGCTCAATGACCTGGTGGATAATGCTTTTGCCCCCATAAACGATCTGGTGCGACCGAAGTTGAGAAGACTTTGGTCTTCCCCTCGAAACGCTCACATTTGACCACACGTTCATGACCTCTGCCAAGTAAGTCTTATTCACTACCTTCATTCGGCGGGTGTGCTTCACAAAGGTGAAACGGTGGCGCTTACAACTAGACTGGTGGGGAGCTAGAAAACCTTAATTTTAAACCTGTGGTGTATATAGGTTCCAGAAGCGGGTGGGATCAAATAGTGTATGAACCTGTTTTGGTCATCAGCAACCTCAAGAACGTAGCTCTTGATTTTGCTCCACTGCCTTGTGAATCAGACTTCAAGTCAAAGGGCCGGGGGTGGCCCCTCAAAATAACCACCTGCTTCGTTTTGAGCGTCCGAACAGTTACCCTAGACCTCGTGGAACTATGAAATTTTGTGTGGCGCATCTCTTGGTTCCTATAATGTACCAAGTTTGTGTTTTAATAAACAAATGAAATAATGATTTGGTGCTGAGTACGAGTTTCAGTGGGCGCATCATTTATCACTCAACTGAGGATACAGGTACATCCAGCTGACTAATCTCAAATAGGATGAAATGCACATCCTGGATTCCACTGCTAGCCACCACGCACCCAATAGCATAATGACAACTATAATTTATCAGAACTGGAATCTATAAGTTGCAGTATTCAGTAGTTCAAACTGCATAAAATAAATCAAAATTATTAACAAAAACCTCTACAAGTCCAAGTGATGTATAAGTGCCATCTTAGAGATAAGTGCAAAGTGCAAATATAATTATCCACCTGCCGTTGATTATCTTTATTGGTAGTAATGTAACTTCCGTTTCAGGTATCTGAGAATATGACAACATGTAACACTGACTTGTATAAAAGAAATTGAAGTTTTCAATTGAAGGATTCCAGTTGAAATTAGTTCATGCATAGTATAAATTATTATAGATACTAAGAAAAATGTGTTTAAGTGATTTACATACTGACTTTGAACTCAACAAAATAAATATAATATTCACAGGATAGGTCAAAACAGAATTAACTTACTGGAATAACTACGACGTTTAGAAGGACCACGGACTTTTGTTCCACCAAATTTACGAGCAGGACTACAGTCATTTGATTCACTAATAGAAACTTTTGCTAGTCCACTGTCTAAAAGTTGTAAATCATTCAACTGTCCAGATCCATGCTTATCAAATCCTGGTGCACCAGGTGTTCGATGAATAATAGGTGGTGAATCAGGACACACGTAAACATTATAAGTATTGGGAATATTTCTTAACCATTCTCGACGTTGTTCACGAGAAGAATTTGAAGATTTTTTTGTATTTATTATTGGTGTTTCACTGCCGGAAGATTCATCACCACTTGCAGTTGATAAAATACGAATATTTTGGATAAATTGACTCCTGTTGAAACAATTAAAACAATTACTACCACGGCGTGATGAAAAAACATTTTTAGTTAGAAACTAGGGACAATATTTGTAGATAAAAGCACCGGGTTATGAATATATGTGGACTGTAAGGAATAATCATGCAATATATATATACATATACATATATATACATATGTATATATATATATACACATAACACTAAATTCTTAATTCACAAGTTGAAAAACTACAGCTTAGATAACTGAAACATATATGGTGTCCAAACCTCGTATAAATAAATGAAAACAAAACAAAACAAAAATGTAAATTTAACCACTAAATTAGATAAAAAACCTGAGTCATCGGAGTACCAAGATTGACTGACTGACTGGTTTCAACGTAGAACTTAACAAAGAAGTCCAGCAGTTTGAGTTGTCACACACTATGTAGCACAGAAAGCAAGAGAAGAAAGTAAAAAGAAATGCAAAACAGAGACAACGAACACAGACATGAGGCAAAAACAATATTATTATGGAGGAACCATATGGTTTCATCGAATAGTATCAGTCACAAGGAGTGGATGCATCTGCATCAGCTATTGTGAACAATTTTCAGCCGTATCACCAACTGTCTTCAGCCGTCATTGATTTTTACTATCACGAGGACACCAACCAGTCAGGAAGTCTACACCTACCCACGTGACTACCTTAAACTAACTGTTACGGATTTCACTGACTGATGAAGCCATGTTTTGGTTTGACCACCACTAGCTAGCTCTTTTGCAGCCTGATCCAACCTATGTCAGATGACACAGCCTGCGAAGGGAGGCGATGACTAGGCATGCGTAACACACGTCCTAACCATCTCAATCGATGTAACTCCTCTCACTACTGAGTTCTTCTCCTTACCTAGCACTCGATCAGTGCCTCACCTCAATAGTACTCACCCTATCGTGCCACCTAACACAAGAGATAGAACTCAGACACCTATGATCAAAGACAGCTAGTCGGTCTTTCCATGTCTTCCATTTTCAATGACCATGACTCACGACCAGCGATGACGGAGGACAGAGTGAACTGCTGAGAAGTACACACGACCTTCGGTCGACAGCGAGGCAGATATCACGTCTACGCCAGAGATGGCGTAAGTTGACATACAACGAACAAGCCTTCTGCATCGGTGCTGGGATTTCGTCAGCGATCAGCCTGCTGGCGTTGGCTGATGCAACTTTCTCCCCAAATAAGTGAAGTGGTCAACACGCTCCACCAACGACTTCACCCCTTATCTTTAAGCTAGTAGTGAGTCGATGTAGTCCAGTCCTGTGGAATCATCTTACATTTGACTGACAGGAGTGAATCGCACATCAATCATCCGACGATTGTTGCTCAAGGTCTTCAGCGTCTTCACTTAGGAGGACAATGTCATCCGCATACTTTACGTCAACAAGACTATTCCATAGTAATAAGTCAATCCCTGAGTCGCTGAAGTCAGTTAGGGTTGATTCTAACAATACATCTATGATGAAATTGAATAGAAATGGGGACAGTGGGCATCCCTGATGGACATCACTGGTTGGTTGTCATCACTTCAGATGACAACTCTCTCTCTCCGTAGGCTCTTACCTGACTGACTGGCTGGCTGGCTGCGTGACTTCGAGTAGAGTGCCTTGATCATCAGTAAGATGTATTCTCTCTCGGGATCCCCTTCTCGGCCAAACATTGACATAGTCCTGTCTGTCGACGGAATGGAATACCGCTTTCAGGTAAAGAAATATGGGAGTTGTTGGATTCCGGTAAGTATGGCTATGTTAGAGAATCTGTCGAAGGGTAAAGATATGATCAATACATCCTCTTCCTGGTTTAAAGCCTGCCGGATTTTCTCGTGTTTGTTTCTCCCGAGCGCCACTTAGTCAACGCATGGTTATTGAGCCTAGAACTTTAGATATCACATTAGTCAAGCTAATCCTCCTATGATTATCAATCACAGGAAGACTTAAGATATGTGTAAAACTTGGCCACTGTGGTAGTAAGTAATTCCACAATGTGTGATACATCTAATAAACAAACTAATATGGAATCACAGGAAGACTTGTCTCCCATTTTGGATAATGCGACAATCAGTGACTTAAATTACTCCAACGGGGTTATATCTGTGCATCCCAGAGGTTTCCTAATACCTTAATTAGAAGAGTCAGCAATTTGTCACTACCGTCCCCAAACACCCGTGGAGTAGTTGCATCAGGTCCTGCTGCTTTGTCTCGTTTCACGTTAAAGACAGGCCTTGTAACCTCAATTACAGATGGGGGACGTATGTCTACATCCTTTTGAGGTAGGTGTCGGATGGTGGGCGAGTTGAAGCGGTGAATGTGGCTGTAGGCCAGTTAAATTTCTCCTCGAAATGTTCTTTCCAACGTTCTGGTCTTTTATCCTGAGGGATAATGAGGGTGCTATTTTTCTCGGAGACTGTGTCACTTATAATTTGCGTTTTCTCTGATAAGCCTAAATAGTTGTTTGGTGTTACCTATTTCTGATGCCTTTTCCAACTCTTTCGCTTTCTTCACCCATCACTGTTTACAGTCGATGCGAAGAGTTTTTTCAATCAGCTTTTGAGCAGTTTTCGCTCCTCATCGTGTTCGGCTTTCGCCGCAACGAGTCTTCATGGGTTAATCAGTTCGGATGAGGTTATAAGTTATTAACAGCCTTCACAGCTGTGTCTACAGTGAAGCGTAAATTGTCAAAGGCTTCTTCAGGAAGTCTTGTTGTTTATCTCAGGTACGTGTTTAGCCATTTCTTCCTTAATTAAGGACTCAGTGTCCTTATCAAGTTGGAGGCGCAACTGCTTCGCTGCAACAGTTTTTTATGTCCGTTTAATCATAAGCATAAAAGTGAGCGAACCAGAGCGTGATCGGAGTCTACGCACGTATCCCAGAATAAGCGGTAATCTTCTACCGACTAGCCCCAACGACAACCTATCGCTATGTGGTCTATTTGAGTCAAGCGTTAATTTGGTGATAGAGGTCGCCAGGTTACGCAATGTCTCTTCGTGCCTAAAGTTAGTGCTGACTGGGAACAGATGATTATCTGAACAGAATTGTAGAAGGCGGTCATCGTTGTCGGGTCGTCGGCAAGGAACTCCGTACGTAACACCTATATACTTCTCAGTCTGGTATAATATCCCTACTTGGGCATTGAAGTTGCCTGCTAAAACAACTATATCTGAGCGTTTTGCTTTTTGCAGCAAACTAAACATTTTCTCGCAAAAGTCATCCTTTAGTTCATCCAAACTGCAGTTTGTTGGAACGTAAGTGGAGACTATGAAAAGACAACGACGGGTAACGTCGTCCATCTTTCTTCTAACGGACCCGTTCAGACGGACCGCACACATACGACTATCTACTGGGATCCAGTCAAGAAGGGACTTTTCTGTCGTAACACTCAGTGCTATCCTACACCTGTATTAACAGTGGTGGGGAAGTAAGATGATGAGGGTGACAGAGATGAAGGAGAGTGATGATCAGGAGGGCTTCATGTGCTTTAAGAAGTGTATGGGCGGCTGTTTCTTCCCGGCTGCCAAAATCGTGGAAGTTGGTGTTTTCTTGGGGTACCTGAAACAGAAAAAGAATTAGTGTTGCGTGACCAGAGCCCAGTGTACAACTTCTTGAGGCCTGTCACACACGGCCTGCATTAACTGGTTTCTTGGATTGGTTCCGTATTAGTAAACTAACCGCCGGTTACAGACCACTGTAAGGTGAGTCGGGATGTACAATTGCTGGGGTCGACCTTGTTAACCCCCTCTCTCTCCAGAGTGGACAGACAGCATAGCTGGCATGATGGTCGTTTGGGGGAAACACCTTAATGCTGTTACATCCCCATTCCCCAGTAGTGCGTTTTCGCCCACAGACTCCCCAGCATAGTGTAAAAATTCTTACACTATGCCGGTAACTGCTTTTGGCCTAATCGCTATCCTAACAACTTTTCTGGCATGGTAGGAGCTGCAGGAACATAAGTCCCAGCCAGTGTAACTTGTTGGGTCATTGAGATATACAAGGCCGATCCCCACGTCAAGGTAGCAGCTATCGGTCGGGTCAGAGTACTAAGAATCAAGTGTTGGTGACATGGTTCGAAATTGATTACAGCAGTGCAGATATATTCACCCCTCGAACTGATACACTTTTGTGCAAAGTTCTACGATGATAAGTAGGTCAGTCAAATCAGTAAGAAAGTGCAAAGGCAGACCGAATCAACGCAAGAGGCAGAATTAAAGCGTGATATTACAAAATGCCTCTCATTGTACCTCATCAACTATGTAGAAAAATAGGGAATCGTATTGCATTATACGACGGAGTAAGGTAAATGAACAACGAAGCTACTATGATAAAAAGGTAAGATATGAACTCATTAATACCTTTGACTGATTCTCCGTCAAATAATTTAGTCTTCATATACGGTTTCTAGTGATCGAGTGGACTCTGGGAATGATTTAGTGTGAATAAAACCAAAATGGACGGAACTATGAATGAGTTAAGGCAAGTTAAAATAATTCAAAACAGCATGACTGAAGAACCAACAGGAGAAAAGTACGAAAACTGTGAGAAGGGTAGTAAACAGATCCAAGCTAGTGAGCGCTGCCCTTAAGTATCTGATCATTTGAAAAGGTATAAAGATCAGTCCTAGGGGAAAATAAAACGGTTTGAGTAGATCACGAGTTTGAGTCCCGCCCCACATACTCGCCTGGGCTACTAAGGAGCACCATCAGACATCGCATAAGTAGTTTGTAGCCCGGTATATGAAAAACGTGTTTCGGGTGGATGGGGTTAATGTTCAAACACCTTTTATGGGTCAACAATCCGAGGTTTAGGTATTCAAAAATATGTAATTGACTGATAGAGTTTCGGAGTAGAAATTTGCACATACGTGCAGCAGTTCGAACCGCCACACTACATGCTACACTTCCATAAGTGACTGCCTCAAACCAAAAGTCAGAGTAAATGGATTTGGGAAGTTGCATCCGCCAACGCCAGCAGGCTGATCGCTGACGAAATCCCAGCACCGATGCAGAAGGCTTGTTCGTTGTATGTCAACTTACGCCATCTCTGGCGTAGACGTGATATCTGCCTCGCTGTCGACCGAAGGTCGTGTGTACTTCTCAGCAGTTCACTCTGTCCTCCGTCATCGCTGGTCGTGAGTCATGGTCATTGAAAATGGAAGACATGGAAAGACCGACTAGCTGTCTTTGATCATAGGTGTCTGAGTTCTATCTCTTGTGTTAGGTGGCACGATAGGGTGAGTACTATTGAGGTGAGGCACTGATCGAGTGCTAGGTAAGGAGAAGAACTCAGTAGTGAGAGGAGTTACATCGATTGAGATGGTTAGGACGTGTGTTACGCATGCCTAGTCATCGCCTCCCTTCGCAGGCTGTGTCATCTGACATAGGTTGGATCAGGCTGCAAAAGAGCTAGCTAGTGGTGGTCAAACCAAAACATGGCTTCATCAGTCAGTGAAATCCGTAACAGTTAGTTTAAGGTAGTCACGTGGGTAGGTGTAGACTTCCTGACTGGTTGGTGTCCTCGTGATAGTAAAAATCAATGACGGCTGAAGACAGTTGGTGATACGGCTGAAAATTGTTCACAATAGCTGATGCAGATGCATCCACTCCTTGTGACTGATACTATTCGATGAAACCATATGGTTCCTCCATAATAATATTGTTTTTGCCTCATGTCTGTGTTCGTTGTCTCTGTTTTGCATTTCTTTTTACTTTCTTCTCTTGCTTTCTGTGCTACATAGTGTGTGACAACTCAAACTGCTGGACTTCTTTGTTAAGTTCTACGTTGAAACCAGTCAGTTAGTGATGGACTGATCTCAGGTTTTGATTTGACCACCCCTAACTCTTCCCCAAACTGATCCTGTGTCAGTCAACATTAATCGTAGTGGAATGCGGTAATTCGGCATGCCTAACACATGTCCTAACTAACTCAACCGATACAATCTCACAAGTAGGCTTTTAGAGATTAAAACAGAATTGAATTGATATGGCGCAACTTATAAAGACAGGAACATTGACAGGATGTGAATGTGACAAGTGTAATAATAGTCAAATATTAAAGCACATTCGAAAACGACGATGAGTGGACACTATAGTGCCAAACTATGGACAGTTAATGTCGAGAACTAGATAAAAACTGGTTGGACTTGTAAAAATAAATTTATAAAAATTGAATAGATTTTTACGTAAAAGAAGTGTACACAACCAGAATCAGTTTCTAGACTGTTAACCAGTTATGAATGCAAACTAACCTACATCAACATTTCGTTTCTTGTTTGAAGGCACCCAATTCCATAGGATGTCTTAATGGACTTAAATGCTGAGGCTATTGGAAATTAACTTTACCCTACATCGAAATCCGTTTTACTTCATCTACACAACATCTAAACTTGAGATAAAGGTACTGTCTGGCGATGCAGTTCCTTAACAGTTCAAGTCACATATAACATGAAGTAAACGGGAAATGTGGAAAGTAAAGTAATAGCTTTCAGAGATGAATTATGCTTTCTCGATTTACTGTTTCGAATGTTCATATCCTATTTCCAGGATAATGGGAATATGGAAAGAAGCACAATGAACCTGCTAACTACTCAGTCCCGATTCAAAAGCCAACTGACTGGGCTATTTCGCTTGGGCTATTTCCTGTCGACTAGAGTGAATACTGTCTGTCCTACAACTTAATACACGTATACAATACATATAGTATTTTAATTAGCACCTTTAGTGAGGGATTCATGTATACGTGTTTTTCACCGAATAGGGCACTTACATCCTAAATGCCGATAATGATGGTTCAACTACATCTGAACCAAGAACTCATGGAAATAGACAAATCACTATCTGGATTACCTGCAAACAATAATCACCAGTGTTTCCATAAAAATAGTTGCAAGTAAAATTGGACAGGAATATGGCATGAAACTTAACATGGGACTTACTCAACAGCAAAAGATGGAATTGTAGGCGGAAAATCGTTAATAATAGCGTTCGTAAGACTTATTTTTTTGTCGGTGACGCTTGAAACAACACCGACAATCTTCCCAATCTCAGATGATGTAAGCTCAACTCTGAATCCAGTGTATTGACTCGTCATTAGTACGGTGAGTGGAGTTAATCAAACGCCCACCACTCCAAACTGCCTTAGCTCGAAATTTTTTATAACTGCCGCGCTCTGGTTATGAAATAATACTGTGTAAATAAAGATGTTTAACAAGGAAGTCCTTTAGAGTTCAAAGCCCGTAAGTAGTAAGGTTTTGAGATTTTAAATGTAAGTTGAGACATTAGCTATTATTTATATGCATTAGAATATTTTTATCCGTCTTACTTCTTCTATGTATTGTGAACAACACGTGTGAAGGCATCTAAAATAATGGCTCTTTTGATAGGTGATATAGCTCTCAAGATGTTCACAGCTAAGCTCAATCGCAAAATAGATTGCATTTAACCTTCACCATGGTAATTTAACGTTTGGCGAAAGTTTTCCTAGAAGGACTCGTCAACTCTGGATGCTCTACTAGCCTTTTGACTACCGAGGCCGTTACAAGGACTGTGTCCTCATGCGCCTTTCACAGGTTATCGGATAGAGTGATGGCTGAAAATCTTAAAGTTTCCAATTCCGAGGTTTCGACAGCATCCCTAGAAGACTGTTAGGGAAAACGTTTTCACGGGACGTATCTAGGTCATGTCTACTCAGTGGTCTTCAAGGCTAAGTTAATTGATTATCCCACAGAGTTTTGTGTGTTTGCTAGAACAGTCTGTTAGGCAGCAGACCTAACACCGTGCCTAGGTTTTCATGTGTTACTGATGAAGCGAATGAGACAGCTGTTGAAAATACGCTGCGAGTTTTTCAGGTTGATGTCACATATGGTGGCCAGGTAAATTAGGACTATTCACACATAGTGATGTTAGGCAGACATTTACTGAAGATATTCCAGTGGAAAATGAAATACCCGACGTAGAACTGTCCAGCAGATGACTTCGAAACCCCATCCGTCTACTGAGGAGTCCATCAAACCTCCGAAATCTAGTAACTGAATTTGACTCCCGTCTAAATCTGGCAGAATTGATACTGAATTTGTAAGGGAACACCAACAGACCGTCACTACTCCAGACTCTCAGTTCTACAGCCAACACAGCAACCCATTGAATTATGCAGGCCTCCTAAATATGACCGATCCTTCACGACGAAGGACTTAAACAGACTTGTTAAGTGCACAATTTCCGCAGAAAAGAGATGATTTAGTGACGAATGGATGGACAGTTAATGTTTATGGATGCCAGTTATTTGGGCTACTTGAATAACTTTAAGACCGCTACTAGAAACAACGCTCATGACTGGTGTGGCCATGTATACTGCTATACCTGGGTTTCGGCCACACTACTTGTCAACTTTGACCTAATTCATATAACCTGCTGGTCAGGCTACTCTGAGCACCATCACAATTGGTGAAGAGAGAATGTAACACTTGTGACTATTCAATGAGGCGTTTATTAAAGATGGTACACTATCACACCATGACGAAGCGGCCACACTCTGGTCCCTTGAAGTCCGATTGTTCTCAGTGGGATTCAGTCAGAACACAAAATTGACCCCTGAAGGCTGAAGTTCGAATAACCAGGAGAATTTCTTTGGCTCCCCACAAGGTATTTGGATCAACTTCGAACTAATCCCTATTGAAATCCATCATCTCCCATAAATCTGTCTGGTTTCCTGTTTTTGTTTTGTCCAGTCTCCACTTAGTTTTCATGGGGCTGTGGACCCACAAGCTCAAATACCATGTGAGTCCCTTTATTATCAGGGGAATTTGGTGTCGTATGTAGTGGAATGAATAGCGATCTAGGCGATTCTCGTGAATCTCCCTTGGAATCTCAGACACTGGCTAACACCTTGGTTAGTCTAATAAATAATTCATCACCGCCGCAAAATGAGCGCGTCAACAATCTTGCCATTAGGCCCTGCTGCTTTGTCCCACCTCGGACTGGAGATAGCTTCTTCAACTTTCGAAAAGACTGAAATTTCAACACCTGCATTCCACGTAGGGTTGTGGGGTAGTTAAGTGGAGTGCAATGTTAGATTAGCCAAAGTGCTCCTCAGAATGTTCCGATAAGCGTCCATACTGTCCCTCATGGGAATTTTTTCAGAAATAACTTCACTTACCGTATGGTTTTTGCCATTTGTTTCCCTTATGAGCTGTAATAGTTGAGGGGTATTTTCTACTACTAGTATCTCTTCCATTTCTTTCCATTTGGTTACCCAGTGCTGTTCACAGTGGTTGTAAAGACAATTCTTTGTTTTAAGATTAAGCAGCCTTCTCCTCTCACCACCCCAGAAGCCCTCTTGTGTTGGCCATCATGCATACCTCAGCTTGGAAGGAACCTTAGATATATAGCAGAAATGACTTCGGGTGCGGGTTATTAACTACATCTTATACTGTCCCTATACCATACTGGGAGTGGTGGCCGACTTCCTCAAGATGGGGTTTGCCGACATACTAAGGAATGTGCTTATCTACCTCCTCCATGAATACAGATTTTAAGTTTTTATCAGAGTTGGACGAGTAATAGCTCCATAGTTGTTTGCTTCCCACGTCGCTTAAGTGGTGATCACATACATGTGAGGAATGACGGGTGAATGAAATTCAGGAAGGGGAGGCAGTCTTCCACCAACCCTCTCAATGGACAACTCATATCTAAATGGCCCACCTGTTTCCCTTTATAGCCCGAAGTTGATGACCACAATATGAAACAATCCTCCTGTTCATGTTTTAAAATAGTAACCATTAATTACCGAGAAGAAATTTTGAGAAACGATTGCACTCATGGAGTCGCCAGGATTAGACTGCACAGGCACCTTTTAGACAGGCCCTCCTTCCTTATTAAGGAGCTCAGATCAACTCCTCTGGAGACCATATTTTGGTGTATTGCTTTCAGGAACCAGCCAGATGGCTTTCACAACAAAACTCATCCATTTTTATCTTCCTCCAGCGATTATGAGCAGACGCCGAAAGGTTTCATGATCTTTCACTCTCCTTACAGATTTGTTCAGCTGGACAGCACACAGACTACAATCTACTGGGATCCAACGCAGCACGATACATTATCATGCTGAGCTTAATATTATTTGTACAGTAACTAGCCCACTGGAACTAGTCGAAGAATATCCTGATACCGGTTAGTTAATCTTCTGACTCACTATGCTTAATATGTTGGGTTAAGTGAATGCAAATAATTGAGTCTCCGAAACACAAAATATATCCGAAACCCAAGACGAAAGAGTTTTCAGTGGTGACTCTTTTTTCTGACTTGACACAAAGTATGAAGGCTGCAAAATGGGGTTGGAAGCACAGTTTTCATATGCCAGGAACTCTACGTCTCTGGTTAATATCACTAGTAATGATGACGGGGTTAAGAACTAGCGAATAAACTGCATGTAGTGTGGCGCTATCAGTGGAATTCGACACAACTGTAGTTGATAGACGGAAGGATCTAGTGTGCTAATGGAAGGCCCCGCTCATCTGCTTATACCGGAGAAGTTGATTTATTCTTAGATTACCTGGAAGAGAAAAATTATGGGTTTCACATGGCCAGAGATTAAAGGGAACCACTTCTTGAGACATGTCACATATGGCCAATTCAGGGATGGTTACCCTAATATACAGTATGCTGTATACCATTTAGGAAATGATAATGCAACCAATCACCTGCATAGGACTCGTGTTTGCACGACCGAAACCTTACTCAACTAGTATCATCTAGGTCCTTAGTCAATAACGGCATATGCTGAATAACTTAAAGCTTATCACAAAAGTGATAAAGCATAAAAAACACTTGCAAAGTAGGAGACGAATCCCGAGTGGATGAAGAGGTTACTGAAAGGTATTTATTTGTCATTTAGCAAAGAACAAGATTAAGAACTGCAATTATCATTTGTTGACATTCTGGAGACCATTATTCAGTGTTTCGCATTTGGTTATGCCTAGCCTGTGTCATTCTGCCTGACTTTCAGTATGACTTCGCAAAGAAGTCCAACTGTTCAGTTTACCACACTCCATGCACCACACAAAGGTAGAGACATAAAACTAAATGGAAGTTTAACGAGCGAAAATTTGAGGGAAAATAAATAGTGACAACATGAGTTGAATAGATACATGAGATTACACAGAGTGAATGCATCTGTACCATAAACAAAGACTTGCAGACATATATCTAGTAGTTCTTCTAGCTGACTGTCAACGATTTTATGAACCAATAGCAGTTTTTCATTCGACCGACCCAAACACATTTTGAACCTTAACATGTGCTGGCTAACATTATCCCTCGGGGAAGGCGATGGCTTGGTATGCAATCACGTGTTATAGCAATCTCAACCTATTCAGCTTCCCAACCTTGAAGACTAACTTACCCTCCTCACCTAACACTTTATGCGTAACCTCAAGAGCAATCGCCATATTATACTGCTTTAATCATGAGATAGAACACAGACACCTATAATCAAACACCGGTATTCTGTTCATATTTTCCAGTATCAGGGGTAACTGCTCATAGTCTAGGTGTGCAGTATCATCATTAAACTGTAAGTTGATGAGGATGATAAGTCTCTAAAGCCATTTATAGACTATCCTACCTATAAATGTGATTGGATTGAAATGATATAAGGATGACAGTTTAAGAATTCAGCCTTGTGTTACATCCCAATTGGAAATGTGTTTTCTCGGATAATTCGCAAACAGTAATCACTAAATAGAAAACATTCTGTAGAATTTATGAAACTCATTAACTGACGCAATACTTTTGCAGGCATTATAGTGTTTCCTCAATAAAGCGAGATTCGTGTACTTCGGCTGCACAAAACGAGTAAGTGGTGTCCTGGCAATATCAATGTCAACAACAAGTCTAGGAATTATGCACTACAACTTTTACTTTACTGAATACTCCAGCAGATGTCAAATAAACACTTGACAAAGATCAAATTTATACAGGAAGTCAGTAAGATTTACTAAACTAAAAGCACTTTCGGTTTACATAGGAGATCTCCATGCCGAATTTATTCCTCCGAGGGCCTACACAGATTACAATTTCAATTAAATAACATTGATGTTGAAGAAATTCCATTCTTCATTACTAAACTGAATGATAATAATAATGTTTTTATTCTAGAAACAGGAGCATTCCTAATGTTTCACTTTATGTAAATGCAGTTACATACAGTTGCACTAAGAACTTAATGCAACTCGGTGCACAATAGTATATACACAAATAAACTGAAAAATAACGTCCTCTTTACCTTCTGAACAACTTTTCCTTATTACAGGATAATAACTTTCTTTCACGTATGAGCCTGAGATATGTCTATGAAATCACAATATTATATCAGTTAAATCTCGCCCCGAAACCAAGGCCACTTGAAACCAATAGCAACATAGAGACAAACGTCATTGAGGGGAAATGCAATAAAGTCGCTCGCAATTACTCAGTAAATTTAGACATTCTAATGGGATTAGCAAGGATAATATTTGTGTGAATGATGAAATATTTGCCATATTGTGAATGTATTTAGTGAAATAAATATTTTTTAAATTTTGTACTCCATTTATACACTATTAATACTTACTGTTTGTCAAGTTGCAGAGTGATGCCATTGTAGAAGACGCAATATTCATGAAATGTCATATTTACACGTGGTTAAATTTGGTCACGATGGGATACTCTTATCGCTTTTGAGTACTGCTTCCTACAGTAAATCTTAAATAGGAGATATGCACAAGAAAAGCCTATCTAATGCGTTGCAGTATTTTATGATAACAAAATAATCAATGGAGTCTAGTGATGTGGCCAACTAATACACAAGTCTAAGTGTTGATGTAATCATGTAAGAGCCTACTGATACGAAATGATAACACAAGAAGAGCAATGTAGTTATCTCTTTATTACCTAATGATTTCCTTGGATACAGTGGTGTTCAACGCAACATAAGAATAGTAGACTATTTGTGATAAATAGGTGCGTCGGTGGCATAGCGGTTAGGATGCTGGCCGACCATGCATATGGTCCGGGGTTCGATCCCCGGCCGACGCACTCCTTTACCTCGCTAAGCCAGAAATAATGTTGGTGAAGAGGGAAGGTTGGGCATGAGGCTAGCAACCTCATCCTGTAAAAATAAACACTGCTACAGAACCTTCAAGCCTTTAGCTTGAAGCCCTATGTTTCACTGAGGACGTGAAGGAAAAAAAGAAAAGAAGAAGAATATGATAAGTAGGATATACGTTACATAGTGTACTTGAAGTGCCTAGACTACCAATACAAGTCATGTACGTATAGAACCTTCGTTTGCTAGGTTATGTTCCGTTAACACATTACGAACAATCGTGAATACTAATATTATACGCAACCGGATCAAACGTAACTGAAACACTTTACGCAAGGCTTGATGACCCATTGAGGAAATAATAACAGTTTAAGACTGACGCGTTTCACATAAGTATTAATACGTTGCCTATCATTCTTGTTAACTCTGCAATGTCCTCAAAATGATAAGTGAAAGAGGCAAGGTTTGTCGACATAAATGCATATACTTCCAAGGGAACAATAATCAGTCATGTTAAAATAATAGAAAATGAAGTAGTACATATCTGCACTAAAAACAGTTAATAACGATCCAGTGAAAAAATCACAGTTGTAGAGCGTTTTATAGCTGCGTGATAATCATCATAAAGTCCACTAAACACTCAATCCGCAACATCTGCACCAGTTTGCCTCCGTTGGTAGTGGTGTTGGACCTGTCTATGCAGTTTTCGTCACCACCAGATCCGTTCGGAGAAACTGGATGTGAACTTTTCAAGCAGAGATTGAAATTGTTCTTCTTCAAATACCTTCGGTCGCATTGAGAAATACTGAGGATGGATACATATCAGGTGAATTAATCTTACCTCTGGTGAACAATTCCTTATTTTTAGCCACTTAGAATATGTGAACAAGGTAGGGAGCAATCACAGAGCTGGTGAAATTCTACAGATTAGTCGTCCATGTATTACACGATATATATACAACTGGTGTGTCCTACATATATAGGAATATATATATATATATATAACTGTGGAACTTACGAATCACCTGTCACACTTTCTCTTCTTTAAAAAACAAATATTATAAACGTGACACTCATCCATCCGTTACAACCAACTGAAAGAGATCAAATCTCCAAACTTTGTACTTCTTTGATTAAGTAACCCAGTAATATTCTTATTGTAGGTGGACTCAATGCTTAGCACATCTGTGAAATTTATACACATGTTAACTTGTTCCCTTAAGCTAAAAAATATAATGTCTATCCGATTATATTATTGTTATTTCAAAGCCTGCCTCAGTAACGTAAAACACGTATTAGCCGCAACGTTTATGCAAAGGAAAATTTACCAATCACAGTGTGCGTAAGTGACCTTCAAGTGCTCAGCCTCTCCATGAGCCATTTGTACCAAGCTGTGGACATTGCTAAAGCTGTTACTAAATGGACAATAGTCATACTTTTAATTTACTTAAGAGTGACAGAAATATTGGACCAGTTGTCACAAGTTAAAGGCTCATGGTTCATCAGTATAGACACTTCCCACCACAAGTGTCAACATAGTGAAAATGTGGATAGTTGAGTTGTCAACTTTCAAATAATTGTTGTGTCTCGGTGTATCGCACGGAGTTTCACACACACTTATTTAGACGCTATTACATGTTGGTGGGAACAAACAGGGATGTGGCTGACAGGCTTAAGCACTCGACTTCCAGTCAGTTAGTCCTGAACTCAAATCCTGCTCCATTTACATCAGCTTGGGTAACTAGATGGCATCACCATCCCATACACATGTTTGGCTCATAGCTTGGGACAAGAAAGACCTGCCATGGAGACTGAGTCCCATCATGGTTGGTACAGGATGTCCGTATCGTATTATAAAGGAAGTATTTCGTTTAAAAATACCATTTGTACATACTTTTAGTTCATACATATGTGTCAACTAATCACTAATGTGAAACTGGAATCTGCTGAGAAGTTGGCTATCACATCTATGGCTGTAAAACCTGAATTATTTTTCTAGATGTTACCTGGCACTCCCTGACTGTGAAGGGAGTGCCAAGAAAGTACATTGCACTAATCAAGGCACTCTACTCAAACTCACGTAGCTGTGTAAGGGCTTATGGGGAATTGTCATCTGAATTGATAACAACCAGTGGTGTCCGTCAAGGATGTCCACTTTCCCCTTTTCTGTTTAACTTCATCATAGATATGCTAATGGAAGTATCCTTAACTGAACTTAATGACTTAGGAATCGACTTGTTACCAGGGAATAGTCTTATAGACTTAGAATACGCAGACGACATAGTCCTGTTAGGGGAGGACGCTGACAGAATGCAGAGTCTTCTGAACACCTTGAGCAGCAATCTTCGTATGTTTGGCATGCGATTCGCCCCTGTGAAATGTAAGATGCGGCTACAGGACTGGACTACGTCAACTCCTAGCTTAGTGATAGGGAGTGAAGTGATAGAACATGTTGACCACTTCACCTATTTGGGAAGTTGTATCAGCACCAACGGATTGATTGGTGACGAAATCACAGCACGGATCCAGAAAGCTAGGGCTGCTTTCGCTAGCTTACACCATCTCTGGCGTAGGCGTGACATCCGGCTGTCAACCAAGGGACGTGTATACTGCTCATCAGTTCGCTCCGTCCTTCTCTATGGCGGTGAGACGTGGCCATTGAGAGCTGAAGACACGAAGAGATTGTCTGTTTTTGACCACAGATGTTTACGATCTCTTTCTCACGTTAGGTGGTATAATAAGGTAAGTAATGTTGACGTTAGGCGTAGTGTTGGGCAAAGAGGGAAAATCACTCGAAGAGGCTATGAAGTTACATAGATTGAGATGGTTAGGCCACGTGCTGCGCATGCCTGACCATCGTCTCCCCCGACGGGCATTACTAGCTGATATAGGTGCAGGCTGGAAAAGAGTAAGCGGTGGCCAAACAAAAACATGGCATCAATCCATGAAATCCCTGACAGTTAAACTGGGTCAGGTAGGGAGACGCAGACTTCCGGGTTGGGGCCCTCGGGACTCTAAGAATCAATGGCTGGAGACACTAGGTGACATGGCTCAAAATCGTTGTCAGTGGCGCAGATGTATTCAGTCTCTGTAATCTTTCATGTTCCTTTCTACCATTACTCATTATGTTTCACTCTTATACTTATCTAAATTCTATTGATTCTCTTCTCTCCTTTTCCTGTCTACCTTTGTGTGCTATTTGGAACGTGGCAACTCGAACTGCTGCACTTCGGTGCCAAGTTCTATGTTGAATCCAGAGAGACAGATGTTACCTGAATTCAGCAGTTGGGGACTGTTAAATGTACTTGAAAACCAGTAGTAGTTGTTCGGATACTCAAATCCACCGTAGTTTTCTTTCTGAATTTGAACACTTAATTCTTATATGTGTATTTTAATTGCAGTCCTTTTGTTAAGGTCTTGTTGTGTCACTAGTTTGAACAAAATATAACTTTGTAAAGTCTCTAATTATTTGTTTGTATGTACGACATAAGTCTAGAAAATGTTTGGTAGCATAATCATAGGACTATAACTTTCCGTAATGTCATTAATTTTGGAAATTTTGTTGTTTGCTAGGGAACATTCTTATAACGCATCACGTTGACGTATCAGAAAGTTTTCCAATGGATTTCACAATTCTAACGTCCATTTTATCTGGTGGTTTGGGTGTTTTTGCAGGTTGGTTTATTTTTCGGAGATTTGGAAGAACGGTAAGTGCCTTAGATTCTTAGTGAACGTTTAATCGTTTTCTGTCGAAAGGCTAGTGTCAGATCACAGATGACTAATTTCAAGCATGTTCCTGGTAAGATGAAAATGGTTTTAATAGTTCGTTCTGATCTCAAAATGGGGTGCGGAAAAATTGCAGCTCAGGTAAAACGGTCCATAATGTCTCCCAGATTATGAATGTTTTTCCAATTAGTGTTCACATGCCGCACTTGCCTGTTATGAAGAGATTATTAGTCAGAATCCTGGCATTCTAAAAACATGGGAAAGTCAGGGACAGCCAAAAATTGTTCTCAGGGTGGACAGTTATGACGATATGTAAGGGTGAAAAGTTCTTAGTTTTTACAATAAATCCTTTTTTCTAGGCTTAAGTTATCCAACAAAGCTGAATCATTAGGTCTTGTAAATTCAATTATACACGACGCTGGACATACTCAGGTTGCAGCAGGTACTGCAACAGTCCTTGGTATAGGACCAGGTTTGATCTCTGTCCTTTCTTCATATTAATTTCTAAATTTTGTAGGTTTAGCTTCTGAAATTGATCGTGTTTCCGGTGATCTAAAGTTGCTTCCTTGAGAAAATTCACACACATGCATTTTATGTACAGTACTGAATTGTATTGTATCATTACTAGATCGCTAAAATAAATATTTTTGATATTTTCCACGTTTTTAATCTGATTAGTGATTTCCAGAAACAGACTATCTACTGACTTTATTGGTTTATTCAGAAAATATGTAATGATGAGCACATGGTGTTTCCGAATAGCAAATACAATTATAGTGATTAAGAACTTCACAATAACAACAACTTTTATAGTGTCTTAATGTGGCACATATGATCAATCCGTCTTTCAACTAGATGAGAAGTTTTAAATAAACTGGATTTTTTCACGTGGTTATATTACTGTCAGTTGTTGTAGTTATGGTATGTTACACATATTCCACATCAGCTTATTGCGACTTAAGGTGTTCATTGAATTCCGAGTACTGTTAAAATTATACTGAAAAAATCTGTTTCACAAAACATCCACCAGCAGGCACTTAGAGCCATTCCTACTGCTAGACAGTGAATTTACCAGTGACTAGTTTATTTAAAATAATTTCGATGGTTATTTTTGGGAATGCTATGAATACGGAGTATTTTTAGACTATTATTGCTAATGCTGACGCTGGTTAATAAATTGTTCAGTCTTCGTTTGACTGTCTTAATCTCATTTGTAGGTGGTTAGGTAAGCCTCTATTATTCATCTGAAACATAAACTTCGTAACACTTACAGATGCATCACATAAAAGTAAAAAAACAATGTAGGGGAAAAATAGGACAAATTAGGGACATCATAATGAAAGCAAGTAAGTGCGCTTATCAAGAGCATTCGAAGGAGCGTTCATGACTGTATTACTATCAAAAGGAGAAGGTATTAGGAAATTACATCGTGTTCGCTATTGATTCCGATTCTCAGATAACGTCTGGAGCCACTGATTCCCATGTTCTCTCAGACCCCAAGAAGGCAATGGTAACACACCAAAAGGTGCGCACACAATATAACTGTCCTTTCCACGGTGCCAATTCGTAACCAGGGCTGTGCGCATAGAAGGGATGTACACCCGACCTTTCACAACCAGACTAGTAGTTCTAGAAGCGGTTTAGATTAGTGTATGAGACCCTGGATTTCACTATAATGTTAGGAATTTCACCCACAACACCATCACTAAAAAAACTACCTAAATATACGGACTTATCGGCTGCTTCTAATGGTCCACCTATAAGGGTGAGTGCAGGTACAGACTCCTACCGATGTTGTAACGATACTTAGCATTTAGATGAAGCAATCACATGACATACAAACACAGTCGCCAAATGAATAAGTGAAAAGTAAGACGATATAGTTTCTTCTCTAAGGTAGCGGATCTACATCACCACTTATTTCAGAACCGTCTGCAGAATGTCATTGATGGCGAAGTCAAAGGAAAACCTAATCTTTTCTCTCCCGACTGGCTAATTAAGAGCAGTTGTGATAAGTGGTTTCATGCTATCGTTCTACCTGAGGTGTTTTTGTATACGGCTTCCAGAATGTTGACCAACTGGCCGTAGAGCATTCTGATGGTGAATACTGGCATTATTGACTAAGTAATGTGTTTCTCGCAGTGCTCAACGCAGCGTTCCAGAAGTCTCTTTAGATTCTTAATTGGCATTCCACCTAAATCACAGATCATTTCTTGGTGCCACTCGCTTGTTCATTCATTTATATTATACATAGAATCTGTATTTGAGGTGATGAAGTTTTTGGCGAGCACGTAGAATATGATGATATGCTAGTACGCGTTTATAATCCTTCACCCCCAAAATACTTGTTTAATTTGTAGAGGAAACAGGTAGAAAACCAAGGTAGAACAACGATTTGATGGAAGTATATTTCGGGGTCGTTAGCATTGGGCATTAATTGTACCTAACTAACTGAGAATCGTTCGTGAACAACCGAGAGTAACACGAAACCATGCCAAATGGCTAGGGTGGTTGTTTGAACTCAGTTACTTGGAGCAGACCTTTCATGTACCCAGCTAATAGTTACACGTATTTTGTGTGATGGCTGATAGTCCTATCCAGTTGCTCAAAATGAACGTGTTGGAAGACTCGAACCCGACAGCCATTAGTTGGAATCCTGGTGCTTAGGCTGATATCCACATCTCCGCATACTGCTTACATTCAGCTTAACTAACTGATTACAATGGCCTTGAGTTTAGCTAGTTCTGGTATTTGCTGTAATAGTAGGTGAAACCAGTTTACTTACGTTAACCTGTGTAGGACGACGTTTATGGTCACCACCCAGTAGCAACGTAAACCTGGCACACATCAAGACATGGTCGGAATCCAGACAGTTAGTTCTGAATAAGTGGCAGTCATGTAAACACTCACGTCGTCGGTAGCTGATAGCAGTATGATGTCTTTGAGTTCAGACTTGAGTAGCAGGAGAAGGACTAAACCAGATAGCATTATGGCAATGGCTGTGCCGAAGGAAAGTACTCGCTGGAAATAAGGCACTCTACTCGAACTCATGGCATCAGATGAGAGCCTACGAATAGTTGTCATCTGAAGTGGTGACAACCAGTGGTGTCCTTCAGGGATACCCACTATCTCCATTTCTGTTTTAATTTCACCATAGATGTACTAGTGGATTTAACCTTAGCTGACTTCAGCGTCTCAGGGATTGACTTGATACCACTTGATACTCGTGTATTTTACCTATTCTTCTTTACTGTTCACCCTTATTCTTTCCTGGATTGCTTAAAAAGGACTATGTCATACTTCGTAGAACTCTGAAGACTGTCAGTAGGACGAGTGGTATCCCATTGGGCCATATCGTTGATATTGTCACTGATAGGCACTTGATGTCATGCAACAAATTCGCTAAAGGAATTTTGTCAGACTCTGAGCACCCACTCTACCCGCAGCTCCAACCTTGTGTCTCCTCAGGTAAAACAAGAAGTCTTTTCAGAAGAATTTATGCACGTACGTCTAAGTATAAAAATTCCACTATGCCATATTTAGCGCGTACTTTATGTGATGAAAATAGTGTCAGAAATGAACTAACCTTCTTTGCACTACTAAATAAACCATTTCCTTTACTCTTAAAGCATCATTCTTTATTGTTATTGTATTTCTTATATTTATAATCTCAATTTTTTCGTTTTGTTTATTTTTTCCATAAGTGTGGACATAATTTTAAGCTGTATTATAACTGTTAATTTTGTATTTCCCCTCACTATACTATATCAACAGAACATTAGACCCAATAATCTATAACGTGCTAAAGTTCCCAAAATGAATCGGCAATACCTTTTGAAACAAACTGACTGTTATTATTATTATTATATCTAATAATTATGTCGTATATGTGGACAAATTCCTCCGATCAATTTTGTTTTAATTTTTAGTTTTATATATATTTTGAGTAAATCAGATGCAATATTGTGACAAATGCTGAGAATTCCATTCTGTATTATAAGTACTGTTTTTGGAATAAAGTAAATTATTATTATTATTATTATTATTATAATCTCGTCGACTTAGAATATGTCAATAATATAGTCTTTCTGGGTGAAGACGCTGACAAAATGCAGAGTCTTCTGAACATCTTGAGCTGCAGTCTGCGTACGTTTGGCATGCGATTTGCTCCTGTCAATTGCAAGATGATGCTACAGGACTGGACTACATTGGCTCCTAGCCTAAAGATAGGTAATGAATTGGTAGGGCGTGTTGACTACTTCACTTATTTGGGAAGTTGTATCAGCCCCAATGGATTGATCTCTGAAGAAACCTGAACACGTATACAGAAGGTTTGTTTGGCATACGCCAACTTACTCCATCCCTGGCGTAGATGTAATATCTGACTGTCGACCAAAGGACGTGTATAGTGCTCAGCAGTTCGTTGCGTCCTCCTTTATGGTTGTGAGACATGGCCACTGAAAGGGGAAAATATAAGAAGGCTGACCGTCTTTGATCATAAGTGCCTGCGTTATATCTTCCGTGTTTGGTGGCATATTAGAGTGAGTATTATTGAGGTTAGGCATCGAATGCTAGATGGAGAAGGAAATTCAATCGACGAGGTTTTGAAGTCACACTGATTGAGATGGTTAGGGCATATGTTTCGCTTGCCTAGCCATCGCCTTCTTTGGCGGGAAATGTTAGCTGACATATAATCAAGTTGGAAAGGGGCTAGTGGTGGTCAAACCAAAACATGGCGTCCTGAGTTCATGAAATCCATAACAGTTAGTTTAAGCCAGCTACATCGGGAGGTGTAGGCCTCCTGGTTGGGGTTCTCGGGATTGTAAAAACCAGTGGCGGCTGAAGACAAGTGGTGATATGGCTCGAAATCGTTCTCAATGGCTGGGGTAGATGCATTCACTCTTTATGGTTTATAAAATCCGATGAAATTCTATTGTTCTTATATACTAGTGTGGTGAGAGCTGGCTGCTAGCCAAATTGGTAGACAGTAATTTACGTCAATGTTTATGTCCCAAATATTGGTCATGTGAAAACAAGAACAAAGACTGACTCAACAACTAATCACAGCAGACTTTGCGTAGGCGGATACAATTAGCAGAGAGATGATCTGACATTCAAGAAACAGCCACTAAGAGATGAAAGATTAACTTTCAGTGAGAAACAACCAATCAGAAGACTGCGTTTGTCCACTAACAATAATCTATAATAATGTACATGAAGATCTATAAATATGTGTTGATTTCCTTAATAAACGATCTGTTGCCTGGCCCTTGTCTTCTGTTGTTACACTAGTATTCTTTTTGCCTCACACTTCTGTTTATGGTCTCTCTTTTGAATCTGTCTTTAGTCTCTTCTCTTGCTTTGTGTGTTACATAGAGTGTGGCAACTGGAACTGCTGCACATCTGTGTAAAGTTCTACGTCGAAACCAGTCAGTCAGGAAATAAGTTATAATCTGCGCAAGGCTACAGAAGCCGACCTGTGCCCGTCTAGCCTCGATTGACCACCTAGATGACTCTCCTGTGGGTCTTGATATGCCCCCTGTCCTCAACTAACATTACTATATCTATCGAACTCGTGTGTTTGAGGTCACTCTTTGTTGACAGAACTTATCCTTAATTGTCTTTGGGCCACAATCCGTCACTGTGTACACTTTACCTGGCCGATTGCTTCTTACTCTAATATAACTTTGTACTTTAGTGGAAATCCAGCCTAATAATGTGGACTTGGCTCTAGAGCTTAATGTGACATCAACACCAGCTATGCGGGACGTCCGTACCTCAAGGTCCCCGGGTATATGTACATGAGAAAAACCATTCGAACTGTCAGATGGAAGCATTTGAGGCACTTAACTGGGATATTGTAAGCCGGTTTCTGATATTCAGCATATAACAAAAACTAGGTCTTCTTCTGGTTCTCACCAGACCTGTATATTGTCCGGTTCGTATCGATGTGCGAGTGTTATAGGTGGTAGGCTTGATCTCGTCAGAATAACCGTATTAAATATCGGGCATTTGACTTCTAGTGAGATTTACATGGTAGCAGAATAATGTCTACCAGTCCGGCGGTGAGTGCTGAGCATTTACAGATGCGTGTTAAAATTATGTCCGTTTTTCATGTTTCAGACTTGGGAATAACTACCGATAACGGGTGAGCGTTTAGATAACCATAATTTTGAAGTTAAAGCAAAACGAAAACAAGACAAGATTAAAAAAACTGTCAGAAGTTATTAAAAGGGAGAGATTAGATAGAAAAAAGGCACTAAAGAATATTTTTACGTGAAACAAAAATAAGACAGGCAAAACATGAGGTAGGAATTGTTTTATTTTAATCATGGAAAAGAATCAAAATCATGAACACCTTTTACTCTGAAACTAAATCAAAAGTGGTTTAAAACTTAATGTATTGTTTTTCAAACTAGTCTAACTACTACAGAAGTAGGAATATTAGCTAATTTGGCTAGCTGAAGCGGAGGCTATAAGTATAAGAGACGGGGTTGACAACGTCCGGTGTTATCCGAATATAACTTCACAGATATGTTCGAGGATAAGTTGATATTTTCTCATTCACATGTTTTCGTTCCCGATTAGTAATCTTTGATTTCTCACTAGACTTTTTGATAAAGTGTTACTGAGCTAGACTGTACTGCTTCTGATGTCCTGCGCATGAAGTCCTAGTTTCATTTAGGATGGACCCAATTTGGCTTCTGATGATCCATGCAGAAGTTCGTATGAGCACTTAATCTGTGTAAATTAGTAGTTACTGGTAGAAGTGCGAGCTCCCACTGCGTACGAAAAATTCTTGCTAGTTAATTATTACAGGCTATATTAATGTGAATTCTCGATGAATATAATTCAGATAGGGCTATACTTCATTGTTTCCAATACACGACATATAAGTACTCCCCTGTAGTACCACATTCCTTCTACATGCATTGATTAGAGTAATGGTGGGGAGTATTCAGGTCTAGTTCACGACTTGACACAAGGTTGTACGTTAATACTTTTTCACAAATGTGAATATTTTGATATCAGATTTTAGTGCTGGTAAGAATCTATCTATCAAATATGTAAAGTGATCATCAAGATTGACAACATAATTCTGAATACAAAAATTAGGCACAAGCTTTCTGCCGATTTACTCCTAACATCTAACTCACATAAGTTTGTAAAAAGCGTCAGACAGTTTCCTCCCAACTTATTGTAAAGTACTGAATAGGTAATCGGATTCAGCAAACATCAAAACTATGGCTCATTGGTTGTACTGTGCAGAAAAACTATACTTAATTGCTTTTTAAGCTTATTGTCTAATGATTCGATTACAGATAGAGGATTTATCCGCTAAGTGTTTTGACATACAACAGACAACAAGAAGGAAAATTGGGTTAAAATAACAAACGCTTTCTTCATATTTTAAGTCTAAAATGTAAACGCATATAGAATTTCAAATAAAAAATGTTTGTTTTAAAACTGTCGCGAAAAGCAAATCTATAAAAAGACAATTGTATTCTAGTTAAAATAATAGGATACTCTTGAAACACACACAAGGAATTAGTATACAAATTAGTTACGTGCAAATGTTACATCATAATGTGCTCTTCATTCGCTTTTTTATCGATATCTTTACAATAATTCACTTTGTACACGATTTAAATTAGTCTCACATTCACAAACTTTATCAATAAAATAATTTCTATTCCGTATAATCTGTAGTAGATCTGCTTGTACATAATAAATATTCTCCCATTTCATGACTTCATTCATATCCAAACTGTAACTGTTTGATGATGATCCATTTTCTTCGAGATATTGTAAATCGATGACATTTGAACCGTCGTCTTCAAAACGTATATTATCATCAAATAGAATATGTTGAACAGTTTTGTCCTCTGGATTAAACCATATTGGTTTTGATGATTTGTAATGATAATTATGCGCTTGCCAGTAGGCAAAATCATCAATAACACTAACAGCACCAATTTGTTTAGACCATAAATTATAAATTTCGTTTGGATTATGTGATATTTCTATTAGTTGTTTTACATCATCAGTTGTTTGTTGTTCACTCTCTTTGTACAGATGAAATATCGGTTGTGTTTCAGAGCGTTTTAAATACCATTTGGTAAAGTCAATTGGTAATAAGTATTTAGCGTTTACTGGTGGTTTCTCTTGTGGATGTTCACCATTAGCATAGGCTTCAACAGCAGACAGAATATGTTCACCATCTCTACCATAGGTGCGTATGAATATAGCAAATTGACGATTGGAGTCTATAAGCCATGTTAATAAACGGTAGAATGCCGGCATTAAATAGTGATAGCTATTGTTACTTACGTTGTTACTGTTGTCATTGTCATCATTTTTCCCACTTTTCACGCGTAAACAATATGGAGTATTGATACATTCTTCAGGTGTAAGTTTAGGTAATTCCAAGTGTTCGGTGAATAGATTTAGAAATGGTATTCCTTCTGGTGTTTGTGTAAAATTCCCAAGATATTTACGCAGTCGACCCCTATCCGAAGATATTTTACAATTTGCCGTTACATGTTAGAGAAAGATACCCTTTGTAACAGTTTAATGCAGTTTTCATGCTTTTTTCATAAATATACGTTTTCGTTAATCAGAATTCCCTCTTTCATGCGATTGGTCCGTTGTGGGCCGTCAGCTGATTCGTAGTTAGTGTTGCTTAAAGTTTAACTTTGCCGGTTTTACCATGGAAACTACGATATTTTCGACAAAAATTCAGCTTTTCTCAGACATTGGTGTTGTTGTTTTTTTTTCATCATGGAAATCAGGATTTAAGCGAGCGAAGAAACTTAGTGAAAAGAGTAAGTTTTAGCTCCAATAAATGCCTATATATAATAGTGCTTAGATAAAAAGATTATCGTGAATTGTATAAGAGATATTCCAGTGAGAAGTGGCCTCGAAGATCTTAAAGATTAGGACCTGTAGGATATGCCGACCTGTAAGATGTCTCGTGAATACCTACAGGACCCATGGCGTAGCATCTTGACAAGAAGCTGAGCAGGCTTGTCGATGTTAGGGCAAAAGCACTTTTTTATAGTCTAGACCTTTACAATCATAATTTCCTTCCTAAAGTCATTGCATTCCAATATCTCCGAAGAGAAATCCGCGAAAATGCTCAACAAAGTGCTGCAAATACAGCAATAGTAAAATCAGTAATCAGAACCGCATAACCCTAGGGATAAATGACTTTGTGTCACTTAGTCAAAATTAGGCAAGAATTTCTAATATACCTTATCTGAATCCATCGCACAGACGACATTGTGCATAGGATTACCGAAGATATGTGTGAGCCGTATTGGACGATTATGTGGTATATCTCTCTTTTGAAGTGAATCTAACCTCTTCGTCCGGTAGGTACTCCCGCGGTTTGGTTTATTCCATTCAGGGTTGGCTTTCTTTTTCTGATCCAGGCAGCCGTATATGAATTCACCTTCCGGCTCATTTGGCTTTTGTTGGGTGCTGCGCTGAACACAAAAAAATTAATGGTCAAATTACGCGATGAATCCTAATGACTACCACATCAGTAGAGGCAGGATATATATATATATATATATATATATATATAATATTATTGTTACTGTTTCCCCTAATTCCTAGAAGAACGTGGGGCTTCATTGCGTTAGCTTCTCTACCAACGTTTTCACCTGGCTCCACGTCTGCCCACATGCTTTTATCTCCTCTTCACATGATCTCCTCCATGTCACTCTCGCACTGGCGACCAACTCGCCGCTTCCCTTTCGGGTTCCACTCGAGGGCCTATCTTGTGATGCCACCTGGTTGTTTTCTCAGAGTGTGGTCAATCCACCTCCATCCCTTCCTGCTTATTTGCTGCACATTTGGTTTCTACTGGGTTGAATCACTCCAAGAGATCCCTATTGCTGATCTTTTCTGGCCATCCATCTGATTTTGAGTACTGAGAGGAGACAACTGCTGATGAGGGTCAGTATTTTGTTCGTGACTCGCCAAGTCTCTGGTTCGTATAGTAGCACTGACTTCACATCGGAGTCGAAAATCCGGATCTTATTTTTCATGCAGAGTGCTGTTGATCTCCACACAGACTTGAGAGTAATGAAGGCTTGTCTTGCTTTCCTGATCCTCACTTTGATATCCTCGTCAGTTCCGCCTGTGGTTGGAAGGATGCTTCCCAGATGGAAGGTAAAGGAGGTTGTTTCTTCCAGATTTCTCCCATTCAGGGTGATTGTTGTCTGTTGTTGTTAGTGTGGCTGTTGGCCAGGAATCTTTATCACCTCTGTCTTCTTTTTGTTCACTTGAAGTCCCATCTTTGATGCTTCTTCTGCCGACTTGTTGCTCTCCACTTGCATATCTTCCAGTTTGTGGGAAATCAGATATATATCATCCGCGAAATCCAGATCCTCCAAGGTTTTCGTGTGGGTCCATTTTATGCCTGTCTCCGCCTTGCCCTCTGTCTGTCGCATTATTCAGTCTACGACAATCAGGAAAATCATTGGAGATAGTAGGTAGCCAGGTTGTCTTACTCCTGTCTTCACCTCGACGGATTTCGTGAGTTTCCTGTTGTGGATCACTTGGCACGCAGCCTTGTCGTACAACTGTTGCGTGAGATATATAATTGTTGGTGGCACCCGTAGTAGCGAAGTAGTCCCCAAATCACCTCTCAATCGACGCTGGCGAAGGCCTTTTCACAGTCGATGAAGTTGAGATAGAGAGCTGACTGCCATTCTAAGCTCTGTTCAGTGATGATCCGTAGGGTTGAGACTTGATCGACACATGACTTGTTTCTCCTGATTTTAGTGTGTTCCAGTCGAAGTTTTTCATCCAGGACGTGTTTGATTCTCTCCAAGGTAATGCGGCTTAGTATTTTGCTTAGGGGTGAACAGGAGCGTTATGCCACGCCAGTTCTTGAATTGACTTAAGTTCGCTTTCGTTGACAGTTTGAATAAGTAGCCTTTCTTCCAATCCGCAGGTACCTTGCCCTCTTTTCACACCTTCTCCAGTAGTGTTATCATCAAGTCCGCTGATGTCTCGTGGTCCACATATGTATAAATACTAACATTCCAGCCAAAGAATTTCCTAAATGGGATAGCGTTTCACCTCAGGTAAACCATTCCTATATGCTGACGACCTCAAAGTCGCTCATGAATTAAGCGATAGATCTTGAACTAAGTGGTCTCGCAACATGGTGTTCTGAATCCTGTCTAAAGTTTAACATTGACAAATGTGGCTGGATTTGTATCGGTAACAGTAACCTTGATCTAAATCTTGAAATAAATGGGCGTAAACTAGCCGAGCTCAACTCAGTTGTAGATCTCTATATCAGATACTCTAGTAACTTAACGTTCTCTGAACAAACTGATTATGCCAGACGTAAAACAAGAAGGCTCCTAGGATGCGTAACTCGCAATTTCTTTTGTCGTGAAACTAGGGTTTAATTATACATATAACTGAAATGCCTAATTGCTAGGTAAATGGCTAACGCGGCTAGGACGCTCGTCGACCATGCACATGGTTCGGGGTTTGATCCCCGGCCCACGCACTCCTTTACCTCGCTGGGCCAGAACTAAAGCTGGTGAAGAGGAAAGGTTGGGCATGAGGTTAGCGACCCCATTCTGTAATAAAATAGATACCACTGTTACCGAAACTTCAAGTCTCTAGCTTAAAACCTTATGTTCCACTGGGAACGTGAAGGAATAGAAAAAAAATACAACACGGTATGAGTGGAGCACGTAGACAGTAATGATCAGTGAGAAGGCGAAGCCGCCAACAGTATAGTATATTTCGAATTGTACTCGGAAGTTATATATATTTAAACGTGAATCGTTTTAAATAAAATCATGTACAATGTCTCTAATTTCAACACCTAGCAAAAAGAGTACAATCAAATTGTTACGCACTCCACACGGCTCCCCCTGTAGTGGACCTAGTGACCAAGTATGTTCATACACGCAATTAAAAGGAACAAAACAAATACTAACATGTATGTTGATATAAAGTATTCAGTTCACTTAGGTTAGTATACACAAGAAAGGAGTTATTTGAAAAAACTATGGTAGTTACACAATACTCAAAATATAGACACGTACAAATTGATATGGATGAAATTGTCCTTCTCTTGAGTATGCAAATCCTCAACTACACATTAGAGATGCTGACCGCCAGAGAGCACTTGAGTTGAGAAAGACAGATTGGAGCAAAGTAACCTGTTGCGGTGGTGTCTATCGGTACGAGGCAGAGGTAGTCAGTAGATGTGATATGTGAGCAGCTGGAGAGAGAAGAGTAGATTCGTCCGTTGTGCGTGCGGGGAAGGTTGTGTCCTTGTCCAATCTCAGTGGCACAGTGGTTAGGACTCTCGCCGACCATGCACATGGTCCGGGGTTCGATCCCCTGCCGACGCACACCCGATATCTATGGTCGGCCTGCGAAATTTGGACTACCGATATCCATGCTGAAAATTCCATACTTTTACTAAAAATACGGTGTGGAATCAAGCTGTAATTCATTCTGCTATCTGAGCAGTTATGCAAGCCATAACAACCACGGTTTTCTTTGAATTCCTTATTTGTACTATTTTTTGGCCGCCACACGGCTCGCCCTCTTAGAAGTCCGGGGAGACTACCGGAGACTGTCACTGTTAGTGAAGTAAATAATGATAGTAATAACCATTTTTAGGGTAAAAATAATAACTTCATCATCAGGTTCTACAGTTATATATACATTATAGTGAATGAATTAGTGTTATGAACAACACTGATGTCTTAGTAACATGAAATCAATAATATAAATGGATTACTGTTCAATAGCATCAACGCAGAGATATACCGAATGTCAGAAAAATTAGACAATATTACAAATTCATGAATTTATAGTCTCTACTGAAGGTGGGCCAGAGCAGCAGTAGTGGTTGGATTTGCTTCTTTTGCACACAAAGCAGTGGTTGGTTCACGCGAATTGCGATAGCCTCTGTTGTTTGGAGCATGTGGTACCTCAATGTTTTTGGCAATTTATTTGGTACCCGGTAGGTGATAGAGAAGGATTCTTCAATGTTGGCTCTGTGACCAGTTTGAACCAAGTGGTCTAATATCTGACTGTTGATGGTTTATACTACACCTTTACCTAGCCACACTGGTTGATGTTCCTGAGCGAGCACGGAAAACCAGGTTGCTACAGCAGCGACCAATGTAACTCGCTCCACAAGCACAGTTGAATCGGTGGATACAATTGGAAGTGGCTACCTAGTCTAGGTACTTCATCTTTCAATCGATGAATCCCCCTCGGTAGTGTAGAGAATAAGACGTGTAGTTTGCCAGCATTGGTTCCATGTTATTAAAACATTAGTGTTGTTCATAACACTAATTCATTCACTATAATGTATATATATATATATAACTGTAGAACCTGATGAAGAAGGTGTTATCGAAAAGAGTATTCTTTGTTCAGTAACCATTCTTTTGAAAAACTTTTTTGTTTGATTTTAAATGTAAAACACATTAACTCATATTTTACATATTGGGCATATTTGATAAATCTACTCATTTTTGCTAATGAGTCAGACTGACTTTCTATCTGACCATCATCATCATTGTCATTAGTTCATATTATCAATCGATATATCCTGCCCTGTAGAAGAATACAATGAGTTTGTATATGATTCATACATTGAGCAGTATGAAAAACACGATTTTATTAGTAGGCTATTGCTGAAAGTCATAGAGTTAATCGGTGTTAGAACAGAGAAGACTTAGATTTTAGAAAATATTTATCATTCGGTACTTAGCTTCACTAATATGTTTCTAGTTTTTTTTGTTTCTTTGATTTTGATAGAATAAATACACGTCGACTGTGACTAATATATAATGAAGTAAATTCAAACCACAAAACTCTCTGTTGAAACAAAATTACTGGTAAAATCAAACAGAATGGACATTATGAGCAATTCTCAGTATTGTCATTCATTTAAACTTTATTTTCACATCATTTATACTCAGTATACACCAGTTTATAGGATAAGTACATCTTCATTTTTATTGCATGGTTCTCCACTGTTGTGCGTTCAACATTTTCTACAATTCCCTGCTTCATCATCACTATTTTCTTAATATTGTTTCATTAAATTGTAGGTAATCAAGAGCAAACAAGATCTAGTGGAAAGAATAAGCCCGCACGAGTAACTCGAAGCGGGAAACAAGCATCTGATGTAGAGAGACCAGAGGTAAGTAAATAACAATATTAAACACTTGACTTTATAACATTTACTTTCCTCCATCTCAGAAAAAACATAGATAACAAGTATTAATTTTTTCGAGTTTAACAACGGATTGATATCAGTTAGGGAACCATTGAAAACCAGCACTGGAGTACTAGATGGCTGTTTCATCCTAGTTTGGGAATCATTGGCGGTACGTACCCACTGTCAGGGTTCGTACCCAGGACCTTCCGGTTACAAGGCAAGCTCGTATACCATTCAGCCACTGGGACCCAATTCAGTGACCAGCCCATGAATTCTAACTTCTATCAATTCGTGCTGTTAGCGTGACCACTAACCAATGTCTTCGGCAGGAAATCCATCCTCACTCCTGACTGTATGTACCTAACTGGTCACGACTTCTTACTAGAACTCCAGGAAACTCCGTCCTGTAGCAAGTCACTAGCGAGCATCAAATTAATTTTCAAGAGTTGATTTGTAAGGATTAGACCACGAATTGGTAGAAGTAACAATTTACGGGGTATTGAATCGGGTCCCGGTAGCTGAATGGTATGCGAACTTGCCTTGTAACTGGAAGCTCCTGCGTTCGAACTCTATCGGTGAGTGCTTACTGCCGATGATTCCCAAACTAGGATGAAACAGCTCTCCAGTACTTCAGTGCTGGTTTTCAATGGTTCTCTAACTGATATCAATCCGTGGTCTAACTCGGAAAACAAATCAAATCCTTACAAACCAACTCTTCAAAATTACGTTTTTGGTTAAATATTGTGGTACCAAAGTAACTATAATTAACTTTATATGCATACGAGCAATAATTATTCATTTGTGTTGTCAGAAGGCTGAAGACATTCATTGACACATGCCTTCATTCGATACTGAAGATCAGATGGTCGGCCAAAAATGATAAGCAGCAAAGGACTCTGGATGTACAGTGACCCAGTCAGCAACCTATTGGCCAACAAACTTGCAGAAGGAAATAGATATGGATTGGACACGGATTGAAGAGATTGCTGACTGATGATATAAAGTTACAAGATAAATTTTGTCAAGAACCAAAATCAATTGTGGAAACATTGGAAACCAGGGGACACTGAACACTTGTCTCAACTCAGTTCTGAATCCATGTATTCAGACACAGGGTGCATTTTCCTGAAGAACTAGGATGAACCAGCTATCCAGTGCTCCCTTACAAAGTAATCTACCTGGAAACTAGTCAAATTCCTATAAACTGACACTTGTAAATATGATTTTCTAAAATTGAGGTTTGTCTGTTTACTATACTGAGACATCAAACGTAGCTATTTGTTTTCACAGATCATCGTCTGCCTGAAACTCACAGGTCAATTTTAATACATAGAGGATAGAGTGTCGGACTATGAGAATTTTCTTAATATGTCAAACAAAGAATAGAAACACCTCTGAGTTAGTAGAAGCCAGTAATGATGTGTCCCTGAGTTCAAACTGGGGTGACAGTGTGCCCCAAAGAGGTAAACACTGTTGGACAGTATACTCTTCATGACCATTCAGTGCTACAAGCTATCATCTTTCTTTTGTTTTTCTTAACTTAGTTAACTAAAACTGATAGTTCAGTGAACAAAATCTTGCATTCGCAGTTTAGTTTTGCGTTTCACTGTTTTTTTAATCTTGGTATTTAAATATATAAATTTATAGTCGATAATCACATATATTTTACTTCCTGAGAAGTTGTTCGGTCTCTCCATTCATCTGTTTTAACCAATTAAACGTTAGTACTATGACGAAAAAGTTTATATATCAAATAACTGTTAGAAAATCTTTTGTAACTACTGCTACTGAGAATATCAGCATATGCAGGTAGTCGCTTTCAAGATAAATAAAAGTGAAATAAATCACTGAATCACAGTAATTATTACAAGTACCCTTTTTAAAAGAATCTACACTATTAACCTAAGGCTATCTCAGAAAGTGATAGTGTTTTACAGGCTGACACTAGCGAACCCACCTTATAAATCTTCCCTCTTTTCCAGGCTTACTACTGGCCAGTAAACTAGACGAGGTTTAGACGTGAATCGTTTGGGAACCGGACTCGAACCTTCTAAATGGCTGGCTACCATTCTATCAATGAACCACAGATGTAACATTATATATATATATATATATATATACTTCAAATAACCTATCGAAACTATGCCATTCAATCAGGCCATGATAAGAAATAATCACTGAGAGAAATTATTAATTTCCGGGTATGCATAGAGTGGAAAATAATCACAGAAGTCAAGGATAAAGTAATTTAATTTAATTAGATCATGAGGTTTTGGAGGTTAGTAACAGGCTACAGGTGGTGAACTTTTACTTGCTTCTTAAACGATTTCCTCCATTTCACCCTTGCATACACGCCCGATTCATTTCTTCTCATTCAGGTTCGACTCGATGGTTTGACGTGTGATGTCAGCCCGTGGTCTCCTTAGTGTGTGCAAAGTTTATCTCCATTCCCCTCTGAATATTTGCTGAGTAATAGATTCCAGGTCAGTTTGTTACTAGTCCCTTTTTGCTTATACTTTCTGGTTGACCATCTGATCTTCAGTATGGAGTGAGAACAGGCATTAATGGAAGTCTTCAGGCTGTTAGAAATGCTTTTCCTGTCTTTAATTCAAATATCCCAAGAAGCATAGAATAATAATAACAATAATAATAATAGAATAAATAACGTAAATAGAAGGGAAGATTAGAAGAAAGTACTATGGTATTGAAGAATATACTTTTTCGGTAGATTGTGACTGATTACTCCTTCCTTCTGTCACCAGTGAAAACACAACGACAGAACAAGATTAAATCGACATCATGCATAAGATAAATTGCAGTAACTGTGTAAAACATGACATCGGTCAAAGTGGATGTTCTCTTTGCCTTCACATCGATGAACATAAACCAGGTGTCAAAATATACGATAACTATTCCCTCATATCAACGCATACACACAACTGTAGATACCAATCAGTGCAGAAAATTGTACAAATCGGTACGCATCATTATTGAACAGAGCGTAGAATGGCAGTCAGATATCTCCTTTAAGTTCAACTACTTTGTGAAAGCATTCGATAGCATTGACTGTGAAACGAACTGGGAACTACGTCAGTCACCATCAATGGAAGAAATCTAAAGGAAGTCAGCAATTTCACTTGCTCACACAGCATCGTTTCAACTACAGACAAGCAGAACAAATAAGGATGTTTAATCAGGGATCAAAAATGCAAAAGAGGCATTCATTACTTTGAAATCAGTGTGGAGATGAACACAAGTAAGGAAATTTGAGTTTTCAACACTTACGTCCGGTCAGTTCTTCTATGCTGTTCACAAACTTGATATGTGCGTCGCCGAAGACGTTCCCAACAGGCTTCAAACTTTTATCAACAGCTGTCTTCAATCCATAGTGTAAATGAAACGGCCGGAAAAGATAAGGAGCAAGAAACCCTGAGAACGAAGCAACCAAGAACCACTACAGAGTAAATTTATTTGATAATGTATCACAGTGTTATTTACTGATGACATGTCGAGCACAATTTTTCGCTCATAATCACATAAGGGTGATATAATGTGACAGTCAGCAAAGCCTTGGGCTTGAAACGTCTTCAGTAAATAACACTGTATAACATTGTGAGACTTTATCAAGTAAGTATTCTTCATAGTGGAATCATACTGTAACACAGTGCCCAAGTTCTATTCTTACAATTAAGAACCAGTCACCCAATAAATATTGGGAAGGAAATGGAGACAGATTACACATACGTTGAGAAGACCACTGGGTGCCATCCAGCTCCAGTCCCTAGAGTGGAACCCGTTTAGTGAACGACGAGTTGGGCATCCAAATTCGACATTGAGTCGACTGTGTCAGGAGGAAATGAAATCTTATGGACAGTTGTGAAGTCAACTAAAGAGGACCTCAAAGAACATTATGAAATGGAGATGTCATCCTTGGAACCCAAAGGAATAGTAATAGCTCATTATAAAGGTCTTCCAGCTGACAAATGTTACGGAATAATAAAATCACTTAACTTTTTCAGAAAAAATATTGTTTCAGGCGATTCCAGTAATTTCGGAATTCCCATTAACGCATTTAGAAAAAACAACAGATTGAGCGAAGAAATATGTTCCTTTTCAATTAGTTCCTCATCGTCGGTTGGCTCTACACTAACATATAGATTTTACCAATCAAGTGGTTATTTTAGTGAATCAGTTTTAGGTGTAGGCGACGGTGAAATCAAGAGGTTAAAGGTCATCAAAACAATTAACTAATAGATGTTAGTAACAAGATATCTAAGTTTTAAAAGAGCGGTGAAAATTAATTACCGAATTCAAGATAGGTTGATTCTTAGGCATTAGCAACAAGCTATTGCATAATCAAGAAATTTGTAAAGTAGCAATCATGACTAAGAAGAGTAGGATGACTTAGAAGGATTACGTAAAATACAAACAAGTTAACAGAATTACATAGAAGTGGAAAAATTGTAAAAGTTAACAAAGCGAAAAGATGGTTATAAGGGTTACATAATACATATTATGTAGTTGGACAAGACAAAGAAAGGGGCTGTACAGACTTCTTTTGAACACGGATTTGGCTTGTTCAGATGAATTCCGATTACCTCTGTTGTATTTAAAAGTCGTACTCGTAGACCATGCGAACAGTAATGCATGCCCACGTCCCCAACAGGGTTTGAACCTAGGACCCTTCGGTTCCAACGCCAGTTCTTTGTCTATTCAGTTACTTGGGCTGGAGTCCAAAGATCTGTGAGTTTTAAATTTGTCAATGCTTTATATAGTTCTTCGGACGACGACTGCCTTCACTGAACACCGAATTCACCTTGAAATAGTACACCACACTCCCTGGTTTTCAAAGATTCACTAACCGATGTGTGTTCATGACGAAATTTACATTGAATATGATCCAAATCCCGGAAAGACTTATAACATAAATATCGACCTCCAACTCACTGGTGGTTACTGGATAGAAGTTTTAAAGCTGCAATGATAAATCATGGCCACTGGAGTCTTCCATTTCGAAGTGAATTTGACGCTCATTGATGACACTGGTTGTCGACAGCACTATATCATGAATTAACAAAAGTCATTGAATTCTTACCTAAATGAATGAATGGTCAAATAGCTGGTCTGGAAACCCGAAGGTCCTGAGTTCGACCCCTGGTCAAATCGTGGATGAGCACTGCTGCAGAGTCCCAAAATAGGATGAAACAGTTGATGAGTGCTTCCTAGTTTCAAATGATTCTCTAAATGATGTTCATTCGTGACTAATTCTACACTGAAATGTAATTTAATGTAATGATTCTTTTTATAGACACTATTTATATTGGCTGATTTCTTCTTTTCCCTTCATCAGTGAAAAAATTAATACCGCAATTAAATTACTTAAAATATTGTTATACTCCACAACAACGTCAAAGTTTTATTTTCTATGAGTATTTCGCAAATGTAATTTTTACAAACTATTTACAAAAGTTGATTTGTAAGGATTAGATTTGTTTTTACCAGTTTGACCGAGGATTGATATCAGTTAGAGAACAGCTGTCCAGTACTCCCTGGTTTTCAATGGTTCTCTAACTGCTACCAATCCATGGGCAAAGTCGTAAACACAAACTATTTAGTTGAATCTACTTAAAAATTAAATAAATTGTGTCATGAAAGAAGTTCTATTCGATAAGGCAATCAATCTCCTGAGTTTTCCCTTCTCCCATTCCCACCTCTGCTTCTCCCCCTCTCTTTCGCTGTAGGTTACTGTCTTTGATCTCCAATCATTACTGTCGTAGCTAACGGGAAGTGGGTTGTCACTCTTTGAAGCGGGCATATTCTCCTCTTAACTTCTTTAGAATTCAAAACAAGATTTTGAGCGAACAATTGTTTTCGATAACTTCTTCTTCAGGCTCTACAGTTATAAATCCATGAATAATAGGGTACATATAGCCAATAAAGGCAAATGAAAATAATATCAGAAACTGTATTGGGGTGCATGTGTAAGTTGAGGTGATAGTCCATTAGTTAACATAATCAATCAAATGTGTATAGGGTGTATAGTCAGAAAAATGTGATGAAGTGTGAATTAACAATTGGGTGATATAGTGCTGTTTTATAGTCAACAGAATACAAGTGTCATTGGGGTGAGAGAAATGCGATAGCCACAAAATACATACAAACACACATTAACAATGGGGACACTGAATGTGAGGGCTGACCGATAATGTCTAATGATAAAATAAAGAGGCTGAATAGTAAATTGTAATAAGATGTTACAGAGTTGGTAGGCTTAGTGTAAAATCACAAAGGTTGACAAAATTAAGGGTAACAATGAGGTGAAATAAACTGGGTGAAGAAATGGATAATAAAGACATGATATCACAGAATGATAATAATGGTAATAGTAATACGGAAAATTATGATCCTGGTGACCTTATAGTGGGCCAGGGTAGACAGAGAGAGTGAATAAGTTTTTTCTGTACACATAAGTCTGGTCTTTCTCTATTAATCTCTAAAGCCTCAGCTATGGCTAGGAGACGTAATCGTGTGCCTTTGGGGAGGTTGTTTGGTACTCGATACACAACTGTAAATGACTCTTCTACTTTGATGCTGTGCTCGCTATCCACTAGATGAGCCAGGATTGCACTATTTAATGATTTGGTCGCTCTTTTCCCAAGCCAGACCGGGATATGTTCACGGGTGAGTAAAGATAAATTCCTTTGGGTACGACCTATATAACTAGCTCCACAGGAGCAGTTGAATTTATATACACACATTGATGTCGTCATTTTGGGTAATCTATCTTTAATGCACGGTGTCAATATCGGTTTGGTTGAGAAAGTGATATGCAGTTTTGCGGCACTGAAAGTTCTTTCAACAGCTCTCGTTAATCTACGGTTTAATATGTCGCTGGATATATCGCCTTTGAATTGTAAATTTAAGTAAAGTTTTTTCTTACTTACTGTGTCTCGTTTAGTTTTATAAAACAACACTATATCACCCAATTGTTCATTCACACTTCATCACATTTTTCTGACTATACACCCTATACACATTTGATTGATTATGTTAACTAATGGACTATCACCTCAACTTACACATGCACCCCAATACAGTTTCTGATATTATTTTCATTTGCCTTTATTGGCTATATGTACCCTATTATTCATGGATTTATAACTGTAGAGCCTGAAGAAGAAGTTATCGAAAACAATTGTTCGCTCAAAATCTTGTTTTCCCTTCTCCCATTCCCCCCTCTCTTTCTCTCCCTCTCTCCCTCTTAACTTCTTCAGCATTAAAAAAACGTATTAAAAGTGTGTGTTGGGGAAGAATTTGTTGAAATTATCCAATGAGTACTTAAGGAAGAAAAAAACAAATTGAGCGAAGAAATCTATTCCTTCTCAGTTTATTTTCTGAATTGACCAATAGAATTTCAGTGATTTGATTAGCGTAAAATTTTGCTATCTAGAAAATATTTCCACTTACTTATAAATCCATTGGTTATTTCATTCTCCTCTTAAAGTCAACTTTTACCCCATAAAAAACACCTTAATTTCTATTATATGAGATTATCGTACACAGAATAATGAATTCATTTATGATATCATCTCTAATGAATTCGCAAACATCATGTACTAACAATACTAACAGTACTTGTAATACAAATGTTATAGTAAATTTGAATTCGATTCATTCGATGTTCACTGATCAACAGTATGAAAATATTTTAATGAATCATAATAATAGTAATAATAATAATTATAATGATGTCCCTATCAGTAATTTATATCAAAGTATCAATTCTTCAGATTATTTAAAACAAATTGAATGTATTTCATATTATAAAAGTTATTTACATTTATTTTTAACAAAATTGAATCAACAGTATTCAATGTCCAATAGATTGATACTTGATCATTTACCCTGCCATGTAAATAAGAATTCACAAGAATCGGAAAGTATTCATATCAATACGAGAGAAGAATATTTGAATAAAAGTAGGTGAAGTTAGTACATGTGAATGAAGTATTTCAGTGTTGATTTTGATGTGTGATTTTTTACCGCCTGAAATGAAATTTAAAGATCATTTGAGGAATTCAAATATCTTAATTTTCATGAGTGTCATTACTGATTGGTAAAAGCTAATATCAGTGTAGATTTTGTCACAAAGGGAAAGTAGTTAGAGAATTATTGAAAATCAAAGGACATTGGACAGCTGTTCCCTTTTCATTAGTGTACACCAATAGCTTCAGAAGGGATTAGACCCAAGATCTCCAGGTTACAAGCCAAGCTCGTTGAGAATACCTACTATGAAACTATTCTTAACTCCTACAAACCTGGAGTCTGAATAATAATTATTTAACTGCTCGCTAGCGGCTGACTTTAAGATGGATGTCCTGAGGTCCTAACAAGAAGTTTTTGCCGGGGGGATCCACAGTGTCTGTTGCGAAGTGGGTGATCATTTATGCATTCGTTAGTAGTTGAGTTATATCGCAAATTAGTGTATGTTTGAATTCACTGGTATTAGCAAATACAGAAAGCTTGACTGGTGATTAGTTTCAGAACGTAAGGGTATTTTTTTAAAGTAATTTTCCCCTCAGTTATTTAGTGTTTTCTCCCAGTTAACAGGTTATTGTTTATTTCCTGTCATATATTTTCTTCTGTAACAGTCGAACTTTGGAAAATCACTGTAGTCAGTCAGAGAGTGAGTAATGTTAAGTACAGAATGGACCATTACTTAATATTAATATTGGTTATGTATGCATCAGTGATTCAGAGACGGAATACCCACCCGACTACATTTGATATCAGAGCTCGCTTCCTGGTTGACGCATTCCTACCCCTCGCCTAGCCAGCAGTAAGCTTTGAAAAAAGTAAGGTTTGATGTAAAGCTAGAAACCTTACTCCGCAAAAACAAGCAACACCACCGCCTCTGAAACTTCAAATATCAAAACTTAAATGGAAAAAAACATACCATCAAAGTTTGATAACCAGGCATCTCCAGGTGTCACAGGATAACACTATCTGAAGACTCATCCCATCTTGTCATTGTAACCGTAAAACCGACAGTTAACTATTTGTGACATGGTGTCAGATGAATTTTTCAGATTTGTACTGAGAAGCTGTAAAACAATGAAGGCAGTCTAAGGCAAATATGCCGTCTCTTATATTCTTCATGCCGAAAGGAATTCCTAACTGACATACAGTAATAATTGTGTTAAACCTTATGCATTTCATAAGGCCTAGCAGTTTTGAGCTCGATTTCGTATGTTGTTCTGAGGAGTCTCAGATTGGGACAAAACAGCCTTTTGTTGTTTTATGGTATTCTAGTCATTTTGTAGCTAATATTGATTAGCAACAAAGATTATCTTGAATAATAATTTTACAAGGGACTGGTTTTGACTATAAATAAAATTCAGTCAATCTGTATCTTGTATGAGACAGATTGGAATACGTAGAGGTAACAAATCAGAAATATGCGAGAATCGAAAAGGCGAGATACGCCTTCATCCACCTGAAATCAGTTTGGAAATCTTCTACACTCAGCCAGCATTAAGAACAAGATTCGGTTTTTCAACACAATTTTCAAGTCAGTCACTTGGCCAGCGTGTCATGGAAAGGATTTCCAACAACTTATATACTTTCATCAACAGCTGCCTACCTCGCTGGCTCCTTAGTGAAGATCAAACGGCAAGCCAGCCAGAAAGAATTAGCAGGAAGAAACTCTGTCTGGGAAGAAACCAACCAAGAACCGACTGCTCAACATATATGCAGAAGAAAATGGAGATGGGTTGGACACACACTGAGTATACTATTGGATGACATCGCACTCCAGGACCTTGAGTGGAATCCCAATGGGAAGTGACTAGTAGGTCGTCGATGCGAGAGTGACATGGAGGAGATCGTGTGTGTTGGAGGAGGAGATGAGAGATTATGAGCAGTGGTGGACCCAGCTAAAGAGGATGGCAGAAAGCAGGTGTGTTTTTGGAGCCTTCTGTTACACTTAGAACCTAAGGGAATGATTACATGATAATAGATGCTTCTATTTGGTGCAGAATTATTTTATCATTTTCAATTAATATACCTTCTTCATTATATTATTCAATTCAATCTCATACAGCACAGAATACAGGATGTTCGAGTTTCATGAAGTATCTGTTATCATTGAATCCCCATGTAGACACAAAAATGTTTTGAAATACTCTGCCTCTGACAGTTCATTGAAAAATGTTACAGTGATTATTATTACTGTGGAAAACAGAACCTTTTATCTGTAGTCTTTTTAGTTGACTTCATGATTGCCCATATAAGCTTTCATTTCCTCCTTAGAAGATCTCCTACACATCATTCTCGAATCAACGCCCAAATCGTCGTTTCCCATGCAGCTTTCACTCAACGGCCTTACGTGTGATGTCATGCAACAATCTTTTCAGCATATGTCCAATCCATCTCCATCACCTTATGCCTATTTAAATATTTCGAGCCAGAAGAGGAAATCATCGAAAAGGATGTTCTTTGCTCAATTTTTTGTTTTATGCCTATTTGTTGGTTTCTTTTGGTGCCAAGGTTCCTCGTAGTCAGTACTTTACTGAGAATAGTGTTCTTTTCAGAGATTCTGAAATTCTTCTCTTAAGGATATCGCGAGCTAAGTCTCTCTTGTAATCCATTTTCATGTAAAGTTTCTGTTTTGGAACAAGTAATGTTCCGTTTGATATTCTTCTGGATGTATCTTGGTGGGTATCCATTTTAGATAAAGGTTTCTTTAAGAAGATTCAGTTCCGCTTCCACGGTCTCAGAACTGTAGAGATGCGTCGAATCCGAGCTGCAAAGGATTTAATTAGATTTCGTTTTCGTTCAACAGGCACCCGACTGTAGAAACTTATTAGTTAACCGTTCCAAGTAGATTTTCTATGAACTAATCTTCTTTGTCATTTCATCTGAAAATCGCGTTCCCACTTGTTCTCTTCTATTCTTCTTCTTTGAAAACTTACACAAGATTATCCCAATAATCCCCCCCCCTTCCCAGTTAATCAAGTATTTAATTATTTTACACTAATGAAGGTAATCCATAAGAGTGGAATTTAATTTAGACAACCTCACTTTGATACATCATTTGGAAATAAGTCAAACGTGGTGTTTATTAATTTATCTCTCTGATTATGTATGTATACGTATATATATCTGTGAGTGTACACTCCGGTGTGATGTAATACCATTATGTAACGCCATGTTCAAATGAATTCAATCGTTTGAAAAGTATACATAAATCCGTAAAAATAATTCTATAATTAATTGTGTTTCGTTGATGAAAATAATTTACCATGATTACGGTGAACAGTTCATTGATTCTTCTTTTAACCTCTTCAAACAAATCGAAATATATTTTAAACACTAATCATTTATTTTTATTGATAAACTTGAGATGACTTAGCCTATTAGTTTAGACATTCCCATTCCACCTACATCAGCTTGGAAAATTAGAGAGTGGCTCAGTTATCCTTCATACGGTTAATGTAGCTCATTGCCTGCTGCATGAAAAGAAAACAGCTGTGCTTTGAGTGACTGGATTATAACTAGCTAACCCTCAGGCGAGCTCAGGGAACCTGTCTCTTGGAAAAAAACTAAGTATACGTGATAAACTATTTAAAATAACTTATTCTCATGACAAAATGTACACTGATGATCAGTAGCAATAGATGGCACATATTAATAATAATCACTTTATTCCACAACAATAACAATTTACAGAATGGAATTTTCAGCGTTTCTTTTACATATTGCAATGGTTTAGCTGTGTTTATAATTATATAAATGTATAAAATGTTAAAATATTGATAGTTAATAGGAAAAAATAAAAACCTCAACAAAATCACACCATTGCTAGGTCATATAGAATAATAAATAATTAATATGACAAATAACTCATGCAATAATATGCATCATTACATTTTATAGTTTAGTTAATGATTTAAAAGTTGTAAAAGTTCTTTTCTGATATTTGTCTCTTCACACAATACTCGTGCCAAATATGGTACAGTCGAATTTTTATATTTTGTACTACGAGCATAAATGTTTATGAAATTTCTTCTGGTCTTACCCGAAGAGATACAAGGAAACAATTGTGAATAAAGAGGATGTTCACTATCAGACAAGATAACTTTAGCTAAGCGTTTACAAGAATTCATATGCCTATTGACAACAGTGTCAGTTAGGTGAGTCAAAGGCATAGCACTGACCCTACTTAGAGCCTTCAATGTTCTTCGTAGTATTATATGGTCTTTCTTGAGTAGCCCAGGGAAGAATAATGGAGAACAATAAAGGATGATGGGCAAAACACATGAATTAATAAATTGTATGAGAAGAGGTTGGGTTATACCTGAGTGCCTCAACTTCTTTATGTAATAAGTCAGACGGAAAACTTTCTTAGAAACTATAAGAATATGAGACGACCAGCAAAGGTTTGAAGAGAAACTAATGCCAAGATAAGAAACACTTGACTTACTCTCTATCATGGTACCATCAATATTACAACAATCATGAGATTGGATCAATCCATGCATGTCTTTTTTACTTCTCAAGCTGAAATCAACAGTATTATATTTAGTTGGATTTAGTTTAAGACCATTTGAGCCAGACCAATCCTTAACTTCAGCTAGGAAGCCATTCATATGGGAACAATCCGATGTGGAAACTACAGGGACAGAAACGGTCAGATCATCAGCATACTTAATGAAGTTAACTTTAGGTGAGTTCGGAAGATCATGCAAAAAGAAAGAGAAAAGAAAGTACTGCACCTTGAGGCACACCACTTTCAGTTAGCTGAGAAGTGGAGCGCTTTCCAGCCAAAACAGTGGATTAGTTCATATGAATAAGTAGTTGATTACTACTCACATCAACCAGTAGAGCTTATCAGATAAATAAATGTGATTTAAATACCGGACGACCGTTCCACTTGTTTGGAGCCCAACCTCATCAGTGGTGTGCCTCGTTGGATTTTAGCTCAGAGAATTGAATCGGTCCAGAACAGTCGAAATCTCAATAACTACTCGGGGAATTGGTAAACAACACTTTGCAAAAGAAATTTTGGTAATATTTCCCCAGCTACTGTATAACTTGTAAATCATAAATTTTTTTTAGGTATACAATAACACTTAGTGGTTATGACGACTGATTGGCTATAAATTGTTTGATGTCATGAAGTGTCTTTAACTAATATATCCTTATTTTAAGGTTTAGGCTTCATCAAGGATCAATAAATAAGTAAATAAATAAGAGAAGCTTTAAAAATCAAGAAGTAATAAACAGTTACTTCAGCCGAGACTGCAACTCTTCGACAGCTTCCATTCAGGACCATATACATTCTGAATTTCAAAGTCGTTCTGTTGTTAAGAGTTGAGTAAGCTGTCGTTTCCAACTTCCGTCGACTTGTGATGTAATCTCAGCGTCATGCCGTGCTATGGATACGTAATTCTCCTTACACCGACATTTTTCTTAATGTTATCATTGGTATAACATACGAACCTTAGTTACCAATGGTAGACGTTTTTGTATCCTACTAGTTACCATTCTCAGAGTGTATTCTGAAAATAAAGTGAATTTTTAGTGAATATTGCGTCAACTTGAATGTAATCCGACTTTGACTGAAGAGTGACATCTTTATCTGTACATCTGCATCAAAAATAAGCTTAATTAGAAATACTTAGCAAAATTTGGTCAATTTAGGGGGAAGATATAACTTTTATTTCCCTTAATGAAACTGAATTAAGAGAGAAGAACAGCAGTTTGTGCAGAATAAAATAGTACCATCAGTTATTTCGTTGACTTCTCATCAGCTCAGCTGCTTACAGACTAAAGACATTATTAAGTTTATGTATAGAAACGATTTTAACATACTTACTCAAAGGGAGTTCATTTTTAAACAACTTGTATTGTGCAACAACGAAAGTCATGCTTCCTACCTTCTTGGATTATTCAGTGAGTTACATAAAAAATATTGGATTTACAATATGAAACATAAAAATGACGCAAAGTCTCACTTCCTTGACATTGCCATGCACTGCCTGGAAGATGGTAGTACCTAGAGATCAATTTACAGAAAGCCTACATGAAATGGACAAAACTAGCATTTTAATAGTTTTGGTCCAAATAGCTATAAACGAGCCCTAGTCAAGACTCCGTAATATAGAGCTAGGAGAATATGCTCTAGACAGAGATCAGAGGAAGAATTTATGATTTCCGAAAAGATGTTGAAAAATAACAGTTAACCTCAGAGATCAATTAACAAGTATGGGAGATGTGAAGGCTGTAAAGCCAAGCACATCACAGCAGGAGAAAAGCCTGTCGTCATTCAACTTTATTTTGAAGGTGATAGTATTACAAGAATAGTCAACAGAAGATTGAATACCTTAGCAGCCAGAACCTATCCAGCAGCTGAGTTGGTTCCCGTCTGTCGGACAACATGCTCTTTGGTGCAATCGAAATTTGACAGATACCCTTCTCATGTCAAAATAAAATCGTATCTATAACGGAGTTATACTCTACCACAGTCTTCAAGTTTTATACTTCTCATGTTAACCCTAACTGTGGATACAAATTTACGTGTATCTGTAGGAGCAGTTACACTAGGATCACAGAAAGAACGGTACACCGCCGATTTTCTGAACATCTGCCGAAAAGTCTACGTCTCAAGGGAACAAATGCTTTCAACAGTGCCATCTCCAGGCATCTCCTTGATATGGATTATCAGGTGGACTTCACCAGATCGTTCAGAATTGTGAATAGGCAAAAGAGTTCAGTTCTCTTCAAGTTTACCGAAGGAATCTCTATCAAGTGGCTAAAACCCAATTTATGCATTCACAAAGAAGCAGTTATCAATCTTTCCTTTCCTGGTAACTGGATGTTTTCATCCTCTCTTTTGTTTGATTGCATAGCGCCCAAAAATTCTATTGTGTATGATTATTATTGTTTTGGATAAAGTGATTGTTATTAGTGGTACCATCGTATGCATATATTGATTTTTTGTTTAAAAATGAACTTTCTATGTAAGTATGTTAAAATCGTTTCTATACATAAACTTAATAATGTCTTTAGGCTGTAAGCAGCTGAGCTGATGAGAAGCCAGTGAAATAACTGACGGTACTATTTTATTCTGGTTACAAGGCGAGCTGGCCCGTAGACATTTAAGCCACTGGGACCTGATCCATCGGCCAGTCCATGAATTCTAACTTCTGCCAATTCATGATATAGCGCGACCACTTCGAAATGTCTTCTTCGATGAGTTACTGTCTTCACCTTCAGCCTGCTGTAGCCTACTGGTCACGGCTTCCCACTAGAACCCCAGTTCATAATGAAATCCTCCAACCAATCAATCATAGTCTCATGTTTTGCTATTTTTTCGAATTCAAATCTTGAGTGTAATCCAATCAATAAATCAATAACTTTCTTTTGAATATTACAGGTATAAATTCATCTGGAATGGAATCATCCTCGATTGAACACAATGAGTTCATTAATGATTTACCAATCAATCAATTCAAACATCATGATGTTCAATGTTTCAGTGATAAAGAAAATTGTTGTAATAATAATAATAACAACAATAATAATACTTTTCAAGAATTTAAACAAGTCAGCAGATGCAATCAATTAAAGAAATCAAAAAATCATTCTAGAAATCGTACAGCATTCACAGACTATCAGTTAATATGCTTAGAACGTGAATTTAATCAATTAAAATACTTATCACGTATTGATCGAATCCAGTTGGCGCAAAATTTGAATTTAAGTGAAAAACAAGTGAAAATATGGTTTCAGAATCGTCGTGTTCGTTGGCGGAAAAGAAAATCCTTGGAATCGAAGTAAGAGGAAAAACGAATGATGGAAAAAATTATTCGAATTTTTTTCTACAGAAAAGTTTTTCTTGATTTTGTAAAGAACAAAGATTTTTTCAAGAAATATTTTTGTTTATTTTCGTTTTAATAGAATTTTGTAATTTGATTTATATCAATAAATGTTTAAAATACTTTACATTCATATTTTAAAACAAAATCATACCGGGAAATATGATAAGTAGTAGTTGTTAGGATGGCATATTAACAGAGGGATGGTAGTAAATAGGTGAAACTATTCTATATTAGCGGATTTTTTCCATTATTTTCATAGATTTCCTTGGTGTCGTCTAGTTATTGATTTTATGTGCTCACTTAACTATAAAGTAAACGTCTTTCATTTTCTAGACTTCGGAAGGTCTTCGAAAGGAGTACCGTTGAAAAGCACAAATGAATGGGTATTTTTTTTTTAAATTACAAACGCACTTAGGGAAAAATGGCTGTTTTGGAATTAGTTGTGTTCTCTGAACTGGTTTGTTTAATTGCTAAGCCTTCGTCGTCCTTCTGGACAACAACTTCAGCGCAAGTTTTAGCATGAAGTGGATTAAATGGATATTTCAATAGAGTAGTGTAGTATTGTGGATAGACTTTAGTACTGACCGTTAAAGAACAAGACAAGAAGTCTTTATGAAAATTAGTGTTTAGCTTAATAAAATTTCTGTTTTCGGGGAAAGGATAAATAAAAGACAAGAATTTCAAAGGTATAGAAACTGCTTGATCACTAAGATGTCATTATGTAAAGAAAATTTACTCAAGACCATGGTGAGTTGATGATTCAATGATAGGTAGTTTGGTTGCCAACTACACACGTGGTCTGGATTCAATTACCGGCTGACTCATTCATCAGCCTCACTTTACTGGTAGCAAGTCCGGTAAAGACGGAAGGATGGGTTTGACGCTAACAACCCCTAACAACCGCTAGTGAAACTTCAAAGATCTAGGTTGAAGCCCTACGTTCCATTCAGGGTGCAGATAATCATAGCTGGCTAGACTGCTTGGGATAGCGGAATCAAGCTATAATAAAGTAAAAAAATGAAATAAATAATAAATATCGAATAAAACTCATGATAGTATCAGGATTTGATCCGCTAGCCTCGAAACTACTAATTCAGCTGAAGCACAGAACCTTCTTCCTTCTTAATGAGTAAGCGATAAAAACGTGGATAGACTGAGCATCTAATGTAATGACGTTATAAGTAGAGTTACATAACACCTGGTTACATGCCGACCCGTGTTGACTGTAGTAGGATGAAAATCCGACTAGCAGTTGTATCATGTAGATGAGTTGGTAGAGTATTGGAGCTGAGGTTGATAAATGTATTAAAGGGAAATATAGTTATCTGAAGAGGAGGAGATCGATTAATCCCTAAAGCTTCCTTCATCTGTCCGACATTCAACACGTATAGTAACAATAATGCAACACTAGTCCGAGAAATACAGGAGACTGTATTAGGGCAAAATAGAAAGGAGTAGAAATTTGTTGAGCAAATTAAAGAAAAGTCAAGTTAATACTTTAAGATGATTATGTGCAACAAGTTGTCCCAAAAACGTCAACCAATGATGAATACTGTACTACTGACTTTTCTAATATGAACGTAGTGCTTCAAAAGCACATCTCCGTTTTGTCCTGTCCTCTAAAGTCCTATTCAGCTTGCTCCATCACTGCCCATAAACTTTAATCTCCTCCCCATCACACGTTCTCCTGCATATCATCCCCGAACCAACGCTCAACTCGTCGTTTCCCGCTTGAGGTGTGGCCTGGCAAGTGAAGTCACCCAACTGTCTCCTCAGTCTCCATCCGATCCATTTCCATTCTCTTCAAGATATTTGTTGAGAGATAGGTTCTTAATAGGTTCGTTGTCAGAATTTCTTGTCCCTAATTCTTTCTTGTCAGGCATCTGATCTTCAATATTGAGGCAGCGAAGGTGACAGCTGTGTTGATAAAAGTCTGCAGCAGGTTGTTTGAAATACCATACGTGCTTCTTCAAGTTTCAGAGGCATACAGAAGAACTGGCTTAACACTGGACTTAAAATTGAGGAATGGTAAGGGTAAAACAGAAACATATTAGTGTTATGTGTGTGGTAAGTGCACTAACATGGTATTTCTCAAATGGCACTCGAATAGGAAGCGATAGGTTGAGTATCCAAGGCTGATATAAGGATCCTGTGTATAGGAAATGAAAGCTTGTGGGAAGTTATAAGCCATAAATTGTACTCCACACTTTCCTGATACGTTTTTCTCATAAACACTTATTGAAAATGAAGACTGTTGTGCTGATGAAAAACTTGATGTAACTACAGTCTAAATATTTGAATTCAAACTTAGCATTTACACATCAAACATCAAACAGGGGGCAATGAGGAAACAGTCATAAAATGGACTCACACAAAAAACTTGGGGGATCTGGACTTCACCGATGATGATATATGTCTAATTTCCCACAAACTGGAAGATATGCAAGCGAAAAGCAACAAGTTGGAAGAAGAAACACTAAAGATAGGACTTCAGGTGAACACAGAGAAAACAGATGTGGTGATGAAGATTCCTGGGCAACACCACCAACAGCAACAACAACAACAGACAACAATCAGCCAGCATAAATGGGAGGAACCTGAAAGAAACAACCTCCTTTACCCACATAACTGGGAAGCATCGTTTCAACTACAGGCGGAACTGACGAGGATATCAAAGCAAGAATCGGAAAAGCAAGACAAGCTTTCACTACTCTCAATTCTGTGTGGAGATCAACAGCACTCAGCATCAAAAATAAGATCCGGATTTTCAACTCCAATGTGAAGTCAGTCAGTGCTACTATACGGATCAGAGACTTGGCCAGCGCGTCCTAAAGAGCATGTCAAACAAACTACAGACCTTCATTAACAGTTGTCTTCGCTCCATACTACTCAATATCAGATGGCCAGAGAAGATCAGCAACGGGGATCTCTGGGAACGAACCAACCCAGCAGGAACCGATTGTGAAACAAATAGGCAAGAGGAAATGGAGATGGATTGGCGATACTGTGAGAAAACAATGCATCAAGTGACATCACTAGACAAGCCATTGCTCGAGTGGAACCCGAAAGGGAAGCGGTGAGTTGGTCGTCAGTGCAAGGGTGACATGGAGGAGGAGGTCATGTGAAGAGGAGATGAAAACGTGTGGGCAGACTTGGAGCCAGGTGAAGACTCTAGCAGAGATTCGAACGCAACGGAGACGCACGGCTGAAGCCCTATGTTCCTCCAAGAAATTAAAGGAAACAATAATAATAATAAAAGTAAAAATTTTACTTCGTATACACTCATTTTTAGCCTTTCATTGTGCGAGTTAAAATTCAGTAATTGTATGATAACATATTTACTTTGGTTATATAAACATTTTCAAAAATCACAGGTATCTAGATAACAGTTCTGTTCTACGTTGAGACTCTTTAGCAGTGAAGAGTTATGATATTGCAACGGTAGAAGACGAAAGGCTCGGTAAAAGAAACTTTATTTGCAATTTGGTTTGCACCTTATTTTCAACACACCATTTCCATCGGTCTTCCGTGTTGTGATACTTCTCGCTTTCCTTCATATTGTGTGTGTGTGTGTTTCTTTGTGTGCTCCTTTCACGTTTCCCATGTATCTCCACAACGCTGAATAATCTGCATTCTCTGGCATCAAATCTATCTCTCTGTTATTTGATGTTTCTTATGTCGATGAACATCTTTTTATAAGAATATATACTACTGATAAACCTTTTCAGTAGCGCACGCCACACAATATCACCAGTAACTGATTTAAGCATATTCATCATGCATTCATTTGTCTTGAAGTCAGCAATCCATGAAATCCAACTTTTATCAGTTCTTCAATATCAGCGCTTCCATGAACCAATTGGATGTGAAGATGGATACTCAATAATAACATAGGTTATGTATGAAGAACGAATTATAATGAAATCATTAATCAGACTCCTGTAAACTTAATATCTAAGTATTTCAGATAATTATTGTTGACATCAGAAAATAGTACTAAACTGGAACATGTAGTAGTGTGGCGTGTGCTACTGGAAAGATTTATCAGTAGTATGTAAAGAGACGTTCATCAACAGAAAAACATCAAATAGCATGGAGATAGATTTGATGTCAGAGAAAGCAAATGATGCAGAATTGTGGAGATACATGGGAGATGTGAAAGGAAGACGAAGAAACACACACAATATGAAGGAAGGCGATAGGTATCACAGCATGGAAGATCTGTGAAAATTGTGCGTCGAAGTTAAGGTGTACATATTTTGGCTATAATGAGATACCAAATTGCAGATAAACTTTCCTTTACCAAGTCTTGTGTCTTCTACGGCTACAACAGTAAATTAGAAATTTGAAACAGAGACAGAAGTGCTCTATATCTAATTGGTCACAAATGTAACCGAAGTTTCTTTAATCTAGTTCAAACTGTTACTTCACAATAAAAATGTTAACAACTTTATTCATGATAAGGTCATAAGTGAGTAATGTTGAAGGGTTCCAAACTAGATTGATAACAGCTGTCCAGTACCTCTTGTTGCTAAGTAGTTCTCGAAATGATGTCACTTATTAATCTAACTGGAAATTGATCTAATTCCTGCAAACCAACACTTGAAAATTAGTATAGTAATCACTACTGACTGACAACAAGATGAAGTTGCCCCGAGTTCTACTAAGGAGTCTTGGAGTCCAGGTTTAGTACATAAGCAAACACTCGATGATGACACTGACTGATGGTTACGCTATACACTTTATAGACCAGTGAATTCTACCTCGGTGTCGGTGTGTTCACTAGGCTTGCCTGATAATCTTGGGGTTCTAGACTCAATTTATGGTGGGGTAAAATGTCCGTAATGCTGAAGAGTTGCAAATTAGGCCAGTACAGCTATCCAGTACGCCTTGGTTTTTATTGGTCCTGTAAATGGTGTTAATTCGTAACATAACTTGTGACTACAATGCACTCTGTAATTCTGTAGATGTCAGTCAGTAGTAAAATTCTATCCTCTTATTCAGGAATCCTCAACCAACAGTGTTCCAAGTGAACACCACACCATACCAGCTAGCTATCCACAGATTGATCTGTAAAGATTAAGCAACGTTATGTGTTTAGTGCCTAGCCTTGCCACCACGCGAATCCTTTTAGTTAACTATGCTATGTGGTTGTCAAACAAGGTGACTCGCCATCTCAATGCACTTTGAATTAATGTTAGGTTACTGGAAGAAATCAGCAAAACGCCCTGGACATGTGTTCTGTGCCTTTTGACACTTGTCAATAAGGGTTATTAGTTTGCAGTGTACCGTTTATGATTGCAATGTTAATCTAAGCGTATGGACGATTTCAAGTTAGGGTAAGTGTTACAAGTGCCCTTGTGTTGCTTAATTAGTACTTTTAACTCTGCTAGATGCATCGATGGTTCATCAATAACGCAATGCTTCTCAACTGTGTAGACAGTTCAGGTTCAGTTATTGACAGATGCCCTCCTAAATCTCGCCTGGTTTACCAACTAGTAGTCAGTAAGTAAAAGAATGAAAGCTGGACGTAAAGCTAGCCACTGCACTCCACAAAAGAAACAACCTCACCTCTACTAAAACTTCAAAAGCACGAAACTCTCTGTGTTCTACTCGAAACTCAATGAATGAAAAAACAAAAAACTGTTCTAGACAACAATTCACACCACTTTTTTTTCCTTCACGTTCCCCAGTGGAACATAGGGCTTCAAGCTAGTGGCTTGAAGTTTCTGTAACAGTGTTCATTTTACAGGATGGGGTAGCTAGCCTCATGCCCAACCTTTCCTCTTCACCAGCATTATTTCTGGCTTAGCGAGGTAAAGGAGTGCGCCGTCCGGGGATCGAAACCCGGACCATGTGCATGGTCTGCGAGAGTCCTAACCGCTATGCCACCGACGCATTCATATCACTGCTCTACTGTATTTTTTAGCTTCCTGATCAAAGTAACACTATGGTTTCAAAACTTGCACATAATCTGAAATTTTTTACATCAATTGGGAAAATCATTTTATCCATCCTTAGGATCCAAGTAGAAATACACTGCATATAAATGACTGTCTAGTCACTGCACACACACACACACACTCATAGTAACAAAATTTACCCATAGGCATTAGCTATTTATTCTATTTATTTAAGCTAAAATCATCAACCACATTTTTCAGTATGTAACAAAAATTATTCTGTAATCTAATAATTCCCATTGCTGAATATTGTGTTTATTACTCTATAATCTACACCTGTAATATATCAGATTTCAATCACATATATATGGATACTCGTGAAGAAATACACATGTGAGGTGGGGATGTTTCAATTACTACAGCTTATATTCATGATTACTCTTCAAGACAGACATAAAATATTGATTTTTAAGTATTTATCAATTGTCCCACTTACTTTGTTCAAAGATTTCTCTTCTTTATGTTGTTTTGACTGTTCCCTTCTAACGAAATACGACTATCACTGTCATGAACTCCACCACCACCACCACAAGAATAACAAGAATGCTAACAGTAATGAAATTCTTTTGACTAACTTTGCTTTCTCTAGTGTTTTTTTTTTAAATTGATAAATATTTTTCATCAAAGTAAAATTTTTTACCAGGTAAAGAGAGTTTTAATTGAAGAATAAAAAAGTGAAAATTACCAAACTTTCAACATTTTTGAACAATTGAAAAAACATTGAATCATAAAAGGAGAAATGAATCGCTTGAAGAAATGAGTACAAAGGAAAATAATAAGTGGGGGACAAAAAAGGAATCATTCGAGCAATAAATAAATAATAATAATAATAATGTTAATAAATGAATGGATGAACAAATGCGTAGGAGTTGGTGGTGGATGAGTGGGTGGGTGGGTGGAATAGGTAGATGATTGGATGAAATAACTCTCATCTGATTGGTCAGTTATTAAATCACACCTATTCATTCATCTGATCAGCTGTTAATCAGATGTTTTTCACACGTGTTTCCATACAATCAATTTACATAGAAAACAATAATTTTTTTGGTGAAAAGGACTTAAATTTTTAGGGAAAATATGTGAAACGAAAAATATCAGGTTATCAATAATACAATAACTTTTTTTTCTAGTGTTATGAATTATACCTTTGATATTTTATGCAGTTACTATGTCTTTGTAGGGTTTTGCTAAAAGCATATTGTTTACTTATATATACCGAAATAAATAAATAAATAAAGCTTGAGAAATAACAATAGATTGTAAACAAATGAACAAGGAAAAAACGGTAAACAGCTGATTATATTTTGAAAAACTAATACAGACATTATGTGTGTTAACACCTTTAAAAGATGGTTACTGTTTAAGGAAACTGGGTTTTCTTTTCTTTCGAACTTCTACATTTTCATTGTAATGGAATAAACTTTCTTTTAAGCAAAAGGACTGTACATGAAAACACATTGGATGTTGAGTAATTTTCAAGGGAAACCTGACTGATGAATTGGTAAATTTCATGTAACCGGTTCCCTTTAATAGTTTGAAGAGAGAAAGAATGAACATGTTTGCAGGATAATACGAGCTCGTTTTATTTCGTGGATTCTCATCAACTGGTAAATTAATATGCATATTTGAAATTTAATCTAAGTGGTAAATTAGTTTTTTTCTTGCTCAAGAATGCCTACCAGTGTGGCTGAATAAAGGTGTGGTAAAAAACATCGGCAACAGTTCCATATCAGACCAATTAGTTCAAACAAGAGAGTCGTTTTCTATCAGCAATCAAGTATGAAATAGACTGTCAAAAGCTTCTAGGTAGTGAATATATTTTGAAACAGAAGAGGCCATTACAATTCACTCTAACACAATTAGAGGAGCCCTGATTGTCAAAGAAGCACGTCCAGACACTTCACTAACTCGGTCTACTGTAAAAACTTTAATGTTTATAAATTCTGTATCATTTTCCCTAATTTGTCTAATATTCAATTAGGTTGGTTACAGGATTTCATCATGAGCTGACATCAGTTAGAGAACCATTGGAAAACCAGCAGGGACCACTGGACAGTCAGCTGTTTCGTCAGCCCAGTTTGAGATTATGGTTCAGCAGTACGCACCCACTGCTACTGTTTCAACCCGCAATCTTCTGGTTACAAGGTGAGCTAGCTAGCTCACCACCATTAAGCTACTCACTGGGACCCACCCGATCCAATGGGTGGTCGGTGAATTCCAACTTCTGCCAATTCACCACATAGCGCGACCACTAGCCAATGTCTTAGGCGAGTATTTGTCCTCACACCCGAACTGCTGAACCCTAGTGGTCACAACGTCCCACTAGAGAAGTCAGGTAACTACCTAACTAAAAAGGGCCAGTCGCTGGGTGCGTACTGATGAAGAGTACCAAACTAGGCTGACGAAGCAGCTGTCCAGTACACCCAGGTTTTCCAGTGGTTCTCTAACAGAGGTCAGCTCATGATGAAATCCTGTAAACGACGAATCAAATATCTACAAAACAATACTTGAAAATTCAGTTAAGTTTTATACTGACACACATTGTCACTTAAAGATGCTTTTGAATTGCAGTCTGTCAGTGTTATTGATTTAATGATATTTAAAACATTAATATTGTCAATAACGATGATTCTATGATTATTATAAACACCTAACAATAGAAATTGATGAAAAGGAAATTTTTCAAAAAGAATATTCTTTATTCACTAATTAGTCTTTTAAAATTTTTAATGGCCATCGTTAATCAACCAGTATACAATAATTAAAGAAATCTTGTCTAATTAGTAGTATTAACACATCTTATAGAATAGATATATTTCATTATCAAGAGAATAGAGTTGTTTTTGTGTATAATGACTCATATACTTAAATAGCATTACAAATGTTTTTTGAGTATAATACGGTGTTTACAGTTATTCTTCCCATTTTGGCTAGAAATGTCCCGTTTACTATGATGTAATTTAGCCAAGTGGTTTGAAAGCAAAGCTGGTTGAAAGCAATCAAGAGGAAGCACTGGACATAAGTTTCGTTCCCGTTGGTATTCACGGGCAAGACTTATCTGAAACCTAAAAGGAACTGAAGCTCTCTCAGAAGTTCATACCCATGAATCCCTGTGTTGCAGCCATAGATTTAAACAGTGGGATATTCGGGATTATGAATGACCTCTTATAGGAACCAGTCTTTAATTTCAATACTAAGTGGATTCAGTCAGTCAAGTATGCAGTCTGATCACAAAGGTGGCTAACACTACCTACTTCCAATTGACCAGTCAGTTGACTGATTGGTTTGTTAGGCATAAACGTATTTCGGGGCGCTTCTCATTATCATATAAGCTGACTAATTGCTAAGAGTTTGTGGACTACATAACATGCTGTAAGCTTCTTAAACTTTCCAGGTGATTAAGAATTATTATGATAAAAAAACTATGACAGAAGTGAAACAGTGTTCAGTCCCAGGCTAAGTATGTTAGACAGGTATTAATTCACAAATGAGTTGAAGGCTTTTAGTTCGTTTATGGTTTAGATAATTCGAGGACGAACCACTGAAAACTAGCAGGGAGTACCGGAAGACTGTTTCGTTGTTGTTCAGGGCTCTTCAGCACCACGTATGCGTGACCCCGATGTCAGAGGTCGAACCCAGAACCTTCGGGTTACAAGTCGAGCTTTCTGAAACTGGGATGGAACCCAGTATTCCATGAATACTAATTTCTGTCATTTCGCGATAATATAGCACAACCACCAACTATCTGTGGTCGTAGATGAGTATTTGTACTCACACCCAACCGGGTAGATCTCTCTGATCACTATTTCCCACCAGAACTCCAGGTAACCTCGTCTTGTATTCAATCATTGGTAAGGAGTCACTTTGTAGGTTTCCTTTCGATTACTTCCAGCCATCTAGACATACTTTAGGCGTGTATATGTACACCTAATTCTTCAAATCACCAAAAATACCCATTGAGCCATGAAGAAAATAAAAGACAAATTCAGCGAAGAAAATTTTCTTTATTCATGTGTTGGTTTGTAGGGATTTGATTGGTTACAGGACTTCATCATGAGCTGACACTGGTTAGAGAACCTCTGGAAAACCTGGGAGTACTGGACAGCTGTTTCGTCAGCCTAGTTCGGGACTCTTCACAGCACGCATCCATCGGGGTTCGAACTCAGGACCTTGTGGTTACAAGGCGAGCTCGTAAACCATTAAGTCACTTAGTAGGAGATTATATTAGATACATACATGCTTAAGTATAAAAGACTGAATTGGGAGGGGGGTGTTATAAAACTCAAGACTAATAACTTTGAAGAAAATATGAAAGACAATTCAAAGGAGAAAATTTTCTTTATCGACGAAATCATCTTCACAGGCTGTACAGCCGTATTTATATTTACCAAAAATGTATAGTAGTCTATTATTGATTAATAGGGGATGACATAATTGATATAATTACTCAGATGTGGCTTTAAAATTAAAAAATAAAAGTTGTAAATTACGTGGTGCTCAACGGCACAAAGTTAGAAATTGGATAAGGTTAAAATTGTTATTGAGTGAGAATAAAGGTATTTGAGTGTCAATTTAACAAGTGTGAAGAGGGTAAGAAAATGTACAAAAGGAACATGAAAGTGATAATAGTGAATTATTATTAGAGTAAAAGTAAAACTGAAAATTAAAAAAAATTACATTTTTTTTCTTCCTACACAAAAGATAAGTATCGCTTTGATTAGTTTTGGAAATTAGGCAAACACTCACATTTTATTGGACATTAGTTACTATCTAGCGTAATGTGTCTAGTCCTTTGTTTCGTTCAGACTGAATTCTGACAGTCATTTGCAATATGGCCCCCATTCCAGGTGGCTTGGCATCACGGTGCACTTTGAATTGTTGATATATATATATATATTTGCAGGAAAATACAACCTCGTCTCATTTCGTAGATTCTCTTCAACTGCCTACATGCTAAATAAACCAATTGCAAGTTAATTGGTGGATGGTGACTAGCAGTGGAATCCAGGATGCTCATTTCGCCCTTTTCGGGACTCATCAGCTAACTGGATGTACCTGCATTCCGCAGTATGATGATGTTCCCACCGAGTCTCGAACCCAGTGCCGATAGTTTCAAACGCCAAAACGCTCTTCACTGCTAGTCACCATCCACCAATTAACTTCTAATTACATCTCCAGATATAGTCGAAGCATCCGCACAAGAAGCCGACATGACAACCTGAAATCGAGCACTTCGGTCAAATCAATCAACGGGAAAATCTAAAATTGAATTGAATCAATCATAAGTTATAAAATCCTTGAACATACTTTGTACAATGATTCCAAGTTATAAATAGAAAGTATAGGCAACATAATTTCAAAGCAGACAATTATTTAATAGTGTATGGTAATTAGACAAAGGGGCGGAAATTCAATTTCTTTTGGAAGTAAGGATGGATTGATCAGAGATGAAATACAAAATTGAACAACAAAATTAATTTATACATAATATAGTGGAGAGTTCATGAGGGTGGGTGGGGGTGAATCGTGAGGTAAAATTATAAATTAGATAAAATAATTTAAATTAGTAGATTTGGTACCTTAATTATGAGTTCAACTCAGTGAGTGGAAGTCAGGATCAATATTGAGTGGAATATTATGCAACAGAATAAAACACAAAAGCGCACGGACAAAACAATCACGATTACCAGGTAGGATAGTGAGAGATTAGTCACACTATCTTTCTGTATGCATAAGTTTGGTAGAAGTCTTTTGATTGCAATGGCTTCTTTTAACACTAAATAATTATCTATTCAGATAATGTTTATAATTATGTTGCCTATACTTTCTATCTATAACTGTGGAAAAAGTATGTTCAGACACCATTTTGTAACTTATAATTGATTTCAGATGTAGGCAGTTGAAGAGAATCCACGAAATGAGACGAGGTTGTAGTATCCTGAAAATATGTTCGTGCTTTCTTTATTCAAACTAATAAAGGGACCTGGCTGATGCAGCGGTAAAATAGCCGAATCCATTAGCGGAATTGTCTGTTTGGTGAAATGATGTATAGTTATGGCAAAATAGAGAAACGTTCCGGTGAAAGCTCCATTTGTACATATTCTTTTGAACAAAATAAAAGACAGATTCAGCGAAGAAAATTTTCTTTATCGACGAAATCATCTTCAGAGGCTGTACAATCGTATTTATACTTACTTACAGATCACTGAGGAAAGCCTTCTTTATGGCTGAGCTACGTATCAACTTCTACAGCCGACAAATGATCAACGGGTGTGTGAAGGATAAACTGCCGCTTTGGGCCACCTCAATGTGTGTTTATAAATTCACTTGCTCGTGTGGAGCTAGTTATATTGGCCTCACAAAGCGCACGCTTTCCAAACGCATCTCTGAGCATTATCCGGCATGGTTAGCAAGACAATTACTAGCTCAATTCTCGAGCATTTGGTGAACTCAGGCCACGTAGCTCCACCAGAATCGTCTTTCAAGATCATCTACAAAGTGAAGCCAAATAGTACAAAGGGCGTCAGGTTTCGGCTTTTGTGTATGGCTGAGGCTCTAGCAATTCATCAATACAACCCTGAACTCTGTATACAGAAAAAGTTTGTTCAGTCTCTTATTCTACCTTGGTCTTAACCTCTTCACTAATCGTTCCTTGTAAATAAAATATATTTTGATTTTTTCTTTTCATTCTAATTTCACTTTTAGTTAGCTTTTGCTTTAATAATTAATTCACTATTATCACTCTCATATGCTCCTTTTGTATATTTTCACACCCTCTTCACACTTGTTAAATTGACACTCAAATACCTTTATTCTCACTCAATAACAATTTTAACCTTATCCAATTTCTAACTTTGTGCCGTTGAGCACCACGTAATTTACAACTTTTATTTTTTAATTTTAAAGCCACATCTGAGTAATTATATCAATTATGTCATCCCCTATTAATCAATAATAGACTACTATACATTTTTGGTAAATATAAATACGGCTGTACAGCCTGTGAAGATGATTTCGTCGATAAAGAAAATTTTCTTCGCTGAATCTGTCTTTTATTTTGTTCATGACTCAATGGGTATTTTCCGAAATATTCTTTTGATATGTACTTCTTTCGTCTTCCGTTCATGCTTTCATATTGTTTCATTCACAGGGATCGTTTATTCCTCCTATTCACAATGTAATCTGTCGCTTTGATATTCAGTATTGTTGCAGACGACATGATGCACAACATATTACTTGCAAAATCTTGTCAGTAGCATATGCCTCGAGCGCAGTTACCATCTCTCTCAAAACAATAATTTAACACACAAGGGAAGTATTTTTTGAACATGAATTGATGTTAATTATACAACCATTGAAAAAGATGATGGATAACTTGTTAAGTTTTTAATCATACATTGTAATTCTAAATATGACTTCGGGCCTTCATGAATAGCGTACTTTCACTGATTAATGTAAAAGATATACTTCCCCGTCCGGCCGTCTCCATATGCATCTATCAGTTCACCTGCTCTTGTGGAGCAAGGTACGTTGGCAGTAGCCAGTGAACCCCTTCCACACGGACAGGAGAACATATTCCAGCATGATTTTACAAAGCAGAAAAGAAATGTGAGCGAAGCTCTATTCTAGAACACCTGATCAACTCCTGTCACTCTACCAACCCTGACCGTGTAAACTTGCCGTGTTTTCTTCGTTATAGACTTCTAAAGACAGCGGAAGCCTTGAATTTAAGCCAGACCTTTGTGTACAAAAGAAGTATGCACAATCCCTACTTCTGCATGACCGTAGAGGGATAGACGTTTATTTATTTTGTTTATTTAGTTATTCTATGTACCTTTCCCTCATTACTATGATCATTATTATTATTATTATTCTCACTCTGAATTGTTTCCACTTGTCTCACTTGTCATTCTAAATCCAAAATTTATTTTACAGTGTCGAATTTCATCTTATCAAATTTCACACCATGTTATGTAACATTTTATATTCGCCTTCTATTCCCATAATTATGCACTCCTTTCCAACATCTATACATCTTATAAATTATTCTATATATGACATTAATTGTTTTGGTACTTGATATTTAACTATGATTATAATGACAGATACTTTAATTGCATTTCATACTGCTATTATTATTTCATGTATTCACACCTTTGATCTAATTCCCTCACCGGATATAATTTCTTCAAAACCATATATATACGATTGTACAGCTTGATGATAAATTCGTTGAAAGTAGTCTCTTCGCTGAATATTGTGTTCTTAATGTTGGTAAGAGCATGTAGAATAGTTTAACACTTACTAACTTACTGTTATCGATGTAGTAACTTAAGTCTGATGATGAAGTGAAATTTGGATAGCTGTAGGATTAAAACTGGTGGGCACTGATTTGCTAGAATGGAAACTCACCAACAAACCCACGACAGTCAATAAATTTGCCAAGACATCAATTCACTGCATTTATCTCGTGTAGTGCTTCGCTGTATCATGTCAACGAGTGACCCTTAACTGATTGCTTAACATCAGTATGTCATATACCCAGAATGGTATTCCCTTGACAATTCTCGTTTATCATAATTCAGCCAAGATGATAGTCAGGACTATTCTAGTTCGAATCCTTGTTTCGAACTTGGTTTTCATTTCATCTTCAGTTATCGTGCATTCAATCAAAACCGATCTATCGATCCACGGATATATCAATAGTGAGGTTTGTTGTATATGGTTGATTGGTGAATAAATTTACAAGATTTTGTGTACAGGGGTTTGATTGATCTCAAGTTAAATCACAAAAATCACTGAAAGCCAGAGATTGCTCGACAAGTGTTTCATCCCAGTTTGAGACTCTTCATTAGAACAGTCAATCAAATCCTTTCAAACTATCATCTACAAACTAAACTGCTGTTTATCAGTGACTGAATACGGGATGAAGTTGCCTGGATTTCTAGTGAGAAGTGGCCATCGAAGACGTCCAAACTCGTATGCAAGGACAAATACTCATCGATAACAATGGCTAATGGTGGCGTTATTTTTCACAGACCGGTAGAAGTTAGAAGTCATAGACCATTAACCCTCTTACTGCTGGCTGAATGTTCAACTGACTTCCCTGGTTCATACTCCTGAAGACTAACAAACTTGGTCGAAATAACCACCCACTACTTCCACCCGCTCTCTAACTAATGTCTGTTGGTATTCTAACCTAAAGTCTATCAATTAATTTAATTTCATAATTATACTGAAATAAGTTGGTAGTGAATAACTAAAAGTTGGAGATTATTCAAGGTGAAATATAAATAAACAGAGGCGATACACTTCAATGCTTATTTATTCTTTAGTAGTTTCTTCACTGTTTGTCTAATTAAGTTTGGAAAATGCGACAAAAAATTATTCATGTGAAATTGGTCAAAGTAGAAAGGAAAATGCCATTGAGATTTTTCCCCTTTGATGTCACGGATCCGGTTCCTTTAAGTGGATGTATGTAGAAGATGAATTTGTAATGTAAAATTAAGACTGATTAGAATAGAATGGATAAACATGATCGCCTTATTAACATCAATTCTATGGTAGGTATCTACAAGGTGTGTTAAAACAGAGGTAAGAATTGGCTTTGTTTCATACATTTATTCCCCTTAATGAATTTGAACAAAGTAAGAACTACAGTTTCTGAAGAATAAAGTGGTACCATCTTTTATTTCGTTGCCAACTCGTCAGCTGCTTACAGGGCAAAGACATTATTAAATATATCTACAAAAACAATTTTAACATACATGCACAGAGTTCATTTTAAACAAAAATCAATCGATCAATATACGCATACACCAATAATATATATATATGCAATATTAAACACTATTCCGAACAAAAGTAATAGTCATACACCATGGAAACTTTTCAGCATTACGCATTCAGATGAAAGAGAGATGAAAATATCCAGTTACCAGGACAAAGAAAGACTGACAACCGCTTCTTTCTGGACGCACAATTCAGGTTTCAGGCGCTTCATGGAAATGGCTTCAGCAAACTTGAGGAGAATTAAACTCTTTTGCCTATTGATAATTTTGAACAACTTTTCAACGTCCACCTCATGACCCGTGTCAAGGAGATGCCTGGCAATGGCACTGTTTAAAGCATTTGTTCCCTTTAGACATAAGCTTTTTGGTACATGGTCAGCGAATCATGGATATACCCTTCTTTCTGTTCTTCTAATGTAACTGCTCCCGTAGATACATGTAAATTTATATATACAGTTGGAGTTAACATGAGAAGGATATCTATCGATTTTTGATTGCACCAAAGAGCAAGTTGTTTGATAGACGGGGACGAGCTTAGCTGCAGATAAGGCTCTGGCTATTGATGTACTCAGCCTTCTGTTGATCATTGCTGAAATGTTTTCGCCTTTATAATCAAGCTCAAAGTAGATTGGCTTTTTTCCTACTGTGATTTGTTTCTCATTTGTGACTTCAGATTGCTCTTCAACATCTTTTCAAGAAACTCAAATTCTTCCTCTAATTTCTCTATAGAGCATATTCTGCTCGCTCTATAGTACAGAGTCTTGACTAGTCCGCGTTAAAAGCTATTTGGAGAAAACCTGTCAAAATATAAGTATTGTCCTTTCCAAGTAGGCTTTCGATAAATTGACTTCTCAAGAATACCGTCTTCTAGGTGTTGCATGGCAATGTCGAGGAAGTGGAACTTTCCGTCACTTTCATGTTCCATAGTGAACTCAATATTGGTGTGTGCATCATTGAATAATCTGAGTAAGTGTGAAGCATGACTTTCATTGTTGCACACTATAAATGTGTCATCAACATATCGACAGTAGGAAGTTGTTTCATCGATTGCATGCTTCAACTTTATTAATGAGCCTTCTCAGGATATACATTCTTAGATGAAGTATCTCTCAAAGCCTTTATTTAATATTCAATTTTACTATCAGAACAACTTTTCGTCCTTTATTGATATTCGTGTTGAAAATTAGGATCTTCTTATTTCTGTTAAATACTACGGATCTCCATATCGATTTTAGAGTGATGAACGTTTATCTTGCTTTCCCGGTTTAATCCTAGCTGATTTTGACATTATCATCCGAGGTTAGGTAAGTGAAACAGATGATTTGCTTTAGATTTCTCTCAACGATTGTGAATAGTGCTTGTGTTTGTTGTTGTTAGAAGTCAAGCATTTTCATCATCTCTGTTTTATCTGTGTTCAGCTGAATTCTTGCTCTGGCCACCTTTTATGTCAACTTATTTATTTGCTCTCAGAAGTCTTACAGTCATTACAGTTGCAGTTATTTAGCAGCTGAAATTATGAGAAAATAATTTTGCAACCTAAAATTCCAAATCCAGAAATCTTTTACGTAGTATACAGGTTACTCCTGTCTTTCTGTCTCCTAAATAAGCATCAAGAACTGAGTTTACGCTTCCAAAGTACGTGGATATGTGTGTGTGTGATCATAGTAACTGCGTTTTTTCTTAAGCTTTTACATTAACCTTTAACTGACCATGTTGAAATCACTGATTGCTAACCAACTTTTCAAATGAGTGGTCACCATTTCCACTTATAAACATTCTTAGCCAAGATCATAGATTGTGATCTGTGGTAAATTAAGGTAATATGTAAAAATGACTAATAATAAGTTGCAATTCAAAAGACTGACTGAAGATTTAAATAGATAGATTATAGTGTTATTAACACAAGTTTTTGCGATACATATCTTCGCTGTTATTTTAACCAACTGCTTGCCTAAATAGATACCATGTAATTGAGATAAATGATAAGAATAAAGATAATTAAAATAATGCACTGAAGAGATAGGGTTAGAGTGGATGAATTACAAAAGTTTTAAAGATCATTAAATAAATGTACCGTTACTAGAAACTACTTGTTATCTATATGATTATATCAACCTAAAATGCATAAACATTGGAGTGCCAACTAAATATCTGAAGCAGCTTTTATTGAGATGCACGCTTAATGTGTAGTTTAGGTCATTTACAATCCAAGGGATGGAGTCACCATGGGATCTCCATTAGGACCTTTCTTAGAGGACATCCTCATGGCCAGCTTAGCGAGTGGTTCATTGAAAGAAACAATCCAGGTTTCGCAAATGTATAAGCTATATATTGATAATACTTTCATTATTTGTAACGACAGCTGTTCAACTTCTGAGCTTCTTGAGGAATTTAATGGTTCTTACTCATTTATGCCTTTCACTATCGAAGAAGAGTAGAATTACACATTTCAATTCTTAAACGTGAGGCTAGATGGAAGAAAGGATTGCACGTTAAAAAGGTTGATTTATCGAAAGCCAACATTTACAGGTCAGTACACTAACTTCAACAGTTGGTTACCTATAGGTAGGAAGAGAAATCTTATCCGTTCTCTATGCTCCAGAATTTGATAAATTTACTCTGTAGATTTGGTCAACATGGACTCAGAAAACATTTGCACAACTCTCTCAAATAATGGATATCCTAGAAGGTTTATTGACAGATATATCAAGAAAGGAACCGTTATTAGCCAAATCATAATGCCAAAGAAAACACTGCTTATGAGCTACGCAAATTGCTATTTCTATGCACAAAGAATATTCAATTCCGATTCAATAATCAGCTGTACCGGCAGATTGACGGGGTGGCTATGGGTTCACCTCTGGGTCCTGTTCTTGCTGACATATTCATGGCTCATCTTGAACAGACTCAAATGAAAGAAGAAAGAACCACCTATTACTGCAGATATGTCGACGACACGTTTGTGGTCTGCAATGATATAGAACACGCGTCCACAATGTTTGAGAAACTCAATGCGGCCCATCCCAACATTGCATTCACAATTGACTACGAAAGAAACAACCAGTTCCATTTCCTAGATGTCAACATAAAAAGAAGAAACGATGGGACGATTCAAAAATCCGTCTACAGGAAAGAAACTTGGACTGGACAATACTTAAATTATCACAGCTTTTGCCCAACCAGTTACAAACGAGGTCTAGTAAAAACGCTCTTCAGCAGAGCCAAAGAAATATGTTCAGAAGACAAGATTGAAGAAGAACTTGCAATCATCGAAAAGAACCTTATCGAGAATGGATATCCTCGAAAGTTCATATTAAAGTATAGAAATGAAGAAGTACACAAACCGAAACCTGACACTGTTGAAAAGAAATCAGTCTTCATCTGCCTAGCGTACAAAGGGGAAGACGTATCTACAAGAACACAAAAAAGAATCACAGGTGCATTAAAAAGAACGTTTCTAGCCGCCAAACTGATCCTGTTTCACAACACTGTGTGCTCGTTAACCCAGTCAAAAGTAGATGAGTACCCTACTCACGTCAACTCCAACTGCATTTACCAATTCACGTGCACCTGCGGAAGCAAGTACATAGGAAGGACTGAGAGGACAGCATCTACTAGATTTTCTGAGCACATCCCTAAGAGTCTCCGTACAAAAGGAAGAAAAGTGTTATCGAGTGCAATCGCCAGACATTTAATTGACACAGGACACACAGTAGAAATCAGCCAAGCCTTCAAAATAATCAATACACAAAGAAACCCACGGCTACTTCGCTTCGCAGAAGCCATTGCTATCAAGAGATTTCGACCAGACTTCTGTATACAGAAAGATAATATGATTAATCTTTCACTACCTTGGTAACCCTACATCTATTTTATTTTTGTTTTGCCTTTCTGTCAGTATGCCTGTGTGTTTGTCTTGTTACGTAACATTCTATTCAATTTTGACCTTCAAGTTTCTAAATCTACCTAATTGTTTGTCTGTTTAAGTTAAAAATGTTACTTCACTACTCACCCCTACCCTCTTAAACTTTCCACCACAAGATGTGTAAATTCACTCTGTTCTCTGACCCTGACCCTGTAATATGCCTCTAACCAATCTGTGTTGTTTTCCAAAAGAAATCTGAGCTCTTACCCCTCTTATCTAATTCCATTATATATAATTAGTTGTTTTTGACACCGAATAACCTGTCTACCTACATCAAATTCTGGAATTATATTCCTTATGCCTTCCATCTGTAACTCAAAGTAATTATGAAAAACTATGTTCCACAACTTTCTTGAAACCTATAATTTGATTTTGTTTAGGATGTATGCAGTTGATGAGAATCCACGGAATAAAACGAGCTCGTATTATCCTGCAAACATCTTCGTTCTTCCTCTCTTCACACTGCTTATGAGTTTGGCGTTCAAAGGCGACACTGTTACTGAAGTTATTAAAAGTCATTTATCTAAATCTATTAAACACTGTTTTTATGCAGCTGACTTACATTTGGTATTTACCAGCCGAAATATGATTACACAATGCGTTAAGGATAAACTGCCCCTTATGTCCACCTCTATGTGCATACACTCATTCACATGCTCATGTGAAGCTGACTACACTCGACGTTGTAAGCATATTCTGCGTAAACGCGTAGCTGAACAGCACCCGGTTTGGTTAATGGAAAGTGAGCATAGGACGACGAAGTCTTCAGTTTGTGGACACATTCTAGAGTCAGGTCATTCAGCCCGCCACACGTGAAACATCCTTTAAAGTTATTCACAGGACCAAATCAAACCACCCTGGAAGCATACGTTTCCTCCACTGATGCATTGCGGAAGCTCTGGCTATACACAGACAGTAACCTAAATTATGTGTTCAAACATATTTTGTTAAACCACTTTCTTTACCTTAGTCATAGTTATGTCCTTTCATTTTATTTTTATTATATCACTTGAATTCATTCCACTTCAATTCACCTTCACCGTCTTTACTGTCAATTTTTTACATAACACGACCTACAATTTTAAAATCTTTATACCAGTTCACTTGTTTAATAATCTTTAAAAGTTTTATAATTCATCCACGTTAACTATACTCGCTTAATAATTTAGATAGCTGGTCAAGATCTGATACTATTGCATTCCATTCCTTTTAGAATTGAGATTCACAGTTGGTAATGTTTATGCCAGTTGTACAACTGTTCGACTAGACTTCTCGGTGCATTCTATCTGTGATTTTTTGTCCAATGTAGTTCACAACCCATATTATTATTATTCATCCCTTGAGTTACGAGTGGAACGCAGGGCCTCAGAAGCAAACCACTATTTCACTCTCTTCTCTATGGTCATTTTAAGCTTTCATTTCCTCCTAATGCCATCTCCACCAACATAACTGTCGAACCTACACCCGAATAATAATCTCCCACTCAGATTTTACTTGATGACCGATCTGAAGCAATGATGACACCCAACGGCCTTTTTAGTGTAGGTGTCCAATCGATCTCTACTATCTTCTGAAGATTTGTTGGAGGGCAGGTTCTTGGTTCATTCGCTGTCAGAATTTCTTGGACATTTAACCTTCAGTTTCGAGCTAAGGTAGCACATTAACAGGAATACGAAACACCCACGGAGTGCATCAACCCTGCTAGTTAGATACAGTTCTTAAGTTTAAATTAAATGTCTTTTAATCATGATAGTGTTATTTCATATCTAACTGCACTTTTATATGATAAATCTTACAGCATTTGGGTGCTTAAATAGTATCATCAAATTTAAGAGAAAATACATTGAATATATTTTTAATTAAGCATTTGTAATGAATGTCTCCTGAAGTATATTGTTTGTTGATATTTAGTAAATCCTATCATTCTCGACTGAATTGAGTCTACGCAGTTTTAGGATTAGAACCAGCGGCCTCTAGTTATTGGTTCATTTTATTTGACCTTCACTCGTTCTGTTGATTTTTGACTAGATCTTAAGCTGTATCTGCTGTTATTGTTGTTGTTGATAGTAGATTGTCCGTTATCTTACATACATAAAGTAATTTGAAGTGGTTACAGATGATAAGTTAATTTGCATTTCTTCAAGTGCCACCACCCCTGGTGGCCCAAGTGGCTTTGTGGATAACTTTTTGAAATTCGAAACTAAGGGTGATGAGTACGAGTAGTAAGGTAGGCACTATCACTCACTGTAGATGCCTCAAGACAGCAATAGGTTATATCAGTAATACCTAAACAATACACTAGGAAATTGAGCAGTCCGAAAATCTCATTGGTACGAAATACGAGAAATGGTTAACTAGACACAACTACCAAATACCTGAGAATCAACAAGAATACTCCCAACAATTATTATAGTTTTATATTGTTCCCTTGGGTTCTGAGTGGGTTTGCACAACATATCTCCACTTTCTTCTACTTTCTACTATCCTCTTTAGCTGGGCCCACGATTGCACATTATCTCTCATTTCTTTCTTGGACGATCTCCTCCATGTCGCCCGAAGTAAACACGCTGGTTGTTTCCCATTGGGGTTCCACTCGAGTGATGGCCTGGCACGCGGTGTCACTCAATGGTCTCCTCAATGCGTATCCAGTCCATCTCTATTCTCTCCCATATACTTGTTGAACGACATGTTCTTGGTTGGTTTGTTCTCATAGATTCTTGTTCCTGATTCTTTATGCCCAGGCGTCTGATCTTCAGTATGGAGCCAGCAAAATAGGCAACTTTTGATAAAATTCTGCAGTAGCCTGTTGGGAATGCTTTTCGTGGGGCATTGGCCAAGTTTCTGACCCGTCTAGAACGACTGACTGACTTCACATTTGTGTTAAAAACTCGAATCTCGTTATTTATGCTTAGGTGGACTGCAGAAGATTTCCAAACTGGTTTCAGGTTGATGAAGGCATATCTTAACTTTTCGATTCTAACTTTGACATCTTCATCTATTCCGACTACCTGCAGTTGAAACAGTACTTCCTAGATAAGTGAAAAAGTAACCTCTGTCGAATTTATTTCGTTGATGGTGACTGGTGCTCATTGTTTTTGTTGTTGTTGCGATTCGATGATTATCTTCATTGCTTCCATCTTCTGTGTGTTCACCCAGAGTCCTGCTTTCGCTGCCACACTCTTCAACCAGTTTGTTGGTTTTCGCCTGTAAGTCTTCGGGTTTGTGTGACATCAGACACAAATCATCCACACTCAAAATCTAGATCTTCCAGATTCTTCTTATCGGTCCTGAGTATTCGTGTCTTCTCTCTTTTCACGGTCAGTTGTAATATCCAATCCACCACAATTGGGGATATCATCCATGAAAGTAGGCAACCTTTTCATACACCTGTCTTCTTTTCAAGAACTTCTCTGATCTTTCTGTTGTGGACCACTTGACACGTGGCACTGCATATACATGTTGAAGTAGGTTGATAAAGGTTTGCCTTAATGTACTTACTCCGCAGTCAGCGCTGTTGAAGGTTTATTCAAAGTCTGTGAAGTTGAGGTAGAGTTTTTACTACCGTTCTATCCTCTGATGATGCGTAGCGTTGCAAATGATCTGCATACAGTGAACCCATCTTCTATGCTTCTGAGGGAATTCCGTTTGGCCCTGCTGCCTTCTTGACTTTGTGTTCAGCAGGCTGGTCGCATCCTCACTTGAGCAGCACTTAGATGAAATATATCTAGTTTGTGGTGCGTCTCTCAAGAGAAATCCACGTTGCTTTCAGTATATCCTCGTGCTTGTATACAAAGCCTCCAATCACCAAATCATAAAAAGTGCAGCAGCCTATGCGGAGTTCTCACTTCTAGTTCCTTCCTCCCAGAGCCTTTCGATCCATGATGAGTTCTCTTCCTATATTATCTGCTTGCAGGTCATCTTGCATTCATATCGCCCACTCGGGATATTGTCCATTACTGTTTATAGTTGTCTATAAAAATTTCCCTTCTTCTCTTATTCCGGGTTGTTTGTAGCATTGTCCGTAACATTGCATAATAATTGTTAACTTCCTTCCTTCCTCCCTTCTGAGTTGAATCCTGCTGTCATTATCCAGTGGGAGGAGATTTGTTCCCACTGTATTAGAGCTCTGGTTGCTATTGGTGACATCATGATAGCCACTCACTGCCTCAGTGTTCTCGTGGTTGTCGTCTAAGTGACCAGAGTGGAGTAGATTACTGCCTGTCAAGTTGACAATTTTGACAGTCCACATCCATTCCATCTACTGTCACAGATTCCCAACACTTCTACGGTATGTCTTCTCATTTCTTTGGCTAGCTGGGAAGGCTTCCCAGTCTCGTGTACAGACATCCTACTTCCCTATTCTTATTTCCGCTTTCATCAAAAGGAGACAAAACGGATAAGTGACTTCGCGAAGGGTTTCATCAGCCCACATTATTCCGTCTTTCCTATTCCAGGAAATAATAAGTTTATTTCTTATATTTCTGTTGTATGTTGCATTTTCTGTAGCAGTTTGATTGATTTTCCAATGTAGGGTGGCTAGCCCCCCTCCCAATCCTCCTTCTTTCCCCTGTCTAGGTCCAGTTAGAATACCAGCGAGCTAGTAAATCAGGCGAGGTTTTTCCCAACAAAATAGGGTCGATATTCTCTCCACAACAATAAAATGGAAAAACAGTCGTTTCAAGGACTCATTCCGCAGTGCAACCTTGAGTTCAGTCAAACAAAATATCGAGAACGATAAATTATCATGTTACTATCAACAGTCCAACATTACCCAATAGTAAAGTGGAGTATCAAGAGTAAGACTCAACCAAAATCACAGAGAGACAATAAGTATAAAAACGAAAAGAGATTGTTACTTTTGGAAATAATGATATTCAGTGGTAAGCATTTAGCGTTTGTAAAATTTTGGAAATATCCTGATAAATATCAGAGTAGATGAAGGAATTAGCCTTGCAGTTCAACTCGTATGGCATCAGGGCTGTAATCTGGAAATTACTTTTGGTTTTGTATCATAAGCCAAACCATCATTGTATGATTAAGAAATTACTGGTTATTTCATTGACTACTATAAGTAGACACTTAATATGCATCTAAAAAGTTGGGATAAGCTGAACTGTATACATTTTTTGTTTTTGAGATAGTAGAAGAAGAATAATGATCAGGCATTAAATTTTCATGGGATTCTATGGGGTAAGATACTTAGTGACACGGCGTGTGAAAAACGAACTGCCTAGGCTAGCTAGTTCTTGTTGTTTTCAGGATTTCATCATCAGCTGACATCAGTGAGAGAATCAATGGAAAACCTGGGAGTACTGAACAGTTGTTTCACCCCAGTTTAGGACTCTTCAGTAATACGATGACTATCCTTTCAGGTTTTCTGATGAATGTCTAACTGATTTCATCTCACAATGAAATCCTGAAACCGGTCAAATCTCTGCTTACCAACACTTGACTAGTTCTTGTTGTGTTTACTACGACAATGAAAAAGAGTACAGGTAAATAATGCAGACCTAGACTATTGTGAACTGGATAAAATTCTGAACATCCTACTGTAGGATACCTTGACAGTAATCTTTCATTCTATATGTAAATCGCTTATTGGAAAAGAAATCTCAGAATATTGAATGTGATTGATTCTATCTTATAAGAGGCATTCCTACTGATAAAACAAATTGATTCCCGACTAATAATGACATACATCTGTAAAATCTGAAACAGAGGTGATCCGAAAGATTGTTCTCGACTCGCTGACTAGTATTTTTTAACAAATAACTTCATTGCTTCTTTTTTATTTAATACGTGAGAAACGAAATAGTTTCTTTTCTATGATCTACTGAAAAATGGCAGCAATTTGTTATAGATAACAGTGACTCATGTGACGTACCTCTGACGCTGGCAGACTGCTTAAAACTTAGGCTGCCAAAAACTTTCATCTCTCTATTGTATATATTTTCTCTCGTTCCGTTTGTTTTAATCAATTTGGATACAACCTCTAATGCTTCTGATTCGTAAGTTCCTAATAAACTTGAGGAAAGGCCTGATTGTGGATGGCAACGTATTCCAACACATGTGATAACTGTTCTTCAGTTATTTATTTGGGTCTCAAAATGTACTTCTCAACATCTTACAATTAACTTTTAACCAGATATTGTGGATTTCCTGAAGGAGACAAAGCAGATACATCATAATGGAATGGTTTGTGCTTCAGATAAGAGACTATTGTGTCACAGGATATGTTGTCAAGTAATATTTTACTTGAAGATATTGTAAGAAGGGAAAATATCATGCAGTAAACTCCTCTGAAAACTCTGTACATTTTATTAATACTTTCGAGAATAAAGATGTTATTACTGTTTTTGATATTATTAGTTGGATACAATTCACATCTATGATTAATCCCCATCCAGATATTGATGAACTGCGTGTTTTGTTTTCATGTTCAATTCACAACATCCAGTAAGGCTTACGAGCCACTTCAGTGTGATCGAAATACTTGTTTGGGTCCGAGCTCGTTAACAATGAACGTGATTTATCTCAGTTCAAACCAAGCGAATTCTGGCTAGCTACTTAGACAAAATGGTAAAACATTTTGTCAAATTCTCAATCTTTATCAAATTAATCTGCGATTTACAATTTACACAAGTTGAGGTGAATTGCAAAATATTGTGATTTGAACAATTTTGATTTTTAGAAGAGACTTTAACCTCAATATATTTGGAATTGCCAATATTGTGAGGTTCTCCTGAATGATTGCTGTTGGAAAATTCGTTTTAAATTTTAATATATACTTACACTACTTATTTCCTTTTAAGTAGCACAAATAGCAGAATAAAATTTGGGTATAGATTGCATTGTATGACCAACACGTCAACTGTGAGAAAAAGAAACCACTTAACATCTGCCAATTCATAATGCTTACAGCTAATTAACTGACGGTCTGCTTAAAATGCATACGAAGAAATATTGACAGCAACCTTTGAATCTGATTTGCCTCAAGAGGAACACAAGTCCATCATGCCTAATTTATAAGGTCGAGAAAGATTGACTGAATATACACGTGGCAATTAAATAGAAAAAAAATAGCCGTGCTTATCAGTATCACTAGATTGAGTTTTAGGAATTTCTCTTGAATAAACCGGATGCCAAATGAAGGCATATTGGTTTCGTTAGCATTTTTTGCAAATGAACTTACTGTTTTAAAATAACCACTGATTCAGTGTATAGATACACTAAGTTTTTATAGTATTGAACATTGACAGTAGATTTATTCTTCAAGATTATCATCATAGGAATAAAGAAGGACTACATGTTATCAGTGGTTTAACCATTCTATGTCTTAGAATTTAGACTTTGCAGTACATAAAATTCATTATGTAAGTAAGTCTACATCAGTTCATTGCGATTACTTCCAACTGGCTTCACGACTGTCCACAAGCATTGGTTTCCTCTTCACACCATCTTCTCCTTGTCACCTTCAAATGTCCATCTCGTCATTTCTCACTCAGTGTTATGGCGTGTGATATCACCCAGCCATCCTCCCAATGTATACCTAACTGACCTCCATTTTCTTCGGAATATTTATTCGACAATAAGTTAATGGATAGTTTGTTCCGCAATTAGAGTTCCTTGGTGGGATATTCTTTAAAACCAGCTAATCTTTGGTAGTGACCTAAAGGAACAGATGTTGATGGAACTCTTAAGTCTGTCGAAAAGTGCTTTTTGTAACGCATACTCCAAGTTTCCGAACCATATTGAAGCAGTCACTTGACACTATACATTTATTTCCCTTTATGAATTTGAATAAAGCAAGAACAACAGTGATTTGTGCAGAATAATTTGGTACAATCATTTATTTCGTTGGCTCTTCATCAGCAGCTTACAACCTAAATAAATTATTATTACGTTCATGTACAGAAAAGTTTTAACCTACTTGCAAATTTTGCATGATATCAGTTGACAGGAGGTTCCGCAATTAGTGAACAGTACTCAGAAAATTACGCTTACATAGTTTTCACACAGGCAGTTCAACTTTAAACAAAGTAAATGTATGCATACAATGGCAAAGGAGTCATGTAATAAAGACGAGAGGTGCGTAAGATGATGAGTGATTAATAAGTTAGGTAACAATGTACTGAGTTCATCTGAAATCAGAGAAACAACAGACAAGCAAAATTACTCTATATTAAAGCCGGGATGGTTTGATGTTAAAGCCAAAGATTACGTAATCAAATGAAAGAGAGAATAAAGACATCCGGTTACCGGAATGGGCAAGTAAAGACTACTAACTGCTTCTTTCTGAGCACATAAATCTGGTTCCAAGAGTTTTATAGAAATTGCTTCGGCAGACTTGAGGAGAATCGAGCTCCTTTGTCCATTGATAATTTTAAAGTATTTTGCGATTCTTACCCGATGGCGCATATCAAGGAGATGTCCGATAATGGCACTGTTGTAAGCGTTTGTTCCCTTGGGACATAGGCTTTTCGGTGAATGTTCAAAAAAATCGGAGGTGTGTGCTTCTTTCTGTTCTCCCAATGTAACTACTCCCACAGGTTAGTATTAGTATTGTGAAGTGGGTATCTTGTTCCTAGTGCTAAGTATTGTGGATCTTTAGACTGATTTCAGATTAATAGAAGTCTGTCTTACTTTCCTAATCCTCTCTGTCCCTGAAATCCACATCCATTCAGCCGTCTGTAGGTGAAATAATGGTGCCTTATTCAGGTAACTGAAAGAGAAGACTTCATTTACATTCCTATCGTTGGTGGTGATTGGTATTTTGTTGCTGATATTGGACTGATTTCTTCATCACTTCCATCATCTCCACGTTCACCTAGAATCCTGTCGTCTCTGTATATTCTGTCGACTTTTTGACTTTCTCTTCGATATTTTTAGGTTCATACGGCATGTGTTGTATAGTAGAGTCATGAAAGGTACATTATTGTCCTTTTTTTATATCATTATAATGTGAGCGAAACTTCTGCTAAACTGGGATTTTAGTTGGCAAAGAATATTGTGTATATTTGAAAAGAAGATGAAATCTAAATATCTGTGATTCTGTTCATTGAGCACAAATATATGCAGGTCCCTTTGAGTCAAGAGTTTTTCTTACTACCTTTTGAGTTAAATGTTTACTTCTCCTAAACTGATTCGTTAGCTTATCAATGTATTCCCTTCCATCCTGCAGTCATAAGAAGGTATTGAACAGAACCTTGACTAAAGAAGATAAAAGCCCTATGTAAATGTATGTTGATAGGAAGAACGAGATCCTATTTACCTGCACTGGAGTATCATATCGAAATGTTAGATGCACTGAGATTCAGTAGGGCTTTAAGACAGATTTCATGATGAAGAGACACCGATCACGAACTTATCGTGAGGATAATCAGAGTTCGCATGTCAAAACCGCCCACACTTTCTCCTTTTAAAAAACATCTCGACCTAAACCTACATTTCGATGGAGACTCATCATCAAAAATCCTGAGAAACCGCCTGTCCCGCTCACTGAAGAAAACCTTCTTCGAGGATGAACTTCGAATAACCTTCTTTACCACACCATTGATTCGTATGAACGCAAAGGACAAACTACTACTGTTAGCCAGCCTCATAGCTGTGCATCTACCTATTCACCTGCTCGTGTGGAGCTAGGTATGCCTACCGTACCCAGAATTAGCTATCCAAACGTTTCATCGAACACTTACCCTCATGGTTTTATGAAGGAGAAAATAAGTCCCCCACCCTCGAGGCTCTATTCTGGAACACTTGATGGAATCTGGACACCAAGCGAACCCACAAAGTAACTTGAAAGTCATCTACGGAATACTTTGGAATCTTCCTAAAAGAGTACGAATCAAACTTCTTCAAACCGCAGAAGCAATGGTGATTCACATGTTAAAACCCGAACTCTGCATACAAAAGGAGTTTGTTTAGTCATTAAATCTACAGTGGACCTGATCTAGCTTCACACCAAATACGTAATTTTTGTTTCGTCTTTTTCTCGTTTGTTTGATTCTTAATTGTGCAATATTTTCTTCCCCCGGCCCTTATTAAATCTCTGCTCTTTATTACCACTACTGTTGACTTTTGTTCAATTTTAATTTTAGTTGAGATCTACACAACTTCGTCAATTAGATTTTTTAAAAATTTCCTTCACGTTCCCCAGTGGAACATAGGGCTTCAAGCTAGTGGCTTGAAGTTTCTGTAGCAGTGTTTGTTTTACGGGATGTGGCTGCTAGCTTCATGCCCTACCTTTCCTCTTCACCAGCATTATTTCTGGTTTAGCGAGGTAAAGGAGCGCGTCGGCTGGGTATCGTACCCCAGACCAAGCGCATGGTCGGCGAGCGTCCAAACCACTATGCCACCGATTACGTCACTCAATTTGCTTATTTAATCTTACATTAGTTTCTAACCCTTTAACAAAATGTTTTATCCATAATTTACAATTCTGATGATGAATCTTTGGGAATATTCATTTTGTTGTTAAGAAAATTTGCTATATATATATACGAATTTACAGCTTGAGAATGATACGGACGAAAAGAGTAACTCTTCGCTAAACACCTTCTCTTTTATATCACTCAATGGGGATTTATAAGTTGGAAATTAATTCACTACTCATTGCTAAATGATTGCTGGATGGACATACTGGAGTTCTAATGAGACGTTGTGACTGGTGCGTATGACCCACCACTAACTCTGAAAAGTTATGTATACCGTGGATTAATAGGAATTAAAACTCTGAACATATTGTATTCCGACCCAGCAAATGAATGATAATGTGCTCTACTCGTGGACTTAAGTTCCTGTTTCTAATCTCTCGTAGTTCTTTTATGTATCAGAAGCTGAAAATTTGCAATTATAAAGGAAATGGCTACCAAGTTCACCTTAAATTTGAGTGGTTCCAAAACTGATTTAGGTTAATATTGTAATCTCTTTTTTGATATCATGCAGGAGTTCATAGTACTTTCTGTCCTCCTGCCAAAACAACAAAATCAGAAACACTGGACAGCTGTTTCGTCAACCCACTTTAGGACACTGGTCCAGCAGTACGCACCCACAGACAGAGTTCGAAACTACGACCTTCTCGTTACAAGGCAAGCTAGCTCGTAGACATATTAATCACCCACTCACTGAGACCCACCCAATCCAATAGCAAGTCCATGAATTTTAACTTCTGCCAATTCATGACATGAAGCAACCACTTCGCAATGTCTTCTTCTATGAGTTACTACCTCACCTTCTACCTGCTTACCCTATTGGTCTACGGGTTCGCCTTGTAACCAGAAATTCCTGCGTTCGAACCCTGGAAGTGAGTGCGTACTGCTGAAGCAGATTCCCAAACTACGCTGACGAAACAACTGTCTGTCTGTCTGTCCAGTACTCCCAGTTGTTTTTCCAATGGTTCTCTAACTGATTTCAGCTTATGGTGAAATCTTCCAACCACCCAATCAAACAAAAATCCCTACAAAACCAATACTTTAGAATCGGAAACAATTACGGATTTATAGATAGCTTGAAAACGTCAGATTTCCTCTCAGTAGTACTGTATAATAATTGGCAGATCACACTGTATACTACTGACTAATATGAGTAGTCTGAAACCACTTACTAGCCAGATTGACATTATTTCTAAATAAAAAGAAAAGGATATTGGGTTAAAAATGGTATGCAAAATCTTGTTCACTACCTCCGACAAAAAAAATTCCAAAGAAGAATCTAATCTATACGACAGTGTAATGACTGACAGGTACGTCGCAATGGTAGTAAACATATTTGTACAGTTCCATTTGGAAGTGAATACGTTTTCTTGAATAAATTAAATCATGTCAATCATAATTTAATTTTCTTTTTCTCAAATTCAAAAGGTAAATGAATTAGTCAGTGCATTTGGAACCGATGTAGGTTCTGGAGGATAACTATGAGTTAAGATTAACTATTTAATTCCTAAGGTGAATACAACCCCATATCAATGTTCATTTCATTCAGGTATTGGTTTGTAGGGATTTGGTTGATTGGTTACAGGATTTCATCATGAGCTGACATTGGTTAGAGAACCATTGGAAAACCTGGGAGTACTGGACAGCTGTTTCGTCATAGTTTGGGAGTCTTCATCAGAACGCACCCACCGGGGTTCGAACCCAGGACCTTGTGCGTTGTGAAGTCGTGACCAGTAGGGTGCAGCCGGTCGGGTGTGAGGACAAATACTTGCCGAAGATATTGGCTAGCGGTTGCGCTATATCGTGAATTGGCAGAAGTTAGAATTCATGGGCCATTGGATCGGGTCCCAGTAGCTTAATGGTATACGAGCTCGCCTTGTAACCAGAAGGTCCTGAGTTTGAACCCCGGTGGGTGCATACTGATGAAGACTCCCAAACTATGATGAAACAGCTGTCCAGTATTCCCAGGTTTTCCAATGGTTCTCTAACTAATGTCAGCTCATGAATAAATCCTGTAACCAATGTTCATTTCAGTTTGATATTCAACATTTGCAGTCGATTGTTATAAGGCAATGGACCTCTGTTTTGTGCATGTTAACACTGATTCATCAAAAAAACAGCCAGAAACAGTATCGTATACTTTTGACCCTAGAGGCCTAAGCACTAAACTAGTTAGAATATATAACAAGGTTTTCTGATCACTGATTACTTCTACATTATAATATATAATTACACCTCACTATTTTATTTTTACTATTATTATCCCCTTGGGTTCCGAGTGGAACATAGGACTTCAGTAATATATCTCCACTTCCTTCTATTTTCTGCCATTCTCGTCAGCTGGCTAGCTCCACAATTGCCCAAATTCTCTCATCTCTTCCTCACATGATTTCCTTCATGTCACCCTTACACTGACGACCCACTCGTCGCTTCCCATTCAGATTTCACTCAGGCGATGGCCTGCTGTGAGCGCTATGTCATTCAGCTGCCCCCTCAATGTATGCCCGATCTATCTCCATTTTATTTTACATACTTGTTGAGCAATTGGCTGTTGGTTGGTTTGTTCCGCTGCAGATTTCCTTGTTGCTGATTTTTTCTCGCTGGTCATTTGATCTTCACTATGGAGCCAGTGAAGACAGCTGTTGATGAAAGTCTTCAGTGGTCCTTTGGAAATCCTTTTCCTGACATGCACTGCGAGTTTCTGACCCGTATACGAGGACCGACTTGACATTGGTGTTGAAAATCCGAATCTTGTTCCTTGTGCTGAATGCGGAAGATTTCTAAATTTGTTTCAGTTTGATGAAGGCGGATCTTGGCTTTCCGATTCTGAATGGCTTTGACGTCTTCATCCGTTCCACCCGCCTGTAGTTGAAACGATGCTTCCTAGATAAGTGAAGGAGGCAAGCTCTGTTAAATCTCTCCTGTTGATGGTGATTTGTGCTGGTTGTTGTTGCTGCTGCCATTGACTGGTCATCTTCATCACCTCCGTCTTCTCTGTGTTTACCTGTAGTCCTGTTTTCGCTTGCAAGTCTTTGAGTTTGTGTGACGTTAGACACATATCATCTGCGAAATCCAGATCTTCTGGAGTCTTGTTGTCGGTGGTCGAGCGTATTCCTAACTCCTCGCCCCCAATAATCTGATGTATAATCCAGTCCACCACAAATAAAAATATCGTCGGTGGTAATAGGCAACGTTATCCTACTCCTTTATTCACTTTGAATACCTCGCTGAGTTTTCTGGTGTGGATCAACTCACACGTGGCATTGTCATACAGCTGTTGAATGAGGTCCACAAAGAATTGACGTACACCGCAGTGTTGAAGTAGTCTCCAGATTACTTCTTGGTCAACGCTGTCGAAGGCTTTTTCGCTCAGTATAGTACGCTTCACTATTGAATTATTAAGTTCATTGAACGGTATACACACATCAAGTTGATAGACGCTACAGTGGTCATACTGGTAAAGATTCAGTGATCACTTTTTCAAACATACTGTAATCTTTTACTTTTATTATACTGCAATCCTCTTCATGACTAAATTTAACCATGTATTTACATGATTTTGTATTCAAAAATTAATAAGCCATACAGCCAATGATGCATCTATAAATATTTATCATTACAATAATAGCCACTTATACAATGGATACATTTTCACGTAGAATAACAGATTAGTAAAAAGGAACCGATATTTCAACAAAGACTGGGCGTTTTGACCCAACATAACCCAATAAAGGGAAATGCGAATTACTTAAAAAAAAGACACTAACCGAAATCCGTTGCACAAACTGCGGCTCTACCAACCCAGAGACCTATTAAATAACGTTTTGTCATTTGAAAAGATGGACACTGGGTTTGAGTCTATGTAGAAATACATATCATCACTCATTAGAAGTGCGGGCTCATCCAGATAGTGATTTCAGTGTAGGTTTTGTTGTAAACCAAGATCAATTTTTGATCGGTAGAGACTTGTTTCACTTAGAGTTACATTACAAACTGATCTTACTTAGAGAACCATTTTAAACTAGCAAGGAGTACTGGACAGTTGTAGCTGCTTAGTTTGGGGCTCTTCAGTAGCATGCACCTATAAACTTACCATAGATCCAACCTAGGACCATCATTTTACAAGGCGAGCTTAATGACCATTGAGTTCCTGGGGCTAAATCCAGTGACTCATTAATTCTAATTTCTATCAATTCACAAGCGAAATCAATTGAGGTCCTTGAAACCAACAATCGGCAATTATTCTAGTATTCATTGGGGACTGACTATACAGGATCAACTTGTCTGAATTTCTAGTGGGGTCTGCCAGGCTGAGTATGAGGATAGATAGTAGCCGATGACACTATCCAACCGTTACACTATATGTGATGAATTGTCCGAAGTTAAAATTGATAAGCTATTGGATTTTGTCCCAGTGGTTGAACTGTCAACAATCCCTTTAACCTGAAGGTTCTGGGTGGGATTTATGGTGAGGTCGTGAGTGCTTACTGATAAGGAGTCTCAAACTAGGACATAATAGCTGCCCAGTATTCCAATTTAATTTGTGGATAGTGGCAAGCAGTGAAATCCAGGATGCGCATTTCATCCTATTTGGGACTCGTCATCTAGATGCACCTGTATTTCCTAGTGAGTGGTGATGTTCCCACCGAGGCTCGAACCCAGTGCCCATAGTTTCAAACGCCAAAGCGTTACCCTCTAGACCACTCGGGCCACGAGAGCCAGTATTCCATTCTGGTTTTCAATAGTCCTCTAACTGAGGTCAATTCGTGATCAAATTCGACATTCAACTTCAGTTATAGAAGGATTTAAAGCCAAGGAACACTAGGCTACTGTTTCTTCATAGTTTACGACTCTTCAGAACTTACGTCAACACAGATTTTTGGTGACGTAATCCATATTGAAATTAACCAAATCCTAAATTATTCCTAAATATTTATCACATTCTGAAATACAATTTTACGCATTTAGTAATACCCTGAGTGGTAATCAGTTTACTCCTCAAAACACCTGAGTATCAAACAAAGAGTGTTAACTTAAGTAGTCTGACTATATCACTTACACATTCAAAATAGAAGACTTGAAATTCATTGGGAGCAAAGAGTTTCTTTTGCTGATTTTAAATATTAGAATCTATCAATATCCCTCATCTATGACTTCACAATGCTGGTGTTCCAGGGAGCAGCTGAGTCCGTATCACTCAGCATCAAAACGCTGGACCTTCCACTTTATTGATTTTTCTTCCTTTTTGTATATGGACAACCTCGATAAGTTAGCAGGTACACTGTACTTTTCAATTTTTAAGACGCGGCTGTAGAAATTTCTCTCTTGTTCGCTCACTCTATTCTTCATCGCCCTTTCTGTCATCCAATATTAGATAAGAATAAACTATGCAGGTAGTGTAGGCGTGATTACTAATCAATACTATACTCATAATCTTTTTGATATTGACCGATGACATATATAGGCCGCAATTTCACTAAGAATACTTGATAATTAAGCCAAACTAATGAATGCAAATCACTTTTAAATTTTTTTATTTCTGACATTTGTTTTCATCATACTACTCATCATATGATCATACATTATGCCTTTATCAAAAAAATGTAAAAAGAGATGTCTATAGAAAGGTTAAAAAATGTAATCTTTTTAGTTGAGCGCAGTTTAAAAGCATAATTTAAAAGTGGCGAACGAGTTAAGCTATTGAACTATTGAACAACAATGATTAATGTTAATTGATAAAGGGTTGATTTCAAAAAAATACCTTTTGATTTAAACAATTATTTCTAGAATAGATGTATACATAAATTTATTTCTAAAACTATTTAATTTAAATGACTATTCGAATTATTTAGAATGTATATATATATACATATATATGTATATATAAATTACCCAAATATTTGAATTCGAAGCATTTCAGAGTATTAATTTATAGTTATGAGATAAATTGTAAGTTATTTCTAATATCTGAATTTATATTGAATTTATTTTTTCAAGTATTGGTTCTATGGGGATTGTATTTGATTGGTTGGACGACTTCATCATGAGCTGACATCAGTTAGAGAACCATCGGAAACTAGCTGGGAGTACTGGACAGACAGCTGTTTCGTCAGCCTAGTTTGAGACTCCGGTTTAGCAGTACGCACCTACCCCACCGAAAGAGTTCGAACCCACGATTTTCTGGTTACAAGGCAAGCTAACCACTCGCAGACACGCACCCGATCCAATGGCCAGACCATGAATTTTGACTTCTGCCAATTCATGACATGAAGCGACCACTTCGAAATGTCTTCTTCGATGAGGAGCTGTCCTCACCTTTAACCTGCTCTACCCTACTGCTGCTCACGGCTTTCCACTAGAACCCCAGGTTAACTGTCTGAATAGTGCCAGTCGCTAGTGATCATCAGACCAATTTTCAGGTATTGGTTTGTAAGGATTTTGTTTGATTGGTTGGAGGGTTCCGTCATGAGCTGACATTAATTACCTTGGATTATTGATTATAAGCAACCAAAAGTTTGGTAATTATGTCGTCTGAACTTGCACAAATGATATAGACAGACAAATACACGATTAATAATGTTGTAGTAATAACAGAAATCTAAAGGAGCCACTTATTCCATTTTTGCCTAAACAGCATCAATTCAACTATAGGCGGTATAGATAAGGAAGTCACAGCCAACTAGGATGAAGTTGGGAAAGTAAAGTAGACATCGGTTACTCTGAAGTCAATCCATAGATCTACAGCACCTAATGTTCAACACAAGAAGAAAAATGTGGATTCCCAACACTAATGTCAAAGTACTGTATACACTGAAAACATTTCAAGAAGGCTACTGCAGATTTTCATTAGCAGCTGCCTACTTCGCAGCCTTGACACTGACAATTAAATAATCAGAAAGGATGAGCAACAGTGAAGTGAACCATCCGAGAACGTCTTCTCTAACAAATAAGCTGAAGGAACTGGTGGTGGACTGGACATGCACAGGGGAAACGACTGATTGACATCACATGGCAATCCCACCCTCGAGTGGAACTCGACTTTAAAATGATGAGTTGGGTGTGGATCCGAGGGTGAAATGGAGGATTTAGTGTCAGGAAGAGAACAGAGCATATCAAAAATCATGGAATCAGTTGAAGCAGACTGCAGACAACAGTTTAGAGTAGCAATCTGATGATGTTCTACTGTAGAGCCAGGAGAATAATGGTAGTAATAATGATATGAATTCCTAGGTAAAATTCAATTTCAGAGTGCATGGTCTTATTTAATTTTTCAGTAGCTAATTGACAACCAGTATGAAATTCATGATAATAATAATTATTATCCCCTTGAGTTCTTAGTGGAACATAGGGCTTCAACTACACGTCTCCACTTTCTTCTGTCTTCTGCTGTACTTTTCACCTGCATCCATATTAGTCCTTCAGTTTTTGAGTGTTGAACTTGCATTGTGGCCTATCCCCAGCTATCCTCGAGGCTTTTAGCTTCACCTTGAAAGTCCCTTGTACTAGATAGAGGTCTGAACCCACATCTGCTCCTCTCCTCGACCTTGTGTCCAGTAGGCTCCATCTCCATTTTCTTGAGATTGAAATGAAGTCTATCTGGTTTTTGGTGTGTCCATCTGGTGAAATCCATCTCGCCTTGTGTATATCCCTGTGTTTGAACACACGCTGCTACCAATCACCAAATCATTGAAGGCGCAGAAGTCTGAGAAGAGTTCACCATTTTCGTTCATTTCACCGAGGGCCTCACGACCCATGGTGAGTTCTCTTCCTGTATTGTCTCCTCCCACTTTCGCATTCATATCACCCATCAGGATTTTGATATCGCTCTTTGGGACATTGTCCATTACTGTTTGTAGTTGACTGTAGAAATCCTCCTTCTTACCTGTTCTGAGACGTTTGTAGGCGCATAGCATTGAATGATTGTAACCTTTTTTCCTTTTGAGTTGAACCTGGCTGTCATTATCCTGGAGGAGATTGGTTCCCACTGCATGAGAGCTTTGGCTGCTGTTGGGGACACCATGATGGCTACTCCCTCGGTGTGCTCGTGATCGTCCTCTGGGTGACCGGAGTAGATTATTGTCTCTCCAGTTGGTAGTTGGCTCCTTCCGCATCCATTCCATCTGCTCTCGCAGATTCCTAACACTTCTATTTTATATCTCCTCATTTCTGCGGCTACCTGAGCAGCCTTTCCAGTTTCGTACATTGTACGAATATTCCACGTCCCCATCCTTATTTTTGCCTTCATCGAAAGAAGGCACATCGGCTGACTGGCTTCCCGAAGGCTTTCACCAGTCTGCGTCATTTCACTTCCCCGATTCCAGCGAAAAATAAGGTTATTGTTTGTATTTTTAGAATTTTTTATATATTTGTGCGTTGAAGTTTTAGTAGCGATTTCGTTAAGTTTTGGGGGTGGAGTTCCTAGCATCACGCCCCGACCCTCCCTCTTTATCCGGGCTTGGGACCGGCTAGAAAACTAGTGAACTAGTAATCTAGGAGAGGTTAGGTGACCATTATTGACTTAACATACTACACATTGGTTATTTGATGCATATATATATATATATAAACCCATTCAGTGAAAGATATCCACGTGTTTCAAAGACAAATGCTTTCATTAGATGTCATCTCTCCATTCACAAGCATCCTACTGACCGAGAAAATATGCCTCATCTGTGACTTCATGGAAACCAACAACCTAGAAGTTCCTCTTCCCATCAAGTAGTTGAGGGAATTATTTCTCAAATGTACGTTTAATATCCAATCCAAATTCAGTGAACAATTCTACGTGCAAAAAGATGGTGTAGCTATGGCGTCTTATCTCGGTCCACTGCTAACTGACTGCTTCATAGCGAGTCTTGAAAACAACATCATAGATCCACCGATCAGTCAACTGCACCTACGTAAGGGATACGTAGATCATGCGTTCATAATTTGTGATCGAAAAGTTAATTTAGGGTATCTCTTCAAAACCTCCAACGCGGCACAATCATCAATAAAATCCAACTTAGAACATGAATCGAACATGGCATTTCCATTCCTCTACGTACCACTTACCAGAAGACAAGCCTGCACAATCCAAAGAACAATATATCGCAATCCAATATGGATGGGGCAATTCATTAACTGCCAGAGCTTCGTCCTACTGGTCCGAAGGTAAAACCTACTACGTACATTATGTTCAAGGATTAGAAAAATCTATTTAGAAGACACAATAGATAATGAGTTAAATTCATTACCTGAAACCCTACTAGAGGACATGTATCCACCAAGATTTATAGGCAAAAACATGAAAGAGGACTCTCTATTGCCAGAAATCGCAACTGCTCCTAAGAAAACTCTCTTCATGAACCTGGAGGTGACATTGAGGCAGAAATTCTTAGAAACCGTCTTTCTAAGTGTCTGAAGATGACATTTCAAGCAGCCACCTTACTCATCACATTCCCCAGCAGACAATTTATCCAATCTGACATTAAGGAAGGTGGGTTCGCGCGCGCTCCTTGAATTCGACGTGCTTTTTCCTCTCTAACCGGAAAATACCTATTTTGTGAATTATCCGCTTGGGAAACCTGATCCCCTAGCCGGTGAATAAAATTCAACCATTACTTACATATTGAATCTCTGTGTGGTAAGTCCAGCTGTCTCGAACTACTACCAAAGCTTCAGGTGTTACTTTTGTAGCAGCACCTTCCTCACTCGTTGAGATAAACAAGACTTGTTGGTCTACCATGTGATTGCTGTGAAGCCGATCATCCAGAAAGCACTAGGTAAAGTCGAAAACCTTTTATTTTCCTTGTCTTGTACTTTTTCAGTCTTATTTTTATTCTTGCGGGTAGATACTGTTGCACTCTTATTCTTATATAGCATAAGTTTTAGTGATTGTTAATAAGGCTGTCGAAGTAGCCTTAGAAAAGGCACTAAAACATCATACTCTGTAGTCACAAGGGCTTCAGCCAGAGAAGGCAAAAACCCAGAGACACCAACCCCTTCCCGCATACCGATCCTAAAGACTCGTGTAGGTCTCATCTGTCCTGATACTACGCCTTCATTGCCACAGTCTAGTACTGAAACGGCACAGGAAATACTAGGGGGACAGGATACTACACCTGCATCAACTGAAAGCCAGTGTGTGAAACACAGCAAACCTAAAAGGAAACGTTCAAGACGTCATAAGACCTCGAAGGCGTCATCAAGTAAGGAAGACGAATATCAGGCGTGCAGTATCATAGTTTCTAAAACTGACTCAGCGTTTGAATGCAATTTTCGCAAACGATGGGTGCACTGCCGTCTTGACAAAGAGGTGCCGAAAGCATACTACGAGTTTATGAGAAATAACCTTGCCCGTGGTTTTGGTGCATCTTTCCACTTTGTCGCCCTGGCATAGTCCCACATAGCGTGTCTGCGGATAGCAGAAACAACACGCCGCTCTTGTGTCCCAACACAGTCTTATGCAGCTCCCCACCTGCTAACATCACACTGCCAAAACTTGGCACAGACAGTAAGAAGGACACTCCAGTCCTACTGACTGAAAATGCCAATCCTCACAAGGTGAAGATTCACAAGGTTGGACCCACAACATCAATGGGAGATAGAATTAGAAAAGCTCCACTTGCATCCACAAGCATGTTTGGCAACACAACAAAGGCTGGCCAGAACCTGATGAAGCCTAAAGTTGCTGACGCTGCAAAGGAATACAAGAAGCCAAAGGCCAAACCTAAGTCTGAGGTTAATCGGTCTAATTCTCTTATCCTCTTCAACGTACCTGTGGGCAAGGATAGCTTGCTTGAACAGCGGGCCCTGTTTGATCAGGAACAGTGGTCCAACCTGTGCAGTAAATTGTGCAGGCTGTACAGGGGTGTCCACACGCCTCAGGGTAAGCCACCCCCATTAAGGGTTACACTGGACTCTGCCGAAGAGGCCGAAAAAGTACTATTGGTGGCTCAGGTACTAGCCATCGACAGAAGTTCGAGCATAAGGGTGAGACAAGACAGAACATAGGCTATCAGACAAATGGTGAGGGAGTCACCGGAACTGATGCCTTCTACCTCTATGGTGGTAGACGGTGTTCCGGAGCTGGAAACGGGCACTGCTTGTGAAAAACACATGCATGACCTACAGCAATGGAGATGGCTGTCATCTCAGATGGCCCTTGGCGCTTCTGGAGCCATCTCCATTTCTCGACTGCCTCGCCCCGCTCATCCCACACTGATTAGCTCTCCAAAGCTGCTAAGTGTCACGCTCAACTCCCCGGAGCAGTTGGCCATAGCACTTCAAGGTGGTATGAAACCAAGGGAAAAATGGGAGGACACATCCGATGCTGCGAAAGCAGACCTCGAACCATAAGGAGGCAGCAAGCTAAGGCTTTAATACGTCCTCAAGCTTCAGTGACACTAGAGCGATGCAGTTCTGAGAATAACAGTCTGTGTCACTCAAGTGTCTTGCCTAAATCCATGGAAAATAACCACAGCGGGCCGGTTCCATCGGAATCGGCCAACTAGTCCCAACATTAAGTCCCCTACCAACAGACAGCTTCACGTCAACTACCCCACAACACGCTGAGGTTGTAAGACTCACTGTCAGCTGCCTACAAAGCAGTGTGAGGGGGCTGGGAGGAAAAATAGGTGAACTCCGAAATATCCAAGCACACCTACAACTGAAAATGATCATTCTCACCGAAACATGGCTAACCCCCACTATCGCCGATAGTGAAATCAGTATAGTTGATATGGTTCTGGTCAGGAGATACAGGGATAATAAGGAAGGAGGGTGAGTTGCTATATACTTTGACAGGCAACTTAAATGTGTGCGCGTAACGGACCCACCACTTATTGAACTCCCAGACTCCATATGATGTCATTTCACCGTAGGCCACACCAAGCATTTATTTGGTGGCATCTACCTATCTCCCACCTGTGGGGCAGAGGACAATAAGCTACTGCTCAGCACTATCACAGGGATACGAGACTTGGGCTATGACCAAATCACCATTGCTGGAGATTTCAATGCCCCATCACTGGACCTTTGCTCGGGGTATGCTAGGGGAGAATTTGGCCGAAATCTACTGCAAACTATTCGAAACACGGGACTGACTGAGAACGTTGGAGACGACACTAGGTGAGGCCCTAGTGGAAAGTCGTCAAAACTAGACTACATTCTAACTAGCGACCAACTCCTCGTCGAAAAGGTCCAGATCATGACTCCTCTAAAAAGTAGTGACCATGTAGTCATAGGTTTCGATCTCATTCTGCGTGAGCATCTTCAGTGGGACGCTACGCGCCCATGTCTGTCTTAAAGCAAGGCTGATTATGCTGAAATGCGGAGGCTGTTGTCTGACGCAGACTAGCCCTTCACGTTCCCCAGTGGAACATAGGGCTTCAAGCTAGTGGCTTGAAGTTTCTGTAGCAGTGTTTATTTTTACAGGATGGGGTTGCTAGCCTAATGCCCAACCTTTCCTCCTCACCAGCATTATTTCTGGCTTAGTGAGGTAAAGGAGTGTGTCGGCCGGGGAACGAACCCCTGGCCATGTGCATGGTCGGCAAGCGTCCTAACTGCTATGCCACCGACGCACTTAGACCGACCACGATGCATAACTGGAACTCAGGAACCGGTGCAATGCAAGAGTCAGGAGGGACAGGGGGTCATTCCAGGCTAAGCTGGCTAAAAAACTCCTAGCAAACCCAAAAATTTGTACCGATTCATGTCGGAAAGAAAACCAACCAACCAGGGGGCATGCGCCTTAGTAGGCCCAAACGGTCAATATCTCACTAGTCTGGAGATGGCGGAAACATTCAGTTTAGCCTTCGCCAAACAGATAAACAGCAATGTGGGTATTACCGTTACGGACCAAAATGGTGGCACCACTGTTTCACAGGAGGAAGACCTAGTGGCTACTCTCCAAATAAACCCCGCAATAGTACTAAGAAAGCTATAGCGACTCACACCTGGGAAGTTCCCAGGTTGTGACGACATCAGACCATCTGTTCTGAAACAGTGCGCCGAAGCTCTCTGTAGGTCCTTATGCTACTTGTTCCAACACTCCATGGAATCGGGGAAACTGTCAAGGGAATGGAAAAGAAGCATCCTTTCTCCAATCTTCAAGGGTGGGGATAGGCAAAATTCCACCAGTTATAAACCAGTAGCTCTACTCCCAGTGGTATCAAAAGTACTGGAAAGTATTATTGACGATCACATCAGATACTATCTCGATAGGTCTAATATACTCTATGAAGCTCAACGCGGTTTCAAGAAAGGGAGATCCTGCGTTATTAACTTACTATCAGCTTGAGATGACTGGACATCATGCTGGGATATGAATGTTCCAGTCCATGTGGTATTCCTAGACTTTGAGAAGGCATTTGACACAGTTCACCATGACCTTTTCCTACATAAAATAAGCCAGGCAGGTATAGTTAAGCCACTTCTGTCATGGTTGAAGGACTACCTAGCTGAAAGGCAATTTTGCACCAAGGTCAATCGAGTCCGATCATCTTGGCACAGCTCGTCATTAGAAGAGTCACAGGGTTCTGTCCTAGGACCACTGATGTTTTTGATTTTTATCAATGATCTGCCATGCCGTCTAAGCTGCCCAACTCTTCTAAACGCTGACGACGTGAAGATATGGAGGGCGATAAAGTGCCCGGAGGACTCAGATAGGCTACAGGAAGATCTAAACCTTCTGGAAGACTGGGCGGCGGTCAGTGGCATGACTTTCAACCTGAAAAAGTGCAAAGTAGTGAAGTTACGCACCTGTAGACTGCAGAATACAAGTTACACCCTGTGCAATGAAAGCTTGTCCTGCACAACGTCGGAACGTGACTTAGGTCTAGTTCTAACGGAGAAAATGGACACAAGCGTAAATTACACGGGGGATGTAGCGAGGGCATATGCGGTCATACACTTTACACACAGACAGTTAGGTGCACTCACTCCTGAGCTCTTTCTAAGGTTGTACAAAACATACGTCAGACCACACCTTGAAGTGCATAATATTATTGCACCCCCACTGCTTAGAAGAGACGCCAACCTCTTGGAAAGAGTCCAACGACGGGCAACAAAAGGAGTGGTTGGTCTCCGAAATAAACCATATGATGAAAGGCTGAAGAAATTAAGCCTATTCACACTTAGCTACCGTCGTCTTAGGGGGATTTAATTACTGCCTACAAAATAACAAATGACCAGAATCACCCAAACAAAGGTGTTCTGCCATTGAGTAGGTATAGGCTCCCTCGTGGAAATCCTAGAAGGATAGCTCATCAGAGGGCAAGGACCCGGGTGCGCTCCCACTTCTTTTCCCTGCGGGTTTGCCGTCCCTGGAATTCCTTACCGGCAGATGTAGCTATGGCACCGTCTGTGGACGCCTTTAAGCGAAGGCTGGACAACCATGCAGCGACACAAGGACTGCATCCAAATGGCCTATCCCCTTAAAATCGCATTCACCATTCAAGGGTAGACAATTAAACTTGTCGTTTTACTTCTTCACATTCTCTCCCGTCTTACTCTCCTGACAACTTTAACTACACCTATTATTACTATTATCATTATTACCGGTATATATATATTATTCACATTATTCTTCAAATTTAATCAGCTGACTGTTGTTACGTTTTCTTATTCTTTTTCTGTCTGTTAGTCTGAATAACTTCACTAATTATATCTATTATTATTATCTCTTTTCTTTTGATGACGATACCGGAGGACTAACTGGTGAAAGGATCAACTCCATTCACAGTAGTAACAGTCTTAACACACCTCATACTACAAACCACATATAATTAATCCCTGCACTACTCCTTTTGGAGTTAACCAAAGCTACGACAGTCCAGTGGCGGGACGAGCTACGCAGAAGTTTACCGAAGATCAGGAACCTATACCTCACAATCAAGAGGCGAGCACAAAGAAATCAAATTGGTTTATACTAGCTCGTAAAAACGATATTGGATATTGGAAGGATAAGATACTTGCTCGTGTGGATCAGAGTATATTGGCCGTACGCAACGTCAAGTTCGAAAACGTATTCTAGGACATTGGCCGGCTCGGCTTACAGGCCAGAGGAGAAAAGAAGAATAGTAGCAGTTCCATCCTCAAACACCCGTCAACTCTGGACATCAAGCAACCCCACATGAATGCTTCACAGTGCTACACAGTTCCTTAATATCGTACGAAAGGACTTCGAATACGCCATCTGTACACAGCTGAATCATTGGCTATTAAGGATATGAAACCGGACCTCTGCATTCTAAAGCATCACATACATTCCCTTGCTCTATCGTGGCCAGAGTAACGTTCTCACTATAATTTGCTTCCTTTTATTATATAAGTTTACTATTATTAATCTCATCACTCTGTTACTATTTACTAGTAACATTGCGTTTTCTTACCGACTTTATATAAAAACACTTTATCGTCTTTCCACTAGTTCCTGTCCACTCCACACAATAATACTGACTAGTCATTTTCTCACACTTATTGCGTCATAGCGACTTCTGCCCCTTTTCTAAGTTCCAGTTAGTCACCCCTTCTAGATCACACCTTACATTGGGTAATGCATTTTTCGAGGATAAATTCGTTAAACATAATTACGATTGTACAGCAGCTTATGAAAATGAATCGTCGAAAAGAAAATTTCCTTCGCTGCTTATGTCTCATATATATATGTGTATATATATATGCATAGCTGTTTATCGATGGAAATAAGGTCAGTACCACGAAGACAACGTGATTACTTACCTTTCTATAATTACTGTCATACCACTCATTCTTTACATTTGGAATGGACCTCAGTCCTACACCCACACGGCCGTACAACTTCTCACATGATCTTCCTCATGTTATTACCCTTAGAAGCCCGATCCGTCACTTCTCAACTGGATTCCGCTGAAGAAAGTGGTATTTAATATCTCCTAAGTATCCCCTCACAACGTATATCCAATCTGTCTACATTTCCTTAGGAAATATTTGTTCGGTAATGGACTCCTGGCTAGTTCGCTGACGATGTTTCTTATTTCTTATCCTTTTTCGTACCGACTGTATGCTCTTCATTACTGATTATTCTGGGTTTAGGCTTGGTGACTGATTTTCTTAAAATGTTACTATAAATTCCATTACCAACTGACATTACCTATAGAACCATGGAGTGCCAGATAGATGTTTCGGCTTATTTTAGAACTATGAGGCACCGCACAATCATGCCCTCCCTATTATTGATCGAAACGAAGAATACCCCAGAATTTTCGATGAACCTATTGATCATTCAGTCACTGGCTTAGGACCTAACGATGTATCAATTCTTGATGGGCCTTAGAAATTGACTGTTTCTAGTATGCTTCATACAAACGGAATAAATGGCTCCTAGCAATGTAATTATTGGAGTTAATGAAGTATTCGCACAAGGGATAAATAGAATCAGATCACATAAGTATTTTAACTGAATGACCAGGGCATGTACATGCCATGTATTCAATTAATAACGCAATCAAACTCATGTCATCTTCAACTGATATCAACCAATCCAGGGAAAGAAAACAAGAACCATTGTGATTCGCAATTTAAGAGTGAGCGAAGCATTAGAATCCAAGTAAGAATGTTAAAATATCTTTTGTTGGAATTATTTGAAATTTCTCATTAAGTAATTTACATGCTGCCTTCTCGTTTGGATGTTTCAAAAATACCTTGCAACGAACAAGATGTTATTTTGTTTGTGGTGGTTAATCTGCATATTTCATCTTGTTTTGATCGTGTCAGGTAGGCGCATCACGATGAGTTGGTACTCCCGATAAAATCCAAGCACAGTATCCATCGTTTCAAACTCCATAGCACTATCTTCTAGACTTGTAGGCCATTAAAGCCAAGTCTTTTACAACGGGTATTACCTGTCATTTGAAATGATGGGTACTTGGTGCGAGCCTCAATGGGGACAACATCACTCATAGAGGATACAGATATATATTCAGATGACGAGTCCCCAAGCACGTGGATTCCAAAGTTAACCGCAATCCATCAATCAAATAAGATTACAATACTTCTATAATCCAATAAACGATGAATAACTTCTAGTGATACTACTAGTAGTAGTAATAATAATATTGATGAAAATTCCAATTTTGAAGGAATTCTTTTTTTCCTCAATCAAGTATTCAGGTGATATTAAACTTTTAACTAATAATTCATATAATATCTCAATTAGTTTTGTTTGAATGCATTTCATATGAAATTCCAAATATTTAGGTATTAATACTGATAACGGATTCTTGTAAATAATCAATACATTAGTTAATAAGAAATTTAAATTTCTATTGAACATAGTTGTCATTTAATAAAAACGAGTGAAAGTTCCTTTAAATCTGTCTTATGATAGTTTACTCACCGACAGTGTGAGGCGTTATTGCAATGTTACTTCAAAACAGGATTTCTACACTTCGCCTCCGTCGTCGTCAATCTTGCCAAGAACTGGCATCACTCAGAGAATCATTGAAAACAGTGAAACACTTGACAAATTTTTCTTCCTAATTTGAGATTCTTCAACAGTGTACATAACCTCGCCTAGTTAACTAGCTTGCTACCTTTCCAGCTGATCCCAAGGCCGAGTAAAGAAGGAGGGTTGGGAGTGCGTCTAGCAACTCTACACCACTAAACCTATCAAACCTCCAGAGAAACTTCAACGCACAGAAAATATATTAAAAACACAAAAAACTTCAAATGACAGTCTTATTCTTTGCTGGAATTGGAGAGGCGAAATGACTCAGCAGGCTGGTGAAAGCCTTCGGAAAGCCAGTCAGCCTTTGCGTCTTCTCTCGATGAAATCAAGAGTAAGAATGGGGACGTAGAATTTGCGTACAATATACAAGACTGGGAAGGATTCCTAAGTAGCCAACGAAATGCGAAAATATGGCATACAAGTGCTGCGTATCTGCGAGAGCAGATGGAATGGAAGTAGATTGTCAAAATTATCAGCTGGAGAGTCGGTAATCTACTCTTCTCACCCAGACGATAGCCACGAACACAGTGAGGGAGTGGCTATCATGATGTAACTAGTGGCAGCCAGAGCCCTAGTGCATTTGGAACCAATTTTAATCCAGGATCATGACAGCAAGGTTCATCTCAAAAGGGGGGAAGGAAGGAAAGAAGGTCACAATTATGATGTAATGCTACGCAAAATGCCACAAACAACTCGGAACAAGAGAATAAGGAAGATTTTCACAGACAACTACAGATAGTAGTGGACAAAATCTCGAATAACAACATCAAAATCCTTATTGGTGAGATGAATGCAAGATGATCCAGGAGCAGATAATACAGGAAGAAAGCTCAGCATGGGTCGTGAGGCTCTCGGATAAATGAATGAGAACGGAGAATTATTCTCAGACTTCTGCTCTGTCAATGATTCGGTGGTAGGAGGGAGAGTGTACAAATACAGGAATATACACAAAGCAACATTGATTTCACCTGACGGACACACCATAAACCAGAGACATTTCATCTCAGTGCTTCTCAAGGAAGTGGAGACGCAGCCTGCTGGACACAATGTTGAGAAAGGGAGCAGCTGTGGGCTCAGACCATTATCTAGTGCAAGGAAACTTCAATTTCAGGTTGAAATCCTTCAGAACAACTGGAGACAAACCACAATTCAGGTTCAACACTCAGAAAGTGAAGGATGAAACCGCAAAGGACACATTCACTGCAACCATCACAGCAAGATCAGAGACATTACGTAGCTTCACTGTGGAGACTATTGTGAGAGAAAACTGGAACTCTCTGAAGTTGATGTTAAGTAAACGTGTACAATTATTCTAGGAAGAAAGAAGAGACAAGACAAAGAATTGCTCTCAACGGATACTTAAAAACCAATAGAAGAGAGGAGAGGAGGATGGTGAAAGAGGAGATGGTTCAATGTAAAGATGCACAACAGAAGGAGAAGCTGAATTCAGTTTATACTGCACTGAGTGAAGAAGTGAAGAAGAGTGCTAGGAAAGACAACTCTACGACACCGGCTGGCAACTGAAGCAGAACAGGCAGGTTGCAGGTAAAAGAGACCTCATAACATTAAATCAGATAACAAGGTCTTTATCCGGGAAGAGATGAACTTACATGATGAAACCAAGAAAATATGTTTAAGGGAACCTAATTACAAAGGAGGAGGAGACACAAATGAAACAATGGGCTGATCATTTCAAAGGACTCTTGAATCGACCATGATTGCCTGCAAATCGTCTAGAAATACCACCACCATCAGCACTCAGGGAACTGATTGCAAGTGGACACCAATGCTCCCACGAAGGCAGAAATCTTGAATGCAATCAAGCTACTGGAACACAGCCGGTAAGGCAGCAGGACCAGACGGAATCCTCCTTGAATCAGTGAAAACGGATTCAGAGGCTGTGGTAGATATGCTGACGACTTTACTGCTCAATGTTTTGAAGGATGGAGAGGTACCTACTGGCTGAATGAAAGGCTATATACTTTGTCATACTATCAAAGAATGGTCAATCATGCATCAGAGAGAACTGGCGAGGAATCATGCTCTTTTCCACGTCAAGTAAAGTACTAAGTCGCATTATCCTGGAGAGAATAAAAGATGCACTTTATACAGAACTCCGCCAACTGCAACAAGCTGGATTCAGGAAAGGCAAACCATGTGCTGATCAAACTGCAGCTGTATGCATCATCAACGAGAAAGGCAAAAAATGTCATTCAAACTTCCACCATAACTTTATCTACTTTGAAAAGGCCTTCGATAACGTTAACGGAGAAGCAATCTGGAAACTACTTCAACACTATAGCGTCTCCCGAGTCTTTATCAACTTCATTCAACAGTTGGCTATGTGACAATGCAACGTGTAAGGTGATCCACAAGGGAAAACTCAGCAGGATGTTCAAAGCGATAAAAGGAGTAGGACAAGCTAGTTGCCTTTTTCCTGCCAACGAGAATATTCCTAATTATGGTGAACTGAATTATGCGTCAGACTGTGCTTGGGAGTAAGAAGACATGAGTACGTCCCACTGACATGAAGACTCTAAAGGATCTGGATTTCGCAGGCGACTAATGTTTGAAACCACAAAACTTGAAGATTCACAGGAGAAAACCAACAAAATGGCTGAAGAAGAAGAAGCGAAGATAGGATTTCAAGTGAACACAGATGGGGAAGACGGAGGTGATGAAGACAACCAACCGACAGCAACAACAACAATGAGCACCAATCACCATCAATTGGAGAGATTTGAATGAGATCACTTCCTCACTTATCTGGACAGGAAGCAAGGTTTCAATCTCAGGCAGTCGCCGCCAATGAAGATCTCAAAGCCAGCCAGCCAGTCAGAATCGGATGGGCAAGATACGCCTTAATCAATCTGGAATCGATTCGGAAATCTTTTGCAGTCCGTCTCAGTATTAAGAATAAGATTCGGAATTTCACCACCGATGTTAGGTCAGTTCTTCTACATGGGTCAGAAACTTGCACCGTGCGTCACGGAAAGTATTTCAAAAGGGCTGCCGTAGACTTTCATTAACAGCTGTCACCTTTACTGGCTGGCTCCATACTGGAGATCAGATGCCTGATCAGAAAGAATCAGCAACAAGAAACTCTGGCAGCAAACCATCCAACGATTCATTATACAACAAATTTATCGAAGGAAATGAAGATGGGTTGGGGACACACTGAGTATACTGTCGACTGACGTCATGCTTCGGGTTCTCGATTAGAACGACGAGTCGGGCATCCGAATGTGATGTGAAGGAGATCGTGTGGCTAGGAGGTGAGAGCCTGTGGGTAGTCGTGGGATCAGCTGAAAAGGAATGTACAGGACAGGATTAAATGGAGACGCATTGTTGAAGCTCTACGTTACACTGTGAACCTCAGGGAATATGAAGAATAATTTTTCATTGGGAGCGAAGTTATCAGTGTCACTGAAAGCTATCGACTGGTATCTCAGAGACTTGAAGAAATTCAAGAATATTTTGTTTGCTGTGTATTCTTTTTGCTGTCTGATGGCTATCCAGAACATTTTATTCGTTTAAACGAAGGCATTCGTTCAAAATTTATTTGGTGAGCATTCCATATTAATCTGTTTATTGGAAATATCACACAGTGAAACGGTATGATTTACTGGGTAACGTCTCGAAGGCAATTTACAGCTCATAATAATATCACCAGTTATAGCTATATGACTTCGAAAATTGACTTTGATAGTTCTCTTCCTTCTTTCCATTTGTTTTAAGTTTAGTACAGTTTTTCAGATATTCGGTATAGGCGTTGAATCATTCCGGCTGTATAAATCCTCATTTGAATTGATAAATAAAGCTTTAGCTACCAATATGCCGCTTCACCCTATTATATTAGATTTTGAAACGGTCACCTTGTTCTATCCTGTTATATGAATGTGTGTAACTGCATTTGGTGTTACAGATGAGCTTATTTTTAGATTTCTAGGCTTTGCTTATCTAAATTGACCCCCGCCTGTTACTCTCACCTGATTTTAAGATATTAGGTAAACTAAATTATTTTGTTTAATGGACTCTATCCCTTAACCGTAGATGAGCACTTGGTTCTGTCCTTCTGATGTAATTGTTGCCACATATGCATGTGAAATGATGTTCACAATTCGGCGCAACATATGAAGTATATTTGTCAACTTTTAATTGTACCAATTTGTGTAAGATTTGCTACACGAAGTAATTAGTTTCGGTATTTGGGAAATTCCAGCCAATACCTTGAAGACTTTCATTAATAGATGATTTCATACTATAGTGGACATCAAATGATCGACTAGAAATTTTTAGAGACAAAGAACACTGAAAGCGGAACGACGAAGATTGTAAAAAGCATCAAAGCATTCCAACCCATTACTTAATGGAACTACTACTGAAATGCACTTTTAATGTCCAGTTCAATTTCAAAAACACACTCTATAGACAAAGGGAAGGAGTGGCAATGGGGTAGCCAATGGGTCCTTTACTTGCAGACTGTTTCTTGGCAAGTCTAGAGAATAGTATGTTACGACCCACTATTGATAATTTCCATATGTACCAAAAGCACATGGATTAAACTTTCGTCATGTATGATGAGAATGCTAACATCGAAATGATAACTGAGGAGTTCAACAACTGCCATCACGCTATCCAGTTCACATCGGAATCAGAGATGAAGTCAGAATTCCATTTTTTTGATGTTTTGCTAAAAAAGAAGGTCTTATGGTTCTCTTCAAAGATCAGTCTACAGGAAACCAACATGGAATGGTCAGTAAATGAATTTTCATAGTTGGGTCTGTTTAAGAAGAAAGGGAAATCTGATCCACTCCTAATCCACAAGAATAAGAAGGATATGCACTAGTGATACAATCGATGGTGAACTGGACACACTGACACAAGTCCTCATGGAAAATGGACATCCTTCAAGATTCATTGAGAAAAACATCAAAGTAAAGCGAAAATCCGAGAGACCCCAGACGGTACCAAAGAGACTGCTATTCGTAAACGTTGAATTTAAGGGTGATACCGCAGCTGAGATTCTGAAGAACTGCTTACCCCAATGAATGAGAAAAGCCTTCTTTGAAGCTGAGCTAAGTATCAATTTCTACAGCCGACAAATGATCAACGGATGTATGAAGGATAAACTGCCGCTTTGAACCACTTCACCTGTGTGGCCACACAAAGAGCACATCTTCCAAATGCATCTCTAAAAATTATCCAGCATCGTTAGCAAAAGGACTATGCAAGACTGTTATTACCTCAATTCTCGAGCACTTGGTAAACTCAAGCCACGCAGGTCCACCAGAGGCTATGTAAATGAACGTGAACATTGAACGTTGGTTCATTGGCCTCGGTCGCCATTGGCGGGAAACTCGAGAGCGCGAATGGTTCAATCGTGTACAAGTTGGAAGAAGACGAAAGAATACGAATAAAGTACAGCACATTCCCTGTATCAATTCCTTGTATCAATTTCGATTTTAATTGCCAAACAATACAAGTTATTGCAAGTACTGGTGTTTTGGAGTTAAAGTCGATAATCGATTAAAGTAATTATCGATTTGGAGCATCTTCGCAAATAATAGGAACTTAGGGTTAAGTTCCTTGACAGTTTTATTCTTCTGTTCATTTTCTGGAGCGCCTTCTTGAACTCTTCTGGAGAGTGCTGACTCGGTCTGTCGCCAGCATCTTTGGATATGGATTATCGCAACGCGATTTGGATCTTTTGGTAACTCTGGATAATGCCTGGGCCAAAGAAGGGATGTGGCACTTTGGAAGCAGACAGAAAAGTAAGTGAAGTTGGGTTGTCTGTTATTTGTGATGATGTGTATGATGCTCAGAATGATAGGCTTGATTTTCATGTTTCGCCATCTAGTGATAGTAGGGGTTTCAAACTGGCGAAAATTGAGCCTCGGTACTTTGATGGAAAATCAGCCGACTATCCACAGTTTGTCAAACAGTTCGAATTCATGTTGAGTGGTTTTGTAATAAATGACGAAATGAAGTTGATGTATTTGTTGAGGTATTGCACTGGTGTTGCTGCAAGAGCTATACAGTGCTGCAAGTTTATGCCCCCAAACGAAGGATACACTGAGGCCATGAGGATATTACGTCAAAGGTTTGGGAGGCCATTTATGATATCCCGTAGTGTTTTTGAGACCGTTAAGGGTAATGAGGCGCAGTTAAACGACAACTCCGACGAACTCGCTGAGTTTTTGGATAGTTTAATGGTGTATAGAAATGCACCCGTTTTTCTCAGTTGTATGGATGAACTGAACTCGAGTTCTATTCTTGAGGCAATCGCTAAGAGATTACCAGTTCGCTTACGAAGAAAGTTCATAAAAATCAGCTCCCGTTAAGAAAAGGATGGTTTAGAGCAGGGTTTGTATGATATTGTGAGACTGGTAAAGGATAGTATCAATCAAGCGACGGGCAAATTTGCCAGCATTCTGCTTCCAAAAGTTGAACCTTAGAAGTCAGTGAATATAAAAAAGTCACGTGGTGAATGCACGACGAGAAAGAAAGAGTGTATAATTTGCCGTAACACGCACCAACTTAGGGATTGTAATCGTCTCATTGCAATGTTTCCTGTAGAAAGGCTGAGAATGGCAAAGCAGAAGCGGTTGTGTTTTAGTTGCGTAAAGGTGGGACACACAAGGTTGAACTGTAAGGCGGACAGTGAAGCAGTGAACAAGTCTAGTGATAAGCTAAATGTGAAGTCAGCGTCATCAAGTTCTGACTCCGAATTGTGTGACGAGGATGATGCGGTGAAGAAGCCTGTAGTTGCATTTGATAAGCAATTGTTCAATAGCCTGTTACAGACGACACCGCAGTTTGTGCAGAAGAAGAGGGTTACAGTTTTAGAGTCCAGTTCTGACCCTACAAGTTTACAAAGTATTACTGGCCAGAGTAAAGGTATAAAACCTTTAAGGATTCATGAGGAAGAACCCAAGTCATCTTCTGCTGTTATTAAAGAGTTTGAGAATGATGAAGTCGACCATACAAACGGTGGTAAAGTGGATATTTGTGATAATGGTCATGATAGTGCATATTTGTCTTTGGCTGATCATGATGAGACGATCGGAATGCCTACTACTAATGAGTTGAACAAAGGTTCTCTACAAGTTGAACGTCAAGTAGAATTGAAGACAGATGCGATTGCAGAAGGTATAGATACTCATGAGACTGTCAGTGTAAATGATCATCCGTGTGTAGTCCACTTATCGACAGATGTTAATGCTAAACTGGAGCTTATCAAAAAAGGTAGCAGTGGTGGTAATCCTACGGTTAGACAACCTTCTAAAGGTCGAACAACAACAGCTTCTGATGCATTGTTAAGTTCATGAACTTGTATCAGTCAGCCGTCGTTGGTGTTGTCATCCACAGTGAAAGGGACGTCCATGAACTTATGTGTCTTATGCTGTGATTATGCTAGTATTGGTCCGTTTGAAGGGACGAAAGTCACTGGCCAGTTTAGTTATGATAAGGCAACTGTGTATAAGAGAGTAATTGTTAAACCGACTTGCATGTTTTAACCTACTATTTGAATATTATTATTATTGGTGTAAATTACTGTGTGCCTTCGCCTGGTTGGTCAGATATGTCGTATGCTTGTCCTGCAGTTCTTCAAGGGTAGTAAATCGAAGCGCATTCCATCGTACTAGCTGTGTTATTTTGTACATATGTTCTCGTTGTATATATTGATTTGGCATTATCTGTCATCTATCTGTTGGTCAATTTTGTTTGTGTCCGGACGTCTTCCACTTGGATCGCCAACCTGAGAAGGGTTATAGGCGTACTGCTGTAAGTCCTACAATTCTTCAAGGGTAGCACGTCAAGGCAGAATCCACAACATTTGATGCATTGATTTTACATATATTTGTGTTAAGTAATAGGGTGTGTCGCAACTCATCTAATTGTTGGTTAATTTTATAGTTGTCGCATTGTGTAAATCATCTGGTAATGTTATTATAAGTACTTCTGAAGTCGTTTCTAGTCTTCTATAATTGTGAACGAATCGAGTGGCGTTAGAATCAGTGTACGCCTGGGAGGGGGATTGTGCCAGAGTGACATGAAGCAACCGACATACCGAGGACCAGATCAATGGTGGTACTGTCGACAGAGAGCGAAGGAAAGTTCCAATCACTGAGGAAGATCCTACACTCCAGGAAGGCGTACTGGTGTGATGTAGTACACATATTATGTGTTGAGCTTTTTTGTCTTGTTTTCCATTTTAGCCTAGTCTCGGTTGCCCCAGAATCCCGAGTTGGCAGTTCAGTTTAAGGTTATCACCATGATGGATAAAGGGATGGCCCCTTTTTGCCGGGAATTGTAAAGGAGTGTGAACATTGAACGTTGGTTCATTGATCTTGGTAGCCATTGGCGGGAAACTAGAAGGCGCACAAGTTGGAAGAAGACGAAAGAATACAAAAAAAGTACAGACTTTGAATCAATTTCGATTTTAATTGCCAAACAATACAAGTTATTGCAAGTATTGATGTTTTGGAGTTAAAGTCGATAATCGATCATAGTAATTATCGATTTGGGGCGTCTTCGCAAATAACAGGAACTTAGGGTTAAGTTTCTTGACAAGCATCTTTCAAGATTATCTACAAGGGGAGGCCAAATGTTACAAAAGGCGTCAGGTTTTGGTATTTGTGCATGCCGGAGGCGTTGGCAATCCGTCAGTACAATCCCGAACTCTGTATACAGGAAGGGTTTGTCCAGTGTCAAATTCTATCATGGTCTTAAGCTTTTCATTAGTCGTTCCATGTGAATTTTTTATTTTTATGTTTAATGGTTACTTTACTTTTACTTTAATAGTTAATTTACTATTAATACTGTCACATGTTCCTTTTGTAAATATTCTCAACCTCTTCACGCTTGTTAAATGGATGCTCAACTACCATTCTTCTCACTCAATAACAATTTTAACCATATTAAATTTCTAAACCTTTCTTTTTTTGTGCTGTTGAGTACTACGCAATTTACGACTTTTATGTTTACTTTTTGAGCCACTTCAAAGTAATCACATCAATTATGTCACCCTTATTACTCAATAATGGACTACTATACATTTCTGGTAAACATCAGTACTACTGTACAGCCTGTGAAGATGATTTTGACGGCAAAGGAAATTTTCTTCGCTGAACTGTCTCTTACATTTTATTTTGGATATCCATTTATCTCTTATCTGTATAAATAACGTCTCCAGGTTTGGTATAGAGTTATATATATGCACTCATTTATTTTTGATTTTGATTTTGATTACAGCTTGATGCCACACCATATTTGCAGTACAAGTATGGAATTTTCAGCATGGATATCGGTAGCCCAAATTTTGCGAACCGACCATAGATATCGGGTGTGCGTCGGCAGGGGATCGAATCCCGGATCATGTGCAAGGTCGGCGAGAGTCCTAACCACTGTGCCACCGACACACAGTAGTTCACATTCCAACAGGTAAAGGACGCACTGTGAAGTAATTATCTAATGAGCAGAGGATTACTAGTCTACATCAAACAGTAACAGTCACCTAAACACAATCAACCACATACCCTTCCACAAAAGATTGAATCTAGAGTCTTCTAATTTATAAGTAAGCATACTGAGCCTTTGGGATGGATTTCAGTGGCCTATGATTTCGAACTTCCATCGGTTTACGATATATTGTCAACATTATCTAGTGTCATATGTATGCAACAGTCCCCATATTCGATTTCATGAATTCTGAATGGTTCTCCAAGTGATGTCTGCTGGAGATGAAATCAATCCTGCAAAAAATATATTTAAATAATTTCTACAGATTTATTTTTATTTTGCTAAGATTGTATTATTATTTTCCTTTGGGTTCTGAGTGGAACACAGGGCTTTATCAACACATCGCGACTTTCTTCTATTTTCTGCTGTCCTCTTCAGCCGCTCCCACGACTACCCATAGGCTCTCATCTCCTCCCCACACCATCTCCTTCACATCACATTCGGTTGTTCAACTCGTCATTCCCCATCGGAGTTCTACTTGAGAGCACAAAACATGACGCCAGTCGACAGTATCCTCATTTCATTTCCTTCGATAAATTCGTTGTATAATGAATCGTTGGATGGTTTGCTGCCAGAGTTTCTTGTTCCTGATTCTTTCTGGTCAGGCATCTGTTATTCGGTATGGAGCCAGCCAGTGAAGGCGGCAGTTGTTAATGAAAGTCAGCGGCAGTCATTTTGAAATACTTTTCGTGACGCACGGTGCAAGTTTCTGACGCATATAGAAGAACTGACTTAACATTGGTGATGAAATTCCGAATCTTGTTCTTTATACTGAGATGGAGTGCAGAAGATTTCCAAAGCGATTCCAGATTGATGAAGACATATCTTGCCTATCCGATTCTGGCTGGCTGGCTTTGACATCTTCGTCAGTGCTGACTGCCTAGGAATGAAACCTTGGTTCCTGTCCAGATAAGTGGAGGAAGTGACCTCTGTTAAATCTGTCCCGTTGACGGTGACTGGTGCTCATTGTTTTTCATCGTTGTTGCTGTTGGTTGGTTGTCTTCATCACCTCCATCTTCTCTATGTTTACTTGAAATCCTGTCTTCTCTTCTTCTTCTTTAGCGAGTATGTTGGTTTTCTCCTGTGAATCTTCAAGTTTTGTGGTATTAAACATAAGTCATCTTTGAAATCCAGATCCTGTAGAGTCTTCATGTCAGTCGGACGTATTCATGTCTTCTTGCTATCCTCAGTCTTTTTCAAGACCCAGTTCACCTTAATTCAGAATGTAGTCGGTGATAATATATAGCTTCTGCTTGAAATAATTTTGTCGGTCTGAAAGTTTATTAATTCACTTGCTCTTGTGAGGCAGGGCGTCAAGTTCGTAACCATACTGTGGAACAATATCCGGACCAGTAAACCACAAGATAAAAGAAGAATACCAATAGTTCTATTCTCAGGCATCTAGGCAATTCTGGACATTTCTCTTTAACTAACTTGTCGTAATCTACAAAGTTACCCAGTATCTCACAAGGGGACTTCGAATACGCCATTTAAACATGGCTGAGTCATTGGCTTTTGTGGACCTTAAACAAGACCCTTGTACTCCAAAGCACTATATATACTCGTTCAACTTATCTTGGCTAGTGTGACATTCTTGTCACAATTTACTTTCATTGTATTATTAGATGTTTAGTTTACTTTTATAATAATGATAAATATTACTTTATTTCCATTTGTCCTTATTGTTTATTCATAACATTTTATTTATGACATAAATCTCATTGAAGCACTACATCGCCTTTCCACTTTGTTTCGTTCACTTTTTCCGCTCAGACTGATTAGGTTTGTTTTTTGTACTGATTACGTAATATCAACTTGTGTTTCTTAAATACCACCTGTTCATTCCCTTCATATCAAGTGAAACATTTGATTTGATTTGTTCCATAAGTCCTTCGGTGAAGATGAATTTTTATTTTTTTTTTAATATTTTGATCTTTTACGTTACGAGTGGAACATAGGGCTTCAAGCTAATGCTTTGAAGTTCCTGTGAATATGAATACGACATTGTATTCTCTGAAAATGATTAATTTTTCAGGATTGATCACGTATTGATATCAGTTAGAGAACCAGTGAAGACCAGAGAGTACTGGACATCTGTTTAATCAGCCTAGTTTGGGACTCATTGGCAGTATGCACCCACCGAATTTTCAACCCAGAACCTTCTGGTTACAAGGCAAGCTCGAAGACTATTCACCCTCTTGGGCCCAACTCAATAGCCAGCGCATGAATTCTAACTTCTACCAATTCGTGACTTTAGCGCCATCAGCCATGGGGGTGTATCCAATTGACAATGAGGACAAATGCACGCCGATGCATTACTTGGTGGTGGCGCTAATATAAAGAATTGGTGTAAGTTAGAATTCAAGAGTCATCAAGTCGGGTTCCAGTAGTTGAATAGTCTACGAGCTTGCCTTGTAATTACACGGTCATGGGTTCGAACTCTGGTGGTGAGTGCATACTGCTGATGAGTTCCAAACTAGACTGACGAAACAGCTGTCTAGTACTCCTTGATTTTCAATGGTTTTCTGATTGATACCAATCCGTAGTCAAACTTGAAAAACAAACCATACCCCTACAAATCAACTTTTGAAAATGTTTCGTCGCTAATATGTTTATATTTACAATAACTAAAACAATTCCATGGTTTCCAATGGTTCTCTAGCTGGTATTATTCCATGATCCCAGTTAAAAACAATCGAATTTCCTGCAAAAACAGTACTTAAAATTACCTAAACTGCTGTACCTAGTTTTTATATATAAATAACTGTAAGTTGATTTAATTATTTATCATCTTCTAACAGTTTTTAACTAGCTCAATGTTGAACTCATTTAAAGTCATTCTTATCGTGACTGGCTTTCCAGCCATTGAAGTGTTTGCCTTCCTCATCCTATTAATGGTAAGCATTTATAAAAAAATTTTTATATTTAATCTATTCTAGACTAAAGAATGATTCTCAATGGCAATCAGACAGCAGATGATTTTCACTAATCTGTCAAAACTTTTAAACAGCTGTGTAGCTCTAAAAGATAACTTAGGCCTTAACATTACTGTATAGAAAACTCGATAAATATATTTCAGAAGTTATGCAGTATGAAGTCAATCAATAAATAGATATTCAGGTGTTGATTTGCAGCGATTTGATTGGTTTCGGGACTTAATCATGAACTGACATCGCTTAAATGACCATCGGAAAAACAACTGGGAGTACTGAACAGACAGCCATTTCGTCAGTCTAGTTTAGGACTCTTCACAGTACTCAGCTGCCACCACGGTTTGAACCCACGACCTTCCGGTTAAAAGGCGAGCTAGCTCGTAGTAGGCCACTGGGACCCTGTCCAATGACCAGCCCATGAATTCTAACTTTTGCCAATTCACGATATAGCGCGAGTGGCACTAGCTCATATCATGGCTGGCGAGTATTTCTCCTCAAACCCGATCTGCTGTACCCCAATGGTCAAAGTGTGCATACTACTGGGAAGTCCCGAACTAGGACGAAACAGCTGTGCAGTAATCTCAGGTTTTCAAATGGTTGCCTAACCGATGTCAGTTCATGATGACATCCTGAAATCAATCAATAAGCTTCCGCTGTCTACAACGTGTGAAAACACAATATCACGACAAAATCGTTTATCATGCATGGTCACCATGTTTACCTTAGTTTCTGATGTTAAAGATAAACAGAATTGAGAACCATGATTATCAACATATAGATAGATCGATAGTTATGTACATAGTTTTCTCTTTGGAAAACTATATTACTGTCCTATTTCTTAAGAGGTTCTGTACACGATCTTACTGGTTCATAGTATTGGGCAATATTATAAATTATTCCATTTACTGACTTCCAATTGGTTATTTCGTTCAAGGTATGTAAACGTCTATGTATCGAGTCTTTTGTATATTTTAGTAGTCGCTATATGAATAACTATTGAATTTGGTGTAAAATAATCCAGCTGTGAAATGGAAACGTTGAAGTTTTAAATGATAGTCTGTAACAGGACAAGTTCACCAAGTTAGGTAATATAAGGACAATAGTATTATTTAATATAGTATTATTCCTTTGGGTTGCGAATAAAAATAGGGCCTCAACTACACATCTCTACTTTGTTCAATTTCCTGCTGTCCTCTTCAGCTGGTTAGCTCCACGATTGCTCATTATCTCTAATCTCCTCGACACCACACGATCTCCCCCAAGTCACCGTCGCATTAACGACCTAATCGTCGCTTCCCATTCGGATTCCACTCCAGCGGGGCCCTGCATTGAGTGCGAATTCACTCGACGGCCTCCTCAACATATGCTCAATCTATCTCCATTTCCTCCTTCATATTTGTTAAGTCATCGGCTTTCACCTGTTGGTTTGTTCCCAGACAGAGTTTCTTGTTGTTAATTCTTTCTGGCCGGTCGGCCAGTGAAGATGGCAGCTGTTGATAGAAGTCTGCAATGGCCTGCTGAAAATCCTTTTCATGACTTGCCAGCCAAGTTTCTCACCTGTATAGAATCAGTGACTGACCAACTTGACATTTGGGTTGAAAATCCGAATCTTGTTCTTTATGCTGAGGCGGAGTGCAGAAGATTTCCATAGAAGTTTCAGAGTGATGGATGTCTATCTTATCTTTCCAATTCTGTCTGGCTTTGACATCTTCATCCATTCCGCCTATAGTTGAAACTATGCTTCCTAGATTAATTAATGAAGTAACCTCTGTCAAGTTTCTCCCGTTGATGGTGATTGGTGCTCATTGTTGTTGTTACTGTTGGTTAGTTATTTTCATCAACCTCGCCTAGTTTACTAGCTTGCTAGTTTTCTAGCCAGTCCAAAGTCTGCATAAAGAAGGAGGGTTGGGCGTGCGGTTAACGACCCTACCCCACAAAACTAATTAAACTCCTACAGAAACTTCAATGCACAAAAAATGAAGACAATATACAACATACTATCTCGAAGGACAATGAAAGCTCCACAATTGAACCACCCAGCTCAGAGGATAAAAGTGCATAAAAAGATTTGATTTTAATACTCACCTTGTCACAACTTTTTATCAATTAGCGAAATAACCAGACAGCATAGAACAGTGTTCATGAAAGACTGACAACAGGAAAGTTATTTAGTCAATCAGAAATTAGCACATTACTATTCAATAACTGAATCAGTTGGAATAATCTTGCTCATGGTTTCCAGCTCATGTCATTTTGATATCCTTTACTCAGTATCTTTCACTACACATGACTAGATCAACTCTACCAACAAGAGTCCTTCATTAGAAGTTTAAATAGCATTGATTTTATTTTTCTGGGGTAGGATTTCTAGGCTCACGCCCAAGCTTTCTCAAGAGATAATTATCAACCTTCTACTTTTCCTTATTATTATTTTTATCAACTATAATCTATCTATCGAGACATTTATCGTATAAATTTTCACATTAAGCCTCCAAGCAATCAAGTCGGATCTATGCGTCAGTAATTGACATATAATCCCTTTAGAACCACAACATATGCTTAAACTTTTAGATCTGATCACAAACTGACATCATTTGGAAAGTCATTAAATAGTGAATAGCTTTTTCCACCATCACACCATGTGACAAATTGAGAGAAGTCCTAGTGTTCAAAGGAGATTTCATTGAACACAATGGCTAAATGGTAAACATGTTTACATTGTAACCTATAGAAACTAACTTCTAATTCTGGTTGTGTCACGGTTATCTACTGCTGGATAGTTCTATTCTAGGATGACGTAACTATCTGATGCTCCTTGATTTTTATGATTCACTAACCTTATGTTGATTACTGATGAAACCTACATTGAAATAAATTCAATCTCTTTCAAATCGAAAATATGAAATGTTGCCAAACTATATAAACACCATGAAGAAATTATGTCAATTCATGACAGTACTAACATACAGCTAAATTATTCTAACATGTTCAGTTAACACGCGACAGAATTTTTATGCATCAGATTATGAGGCATATTTATTACTTGAGGATTGCTCCAGTTAAATTAGGCGGAGAGGAATTCGAACGCAGGACCCTTTAGCTAAAAGTCAAATGTGATGAGTGGATACATTCTTTATGGATTATCCCTTCTCACTCGTATATCACTGGCCATATACCTTTACATATATCATTGCTTCCTTTTCTAAATATACTGTTACTTATACTTTCATTTTTAACAGAGGTTGCCTTCACTTATCTAAGAAGCATAGTTTCAACCACATGCACTCGGAACATACGAAGACGTCAAAGCAGACCAGTCAGAATCGGAAAGGCAAGATACAACTTCATCAACCTGAAACCAGTTTGGAAGTCTTCTGCACTCACTTAGCCAGCATTAGGAACAAGATTCAGATTTTCAACAGAAATGTCAATTCAGTCAGTCACTGATTCTGTACGAGTCAGAAACTTGGCTGGTATATCATGAAAAGGATTTCCAGCAGGCCACTGCAGTATCATATCAGCAACTGCCATCTTCACTAGCTGGCTCCATAGTGAAGATGAAATGGCCTACTGGCCAGAAAGAATTAACTACAAGAAACTCTGGGAAAGAACCAACCAAGGACATATCGTTCAACAAATGTGTAGCGGAATCTGGAGATGAACTGGGCACACACTGAGGAGGCCTCGCGAATGACATCGTGCGCAAAGCAGGCCATCGCTCGAGTGGAATGAGAATAGGAAATGAGAAGTGGGTCGTCGGTTCGAGTTTCATATGAAGGAGATCGTTTGGGGAGGAGCAGGAGGAGGAGATGAGAGATTGTGGGTAATCGTGGACCCAGCTGAAGAGGACAGAAGCTGAAGCCCTATCTTCCACTTGGAACTCAGGGGAATAATAATGTGCTTTCCATCTCGCCTCGTTGTTTGTTCTTACTTAAATAGAGGTCTCGGAAATCAGGTAGTTGTTGCATATATTGTTGGTGTAGACAAGAAATACTCGCGATCACCACATCTGTATAAACTCTGGCATCCTTTTCCAATTCAATCAAACATTTTGCAATATATAAAAGAGTGGTTAAGCCGATTAGCCACATCTCTATTCCACTGTTAAGTAAGAATTCATGAACTTTTGGATTTCAACCCACTTATTGAATGCTACTTAGCATGTTCACCTTACAAAATATTGACCCTGTGTTCAATCCTTGATAGATCCATGAATCTTCACTTGTGAAGATTCCTAGACTAAGAAGACACATCAATTCAGTTTTTCATGATTGTTAATTATCCTGCTTTTCAAACAAGAACGTCATAAATATCAGACTGATTGATTTGTTATTACTACGTTTTTAATCCCTAATTACACAAAAAGTCGATTTTATCAGTAATTATGATCCTAGTATGTCTTTATCTTTATGGATTTCGCGGATGATTTATGTTTGATGTCACACAAAATCGAAGACTTACAAGTGAAAACCGACAAACTGCTCGAAGAAGCAGCCAGAGAAGACAGGACTCCAGGTGAACATAGACAAGACGGAGGATATGAAAATAACCAACCAACAACAACAACAGCAGCAACATCCAAAGCCAATCACCATCAACGGGAGGGATTTGAAAGAGGTTACTTCATTCACTTATCTAGGGAGCATTGTGTCAACTACAGGAGGAACGGACGAGGATGTCAAATCGAGAATCAGGAAGGCGAGAAACACAGTCATCAACCTGAAACCAATCTGGAAATCTTCGTCACTCAGCATCAACAACCAAAATTCGGATTTTCAATACAAACGTCAAGTCAGTCAGTTCTTCTATACGGATCAGAAACTTGGCGGGTCACAAAGAATATTTTCAACAGGTTGCAGACCTTTATCAACAACTGTCTTCGCTCTATACTGAAGATTAGATGGCCGGAAAGAATCACCAACAAGAAACTATGGGAAGAAACAAAACAAGAACCAATCGCTCAACAAATATGCAGGAGAAGGTGGAGATGGATTGGACACTCGCTGAGGAGGCCGCTGGGTGACATCGCGCGTCAGGCCAGTGCTCGAGTGGAACCCGAAAGGGAAGCGGCGAGTGGTTCGTCAGTGCAAGGGTGACATGGAGGAGATCGTGTGAAGAGGAGTTGAAACAGTATGAACTAACATGGATGCAAGTGAAAAGTACAGCAGAAGACAGAAGCAAGTGGAGGCGTGCAGTTGAAGCCCTATGTTCCACTAGGAACCCAAGGGAACAATAATAATAATGTCTTTATCCGGTGTTCCTGTTTAATACACTTTGCAATTTTAGTAATTTGAACGTTGATCGGAAATGGTTTTGGAATTTTCTAACTCATTTACTATAAATACACAAGTGTACAGCCCAGTGGATGACTGCGTAGAAGACAGCGACCACCTTTTTAATATTTGTAAGTTTGTAACAGTAGAAGACAAGAGACTTGGTAAAGGATGTTTATCTAGAATTTGGTATCACTATATAGCGAAATCATGTACACCGTACCTTCAAAACGCAATTTACGCAGATTTTCCATGTTGTTCTACTTCTCACCTTCCTTCAAATTGTGTTTCTTTGTGTCCATTTCAAGTCTCCATATTTCTACGCAACGCTGAGTCATTTGCTTTCTCTGACTACAAATCTATCTCCCTGCTATTTGATGTGTTTTTTCATGCCAACGAACGTCTCTTTATATACTATTGATAGGTCTTATCAGTAGCATATGCCTCAGGTTTATCGACAAACTGATATGAAGGGGCAATTTATCTGAAACGTGTTGTAATGTATTCACACAAAACGCTCCTTACATTTTGACCACATAGACGTACTTATCATATATATTTATTTAAAGTCTCAACCTTTTACCAATATAGGGTTAAAATGCTTATGAGTCAGGGTAACAAATATGAAGTGGGAAAATGAGGTGAAAAAATGTTGAGGGTGAAAATATTATCAAGTAAAATTACCCTTCCTTTTAAAAACTGATTACAAAAGAAGGTTTAAAGTAATAACAAACGATTTTTGAACAGGTTTAAGCCTTTTATGGATACACGTCTTCAACAAATTTAAATGTGTATGAATCTAAAGGCACCACTGAAACTAAATTTATAACTTGTCACTATGATGTACTTTGCAACAGCTAACATTGCACATCTTTTTCTAGAGTTAATCTAGTCGGGCAATTTTATTGTTGTTTTTACAGCCAATTAGGAATGTGTTCTGTAGCACTGACTTGCAGAGATCGATAGATCAAATGTTTTGACCACACATAGATGTAATAAGAAAAAGACGTAAACAGAAAAGAGAATTTTCTTTTCGATGATTCCTTTTAATCTGTCGTACGCAAAGTCAAGTTCACAAATGTATTCTAGAACACTGCCCAGCTTAGCTAGCCAACCAGAATAGAAAAGAAGAATACTAGCAGCTCCATCATCGAACACCTCGTCAGCTCACGACATCGAGCACCCCTACGTGAATGCTTTACAGTGCTACACAGAGTAGTCCCTCAACATCATATGAAAAGAATTCGAATACGCCATCTGTACATAGCTGAATCATTGGCTATTCAGGATCCGAAACCGGACCACTACATTCTAAAGCACCACATACATTCCCTCGTCCTACCGTGGCCAGAATAACGTTCTCACTATAATTTTGCTTTCTTTTATTATATAAGTTTACTACTATTATTCTCATCATCATTATTTTATTATCACTCTATTACTATTTACTAATAACACTGCGTTTTCTTACTGACTTTATATAAAAACACTTTATCGTTTTTCCACTAGTTCCTGTTCATTCTACACGAGTTTATTGATTAGTCATTATCTCACACTTATTGCGTCATACCAACTTCTGCCCCTTTTCTAAAATCCAAATAGTCGCCCCTTCGATATTGCACATTACATTACATAATACGTTATCGAGGATAGATTTTACCGTTATCTAATTGGCCTTATGAATTCTTCGTTAAACATAATTACGATTGTACAGCAGCTTATGAAAATGAATCGTCAAAAAGAAAATTTTCTTCGCTGTTTATGTCTTTTTCCTATGACTCAATACATACATGTAAACTAATGAACACAGTAGGCCGTGACACTATCCTTCAAATGCTATGAGGGTTTCCGGGACAATATAAATTAATAATAACAGGTAAATTAATTGAATTGGGTCCCAGTGGCCTAATGGTCTACAACCTCACTAGCCTTGTAACCAGTAGGTCTTGGGTACAACCGCTGGCAGTAGATGCGTACTTCTGAAGTAGAGTCCCAAACTAGGCTGACGAAATAGCTGTCTGTCCAGTACTCCCAGTTAGTTTTCCACTGGTCCTCTAACCGATGTCAGTTCATGATGAAATCCTGTAACCAATCAAAAACATTCCCTACAAACCAATACTTGAAGGAGGTGAAAGTCTGATTTACAACAAAACTTAAATTTCATCCCACTTCACCCTCGCTCCTCCATATGATTAGTTGGCCTTTAAAAAGCATTAGCTCTACTAGTAATCAGTTAAGAAGGAGTGCATTTCATGTTGTTATAAGTCTTGTTCTTATAATAGCCATTGTGGAATAAACATACGTGCGAAATGATTTGACATTCTTTGTAAATTTCTGAAAATAAATTTAAAAAACAAAAACAAAAAACAGAAATGAAAAACAAAGAAAAATGAACACGTGGGTAGTGCTGCAAGCCAAACATTTCAGGCAGAAATATACACACATACCTACATTCACTGGGCATTTCATCAAAACAAAATCACCAGTGGACGATTGTTCAGTGTTCAATATATGTAAGAAAAATGTTTCATTTTTCACTTTCTTTAAATTTCATCTATTTTTTGAAACAAACAAAAGAATAAATTGAAAGTTTTTAAATGTCTAGACGCCAATGAACAATGATTTAAAATTAAATTTTATAAATGAATGTTTTTTTTTGATATAGTTGTGTTCTCTGAGCTGAATGGTTTATTTGAGAAGCTTTCACTGCCCTACTAGGTAACATCTTCAGAGCATACTTCAATTTGTTGAAGTGAGGTTTTGGATTTCTTCACGAGTTCATTAGTTATCTTTCCTGGTTGGTGACCTTGAACGTGATTGGTTGTTTTCGAGTGTTTTCACACCCTCTTGGCTACATGTATTGGTGCTTATTGTTCCATTGAACTGAAGTTTGACCCTCTGTGTATCGATTGGTAAATTTTGTCTCTATCAATGTGTGTACTGATTGACGATTCAGTGGAATACCAGGCTTCTAAAAATTCTCTAGCATTCTTGCTGTTTCCTCTGTCTAATCTTTGAACGTTATCCCAGTCGAATTAATGTCCGTGGTTGTCTGTATGTAGTGATATGAGGAAGTGTATGTCACGTCTTAGCCTAGAGGGTGTGGAGACACACAAAAATGACCAATAACGTTCAAAGTCACCAACTAGGAGAGATGACTAATGAACTCGTGGAGAAATCCAAAAGCTCACTTCAACAAATTGAAGTATGCTCTGAAGATGTTGCCTAGTAGGGGAATGAAAGCTTCTCAAATAAACCATCCAACTCAGAGAACACAACTACATCAAAACCATCCACCTGAGCTACAAATCTTCTCCAGCAAATACATGGATGTGTTTTGTTTTAAGAAAAAGTGTCCACAGGTGTAATAATTGACCACTCTAGCAGTCATATCTGGCATATATGAGTTTTTATTATTTTATCCTTTTACTTTCCGAGTGGAACATAGGGCTTTAAGTTAAACCTTTGGAGTTTTGGTACCAGTGGGCCATTTTATCTTTATGGGGTGGGATTGCTAGCCTCACGCCTAACCTTACCTGTTTACCGGTCTTACTACCTGGCCCAGTGGGTGAGTACTGCCGATGACTCGCAAACTAGGATGAAACAGCTATCCAGTACTCCATGCTGGTTTTCAATGGTTCTCTAACTGATATCAATCTGCGGTCAAACTCGTAAAAACAAATCTAATCCTTACAAACCAGCTCTTGAAAATTAAACTTAAATCTTTTTCCTATTGACAAATGCTTAAAACTTAAAGATTTTGACAAAAACCATTAATGATTATATCAGTGGGAAATGTAAATTTTAGTCTATATTATTTGAGTGATGGTAACGAGCCATGGAATCCGGGAGGTGCACACCACCCCACTGGGGACTTGTCAGCTAGAAGTAGTTGTATCCATAGTGAGTAATGAAACGAGTGCTATGCTAGAATTTCAATAAGAATACCATACATTCAGTTGACTAGTGATAGACGGAACGATATGTGTGCCTATAATGGCCTCTCTAGTCACCACCAACGGAATGATATCTAATTAATCTCAAAGCTTCCTCGGAATGTCCATATTAGGAGCCAACATGTCAACATAGGCCCAGTATTTCGCTCCAGTAATTAAAGTCAGTGGTAAATTAGAAGTTGTGTGTAAACTGATTCATTATTATTGTTCCCTTGGGTTCCCAGTGGAATATAGGGCTTCAACTACACATCTCCACCATCTTTAATTTTCTCCTGTCCTCTTTAGCTCGGCCCATGATTGCCTATAATTCCCCTTCTCCTCCTCACCAAATGATCTCCTCTATGTCAACTTCACACTGACGACCCACTCCTCCTTTCCCATCGGGATTCCAATTGAATGATGGTCTGCATTCAGCGCAATATCATTCGACAGACTCCTCAAAATATGCTCAATCCATCTCCATTTTCTCCTACATATTTGTTGAGACATCGGCTCTTGCTTGGTTTGTTCCGTTACAGAATTTCTTGTTGCTGATTATTTCTCGCTGGCTGTTAAATATTCAGTATACAGACAGCCATCGAAGGTGGTAGCTGTTGATTAAAGTCTGCAGTAGTCCACATGAAGTGACTTTCGTGACGGATGCGCCAAGTTTCTGACCCGAATGCGAGAATTAATTGACTTCATACTTGTTTTGAAAATCCGAATCTTGTTGGTTATGCTGTCTCTAAGACAACAAAAGATTTCCAAACTGGTTTCAGGTTATATTGCCTTTCCGATTCTGGCTGGTTGGCTCTGACATCTTCATGAGTTTCAACTGAATGTGGTTGAAACTATGCTTTCCAGAAAAGTGAGGGAAGTAACCTCTTCCAAATTTCTCCCATCGATAGGGATAGGTGCTAGTTATTGTTGCTGCTATCGGTTGGTTATCTTCATCACCTCCATCTTGTCTATGTTCACCCAGAGTCTTGTCTTCGCTTTTTCTTTCTCCGACAATTTGTTAGTTTTCTCCTGTAGGTCTTCGAGTTTGTGTGACATTGTGCATAAATCATCCATACGCGAAATCCAGATCTTCTAGACTATTCTTGTCGGTCAAACATGTTCCTGTCTTCTCGCTCTCCGGACATGGTCTGATACATAATCCAGTTCACCACAATTAGGAATATCATCGTTGTTAGTAGATAGGCAACCAGCTTGTCCTATTCCTGTATTCACTTTGAACACCTCCCTGAGTTTTCCGTTGTGGATCACCTCACACATAGGATCGTCATATACCGAACTGTTGAATGAGGTTGATAAAGACTTGGAACACGCTATAGTGCTGAAGTAGTTTCCAGATTACTTCTCCGTCAAATCTGTCGAAGGCCTTTTTGAAGATGACTGAGTTAAGGTAAAGGTATGATTGCCATATTCTACGATATCCGGAGGTGAGAACTCTAATGGTGTAATCAGTTGACTTATTATCAGTAATATATTTATTGTTGAAGGTGTAATCTGTTTAAATTTTATGATTAATTTATCAGTCAGTTATTTGCTGATCATAAAAAAATTTGGAATGGAAGAAACAGAACGATTAAGCACTTTAAACTAACCCTTCTTTATTGTAATACGTTTCTTTGCGTCTCTTTACTTTCATGAATCGAATGACACTAGCAGCTATTCTCACCAACTTTCTACTTTCTTTGAACTTTGAATAGGTAACTTTTGAATATAATGAAGGAATGATAACTATTAATCAATGACTTATTGAATATCAACAGGAGAAATCTAAAGTAAGTCACCTCTTTCACTTATCTGACTGGGCAGCATCATTTCAACCAGAGGTGGTGTGGTGAGAGCTGTCTACTAGCCAAATTGGTAGACAGTAATTTACGTTAATGTTTACGTTCTCAAGATTTGTCGTGAGAAAATATGAACAAAGACTGATTCAAAACCGACCACAGCAGACTTTGCGTAGGCGGATACAGTTAACATATAGATGATCTGACATTCAAGAAACAGTCACAAAGAGATGAAAGATTAACTTTCAGTGAGAAACAACCAATCAGAAGACTGTGTTTGTTTGCTTAACTAAACCATAATAATGTACATGAAAACATATAAATATGTAAACAAAACACGTAGATCAGCGAAGAGTCTCTTTTCGGCGAATTCATCTTCTTAGCTGTACAATCGCAAATATATATGCATTGTTTTGTTTGTATGTGTACATTAAGTCCAGTTCACATTCAACGACACCATCTACAGACAAAAGGATGGTATTACAATACGATCTCCGTTGGGTCCACTACTATCAGACTGCTTCGTGGCAAGCCTCGAGAGAGGTTCACTAAAGTCAAGTATCGACAATTTGCAACTGTATAAAAGATACGTGGGTGACATTTTCATTATTTGTGACAACAACAACGACCCCAATCTACTGCTGAAGACATTTAACAATTGCCATCCAGCAATAAAATTCACTCCTGAAATGGAAAACGAGTCAAAAATTCCGTTTCTTGATGTGGAACTGACAAGAAGAGCTGATGGGAGCCTAATAAGATCAATCCATAGAAAACCTACGTGGAATGATCAACTAACAAGCTTCTATAGCTGGGTGCCCATTCAACAAAAGCGGAATTTAATTAAATCACTTGCTTCCCGCATCCGACGCATCTGTAGTCCCGACGTTGTGGAAACAGAATTAGATATTCTGAGAGAAATATTCATCCAGAATGGTTACCCAATAAGATTTATCGACAAAAATATGAAACCAATAATTCGGAAAAACGAAACTTTGACTGCGCCTAAAAAGAAAATCAACATGAACTTGGATTTCAAGGGAGATTTAGCAAGCGATATTCTCAAGAGAAGGATCACATCATCTCTGAGAAGAACATTCTTTGCAGCAACGCTAAGAATAGTGTTCTCCAGTCGCCCACTAATCTGCAGAAGCCTCGAGGACAAGATCCCGCATCTGGCCACTTCTATGTGCATATACCAGTTCACCTGCTGCTGTGGAGCCAGGTACATCGGTCGTTCGACGCGCATCCTGTCCAAGAGGATTCAAGAACACTATCCAGCATGGTTGCGAAAAGGCAATACTGGTGCAATAAGGAGTGCGATAATTGAACACCTGGTCAGCACTGATCATTGCATTTCAACGAACGCCTCCTTCAAAGTAATCTACCGAGTCAAGAACAACATGTCAAAGGCAATACGGTTTCGTCTCCTTTGTATCGCTGAAGCTCTAGCCATTCACATGGAAAAACCGGAGCTGTGCACACAAAAGAAGATTACTCAACCACTTCTACTCTCATGGTAACAATGTTTTGATTTTTTGATTTTTATTTTATTTTATTCTGATAACTTAACTTTGTTTCTTTGCCTGTTCCTTAGTTGCTTATAATTCTTGTAGATCTCACATAGTTTCGTATTATCTACTTTGTTTCTATGTGCATCCTGAGTAAAACTCACTCATCAAAATATTCATATTATTATTGCATAACTTCTTTTAACAACTGTTTGTGACAACTCATCACCTTAATTGCCTTGACTTATATTACCAACCTTTACCTGTTTAGTTAAAATAACCTTAAGCAGTTGTAATTCTTGTATCCACTTAGATCTCTTACATAATTTCTACTTTGTTTCTATGTGCATCCTGAGTAAAACTCACTATTATTATTACAACTGTTTGTGACAACTCATCACCTTTGTTACTACCCTAGTTTCACTTAATTTTCTTGACCTGTATTACCAACCTTCACTTGTTTAGTTAAAATTAACCTTAACCAATTGTAACTTTGTTTGACTTAATGTACACATACAAACAAAACAATGCATATATATTTGCGATTGTACAGCTAAGAAGATGAATTCGCCGAAAAGAGACTCTTCGCTGATCTACGTGTTTTGTTTTCATTAATGCCTGGATGGGGATTATCCATGAATATTAAATATGTGTTGATTTCCTTAATAAACGATCTGTTGCCTGGCCTTTGTCTTCTGTTGTTACAGTGGCACGTTTGACGAAGTCAAATTCAGCAAGGATCGGAAAAGCAAGACGGACTCAGTATAAAGAATAAGACATCAAAGTTTTAATGTTATGTCAATCCCTCATTATGGTGCAGAGGCTTGGTACGCAAGTTATGTGAAGCAATCCTAACAGACTGAAAACTTCTGGACTGTCAACGGATGCCTACAACCTATACTGAATATCGGATGCGTGGCCAGAAAGAATGCGGAACAAAGAACCAATCAAGAATTTATGCTGAGGAACCTGGGGATGGGCTGGAGTCACACTGAGGACACTGTTGACTGGCATCACATGTCAGGTCATCGAGTGGAAAATGAAGAAGAAACAACAAGTTGGGCGTGCATACAAAGATGACATGGAAGTGATCATGTGAGGCAGCCATAGAGGACTACAGAGAAAAGAGTGTAATGGAAGTATGCTGTCGGAGCCCTATGTTCAACTTAGGACTCATAGCAGCAATAATATAATATATTCTAGAAAATAGTACTAAAACCAATGTAGTAGAAAATGACTTATTTTGTTTGTACCTGTGATTACTTGAAATGATCAACCTCAGTTTTAATAAATTAGATTATACCTATCGGACAGAATGTAACGTATGGGGCTCAGTAGTCTAATAGATAACATTCTGGAATTAGGCATAATAAGTACTGCGTTATTGTCTCAATGAAAAAGGTACCACTCACTCAAAACCGACTCGTTGTCGTTTCAGCGCGGAGTACAGCTCTCCAAAACTTCCCTGGGAAGCACGTTGTCACAAAACGCTTCAAAGACAACAAAAAGACGATTGTTTGTGATTGGAATGTATGTATGTGTGGTTCTATCCAACAATACTAATATCAAAAACTCAAAACTACTTCCACAGTGCCTGTAGGCAGCTATACAGGCAGAGTACGTATCTAAGCACAAAACAAGTACTGTAAAACAAAATTAGTCAACCAAAATTCAACTGTCGGAAGTACCTTAGAATCAAGTAGAATATTCCCAACAAGGTGGGCTCGAAAACCCTGTCCCCATGAATCACATACCAACGCTTCTCATGAACACTTCAAGGTCAGAAATGATCTTCATTCACTCAAACAAAATCCCAGTTGTAAAACAATACTTTACTAATGTATCTCACTACCACTAAGTGAAGTGTTAAAATTAGGGATTAAATAGTGAGGAAGGCAAGTAATGAAGATCAAATTAGCATCTGATATGTAAAAGTCAGAACAATGATGCAAAGCCTAAGAGAAAAAGCGATAATAATTACAAAATTAGTTGAAATGTCCAAATTAGTATAAATATTGTGATTAAATCGTCGAGGAGGGATTTTTGCAAACAATCTTTCCGTTACACTCACTAAGGATGTATATCTTACAACCCACTGTTAGCTATCATCGGGATTTGGTCAAGAATCAACACCAGCTACAGATGATTCAAAATCAGAGAGTACCACAGAGCTGTTCCGTACTACTTTGAGGCTCTTCATCAGAGTGCACTAGGGATGGAACCAAGGACTTCAAGTTATGAGACAAGCTCCCCATCGTCAAGAAGTATAAACTTCACAGATCATTGAATACTAGCCGAAGTGGCTGAATGATTGACAGACTTCACTTCGTAACCTGTTGGGGATGTGGTTACGTACTGCTGAAGCACCACAAACTATGACTAAACAATCTGCCTAGTAACCCATGTCTTTCAGTGATTTTTTTAACTGATGTTAGTTTGTGACAAAACCTACATTGGTATTCATTTTAATCCTTATACTAACCCATAATCTAAGCATATTTTTAAGCCTTAATTAGTGACTTCATTCAGAAAATAAAAATATGTATAGAATTGTTTTTACGAGTTTGACCACAGATTGATATCAGTTAGCGAACCATTTAAAACCACCACTGGAGGAGTGGACAGCTGTCTCACCTTAGTTTGCGAATCATCGGCAGTACGCACCCACTGGGGTTCCAACTCAGGACTTTCCGGTTACAAAGCAAGCTCAATGGTTCTCTTAGCGATATCAATCCCTGGTCAAACTAAAAACAAATATAATCCTTACAAACCGATTCTTGAATATATATATAGGATTCATGGGCCATTGGATTGGGTCCCAGTGGCCCAACGGTCTACGAAAAGGAAAGCCTTGGGTTCGAGCCCTGGCGGTGGGTGCGTACTATAAAGAGTCCCAAAGTAAGCAGACGAAACAGCTGTCTAGTACCCCCAGTTTTTTTCATCAGTCGTTCTCTAACCTAGGTCAGCTCGTGACGAAACCCTCCAACCAATAAGAATATTCACTAATGAACTTGCAGACTGTTTTCAAGATTTTTACTATTGGAGTGAATAAAAAGTGTAGTTGTTATTGTTGTCTGTGTCATGTTTACAATGATTACTAATCATTTGCATTCTTGTTTTCTTAAATTATACATAAATAGTATTTGTTTGTTTTTTTACTAAAATCAAATGACCTTCGTTAGAATAGATTAAGGTCAGCCAAAATTATCTAAACAGAATGCAAAGATAACCTGACTTCACTAGTTTTATTCATGGCAATGTTAGGAAGTAAACAATAGTAATAATAATAATAATAATACCGATAGTATAGTAATTCCTGTCAGGCGATTGTAAACATTTAGGGTGAATAAGAAACCACCTCCAGTCATGCGATGAATTTTAGTGCTTGATGACTGCGTGTATATGAGTAAATCAAGAGCATATCAGGTATCATCATATTAATAATAAGCACTTAATTCCAGACAATGATAATTATACAGAATGGAATTTTCAGCCTGTTTTTTTATACAAACTGCAACAATTTAGCTCTTTTCATAAATATGTACATACATAAAATTTAGAATAGTAATAATAATAGTAGTATTAAATAATGAAACCACTATAAATGGAATGTTGGCGGAAACATAATGAAGTATATGCAAATAGTATCATATATAATACCTGTGATAATAATAATAAAAATAATAATAATCTTTGCTTATGCTTTGTAGTTCAGATTACTGATTTAAAAAGTTCATAAGTTCTTTTCTGACATTTGACTCTCTTTCTTCACACAAAGCCCGTGATCAGTATGGCATGGTAGAATTTTTATATTTAGTAGCTGTACGAGCATAAATGCTTCTTCTGAAGTTTCTTCTGGTTTCATCTCCTGAAGATATACAAGGCAAAGGTTGAGAATAAAGGGGATGTTCAGGATGAAGAACCTAGAAGACCTGGATTTCGAGGATGATTTATGTTTGATGTCACACAAAATCGAAGACTTACAAGCGAAAACTGACAAACTGGTCGAAGAAGCAGCAAAGACAGGACTCCAGGTGAACATAGACAAGATGGAGGTTATGAAAATAACCAACCAACCAACCAACAACAACAACAGCAGCAACATCCAGCGCCAATCACCATCAATGGGAGGGATTTGAAAGAGGTTATTTCATTCACTTATCTAGGGAGCATTATCTCAACTACAGGAGGAACGGACGAGGATGTCAAATCGAAAATCGGGAAGGCGGGAAACACAATAATCAACCTGAAACCAATCTGGAAATCTTCCTCACTCCTCAACATCAACAACAAAATTCGGATTTTCAATACAAACGTCAATTCAATTCTTCTATACGGATCAGAAACTTGGCGGGTCACAAAGAATATTTCCAACAGCCTGTTGCAGACCTTTATCAACAGCTGTCTTCGCTCTATACTCAAGATCAGATGGCCGCCGGAAAGAATCACCAACAAGAAACTATGGAAACAAACAAAACAAGAATCAATCGCCCAATAAATATGCAGGAGAAAGTGGAGATGGATTGGACACTCGCTGAGGAGGCCGTTGGGTGACATCGCGCGTCAGGCCAGTGCTCGAGTGGAACCCGAAAGGGAAGTGGCGAGTGGGACGTCGAAGGGTGACATGGAGGAGATCGTGTGAAGAGGAGTTGAAACAGTATGGACTAAGATGGATGCAAGTGAAAAGTACAGCAGAAGACAGAAGCAAGTGGAGGTGTGCAGTTGAAGCCCTATGTTCCACTAGGAACCTAAGGGAACAATAATAATAATAATTCTTTAAGACCATTTGGGTGAGACCATCTGTCAACTTCAGATAAGAATCTATTCATATAAGAACAATCCAAAGCAGTAACTACTGGGACAGAAATGGTTAGATCACCGATATATTCAATAAAGTTAGCTTTAGAAGAAAATGGAAGTTCATGCAAAAGAAAGAAAAAAGGAATGAGAAGAGTAATGTACCTCGAGGCACAGCAGTTTTCGTTAGCTTTCTATTCAAAACAACATGTTGTTTTCTACCTGAGAAATAGGAAGACAACCACCTTGTGACCCAGTTGAACTCAGTTTTCTCTGGAATCAGCTTACTTAGTATAAGTCCCCTAAGAACAGAGTCAAAAGCAGCAGTTTAATCTAAAACGGAGGCTCGAACAAGCTGTGCGCCTTTATCAAGACATGAAACAATATTGTGGTGGAGTACAACGATAGCATCTAATGTACTTCTACTGCATGGTCCAGTTGTATTTGAATTGACCAATCACAAGTGAGATAAACAGTATGCAATTAGTTTTTCCTTACAGAAGTGTATCAATGTAGATTTCGTCACTTGGAGAGTTACTGATAACTAGAAAGCATTGGATGGCTGTTTCATCCTATTTTGGGACTCTACAGTGGTACCCCATCCGCGCCTTTACCAGAGATTGAACTCAAAACCTTTGGGTAACGAGGCCAGCAAGTCAAACAGTTAGTCACTGTTTTAGAATTCAGTGATCTAGGAATTCTAATATTCTGTCAACTAATTAACATCATAAACTTAAAGGGAGGGGTTTGATCCCTAGCGTAGTCGTTGACGCTCATGGAGGAAAAAACAGCTTTCCAGTACTTCCTGATTTGCAACGATTCTATTCCTAATCTTGGTTCTTGATAAAATCTACATTGAAATGAATTTAAATACCCACAAAATCTATAATCAGGAGGTTCAGACGTAGGTTTGGACTTTCAGCTACAATTACATCCTTCACTCTCGTCAGCATTCAATTTTCCTTCAATATGCAACATATTTTAGGCATTATAAATAATTCTAGACACTTTCGATAACTGATCAAGTGTTGGTTTGAGGGGATTTTGATCGGCTGCAGGACCTCATCATGAGGTGACATCGGTTAGAGAAACATTGAAAAACTAGCTGGGAATACTGGATAGCTGTCTCGTCCTAGTTTGAGACTCTCCAGCAGTATGCAACCACCACCAGGTTTCGAATCCACGACCTTCTGGTTACAAGGCGATCTCGTAGTCCTTAATGATCTTAATGGCTGCTGGGACCCTATCTAATGACCAGCCGATGAATTTCAACTTCTGCCAATTCACCATATAGCGTGAATGACACTAGCCAATGTCATCGGTGACGAGTATTTGTCCTCACGCTTGACCTACTGTAATCCACTGGGCACGGCTTCTCACTAGAACTCAGTTAACTACCTACCTAAATAGGGTCAGTCGCTAGTGAGCTTCAGATTGATATTCAATTGTTGGTTTGTGGGGATTTGATTAGTTAAAGGAGAAGCCATCTCTGGTGAAGTGAGGCAGGTCGGGTGTGAGGAAAAACACTTGTCAGCAATGACACTGGCTAGTGCCAGTCACGATATATCATGAGTCGGCTGAAGCTGGAATTCATCTACTGGCCAGGGGACAGGGTCCAAGTGAGTTAAGGGTTTACCAGCTCGCCTTGTCACCGGAAGGAAAGTCTTGGGTTCGAACAGCGGCAGTGGGTGCAAACTGATGAAGACTCCTAAACTAGACTGATGAATCAACTGGCTGTCCAGTACTTCCAGGTTTTTTGATGGTTCAATGAATAAGAAAATTAATAAATATTAAAATTCTATTTCTGGTTTTTCGACAACCACTTTTACTTTTAGAAGACAACTATTGCGAAATATTCTCTCAACAATCTCATTACAACTAGCATGATTGACAAGAATAATGAAATGTTTGATGAATAAGCAGTTACATGGAAACAGAAGTGCATATTAATTAATAATCATATTGGTAATAAATTAAGTAAGCTGTGGTAGATAAAGGTTGAAATCTGTTTTTCTTTACATATCATGTGAGATACATATGATCAATGTGATTTCTCTTACTTCACTTAATTAAATCTCACTAAAAATTCCACATGTTCTTTTTTTCAGGGATTTTATTGATTTTAAGTACGATCATGTAGTGAACTAATAGAATTTTTGAAAAGTAGAAATTACTGGATAACAGGTTACAATACAAGCCAGTTGACGATTCAGCCAGTGGAACGAAATCAAATCACCCATGAATATTTACTTCTGACAATTTTCTGTGTATAACGCTACTGCCAGCCATTGTCATCGGCGGAAAGTATTTGTTCCCGCAACCAGCTTGATAGATCCTACTGGTTATGAATTCCCAATAGAAATTCAGGCAACTCCATCTTGTAGTCAGTCAATGGTGAGTTTTGGTTTGCTAGGATTTGATTGGTTACAAATTAGAGCATTAACCAACATTAGTTAGAGAACCATCTGTTTCCTTTTAGTTTGGGGTTCTTCAGTCATGCATACCCACTGCTTCACTGAGGGGGGGTAAAAGCGAAGACCTACAGGCTATGAAGTGAGCTCACTGACCATTCAACCACTGGAGAGGAATCCAATGACCCATGAACTCTCATTTGAGTAATTATGATTAAACATAGATTATTATTCTTCCTTTTGGTTCTGAGAGGAATATAAAATTTCATCAGTACTCTGCCATTTCATGTGATACTGATATAGAAATAAAATCTAACGTTAAGTGTCTTGGACTAATTCTTTCTTATGATCTATTCTGGTCTTCCCGTGTCTTAGTGATTTTTAAAAATAGCATTTCGTCAACCTTTTTACATTAAGAAGTTGAGGCATTTATTCACGCATAACTTAACTCCTCCTTCTCTTATAGTTTGTCAACTTTTGCATCTTACCTATTCTTCTTTATTTTTCAGCCTCACTTTTTCCTAGATTGCTTAAAAAAGACGATGTCACACTTCGTAGAACCCTGAAGACTATCAGTAAGTACGAATGGTGGTATCCCATTGGGCCATATCGTCGACATCGTCAGTGATAAGCGCTTGATTTCATGCAACAGATTTTTGCTGAAGGAATTTTGTCAGACTGTGAGCATCCACCACAGCACCCGCAGATTTCACTTTGTGTCTCCTCAGGTAAAACTAGAAGTCATTTCACGTATGTCTAAGCATAAAAATTGCACAATATTATATTTGGCATGTATTTTATGTGATGAAAGTAGTGTCAGACAAGAACTAGCTAACTAACTAACCTTATTACCACTAGTAAATAAACAATTCTACCAAGCTTTATTATTATTATTATTGTATTTATAGTCCTCTCACTTAGTTTTGTTTATTTTCTCATAAGTGTAACCATCATTGAAGCTCTGTCACGATTGTTATTCTTCATTTTCCTCTCACCATGCTGTATCAAGAGAACATTAGATTCAACACTTTATATAACATGCTGAAAATTTCCATACTGTATCGACAATATTGTTTGAAATAAAACCACTGTTATTATTATTATTAGAGTTATTATTCTCATTTTGTACTTTGCACATTTTTGACATTATTTCTACTGTAAAAGTGGACAAGTTCCTGTGGTTACTTTTATTTATATTTTGAGTAAATTAGATGGATCCCAGTGGCTGAATGGTATACGAACTAGCTTACCTCGTAACCGGAAGGTCCTGGATTCGAAACCCACCCAGGGGGTGCACTCCAGTACTCCCTGGTTTTCAATTCTTGTGCGTTGGTTGCATAGCAGTTAGGATGCTCGCAGACCATGCACATGGTCCGGAGTTCGGTCCCCCACCGACGCACTCCTTTACCTCGCTTAGCCAGAAATAATGCTGGTGAAGAGGAAAGGTTGGGCATGAGGCTAGCAACTCCATCCTGTGAAATAAACACTGCTACAGAAACTTCAAGCCACTAGCTTGAAGCCCTATGTTCCACTCGGAACGTGAAGGAATAAAAAGATGGAATATTGTGAGAAATGCTGAGAACTCCATGCTGTATTATAAGTACTGTATTTGGAATAAAGCAAATTTCGTTCTCACATGATCTCCTGCTTGTTATCTACGGACGCCGAACTTATTACTTCCTATATGGGTTGCATCCGATAGCCAACATCGTATATGATTCCATTCAACGGTCTACTTAGTGTCTCTCTAATCTAATCTCCATCTTGTTCTGAATTTCTTGACTTGGTCACTGATTAAGCCGTTTTTTTGTTGTTGTTTTTATTCCTTCACGTTCCCAGTGGAACATAGGGCTTCAAGCTAGAGGCTGGAAGGTTCTGTAGCAGTGTTTATTTTACAGGATGGGGTTGCTAGCCTCAAACCCAACCTTTCCTCCTTACCAGCTTTTTTATTACCGACTTAGCGAGGTAAAGGAGTGCCTTGTCGGCCGGGAATCGAACCCCGGACCATGTACACGATCGGCGAGCGTCCTAACCGCTGTGCCACCGACGCACTGATTTAGCCGCTGATTAGTCGTTATTTACTGTAATTCCCCTGGAATGATTAGTTCTTCTTAAAATCATTTAAAAAATGTTAAAATCTCTTGTACAAACTGTTTGTTTTGTAATAATTCTGAAGAGATTTATTTCCCATTCAGGAAAATTGTGCATATAGTTATATAGATATATATGTTTGAATTTCCAGACATATCTCACTTGAAAATATATCTAACGAACAAAGAGTTTCTCTCACACCTGGAAAACTTCATCATGCCCCTTCTTCTTCTTCTCCTTCTTCGTTTGCCTCACAAGTTTAGAATTACAGATGCATATGTAGAAATGTTTATACAACATTCAGAAATATGCACACTTGCACACGCACATACACAAGTACATACATGCACCTATATACAGACAACAACCATTTGTTCGACTATGACATTGTTGCTTATCTTTTAGTAGAGAAGAGAAAAAGCAACATGATGTTAAAAGTCATGTGATTAACAATCGTAAAAAGAAGTATTTACTCCATCAATCGTTATTTCGAAACGAATAATAATAATATTAGCAATCAAGGTGTTTATGTTCTTTTTAGTTAAATATGTGGTAGTGGTGACTTACTTGTCAAGTGAGATTTTATTCCAGAGACTTTCTAGGGGTAATAGAAGGACGCTTTACGCAGTAAAACATATGTTTGTCATTTTCTAGCTGACGAATAATTGGGTCACTCAAACGAAGGATAAACTAGGTAGTTTTGCCACATCTATGTACATTTATCAATTCAACTGCACCAGCGGTGACAGTTATGTTAGGCGTACTACCAGACATCTGAGTCAATGTGTTATTGGCAAAAGACAGACAAAAACCGTCCTTAGCTCAATTTTGTCGCATTCACTTGATAGTGGTTATGTAGTGGAGCAAAAGAAAGCATTCAAGGGGATTCATCGCACCCCACAGAATCTTTCTAATAGACTTTGTATTCATCTACTGCACATAACTGAGGTGATAGGCTTTCGAACTATTAAGCCTCAGCTATGCAGCCTCAGATATCCAGATCGCTGAGATCCTGGACCTATCGCTGGTTTCAGGTGATTAGACTTAACACGTAGGACACTATACATTGTAACCGATGGGAAACAACAGAAAACGATTGGGTGACAGGATTATTTTTTCTTCGAGCGATAATGAAACAGATTTACAGTGGTTAACCAATGTTAAAGTTTGTAGATAAACGTGAAGATAATATATAACCATACTTCTGATCATATTTCTTCAATCTTCTGCTGACCAGTGTACAATTCAGCGATGACAGCCTTCTTGTCTCCCGCCAAATGGAGACCATTTTGAACAAACAAACTATTCAATGTTCATCAACATTGACACATGCTTTCAAAGGCACTTCGTGAGTTGGCAGTTCAGTGGTAGAACACTGACCATCCAAGCTAAGCGGTCCTGGGTTTGATCCCCGGCCGACTCTCTCCTTCCCCTCGCCTAGACAGTGGTAAGTCCAGTAAAGAAGGGAGATTGGGTATGAGGCTAACAATCCCATTCCGTAAAAAACTACACTGTGACTGAAACGTCGAAGATGTACCTTGAAGCCCTATATTACACTGAGAACTCAGAAGAATAAAATAATAAAAAAATAAGTGATAATAGTATTCTTTCAGAAGAAGTTTGTTCAGCCATTACCACTCCCTGGGCCTATTAAGGCATAACCAACTGATGCTGTCACTACCATCTCTTACTCATATTTTCAACCCCCGTCTTATGATCCCTTAATCTTATCACATCTTCATTGAAACTAGTTTGTTTACTTCCTGTACAATCTAGCACTACTTAATCGGCCGGTTTGTTTCTTTTAGCCTTTACCGACTACTTCTACCTCAACATTTGTCTGCCCAATCATGCTGTTTTCTATTATTATTGTCATTACAGATTGCTTCACATTTTCATCTTTATTATTGATAGAGTCAATATTACTATTAGTATTACTCTGGCTAACTGCACAAGTTATACGCACAATCTTATTATCCTATTGACGAAACACCATAAATTATTATTATTATTGTTCCGTTGGGTTCCTAGTGGAACATAGGGCTTCAACTGCGCGTCTCCACTTGCTTCTGTCTTCTGCTGTACTTTTCACCTGCATCCATGTTAATCCATACTGTTTCAGCTCCTCTTCACACGATCTCCTCCATGTCACCCTTGCACTGACGTCCCACTCGCCGCTTCCCTTTCGGGTTCCACTCGAGCTATGGCCTGACGCGCGATGTCACCCAGCGGCCTCCTCAGCGAGTGTCCAATCCATCTCCACCTTCTCCTGCATATTTGCTGAGCGATTGGTTCTTGTTTTGTTTCTTCCCATAGCTTCTTGTTGGTGATTCTCTCCGGCCATGTGATCTTGAGTGTAGAACGAAGACAGTTGTTGATAAAGGTCTGCAACAGGCTGTTGGAAATATTCTTTGTGACCCACCAAGTTTCTGATCCGTATAGGAGAAGTGACTGACTTGACGTTTGTATTGAAAATCCGAATTTTGTTGTTGATGTTGAGTGACGAAGATTTCCAGATTGGTTTCAGGTTGATGAATGTGTATATTTAAATATTTGTTTGTAAAGTTATGTATATTGGAGTAAAGTCTGATGAGATCTACTTGAAAACGACATTGTTTACTCAAATATGTTGTTCTGAATACATATACTGATTGTTCTTTTCTTTTGTATAATGTCAGGCCAGTTTGTATCACTCAATGGGTATATATGAGTATGTCAGGATTAATGAAGGAGAATTAAACAAAAGAAACGCGTCTGTGGTTCAGCGACCGACCTGGCAAGTGGTCCCAGTTTGATTCCAGGCTGAAGCACTCCTAAACACTGCTTAGTTTACCACTCAATGGTAGGTTCGGGAAAACACGAAAGGTTAGGTGGGAAGTTAGCTACCTTAGACCGTATAAAATTATAACATTACTAGTATTACTAAGAATTCAAAAGCTGGGACCCTTTTGTTCCACAGTGCAAAAGAACGAAAAATAGAGAGAAAACAAAGGTTATAAAAGTATAAGTGATATCTTGGGTGAGTGTGACGTAAGATTTTCCAAGACTGACAGTCTGTCATTGTAATGTGTTGTATAACTACGAGTATATATAAAGAAATCAAAACACTGACATTTTGTTTTGTATGCATGCATAAGGAGAATTCGGATTTCTTTCTTGAATAATGAGGTGTACAACAGTTGCAAAGACTTGACATTAATGAAGATACAAAAGACTGTTAAATTATAACGCTACAGGTTTGATCACGAGTTGACACCAGTTAGACAGCCATTGGAAAACTTGTGAGTACTGGGCACCGTTTCGTCCTAGCTTGAGGCTCCTCAATGGCACGCACTCACCGGCATTCGAACCCAACCATTCAGTCAGTACTCGTAGGTTTTCCAATGGTCCTCTAATTCATGTCAACTTGTGACCAAACCTGTAGTCATTCGAATCCCTGCAAACTAATGTGTACCTTGTTCAGTTCACCTTCTATTTTCCATTATTTGTGTGGCTACAGATCTGTCTGCTAAATACCAATCCCAAGTTACTCGTACTCTTTCCCAAAAAAAAAAACAACCAAAATCTAAACAACATGTTATCATTCTTTTTAGGTCACATATGGTTTAATACTAAAAGATCCCAAGAAAATCATTTTGCTTCATTACTTAATGTTCATAAAAATAAGCCATATTTGGTGAAGAAGGCATACAGTCATTATTTTTGTTTGACTACTTTTGGATAAAAAGTATTGCTAGTTTCGTGATAACTAGTCAATTTTTCCACATTCCTGTAATCTAAAAGCCTACAGTCAATTTCTTCTTTCTGAATGTACTTCATCTTTCTATGCAAAGAAACAATTAGCCCTCTCAGCTATTTACTGACGTCTTTTGTACTTTGTATTAATCATTCTTCAATCAGTTTGTGGTTCGTAAATATCTTTTTTTTTCCTTCACTTTCCCCAGTGGAACATAGGGCTCCAAGCTAGTGGCTTGAAGTTTCTGTAGCAGTTTTATTCTACAGGATGGGGTTGCTAGCCTCATTCCCAATCTTTCCTCTTTACCAGAATTATTTCTGGCTTGGGGAGGTAAAGGAGTGAGTCGGCTGGGGATCGAACCCCTGACCATGTGCATATCTACAAATATCAACAACAATATTATCTCACTTAAGTATTTTCACTCACTGTCAAATTTTCATATATATCCAAACGTATCATAGAACACTTACCTACAGTCATGCTTTTATAAAGGGGAAAAGAGACACCCCCACCTCCAAACCTCTATCCTGGAACGCCTGATTGAATCACGACACCATGCTAACCCACAAAGGAACCTTCAAGTTATCTATAGAATACGTGGGAATCTTCAGTTATGGATAAAGTTTTATTTTGAAAAAGTCTCACAGTGTATGAGTGATACTCATAGCGGAAATACGGAAAATACTACTAACAACCAAATCAAGCGATGGAAAATAATGGAATTATATAAACAAAGTTAGAAAGTTGTGTGAGTACCTTGATATGATTGTGAGCGGTGGTAGATTGTGCTCGAAAAGTGGTCAACAGTAAATATTACTGTATAACACTGTGAAACTTTACCAAAATAAAATTTTACCCACAATAGAACCACACTCTACCACAGTGCATATGTTTTATTCTTATATCTGTGTGAGAATCTCCCCAAAACAGTTCGAATCATACTTCCTCAAATCTCAGAAGCAATGGCGATTCACATGTTAAATCCTGAGGTCTGCATGTAAAAGATGTTTGTTCAGTCATTTAATCTACAATGGACCTGATTTACCTTAACACCACATACGCAATTTTTGTTTGTTTCTTAGTTGTATGATTTTTCTTCCCCCACCCGTTACTAAATCTCTACCCCTTATTACCAATATGGTTAACTTGACTCTCGTTCAAATTTTAGTTGAATTCTTCACAACCCCGTCAATTATATTACATCACTTGATGTAATTATATAATGGTATTTGAGTTTCTTGCTAACTCACGCTTTCTGCATTACGTAATTTGTTATCTAAAATTTATAATTCTAATGACACATATGTGGAAATATTCCTTTTGTTATTAAGACAATTTACTATATGTATGCGATTGTACAGCTTGAGAATGATATCGTCGAAAAGAGTAACTCTTCGCTGAACGCCTTTTCTTTTATATACCTCAATGGGGATTTTTTTTTAAGTATACTTATTTTTATCTACTGTAATGAATGTGTGTGAATACGATTGTATAACTATAAAGATGAAATCATCGGAAACAGAATTTTCATTCACTGAAGTCTTTTTCTTCTTCTGTGATGCTGGTCTGCTTTTTCCAATTCCCGCATTCCGAGTAGAACATAAAAATTAAAGCTTCTGAAGTTTCAGTAGTGACGAGATTACTTTTTACAGCGCAGATTTTCTAGTTTCACGTCCAATCTGACTTTTTTTTCTAAGCTCACTATGAGCTAGGCGAGGTCTTAGAAGTGCATCAGAGGGGAATCGAACCCTGACCACATGTGTTGCTAGCAAGCACTGAACCACAGATGTTTGCGTTTAACTTTACATTAGATTAACTTCACTTAAGACCCATCATAAAAATAGTAATCCCTACAACTGTCTAGTCGTGCGTAATGATTAAAATAATTTATTTTTCAAGAGTTGATTTGTAAGGAATTGATCTGTTTCACAGCTGACCACGGATCGACATCAGTTAGAGTACCATTAAGAATCAAACACAGGGAGCATTGGATATCTGTTCTGTCAGCTCAGTTTCGGATTTATCAGCAGTAGGCACTTACCACCAGGGTTCGAAACAAGGACCTTCCCGTTACAAAACGAGCCCGTATACCATTCAGCCAATGGGACCCGATTCGAAGGCCCATGAATTCTGACCACTACCAATTCGTGATTTTTAGCACGACCACCAACTAATGTCATTGGTGAGAACTCCATCCTCACTTTCGACTAGACGAAACTCACTGGTCACAGCTTCTCACTAAAACTCCAGGTAACTTCATCCTGTAACCAGTCCTTACTGAGCATCAGACTAATTTTCAAACGTCGATTTGTAAGGATTTAATTTGTTTTCCAAATTAGACCACGGATCGTGGAAATGAGATATCAACACTGAATGGTATGATACTGCTGTTCCCTCTGATGAAGTTCACCCTCAGTATTTTCATCATTAGTAGTTAGTCTTCATGAATAGTCTGCATTAATGACAGTAAGAGTGGAAGGAATCTCAAGTAATAAAGAATGTCATATATTCCTTCTCGTAGTATCATTCAGTTTCTAAGTTGTGGATGACATCTATGAATTAGTCAGATAGGTGTGTAATCAATATATATATGTCTGGTCGACTATCATATTTCGATAAAATCTCTTTGGGTGATGGTAAGGAATTAACGATTCGAAAAGTAAACCAAACCTCCATCACTCTGAAGTCAAAGTGGAAATCCACCGCACTCAGCATAAGAAAGAAGATCTGAATTTTATGACACCAATATCAAATCAGTGCTTCACTATATTAGAAATGCATCTGGACACTAGAGTAGAGTATAATTGCATCATAAAGTAAATTTATTTAATAAACTTCATACATTTATTCCCCTTGATGAATTTGAATAAAGCAAGAACAACAGTTTGTGCAGAATAAGACATCTCCTTGATACCAAAAATGAGGTGGGAATCGCAAATTCCTTTAGAATTATCAATAGAAAAAAAGCTCAATTCTCCTCAAGTTTGCCGAGGCAATCTCTATCAAGCGCCTGAAATCCGATTTATGTGTTCAGAAAGAAGCATTTATCAGTCTCTATTCACCCACCATGGTAACTGGATGTCTTTATTCTCTCTTTCGTTTGATTACTTAATCTAGGGCTTTAAACTTACCACATTCCCTGTTTGATATAGTGTAATTTTGCTTGTCTCTTGTTTCTAGGATTTGAGTTGAACTCAGTACATTGTTACCCAATTTATTAGCTACTCATCACCTTACACACCTCTCGTCTTTATTGCGTAACTCCTTCACCATTGTATGCATACATTTACTTTTTGTAGAACTTGAACTCCCTGAGTAAAACCTATAAAAGTGTAATTTCCTGAACACTGTTCAGTAATTTTGGAACTTCCTGTCAACTGACATCATGTAAAATTTGTAAGTATGTTAAAGTTGTTTCTGTACATAAACTACTCAACAATATCTTTAGACTACAAGCAGCAGATGATGAGAAGCCAACGAAATAAACAATGATGATGGAATATTATTCTGCAAAACTGTTTTTCCTGCTTTATTTGATAAAGGCACACAGTAATATAGTATTATTCACCCATGACATTTCGACCACAATTTATTGCTCATAATCCCATTGAGGTGCGTGCTGAGGAAAGCATTTCCAAAAGGTTGCTTTAGGCTTTCATCAACAGCTGTCAATACTGGAGATCAGGAATTCTACCGGCAGGGGATGATAATCAGCAAGAACATCTGGCAGGCGACGGACCCAACAAAATATGTCAAAGGAAGTAGAGGTGGATTAGACATACTCTGAGGAAACCACTGACTGACATAATGCATTAAGCAGACCCCAAAATGGAACCTGAATAGATAACAACAAGTCGGGCACAGATTCAAGGGTGACGTGGAGGAGATCATGCGAAGAGGGAAACGAAAGCTAAGGAGCAACTATGTCTCCAGCTAAAGAGATTACTGTAGAGAGCAGGGTGAAACAGAGATGTGCTGCTTAAACTCTGTGTTCTGCTCAGATTCCCCAAGAGAATAACAATACGCATCATTTACGTGATATTCAAATAAAATGATCTCAGCGGCAGAATGAAAACTTTTGTCTTTTTATAAGATGGATTCAATAACTCAGGAGCTAGAGTTCCTGTCCATTAACACAGATTTTCTTGGTTTAAATCCTTCCAGAGCCTAAATTCTTCTTTGCACATCAGCCCTACCCCAAATGAGTAAAACGATGACATTTTAAGTCGCCTAGTCTGATCAACAGCACGAGACATCTTCAGTGATGAGTAGTGAATCGTGTCTTTCCTTTGTAGATGAAATAACACATGAGACTACGCCTGTATTTTATTGTTTTCTTCTTAATTCACGTAAATTATGATGTCGGCGTCATTTAAGCCTTTCTGTTAAATTAAGCCGCTTTTCTCCGCATAACAAAATTGGAGGCTTATTTCCTTTTGAAGGTCTCTTTACACACAAAGGAAAAAAACATCAGTAATTAATTTGGCTAAAAGCACTCACGTGTGATACATATATGTAAACAACAAATCTTTGATGTCATGCATCACTTCAGTTTTGTTTCATTTTATTTTGTTTGCAAAATAGTGGCAGAAAATGTTAGTTAACCCAACCAAAACTTCAAAATTTCTGTGAAAAAAATAATAACAATAACAAAGTATCATGACACGTTATTTTCTATTCTTTATGGCTGATACAGTTTAACTATTGTGGCAAAATATTCCGATTTCCAAAATACAACTATTTGGCAATTAGTATATTTGTAAATGTAGCAATTTCAAGTAGATTATGTCATGCTTTTATACTTTAGATGTCCTAGAGTATGTTAGTTATGAGCTAGAGCAGGACTTGATAACGTCCTCGATGGTGGCGCTTCATGATATGGGTATAAATCTCTGAAATGGTATTAGTTACATTGTAGTTGCAGATACTCCTTGCTGACAGGACTCCAAGTGAACATAGAGAAGACGGAGGTGATGAAGATGACCAAACAACATCATCAACAACCAGCACCAATCATTATCAACGGGAGAGATTTGACAGGAGGTCACTTCCTTCACTTATCTAGGAAATACGGTTTCAACCACAGGTAGTCAGAAGGGATGAAGATGTGAAAGCCAGCCAACCAGAATCGTAAAGGCAAGATACACCTTCATTAACCTGAAACCAGTTTGGAAATCTCCTGCTGTCACTCAGCCAGTCAGCATAAATAACAAGATTCGGATTTTCAACACAAATATCAAGTCAGTGAGTTCTTCTATATGGGTCAAGAACTTGCACTGTGCGTCACGGAAAGGATTTCCAGCAGGCTACTGTGGAGTTTCATCTTCACTGGTTCCATGCTGAAGATCACATGTCCGATCGGCCAGAAGGAATCAGTCACAAGAAACTGTGACTGAGAACAAACCTAACAAGAGCCGATCGCTCAACAAACATGTAGGAAAAAATGTAGATGGATCTGACATACGCTGCGTAGGCCGTCGAATGACATCGCGCGCAATTCAGGCCATCGCTCGAGTGCTATCCCAAAAGGAAAAGAAGAGTGGGTCATCAGTGTGAGTGTGACATGGAGGAGATCGTTTGGGGAGGAGGAAACGAGAGATGGCTGGCAACCGTGGACCTAGCTGAAGAGGACAGCAGAAAATAGAAGGAAGTGTAGATGTTCTGTTGAAGCCCTATGTTCCACTCGGAACCCAAGGGAATAATAATAATAAGGTACCCTCCAACACCTAATATACTTTAAGTGTTAGCCTGCTTATAACAATAGGCTGGGATTAAACTAGTGACTGACTGACAGTGGTGAACTTTAGACACATAGTTCCCTTCATGAGCTTGAATAAAACAAAAAAGTATTGGCTGAGGAAACACGAAATGATATCATACTATACGCTGTAGGTTTCGCGTCAGCTGCATTCAGCCTACATAGTTTTTGTCTATATTTAAATAGTAATCTATAGCATACTTTAAATGTCACTATGACACCAATGAACTGAAAACTCCGAAAATAATAAACAAAATCCATGTACTATTAGGATTTCCACTACATTTTATAGACAAGAACATACGCGGTCGAAACCTATGACATCTGACTTAACATTCGTAAGCAAGAAAATACTATACATGAGATTGGAATTCAAAGGTGACTTGGCTTCCGATATTATTAAAAGAAGGATCTCACAGTCTCTGAAAAGGACATTTCCTGCTGCATCGTTGAGAATTGAATATTCCAGTCGACCATGTCTGTTCAATAACCTGAAGTACAAGATCCAGCAGTTAACCAACTCAAAGTATTTTTATCAATTCACCTACTCGTGTGGAGCTAGGTACATCGGTCGTTCTACTCGAGTTTTGTCCAAGAGGGTGCAAGAACACTATCCCACATGGTTACGAAGAGGTGGAATTAGAGCTATAAGAAGTGCGATCATTGAATATCTAGTCGATAATGATCATCCTATCTCTGCAGCTTCCACCTTTAATGTCAGCCGCAAGGTGAAAATTAATTTGCCCAAATCACTACATGGCCGACTCATCTGTATTGCTGAATCCTTGGCCATTTGAAAATGAAAGCCAGATCTGTGTATACAGAAAAAGTTCGTTTAACCCCTCCAACTTTCATGGACTCAACCCCTTCATGCTAAGGTATGATAATCTCTATTCACATTTTGGCTCTACTTATTTTTCGTTTTGTTTATTCAGTTTCTAAACTGTTCCTTAATTACTTTAATTGTGGCGGTATTATTTCTCATGTTCCACTTGCCGTTCTAATTAAATTTTGTTTCGCAACGTTAAATTGTATGTTATCGAATTTCACACAATGTTATGTAACGTTTTTATTTTATTCGATTTGTCTACTAATCCTGTAATTTCACACCCCTTCCAAGTTCTGTACATCCTATGAATTGTTCTGTATATGACATTAATTGTTTTGCCACTTGACACTTGACTATGAGTATAATCACAAACACTTTAATTACGTTTCACTTTATTAATATTATTTTATGTATTCACACCCATGATTCGATTCCCTCACTGGATATAAATTTCTTAAAATCAATACATATATTTGACTGTACAGGTTGATAATAAATTTGTTGTAAAGAGTCTCTTCGCTGAATCAGCTTGAGACTTCCTTGTCTAAGGTATACTTTTATGTGCAACTTTTGGAAGTATTGTGTTAATAATATTCAGAGTTTTCTGTTAACTGACATTCTGTTGTTGTTTCACACATGTTATACGTCATTCTGTACGTATACTTAAAATTTCTTAGATTGGACTCGGCTGACGAGAAGCCAACAGCATAAAAAGTATCATCTTACTCTTCTCCGACTGTTGCTTTTGCTTCAACAGCACATCTCCATTTACTTCTGTTCTATGCTGTCCTCTTCAGCTGACTCCACGATCGCCCATAGGTTCCCATCTCCTCCCCACACACGATCTCCTTCATATCACATTCGGATGCCCAACTCGTCGTTTACCATTGTAATTCCACTCGACAACCCAGTGCATAACGTGATTCGGTGGCCTCCTCAGTATGCGTCCGATCCATCTCCATTCCCTTCGGTATATTTCTTGAGTAAAGGGGCCTTGGATGGTTTGTTGTTAGGGATTCTTGATGCTAATTCTTTCTAGCCAGGTATCTGATCTTCACTATGTAGCCAGCCAGCGAAGGTGGCAGCTGTTGATGGAAGTCTGCAGCAGCCTGTTTGAAATACTTTTCGTGAGAAGCGCACTCAGTTTCTAACATATATGGGAGAACTATCTTATCATTGGTGTTAAAAAAATAATAATTATTATTAATATTACCATTACTATTCAGATGGGATATCATTTTGGTCCTGTAGACTGGAAAGATTTGGATTAATTGGTGATTGCGTTGGTATCATGATGATTACCCTAATACAAATCACTTTATTTATGGCTATAGTTGACTTGTCATCTGAACTGTTGTAGTGTAGAACAAAGTCCAACTGAGTTAAATTCGTAATTCAACAAATTTCAAAATTCAAGATGAAAATTCACCACCGTTTTTTTTAGAGCCTAAAGCTACTTAGATCACAATATGTGACCTGCTTTATACTATAAATGGTAATTAAGAAAACGAACACAAATACTACTGATACATATGAATAAGCGAAAATAACTCACATCAATCAGTGTTGCTCTGTAGCCAAATCGAAGCGATCTAAATACCATCAAACGACGCTTTCGATAGTTTGAAACTGAACTCGTCAGCAGTACATGTGGTTTGACTTGACTGAGACGACAGATGAATCAGTTGAAATCTTTTGGATATCAGAACAGTTTATTATTCATACATTATGTAACACAGCTGACTATCATGAGAACTGAAGGGAACAGGCAATTGGTGAGAAATAGATTTGAAGTTTACGTTTTCAGAATTTTTAATATATTTGAGCGTTGAAGTTTCTTTAGCAATCTGATTAAGTTTGGGGGTGGAGTTGCTAGCACCACGCTCCAACCCTCCCTCTTTATCCGGGCTTGGGACCGGCTAGATATTCCTAATTGTGGTGGACTGGATTATGCGTCAGACAGTGGGAAACGAGAAGACAGGGTTATCCTGGACCGACGTGAAGAACCTAGAAGACCTGGATTTCGCGCGTGGATGATTTATGTTTGATGTCACACAAAATCGAAGACTAACAAGCGAAAACCGACAAACTGGTCGAAGAAGCAGCAAAGACAGGACTCCAGGTGAACATAGGCAAAACGGAGGCTATGAAAATAACCAACCAACCAACCAACAACAACAACAGCAGCAACATCCAGCGCCAATCACCATCAACGGGAGGGATTTGAAAGAGGTTACTTCTTTCACTTATCTAGGGAGCATTGTCTCAACTACAGAAGCAATGGACGAGGATGTCAAATCGAGAATCGGGAAGGCGAGAAACACATTCATCAACCTGAAACCAATCTGGAAATCTTCGTCACTCAGCATCAACAACAAAATTCGGATTTTCAATACAAACGTCAAGTCAGTCACTTCTCCTATACGGATCAGAAACTTGGTGGGTCACAAAGAATATTTCCAACAGCCTGTTGCAGACCTTTATCAACAACTGTCTTCGTTCTACACTCAAGATCACATGGCCGGAGAGAATCACCAACAAGAAGCTATGGGAAGAAACAAAACAAGAACCAATCGCTCAGCAAATATGCAGGAGAAGGTGGAGATGGATTGGACACTCGCTGAGGAGGCCGCTGGGTGACATCGCGCGTCAGGCCATAGCTCGAGTGGAACCCGAAAGGGAAGCGGCGAGTGGGACGTCAGTGCAAGGGTGACATGGAGGAGATCGTGTGAAGAGGAGCTGAAACAGTATGGATTAACATGGATGCAGTTTAGAAGTACAGCAGAAGACAGAAGCAAGTGGAGACGTGCAGTTGAAACCCTATGTTCCACTAGGAACCCAAGGGAACAATAATAATAATAGATTTGAAGCAATTGATGCAACTAATTGGACTAAGATGTAGGCAGAAAGAACACAATGCAATGGAGTACCTCAGCTGAACTCTCAACATGAATATTCTCCTTCAATACCTTTTTACTGAACCTTTCAATAGGATCAGGAGACAAAGAATGATCTGTGAATGTAAAGAAGATTTATCTTCAACAGTTCCTATGATAATCTTTGTTGAATAAATCTTCAGTTGAGATTCAAATCCAATTCCAGTCAATATTTGGAGGAAAACACAAATAATAAGGTCGCTATCAAACCTTGTCTCACATAGTGCCATTTGGTCGGGTGGCTACTGGGTTCGAGTGTCATTGGATATAAGTATATCCAACTGAAGAATCAGTCCCAAAATAGGATGAGACATGCCTCTTGAATTCCACTGTCGGTCACCACCAACTTGAATAAATCGAATATGTTCAAAGAAAAATTCCATTTAAACACTTATTAGACAACAAGCTGAGTTAAGAATTACTCTTTACTTTACTCGTTTATTTGTCTTATTGTTAATATTCTTATTTCCTTAAGTTTCATATGATAAATAAGACTTCTGCAGCTCATCTCTATTTCATCCTGTACTATGCAATCGTCTTTAAGTAGCTCCATGATTGCGTATAAACTCTCATCTCCTACTCCTCCTCCTACGATGCTTGCTAGTTACACACGTGGCCATGATTCACCCAGACCGCAGCCTCAGAATGGATGGGTAGTCTCACGATTGGCCAGCAACCCCCACCATACACTTCAAAAGCTCGAGGCTCTTTGTTCCATCAAAAACTCAAAGAATAGGAAATTAAACTTCGAACGTCTCCGGTAGGCTGTTGGATATGCTTTTGATGACACACCGAGTCCCTGAGCCGTATAGATGAACTGACTTAACATTAATGTTATTCACGCTGAGTGCAGGAGACTTCTAAACTGATTCCAGAATAATAAAGAACTGTTTTAGCTTTGAGATGCTGACAGACTTTGATGTATTCATCCATGCCGACTGCCTGTAGTGGAAACAATGTTACCAGCCCAGATAAGTAAAAGAATTGACCTCTTTCAAATTTCTCCCGTTCATGGTGTGGATTGTTGTTGCTGTTGGTTGCTGATCTTCCTCCGTCTTTTCGATGTTCACCTGGAGTCCTGTCCTTGCTTCTTCTTCTTCTGTCAATTTGTCAGTTTTATCCTATTAGTCTTCGAGTTTGTGTGACATTAAACATAAATCATCCACACGTGAAATTCAGATCTCCTAGAGTCTTCCTGTCGGTCAAACGTGTTTGTGTCTTCTCGCTTCTCATGGTCAGCTGCATTATCCAATCCACCACAACTGGGAATATCATCGGTGATAGTAGTGGTCAGTCTTGTAATGCTCCTGTTTCCACTTTAAAGACATCACTAAGTTTTCCGTTATGAATCACTTCATATCACGACGATGAACACCACCACCACGGAAACTACAATATAGCTGTCAGCTATCCCTCTTAGTACTTCTAACGAAACAATACCAGTTGTCATGTTATGAACGTTCCTGTCAGTAACCTCGCCAGGCTTTAATTCACTTTCTTTTTGACAATCTCAGTGTACACTTGAAAACGGATTTATTAGTTGTAATGCCTTTGTACTATTCCTTTTCACATGACCGAGGTCAGTTTGTAACTGAAATGGTGAATTGTATTGGACGAAAGATTATTTAGAGAGAAGGGGCAAAATTTTCATGAAATATAAACGTGCGATAGCTAAATGTCAAATAAAGTCAAGGTTAACAGTTTTTTTTAAATGGAACTATTTGTAAATCTACAACATAATCATCAAAGTAAAAACATTTCAGTACTTTTGAATTATGACATAAAAGTACAATGGAAAATTTAGGAATAGTATTTCTACACAAGAAAAAAAATTATGTTTACTTCAACTCTTACCCAGCGAAAGTAACTGCGTCAGTAACATATAGTTCAAAATAGCTGTCTGCGTAGATCTATGTTCGCAGTCAAACAAGTTGCTCGTTCGTGAAACTCGTAGATGGAATACATCTCTTGTCGTTCGACAGAAACGGGGAAATAGTCTACATCAATGTCTAAGGGTTGATCAACTCAAAGATTCTGCAACACTCGTGGAACTTCATCATGGTGTTGTGTGTGATGGTTTATTGTTCCCAGTATAAGTAATCTGAGGATTATCTTGGTTGTTATCAGTCGATAGATTACCAGCCTATGAAAAGTGTTGATTAATTTTTAGGTATGATAATGGACTGACTTCAGTTAAAGAACTTTATAAAACCATCATGGAATACTGGACTGCTTTTTCGTCCTGGTTTGAAACCTGTGACCCCAAACAAGATAAAATCCACGAACCTCAAGTTAAAAACAAATCTTCTTTGCATGCATAGTTTATGCTTCCAGTGTCCTGCGTTCAGTGATCAACTGAGCCAAGGGTGTGTAGCGCTGAAGAGTTTCAAACTTGGACGAAACATCTCTTCAGTACTATTTGTTGGTTGTCAATGGTTCTCCAACTTAAATCAGTCCGTGATCCAATTCGCAGTCAACACTTGAAAATTAATCCAAAGCTCACTAGTGAATGACTACAGGATGAAACTGACTGAAATTCTGTTGAGGAGTCGTCGAGTGTAGGGGATGGGTAATCACCGATGAAATTTGCTGGCGGCTGGACTACATATGGAACACCTGTGAACAGTTTTCTTGAATGTCTAACTCAAGCGTAATGGATGATCATTTGATTACTCCTATGAATATTTCTGATCATCCATAGGATTTAGACTTATTTCTGTGCTTCTCTAGGGACATAACTGTATTATTGCTGATCAGTACCACCATAAGTAATGTAAGTCAAACTATCTGCAGAATTTGGTGTGCAGAATCTTTCATCAGCCTCGGTGAGCTCAACACACACATACATACACTCATTGAGCTTACCTTCACAGCAAACTTCAGATCAGCCTGTTACACCGTTGAATATGAACAAATCACCTTTACGATAACATGAGACTCACTAAGGGTGAATCGTTCAGTTCTTTTATACGCATTACACGATCAACCTAATCAGTGGTAAGTTGAAGATCGAATGTTGTAACGACCACAACTCAAGTAATTCAGCCTCATCACAGGAACCACTCAATGCGTTCTTCTGTATACCTTGCCTAATCTCCACGAGTGACGCACAGTCCTTTATTACGTTCTAACAGCATCAAGACACACTCTGATGTGACAGAATCTGTGACAATATTCAATAATAATTGCATATCAAAAGCACAAAACCACCTCAGCATTATCATCCAGCAGTTATACAGTCCAAAAGTTTCCCGGCACTGTACAACAAAATTAATTGATCGGACACAATCAAAAAACACCTGAGAATCAATAAAAATATTTCCAACAAGGCGGGATCAAAGCTCTGCCTACAAGCATGAAACAGAACAAACATGTTTCCCACAGACTATCCAAGGCCAATTAGTCACCCTATGGCATAACCTTAACCTTACTAAACTTACAGTCATTAAACAAAATAATATTATCACTACCACGACACGACGGCAAGCCACAAAAAACTTCGTCTGTAGTCGCATTTATTCTGAGGCAGTTAGTGAGAAACTCTGGATCAGGGTTTCGTACCTGTTGCCAGATATCAGTAATGCGTATCTGGAACCGCTCTTAATTTCGCGTCCACATCGTGCAGTGGTATGGTCAGAGACATTACCACTAGGCTGTTTGGGCTCATGAATGACCTCTTGTAGGGACATAACTGATACATTAAATGGTCACCAGGGGAAACCAGTATCATGTTTTCTTGTCCACTCTGTCGGTAATGACTGAATTCCATCACTCAAGCTTGTCGATCGCCTCTAGACATTTAGCGTAAGTTTAGAATGCACCACGACAATGAGTCACCCAGGCCGTTGACTACATCTCAAATTTGACTGGTAGAATTCAGACAGTATCAACATTAATTATTAGATGTATTGATTTTGGTTACATCCTTGTGACCAATCAATGCTCACATTTTTCCATTATAGGTAAAATTTATTTGGATAAAGTCTCACAGTGTTATACAGTAATATTTACTACTGATGGCCGAGATTCGAGCACGATTTATTGCAACTCATATTCATATCAAGACACTACTCATACAACTTTCTAACTTCGTTTATATAATTCCATTATTTTTCATCGCTTGACTTGATTGGTAGTAGTATTTTCCATATATCCGGTATGAGTGATGAGTCATTCCTATTGCACGTACTGGGTGTAGACTCGATGAACAAGGAAAAAGTAATCAACCTCTCTCGCTCTCCACCTACCTATATTACTTCTTAGTGCGATTGCACTGCATGGATTAACACACAACCACACAATAGGGTGGGAGCGGGTTCAAATTCTAAGGAGTAAAATAGGTAAGTGGAGAAGGAGATTGGTTACTGCTTCCTTGTTTATCGAGTCTACACAAAACACATGCAACAGGAATGACTCATCACTCATACCGGATATATGGAAAATACTACTACCAATCAAGTCAAGCGATGAAAAATAATGGAATTATATAAACGAAGTTAGAAAGTTGTGTGAGTAGTGTCTTGATATGATTATAAGCAGTGATAAATTGTGCTCAAAACGTCGTCATCAGTAAATATTACTGTATAACACTGTGAGACTTTACCCAAATAAATTTTACCTATATTGGAATTACACTCTGCAACAGTGCACAAGTTTTATTCTTATATCAACCTCACATTTTTTTTGTCTTTGTTTTTGTTTTAGCAATGTCCTTTAATTTTTCGAGTAAACTAACGGTTACTGTTGTGAAAATTGCCTCTCAACCAGTTAATGTGTCAAAGAAATAAGCGTCTTCATCAAAATATACGAATAAAAAGCATGCAAATGTTATGAATTGTTGTGAGTATTGACACGAAATTCAAGTTCAAGATATAACCACTTTTTATAAATTGATAATGTGTGCAAAAGTAGATTTTTGGTAACAGTTATACTAGGCTTAAAAGTGTGTGCATGTATCTAGTCTACTACGCTTAAAAATTCTATGATTGGTCCAAATTGTTTAGCACGTGCAACCTTGTGGTGAAGGCCAGCCAGTGGATAGTACAATCAAATTGACCAATCAGAAAGCGATTTGAAGTTTATAGTTAAAAAAATTTAGGTATAATATAGGCAAACAGCTCTTTCATCACGTAGAGTAGAAGAGTGTGAGTTGAAACCAGATGTCAGTGATGCAACGTCCACCGCCTATACCTATTTTAAATCGTAATTCTCTTGGACATCGTACTGGTGGAAATATACTGAATTCTGTTACACCATGTAAAGAATATCATACTCATGATATAAATGGAAAATTAAAATATTGCATTGAAGTTGATTTACAAGGTTATCCTCAAGAAAGTATACAAATTGTTCGACAATCACAAGATGTTATTATCAGTTTAAATTATGAAGAGATTAAACCAACTGGTGAAAAGTATAAACAAGAATTTAAACGTGAAATTCAATTTCCTCAATCTGCTGATCTTGACACCTTGAAATGCACACTAATCAATAAAAACACTTTACTCTTAGATGCTGATGTAAATAAACGTGATAATTCCATATTAAAAACTTCCCAGATAAGTCCAATTACAAAGCGGCATATTAACTGGGAATTATCGAATTCATCACATCGTAATTCTGTCTCTGAATCGCCAAGACTACGTACTTCATTTTCAAATGAAACACGAGAACGACATCCTTCAATTTCAAGTTTACAAACTTCTGATATTCACAAATCATTTCGTGTAAAAGAAAATAGCTCACTGATTAATCGTAGTTCTCGTCATCCACCTCAACGTTCACCGACTCATTACACTGCGAATTCATTTTCAAGACATGAATCGATAAGAATTCCTGTACGCGTAGACACTAATCAACAAAGTGGTCAACCAAGTCCTGCTAGTGTACAACCTATTCGTGTCGAAGTATTAAATCATTCACCGTATTCAAAACAGTATAACAGGCATTATCAAGTGCCAGTACACTCCCAACAGTATCATAATAACAATATTAATCATAATAGTCATAATCATAATTACTACCATCATCAGAGTGAATATAAGAAGTCGAATTCTTCAACATTTTCAACATCTCAACGTCCATTACACATTCATCCAGTCAGTAATATTTCTTCAGATGAGAATACACCAACAATGATCAATAGTTCTACACATCAGTATAATGGGAAGACAGGTAATTGTGCTTATATCAATACAACATTACATCCTATCAGTCATATTGTGAACACTAATAACGCTAATATCAATACTAATACTACTACTGCTAGTAATAATAATACTGTCATATCTAAGTCTACAAAATTCTATACACAAAATATGAAAGTTGGTAAAGATGTAAAACCGGAAGATTTAAATATCCACCTAAAAAATGGTGTTTTAACTATTATGATAAGACAAAAAGGTAAAAATATTGAAAATTATAAGCAAACAAAAATTGCCAGAGAATTTCTACACGAGCATACAATACCAATAAATGTTGATCAAAGTAAATTAATTGCTAAATTAGATAATGGTATATTAACATGGGAAGCACCATATACTACAGTTGGACATATCGATATCACGGATAATCTGAATTCAAATATTAAATGTAAAAAATATCCTATACCAATTAATCGATGATCAATCAATCGATCAATCAATCAATAAATAAATAGATAGATTGAATTATTTTGAGTTTTCTATTTTATCTTATATTGTGAATAAAGAAAAGTATACACAAAAAATATACACATATATGTACCATAAGCCAATAAGTGTTGGCATTTCTACACATCATAGACAACATTTTATAAACTTGCTTTTGTATATTCACCTTCATGTGAATCTCCTCCACCGTCTCCTCCTCCTTCTCCTTCTGCTACTCCTACTCCTCCTCTGTTCAAAAGAGTATGTATGAACATTGATCAGAGAAAACAAAAAATAACATTCAAAAAAAATTCATTCAGATTTTTATTGATACTTGCATGATCTACTTCGAGACATCTGTTGTGACAGGTAGCTTTAGAGAGAAAACTATTTCCCATATTATATATGTGTATTTATATATATAATTGTGTAAATCAATATATATATATATTCATGTACTAATCGATATTTCATATATAATGTGCTCATTTTAATGAATAATTGATTACTTCTTAATTATTTGTTTTTCAAAAAATATCACTCACCGATTAATCGATAAACCTAGAAATGTTATTGGGTGGGCTTAAGGCAGGAAATTCGAAAAAATATATGCATATTTATTACAATCGTTTATTATTATTATTCATGTGCACAAACTGATTTGCTCAGAAAGTACAAATAATGAAAGTGTAGATCAATGTGAGTTTTAGAATGTTTATTTTCTTATACTTTTTTTGTTTGTTGATCATAGTCAATGCCTGTTTGATTATACTAAATAACTAACACAATAAGAAGCGATGTAATTACATAACAAGTTCATTCATTACCTTAGCCTTGACTAGGCTGGTGGTTGAGTGGTATAATGATCGATAGTTAAGTAGGCGAAGATCCAGGTTCGATTCCTAGCCGCTGTACCCTGAAGCCTTGCCTGGTTTACTTACATATGGTAAGTTCGGGAAGCAAAGGAGCTTTGGGTATAAGGGCATGGTAACCCTGTCACATGGAAAACAAAATTTGAAGCCCTACTTTCCATTAAGAACTCAAGGTATGAAAAGAATCAAGGAATCTAGTGAGTTGGCAGAAGCTAGAGTTCATGGGCCATTGGATCGGGTCCCAGTGGCTTAATGGTATGCGAGCTCGCCTTGTAACCTGAAGGTCTTGGATTCGAACGCGGGTGGGTGCGTGCTGCTGGAGAGTCCCAAACTAGGACGAAACAGCCATCCATTACTCCCAGGTTTTCCAATGGTTCTCTAACCAATGTGTCAGCTCATGATGAAATCCTGTAACCAATCAGGGGATACATTATTCGTTTTCTTTTAGAAAAGGAACAAATTGAACCTTAGCGTGGGGTAGTTAGATAAGGGTTTTACAAATCCACAGGAAATTGTTTTTAAAAATTTTTGGCAAACTGTTCGGCTGTTGTTTTCTTAATTTTAGAAATATTTCAATTCATTATAGCTAGACTTTCTTAGGTATGTGATTATTCTAGGCGGTCTGTTTGAATCAGTGAGCTACCTGAATTCCCATACAACAACACAATACAATAAAATGCATCATCATAATATTTTCTCTAATTCATATTGTTTCAACGATTCGATTACATTCCTTGAGTCGAAGAAATGTACTCACAAGGATTTCTAATCGGCATATCTCAGAGACGAAGGAAAAAGATATCTTAAGGGATTATTAGTCTATGCTTCAAATCAAAAAGCAATGTGTCATATTGTGGTGGTGTGATTCAATGTGATCCATTGGTTGGAGGATTTCATCATGAGCTGACGTTGGTTAGAGAACCATTGGAAAACCAACTGGGAGTACTGGACAGTCAACCCTTATTGTCAGCCTAGTTTGGGACTCTTACGAACTACGCACCCACCGCCATGGTTCGAACCCAGGACCTTCTGCTTACAGGGTTAGTAAGCTCGTAGACCATTAAGCCACTGATCCAGTGGGCAGAGTAAGACCAGGTATTGCAATTATTCTCTAACTGATGTCAGCTCGTGATGAAATTCTCCAACTAATCACACAGAAAAATCCCTGCAAAACCAATACTTGACAATGTGCTCTAATGGAATATTATTCTCACAGTAAGAATCATTGTATTTGTTGGTGTTAACGTCTGAGTAATGTTCCCACAGTTCAGTAGTCCATTAGCAACATAATACCATATATATAGTACTTTCATCGATGAAAAACAGATTTACTTCCATGTCCTGCCTTCTGCTGTTACAAAATGATAGACTGGAGGTTCCTATTCTACTTAAAGATCCTGAACTAAGATAAAATTGTATGCAATAAATAAGTTTGAGAATTCTGTACATCATGCGAACATTTTGTCCAGGATGAAACTGTTAATATTATCATTATTATTGTTACTGTATTAAATATATGGATCACTACACACCTCTAGGGTAATATTTCTCTGCATTGTGATAAGGACTACTGCTCATTCGTTGTCAGGTTGGTTCTTTTTGATATGTAAATCATTTTTAGGCATTAGATATGAATGTTATCTTATTATCATAACCGATAGGGTACAATGATTAGGCGGGGATATTCACATTGATAAGTATGAGAAATAGTGTTAATGAGTGAATGCTTCAGATGACTCCCCTACCTATATAGCGCTCTGTATGGCAGGCTGACTTCGCAGACAACTGGGGGACTAGATGGTCTGCTACGGTATGTGACAAGTTAAACAATGTTTTCGTTGCATTCAGTATAACTTGTTCGAGTGTTACATTTAACTGTTTATAAACGGAAATTACATTCACTGCTCTAAGTATAAGTGTGGCCTGTGCTACTGAAAGGATTTATCAGTAGTATATAAAGAGACATTCACTGACATAAAAATATCAAATAGCAGGGAGATAGATTTGACATAACAGCAAACAAATGATCCACCGTTGTAGAGATATATGGAAGACGTGAAAGGAAGACAAAGAAACACAATTTGTGAGAACGACAGAAGTAGGACAACACTGAAGAACCGTCCACATGGTGCGTTGAAGATAAGATGTACATAATTTAGCAATATTGAGATACCAAGCTGCAAATAAACATTCCTCTACGAAGTCTCTCATCTCCAACAACATGGGAGTTTGACCAAATAATATGGTCAATACATATATAAAATGGTCTGTAAAATAGTGAATAATTTACATCCTTAAAAGTTAGTTCAGTATTCCACTAGATTATTTTGTTATTCAGGGGGGAAGACTTTCTTTGACCTTGAAATCCATACTCTTGTAAGATAAAGCATCGGTCATCCAAAGGTAGAGTGCTCGCCACCCACGCCACACGTGGTCTGTGGTTCGATCCCCAACTAACGCAGTCCTTTATCTCGTTAAGCCGGAAGTAAACGGGGTAAAGAGGGAAGGCTGGGTGTGAGGCTGGTAATCCTACCCCGTAGAAATAACACAGCCCACTACTACCGAAATCTCAAAGCTCTAGATTGAGGCCCTATGATCCACTTGGGGCGTAAAGGAATAAAATAAACAAGAAAATAAAATTGGAAGATAAGAGCTTATATCGTTCAATACTCCAGTACGGGGAATATCCAGATCAGTTGCCATCTGGTCACCAATTCATATTTAGATGATAACAATATGAAAGTATTGCGAATTCTAGCAACAGGTCATTTCTATTAATTAATATTTACAAACAGTTATCAGAGTAAAGTTTAGTTTGTAACAACAGAACGCACGAGTAAATATGGCGATGGAATTATATATTGGCAACCTGATGTTAGAATTTTAGTTTTCACATATCTTTGATATTGTGTTACTTTTGTCTTCTTTATTTTCTACGTTCATTTCATCTCCTTGCCATTAAATCCATCTCTGTCTCCGCTATTCGATAACCTTGAAGACGATATACATATTTATATCTGTATCTGTATACTACTCATAAATCTTGTCAGTAGAACACATGTCACATGTTAACTTGAGTTACCGACGTCATCATTTGGTTAATAGGATTAAAGTTCATATCACGCTTAGTTTTTTTTGTTTAAATACATTTATTATAATAATACCAGTCATTCAAGCGAATTCTGTTTTAATTGTTAACTAAAATCAAATAAGAGGCCAAATGAAATTAATGAGGTACAGCAGGTCGGGTGTGAAGACGAATAATCACCAGCGATGACATTGGCTAGTGGTAGCGACATATTGTGAATCTGGGAAAGTTGAAATTCGTGGGCCACTGGATCGGGTCTCAGTGGTTTATTGGTCTACAACCACGCCCTGCGACTGTAAAGTCCTGTGTTTGAATCGTACCGGTGGATGCGTACTCTTGAAGAGTTCCAAACTAGTCTGATAAAACAGATGACTGTCCATTACTCCTAGCTATTTTTCCACCGGTTTTCTAACCGATGTCGGTTCTTGATGAAATCCTGAATCCAATATCTGGACAAAACCAGATTAGGAGTGAATAACGATCACATTACATGCATGGTATTCATGATAAGTGAGATAACTGATTGCTTCAGGGTAATTTTGAAGATTCTCCAGTTTAGCTAATGGCAACAGCTGTTCTAGTTTAACTAACCCACAGAGTGTAAAACAGATTTCGGAAGAGAAATTCCAATTGTTAAAAAACTCATAATCCTTCTTTATTTTTAAAAACCACTGTATATTGGAGCTGTATTCTTATTTTCAAATAGTATTTAACTAATTGCTATGAATAATGAAGTAGAATCGAAATTTCGCGGAAAAGCATGTTCAGTCCTTTTATGAAGTCACTAATACATCACTAATCATCCTAGAGCTGAAGTTGAACTCAACTAACTGCTTATGCTTATCTACATCTAGAAGTTCCTGAGTCAGTTAACTGAAGAAAGAATTCTTTCTATCTGCCGAATCTGAATTTCGTTGGCACAGATCACCCACCATTCTGTCACGAACAGAATAATTTTCAGACTGAAGCTAAATGGAGTTCCCACTATGAAGTCATACGTCAGGCTGATCGTTTGTATTGTACTGTTTGCGTATATCAGAGCATAATGATGGGCCAACCGTTAGACAATAGTTTCTCATCTTATTTTATCCAAACACTCACTCCATCCCGCTTACTATAACCTCCTGCAGTCTACAGGGGAATTCAACTTGTCAGACACACTGTATAAAGACAATAAAATCAAATATATGAATAAATAGAAGGCAGTTGAAATTAATCTGGGTGTCAAAATATAGAAAATGAGCCAAATTTAGTGACTATAGATAGATCACTGAACAGTCCTGTACTACTAGGCAGACGTTTCTTAAACACTGTCCGACCCATACTCAGTAACTTGGATGTATTAGAGGAAAAAGTATAATTTGAAATCCTAGCTAATACTAAGTAAAAGGTTGAATTCTGGACAATATAGATTATAATGTAAAAGCAGAAGGCAAGACACGGAAGCAAAAGTTTGTTTTCAATTGATCAAACCGCTATATAATGAAACCGCTATAATGAAAACATCGTCATTCTCAAACCAGACAAAGGCTCAGGTGTCGTAATAATGAACCGCCGAGACTACATCTCAAAAATGAAAACCATTCTCGATGATCCAATAAGATTTCAAGTCGATACGTCCAAAAAAGAAGCAACAGCGGCCTTTGAAAATAAAGTAAGCAAGCACCTCAAAGGACTACTTAAAGAAGGGCTAATAGACAACAACACTTACAACGACCTTAAACCAAGGGGTTCGCGTGTACCATTCATGTACGGTCAACCCAAAGTTCACAAAAGTGATGTACCATTGAGACCTATAATATCAATGGTGAAATCACCATGCCATAAACTGGCCAGATGGTTGGCCCAAAAGCTGGAACCCATTCGACAAAAGCTGGCAGCTCACAGTATCAAAGATTCCTTCCAGTTTTCACAAGAATTAGATCAACTCAATATTTCAGATAGACTTCTCGTGTCATACGACGTTTGTTCACTGTTTACCAGCATACCCATCGAAGAAACAGTAAGAATCATATGCCAGCAGTCCGAACTGCTCCCTCTTCCAGAAAATGAGCTACGCAAATTGTTATTTCTATGTACAAAGAATATTCAATTCCGATTCAACAATCAGCTGTACCGGCAGATTGACGGGGTGGCTATGGGTTCACCTCTGGGTCCTGTTCTTGCTGACATATTCATGGCTCATCTTGAACAGACTCAAATGAAAGAAGAAATAGAAAGAACCACCTATTACTGCAGATATGTCGACGACACGTTTGTGGTCTGCAATGATATAGAACACGCGTCCACAATGTTTGAGAAACTCAACGCGGCCCATCCCAACATCGCATTCACAATTGACTACCAAAGAAACAACCAGTTCCATTTCCTAGATGTCAACATAAAAAGAAGAAACGATGGGACAATCCCAAAATCTGTCTACAGGAAAGAAACTTGGACTGGTCAATACCTACATTATCATAGCTTTTGCCCAACCAGTTACAAACGATGTCTAGTAAAAACGCTCTTCAGTAGAGCCAAAGAAATATGTTCAGAAGACAAGATTGAAGAAGAACTTGAGATCATCGAAAAGAACCTTATCGAGAATGGATATCCTCGAAAGTTCATATTAAAATATAGAAATGAGGAAGTACACAAACCGAAACCCGACACCGTTGAAAATAAACCAGTTTTCATCTGTCTAGCGTACAAAGGGGAAGACGTATCCACAAGAACACAAAAAAGAATCACAGGTACATTGAAAAGAACGTTCCCAGCCGCCAGACTGATCCTACTTCACAACACTGTGTGCTCGTTAACCCAGTCAAAAGTAGATGAGTTCCCTACTCACGTCAACTCCAACTGCATTTACCAATTCACGTGCACCTGCGGTAGCAAGTACATAGGAAGGACTGAGAGGACAGCATCTACTAGATTTTCCGAGCACATTCCTAAGAGTCTCCGTACGAAAGGAAGAAAAGTGTTAACAAGTGCAATCGCCAGACATCTAATTGACACAGGACACACAAAGAAACCCACGGCTACTTCGCTTCGCAGAAGCCATTGCTATCAAGAGATTTCGACCAGACCTTTGTATACAGAAAGATAGTGTGATTAATCTTTCACTACCTTGGTAACCCTAACTGTATTTTATTTTTGTTTTGCCTTTCTGTCAGTATGCCTGTGTGTTTGTCTTGTTACGTAACATTCTATTCAATTTTGACCTTCAAGTTTCTAAATCTACTTAATTGTTTGTGTGTTTAAGTTATAAATGTTACTTCACTATTCACCCCCACCCTCTTAAACTCTCCACCACAAGATGTGTAAATTTACTTTGTTCTCTGACCATGACCCTGTAATATGCCTCTAACCAATCTGTGTTGTTTTCCAATAGAAATCTGAACTCTTACCCCTCTTATCCAATTCCACTATATATAATTAGTTGTTTTTTGACACCGAATAATCTGTCTACCTACATCAATTTCTGGAATTATGTTCCTTATGCCTTCTATCTATAACTCAAAGTATTTATGAAAAAGATGTATGCAGTTGATGAGAATCCACGAAATAAAACGAGCTCGTATTATCCTGCAAATATGTTCGTTCTTTCTCTCTTCAAACTAATAAAGGGAACCGGTTGCATGAAACCGCTATATATATATATATATATATAGTTTATATTCTTTAACCAATCATTGAGCGTGTGATTTTGGTTTACATTAAGCGACATGAAATAGAATATTCAGTCATATGTAGTATCCTGTTGATAATGCGGTATTAAACTGTGGGAATATATGTGAATAATATTCTGTTAGAACCCATTGTTTGCATAACACCACCACACTCGTCCCCCCATCAAATACTGTAGACTGGAGTTGATCGGGCCTTGTTGGTGCTGGCGTCTTTGTTTGCTTGTCCTGCTGTATCCGTAGCCCGTTGACGTTCACCCACTTCTCTTTGTTTGCACTTCTGATGGTATATATGTGACGCCATCTCACGGTGACCGTTTATGGTCCTTCCCACTTTGGAAGCAGTTTGCGTGACCCTGGTGTGTATTCGCTGGTGTATGCCTCACTCTATCATATTCTGCCTTCACCTGACCTTTCAGCAGCGTTCCAAGTAAAAGCCTCTTCGCTGACGGATCTTGAAATCCATTCAACTTCACAACAGCCTAAAATTCCTGTCAGAAGATCCATATGTCTCTCTCTTCAAAAACTGCAGGACACGGGTTTTTCATTTGTCGACAGATAGAGACCTCAAATGTAACAGCAGAAGGCAAGACACAGAGGCAAATGTATATTTTCAAGTGATCAAACCTCTATTTATATATATGGTTTATGTTCTTTAACCAGTCACTGAGCGTGTGATTTTGGTTTACATTAAACGACATGAAATAGAATGTTCAATCATATGTAGTATTCTGCGGTATTGAACTGTAGGAATATTTGAGAATAATATCCTGTTGGAACACATTGTCTGTACCACACTACCACAATAACAAATTCCGCATGAAAATAATACAAATGTTATCCTCTAATGACATCGTTATTGACCAAAGAGAAGATGAAATGCCATTGACGTTGTAGCTAAGTAAATATCACTCCCAGAAGTATTAGATGATTGAAGGCAATCGCCAGGAAGCCCTGCTTGAACTTAGGTCTCGTCGTAGTTAGCATCCATCAGTCAGCAGAGCGTATCTGTAACCTCGAAGGAACTCATGTCCTCTCTGAGGAGATTCGAACCCGCGTCACCCAGCGCTGCAGTCAGAGACGTTACCACTGAGCTATTCGGGCCACATTGCAAACCTGACGGATAGAATTCAGTCTGCACCAAAGATAGGACTAGACAAATCACACCAGTTACTGACTAGTGTTCAATCAAAGTACTCCCAGAAGTTCTTGTGAAATGACATAATGGATATTGGAATAGCAAATGAGAGGTTTTAGCAAACCATGTGGAAATCTACAGCATCCAGCCAGCATGAACAAAAAGATTTAGATTTTCAACACAAATATCAAGTAGGTCAGTGCTTCTATTTGCCTCAGAGATTCCTAATGGGTCACTGGATGCATTTTCAACATTCCGCAGAATTTTACCAACAACTGCTTCTATAGTGAAGATCGAATAACCGTTTGGAAAGGATAAACATCAAGGAATTCTTACAGGAAATGAACCAATGTAGAACCTCGTATCGAACCCAGACGGTAGACGACAAGCTGGGCTTCCAAGAGACAAATGGAGGAAATGAGAGCTTATGGAGCCGATCAAAGACGACTGCGGATAATAGGAAATAATAATAATAATAATTTCATTTTCTCTTTTCGGACGCAGTTAGAACATTTTTATTCTCATTTTCCTACAATCAACGATAATCTTATGCACAAATCTTCAATCCTACAAAAAACAAGGTACCTTGTAACAGCATTAACAGTCAGGTTGGAGCATGTGATTCACTTGAACTTCCCCATAGATTTATTCCCATTTATGAATTTGAATAAAGCAAGAATAAGAGTTTTTGCAGAATAATATGACACCATCATTTATTTCTCTGGCTTCATATTAGATGCTTACAGCCCAAATAAAGATGTGAAGGCATAAACATCATTCAAATCACAGTGGGTAAAAAGCCTGTCTTCATACAACTCTATTTTAAAGGTGAAAATATTGCGGCAATAGTCAAGAGAAGATTAAATACCTCATCAGCTACAGCCTATTCTGCAGCTATGTTGGTTCCCGTTTATCAGACAACATGCTCTTTGGTGCAGTTGGAAGTTAGAAGATACACCTCCCCGTGTTAACTGCAACTGTGTATACAAATTTACGTGTATCTGTGGGAGCAGTTAAATTGGGAGAACAGAAAACAGGGCATACCTCTGATTTTCTGAATATGTATCTCAAAGTATACGTCTCAAGGGAACAAGTACTTTCATTAGTGTCATCACCAGATACCTCCTTGATACGGGTCATGAGGTAGAAATCACAAAATCCTTTAAAATTATCAATAGCTAAATTGTCCCCAAGTTTGGTGAAACAACCTCTATCAAATGCGTGAAACCTAACGTAAGCGTTCAGACAGAAGCAGTTATCAGTCTTTCCCTGCCCACCTTGGTAACCGCATGTCTTTATTCTCTCTTTCATTTGATTACGTAATCTTTGGCTTTAACCACATTCACCTTTTGATGTAGTGTGATTTTGCTTGTCTTTTGTTTCTATAATTTGAGTTGAACTCAGTACATTGTTACCCAATTTATTAATTGCTCATCATCTAACTCACCTCTTGTCTTTATTACGTAACTCCTTCTTCATTGTTCACATACATTTACTTTGTTTAAATTTGTACTCCTTGTATAAAAACCATAAAAGTGTGATTTTCTGAGCACTCTTAACTAAGTTCGGGACCTCTTGTCAACCGTAAGTATGTTAAAATTGTTTCTGCACATAAACCACTTGATAATATCTTTAAGCTGTAAGCAGCTGATGAGAAGCCAATGGAATAAATGATGGTACCATATTATTCAGTAAAAACTGTTGTTCTTGCTTTATTAAAATCACTTGAATGTATCATGCTTTTTGGCATAATACTGAGCTCGGCTCCAACATCGCTATCTAGTATAGCTTGAAATTGAACTTGATAGTACCATGCATCATGTGAATTATTTGCTTAAGAAGTCTGAAATATATATATATGCCTTCTATTGTTTTCTTTCAACAGCAATTCAAATTAATATGAGACTCGTAGAAAATATCATATTTCAAATATAAACTGATTATTATTGATAATTAAATTTAAATTTTGAAATTTTATCGACTAGTATGCGTTAAAAAATTTGAATTTTCTATTCTAATTTGCCTTTTGTCTTTGTTAGAAAGAATTACGAGTTTATTAAAAATTATTTAGGGATATGAATTACATGGAGGATTTCATCATGAGCTGACATCAGTTAGAGAAACAACGGAAAACCGTCTGCGAGTACTGGACAGCTGTTTCGTCCTAGTTCGGGGCTCTTCAGCGGTATGCTGCCACCGAGACTCGAACCTACGACCTTCTGTTTACAAGGCGAGCTCATAGACCATTGAGCCACTGGGACCCAATCCAATGACCAGTCCATGAATTCTAACTTCTGCCAATTCACTACATGGCGCGACCATTTCTCAATGTCTTGTTCAATGAGTTGCTGCCTCATCCTCAACCTGCAGTACCCTGGACATGGCTTCCCACTGCCTGAATAGGGCCAGTCACTAGTGAGCATCAGATTAATTTTCAAGTGTTGGTTTTGTAGGGATCGGGTCCCAGTGGCTCAATGGTCTACGAGCTCGCCTTGTAACCAGAAGGTCCTGGGTTCGAACCGTGGTGGTGGGTGCGTACTGTGAAGAGTACCGAACTAGGATGAAACAGCTGTCCAGTACTCCCAGGTTTTCCAGTGGTTCTCTAACTGATGTCAGCTCATGATGAAATCCTCCATGCAGTCAAACTAAATCCCTACAAAACCAGTACTTGGGATTTGAATTAATTTCAATACGGATTTCGTAACCAACGAAAAGTATTTGATATCAGTCTTTGGATCATTGATGGTTACAAGTTGTACATCCTAAAGCTGTACTGAGAAGTTGTGGCCAGTAAGTTCCGCACTGTCAAGATGAACAGACGACACTCATTGATGGTACTGATTAACAGTAGCACTATGTATCAAAGCATTTCAACACAAGTGGCTGAATGGTCAACGAGTTTCACCTTGTCACCTAAAGGTCTCAGGTTTGATCCTTGGTGGGGTCGTGAGGGAGTGTGTATGTGTATAATGATGAAGAGTCCTAAACTAGGACGAAATACCTGCCAAGTGTTCTCTGATTTCCAATCACTCTTTTAATGGTGGTGGTTGGTAAAATCTATACTGATATTATTAAAGTTAATCTCGACACAAAGAATTCACATAGTGTGCCGGAGAACATACTTTTTCTTAGTTAAACATGATGACATTACATTTTAAAGCAAAAACTTTATTTTGCATAGTTCTTTTAAGTTGATTTTCTACCTTAAGTAGAATAATCTAAAGGTGGGCAAGTTCAGCCTTTACACTTGAAATCATTAGGACGAAAATCAGATCGTGACTAGGACGATTTTGAAGAATAAAGAAGTTTCCCCAATAGCCAATGGACATGTGTGTGTGTATGTGTGAATGTTATTGAAAAGCCTCCCTTATCCAGTAAGTGTTTGATTGGAATTCTCTAAAAGTCTATAATCTATCGCCTAAGTTTATACTTCAGCTGCCATTCACCTAAGCGTTCTTTATCAGCTAAAGTCTCAGTTTTAGACGATTATGGAATTTAGATAGTTCTGTAATGATATTGTTAGCCTTTTGATAACATTACCTTTACTGGATTTCATAATGAGCTGACATTGCCTGGAGGACCATTGGAAAATCAGCAGGGAGTACTGGACAGCTGTTTCACCCTACTTTGGGACTCTTCATAGTACGTACCCGCCACCAGGATTCAAACCCACGACCTTCTGGTTACAAGGCGAACTAGCTCGTAGACCATTAAACCACTGGGAGCTGATCCAATGTCCCATGAATTCCAACTTCTGCCTATGGTTCTGTAACCAATGTCAGCATATGATGAAATCCTGTAACCAATCAAACAAAATCCCTACAAACCAATACTTGAATACCTTTACTTTTGACCAGAATTTTGCTCTGAGATCTTAATTTTTGAACAGTTTTAAAGTAACATGAATGACTTGAAAGTTATGTTACTCATTATTCAGTGAATAGTTCGTGGATTTTATCTAGCCCTATATGAGATGTAGGATGACATTAATACACCCACGACAAACATTGTGTTACCTGAACACTAAATAAAGTTGTACAACGTCTTTGAGGACCAAACCGTGTTTGGAGATATAACAAATAGCGTCTTGTATTGTTATCTTGTTATTTTAAGGGTTAAATGATGGAGATCTATTATAACGTCGACTACACATTATACAATTCTTCTCTTTGATAAACTAGAACGAAACAATATCACGGATTACAGCAGGGTAATATGAACTCACTCTTATTATTATTATTATTATTTAGAATATTCTTTCCAACCACTTACAACCTGGTAAACATTGCGAAAATATATTTTAATTACAAAATAACTTATATCTTGGACTAATTCTTTCTTATGATCTGTCCTAGTCTTTCTGTGTCTTAGTGACTTCTGAAAATAGTATTTCGTCTAACTTTTCACATAAAGAAGTTAAGGCACTCAGGCGAAACTATATCCTCTTACAGTTTTTCAATTCGTGTATCTTACCTATTCTTCTTTATTGTTCACCCTTACTTTTTCCTGGATTGCTTAAAAAAGACTATCGAAGGGCTCTGAAGACTGTCAGTAGGACGAGTAGTTTCCTATCCTATTGGGCCAAAGCGTTGACATCGTCACTGATAGGCACTTGATTTCATGCAGCAAATTGTTGCTGAAGGAATTTCGTCAGACTGTGAACATCCATTTTACCTGTAGCTTTCACCTTGCATCTCCTCAGGTAAAACTAGAAGTCATTTCAAAAGACTTTATGCACGCACGTCTAAGTATAAAAATTCCACGATACCATATTTGGTGGCAGGTATTTTGTGTGATGAAAGTGGTGTCAGACACGAACCGACTAACTAACTAACCTGCTTCCCACTAGTAAATAAACAATTTCCCCCACCCTTATAACCTCAAGCTTTACTATTATTATTCTTCTTCTTATATTTATAGTCCTCTCACTTTATTTTGTTTGTTTTCTCATAAGTGTAAACATCATTTGAGCTCTGTAATATTTGCTATTGTTTTATTTCCCCCCTCATCATGCTATGTCAAGAGGACATTAGATTCAACACTTTATATAACATGCTCAAAATTCCCATGCTATATCGACAATGTTGTTTAAAACACAACCACTGTTATTATTACTATTATTATTATTGTCATTCCATACTTTGCACATTTTTGACATTATTCCTACTGTAAGTGTGAATAAGTTCCTGTGGTTACTTTTATTTATATTTTGAGTAAATCAGATGCAATATTATGACAACTGTTGAGAATTCTATGCTGTATTATAAGTACTGTATTTGGAATAAAGTAGATTATCATTATTATTTTCGTCACATTACGAAAACACTTAAGTGATAGGACCCATAAGTTGTGAAATTATTCTTAAGGGTTCAAGTTTATCACTCTTGTCACAAAAATGTAATATTGATCATGACATTTACAGAATGCCTAATGGAGTAATTTTGAAAAGTAGAAAAATAAAACTAACCACAACAATACAAAATGGGTATTTGGCTCCCATAAAAGGTATACTTGACTCATTTATAGAAGGCATATACTATTATCTCTCTCCTAGGCATTTTCTATATGTATATATATGGCTTCAGCTTTCGTTTTTCTCATCAGTTCTCATCAAAAATGTATCACATGTCACAGAAATGTACTACACACATACCTTCTTGTTTAGATCGTATTTCTAAAGTATCTCTGACGCTAATAACTGTGAGTATCATTAATCAATAGTTTTTTAATAATAAAACTGAAATCCATGTATTATTGGAAATACCTGATTGAGGTATGTTGTTTATTTTTTGGTGATTCTATAAAATGAAATCTTAATTATTCCGTATTAATTTGTTTCATACATTTGTTCCCTCCTAATGAATTTGAATAAAGCAAGAACAACAGAGGTTTGTGCAGAATAAAATGGTACCACCATCGGTTATTTCGTTGGCTTCTCATCAGCTCGGCTGCTTACAATCCAAAGACAGTATTCAGTATATATGCAGATATAATTTTTACATACTTGCACAGAGTCCATCCTTCAGCGTACTGTCGAAGACTCCCAAACTAGGACGAAGCAACTGTCGAGTACTCCCAGCTGGTTTTCCAATGTTTCTCTAACACTGATATCCAGCTACCAGGGCAAGGAATATTTTCATCCCCTTTTTCATCTGATTACGTAACGCCGAGAGTTTCTATTGTGTATATCATTATTGTTAGGGATAAAGTTATTAGTACTGTTATTATTATTATTATTACCATTGCATGCATATATTGATTTTTCGTTTAAAAAGGAACTCTGTGGAAATATGTAAAAACTGTTTCTGTAGATATGCTTCATAATGAATTTGGCTTGTAAGCAGCTGATGAGAAGCCAACGAAATAACCGATGATGGTACCATTTTATTCTGCACAAACCGCTGTTGTTCTTGCTTTATTCAAATTCATTTGTTTATCAGACACAGAGAAACAGTATTATTTACTGGATGACAAACTATCGAACACAATTCTTCTGTGCTTCATAATCAAATCACCAATTATAGCTACGCAATTTCGAGACTTTCATTTAACAGTTTTCTTTATTCTTTCTTATTTGTCATGCTGGTATTAGAATTTTCCAGATGTCTGGGTGGACAGAAGTTGAATTTATTCTTATTACACCTAGTCTCCAGCTGATTAGATAAAAAAGCTTCTGTTATCAATCACTCTCTCCAACCGGTTACATTCGACTTTAAAACTGTTATTTTATCCCATTATCCTATTTTTATGGTTATGTGTAATTGTGTGTAGTACTATAGCTGAACTATGCTTCACAATGTGCATTGACATTACAACGACCAATAAGAAGAGAGACTTACCTGACGAAATCGGAGATAAAAGTGCTAAGAAAAACCTTAGAAATAACAAAGATATGGTAATCACTAAATCAGGCAAAGGAAATGCAGCAGTAATATTAGACTTTTCAGGCTATTTAGAGAAGGTGAATACCCAAATACAAACAGAACCATATGAGGAAATTAAGAAATCAATAGACACCGTTACGAATAAGGTTACGAAATCCATAGAGGATCGTATACACCGAATGAAACCGCCTCTAGGTGAGTCTGAATGGTGTGATTTAATGCGGAAAACTAATAACCCCAATAAGATGTATGGTGTCATTAAAGTTCATAAATCAGGATACCCTAGAGTTGATTTTAGAAATTCACATACTTATGAATTATACAAAATAATCACCTATGATATTAAGTCCTCTTAGAAGCCACTCAGAATCTAGACTAACAGATTCTTATGAACTAAAACAGATTAGACAATTTAAAATTCTTCTACCCCTACGACAAATAGGATAGAATAAAGAAAACTATAAAACTCAAGTTTCGAAATTGTGTGGATATAATTTATATGATTATGAACAATCATAAATTGTTATTTAATTCAGTTTTAGATTTTTCCGTCGATTGATTGGACCGAAGTGTTTCGGTCTCAGGTTGACATGTCAATTCAATTAAATAATTAATATGACCCGGTACACAAGAGGTGGCTCTCGTAACCCGAATGGTCTAGTGGATAAAGCTTTGATTTTTAAAACTATGGACACTGGGTTTGAGCCTTGGTCGGAACAGCATCACTCACTGGGGAATGCAGGTACATCCAGATGACGAGTCCCAAATAGGGCGAAATGCAAATCCTAGATTCCACTGCTAGTTACCATACACCATTTAAAATCATAAATTGTGTTCGAAACTTTTTCATCCACCAAATAATACAGTTTCACTATCTGATATATCTAATAAATAAGTTAATATGGAATTGCCTACTACCCTAGTGCCCAAGTTATACACGTATATTAACTATTAATTATAGCCCAAAATATCGACTTTAAGTTAGGTAAATATAGAAAAGTATTCTAGGAGGTAGTATCTACCTGAGAAAGACGAAGTATCAAATGACTGAATTATCTTCGTATTATTTAGGATCCAAAAATATTTACTTAAGAAACTGACTATTTTCAGGCTATCGAAAGGTCATGAATAACATTCAACGCTGTTATCCAATGAGGTGAAGGTGTATTATAGACTTCATTGGTCAACCCACTAACCAAGCTACAATCAAGCTTGAGAAGTGTCTACTCAACGGCTGATGCATATGAGTAGTTAAGTGTTTATAGAATACAGGCTACTTTGTTACACTAAATATTTAGGCTTACGGAAAACACACCAAGTTATGACGTCTGCAAGTGGAGTTTGGGAACGCTAATTCGACAAGTGTAGACATCACCAAAAAGTGAATAAATTACCATTTTATGCATACATTCTATTTTGTTTAAACTTGAACTGCATGTGTAAAAACTATATAAGCGCAATTTTCTGAGCACTGTTCACTTACTGTGGAACTTTTTGTCAACTGGCAACATGTAAAATTTGCAAGTATGTTAAAACTTTTCTGTACGCAAACCTCATTATGTATTTAGGCTGTAAGCAGCTGATGAGAAGCCTACGAAATAAATGATGGTACCATATTATTCTGCACAAACCACTTTCGTTCTTGCTTTATTCGAATAAATTAATGTTTGATACTCCGTGCAACATAACTCAGAGTACATAAAGTGACACAGAGTCTTTAGTGGATGAAGGATTTCCGCAGTTACGTAAGATATATTGTATAAATGCATCGTCTGAAATGTGAGATACATTTCGGGATCAGAAAAGTAGAGTGGTGATTCCTTGACTAGTTATAGTTCGTGAACGAATAATCGAACGCAACATGGAAGCGTACCAGATAACGTGAATGCTTGACCGCACACACTTTCAGCTTAACAAGTCGATTTAAACAGTGAATATCAGCAAGCAATATTAAATGAACAATGCTGCAGACTAAAGATTTCGCGGAATTATATGCCTCTACAGGTCTAACAGCAAACTTCTGTCCCATTTCTAACTAATGAGATGAATGTATCTACATCGATTTCTGTCTGTGTTATCTAACCCAACTAGCTGTCTCATGATAATTTACATAGCGGCTATAGAAATATGGTGGCCAAGATTAGTGATACGCAACACCGTTATGAACTGGAATGCACATTTTTGAAAATCTTGATATTAGATCCCAGAAAGCACTGCTTGACCAATATATTAATTGGTTGGTGGCATTCATCAGCTTTAAATATATGAAATATTGAAAAAAGTTGATTTTTTTATTAAGACTCCAACCCCGCGTCACTCAAATAGGAAGTCACCTTTTATTGGTCATTAGCAAGACCTTGAACAGATAACCTGATATTGGGTTTCATCACGATTAAAAATATATACTGACGATGAGTACCAATCAACACGGAATCTAGTTCACTTAGGACTTCCTTCCGATTATTATTTATTATTATACTATTATTGTTCGTTTGGGTTATAAATGGAAAGTAGGGCTTCAAAAACACATGTCCACTTTCTTCTATTTTTAACTGTCCTCTTCAACTGGATCCACGATTGCCGTGATCTCTCATCTCCTCCTGCAACACACACACACATAATCTCCTCCATGTCACCCGAGGACTTACACCTAACTCGTCACCTCCCATTGGCATACCACTCGAGCGATGGCCTGCATTGCAAGCTATGTCATTTGACGGCCTCCTCAACATGTGACCATTCCATTACCATTTTCTCCTACATATTTGTTGACCGATTGGCTCTTGCTTGGTTTGATCCCAGCCAGAGTTTCTTGTTGCTGATTCTTTTGGCTGGTTTGCCATTTGATCTTCATTATGGAGCCAGCGAAGTAGGCAACTGTAAATAAAAGTCTGCAACCTACTGGAAACGCTCTTCGTGACACACTGACAAAGTTTCTGACCCATATAGGAGAACTGACCGACTTCACATTTGTCTTGAAAATCTGTTCTTAATGCCATGGAGTGCAGGAAATTTTCAAACTGGTTTTAGGCGTCTCTTGCCTTTTCGATTCTGGCTGACTGCCTGGCTTTCACATATTCATCCGTTCTATCGCCTGTAGTTAAATCGATGCTTCCTAGATAAGTGAAGGAGGTAACCTCTGTTAAATCTCTCTTGTTGATGGTGATTAGTTCTGGTTGTTGTTTTTGTTGCTGTTGTTTGGTTATCTTCATCACCTCCGTCTTCTCTATCTATTTTCACCTGGAGTCCTGTCTTCGCTTCCAGCCTCTCCAACCAGTTTGTTGGTTATTGTCTATCTTCGGGTTTGTATGAGATGAGACATAAATCATCCATACGCGAAATCCAGATCTCCTAGATAGAGTCTCCTTATTGGTGGTCCAACGAATTCCTGTCTCCTCGCTCCCTACAGTCTAACGCATGATCCAGTCCATCACAATTAGGAATATCATTGGTGATAATAGACAGTCAGTCTTGTCTTACTCCTGTATTCACTTCGAACGCCTCACTGAGTTTTCCGCTGTGGATCACTTGACACGCGTCATTGTCATATATCCAGCTGTTGAATGAGATTCATAAAGATTTAGGCACTGTATGCCATAGCGTAGAAGTAGTTTCCAAATTACTCCACGGTCAATGCTATTGATTCTAACGTCTGTCAGTTATCGATTTTAGCGCGAATGCCAGGCAGTTTGCTTTTTTTAAACCAAAAATCTTGTGTAATTTTTTCGACTTCACATTGCCAACAGGTTTTAAAAGCTTCCCACTGAGAAAATGTAATAATATTCTTAATGATAATCACATAATCTAATTTGTAAAAGCAGTAATAATAATAATAAAAGCGCTAACAGAATTTGGTCCAACTTATTAGTGTGTAAATATTTTCTTTAGCCTAAAATCTGTGTAGGTGAAAGCAAAACAGATAAAGAGATGTGTGTTACGTTTAACCTAATTCTTTTAAAAAGACAAAGTAAAAAAATTCTTCAGGCTAAAAATAGTCAAAAATAATGTGAACAGATTGAAATGACGTGAAAAAAGCAGGTGATTGTGTGTGTAGGTGTGTGGTGTGTGCATTGTGTGCGTATGTGAAAGAGCAAAGAGAGAGAGAGAGAGAAATAGGAAGGTTGACTGTCCAAGTTAAAAAACCAACAGTATTTATATTTGACTGATGTAAGCATATCATACTGAAGAAATCAGAAAAAAACTTACGAATTATGGAATAAAGCTTTTTTTCCTTCACGTTCCCCAGTGGACCATAGGGCTTCAAGCTAGAGGCTTGAAGTTTCTGTAGCAGTTTCTGTTTTACAGGATGGGGTTTCTAGCCCCATGGCCAACCTTTCCTCTTCATCGGCATTATTTCTGGCTTTGCGAGGTAAAGGAGTGCGTCGGTGGCCGGGGATCGAACCCCGGATCATGTGCATGGTCGGCGAGCGTCCTTACCGCTATGCCACCGACGCACGAATTATGGAATAATGCTTACTCAATAAAAATCAGTCTAGATCCTATTACCCCTTGAATATGTGGAAGGAAGAGGCGATGGATTAAACATACTCTGAGAAGAGCTTTCAAGTGATATCAAACTCAAGGCAACCAAACGGAAAAAGGGATTAAATCGGTGTGGATCCATGGATTGCATGATTGATAGATAGATTTCGATTGATCTAAACAACTACGCTGTTTATAACTTGCTGATTGGTTTATTTATTCCCTTCATGGCAATGAATTATGAGCATTTGAATACGGAGAAATGGTCGTGGGAAGCACATATAGACAAACACACAGGTCACGTTAGCGCCTAGAAACCAGTACAGAACAATTTTCTCATTGCAGAACACTGAGAACTTACGTTTACATCCAGAAAAGACTGGAAAGGTCAAACGGAACGAACATCAAACCTCACCGCTGATTATTAGTGGGTCAAGTTAGAGTGGTGTTACTTCTCTAGGGGGTAGTGAATGGTTTAATAAAAACGAAATAATCCAATTTTCATGAGAGACGACTGTTATAGTCCACATAACTAGGGAATTACGAATGATCTGGTATTTTGAAGAACAGACATTGTGGGTGCGTGGGTGACATAGAGAATCACAGTGGGAACACTACTATTCAATGAAATGTAGATACATTTTCATTTCATATACTCATTACTAAGTATTATAATTGTCTTCATTGAGTATAATATTTATTTATGAGGGATGCGAAGTTAGTTTACACTGCAAGGTTTACAACTAATAAGATTTATCAGTAGTATATAAAGAGATGTTCGTCAGCATAAGAACATAAAATAGCAGGGAAATAGATTTAACGTCAGAGAAAGCAAATGATACAGCGTTGTGGAGATACATGGGAGAAGTGAAAGGAATACAAAGAAACACAATATGAAAGAAGGTGAGAATTAGCACAACACGGAAAATCTGTGTAAATGGTACGTTGAAGATAAGTTGAACATAATTTGGCTATATATAGAGATACCTATTTCTAAATAAACATTGCTTTATTAAGGCTCTTGTCTTATACCGCTGCAACACTAGTCAAGAAATATGCAGAAGGAAGTGGAGATGGACCGGAAATACACCGAGGAGACATCCAGGTGATATTAAAAGTCAGGGCTGATCTCGAATCTAACATGAATAGGACGATTCGTCGAATTGCGGGTTGGAGAGTGGCAGAGAGAAGATCATGTGAAGAAGAGACAAAAGCTTGTTAACAGTCATGAGGCAAAATTGTTAAGGAAGGAAGAACCGAGTGCAATACGGATGTGCCGCTGTAGTCCTATGTTTCACTCGAAACGCGGTAGAATGAATAATAGCAATAAAATAAAGAATATGTAAACGCGATCACCATGTAGTTATTTTATTCAGTATGCATCTTTCAGGGGTGAGTAGTAAGTCAACCACTTTTAAGTTTCCAGCAGCCCATGTATGTCGAGTTTATCGCCTGCATTACAACTCCTTAAGATATAAGAAATACGTTTAAGGTCATTCAACAGGAATATATAGACCTATTAAGTCTTAATACTGTAAGTATGTTCTTAAGCTTGAAATTTAGGCTGTATATTTAGGTAACCTTGAAGTAACAAGCTTTATTACTGGATGGTGACAGTAAGCATAGTAACTAACCCTGTTGTCTCCCGTTTCACATTATTTTGTAATCGAATTCAGCCTAGCACGTTTGTCACACAAATACGACTATTTATTTTGACACCCCATAAATAATCTGTTATTCTACGTTAAAAATGTATCTGCCGCATAACTGGCCTTATTGTAACGACAACAAATATTATATTTTATAATTGTAAGAACCTGAAGAGAAATTATTGAAAAGAATATTCTTCGTTCAGATTGACTTTTAACCCTGTTGTGTTTTGATTATGAATAAGATCTAAAATTGATACTCAAGTGTTGGTTTCCAGGGATTTGATTGGTTTCAGAATTTCATCATATGCTGATATCGGTTAGAGAGACATTGGAAATCCAACTGGGAGTACTAGCCAGTCGGCTGTTTCGTCAGCCTAGTTTGGGACTCTGCTTCAACAGTACGCACCCACCACCATGGTTCGAACCCAGAACCTTCTGATTACAAGGCCAGCTAGCTCGTAGACATTTAAGCCACTCACTAGGACCTTATGCAATGACCAGCCGGTAAATTCCAACCTCTGCCAATCCACCATATAGCGTGGCCACTAGCTAATGGCATCTAAAATCGCTTCAAAACTGATACCATTAGACGACAAAATTTCAATCCACTAGCTGAATGTTTAAAAGGATCAGTATGAGAGCTGATTTTCCGGAGACAAAAGCTTCACACTGTAGAACAATCAAATGTTAACATGATATGCTAATTGCAAAAAATGTCTGATTGTCAAGAATTCCTAGAATAATACTGATATGCAATGGAATCTATTTGAAAATAAGAGAAATCAAAAGAATTTAAAAAAGAAATTAATAACAGTCAAAACACAAATTAAAACACAAGTGGAGGGAATAATTATGAGAACAAATGATATTATTAGCGGGTTGGAAACAATCATCAGAATGGCCTCATCCTAAATTTCATATTCATTGTGATAGTCATCAGCAAGGCGTATCTGCAAACTTGAAGTAACTGGTGTCCCTTTTGAGGATGTCTAAAACAGGATCGAGAAGGCAAGACAGACCATCATTAATCTGAAATCGCTATGGAAATCGCCTGCGCTCAACATGAAGAACAAGATCATAAACTCTTGCATCTTACCTATTCTTCTTTATTGTTCACCCTTATTCTTTCCTGATCTGCTTAAAAAGGACTATGTCACAATTCGTAGAATGCTGAAGACTGTCAGTAGGATGAGTGGTGTCCTAGTGGACTACATAGTTAACATCGTTGTCGATAGGCACTTGACTTCGTGCAGTAAATTTGCTAAAGGGTTTTGTCTGACTTGGAGCATCCACTTCACCCTCAGCTTTCACCTTGCATCTCCTCAGGTAGAACAAGAAGTAACTTCAGAAAACTGTATGCTCGCACGTCGAAGTATAAAAATTCTATGATACCATACTTGGCACGTATTTTATATGATGAAAATAGTGTCAGGCAAGAATTAACTAACCTTTTTTCATCTAGTAAATAAACAATTTCCTCCATCCATCCTTCAAGTTTTACTTTTATTATTTCTATTATATTTATGGTCCTGTTGCTTCTTTGTTTTCACTTTCATAACATCAACTTATCTCTATGACTGCTGTAATCTTTGTTTTTTCCCTCACCATATCAAGTAAAGAGAACATCATATTCAATATTTTTAATCATGCAAGGATTTGTATACCGCATCGAAAATACTGTGTGAAACAAGCCCATGGCAATTTCCACTTGTATTATTATCATTACCTTAGCTGCTATCATTATTATTATTTCCTCTTTATATGCTGCACGTTTTTTATTTTTTATTTTTTTTAGTACTACCCCTATTGTAAATGTGGAAAAATTTTTCTGTGTGATTAATTTTATTTATAATTTGAGGAAATTAGATGCAATATTGTGATTAATGCTGAAAATTCCATTCTGTATCACAAGTACTGTTTTTGGAATAAAGTAAATCATCATTATTATTAAGATTTGGATTTTAAACACCAATGTCAAATCACTTTGTGCTTCGATATGGTTCGGTGACTTGGTGCATTACTAAAGCATTTCTAATAGGCTTCAGACTGTTATCGATAGCTGTTTTCGTGACTTCCATAGTACGAAATCAAACGGCTACCTGGAAAGTTTAACAAAAATGAACCCTGGCACCTAACTGACCAAGGACATATTGCCCAACAAATATCTCGAAAAAAAGGGACTGGATTGGATTCACACATAGAAGACCGTTGACTGATAGCACAATGAGTTGGCCTTGAGTCCGAAGTTGACATGGAGGAGATCGTATAGTGAGGATAAGACAGCTTGTGGGCGCTCATGGATCCAGCTAAAGAGGAGTGTGGAGAACACTCGGAGACTATGAGAATAATAATGGTAATAATGTTATTCAAACCTGCATCACCTAGGAGTGCAGTCAAAGACGTCACCATTGAGTTATCTGAGTAGTAATACCTTGATGAACAGTGCCGATAAGCATGAAAGCTGGATACTTGACTAGTAGCTAATTGCTTCCAGTCATCTGACACCAGTTCAATGTGTATTTCGATGGGGAATCTCACAGCTTATAGACCACATTGAAAAGTTGACTGATAGAATTCAATCAACGTCACTAAGGTGTGGAAATATGACACTGGTTTCGCCACAGTCATCGATGAATTAATCAATACAGAACAAGTAATATTAAGTTTTCTGTTAAACATCAACAATCGGTGTAAAACCTCTGTGGCATACATTTCTCAACCACTGATTTCTGCTATCTTCCAGACACTAACTAGACAACTTAAACCATTCCAGTCAGTTTACGTCAACCTACTTCATGTCTATCGGATCAATCAGGCATTGACCAGTCGAGATAACAAACTGTACTTATAGAAAATGTCAACTAAGAATCAATACGTTTTAGGCTAGAAGGTTGTAACTTTGTCAGCTGATTAACTTCTTGTGGCGTGTACTACTGATAAGATTTATCAGTAGTATGTAAAGAGACTTCCATAAGCATAAAAATATCAAAAAGCAGAGAAATAGATTTGATATCAGAGAAACCAAATGATTAAGCGCTGCAGAGATACATGGGAGACGTGAAGGGAACACAAAGCAACACAATATGAAGGAAGACGAGAAGTAGCACAACACGGAAGATCTGTGTAAATGGTACGTTGAAGATAAGGTGTAGATAATTTCGCTGTATAGCAATAAATTGTGCTCGAAACGTCATCAGTAAACATTACTGTATAACACTGTGAGACTTTATCAAAACAAAATTTACCCATAATGGAATTACACTCTACCACAGTGCACAAGTTTTATTCTCAGAGCTTTCTACCAACCAATTCCAACCACCTAACACCTACTGGGATGGCATTGTGATAAACACCTAGGCTGGTAATTAAGTTGAATACTTGACAGAAAAGAGTCATTTGCTACCAACACATTGATTATACTCTAGTGACCAGCTGGTGTGTCAATTACACTCTTATAGGACTTCAAGTACCCAGTTTATACGTAGTCAAATCTTAGGCTATCCAGTACCTGAAGCTAGCCCCATACATTCGAAGGCATCACGTGTACTAACTCATCTTTCCGTGGCCAGACTAACACTCTTACCACATTTTTTGTCTCAATTTACTATTTGATATTTTATTTTCAAAGTCGATGAAGCTGAGATAGAGAGGTGACTGCCATTCCAAGCTTTGTTCAATGATGATCCATAATGTGGCGATCTGATCAATGCATGACTTGTTTCTCCTGAATCCAGCCTGTTCCGGTCGAAGTTTTTCATCCAGGGCATGTTTGATTCTCTCCAGGATGATGCCGCTTAGTATTTTGCTTGGGATGGACAGGAGCATAATTCCGCGCCAGTTCTTGCATTGACTTAAGTCTCCTTTCTTTGGTAATTTGAATAAGTATCCTTTTTTTCAATCCTCGGGTACTTTGCCTTCTTTCCACACCTTCTTCAGTAATGGCGTCATCAAGTCCGCTGTTGTCTCTGGGTCCATTTCCAATGCTTCTGCTGGGATTCCAACACAACATTTTGTTGAATGCCAATTATAAGAAGTCGAGGAGTACATTTTATGAACCAAGGACACTACTGAGTATCGGTCAGCTCACGTATTAGGATAAGCTGTCATTGAAAATAATGCCTTTTCTCATATTCAGTGGAAACTCGCAAGACTTCAGGTTGTAAATGTTTTGAATACTCGCCAGAGTAAACAATACTATTTGAAATAATCTTTTACTAGATTTAAACAAACTGAATCAGAGAAATTATATGCAAGCTATATTGGTGGAGGCTTCCGGTAGCCTAAGTTTTAAGCAGGGCAACTTCCTTTTTCTAAATCTCCGTTCCTTCATTCCTTTCCTGATTGTACTTCACATTACGTAATACATCTTTCTGAATATAACAGAATTGAACTGATACACAGATTATAGGATTTGTTGGGATTTTGGATTAATTATAGTTCTTGGATTTTCGTCACAAATCAACATCAGTGGGTTCCACCATCTCAAAATGAAGTGGATACTAATCAAAGTCATTGGTTGAGAGGAAGCGCTGTATCACGAGTTGAAAAAGTTAGAATTCAGGAGTCATTGAATTCCAGTCCTGACGACTGGGTGACCAATGAGTTCACCTCATAACTTGAAGATCCCGGGTTTGATCCCTAGTGGGGTCGTGGGTGCCCACTGACAAGGGGTCTCAAAGTGGGATGAAACAGCTGTCTAGTACTCCCCTACTTTCAATGATCTCTCCACCAGATGTTGGCTCATGATCAAAACCTACAAACTGAACTGATCATACGGATTCTTTGTTAAATATAAATGAAGTTGTACAATTCATGAAAATGATTCGTCTAAAAAGAAATTTTCTTCTCTATCAGGTCTTGTTTTGTTTATAACTTTATAAGAGAATTTCCTTCCAAACTAGATTACACTGTTAACATAAATTGACTTGAAGAAGTGACTTGTGAGGATTTCACTTCCTAAAGAGACTTAATCGCTCTTCCAGATTATTTGAGAATCATTCACTGTTGTCATTAGACAAAGAAACAGGAAGATGCTTTCAGTTGCAGAGGCTTGTGCAATTCAAGTTTATAAACCAGGTCTCTGTGTGAGAAAGGAGATGGTCGTCACTCTGAGACTACTATGGTGATACGTCTTACTTATTAACTATTATGATTATTAATATAATTAACACTTTATTCTACCTCATATTAATATTCCTGATTTATATAAGACTGTCTTTTTATGAGTAGCATTATCTTAACTCGTTTCAACATTATTACTATTATTGTTAATATTGCTCATTTCGCAATTCTTGATATATTCTCTAATGACTAATTGTTTATTTAAGTGATGTAATTGCAACGTGATGCACTTCATCTTAATTTTAACCTCTCATACTCCCTACCTCTTATCTATTTGAAAATGACTTGGAAAACATTCGCGCGTGTCGTTCCGCATGATTAATTCAAAGTAATTTAGTTTATAAATGTCTAAAACAAGTTCACTTTTAATAGCTTGAAAAAATTTGGGCATTGGGTATATGATATTTATTATAATAAAAGTTCTTCGTATTTCTCAATGAATGAAAAGCAAAATGATATTAATGTAATTTAATTCCTTACCAGTCTTATATCCCCCAATGCATTTTCAATGGTATAAATATCCCTGTATGTAGAGTAGTATTCAGCTAAAGAGTTCTACCAAAACTTGATGAATTCATTAAATCCTTCTTTTTTCAAGTATTGGTTTTTTTGTAGGGATTAATGTTTGATTGGTTCGACGATTTCATCATGAGCTGACATCAGTTAGAGAATCATTGGAAAACCACCTGGGGGCACTCGACAGTTAGCTGTTTCATCCTTTTCAGGCTCTATTGAGGCAGTTACCTGGGGTTCTAGTGGGAAGCCTTGACCAGTAGGGTACAGCAGGTTGAAGGTGAGACAGTAACTCATCGTAGAAGACATTTCCAAGTGGTTGCGTTGTGTCATGAATTGGCAGAAGTTAGAATTCATGGAATGGTCGATGGATCCAGTGGGTCCCAGTGAGTGGCCTAATGGTGGTGAGCTAGCTAGCTTCCCTTATAAACAGGAGGTCGTGGGTTCGAACCGTAGCAGTGGCTGCGTACCGTGAAGAGTCCTAAACTAGGACGAAACAGTTGTCCAGTATCCCCAAGTTTCCCAATGTTTCTCTAACTGATGTCAGCTCATATATATGTATATATAATTTTCATATGCACTGAAAACAAGCATCTATGCAAACAGATTGAAAGTTTAAATGAATGGAATAAAAGAGTAAAATATATTCTGAGGTGTTTCATTAAACAAACCTAAGATGTTGTTAGCCTACATGATGGGTCATTTTAACAGTGATTTGATTTAAAAGAAGAATGTTTCTGAGCGCATTTCAACTTAGTATTCTTTATTGTAGCCATAAATAATTTAACAGACACTCAGTTTATCTATTATCTGCGCTAGATATACTGAAGTCCATCAGTAGGTAGCTTAGATTTCGTCCTTTTTGTATTTCATTTGGTTTTTGCGAATTCATCATACTCTGGGAAAATTTGAAGTTGTAGAACTCAGTATGGAAGTCGTTAGCTTTGTTTCTGGGTCATTTTTAGCCTTCGTAAGTTATAGCGGTAGATTTTTTTAATAGGTAACAGAGAACAATACATTTCATATAGGATACTATTTGATCTGTATTTGCAGAGTTTGAAGTCTAAAGCATCAAATTGTTTACATGTATTGACTATCTCAAACAGAATTGAAAGAGATGCTCAAACTTGATCTACAAGGTCTATGGGTTTGACATTGTTGAAAGATCGAAGTAAATTCAACACCGCTTAGTGTCAATAGGAGGAAGAACTTCAAAGGTACAATAATTTTCATCTTTCTTCACTGAATTTCTAAATATTACTTGCTTAGTCCATACTTGAATTAGTTATTCCAATGTCCAGCCAGAAAGAATAAGCTACAAGAAACCCTGGCAGGCGGTAAACCAACAAAGAACCTATTGCCAAACCAAAAAAATTAGCCGAAGAGAATACAGATGGATTGGACAAGACGCTGTGCAGGCTGTTGAGTGAAATCATGCACCATGCTAAATCTCAGATGGTGAGTTGGGCGTCCAACGGCGATATGGAGGGGATCATGTGAGAAGGAGGACGAGAAGATGAGTGTTTATGGTCAATCCTAAAGCCCACTAAAGATGACTGGACAGGACAAGATGAAATGGATGTGTGCCTCTGAAGACCTATGGAGCACTGGGAACCCGAGGGAATGATAAAAAGCAAGCAGAACTTATCAGTACTTATTTTATCTGAAAACAAAGCATTAAAGAAGATCTGAATTACTAACGATCCTGTTCAGGAAACATTGAAGAGAAATAAAACAGCAACAACTGAAGAATACACGAAATAATATACGCTGTGATGTGAAACGCAACCGAAAATAACTAGTCTTGGTCAGGGTCATTGGGACAGTTGGCTATTATATTAACGTGGAATTCTAAAAGTGTAAAAGAATGAAATAATCTCAAGGTGTTTCCATGCATCCCATAGTAAACGGTGCAACAGACATCCCAGCTGTGTACAAAAAAAATCAATAGAACACCGTCAAAACAATTGAGGATATAATTGCGTAGCAAATAAAATTAACTCCTTTTTATTTCTGCATTCTTGATAAGAGAGAACTAAGGCGGTTAATTATAGTTTAGATTTTCACAGATAGGTGGCTTCGTACATGGAAGTATGCGCGAAAACACGTTTTGATAACTTTTATCTTTACTAATTCTAAAAGCTCAGCACCATGCTGAAGTCAATCCCTAATATGTTGTTATCTAGGCAGACAATGAAAGCTTTGTAGTTAAATCTTCTATTTCACAGAATGCAACTACTACACCAACCGAATATATCTGTTTACGAGAAACATACAAATCGATACTTCAATCTAATTATTATTTCATTCATTCTCTGTCTGATTTATACTTTATGTAGACAATTCTTGTCTGCACCAAAAATGATTTCTATTCTCTCAGATAGTGGCGAAGAAAACACCTGAATAGAAAAACAACAATATTCTGAAGAACTTTATTGCTTTGATTGTAATATTTTTAATTCACGGAAAATACCCATCTAGACATGAATATAAGAACAATTCGGTTCAGCGAAGAGTCTCTTTTCAGCGAACTTATTCAATTACCTGTACAATAGCACTCATACATAATTATTTTGTGTGTGTGTGTGCATGTGCAGTAAGATTGTCAAACAAAAATATTTAAAAAAATTAGTTACAGGATTTCATCATGAGCTGACATTGGCTAGAGAACCATTGGAAAACATGGGAGTACTGGACGGCTGTTTTCGTCCTAATTTGGGACTCTTCATCAGTAGGTACCCACTGGGGTTCGGACCCAAGACCTTCTGGTTACAAGGTGAGCTGGCTCGTAGATCATTAAGCCACTGAGAAATGATCCAATGACCCAAGAATTCTAACCTCGGTGGGCAAGTACCACTGAAGAGTCCCAAACTGTTCAGTAATCCCAGGTGGTTTTCCAATGATTCTCTAACCAATGTCAAATCCCTACAACCCAATACTTGGAAATAAAAATTATTCAGGGTTACTGTTTACGTCATCAAAATGTCTCTAAAATGTGATGAAAAACCAAAATTGTAACTAGGGGGGGTGAAGATTAGTAAGCATTAACAGGGGTTAATGGAGACATATGTTCAAAACAAATTATGTAATAGGTGGAAACAGTAAACAAAAGGTTGTTTAAAAAGAAGATTTCGCTAAGACGCCATACAAAAATTCAAAAAAGCAAAAAAGCAAACAAAACATTATTAACAAAGTCGTAGAACTTGGAATTATATCCAAGGTAGAAGGAGGGGATAGAGAAGTTTCTTCTGTGTACGTAAATCAGGACTGCTAAGGCCTCGGCAATGCAAAGTTTTTGTTTGATAATCCTACTGTACACACACACACACAAAATAACTATATATAAATGCGTCTGTTAAGCTAAGTGAATGAATTCTCTGAAAAGAGACTCATCGGTGAACTTTATTGTTCTTATATTTATGTGATATTTTTGCTTTTTAGGCTGCCATACGGTTGTGTGGTGATTTATTTCTTTCGCTCATAGGTGTATGTATAACTTGTTTTAGTAAGACTCAGGTGTTAGTTAGTTTAAAGCAAGTAAGACATAAGCGTAATTAGTTACTCTGTGTACATTGAAGTACCATGATTAACATGTTTGTCCGAGTTATGAAGTATATTTTCAATGAAGTAATAAATCGTTTGATTTCATTTCATAAGAATGCTTCAATGAGTAACATTTTTTCAAGGAATAACCACTAAAAATACATGAAAGCTACTAAACTGCAGTATGTATGAAGATCTATTGATGGAAACGCATGAATAAAGCAAGATTAATAGTTTGCACAGAATAAAATGGTACCATCATTTATTTCGTTAGCTTCTCATCAGCTACTTACAGTTTCAAAATACTTTTCAAATTTTACATGATGTCAGGAAGTTCCAAACTTGGTGAACAATGCTCAGAAAATTATGCTTATGTGGTTTTTGCGGAGGCAATTCAAATTTTAATCAAAGTAAATCTGTTTAATTCAAATTTAGATTTTCCCGTTGATTGTTTGGACTGAAGTGCTCAATCTCAGTTTGACATGTCGGCTCCTTGAGCAGATGGCTCGACGGTGTCTGTGCATGTGACTTGGGTTTGAGACCCAGCACTTCAGTTCAGTCAATGGACGCGAAAAGCTAAATTGAATTAAATAATTAATATGACCCGTCACACAAGAGGTGGTTCTCGTGGTGCAAGTGGTCTATTGGATAACGCTTTGGCGTGTGAAACTATGGGCACTGGGTTTGAGCCTCGGTGGAAACACTATGACCTACTGCGGAATGCAGGTACATCCACATGGCGAGTCCCGAATAGGACGAAATGCATGTCCTGGGTTCCACTACTAGCCACCATCCACCAATTAAAGTAAATGTATACATACAGTGATAAAGGAGCTACGTAATCAGGACAAGAGGTGAGTGAAATGATAATGATGTTCATTGCATTGAAAACTTCACAAATAAACTATCCAGCTCGTGGAACACAACTACATCAGAATCATCCACCTTAGCTACAAATCTTCTCCATTATATCTACACGCAAAATTACATTATACATATGGAAGAAGTAGTTATCAGTCTTTCTTTGCCTTGATAACTGGATATCTTTATTTCCCTTCCCATTTGGTCACTTAATCTTGGGCTTTAACTTCATCCCCTTTGGATATAATGTGATTTTGCTTATCTTTCGTTTCTATAATTTAAGCTGAACTCAGTACATTGTCACCCAATTTATTAATTGTTCATCATCTAACTCACATCTTGTCTTTATTACGCAACTCCATCATTGTATATATACATTCACTTTGTTCAAACTTGAACTCTCTGTGTAAAAACTATAAAAGTGTGACTTTCTGAACACTGTTCACTAAGTTAGGAACCTCCTGTCAACTGACATCATGTGAAATTTGTAAGTATGTTGAAATTGCTTCTGTACATAAACCACTTAATGATATCTTTAGGCTGTAAGCAGCTGATGAGAAGCTGACAAAATGAATGATGGTACCATATTATTCTGCACACACCACTGTTGTTCTTGCCTGATTAAAATTCATCAAGGGGAATAAATGTATGAAAAAATTGGTTGAGTTTTCTGTCTGATTCAATGAACCACTTCTCTGTCGCTCTATGCATGTATAGTAATCTTACCTGCAGCTTAAATTCCAACAGTAGAATACACTTTAAATAATCACAAAAATATGTACGAAGTGACCATTTAAATGAGAAAAATATTCATAAAAATTCTTTACCACAGAATGACGTCCATCCAATCAAAAACAAAATCCCTACAAAACCAACACTTGAAAAGTAATCTGATACTCACTAGAGACTGGCCCTATTCAGGGAGTTAACCTGGGGTTCTAGTGGGAAGCCGTGACCAGTAGGGTGCTGCAGGTTGAAGGTGAGATAGTAACGCATCGAAGAAGACATTGAGAAATGGTCGCACTATGTCGTGAGATGGCAGAATTTAGAATTCATGGGCTGGCCAATGGATCGGGTGAGTCTCAGTGAGTGGTTTAATGGTGGTGAGCTAGCTAGCTCGCCTTGTAACCAGAAGCAAGGTCTTGAATTCCAACGTCAGTGGCGTGGGTGCGCACTGCTGAAGCACACTGTCAAACTAGGCTGATGAAAAAGCTGGTTGTTCAGTACTCCCAGTTGGTTTTTCAATGGTTCTCTAACTGATGTTAGCTCATGATGAAATCTTCCAACCAACGAAACAAACAAAAGTCCCTACAAAACCAGTACCTGAAGATTTACGTTTTACTCAGTTAGAGGTGAAATTTCACCACAGTTTCATTTGGGAATCTAAATTATTTAGATTACATTATGTGGTCTGATTGGTACCATCAATGGCAGTGAATGAAGCAAACATAAATGCATAATGTTATGTTTAATATGAATGAGTAGTTAGATACTACTCACATCAATCAGTAGTGTTTACTGGTTAACCAGATAGAAATGATCAAAACACCAGACTTGCTGACGTCAATGGTATCCAACTGCTCATGTCACTCAATCAATCAGTGGTATACAGCATCATGAGTGACGTCACATTTGATGGAATGAAAATAGTCTAGATGCATTGAAAAATCTTTTTCTTTCCTCTAAAAGCATACATTCCTCAGCAACTTGATATTCAGTATGTAAACACTAGTAGTAGTACTATTCATCTAAACAGTCTAGCTGACAATTTCAATTTTCAAGACTGATCACGAAATGACTGTGGCAGGGAGCACTGGGAACTACCGTTTCGTTCTTTTCTGGGACTCTTCAGCTACAAGCACCTATGATTTCATCACCAGAGATCGAAATCAGGACCTTCAGGTTACAAGGCGATCTCCTTAAGCATTCTGACATTTTTGAGGCCTTGTATTTGATCTTTTTTTCTCCTAAATTTGATGATAATCTGAGTAGTCAGAAACGTTATATTTTAAATTGTCCTTCACTTGACTTAAATCTCATCAGTTTACTGATCAGATTCACACTGAGTAGGAACTGCTTAAATATAATTAACCGTTATGAAAAGTGATTGTAAACTGCTTATCCCTCAGTGAAATGAGGCAATAATTTACATTTCATAAATACGCATCATGCTGTAGTAGTTTTCTGTTGGCTTGATGATTTCGAGTGTTGTCTGAGGTGCGTAGGAGAATTATACTTCTCACTCTTTTACATCATCGATATAGGAAGGACATTGACCATCCTTTACTGTCCATTTGAAAAGAGATGACGTTTAAGAACTTAAATTTGTACGAGCTGCTGTTTGTACTTAAAGGTATGCCTTTACGGAAAAGGCGTCACATCTATGTAACCAAAAGAGAAAATATCTAACTGTTTTCATAGTGATACTCAACTATTAAAACACCACTTTATTTCCGTTGTCGTATTACGGGACCATGAGGAACAACCGAGATCACTGAGTCATCCTGCTACGGTAAAATCTGTTAAGAAAATTTCTGTTTATAAACTGGTCATTATTATGTAAGCTTACTAGTGAATAAATCTTTCCCATATTGAGAACTAGAAACGGAATAAAAGAAAATAGCCATCACTTAATATGTTCCGTTTGCTTTCGTTTTCTTATATTAGCCTCTAACCACATGAGTAATATTATGCTTTGACCCCTTATTGTCTATTTAATGATGTACTAACCGTTCCCCTGAACGTCTCCACTGCACTGAGTTTTCTGCCATCACCTTCATGTAGTCTCACAAGTGCCCATAAATTTTCATTACTTCCTTGAATGATCTTCTCCATATCACCACTCGGAGAGCTAACTCTTTTCTTCCCAATCAGGTTCCATTCGATTGCTGCCCTGACGTGTGGTGTCATTTGAAAGGCTTCCTCAGTATATGATCAATCCTTCTCCGTCTGCATTGGATAGAGGAAACTTCTGTAATTAGTCCGATTCCACACTGAATCGTGTTTAAATCAGCAGCTGCAGTAACTTGCTGGTAAATTTTTCGACTATTATATTACTATTATTATTATTATTGTTCCCTTGGGTTCCGAGTGGAACACAGGGCTTCAACAACACATCTCCCTTTTCTTCTATTTTCTACCATCCTGTCCTTAAAGTGACACGTAGTGCAAGTTTCTGACCCGTAAAGAAAGACCGACTCGACATTTGTATTGAAAATTCGAATCTTGTTCTTTATACTGAGGTGTAGTGTAGAAGATTTCCAAATTGGTTTCAGTTTGATGAAGACGCTTCCTGCCTTTCCAATTCTGAATTTGACATCTTCATCCGTTCCACCTGTATTTGAAACGATGCTTCCTAGATAAGTGAAGGAACTCAGCAATGCAGGGGTTTACCTTGAAGGGAAAATTACCATAGGAAAAAGTGTTCAGGAATGCCCATAAACTATGCATAGCAATAAGGATTGAAGGAGTCAATATCTTATAATATACGACTATGTCATATTGCTTAACTTAATGAGCATATTTCGTATTTGATCAATAGATTTCTACCAAAAGCAATAATACAAAATACCATAACAACATTTGTTACCAGCTGGCGATCAGTTCACAGTTGGTTTTTTAGACATAATGATTGATCACTCACCAGGTAAACTCTCCCAGACTTCTGCTATTTTTTACTGTAGGTAGTTTATCTTTTGATTGTTTCAAATCATCAATCAATCTTATACACCGACCCAAAATAAAATTTAAACGGAAACAAAAGTGATTTAAAATCAGTGAATCAAAGTACATTGTGACTGAATATCCTAATAAGTAATTGTTTTAGTCTATATATATACATACAGTGAAAAAGCAAACTTGTACTAGTGCTGTTATACAAGTATTGATTTTTTTTCATCACGTGTTCATTCCTTTACATGCCACACTGTCAAATAAATTTAATTGGACATTTATTTATTTTATTGAAAGAAAACATTGATCACATGGTGTCTGAATTTAAAATTCACACACACTGATGGTTAAGATATTGAAAATATTATATTGGAGAATGTTTTAGATACAAAAACAACTACTAAAACACGTGCACACTATCTGTGTACTGTACTTTCATCAAAGAGTCGATGATCAGATGGCAGTAGGTAAAGTCGTCACCTTTTTTTTCTTAATGATTTATATCTATGGTTCAAACATGTAACGGTATTACACTTGACGTTTTGACTTCTACTATGGTGGTGTGATACAGACAATGTGTTCCAAAGGATATATTCCTCATATATTCCTACAGTTCAATACTACATTAACAACAGAATACCATATTGTATTTGAACATTCTATTTCATGTCGTTTAATATAAACCTAAATCGCAAGCTCAGTGATTGGTTAAAGAACATAAAACTGTATAAATACATAAACAGTGGTTTGATCAATGAAAAATACACTTTGGCTTCCGTGTCTTACCTTCTGCTGTTACACTTCGTGTCGCTGCCTGTCGAAAATGACAAGCCCGTGGCCTGCAGTTTTTGAAGAAAGAGACATATGGATCTTCTGGCAGGACTTAGAGCCTGCTGCTGTGGAGTTGAAAGGTTTTCAGGATCTCACAGCGAAGAGGCTTTTACTTGGAACGCAGTGTATGATAGTGTGAGGTATAACACCGGCGAATACGCACCAGGGTCATGCAAACTACTTCCAAAGTGGGAAGGACCATTCGTGGTCCCTGTGAGACAGGGTCACGTATATAAGATCAGAAATGCAGACGAAGAGAAAAGGGGGGAAAGTCAGAGAGCTCCGGAGCTCTATACAGTAAGACAAGCTAACAAAGCCATCAGCACCAAGGAAACCGAACCGATTTCAGTCGAAAGTATTTGACGGGGATAGGAGTGTGGGGGTGGTGTGATGCAGATAGTTTGTTTCAACAGAGTATTATCCTCACATATTTCCACCGCTCAATACTTCATTAGCGACAGAATACTAAATATGTTTGAACATCGTTTAATATAAACCAAAATCACAAGCTCAGGGATTGGTTACAGAATATAAACTGTATAGATATATAAATAGCGGTTTGATCAACTAAAAACACACCTGTGCTGCCGTATCTTGCTTTATGATGTTACACTACTATCCTGCTAAAACATGTCGTTTATAGTGAGTTCCTAAGAATAACCAAACTGACTGACAAAAATTAAATGTGAGCCAGGATGCATAGCTATAACGTGATAAAATGATAACTTGCATTATTTAACTACACATGTTTAAATTAAAACCCTGATAATTGATTATTGTTGAGATTTCCATATCTTTTGATCGACATTTCGTAATATACATTGGTGAGATATATGAAATTAGAAGTAAGTTATGCTCACAGCAGGATTCAAATATGTAATCTTTGAAGCTGCAGATTCTGATCTGTGGTAGCTGTTCTCAATGAGGTTTCCTTACATCAATTCTCACTGAGTTAAATTAAGGGGGAGAAAAGTAGTTAATTTGATTTCAGTTAGAGATCACTAAAATCAACCAAGGTGTACTGGACAGCTGGTTCTCCCTGGTTTGGGTCTCTTCAGTTGTATACACTCATGACCTTGCATGAGACCATCTGATGAACAGTCTCAGACATTGGAGAAATAGCTGTACAGTGGTGCTCCCTGCTTGTTTTCAATGCATCTGTAACTGAAATCAGTCTGTGATCATTCTTGAAGTCGACTAATCCTGGCAAACTAACACTTGGAAATTTAGTGCTTGTCAACTAATGTCAACTCATGATGAAATCCTCCATGCAATCAAACAAAATCCCTACAAAAGCAATACTTGAAAATTAATCTGATGCTCACTAGCGACTGGTCCTATTCAGGGAAGCCGTGACTAGTAGGGTACTTCAGGTTGAAGATGAGGCAGTAACTCATCGAAGGAGACATTGAGAAATGGTCGCGCTATGTCGTGAATTGGCAGAAATTAGAATTCATGGGTCACTTGGATCAGGTTCCAGTGGCTCAATGGTCTACGACCTCACCTTGTAACTAGAAGGTCCAGGGTTCGAATCTCGGTGGGTGTGTACTGATGAAGAGTCTCAAACTAGGACGAAACAGGTGTCCAGTACTTCCAGGTTTTCCAATGGTTCTCTAACTGATGTCAGCTCATGATGAAATCCTCCATGCAATCAAAGTTATTTAAAACCCATATAAATTCGACATCACTGTCAAGTGTTTTGGCTGTTGTTTGAGACAGCAAAGTGTCTAGAGTACTTTTCGTTAGCTTATTCAATTGGTATACCTCACAGTCTACTAGGTTGTATTATCAGTCGTAGGAATATTTTAAAATAGGAAAGTCCCATTAAGAATGCATGAAGCACTATAGGAAGTCTGAGTAGCAATAGAGTATCATTACAATTAGAATCTAATCAGTATCTATGATAATATAAATGTAGTATTTTCAGGATTGATTCTATAAAAATCACAGTATTCTCACTTACTTGAGAGAGAGAAGTTAAATTTCTTCTTTGATTGTATGCGTGTGTATGTGCATTTTAGCAATTTTAAACCGCTTCAATATGAAGAGGATTCACAATCTGTCTTGTAGCTGCCAGATGAATGTTACAAAATGATACAGTTAAAGAGAGTCCATTCTTTTGTAAATGAATGCTTAGCCTACCATTAGCACATAGACTGGTACTGGTATCTGGATTGTGAATACACAAAGAAAATGTTACGAATGACTATACTGAAACCATCATGCCGACTGTTTTTATAAGATGTGCAAGTTTCCTAGACACCAAACATAGATAATCGGCTATCGATCACTGGTATTGATCCCTTTGGTACAATTTTTTTCAGAACCTCCTTTTTGTGGTGTCCATCATGTGTTTTTTTTATTAATACTCTTCTTTCCATCTTGTACAACACTTACCCCCCACCCTATTTTATGTCGAATTTAGATTGTTTATATTGTTGAAGATTGTTCCTGTTTGAATCAGTGCATAATTCTATAAGTGATCTACAACGGAAAACTCAGCGAGGCGTTTGGAGTAAACACAGGAGTCAGACAAGGGTGCTTATTATCACCAATGATATTCCTAATTGTGGTGGACTGGATTATGCGTCAGACAGTGGGAAACGAGAAGACAGGGATACCCTGGACCGACGTGAAGAACCTAGAAGACCTGGATTTCGCGGATGATTTATGTTTGATGTCACACAAAATCGAAGACTTACAAGCAAAAACCGACAAACTGGTTGAAGAAGCAGCAAAGACAGGATTGCAGGTGAACATAGACAAGACGGAGGTCATGAAAATAACCAACCAACCAACAACAACAACAGCAACATCCAGTGCCAATCACCATCAACAGGAGGGATTTGAAAGAGGTTACTTCATTCACTTATCTAGGGAGCATTGTCTCAACTACAGGAGAAACGGACGAGGATGTAAAATCGAGAATCGGGAAGGCGAGAAACATATTCATCAATCTGAAACCAATCTGGAAATCTTCGTCACTCACCATCAACAACAAAATTCGGATTTTCAATGCAAACGTGAAGTCAATTTTGCTTTACGGATCAGAAACTTGGCGGGTCACCAAGAATATTTTCAACAGGTTGCAGACCTTTATCAACAACTGTCTTCGCTCCATACTGAAGATTAGATGGCCGGAAAGAATCACCAACAAGAAGCTATGGGAACAAACAAAACAGGAACCAATCGCCCAACAAATATGCAGGAGGAAGTGGAGATGGATTGGACACTCGCTGAGGAGGCCGTTGAGTGACATCGCGCGTCAGGCCAGTGCTCGAGTGGAACCCGAAAGGGAAGCGGCGAGTGGGACGTCAGTGCAAGGGTGACATGGAGGAGATCGTGTGAGGAGGAGATGAAACAGTATGGAATAACATGAACGCAAGTGAAAAGAACAGCAGAAGACAGAAGCAAGTGGAGACGTGCAGTTGAAGCCCTATGTTCCACTAGGAACCCAAGGGAACGACAATAATAATAATACATCCTCTGACGACATTTCATTATATTATTTAAATATATAAACGTATTTGGATTTTCCCGTTGTTCGCTTGAACCAGACTGCTCGGCCTCTGTTGATATGTCAGCTCCTAGTGCAGACGCTTTAACGATGTCTATCGATTTACCTTGTTGCTATTTGTCAGATGGTGACTAGCAGCGGAATCTAGAATACGTGCTTCGCTCTATTTTGGACTCATCAGATGGCTGTACCCGCACCCTCAGTGAGGCATGGTGTTCCCAATGAGACTCGAACCCAGTCCCCATCGTTGCAATCACTAAACTGTTATCCACTAAGTTATTGGAACACGAGACTACCAGTTGTTACTTCTCTGAGTTATATTGCATATCTCGTTAGCTGATTAATATTAGATTGAAATGCCCGATCTATGTTGATGTGTAGGCTCCCAGTAGGTATATTTCGACGATTTATAAAGTTTAAGATGAAGCTTACCATCAACCAGATAACAGAATGTTAATTTTCGTCGTCAAAATATCCGTGCCATGGGGTGGCATGTCAACAGAAATTGAACATTCCGGTACAGTATAAGTCAGTCAGCGCAAAATACAAAATAGTTGAAACAGTTATGTGGATCATGGTTTGACAAGGTTTTTTTTATTTGACACTAGTAACTAGTGTGATGCATCTAGTCCTCTCTTTGGTGCAGAATGAATTCTATCAGTCAGGTTGTAATGTGGCCACCATTCTAGGTAGCTCGCCATCACGGTGTACATTGTTTGTGATGATATTAGATGGTTGGAGGCAATCGGAAGGAAGCCTTGCACCTAGGTTTCGTGCTAGTTGACACTCGTCAGCAAGGCGTATCTGCAACCTTGAAGGAACTCATGTCCCTTCTGAGATTCGAACCCGCGTCACTCAGTGTTGCAGTCAAGGTTGACAAGGTATATAGTATACAGGTTACCTGAATTTATTTGAAGCTGACGTTATGTTGCTAAGCCATTCAAAAGCATCAATATAAATATGCCTACGATCTAGTTTATTAATAATCGTGCGTGTTTAAATGTCTCACCAACATGTTCAATGTCGTTGGTTTAGTTATCGAATTAATTTTGAAACACAATTTAAGCTTTTAGTGTGTTTTTAAAATTGGAGAAATCAATGCTATAATGATTTTGCAAGTGAAAAGTCTTCAAGACGTGCATTGTTTATATGCATTCATGTATATGAGCCATTATTGGTCATTATTGGTCAAGCCTATTGAAGAGTGAATATGACAAATGACAAATGCGTTCAGTCATTACTTTGTGGTAGTATATCTAACTTGAAACTTGAAAGTTGCTGAAAAGTTTTCATTTTTAACCCTTTTTTGTACTTTAAATGCCTTAATATGCCGAAGTGATTTATTCTCAAGGTGTATCAATATTATTACATTTGTTTTTTGCGATTGGAGAGGAAAATTTTGCTTCAGCAACACATCGGGATCGTACTCAGTTCTCTGCTTTCATGTTTCCATGGTCTCCCGTATACCGACCAGCTTTCTTCATATAACCTCCCACATATCAACATCAAACACCAAATTCGTCGCTTCTTATTCGCATTTGACTCTAGGTTTGCCCTGGCGTGTGATATCACTTAAATGTCTCCTCAGTGTATTTCCAATCAATTCCCACCTCAGGATTTCATTATGAGCTGATATCAGTTAGAGAACCATTGGAAAACCACCTAGGAGTACTGGATAACCAGCCGTTTCGTCAGTCTACTTTGAGACTCTGCTTCGATAGTACGCACCCACCCCACTGACAGGGTTCAAACCCAAGACTTTCCAGTTACAAGGCGAGCTCGTAGACCATTAAGCCACTGGGACCCGATCCAATGACCAGCCGATGAATTCTAACTTCCTCCAATTCACGACCTAGCGCAACCACTAGCCAATATCATCTACCCAAATGTCCAGTACTTCCAGGTTTTCCAATGTTTCTCTAACTGATGTCAGTTCATGACGAAATTCCGTAATCAATCAAATTCCCGCAAACCGACACTTGAACGTCTCCGTTTCCTTCAACTGAATTCACATAACTCATAGATGGATATTATATCCAATCAAAACAAGTATAATACTTAATGATGAGTATCAGAAATGAAAATATACCCACATTCTACTGAATAGTAGTGTTCACAGTGAGATTCTCTTTCTGTCTCACGCACACACAAGATTTTCTGTCGAAAATACCAAGTCGTTAATAATTTGCTGGTCCAGTAGAACGTGATGATGAGATTGTACAGCTGAGGGCATCTTCCTATTCACATACGGCGACCAGGGCTCTTCATATAAAGTAAACTCCTCAGTGTTCTACAACGGGGAAGTTCTTCAGTATTGGTTTGTAGTTGTTAACCTGATCTGTTTGTTTATTGCTTAGCATATTTTGTGAACGATGTAATTCTTAGAACTCATGGTAATAAACTACGTATATCGATCGCTAGATAACAACCAGATCAAGTATAGAATCTTATGAATGAGATAGGTGAGATTATAGTGTGTCAATGGCACTGAATTCCAGGATACTGTTGTGATCCAATCTGGATTTAAATCATCGGCCTCCTAATTAGTGGTGTGACACTTTTCCAGCTCACCTATTTTAATGGAGTAGTTCCTCGCTGTCAGGTAAATAAATGACACACACACACACACATCCTTTCCATGCTAAATTAAAAGGGTTGTCAACCTGTCAGTTATCTGAAACATTCATCATCGATTATTGTCTTTTCTGTTAATATCTGTGAGTTACACTCTGTGTGTGTGTATCACAATGCCTTAAGTTTCATTTTTATGACTCTGTTGAAGGTTCTTGTTTCTGATCTCTGATTGTCTAGTTCACTATGCGTTTACCTGTTGAGTAATACACTGGGCATCCATTCCTGCCTAGTAACTCAAAATATCTTACAAAACTTGAAGATCTCCCCATTGTTATTATTATTGTTTCCTTTAATTCCTAGAGGAACATACGGCTTCACCCGTGCGTCTCCATTGCGTTCTGTTCTCTGCTAGAGTCTTCACCTGGCTCCAAGTCTGCCCACACGCTTTCATCTCCTCTTCACATGACCTCCTCCATGTCACCCTCGCACTGACGACCAACTCGCCGCTTCCCTTTCGACTGGGTTCCACTCGAGCAATGGCTTGTCTAGTGATGTCACTTGATGGTTTGTTTCCTCAGAGTATGGCCAATCCATCTCCATTTCTTCCTGCCTATTTGCTTCACAATCGGTTCCTGCTGTGTTGGTTCGCTCCCAGAGATCCCTCTCTGTTGCTGATTTTTTCTGGCCATCTGATCTTGAGTACTGAGCGAAGACAACTGTTAATGAAGGTTTGTAGTTTGTTTGAGATGCTCTTTATGACGCGCAGTGCAAGTCTCTGATCCGTATAGTAAGTAGCACTGACTTCACATTGGAGTTGGAAATCCGGATTTTGTTTTTGATGCTGAGTGCTGTTGACCTCCACACAGACTTGAGAGTAATGAAAGCTTGTTTTGCTTTTCCGATTCCGAAGATTCTCCCAACTAAACTAATAATCACGATCGTCAATTATATATATATATATATATATATATATATAACATACATTATGTAATCACTTATTAAACACAAGTGATTCTTGTATCTAGGGCAACATTTAAATCATAATTAAATCTCTTATCATCACTACTGACAATAAAACATCTACTACACATTCAATAATGAAATTGTTTAAATACCGCAGAGCTTAAAACCACTTGAATTCATATTTATGCTGTTATTATTATAATTATTATTATCCTTGGCATTATATTCTGTTTTCTTGTATATGTTCAATTTTCTTTACAGGAATACAATCAATATATATTTATAAGACTTATCAAGATCATGAAATGATTGATGATTTGCAGTATTTCAATAAACTAGATAATTGACATCACCTGAGATAGATGGATGAAAAGCGCGGGCACGCGCACACGCACACACACACACGCATTCATTTACATAAACATTCAATTTACATATTAGCATTGAACACTGAGTGAATTTGCATTATGCCCTTTAACAAGATCATACGATTAGGTGTTTTATATAAATATATATTAGTCCTTTCTATTTGGTATTATATAGAAAATTTCATTAGATTTTAGAAGATTTAACATTTAAATTTAATTTTAAAGTATTGGCTTTGTAGGGATTTTTGTTTGATTGCTTGAAGGATTTCATTCTGAGCTGAGATTGGTTAGAGAACTATTGGAAAATTAACTGGGAGTACTGGATAGCCAGCCTTTTCATCAGCCTAGTTTGAGGCTCTGCTTCAGTAGTACGCACCCTTGTCCACTAGCGTTCGAATCCAAGACCTTGCTTCTGGTTACAAGGCGAGCTAGCTAGCTCGTAGACCATTCAGCCACTCACCGGAACCCACCCGATCCAATGGCCAGCCCACGAATTTAAACTTCCACCAATTCAGGACAGAGCGCAACCACTTCTCAATGTGTTCTTTGATGAGTTACTCCCAGGTTTTCCAATGGTTCTCTAAATGGTATCAGCTCATGCTGCAACCCTTAAAGCAATCAAACGAAATTCCCCACAAAACCAATAATTGAAAAATATATTTATTGTTAATTTTAATTATAGGGTGTTCAAAGATATCAGCTGAAAATATTATATGTCAATTTATATACTAATTTCAGCAGGTTAGATTTATTTTAGTCGTTACTATCTTCTACACTTGCAAACTAAGCATTTACATTCTGATCCTAATATTTCCAAACAGCCCATAACACTGGCTGGTGGTCGCGCTATATGTCGCTAGTTGACGAAATTAAAATTCATGGGCCATTGGATTCCATTCGAGTGGTTGAATAGTCTGATAACGTGAATATCCCGAGTTCGATCCCTAACAGTGGGGTCATGAGTGCACAACTCTGAAGAGTCCCAAACCAGGATGAAATAGTTATGCATTATTCTTTGCTGGTTTCCAGAGGTTTTCTAGTCGATGTTGGCTAGTGATTAAACTTTAAATCAATCAGATCCCCGCCAACCAGCTAGTGAAAACATCAACAACATCTTGTCAACCGAAAACTATGTCAAATAGTCTTACCGTCAGCTAACCACCTGTGTCTCTGTTTTTAATTCATTATGGATAGGTTTAGAAAGCGAAAACCCAGCTGGAAATTAATCTTGATGCTTGCAATTAAATCATGATCTTGTTAACAAATGTGTCATACATAAGTCAGCTGATAGGGTGCTGAAGTATTTAATTAGAGACCACTGGTTCTAATCTAATCGCCACTCAGGCTTTCATTTCACTTGTTGTCATCAGCCGCCCCCACTGCATCAATGACGCTTTGGCAACTCAAGACCTCTTAGATAGTTTAACCACATCAGTCAGATTGGAAATTCCACTTATTCACAAGTATATTAACAATAATCATATTAGGTTCTCAAATCCGTCAATTTTATTATTATTTTGTTTCTCGTCACAACTTCTATAAATAGTTACAAATAAAAGATCATGTGGAATAAGACTGCATAGAACTAATCATCCATAAGCATTCGTTTGAAGTGTGTACAACACTACTGAATTCAAGTAATTCTTAATCATAAGCACACCACTTGATATGGTACATTAAATACAAAATTGTATATGTAATTCTGTTTCAATAACTGTCTAAAATTCCATTTGTTTTTTTAAAAGGTAGCAAATCCTGTTTTTCAAATGGCTAGCTAGCTTCTGATTGGATGAAATCAAGGTCACAGACGTCAATAAGGTTAACGACCTCTACACAATTACACAATATAGAGATGTCTGTTTTATTTTCTAGGTATGCTACCAGAATATTGTTGCTTTATTTTCGTCTTCTTGTTCTCCGTCTTTCCCTTCATGCTTTTTTTTTTACAAAGACAGCATTCAATTAGGACTATTTTGGAGTGTCATACTATTACTATTATTATTATTACTAATCTTCTATTATTGTCTGTTCAGTGTTGGGAATTCGCTTTAAGCGTCATGTGACTGTCAAATCCATTTTCAGGCATGTAACAGAGAGAGGGAGAGAGAGTGAAAGATAGTCAGATGGATATATAAGCAAAGATTACACAATAGTAGCACATGGCATGGAATTTATTTTACGGACTGCCAAATTTCCTTCTAATATACGACATAGACGAAAAGTAGGCACACATAGTATTTTTATAAGTTATGTAATCAAAATTATTTTGGCAAATTTGAAGATAAGTGAAAATGTATCCTTTTGATAATTCAGCCTAGTGTTCATATTTTGACAGTCATTATAGACAAGAAAGTGTCACAATGCGTGGTGAAATGCTGTTGAAAATGATGTGAGTAGAGTTCGACGCGGTTATGCTCATCTGTAACAAACTCCGTTAAAAGTAATTCAATGAGCTTTATAATAAATTGAATTAAGTGAGTATATAAGTTGTTATTTTATTATTATTATTATTGTTCCCTTGGGTTCCTAGTGGAACATAGGGCTTCAACTGCACGTCTCCACTTGCTTCTGTCTTCTGCTGTACTTTTCACTTGCATCCATGTCGGTCCATACTGTTTCAGCTCCTCTTCACACGATCTCCTCCGTGTCACCCTTGCACGTCCCACTCGCCGCTTCCCTTCCGGGTTCTACTCGAGCAATGGCCTGACGCGCAATGTCACCCAATGGCCTCCTCAGCGAGTGTCCAATCCACCTCCACTTTCTCCTGCATATTTTTTGGGCGATTGGTTCCTGTTTTGTTTGTTCCCATAGCTTCTTGTTGGTGATTCTTTCCGGCCATCTGATCTTCAGTATAGAGCGAAGACAGTTGTTGATAAAGGTCTGCAACAGGATATTGGAAATATTCTTTGTGACCCGCCAAGTTTCTGATCCGTATAGAAGAACTGACTGAATTGACGTTTGTATTGAAAATCCGAATTTTGTTGTTGATGCTGAGTGACGAAGATTTCCAGATTGGTTTCAGGTTGATGAATGTGTTTCTCGCCTTCCCGATTCTCGATTTGACATCCTCGTCCATTCCTCCTGTGGTTGAGACAATGCTTCCTAGATAAGTGAATGAAGTAAATTCTTTCAAATCCCTCCCGTTGATGGTGATAGGCGCTGGATGTTGCTGCTGTTGTTGTTCGTTGGTTATTTTCATAACATCCGTCTTGTCTATGTTCACCTGGAGTGCTGTCTTCTCTGGCTGCTTCTTCCACCAGTTTGTCAGTTGTCGCTTGTAAGTCTTCGATTTTGTGTGACATCAAACACAAATCATCCACGAAATCTATGTCTTCTAGATTCTTCACGTCGGTCCAGGGTATCCCTGTCTTCTCGTTTCCCACTGTCTGACGCATAATCCAGTCCACCACAATTAGGAATATCATTGGTGATAATAAGCACCCTTGTCTGACTCCTGTGTTTACTCCAAACGCCTCGCTGAGTTTTCCGTTGTGGATCACTTGACATGTGCCGTTGTCGTGCAGCTGTTGAATAAGGTTGATGAATATTTGGGGTACGCCGTAGTACTCGAGTAGTTTCCAAATTACTTCGCGGTCAACTCTGTCGAAGGCCTTCTCAAAGTCTATAAAGTTGAGGTAGAGGTTTGATTGTCATTCCATGCTTTGTTCGATGATGATGCGTAAAGTTGCAATTTGGTCAGAACATGATTTATCTTTCCTGAATCCAGCTTGTTCTGGTCGGAGTTCTGTATCCAGTGCGTCGTTTATCCTCTCCAGGATGATGCGACTCAGGATTTTACTTGGCGTCGACAGGAGCATGATTCCTCGCCAGTTCTTGCAGAATCCTAAGTCGCCCATATAATTTGTTACCTAAACAAATTTAACTCCTGTTACTTTCCTTTTTCTTGATAACATATAATGGAGAAAGTCAACTACGGTATGAATTTCCCCTGGCTGTTGGGGCTGTACATGGTGTTATATGTATTTACATTATGTGCTTAAAGGAATACAGTATTCCAGGTGTTTTGGTTTTCAGAAATATAATTGATTTAAATGTTGACCGTGGATGGAACCACTGAGAACCAGCAGGGAATATCGGACAGCAATTTTGTATCTGTTTTAGGTTCTTCAGGAATGCGCCCCCAGACCCCATCAGGGTCACGAATTGGTAAAAGTCAAAACTGATGAATCACTAGATCCTATCCCACAGGCGAAAGCGGTCAGTGGGCTCTCCTCGTAACCTGAAGGTTCTGAGTTTGGTTGCTGGCTGTGACTCATGTTTATATACTGCTGAAGAGTGCCAAACAAAGGAAAAACGGCCATCCAGTACTGCCTGATTTCCAATGGTTTTCTAACTGATATCACATCTTGATCACTCCTGTAGCACTTAAATCATTTGAAATGTCACATTTGGCTGCTGTAAAGGTGCTTTATCGATTTCTTGTAAAAATGTGCCGTTGGCTAGAATATGCACAAAAACAGCTTAAGATTAACTCTGAACTCAACTAGTTGAATTAGTGTTACTGATTTGACTTAACACAGATTTATGGTAATTTCAAACAGACCAAGCGAAATCAACACTAACAACTTTTTGGATAAATTTACATTGAGGACACTTTGCGACTTATGAGAGCATATGTGCCAATAACTGACTGTGAAGTATGAACAGATTATAAATTAGGTTAGGCATTATGTACGCAGAGAGTGCAAAGTTGTAGATTAAAGCATACTTCTGATCGATATTTGCTCCTACTTGAATCATATTCAAAAGAATAGAATAAATTAAAGCCATTTTTCTAAAATAAGTTGGGAATTGTTGTCAATAACTTCTACAGGATTTAAAATCGTATCAATTTTATTGTACAATCAGTAAAAACTATGAAACCGTAGAGACTGTTTTCGATATATAATGTTTAGTATTGATTGGTAGTGAAACTTAAGACTAACGTTTATTTTCTGTTTGGAACTAATCAGCTGGTTGTGTCCAAATTCATCTGAGTGATTGGCTGGAGGAAGGAGAGTGTTAGTGTTATCTGAGCATACACAGCCGAGAAGACAGCGGCTTGAGTAGTTTTCGGAGTTGTACACTTACGAGGACTTAACCACCGACTATTAACCATCACAGGATAAGTTGGATTGTAGAACTTATGGGACTGTCATATTCTAACTCCCTGCATCGGCAGGGCACGAAGACAGCAAAGTCAGCTTACTATTTGCTCGAGAGAAACACCCAACTGCTGTTACTCCCTTATTTGCGCTAGGATCATGACTATACCCTCAGACACTTAACATAGTGTAAATGACTTATACCATAATGGTAATAGCTTTTATTTTAACCACTACTCGGGATAATTTTCTGATGTGGTGGAACTTGTGAGAATATTCGTTCTATCCAGAATAGCTCGTTGGGTTGTTGAGATATGCAAGTGTGGTCACTGAATAATATTAGTCGTATTAACACTTGAACTTAACACCCATTGTCTCAAACTTTAAAGTGTTATAGGCCAAGCTGACAGGTCACAAATGTCACTTTATATGCACTATGCATTATTAAAATTTACTATTTTATATGTGATTTATATTACTGTGCTTTATTATTTTATTCGTTTCTGACGTAAAGGCCTTCTAGTAGATTATAAGTGCAAACCATATTTTTAGGCAGAATCCCTTTCCTCTGAGTTTTCTTTTCTTTCCTCCTGTAAGAGGTATAGAAGATACGATGAAGGTTGATGTTTTGAAAGTTCTGTTATAGACGAAATTCAAAAGTCTAGACAAAATGGTTTACTGGTAAAAAAAAGAAATAGTGAGAATAATTGTGATTTCAATAAATTCTTGTTGAGGCTCTGTAATAATAAATCCATTCATTTAAGCATATACTAACTGTGTGGTGGTGTGATGAAAACAATGTGTGCCAACGGAATATTATTCTTTATGCATTTATTCCCCTTGATGAATTTAAATAAAGCAAGAACAACAGTGGTGGTTTGTGCAGAATAATATGGTACCATCATTGTTTATTTCGTCGGCTTCTCATCATCTGCTTACAGCCTAAATAAATTGTGAGGTTTACGTACAGAAAAGTTTTAACATACTTGCAAATTTTACATGTTGTCAGTTGACGGAAAGTTCCACAATTAGTGAAAAGTGCTCAGAAAATTGCGCTTATATAGTTTTTGCACAGGCAGTTCAAGTTTAAACAAAATAGATGTATGCATACAATGGTAAAAGAGTTACGTAATAAAGAAGAGAGGTGAGTAAGATGATGAGTAACTAATAAATTTGGTAACGATGTACTGAGTTTAAATCACGTCATAGAAACAAGAGACAAGCAATATTACAGATTTTAAAAATAAAAATAAAAAGGGGAGGGGTGAGGTTAAAGACAAAGATTACGTAATCAGATTAGAGAATAAAGACATCCACTTACCATGGCAAGGAAAGACTGATAACTGCTTCTTTCTGAACACATAAATCTGGTTTCAAGCGTTTGATAGAAATTGCTTCGGCAAACTTGAGGAGAATGGAGCTCCTTTGTCTATTGATAATTTTGAAGGATTTCTCGATTTCCACCTCATGACCCTTGTCGTGGAGATGCCTGGAGATGGCACTGTTTAAAGAATTTGTTCCCTTAAGACGTAAGCTTTTTGTTACATGTTCAGAAAATCGAAGGTATGCCCTTCTTTCTGTCCTTCCAATGTAACTGCTCCTGCAGATGCACGTAAATTTGTATATGCAGTTGGAGTTAACATGAGAAGGATATCTATCGATTTTTGATTGCACCAAAGAGCAAGTTGTTTGATAGACGGGAACGAGCATGTCTGCAGGATAGGCTATAGCTAGTGATGTACTCAGCCTTCTGTTGATCATTGCTGTAATGTTTTCACCTTTATAATCAAGCTGAAAGTAGATTGGCTTTTTTTTCCCCTGTGATTTGTTTTACATTTTTCACTTCAGATCTTCCATACTTGTTGATGAACCTTTGAGGGTACCCATTTCTCTTCAATGTCTTTTCAAGAAACTCAAATTCTTCCTCTAATTTCTCTGTAGAGCATATTCTTCTCGCTCTATAGTACAGAGTCTTGACTAGACCGCGTTTAAAGCTATTTGGACAAAAGCTATTGAAATGTAAGTATTGTCCTTTCCATGTAAGCTTTCGATAAATTGACTTTTGAAGACTACCGTCTTCTAGGCGTTCCATGGCAATGTCGAGGAAGTGGAACTTTCGGTCACTTTCATGTTTCATAGTAAACTCAATATTGGTGTGTGCATCATTGAATAATCTGAGTAAGTGTGAAGCATGACTTTCATTGTTGCACACTATAAATGTGTCATCAACATATCGACAGTAGGAAGTTGTTTCGTCGATTGCATGCTTCAACTTTGTTCTTTCAAGGTTGGACATGAATATATCTGCATATATTCACACAGTTCAGTAACGCACTAGCAACAGAATGCTAAGTATATCTGAACATTCTATTTCATGTCGTTAATGTAAACCGAAATCACACGCTCAGTGACTGGTTAAAGAATATAAACTGTTTGTATATAAATAGTGATTTGATCAGGTGAAAATATAACTTGGCTTCTGTGGCTTGCCTTCTAATCTTACAACTATATTATTATTATTATTATTATTGGGTTCCCAGTGGAAAATAGGGCTTCAACAACACATCTCTGCTTTGTTCTATTTCGTGCTGTCCTCTTCATCTAGGTTCAAGATTGACCATAATCTCTCATCTACTCCTCCATCTCCCCCGAACGACCTGCTTCATGTCACCCTCGCACCGACGACCCACTCGTCGTTTCCCATTGGGACTCCACTCGATCGACGGCCTGGTGCGCGATATCACTCGATGACGGCCTCAACATATGCCCAATCCATCTCTGTTTCCTCCTATATATTTGTTGAGCAGTTAGCTCTTAGCTGGTTTGTTCCCAGCCAAAGTTTCTTGTTGCTAATTCTTTCTGGGTGGCCATTTTAGGAGCCAGCGTACGTGGCAGTTGTTGATGAAAGTTTGCAGTAGCCTGTCGGAAATGGTTTTAGTAATGCGCCAAGTTTGTAAATCTTTTAGAAGAACTGAATTTTCTCATAATTCAAGGTACAAGAAAATATGGTCACTAGTGAAGACAAATTAGAATTATATTATAAATTGAAATGCGTCGTACAAATACAAGATGGAATAATAGTCAGTAAGTTCTGATCATTATTTTGAATCTATATGAGATGTATAGACAATAAAAACATGGAATATAATGAAATAAAATAATTCACCGATGTATTTCTACCCATATAGTCAACAGGTTTTGATCATGGATTGATAATCATTTTGGGGATCATTGAAATTCAAGGAGTACTGAACACTGCCTTCAGATTATGAAGCTTGTTGACTAGTCAGCCACAGCGATGGAATCCAGTAGATTTGATGGAGAAGATTTGTAGCTCAGGTGGGTGATTTTGATGTGGTTGTGTTCTCTCAGCTGGATAGTACTTCAATTTGAAGTATGCGCTGAAGATGCTGCCTAGTAGGGCTATGGAAGCTTCGCAAATTAACTATCCAGCTCAGAGAACACAACTACATCAAACTCTCTAGATTATTAGTTTAAACAACTGAATCATCTAAATAAAGTATACTGTGAGTAAATTAATCATGAATGAGTCTTGAAACTTTGTATATCAATAATCAATAAAAAAGTGTTCATAGTAATGGGATCATGAAAATGTGCATAGCTGATCACTACCCGGTTTGGTTAATGAAAGGTGTGTAAAGGGCGACAAAGTCTTCAATCTGTAAATACCTCCTGGAGTCAGGTTATTCAGCTCCATGTTACCATATCGAATCACTCTCCACTTATGCATAGCTGAAGCTCCATCTATGCATGGACAAAAACCTAAATTATATGTTCAAAAACGTTTTGTAGAACCCCTTTCTTTACGTTGGTCATAGTAATGTTTCTTCTTTTATTTTATTCTATTTTACCTCTTGAATTCATTCCATTTCACTTCACCTTCGACGTCTTCATTGTTACCATCATCACACTGTTAATCTTTTTTAGACAACACGACCTACAATTTTGAGATCAGTTCACTTATTCAATAATCTTTAAAAGTCTTGTAATTCATCCACTTCAACTCTACTCGCTTAGTACGTCATTTTAATTATTAATTATTCTTATCATATGTATATTGACTGTGCAGTTTCTACTGCCATATAATGCCTTTTCCCGTAACATAAATACGACTGTATAGCTTGAAAATGAAGTCGCTGAAAAAAAGATATTTCTCAGCTGAACAAGAAAACTGTGTTTTTCTTTACGAATTAATGAGTATATTTCGCGATAAAATCTGAATGACATAAAATTACCAACAAAATATAAAGATTAAAGTCAATTATATATCCAGTGATGTTAAGAATTAGTCAACTTGAGGAAAGAATGCACTAATGACTTTAGAATGCTCAGTCACAGCAATACAGTGAGACCAGATGAATATTCATAAAAAAAGGCTCAAAGAAGAAGTGGGAGAATATTCAACAAGGCAGCTAGCTAATTTGAGATAAGGTTGGAAGAATATTAGAACTAGAGTTAGATTACCGATAAGTCAAGATTAGGATAAGCTTAGGGATAGATTAGGGTCAGGTAAGGTTGCTTTAGTGAAAGGTTAAGAGTAAATTTGAGTTAGGAACTACTATTTGCCTTTTTGCAGCAATAAGTTGTTGTTAGGTGACTGACAGGTTCGTTCCTCTTGTTGTCTATTGCATAACTTCATCATATATCGGTAAACTCTTATGAAAGATGAGACATTAACAGCATTTCCCACGATAACACTTAAGTTCATTCAGTTAAAATAGGATGAAATTTAGAAATGGCAGATTACACAGTTTGGAGGAAAAATTCATCAGAGTTCCCAATGACAATTCATATCACACATTGTGTACTCTTCTTGATGACATAAGTGGGAATCAAGAAATCAAGTATAACTGCATGACAAAAGCTAGAAAGCACTCACGTAAACTATCCGTGCTTAATGGACACACTGGACAGTGTAATTTTCAGATAATGAATTCGATTCCTTGTATTACCAGTCCACCTAAGTAGATAGCCAGATTTTGATCATTTTCAACTGATTTCTGCATTTCAGCTGGGTCGAAATGAGCACGCCCTTTGATGAGCTTGACTTCAAAATGAACGAAATGATCGTTCGGTATTTTGATCACTGTGATCTGGTTAACCAGCATTACTGTTCAGTCAGTAGTGTATATAATCCTAATTTTCACATAACTGTCCAGCTTTCATTTCACTCTGTAGGAAATCAGGACTATGAGTAGAATATTAGCGAATCGGTAGCATAACGAAGTACTTAAATTATATACACTCTTGTGCTTAATATTTTCAACCATCTAACACTGTGCGTTGGTGGCACAGCGGCCGAATGCTAGCCAACCATGCCACACGTGGTCCGGGTTTCTGTCCTCGGCCGACTCTTTCCTTTACCTCGCTAAGCCAGTAATAAGACTGGTGAAGAGGGTGAATTGGGGGGCATGAGGCTAGCAACCCCATCCTGTACAAATAAACACCACTGCTACAGAAACTTCAAGCCTCTAGCTTGAAGCCCTATGTTCCACTGGAAGAGTAAAGGAGTTTTTTAAAAAATGTATTGACAATGAGTGAATGGTTCATTTTTCTACAAGGAATAGTTTTATTCTGTTATGTGCATCCTTTAAGACATAACAATGTACTATTAATATTTCCTTCAGTAAGATTATTCATCAGTGTGACAAAACTGCTTAGTTATAAAATTTATCTTTGTCTTCCACAACCTGATATATATTTATTTCACGTACAGATATCTACAAATTAGGCTGAATTATCCCCTTAGGGGTAATTTTGGACCTTTCAGACCTTAATCTACGTGGAGTTATATTGGGAAAAGTGATCTATGGTTACAATTGAAATTTATTCAAGAAATTTGTCATTTTCCTTTATATTCACATGTGGATGACAATCCATTCTTGACACGTAACCTGGAGGTTCAGAGTTCGATCTTTAGTACTGTCATGGATGCGTGTAACGACAGAAGGCAAGAGTCAGGCAACAGATCATTTATTAAGAAAATCAACGCATATTTATATATGTTTTCATGTACATTACTATGGATATTTAAGTAAACAAACACAGTCTTCCGATTGGTTGTTTCTCACGTAAAGTTAATCTTTCATCTATTTGTGACTGTTTCTTGAATGTCAAATCCTCTATATGTTCACTGCATCCGCCTACGCAAAGTATGTTGTGGTCGGTTTTGAATCAATCTTTGTTCACATTTTCTCACGACAAATCTTGGGAACGTAAATATTGACGTAAATTATTGTCTACCAATTTGGCTAGTAGACAGCTCTCACCACATGCGTACTGTAGAACAGTCCAATATTAGGATGAGACAGGTGTCCAATGCTATCTGCTTTCAATAGTTCTTTAAATCATGCTGATTACTGATGAAATATCACAATATCCCACTAGAACCCAGTTAAATGCCTACCTGAATAGGAGGGCCAGTCACTGGTGAACATTGGATTGATATTCAAGTGTGGGATACAGCAGGTCGGTTGTGAGGACAAATACTCGCCACTGATGGTACTGACAAGTACCAGTTGCTCTATATCGTGAATTGGTATAAGCTGGAATTCATCGTCTGGCCATTGCATTGGATCCCAGGGGCTTAATTGTCTATGAGCTCGCTAGGCTTATAACCAGAAGGTCCTGGGTTCGAACCGTGGTGCTGAGTGTGTACTGCTGAAGCAGAGTCTCAAACTAGGCTGAAGAAACAACTGGCCGTTCAGTACTCCCAGTTGGTTTCCCAATGGTTCTCTAACTGACGTCAGTTCATAATGAAATCCTTAAACAGAATAACTAAGTTTCTTTTTTTGAAAATAACAGCGAAGTGTTCTGAAGATTTTTTGTTTTGTTTTTTCACCGTCTGAGTAAAATTGATCTTAGAAGAATATAAGAAAAAAACTGCACCATAACAACCCTCTGAGATAAGCAAATTATTCCGTCTGTCTGTCTGCATATCTGTATCTTTGTTGTTGTTGGTGGTGTTTCTGTTGTCGTCTGAACTTTACAAAGGAATGCATAATAAAAAAGAAATTTCAATTCCATTTATTTTCTTATTCACTTATGTATTTACTTATTTATTTGTGGTTTTGTAATTTATGCATCTATTGTTATTCTTCTCTCTTTGATAATTAGTCCTAATAATGACTAGGTGAGATGAGTAATCTATTATCTCCATAGAAATCATTAACCAGATCAATAGGTTACAAAACAGTATATCGCTAACATACGTTAAAGGGAATAATGATTGCTTGCCATTTCTGAATGTACTCATAACCCACCGACAAGATGGGCCAGTAAACCGATCTGTCTACAGGAAGTTCACATGGACGGGACAGTATCTGCATTATCATAGTTTCTGTCCACTTCAGTATAAAAAGGCGTTGGTTAAGTGTTTGTTCAAACGCATTCACCGTATATGTACTGCAGATACAATTGAAGAAGAAAGACAACTCCTCACTGAAATATTGTAAGATAACAATTACTCACTGAGATTTATTAGACGTTATGGAAGTGTCAACCGAAGAGCTCTACCAATCCAATCAGCTCCCAAAAAGGATGTTTATATTTCCTTGCCGTTCAGGGATGATCAACAAAGTCTGGTCACTCACCAAATAAAGAATCAAGGCGGCAATTAATAGAACTTATTATGCAGCTAAACTTATCTTCGTGTGAAAAACAAGAACTATATCGTCCTGTAAACCCTCACAGTATCCGAACAATAGTGTCACGTCCCACTGTTTTTACTAATTGACATGTATGTGTGGACACGCGTACATAGGGAGGATCCATCGGTCTCTGCAGGTTAAAGCTACAGAATATATTCCAGAATGCCTGCAGCAACAAATAAAATAGCGAGATACAATCGATCCCGGGAATAGATGCCCAACATCATCTATAGCGAAGCACATTATAGAGACGAGTCATAAGGTTGATTTCAACAATGCCTTTAAGCCCATATATAAAACAAGGTTGGGTCACATACTTAAATTCATTGAAGCCTTGGCCATAAAAAGACTTAAAGTGTCAAAAATTTATTTGTTATCACCTTAAACCTGCCTTGGTAATCCAATTTAGAACTGAATATCAATTTACTTCATAATATTTTCAACCCCTTCTTTGTTTTGTTTTTTCTTTCTTACCCACACCTTTACGTCACCTCCCTATCCATTATTTGTGACCTTGACTCATACACATGTAACAACAGAAGACAAGGGCCAGGCAACAGATCGTTTATTACGAAAAATCAACACGTATTTATAGATTTTTATGTACATTATTGTAGGTCAATGTTAGTACAAAATACAGTCTGTTGATTGGTTGTTTCTCACACAAAGTTAACCTTGCATCTCTTGTGGCTGTGTCGGTTCATCTATATGTTAACTGTAACCGCCTGTCCACCTTGACCTTTGACCTCAATTACTGTCAACCAATTTGGCCAGCAACCATCTCTCACCACAACATGACTAATATTTGATACATAAACATTGACCTCAATTACTGTCCACCACTTGGCTAGTAGACCGCTCTCACCACACTCGTCCCCCCGTCAAATAGTTTGGGCTGAAGTCGGCTCGGTCTTCTCGGTTCTTGGGGCTTTGCTCTGTTGTCTTGCTGTCTGGAATCTCGGCGCTTGCAGATGTCCACTTGTTTAACGGTGTTTACTATTGCGATTGTGTCTGCGTAACCCCATCTCAACGTGACCATATATGGTCCTTCCCACTTTGGAAACTGTTTGCCTGACCCTGTCGCACATTCGTAGGTATTTCGCCTCACACTTCCATATGCTGCTTTCTCCCGACCTCCCAGCAGCGTCCCAAGTAGCAGCCTCATCGCTGACAGATCTTGAACGCCACTCAACTGCGAAGAAGCCTCGAAGTCCTGCCCGAAGATCCATATGTCTCCATCAAAAACCGCAGGGCATAGGCTTTCCATTTGTCGGTAGGCAGCGACACCAAATGTAACAACAGAAGACAAGGGCCAGGCAACAGATCGTTTATTACGAAAAATCAACACGTATTTATAGATTTTTATGTACATTATTGTAGGTCAATGTTAGTACAAAATACAGTCTGTTGATTGGTTGTTTCTCACACAAAGTTAACCTTGCATCTCTTGTGGCTGTGTCGGTTCATCTATATGTTAACTGTAACCGCCTGTCCACCTTGACCTTTGACCTCAATTACTGTCAACCAATTTGGCCAGCAACCATCTCTCACCACAACATGACTAATATTTGATACATAAACATTGACCTCAATTACTGTCCACCACTTGGCTAGTAGACCGCTCTCACCACACACAATCTGACCTGTATCACAATGACTCATGCCTTCTTGCCTTCTATAAAACTGTGTATGACAAGTACGTGTGTGATCAGAATGTCCGAAATGTGTTGCACAAATACATTACACGTTTCAGATGAACTACGTCTTCTTATTGTGTTGTCGAAATTCATAAAGAGAACTAATTGCTCTAAAGTAAAACGGTACTGTGTTCACAGAATGACGAGATGAAAATTACTGGCTCGGGATTTATCTACTGTACAGACTAAGCTATAATACCTGACAGGTTCTGTTTAAATTACTGGACTAGCAAGCTTTTCATCCATCAAAATACACCTTATTCCCGATCATTAATCTGCTTAAACATTCTACACAAGTGTGGTAATAGAACATACTGAGAATTGTACAGTATATATTAACACATTTTTCACAATAAGGTTATCATTATAATTTTATTCGCATATTTAGTTAAGGTATTTATTTTATACAGTCGGATCCCTTTAATTATATGAATAAAGAAAGAACGAACCTTAATAATGAGTTCAACTCAGTGAGTGAAAATCTAAATGACTATTAAGGTTCCAAATCCACTAAATTAAATTATTTATTCTATAATTTTGCTTAACGATTCACCCTCACCCACCCTTCTGACCTCTTCACCATAATATGTATAAATTCACTCTTTTGTTCTTGTATCTTGTATTTTGTCTCTACTGAATCCTTCTCTCCAAGATAAATCTAAATTCCACCTCTTTGTCTAATTACTATATGAGCAGTTTCTCCATTAACACTAAATAACTGTCTACTTACATTATCTTTGAAATTATGCTGCTAATATTCTCTGCCTTCAACTTGAAATCATTGTAAAAAGAATGTTCAAACACCATTTTGTAACTTATAAATAATTTATTTAGGATGTGCGCGGTTGAAGAGAATCCACAAAATGAGATGAGGTCGTATTATCCTGTCTGCAAATATGTTCGTTCTTCCTTTATTCAAAATAAGGTAGAGAGAAGACCAGTAGTTCAGTGAAGAGTCTCTTTTCGGCAAATTAATTTTCTTAGCTGTACAATCGCAAATATGTATATGGGTTATTTTGTATGTGTGTCTACATTAAGTTTGTCAATCAAAATACAATTGCTTATGGTTATTTTAACTAAACAGGTAAGACATTTATAAAATTATATTTGTAAAATCTCAGCGAAATTGAAATGATTAATTCCAACGTTTCGTTCGGCAATCTGGTCCGAACTTCTTCAGGGAAATTAATCGAATTAACATAACAGAGGTTTATATATAAAAGGAACAACTCATGTTTTTAATTTTTGTCCAATCATGAGTCATGCATCAGTCATCAACATGTATAATAAATAAATAAAATAGTATGTTTATATATATATAAAAGTACATCTCTTTTAAATTGTTTGTCCAGTCATGTGAATCAATAAACAGCTATCAATAGGTATAGTAAACAAAACAAAACAAAATCTTTAATCTGAACTGTGATCAAAATTTGACCTCAGACTTTCAACATTAGTCTACTTTTGTTAAAAATATATATGTGTATATGTGTTATGCAGTATCAATGGTGTGTGTGTGTACATGTGTGTATGTGTGTGGGTGAACAGTCATAAAACATTTGTTATTCTCATATGAGCTATGATCAAGATTTGACCGGAAAGTTACAAAATAATTGAGATGTTTTTACAAATATAATATAATTTTATAGATTTGTTATTCTCTCCATAAAAGGACGTAGACAATCGGGAATTTGATCCAGTGTGACTAGTTGTTGAAAACATATCCAATTTATTTATTAGTCAGGATTTGCCATGCATCAGCTAAGATCACACCTTCACGTCTGTTCAAACTGTTGGGATTCACCCATATATGTAGGGCTTCTGCAGTCAGTCTTTCTTTATATGAACCAAAACCTTTCTGTAAAACCTTAGTCTTATCAAAGTCGATTTTGTGTCCCGTTTCTATCGAGTGCAGTGCGATCGCTGAGTTGTTTTCTAGCTTCTTCAAGTCTGCAGAGGTCTTTGGAACCACCTTTAGACATTGTTTATGCTCTTTCACCCTTACATTTACCTGTCTGGAAGTTTCTCCTACATATACGGCGTTACAATCCCCACAATTGATCTGGTAAACACAATTTTGCTGGTTTTCTTGTTCGATTTTATCCTTAACCTTAACCAGTAATGAGCGTAAGGTGTTTGATGCACGAAAATACACTCGTATATTATGGTCGTTAAGGATTCGCTTTATTTCGTCGGAAGTTTCTTTGCGGTAAGGAATCACCGCTGTACTCACCCAATTCTTAGCATCAGGTTTCGATTCATCTTTGTCTTCCCATTTTAAATATCTTTTTATGAAAGCTTTAGGATAATTATTTGATTCAAGAGTGGATTGAACCAATTTTAATTCCTTGCTAATATCTTCCTCCTCAGTAACTAGACGTTTGGCTCTGTTGATCAGATTCTTGGCCACAGTTACTTTGGTGGTAAATGGATGAGCTGAATGGTAATCTAGGTATCTATCCGAATTTGTCGGCTTTCTAAAAATGTTTATTTTAAATTTTCCATCTAATTTTCTTTGTACTAAACAGTCCAGGAACGCCAACTCATTGTCATCGGATTCAACCTCTTTGGAGAATTTAATAGTTTCTGATATATTGTTTATTAAGTGAAACAGTTCATCTAACAAACTACGTTTGATTATGATGAAGGTATCATCTACGTATCTTAACCACATCTTTGGGGGACTAGGGCATCTCATAATTGCATTTGTTTCTAATGAGTGCATAAATAGATTGGCGACTAGCGGAGATACTGGTGATCCCATAGCAATGCCTCCTGTTTGACGGTAAAGAACCCCTTTAAACGTAAATAACGTGGATCGAAGACACAATTCTAATACCTTCATAATTTCGTCGGGGTTTAAAGGACAACGACCACTGAGTTCGTCGTCAGCAATAAGTAAATTATGAATAATACTTAAAGAATCATTAACGGGAACATTCGTGAATAATGAATAAACATCGAAACTTGCCATTATTTCATCTTCTTCAATATTAGTCAAGTTTATTCTCCTCTTAAATTCATACGAATTCTTCACTCCATGCTCCACTTTCATTTCATATGGACTAAGAATTCGATAAATGTATTTAGAAAGTTTGTAAGTTGGAGAATTGGTAAAATCCACTACAGGACGGTCAAATCTTGATCACAGTTCATATAAACAGGTAAGAACTAGTAAGTTTTGGGTGGAGTTATGTAATACAAAAAGTACTCAGAGGAAATGGATGTTGATATAAGAGGGTAGTAGCAAAAGTGACGAGTTGTCACAAACGGTTGCTAAAGAAGAATTACGTAATAACATGGATAGTTTATGAAAGAGTTGTGCTCAGGGTGGACATAGAAACAAAATAGAATACGGAATTACGTAAAAGTTTTAAAAGAATACAAGAGTTTTAAGTAGTGAGAGAAACAATCAAAAATTAAGTCAAATCAACAGAGTTGTTACTATGATAGCAGAAATGGTTGAAAATTTTCTTTTTGCAATGCAAAGAAGACGGAAACGTATTGTCTTTGGCAGGTTGTTCTTTACTGTTTAGATTACTTTGAAGAAGGCGTTTATTGAGATGGAGTGACCAGTGGTGACGAGATGTTCGATTATTGCACTCCTTATACGACCACTACTTCTTTTCTGCAACCACACTAGATAGCTTTCTTTGACCCTTTTTGACAGGATGCGCGTTGAACGACCGATGTACCTGGCTCCACAGCAACAAATGAACAGATATATTCACACAGAAGTGGTCAGGTACGGGATCTTGTCCTTTGGGCTGCTGCAGATCAGTGGGCGACTGGAGAAGACTACTCTCAATGTTGCTGCAAAGAAAATTCTTCTTAAAGAAGTGGAAATTCTCCTCTTAAGGACATCACTGAGTAGGTCATCTTTGAAGTCGAGGTTCATATAGGGTTTCTATTTTGGCACGGATGGCGTCTCTTGCTTTTGGATTTTCTGTTTGATGCTTTTGTCTATGAATCTTGGTGGATATCCGTTTTGTATGAAGATTTTCTTCAGGAAATGTAGCTCTTCTTCCAGGGTATCAGAGCTGCAGATGCGCCGGACGTGAGTGGCAAGAGATCTAATTAGGTTTCTTTTAGACCAATTGGTATACGGCTGTAGAAGCTTGTCAGATGGCCGCCTCATGTGGGTTTCCTATGGACGAACCTTCTTAAAGTTCCGTCAGCTTTTCTTGTAAGTTTAACACCACCAACAACAAAATAACCCTTAAATATTTGCGATTGTACATCCAAGAAAAATGAATTCACCGAGGAGAAACTCTTCGCTTAACTACTGGCCTTCTCTCTATTGATGTTCGAATGGGGATTTTCCATGAACCAAAATAAGGTACATATATTCTCTATCTGAATGTTCATTTTTATTCTCAGGACTATTATTTTGACTCTTGATCAAGACAATGGTGAGAGAACTTTCTGCAAATATGTATATATATGTATATATATATATATACGTTTTTATATATCGCTCTTTGGATACTTATTAATAAGAATCCCAATATTTCTTCCACGGTGAGTTATTCTTTCAACAGTAGTATGGACCCTAGCTACACAAGTGGTCCATACACCCCTAAATTTCACCGATTTACCAGCCGATTGTCAACCTGGAAATGACGGAAAATCCCATTCAGAATGCAAAGAATGAATAGAAATTGTTTCTGGAATCGGAATTATTTTGCTTCTATTATGAGTGTTAGGACAGTGCTCAATAAAAAACGTTCCCATGAACCATAAGTTCGTATTAACTTATGTGAAAGGACTTTAATGAGAACTACTAATGAGAACCCTAACTTTGTCTAATTCAAAATATCTCTATTTTACTGACTAAAACTTGCTTCAACCAGCCTTAATCGGAATCGTCAACTGTTCTCACCGACTCACGTAAGTCTTATCTTCTGATTATTTCGTGATTTGATTGCAGCAGTAGCAGGACCATTGTATTCTCTATCCAGTCTTGTCGCCTGTTTCATTTCGGTAACGAACATGAATCCCATTAGTTTTATTCTCAATTATAACAAATTTAGCGACGGCTAGAATGTGGATATGGAATATTCACGCTTAGATAAATTGATAAAGCTGCAGCCTAAAATGATGAGGTTTCCTACTGGTTTACATATTCTTCCTCAGCCACTGACTGCATGAGAAGCAGTATATCAGAATTTATTTGTGACCGAGACGCCAACATTACGTTCGATAGTTGGTTGCGCTGGTTTGAAGGTCTATTTAAAGTAGATTTTGCAAGCAGAAATAACGACGGGAAAATTAGGAATGAGTTAGACAAATATTTTAATTTGATTCCCAATCAGAAGTACTCCAAAACAACAGTCGACAAAGCCATCCAGATACTCCATCAACAGTTAGGTGAACACACCATAATATTATATAAAACTCGTGCTAAACGACAATGATGATACTCATACTCAACTGCGTATAATCAAAGATTCAAGCCGCTTTAAAGTATGAATCTTCATCTGTAGGTGACAGTCTCCAAAGTTAGTCAACATAAAAACGCTCTTGTTGAACAGGCCAGAATAACACCAGCAAATAATGTTGGAAGATACTGGTGTTAACTTCTTTTGTAGAAGCTTTTTAATAAAATTTAAAGTGTAGAACTCTAAGATAATGAATGCATTGCCCGACCTTCAGGAACCAATCAGATGACAATAGTGTAAGGTGTTCAGAGTGAAAACTTTTCATAAACATATTAAATAGGTTCAGATAATCGATGTTAACATGATTATAAAGCACGTAATTCTATGAGCCATAAAAACCGTTCGTATTGGTCAGTTTTGATAGCATTTAACTAATCAATTAAGGTCATATATCTATACACTGACTTCACAAAAATTGTACTTTAAATTCTCAGTTTTGCCTTGCTAATTGCAATTCAGTTAGATTAATTCTTCAGTGTTCCCGTTGCTAATTTTCTCTTCTAACCTCATAAGTTACTATTACATCACAAGCGGATGAAATGTGAATCAAAACTGACTTTACAGTAGTTTTATCCTTTAATCTTTTGGTTTATCAATGTAACATACTTTCTGAGTTTCAGTTCCGTGTGATAGACGTACTGCTAAACCTCACCTAGTTTACTAACAAATAGTAAGCTCGGAAAACAGGAAGGTTGGATGTGAGGCTGGCAACTCAACCATGTGTAAATAACATAATTGCCACTGAAACTTTAAAGCCTTTAACCCTAGGCCATACTGAAAAGTGAAGGATTGAAAAGAAGGTTATCAAACTTTAATAAATTCTTCTTCTTGTTGTTAATAAGTCTTGCAATACCATTTACAGATTTTAAAAAAAACGAGATTGATCTACTAATGATTATCTTCATTCATTATTCAATAAACACAAAAAATAATTTATTCTAGTTGTCCATTTCAAGAATTAAAAATTATATTTTTCTGGTAGGTATTTCAGGTGGGCTAGAACTCAGTTTCTTTATCAGCGACGAAAAATACAAAAAGAAAGGTATTTTCTTAAACTTTTTCCTTTTTCAGAGAGAAACATTTGTGGTTTGACCTTGACTTTGATTTGTTTGTTTCTCTTTATTTTTTGTCTCAGTGAATTCATTAATTAATCAAATTCTTAAAAATAAAAACAAATTACAACGGTGTATCTTCAACAGTTTTTTCTTGGCTTTGTGTTATGACCTCTGAATTGATAATCATGTGGGCGTATGACAATGAAATAAAAAAAGTGAGTGGGTGGATTTGTCTAAATATAAAATGAACCAATCACAGGAATGCTAGTTTATGATTTGTTAGTATTTACCTAAGGAAATGTAGGGCGATTACATTAACCATATGAATCTTGATATAACAACCGAAGGTTTATTATCTTAAAGATAGCTGAATAATGATGTACTTCCATTCGACTATTATTTTTTTTAATTAAAAATCATTATTTTATACTTATATCAATAAAAGTGTTTAAAGTTCCACATTTATCCAAACCGATGGTGATATCCTATCTCTAAAGACTATAATTAATGTTTGCTAACTAGTATTACCTTCGTTGGTGGTTGGTGACTAACAGTGGAATCCACCAGGATGCACATTTCGTCCTGTTCGGGATTTGTCAGCTGGATGTACCTACATTCCCCAGTGAGTGATAATGTTCCCTCTCAGGCTCGAACCCAGTGCTGATGAGTCCCCAATGGAACGAAATGCACATCCTGAATTTCACTGCTAGTCACCATCCACCAGTTAACTTCTAATTACATGTCCAGACGTCGTCAAAGCATCTGCACAAGAAGCTGACATCTCAACCTGAGACAGGGCACTTCGGTCCAATCGATCGGCGGGAAAATCTCAAATTTAATTAGATAGTATTACCTTCATTTAAGAAGTCTAATTCTGAAGTTTCACAATGTCTTCTCTGAAATGAGCCAAAGTTGTGGTGTTTATACGAGAATTTTAACTTGTAGTGTAAAGATTCTCATTGATAAATTTGTCCAATGAATGTAATTACCTCAGATATTCTTTTTCAATCATTCTCAAGCATTTTAGTTTGCTTGGTATCTATAGCTAATTAGTATGACCTAGTGAATTATTATCATTATTCGTTCCTTCGTTTCCTAGTGAAGCATATTTTCATTTGATTCTGTTCAATGCAGCCTTTCTTAACTAGTTGCAGGATTGGTTACAGGATTTCATCATTAGCTGACATTAGTTAGAGAACCACTGAAAAACCACCTTGGAGTACGGCGAGACAGCTGTTTCGTCCTAGTTTGGGAATCTTCATCAGTACGCACCCACCGCGGTTCGAACGCAAGACCTTCTGGTTACAAGGCGAGCTCGTAGACCATTGAGCCACTGGGACGCGATCCGATGGTTTGCCCATGAATTCTAACTTCCACCAATTCACGACATTGAGCGACCACTAGCCAATGTCTTCTGCAAGTATTTGCCCTCACACCCGACCTGCTCGCCTTGTAGCCAGTAGGTCCTGGGTTCGAACCCCGTGGGTGCGTACTGTGAAGAGTCCCAAACCAGGATGAAACAGCTGTCCAGTACTCCCAGGTTTTCCAGTGGTTCTATAACTGATGTCAGCTCATGATGAAATCCTGTAACCAATCAACCGAATCCCTACAAACCAATACTTGAATATCAATGAGATGCTCACTGGGGACTGGCCTTATTCAGGTAGGCAGTTACCTGGGGTTCCAGTGGGAAGTCGTAACCAGTAGGGTTCAGCAGGTTAGGTGTGCACTGCTCCCTACACCATAGAGAAACACAAACTTTATACTGGTGCTCAAAAATTCGGACGAGTGAATTCTCCGTGCATATTGAGTACCCAGTGTTGACTATATGTTCAATTACAGCACTCCTTATTGATATATATATACATATATATAATTATATATATATGCAACACATATTCAACACTGGTCACTTAATATATAAAGAGAAATTCATTCAAAATCATCTGCAAAGTCAAAAGAAGCCTTCCCAAAACGGTAAGTTTCCATATTCTTTGCATTGCAGAGGCCTTAGCGATCCAGGTGGGAAACTCTGATTTATGTACATGGAAGAAACTCCTGCATCCCCTCCTTCTACTTCGGATATAATTCCAAGTTCGACTAGTTTGTTTCTAATACTATTTCTGAATTTTCACATGACATCTTAATAACATCTTTTTTTTTCTTGACTAACCCTTTATTTACTCTTTCTGCCTATCACATAATTTGTTTTGGACACTGATTTCCATACTCTTTCATTAACATCATGTTTTTCTAAGTGTCTTTCATGCTACACAATCTTTGTCAGTCACTTATTAATCTTCACTCCCCTAGTTACAATCTGATTATTCATCACATTTTTTGAAACATTTTGTTGATGTAAACAATAACCGTAACTAATTTTTATTCTTGCCAGACAAACGCAATGTATATGCACACGCAAACTCACACACACACAAAATAATTATCTATAATAGCAGTTGTGCAGCTAAGTGAATGAATTCGTTCAAAAGAGACTCTTCGTTGAACCCCATTGTGGATAAAATTTATTTTGTTATCCACAATGAAATTATTCTCAACCACAGTGCACAAGTTCTATTCTCATACGTCTGCTGAACTGTTTATTCATGTATTAATGAAAGTCTGTCCTGCTTTTCGGACCCTGCCTTGTTCGCATACATGGCACTTAAAGTTGAAATGATGTTGTTCAGATCAAACAAATAAAAGAGACAACTTGCTTTAAAGATCTCCAATTAGTGGTGATTGGTATTTGTTGTTAATAACGGTGTACCTCCATCACTTCTGTCTTGTTTAAGTTCACTTGAAGTTCTACTTTCACTGCTTTTTCTATCAAGTTGTTGATTTGACTCATTGAATTATGTAATTATATTCGTAATATGATCTCTACTATAAAAATTCAAAGGTTTTTAAGCATTGTTTTTGTCGGGATTCTGTTTGATTGGTTGGAGGATTTCATCATGAGCTGATATCACTGGTCCCATTCAGGCAGTAACCTGGGATTCTAGTATGAAGCCGTGACCAGTAGGGTACAGCAGGTTGAAGGTGAGGACACTTACTCCTCGAAGAAGACATTGTGAAGTGGTCGCGCCACGTCATGAATCGGCAGAAGTTAGAATTCATGGGCTGGCCATTGGATCGGGTGGGTCCCGGTGAGTGGCTGATTAATGGTCTAAGAGCTAGCTCACTTTGTAACCACAAGGCCTTGGGTTCGAACCCTTTCGGTGGGGTGGGTGCGTACTGCTGAAGCAGAATCCCAAACTAGGCTGACGAAACAGCTGGCTGTAGAGTATTTCCAGCTGCTTTTCCAATGGTTCTCTAACTGATGTCAGCTCATGATGAAATCCTATATCCAAAAGTTCTTTTTTGAGGTAATTTGCATGAAATAATACAGTGGGCTTCCATAAAACTTCTCTTTCTATTTCTGTCCATTGGAGTATACAAATTTTATGAGAGCCAATCTACTTATGCAGAATAGGTAGTCATATCGTTGAAGTCATATGGAGAATATTCACATTTTGAGGTTTGTAGTGAATTGTATTAATTACAAGCTAGATTCCGTCACAATCCGAAATCATTTAGAGAGACATTCAAAACTGGGAGAGCGTTTCCTTCCTATTCTAGGATTTTTCATCAGTGCGCACTAACGACTCCGCTAGGAATTGAATCAAGGACACTGAAGTTAAGGAAAGTGATAACCTGCTCATTGGTAGCTTCATAATGGATGTTGGAAGTATTGAAAGACACTGCGCCCGATGAGTTGGTGGCACTGAACAGACAGAAATGACAATCCACAGAGTGGGTAAAATTCCAACTCTCCAGCTCAACAGTGGGCAGGATCACTTTGTGACTTATAGGTCTATAGTTCAATGTTTGACGAGTCATTGTTCCTCACTGCTGAGCATCCCTACACTGTATTGAAAAATCTGTTTAGTGTCTCATGCTTTTTAGTGATTTTCTAACTGGTTTTTGTTTGTGATCAAATCTACATTGAAATTTTAGAGGATAGTTCATTTCGGATCGGGAAGGCGAGAAACACATTCATCAACCTGAAACCAATCTGGAAATCTTCGTCACTCAGCATCAACAACAAAATTCGGATTTTTAATACAAACGCCAAGTCAGTCAGTTCTTCTATACGGATCAGAAACTTGGCGGGTCACAAACAATATTTCCTACAGGTTGCAGACCTTGTTCAACAGCTGTCTTCATTCTATACTGAAGATCAGATGGCCGGACAGAATCACCAACAAGAAACTATGGGAACAAACAAAACAAGAACCAATCGCCCAATAAATATGCCGGAGAAAGTGGAGATGGATTGGACACACGATGAGGAGGCAGTTGGGTGACATCGCGCGTCAGGCCATCGCTCGAGTGGAACCGGAAAGGGAAGCGGCGAGTGGGACGTCCAAGGGTGACATGGAGGAGATCGTGTGAAGAGGAACTGAAACAGTATGGACTAACATGGATGCAGGTAAAAAGTACAGCAGAAGACAGAGACAAGTAGAGACGTGCAGTTGAAGCCCTATGTTCCACTAGGAACCCAAGGGAACAATAATAATAAAATAATAATAATCATTTCGGATGTTTCAAGTGAGTTTTACATACTTCTTTTCAAGTGCCATCAGCTCAACTTTAAGGACATTACTAATTTTCAAAAGTGGTAGAATCACTCAGTCAATACTTGTATCAATAAATAAATGAATAAATAAATAAATTTGGTAAGAATCTGTTCACAGAATTAAATCATACAGAAATAGATGGAAGAATATACAAGTCTCTAGAGATTTGCTGACTTAAATTTTACAAAGAATCGGTCGATAGTTTCAATCAAATCACTTATAAACCAGCATTTGTTAAAAATGTTGGTTGGTTTACCTGGCTAGATGAATATACTTCAGTGAGGAAGCCAAAGTAGTACCTGGAGAATGTTTAGGAATTCGTGAGAAAATAATGGGTATGCAAAGAAATTTGATTGGATAAAGACGTCAAAGCCAGCCAACCAGCCAGAATTTAAAAGGCAGAATACAACTTCATCAAACTGAAACCAGTGCGGAAATCTTTTGCACTAACTCAGCCAGCATAAAGAACAAGATTCAGGCTTTCAACATAAACGTGAAGTCAGTTATTTCTTCTACACGGGTCACAAACTTAGCCGGCCTGCCACTAAAAGGATCTCCAACTGGCCACTGCAGACTTTTATCGACAGCTGTCACCTTCGCTGGCTGGCTCCATATTGAAGATCAGATAGCCAGATGTTCAGAAAGAATTAGTAACAAGCAACTCTCGCTGTCAGCAAAACAACAGGTAAGAGCCGACTGCCCAATAAATATGTGGGGGAAAATGGAGATGGATTGGGTGCATGTTGAGGGGGCCGTCGAATGACATCGCATACCAGGTCATCGTTCAAGTGTAATCCCAACGGAAAGCGCAAGGTGGGTCTTCGATGCAAGGGTGACATGGAGGAGGTCGTTTGGGGAGGAGGAGGAGATGAGAGATTATAGGCAATCGTGTACCCAGCTGAAGAGGACAGCAGAAAATAGAAGGGGGTGGAGATTTGCTGTTGAAACCCTATGTTCCACTTGGAATCCAATGGAATAATAAAAATAATAAATAAATGAATAAATAGAAACTTTATTACCAAGTGTGATACCATAAATGTGAAACCGATTACAAAGAAAGCAAAGTTTGTCTTTATACAAACTTGACTGATAGAATTCACCCTGCAACAAACAAAGGACTACACACTACACTACACTAGTTACTAACTAGTGTCCAATCAAATATGAGTGTTTGTCAAATTTCCAAATCTAACAAAAGCGATACTTATCTTTTGTTTAGGGAGAATTATCTGTATATATATATACACGCCTAAAGTATATCTAGATGACTGCAAATAAATGAAAGAAAACCTACAAACTAACTTCTGAAAAAATTAGTTTGATCCTCCCCACTGATTGAATACAAGACTAAGTTGTCTGGAGTTCTAGTCAGAAGTAGTTATCCATGGGGTCAACCAGGTCGGGCGTGAGGAAAAATACTCACCGAAAACTGCCAGTGGTTGTCGGTTGTGCTATATTATCGCTAAATAACAGAAATTATAATTCATAGGATATTAAGTTCCGTCTCACTATCTGAATGGTCCTGGTTTCGACCTCTGACAATGAGGTCATGGGTGTATAGTGCTGAAGAGCCTCGAATAACGGCGAAACACTTGTCCAGTACTCCCTGCTAACGTTCATTGGTTTTCCAAATAAAGTCAATTCGTGATCAATCTTGAAAAAAACGGCTGTTCCACCTGTATATCTTTGGCAAATAGTTCCCTTAACTGAACTAAATATTATCATGATTTTTATTGCTAGAAGTTTTTTTTGCTAAAATGTATCTATTTGTTAGGGTTGTTAGTTTCTTATTTTATTTTGCCATCCCTTAACTATCTACATTCAATAACAATGCACTAATGTCTTATTTATAGAACACTAAGTGTTTATTAAAGGTATATATACATATATGCATGTATATACATGTATATATACATCCCGTTGACTAGTGAACCTAGTAACCTTTTTCATTCTTCTATCACTAATAATTATCAGTTGACAAGTCCTGTCAGTATACATATAGAAGTACCCACTTGTTCATGCTTGTATGCATGAATATATACTTATGTGTATATAAAATCTTTTGGTTTAAATTCTTCTGCCTTTTCATCAAGTTTTTTCTTTAAATATAGGTGTATATCATATTTTGTATTCTGCACTAATATAAAAAAAATTACTTCATCAAACACATCTTATCAACAGACCTTTTTCATCATTTTAGATTATGACATATTGTATACTCAAGTGTTGGTTTGTAGGGATTTGATTAGTTACAGGATTTCATCATGAGCTGACATTAGTTAGAGAACCATTGGAAAACCTGGGAGTACTGGACAGCTGTTTCGTCTGCTTAGTTTGGGACTCTTCATCAGTACGTACCCACCACCAGGGTTCGAACCCAGGACTTTCTGGTTACAAGGCGAGCTCGTAGACCATTAAGCCAATGGGACCTAATCCAATGGCCAGCCCATGAATTCTAACTTCTGCATAAATATGCCCATTATTCAATAGTAAGTAATACGTTAATAAATGCATAAAGTGTATAATCATACTACTAAAATATGTTGCCATCATTTCCGTATTTTACCCAAGCATGAGCAAATAAAAAGAGGAAATATGTGAACTGTATTGATTAGTCACTAAGGTGTAATCAACATCATGCTGTATTTTCCGTTAGGGTTAATGCTAATTGACTATACTATCTGTCATGTTTTTAATGCGGTAGTCAACCTGCAGTATTGGATATAACACGGCCTCAAATCCCCATGTGGACATGTAACGGTCGAATGTTTATTTGGAATTTCATATCTCTATGTATTATTTCTTCTTTTTTTGATTACAGCTTGATTCCACACCGTAGTTTTTGGTACAGGTATGGAATTTTCAGCATGTGATATCGGCAGGCCAACCATAGATATCAGGTGTTTTTCGGCAGGGGGTCGAACCCCGGACCATGTGCATGGTTGGCGAGAGTCCTAACCACTGTGCCACCGACGCAAAATTATTCACACCTTGTTTTCAATTCACCGTTTGCACTGATCTTCCGTAACGTGTTTCTTTGTGTTTTCATTTCACGTGTCACACGTTTTCCTGCAATGCTGAATCATTTGCTTTCTCTAACATCAAATCTGTCTTCATGTTATTTGATGTTTCTATGCAGATGACCATATCTTTATATATTACTAACAAATCTTATCAGTAGCACAGGCCACTGACACACTTCCTCTGAGTATATAGACACGCCATATTAACCAGTGTTGATAAGCACGAAACATAGGACCAAGACGACTGGCTTTAAACGACACGTTGCTAAGTCATTCAAAAGAGATAAGATTGTGAGTGAACAGGTATTTGGACATATATATTTTAATGTATAAGAATAGCCAAGCAAAATATGAGTCAATTTCAGGAGTCCGAGATTTACTACTAGCTACCTCCAATCATCTTAATCTAAACACGTCAACTATTTGATTTGTACGAGAACAATAAAGTTCACCGAAGAGTCTCTTTTCGGAGGCGAATTCATTCAATTAGCCGTACAATCGCATTCATACATAATTATTGTGTGTGCGTACATTAGGATTGCCAAACAAAAATCAAATAAAAATTACTCAGGGTTCCAGTTTCGTCATCAGAATATCTCTAAAATGTGATGAATATTCAAAATTGTAACTACGGTTGGTGGGGTGGGGTGAAGATTGGTAAGCATTGACAAGGGTTGCGTAATATGAAGTAGGATGTTGATAGAAACACGTGCTCAGAAAACAAATCATGTAATAGGTAGAAAGAGTGAATAAATGGTTGGTTAAGAGGAAGATGTTACTAAGACGCCATACAAAAATTCGAAAAAGCATTAATAACAAATTCTTAGAACTTGGAATTATACCCAACGTAAAAGGAGGGTTTAGAGAAGTTTCTTCTGTGTGAATCAATCAGGGTTTTCTATCCGGATCGCTAAGACCTCGCTCAGCATTGCAAAGTATACGCAAGCTTACCTACCGTTTTCGGGACTTTGACTTTGCAGATGACTTTGAATGAATTCTCCTTGCATATTGGGTGACCAGTGTTGACTATATATTCATTTATAGCACTCTCTATTGATCAACTGCTACCTTTTCGCAGCCAAGCGGGATAATGTTGCTTGACTCTTTTGGTAGTGTTTATAAGCAGCTTGATGGTGTAGCTATGGGTTGTAGAGAGAGAAGTTGTCGACTGTCGGTTTCAACTGACCATTTTCCAAACTTGCGATGTAACTATCTACAAGTAACGGGTCTAAAGTGGAATCCATAACTACACCATCATGCTGCCTATAAACACTACCAAAAGAGACAAGGAACATTATCCCGCTTGGCTGTGGAAAGGTAGCAGTGGATCCATAATGAGTGCCCAACAAATATGGCGAAGGAAATGGAAATACATTGGATAAACTGACGAGGAGATTGCTTAGGGAATTCACACGTCAGGGTGAAACTCGGTGGAACCCGATTCATGTATATAAATTAAGTGAAAAATTGTGTGAGTGACTTGATATGATTATGAGGAATAGTTTGTGCTCGAAAAGTCATCAGTTAATAATACTGTATGACACTGTGTGATTGATCAAAATAAAATCTTATTCATAATGAAATTAGCCAGATGATGTGAAGGAGATCCTGTCAGGAGGAAATGAAAGCTAAGGGAAACTCATGGGTCCGGCTAAAAAAGACTGCAGAGGCTAGAGTGAACAGGGGATGTCCTCACTGGAATAATAATTATTATAATTATTATAATAATATGAAAATGCTGATAATCGCCATGCATATGAAATCATTACTTCGAATAAAGTAATCAATAGTAGCATTATTGAGTAATTTGATGAGAACGGAATGGACTGAAAGAGTGAAATAAATGGATTTCGCTACCTAAGAATACCCCTTACCTAGGTAACCTGTAGCTAATTAACTTTATAAATACAAAAATCTTTGCATCCCATCAGTGACTAGGTTTGGTCATCTTGATAGTCGACAATATTTTTGGTAGTGTTATGATGTCTAAACTGAGTGGTTTGAGTTTATTATTTATTTATTATTCCCTCGGGTTCTGAGTGGGACATGGGATTTCAACAGCACCCCTCTACTTCTTATATTTTCTGCCGTCCTCTTCAGCTGGCTAGCTCCACGACTGCCCATAATATCTCGTCTCCTGTTGCAACACAAACTATCTTCTCCATGTCACCCTCGTTGCTTCCCATTGGGATTCGATGGCCTCCACAGTTTATGCCTGATCCATCTCAATTTTCCGCCACATATTTGTTGAGCAATTGGCTCTTGCCTGTTTGTTTGTTCCAAACCAGAAATTCTTGTTGCTAATTCTTTCTGGTTGGCTAGGAATTCGGTCTTCAGTGTGGAGCAAGCCAGCAAAGGTGGCAGTTGTTGATAAAAGTCTGCGGTGGCCAGCTGGGAATCCTTTTCGTGGCGCGCTGGCCAAGTTTCTGACCCGTATAGAAGAACTGACTGATGTGACATTTATGCTGAAAATCTGAATCTTGTTCTCAATGCCACAGAGTGCAGATAATTTCCACACTGGTTTCAAGTTTATGAAGGCGTATGTCACCTTTCCGGTTCTGGCTGGCTTTGACACCTTTATCCGTGCTGTCCGACTGTCTGTGGTTGAAACCGGGCTTCTTAGCCGGATAAGTGAAGGCAAGAAGTAACCTCTGTCAAATCTATCCCGTTGATGGTGATTGGTGTTGGTTGTTGTGATTGCTGTAAGTTGGTTATCTTCATCACCTCCATCTTCTCTATGTTCACCCGGATTCCTGCCTTCGCTGCTTCTTCAGCCAGTTTGTTGGTTTTCACCTGTAAGTCTTTGAGTTGAATGATTTGATTGTAGGACTTTTAATATCCTTATAGACAACATTCCCAGTGCTAACTTGAATGTAAAATGAGCTATAGCAATTCATCACCGGTGAATTATCAGTCTCTCCTAGTGATCCTCAACATGATTAGTTGTTTCAGTAGATTTCCTCATTATTGTATCCACTTGTATTGATGATGATCCTTCCGTTAGCCTGATGTTTGGCCTTTTATGCATGTTATCACTTTTTTATAGGTAAATGAATCTGACCTATACCAATATTTGAAAATAACTGAAAACTGATTGAAGTACCCGCCCGGATTATAGGAATTCCCCGGCATTCTCTTTAACTTCTTTGTCTAAGATTTTTACATTGTATCAAGTGAAATGGTGTCGGTAGTTGTTCAGGTGAATTAATAAGAACGAATACATATCAGCTGTTTAAACTGTCAGCTTGTGAACATTGGATACGAATCAAGGGTGTTTTGATTAACATGGTTTTTTATTACAGTCTGTGGAGTCAATGTCAGACATGTGTTATTATAGTTTTTTAGATATCCATTTATCTGGGACATGCCTATAAAATGTCTTCCCTCTACCCTTTTCAAGATAAAAGGACTGTAGTGTGTTCGGACTTTAGCAATTTGAACATATCTTCACTGTACTAAAATTAAAACCTAATATAATTGGGAAAAAGAAAATTAAGAATCAAATGTAATATCTCATACGGAACGATTTCTGTCAGTTCACTTATGTAGTCTGATTGTTGTCCGGTGCTCTTGTGTTTGATCTAAATGACTACCTATATCAATATTTCAGTTTCTATTATGTTTACTTGCGTTATAACCGGAAGGTCTTGGGTTCGATTTCTGGTGGTGGATGCGCAATGCCGATGAGTTTCGAACTAGGCTAACGAAACAGCTGTCCAGTAGTCTAGTGCTAGTTTTCAATGATTCTCTAACTGATATCAATCCATGGTCAAACTTGAAAAACAAATCAAATCCCTACAAATCAACTCTAGAGAAATTAATAAGATGCTTGCTAGTGACTGGCTACGGCACGGAGTTACCTGGAGTCCCAGTGAGAAGTCGTAACTAGTGGGATCCATTTAGTCGGGAGTGAGGACAAATGCTCACCGATGACATTGGCTGATGCCTGTCGCGCTAAAATCATGAATTGGTAGAAGTTAGAATTCATGGGCTGGCCATTGAGTCTGAATGGTGTACTAGTTTTCCTGGTAACCGTAAGGTCCTTGCTCCTATGAGCGAGTACCGTCGATGAGTCCCAAACTAGGACGAAACCGCTGTCCAGTGCTGCCTTGATTTCGGTGGTTCTTTAACTGATATCAATCCGTGGGCAAACTTGAAAAACAAATCAACTCTTGAAAAATATACTTTGACACAAAAATTATAAAGTAATGTTCTGGATTCGATAATCGATCAATCGATCATTAATATCTCCTGACTAGGAATTCATGCGTAACTTTGATATCAGTTCGTAAGATAGTTTGCAGGAAAATGCAGTAATATCCACTTAGGGTTAGTTCTATAATTCTTCTGCTAGAATATATTCTCACCCAATTATATGGATACATGGTATATATGTCTGTCCTCATACATGCACTTTAACATGTGACCTGGTTGTTTTAAAAGCATTCCTTTTATGTAACCTTCATTTCCAGATGATAAATGGATGATACTACTGCTACTAATAGCAGCAGCATCAGTAGTAGTTGTTTTTGTCGCTGTACTTTAATTATGATGGATTTCTTCCTCTCTATGACAGTCGCACGGTTACAAATATGCATATATGCGAACATCTAATCTTCTTTTGTCTCTGTAACAAAAGATACATTCCCAACTATAAATATATACACAGGTTTATGTGAGTGTTTTAGAAAAAAAGAATTAACATCTTGTGAAATATTTGACTTTTAGAAAATGTGTAAAAATAAGACAAGGTAACATCATTGTACTGTGTTTATAAATAACTGAAATTAATTTTTCAGTCAATTCGTTCATTTATATGGGTGTGTATTTCGACGTAGGTAAGATTTCAGAAAAAAATAATAGAAATTCAATCTTGGCAAAAAAAACATGAATCCCAATTGTTACATTCCATCATGAACGAATATTAGAGATCAATGAAAACCAGGGTGTACTGGAAAGTTGTTTCGTCGTAGTTTGGGACTTTTCAGACGTAAACAACCATGACAACCACCAGGGGTCGAAACTGGGGTGTTCAAGGCACGAGACCAAGATCCTTGACCGTTCAACCATTTGGGTGGTGGAATTCAGTGACTCGTGTATATTATCTTTGGCTTTCAGTGATCTGTGATTGATGTTGGTTCCAGATGAAATCTAACAATCGAAATGAATCCAAATTACTACAAGTCCCATAATCTAAATATCAATCTTCAGCTCATCGATGGCTACTGAATGGATTTCTTGAAACTGCAGTGAGAAGCCTAGGCCGGTGGGGTTCTACCACGTCAAGATGAAGTGGATGCACATCGAAGCCACTGATTAAAGGTAGTGCTATATCACAATTTGACAAAGTTAGAATTATTGGGTCAGTGAATACCGGTTCACTTGGCTTGAAAAATCATCAGCCAGCCAAAGGTCTACAGGCTATAGAATTAGGTCACAAAATCGATTTTGACAATATTGAAATAATCCAGAAGAATTTCAGGAATCATGAATTGCGTCCAATATCAGAAGCACTTCATATCAGATGGAATCCGAATTGTCTGATGAATAGGAATGATGGAGTAAACCAGAATTTGACCTGGTTACAACACCCTCCTTCCTCCATGAAATGAAAAAATCAACACGAATGTGATCATGCAATTTGATTACGTAAACACACGCCGCTTTTATAATTCTAAACACTTATCAAATCCAACAATCTCCATCTGGTTTTATTATCTTTACCAATTGGCCAACTTGACAACGTAAAAATGACCCCATGCTGAGGAAAGATGATTAAGTTGTTATATATATATATATATGTAAAATTTTGTAAATTCTGGTTTAGTCATACTTTGAAAAAGCTACTAACAGCAGCATTAAATAGCCAAACGTCAGTAAAAACAACCATGTCGTTTCGTTCTTCATTCATTGGGAAATACAAAAAACCTTTATTATAATGAATATCATATACCCAATTCTCAAATTTTTCCAAAGTGTTAAAAGTGAACTTGGTTTTGACATATATCAATTATTGTTCAATTATTCATGGTATTTAGAAGACAAAAATATATTGAACTAAGGGCTGTTCTTTTCGATCATTTCCTCTGCATTGGACTCTACAGTTATTACAAGCAGAATATTTAAAGAGCAATTGATATTGACAACAGTAATATTTCTTGTTTTAAATAACATTGAAATGTTAAAAACAATAGAAATTACAGTTCAAAAACATGTGACAATAAGTGATAATAAGTATTTTTTTAAATATGATACTAGACTGAATATCAGACAGAAATCACGAAGGAAATCAATACAAATCAATCATAACTAATTAATTCATTGATTAAATCAATTAAAGATGTCTATAAAAGAATTTTAAAAGACTGATCAATGAAAAAAGAATATTCCTATGGGATAACTTCTTCATCATCAGGTTCTACAGTTATATGATCATAATAATTAAAAGATTATTATTAACGATATTAATATTTTTAAAATTATATTAAATCAATGATATCATTAGATTACCGTTAGAAAGTATTCATGATTGATAATATGTACATCCGGCTGACGAGTCCCAAAATAGGACGAAACGTGCATTCTGAATTCCACTGTTAGTCACTACCAACTAAGATGTATTCTTTATTTCAGAAGTGAACAGCTTAATGATTCACGTGCCACTGAACTGGATCCCGGTGACTTAATCGTATATGAGCTTGCCTAGTAACCGAAAGGTCTTGGGTTCGAAACCTAGTGGGTACTTACTGTCAGTGAGTCTTATACTAGGCTGAAAAAACAGCTGTCCATTACATCATTGGTGGTTTTCAGTGGTTTTTTAAATGATATTAATCTGTGGCCCAACCTGGAACAAACAGAATCCCGGCAAAGTTAAACTTTAAGCACCACTAACAACCAACCAGTGAACGACCTTCAACGAACCAATCACATGAAAGAAGCATTTCGGGTTATGAAAAAATGCATGAAAACTGCATAAAACTGTTACATAGAGTATCTTTCTCTGACATGTGTCAGGAAAATCTCCCAGATTAGCATTAGAGTATCAATGGAAAAGTTACACCACATTCTGTACATTTATTCATCCAAATGACTATAAATAACATTTTAAATAAGGTCACCTATAAAAATGGTCAAGGGCGCTTATTGAAATACTCTGAGGCTATAGCTATTCATAAACTTGAGCCCCCCCCCCCCACGTGTGTATTCAGAAGCAGTTTATTATTCGTCTTAACCCAACTTGGTAATCCTTATTTGATTGGATTACCAAACGTTGTGTTAATCATTCTTAAATCCTTTTGATTTCTCACTTTGTTTAATTTAATTGCCCTTAATTTTTTTTATTTATATGGAACTGACAAGTAAATGTATGAAGGATCAGATTGTTCGAAATGTATATCGCAAATACATCACATTTTTCAGATAATCTCCATCTTCTAATAACGCTATCCAAATTTGAAAATAACTTACTTTTGAGATCCACTTATAGCCCTAATCCTGTTTTTCAATCTTCCCGAAAATCCTTCTATAGACTTCGTGTGTTTCCCTGTAAAGGGATCCACAAAATCACTAGAGTGGTTCACTCTGTGATGAATATATCCAAAGGAAGACAGGGAATTCTAACCCTTCCACTTATCGGCGTGTATTATAGATACCTGTTTCACCAGTCGAGTGATAATAGGTACTAAGGTGGTTGATATTCTGACTGCTATTCTCTCAACGAATCCTTTCTGTAGGGAGGTGTCATATAAGCTGATCACCCAAACATTGTTTGCACGCTCACGACCACGGCTATATTTTTCTTCAGACGGTTTCGTCCAAGTGTACGAAGACACCTTATTCTCCTAATAACGAAGTAATTCTCTCCATTTTCCATGAGGTGATGTCTCTACAGTTCTGGTACTACTGAACTGTTGACGCGAGGCTATTTTCAGTTGCACCTCTCACAGGTTGTTTTAAAACCCAATAGTTACAAATATACAAAGTCTGGGTTAGGGAGAGAAGGGACCTAGCAAAATATGTCCCTACAAAGCATTAAAATCATCAGCTTACCTTCCCTGACACTCACTAGTCTCAAACAAAATGCACAGTGATTAGCACATCCATCAATCGACCTGCCAAAACTTTTTATGCTCATGACACCTGCACATGAACAAATCCTCTCCTTTTCAAGTATTGGTTTTGTAGGGATTTTGTTTGATTGGATAGAGGATTTCATCTTCAAACGAAATAGCTGTCCAGTGCTCCCAGGTTTTCCAGTGGTTCTCTGACTAACTTCAGCCCATGATGAAATCCTCCATCCAATCAAACAAAATCCCCACAAAATCAATACTTTAAAATTAATCTGATGCTCACTAGCAACTGGTCATATTCACATAGTGACCTGGGGTTCTAGTGGGAAGCCATGACCAGTAGGGTACAGCGGGTTAAAGATGAAGCAGTAACTCATCGAAGAAGACATTGCAAAATGGTCACTCTATGTCGTGAATTGGCAGAAGTTAGAATCTATGCACTGGCTGGCCATTAGATTAGGTCACAGTGGCTTAATGGCCTACGAGCTGGCTTGCCTTGTGATCAGAAGGTCCTGGGTTCAAACCGTGGCGGTGGGTGCGTACTATTCGAACAGACTCCCAAACTACAACGAAACGGCTGTCTAGTACTCCCGGTTGGTTCTCCGTTGTTTCTCAGCTGATGTCAGCTCATGATGAAATCCTCATTCCAATCTACTGTTTTACCACATAAGGAGGGGACATTTCAGACCCACCCTACATAGGATCCTCAATAAAGCAGGAATTAGAGTACCATTTAAACCTACAGTGACAAGCTCTGTAGGCTAATGGACTCGGTGGACCCAATTAAACAAAACAACATAGTTTACAAAACACTTTGCAGTGACTGTGAGCGGGGTCAACTACATAGGTCAGAGTAGTAGGTCAGGGTTAGTTAGATTGTCGGAACATAAGAATTTAGATAAGGTTAGAATGGTTGACCCCGAGAACATAAGTAATTTAGAAAAAGGCTCAGCGATCTTACTGCATGCATTAACACACAACCACAGAATAGGGTGGGAGAGGGCTAAAATTCTAAGAAGTAATAAAGGGAGGTGGACAACGAGAGAGGTTGATTACTGATTCCTTGTTCATAGAGTCTACACCCAACACGTACAACAGGAATGGCTCATCACCCATACCGGAGGTATGGAAAATACTACTACTAATCAAGTCAAGCGATGAAAAATAATGGAATTATATAAACGAAGTTAGAAAGTTGTGTGATTAGTGTTGTAAAGAAGAAAAGACCGAGGAGGCTGGAAAGAATGTTTATCTGATGAAACGTATTGTACATAGCTAAATTTGGTATACCATATTTCCAAACCGCCATTTGCACATCATTTACCACATCCTTGACGAATTGGTCGAATATCGTCACATTTGATAGCTTCTTGGATTCTGCATCATATGGCAACATTCTTCTAATAGTTCTCTTCCTTGATTGCTCTTTCCAGTGTGCAAAACATATTGTTACTTTTCGGAATCCGCCTTTTGATGTACTACTTATATCGGATTATAAGTAGCACTCACCACAGTGTCTTGATATGGTTATGAGCAATAAATTGTACTCGAGACATCATCAGTTAATATTACTGTATAACACGCTGTGTGATTTTATCAAAATAAAGTTTTATTCGTCGATAAAGAAAATTCTCTTCGCTAAATTTGTCTTTTATTTTCTTCATGACTCAGTGGGTATTTTCGGTGATATATATATATATATATTCCTTTGTGTTCCCAGTGGAACATAGGGTTTCAAGCTAGAGGCTTGAAGTTTCCGTAGCAGAGGTGTTTATTTTTACGGGATGGGGTTGCTAGCCTCAAGCCCAACCTTCTCTCTTTACCAGTCTTATTACTGGCTTAGCGAAGTGAAGAAGTGCGTCGGCCGGGATCGAACCGCGGACCACGTGTGGCGTCGCCGAGCATTCTACCGCTGTGCCACCGACATATATATACCTTCAGTTATTTCAATATTTCTGAGGTCCCCCTTGATTCCTATTCATTAATTACAAGGTTAACTTTAACTTCTGAGAGAAAAAAAGTGAAACGAATCAATTTTCAAGATTACAGTAAGATTTGAATGAAATCATCATCTATCTGAGTTATCAATTATTGAAGTTTTGAATAGGTATTTTACCGCCAGTATTCAGTATTCAATATCACTAATTTTAATTCACTTGTTTTATATATATATATAATATGACTAAGCATTGTCTTTTATTGATTATTGATTTTGTGTGAAGGGCATACTGACGCCAATATTCTAATAAAGCAAGAATTCAATTATCAGTTTATCGTATGGTCTGTTCGTCAAACAAGTTTATGAATGAATGAATGAATGATTGAATGAGTAACCCAGCATGGAATGATTATACTCTTTTGGTTAATAAATTATTGATAGTAATAATAACCGTAAGTATTGGTAGGGGGTGGGGTAGGATTATCTAATGAAATACACACAATCCTACAGAGAGAGAGAGAGACGGTTAAACACATCAGAGAATTTAGAAATACTAGTTGATTTAATTCGTGTAATGAGGAATGCTATAAAGGTTAACATTAACTCATAATAAACATACTTCTAATATAATTAACCGTATTTCTTATTATCACAGTTATATTACTAGTATGCACTAGAAGTAGTAGTAGATAGACCAGTTAAAGGATTCAGTGTTATTGAAATTTAATGGCCAGTGGGCTCCATCTCGTCTGGTATGAAGAATAATACTAAGCAATGATATGGGCTTGCAGCGGCAGAAGTTAAAATTTATGAACCATTTCGCATTCCGTTCAAGTGGCTGATTGATCAATCAGCTCGCCTGGTAACCTGTAGGTCGTTGTTGCGTACAGTAAGGAGTCCCAAAGAAGGACGAAACAGCTCTCCTGTACTTCATGAACTACATGCTGTTCTCTCTCAATGAAGTCAGCTCATGCTCAAACTTGAAAATATAATGAAATCGCTACAAACTGACACTTGAAAATTAACAGCAGTAATAATAATAACATCAGATTTATTCCAGAAATTATGTTCAAATACCAGACAGAATTCTCACAGTAATTATGTACATTCTTGAAGTAAACAATATGGAAGTGTTGGTTTGCACGGATTTTATTGGTTTCAGGATTTCATCATGAATTGACATAGGTTAGAGCGTCATTGGAAGACCACCTGGAAGTACCGAAGAGTCAGCTGTTTTATCCTGGTTTGTGACTCTACTTCAGCAGTACGCACCCGGAAAACCGTTCGAAACCAGGACCTTCTAGTTACAAGGCGAGTTCATGAACCATTAAGCCACTGGGACCCTATGCAATGACCAGCCGATGAATTCCAACTTCTGCCTATTCACGATATAACGCAACTGGCACTAGCCAATGTTACCTTTGGGGAGTGTTTGTCCTCACACCCGACCTGCTGTACCTCGCTGGTCACGGCTTCTCACTAGGACACAGATAACTACCTACCTGAAGAGGGCCAGTGACTATTGTATGTGGCAGAAAATGTGTGATGCAACATGATTCCATTTGAAACAAGATTCAGTTAGGTTGGAAATCAATTAAAAATTCGCCTGATTTCATGTTGCAATCCAAGGAAAATAATTAGAAAATTAATATAACAAAGAATGGAAAAAAGTAGATACATTATGGTGGATGATAATTTAGACAGCCCAGTGGTTTAAGCAGGCCGCCATGAACAAAGGAATTTGAATGAAGCAGGAACAACAGTTTTTGCGGAATAAAATGTTACCGTCATTGTTTATTTCGTTGGCTTCTCATCAGCTGCTTACAGCCTAAATAAATCATTACTAAGTTTATGTACAGAAAAGTTTTAACATACTTACACAGGGACTTCATTTTTAAACGAAAAATCAATATTTGCATACAATGATAATAAAAATAATGACTTTATCCCAAACAACAATAATAATCATAAACAAAAGAATTTTTTGGCGTTGTGTAATCAAATAAAAGAGAGGATGAAAACATTCAGTTACAGAGGCAAGGAAAGACTGATAATCGATTCTTTAGGCACTTGATGGAGATCGCTTCCGCAAACTTAACGAGAATTGAACTCATGTGGCTATTGATAATTTTGAACAATCTTGTGACGTCCACCTCATGACCCGTGTCAAGGAGATACCTGTTAATGGCGCTACTACAAACATTTGTTACCTTGAGATATGCTCTTCTTTCTGTTCTCCCAGTGTAACTGCTCCTGCAGATACATGTAAATTTTTATATACAGTTGGAGTTAACATGAGAAGGATATCTGTTGACTTTTGATTGCACCAGAGAGCATGTTGTACGATAGATGGGAACCAACTTAGCTGCTGGATCGGTACAGGCTGATGAGGTATTCAATCTTCTCTTGACTATTCCTGCAATATTTTCACCTTTAAAATCGAGTTGAATGAAGACAGGCTTTTTTACCACTGTGCTTTGTTTGACATTTCAGCTTTCACATCTTCGGTACTCGGCAATGAACCTTTACAGGTAACCTTTTTTTCAAAATCTTTTCGAGAAACATAAATTCTTCCTGTAATTTGTCTGCACAGCATATTCTCCTGACTCTACAGTACAGAGTCTTGACTAGTGCTCGTTTGAAGCTATTTGGACAAAAACTAATAGAATGTAAGTATTTTCTATCCCATGTCGGCTTTCGCTAAACTGATATCTGAAGACTACCATCTTCCAGGCATTGCATGGCGATGTCAAGGAAATGAAACTTTACCTTATTTTCATGTTCCATAGTGTGGATTCACTATTTATATGTGTGTCTTCGCTCAATACTCAAGATCAGATGGCCAGAAAAGATCAGCAACAGGGAGCGATCTCTGGGAGCGAACCAACCCAGCAGGAACCGATTGTGAAACAAATAGGCAGGAAGAAATGGAGATGGATTGGCTGATCATACTCTGAGGAAACCATCAAGTGACATCACTAGACAAGCCATTGCTCGAGTGGAACCCGAAAGGGAAGTGGAGAGTTGGTCGTCAGTGCAAGGGTGACTTGGAGGAGGTCATGTGAAGAGGAGATGAAAGCGTGTGGGCAGACATGGAGCCAGGTGAAGACTCTAGCAGAGAACCGAACTCAATGGAGACACACGGCTGAAGCCCTGTGTTCCTCTAGGAATTAAAGGAAACAATAATAATAATAATAATAATTTAAATGTGTGTCAAGGTGATGCCTGGCAGTATCAATTATAATCCAAGTTTATTTTCTATTTAAATCTCACTTCTACTTTTTACTTTGTGGTAGGTGTGTGTCGCATAATTAAACAACTTGAATTAAACACTTAAATATTCTGTGATCACCTAATTAATATCTGTGAAATTTATTCATTTATTTTTATCTGAAATGGTAATTCTCAGTTTATTTCAATGATTCAATGTCCAATATTTAATTCACTTTGATTTTCTTAAACTTATTAACGTTATCCAATTATGTGTAGATTTTGAAGGCTGTCTCTGTTAGTTAAACAAAATCAGTTTTATTCACTGGATAATCTATGTGAAATATTTCATCGTAAACACTTTTAAGAATCAACCCATCATCACTTTACCAAATGTACACCGGCATTCACATTTTCAATTATCTTGTATTGCCAGTTGTCAAACTATGCTCGTAAGCACAGAGCAAAGTACACTTTAGTAGAGTGATCACACAAGTATCGCCTGCTAGTAAGAACGAGGAGACTCAAGGTCAAGGACTATATTTACAACCAATCCTAACAGTTTGAACAGACCTTAACGTGTGGTGTTAGCTGATGCATATCGAGTCCTGATTAATCAATAAAAATGGATATGAATCATTAATCAATCATACTTGATCTAAATTCCCGATTGTCTATATCTTCTTATGGAGAGGATAACAAGTGGTTTACAACTGTTTACCCATACACACGCACCATTGTATACCTCATATACACAGATATAAATTTTTCCCTACTCAGTTATTTACGACCATGAACTTTAGTCGAACGTAATCCTTAAAATTCTGATGCGGAAGTACACATTGTAGAACCATAGTCCTATCAAAGTGTATCTTGTGTCCCGTTTCTATCAAGTACAGTGCAATCGCTGATCTGTTTTCTAGCTTCTTTAAGTCTGCAGAGGTCTTTGGAACCACCTTTAGACAATAATTATGCTCCTTCACTCTTATATTTGCCTGTCTGGAAGTTTCTCCTACATATACGGCATCACAGTCCCCACAGTTGATCTGGTAAACACACAATTCTGTTAGTTGTTTTCTTCTATTTTATCTTTAACCTTCACCAATGATGAGTGTAAGGTGTTAGTTGCATGAAAGCACGCTGTTGTGTCATGACTGTTAAGAGTTCGCTTTATCTCATCCGATGTTTCTTTCCAGTAAGCAATCACTACTGTACTAACCCAAGTCTTAGCAACAGGTTTCGATTCACATTATAAATATCTTTGAATGAAGGCTTTAGGTAATTATTCAACTCAAGAGTAGACTAGACCAATTTTAGTTCCCTGCTCATCTCTTCCACCTCAGTAACTGGACGCCTGGCTCTGTTAATCAGATTCTTGGCCACAGTTACTCTGGTGTTAAAGGGATGTGCGGAGTAGTAGTAGACTACTATTCTTGAACACACACACACGCACACACCATTGTATACCGCATGTACATTTTGATATTTTTTTCATTTTCAGTTATCAACGAACATGAACTTTTAGTTGAACGTAATCTGATGAGAAGTACACTCTGTTTAAATTGTTTAACAAAACTAGACCAATATTTGTAATTCTGAGGTCAAATTTTTCTTACAGTTAATACAATTTTGTTTATTATTCATGTTAATACCTGTTTCATGACTCATATGATTGGACGAAGTTTCTAAAAACAAGAGATGTCCTTTTTATGTGTAGACCTCTTGTGGGCGCAATATCGCTTGAAATTAAGTCACGCGTAGATAAAGGCTATCCCGGTCCAGAACAAACAAGAAGCCGGTCACTGTTTCTACGGTACTATTAATAAACAAATCAATTATTATATATATATACAACAAACCTTAACGGTTTCAAGACTACAAAACACAATGCTTAACAGAAAGCAAAGTACCGCTATCAGAGCGAAATAACGTTAAGGCCAAAATTACGAGCTAGCCGAATCAGACACGACCGGTCAGGTAAGCAGTCAGTAGAAAAATGAACCCAAGTAAGAGATAGACAGAGCATAGGCACAAAGATAGAATTTAATTGGCTACTTAACCAATCAATAAATAAGATAAACTCGACAGAATAGCACAAAGTAAGACATAGGTCAGCAAAATAATATATATATATATATAAATATATATATAAATATATATATATAAATATATATATATATAAATATATATATATATATATATAGGGCGAACAACTAGACAACTTAACAAACGGATTAATGAGCATCTTCCTTCATGGTTCGGAAAGGGTCAAATAAAATCCATACGAAGTTCTATTTTGGCTCATTTGATTGATAGTGGTCACCAAGTGGACAAAAATAGTGCTTTCAAAGTTATCTATCGTATTCCATCGAGTCTTTCGAATGGAATCAGAACCCGTCGTTTACACCTAGCCGAAGCTATGGGAATTCGAGAGAACAATCCTAGTCTTTGCATACAAAAGAAGTTTGTTCTACCTTTGCCTCTCCCTTGGCCTAGGTGAATTGTATTCAAAACCCTCCCACCCTTTCTTATTTTCCACCTCCTTCGTACTTTTATAATATTTATTTAAACTCTGATTATCGTTCCACTTCACCTTTTAAGATTTGACCCAATTTATTTATACACTTATATACATATACTATCTTTGTTATTCTTATCACCTGCATAAACCTTATTATCAATATTTTGTTATCATTATAATCATCGTTATTAACTACGTTCAAAACATTTACCACATTATTATTATTATTACGATTATTATTTGATTCCCAAAACCACCGTCATTGGTTAAAATTTTATATATAAATCTATGTAAATTAGAGTAAAGCCTGAAGAAGATCTAATTGAAAACAATATTGTTCGCTTAAATGTCTTGTTCCAATATTATAAATGGGAATATTTAAAGATTTGGAAATAACAGTTCACAAAAATACTCTGATTGGGTCATGAGTTCAACTGTCTGACTAAAAGGATCGAAGTAAAAACACACACACACAGTTCATTAAACAAATTGGGATAGACACATTAGGCATAGATAATTGGGTTGCAACAACGCTAGGCTGATCCGGGACAGGTTGACTTGATTCAAGGATGGGAAGTGAATTCATCTTACACCTCTATTATTTTAATTCTGATTTATTTCCCTGAAGAAGTTCGGACCAGTTTGCCGAATTCAGGAAACGTTCGAATTACTCGTTTCAATTTCGCAGAGATTTTACAAATATAACTGTTACTCATATGTCTATTAGTGATGGGTGAGAGAGGAAGGATCTTCTTATAGGTTGTCGTCTTGGCACACCAATCTATGCACGCCATGCAGCTAACCTTGTCTTGCAATCAACCTGTTCAAACAGGCCGCGTTGAGAAAATATGTGTGTAAATCAGCCATTGATCTAGTTAAACAAAAGATTTTAATATTCAGTCAGTTGATAGCACGTACCAATGAAACTCAAAACGGAACTTCATTTTTACTTTCTAATAGGAATAAATAAGTAGAAATTTAAAGAATTAAACAATTTTATATTTTCGAATTTCGAATTTTTTAGTTTGCTTCATGGTCATGTGATACGATTGTATTTAATGAATTATCATAAATGCGCATTAAAATGATTTAATTAATTTCTTTTGGATAAACAATAATAAAAATAATTAAAGCAAAGATTTGAATTGACAGTGTTTTCATGGTGTTCTTCAAAATTTTGAATGACAGATTACTTACTCGCTTTTTTGTTTGTTTGTGAATTCATACTTTTTCTTTAACACAGAAAGATTAAGTGAAGATGTGATGTTGTGTTGTGTTTAATTTCACCTCACTGCATGTGTTTGACTAATCTACCGATAAAATGTGGATTAATACTGTGATTATGACAATGGAGTATGTGAGATGTTTAATTCTCAATAGGAAACTTTAGTATACTTTTCTTTAACATAATAAAGGTGTCACTCTTCTCTTGGTGGTTTAGAAATGTTAAGCTTTATTATTATAATAGTATGTTAACTTAGTAGGAGATTAAATTCGATACACATTTGTTTAAGCATAAAAGACTGAACTGGGGGGAGGGTGTTGTTATAAAAATCTCATGACTAATAACTATGAAGAAAATATAAAAGACAATTCAGCGAAGAAAATTTTCTTTGGTTACAGAATTTCATAATGAGCTGACATTGGTCCATGAGCTCGCCTTGTAACCAGAAGATACTGGGTTCGAATCCTATCGGTGGGTGCCTACTGATGAAGAGTCTCAAACTAGATTGACGAAACAGCTGACTGTCGAGTACTCCCAGTTAGTTTTCCAATGGTTCTCTAACTGATGTCAGCTCCCAATACATGAAAATCTTCTTTATCGACGAAATCATCTTCACAGGCTATACAGTTGTATTTATATTTACCAAGAATGTATAGTAGTCTATTAGTGAGTAGTAGAGGTGACGTAATTAATATGATTACTTAGAAGCGGCTTCAGAAGTAAAAATAAAAGTTTTGAATTACATAATACTCAACTCCACAAAGGAAGTTGGCGTTAGAAATTTGATAAGGTTAAAATTGTTATTGAGCGAGACGAAAGGTAGTCGAATGTCAATTTAACAAGTATGAAAAAGGTCAGAAAACATACATAAGAAACATATGAGAGTGATAATAGTGAATTGATTATTAAGGTTAAATCAAAGCAGTCACTAGAAATAAAGATAAAAAATCACATGAAACGACTAGTGAAGAGGTTAAGACCATGGTAGAATCAAAGACTGAACAGATCTTTTCTGTGTATAGAATTCGGGATTGTATTGACGAACTGCCAACGCCTCTGCCATATACAAATGCCGAAACCTAACGCCTTTTGTACCATTTGGTCTCACCTTGTAGATATTCTTGAAAGACGATTCTGGTGGAGTTGCATGAACTGAGTTCACCAGGTGTTCGAGAATTGAGGTAGTAACTGTCTTGCATTCTACTTTTGCTAACCATGCTGGATAATGTTCAGAGATGAGTTTGGAAAGTGTGATCTTTGTACGGTCAATATAACTAGCTCCAGGGGAGTAGGTAAATTTATAAACTATATTGCCCATCAGTGACAGTCATGATAATAAAAATATTAGTTATAATGCATCTATCTGGAAGGTATAAAACAAACTCAGGAATACAAGGGAGTGAAGAATGTAGCTAGGAAGTAATAGGTTCAGGAAGGAGTTATTTACTTTCCCATTAGATCTTCACTAACAGTTTATAAGTGCTGCGTGTGCACAAGAAATAAGTCCAGCCACTACTACTAACCTGGCCAGCCTTCAGTTGAGACTGTAAATTCATGTAATCGTATTATTATTATTCCTAATTTCTCTGATATTCAGCGTATTGTTATGTTGATAACATCCAACTGTAATCCATTGATATTATTATTATTGATTCGATGTTATTTAAACAACATAAATGTTGTTAATAACCCTAATTCATTCACTATTATGTATATATGACTGAGGAACCTAATGCTGAATAGCAGGTCACCGAAAAGAATATTCTTTCTTTAGTAACCATTCTTTTGAACATTTGTTTGCTTTCTATGCTGAATCTTTCGTGATATACCATTGATGAACTAGGCCTTAAACAGTCACATCGATCAGGCTAGCAAGCACTACTGCCTGGTGTGAGCACCTTTCAACTTCTCATACCAGTTAATAGTATATGTGATACTAAATGAAGTCTGATTAATGTACACCACTTTTCACTGGAATTGTCTGTATGAAACTGTAAAATGAATAAAGTTTGGACTTTTTGTCTGCATTTTGAAGGAATGCAAATATAGAATGGTATTAAAAATGCAAGATTTTTAGGCATTCAGTTTACAGTTTTCAGATGCCGTTTAACGCTAGTTTCTAAGATGTTCTTTTTTAAACGGTTATCAGTGCCACAGATAATCATTTTGAAAATATCTATGATTATCTGAGTCCTCGAGTTTGTACCTCTTCAAATAAAAAACAACTTAAGTAGGTCCAAGACAGAAAAGGATTTTTACTTCTCAGTACTTAAAGCCCTCAAGTGACTATGTATTATGGTTTGAGTCAGTTTATCTGAACAAGTATAACTCTAGTGAGCAAATGTGATGATAAAATCAATAGATCTTTTTCTCTATTTAATTTGTTATGAATGCATGTTACTTTGAATGAATTCGCCTTACACATTGAGTGAGCAGTGTTGACTATATGTTCATTTATAGCACTCCTTATTGATCCACTGCTACCTTTTCTCAGCCAAGCGAGATAATGTTCCTTGATTCTTTTAGATAAAACATGCATCGAACGACCTATATGTCTCGCTCGCTCGACATGAGCAAGTCAATAGGTAGATACACATTATTATTATTGTTTCCTTTAATTCCTAGAGGAACATAGGGCGTCAGCCGTGCGTCTCCATTGCATTCGGTTCTCTGCTAGAGTCTTCACCTGGCTCCAAGTCTGCCTACACGTTTTTATCTCCTCTTCAAGTCACCTTTGGGCGACCGACTCGCCGCTTCCCTTTCGGGTTCCACTCGAGCAGTGGCTTGTCTAGGGATGTCACTTGATAGTTTCCTCAGAGTATGACCAGCCAATCCATCTCCATTTCTTCCTGCCTATTTGTTTCACAATCGGTTCCTGCTGTGTTGGTTCGTTCCCAGAGATCTCTGTTGCTGATCTTTTTTGGCCGGCCATCTGATCTTGAGTATTGAGCGAAGACAACTGGCTGTTGATGAAGGTCTGTAGTTTGTTTGAGACGCTCTTCTCTGATCCGTATAGTAAGTAGCACTGACTTCACACTGGAGTTGAAAATCCGGATCTTATTTTTGATGCTGAGTGCTGTTGACCTCCACACAGACTTGAGAGTAGTGAAAGCTTGTCTTGCTTTTCCGATTCTTGCTTTGAAAGCCTCGTCAGTTCCGTCCACCTGTAGTTGAAACGATGCTTCCCAGGTGGGTAGGTAAAAGAGGTTGTTTCTTTCACGTTCCTTCCATTTGTGCTGATCGTTGTCTGTTGTTGTTGTGGTCGTCCAGGAACCTTCATTACCTCTGTTTTCTCTATGTTCACCTGAAGTCCTATCTTTGATGGACTTTATGCCACATTATGATTGGAATTCTCAAGCCACCCAAGGTTCTCCAACAACTCCAAAGATAAACTATCACATCGGACCACTTCTATGTGTATCTACCAATTGACTTGCTCATGTCGAGCTAGAAAGATATATAAGTCGTTCGATGCATGTTTTATCTAAAAGAGTCAAAGAACATTATCCCACTTGGCTACGGGAAGGTAACAGTGGATCAATAAGGAGTGCTATAATTGAACATATTTGTAACATGAATGCATGTCACCGTATTCTGATTGGCTGTTCAAGATCATTTGTATTTTATTCGTTTAAGTAGCTATACATTTTTTGATTGGTTAGTCATATTCGCAAATATATTTAGTAAAGGATTCATGAGTGTAAAATATTCTTATATGATGAATTAAAAGTCACACGGAACAAAGCATATATTTGTCAATAAGTTCTCACCTCATAAAGTATAATATTCATCGTTACGATAATAGTCAGTCATGTGGTGGACACATTTTTCACGTAGAATAACAGATTAGTTATAGGATGACAAACAAATAGTATTTGTGTGACAAACATCCTGGGCTGAATGTGATTACAAAATATTGTGAAGTGAGATACGATGGTGGTGATTTGTTATAATACATTCATACATTGTACTGAAGGGGAGTGGCAAGTCAGTCCAGGTTTGTAAAAGGTGTCATAGGAGTGACGAGTACAAAATAATATGCATTAATTATAGAATTAAAACAATCCTCGTGTGTCTAATTTTGATATTCAAGTATTGGTTTGCAGTGATTTGATTTGATTGATTAAAGGATTTCTTCATGAGATGACATCGGTTAGGGAACCATTGGAAAACCAGCAGGGAGTACTGAACATTTAGCTGTTTCGTCAGCCTTATGTGTGGCTCTTCATCAGTACGCACCAACCGCCACGGTCCGAAACCAGGACCTTCTGGTTACAAGGTGAGCTAGCTCGTAGAAAATTAATCCAGGAGCCCGTCTTATGACGAACAATAAATCTCTACAAGAACAGTACTTGAAAAGATGTTATCTTCAAATGTATTTAGTAATATTTATTATGAATTACAACTACTTAGTGGCATATAGTTGAAGTTAATTTGTAATTCCTTTTGAGTGAATACATTGGACAGAAATTCTCAGTCTGTTTAAAACAATGGATATAAGGTTTAATTCACTGTGAGAATCTTGTCACTCACTATGCATTAAGGCACATCCAAATGATCAGTCTGAAACGGCACAAACCTACATCCTGGATTTCACTGTTAGGTTTATTTAAAATGAATTAATATCAGTAAAAACTTTGAGCATTGTGGATTAGATCAAATAAAGTATAATTATTTATTTAAAATGGTTCAAATTCATAAGTTTTATTGATATAAGAATAGAACTTGTGCACTGCGGTAGAGTATAATTCCATTATGGGTAAAATTTATTTTAGAACAACACATTTAAAAGAAAAATATTGTTTTCAATTAGATCTCATCAGGCTTAACTCTAATATACATAACTTTACAAATAAAAATTCAAATGTAAACCAATCATGGTGTTCTGTCTAGAGGATAATAAGATGGTGAATATAAATTGTGCAATTAGTTATAATAGGGGTAATGATGCTCGCTAGTGACTTGCTACAGGACGGAGTTTCCTGGAGTTCTAGTGGGAAGTCATGACCAGTGAGGTCCATCCAGTCAAGTGTGGGGATGGATATCCCACCGACGACATTGGCTGGTGGTCGCGCTAAATCATGAATAGGTAAAAGTTTAAATTCATGAGTTGGCCATTGAATCGGGTCCTAGTAGCTGAATGGTATACAAGATTGCCCTGTAACCGAAAGTCCTGTGTTTGAACCTTGGCCGTGGGTGCGTACTACCAATGACCCCCAAACTAGGATGAAACAGCTGTCCAATACTCCCTGGTTTTCAATGGTTCTCTAACTGATATCAATCCGTGATCAACTAGTAAAAACAAAACTAATCCTTACAAACCAACTATAGAAAAGTAAAGATAATATTAATAATAATAGCGGTTTTATCAATAATAAGGATGCAAAAGTGAGGCGATCTGTGATAACACTAATAAAGGAAAACAATATGATTAAACAAACAAATGTTCAGGTAGAAGTAGTCGATAAAGGCTAAGAAAAACTATTAAACTAACTAAATAATGCTAGATTGTAACGGAAGTAAATGAAACACGTTTTTAATGAAAATGTAATAAGATCAAGCGATGATAAGAAAGGGGCTGAAAATATAAACAAGAGGTTGTGTAGAAGTCATTAGTTGGTTATATCTTAATAGGCCAAGTGAGGGATAATGGTTGTACGAACTTCTTTTGAATGCTTAGTTTAGGTTTAATAGTTCGAATGCCTATCACCTCAGCTGTGTGCAGTAGACGAATACGTAGTCTATTGGAAAGATTCGGTGGGATACGATGAATTACTTTGAAGGCTCTCATTTTCTCGATTACATGACCACTATCAATTAAGTGTGACAAAATTGAGCTACAGATTGTTTTTGTCTGTCCTTTGCCAAAGCACGATGGAAGATGTTCACTAACACGTTGGCTAAGCTGCCTAGTATTGCGCCCAACATAACTGTCACCGCAAGTGCAGTTGAATTGATAAAGGCACATAGATGTGACAAAACTATCTAGCTTATCCCTCGTCGGCTAAAGAATGACAAACATAGGTATGCTGCATAAAACGTTCTTCGTATACTCCTGGAAAGTCTGTGGAATAAAATTTCACTTGGTAAGTCACCATTAAATTGATAAAGTCTCACAGTGTTATACAGTAATATTTACTGATGACCACGTTTCGAGCACAATTTATTGCTCATAACCATATCAAGACACTATTAACACAACTTTCTTACTTCGTTTATATAATTCTATTATTTTTCATCGCTTGACTTGATTGGTAGTAGTATTTTCCATACCTTCGGTATGCACGTGTTGGGTGTAGACTCTATGAACAAGGACTCAGTAATCAACCTCTTTCTCCACCCACCTAAATTACTCCTTAGAGTTTTAATCCTCTCCCACCCTATTGTATGATTGTGTGTTTATGCATGCAGTGCTGTTGCTGAGTCTTTTTCTAAATTACTTGTCTTCGTGGGATCAATCATTCTAACCTCAGCTAAATTCTTATGTTCCGATCCACTAGTTTGACCTATGTAGTTGACCTAATTCACAGTCATTGCAAGGTGTTTTGTAAATTATATTATTTTGTCTAATTGGGTCAGCTTGGTTCTTTAGCCTGCAGAGCTGGTCTTACCTGAGTGAGTTTGTAGGTTTGAATGCCACCACTCTAATTCCTGCTTTACTGAGGATCCTACGTAGTGTGGGTTTCAGATTTCCCCTCCTTATATGGTACAACTGTAGATGCCTCATATTCCCTCTCATTTCTGTTATCATTATTAGTTTCCCCATTATTTTTATTTTGCTTTAACCATAATGGAATTCATATGTTTTAATTTAGTATTTAGAAATAATTTTCAGACATTTTGTAAACCTACTTTTCATACGAAATATTACTGAGATATTAAGTTATAGTTAGATTGATTACCTTCTCGAAATGTCTTTGAAACAATACACCCTAAGTTGGATCCGGTTACACACAGATGCAAATTCCAATAATGATAATAATAATAATGATAAAAACTAGTGTTTGCATAGGATGACTGACACAACTGTGTTAATTTGCTTATCGTACCGACTATAGTTTACAAGTGGAAGTTGTAGAATTCTATGAAGTGTAGAAAAGTGTACATCATTTCGATTCAAATGCACACTTCACCTTGAAAATGTATCTTTTCTTCTGTTGAAACTTTGAAATTGATCAAATTTCTTTTGTCCTAGAAAATGACAGACAGTTCAATATATATATATATATATATATATATAACAATATGAGCTGTGAACTGAAACTAGGTTAGCAGAACAATATTCTCTCTCTCTCCACTTCTCTCTCAATTCTCTCCTAATTTTCAATACCACTTGACTGACATGAGATGTGAAGTAGTCTTTATTCCACTTTATTTCATGATTTATTTTGTTTTACAGTCATTAGAATTCATTAAAAAAAAGTAAGTTATATCAGTCAATGTGCCAATTTACGGATAGTATTTATAGATTATGGTTTGTTTTGTTAAAAGAAAATATGTTAACCGCGCATTTCAAATTATTGCTTTTAATACAGAGTAACAGAAAAGTTACTTATGCATAACCTTTAATGTTAAAACGGAATTACTGATTGAACTTTTAATTAGATAATTGAATTTAAGGATACACTTAACATTTAGGTAGGTTGTTTTATGTATATGTTGTCATAGAGACACGCAAATATATACATATAAATGTTTAGAGAGATATGTGAGAGCCCACTTTTAGGATATGCATATTTGTTAAGATAAATACACTGTAGCACTCCAGTGTTGAAGAGAATGGAGGAAAAGTACCTACTAACCGTTTTCAGGAAGAATGGATATCCACAGAGTTTCATCAGAAAGTGTTTAAACTCGAGTCACAACACCAGCAACAAGTCTCCGAAATAACAGATGGAGTATTAAGACCGTTTGAAATAGATATAGCACACAAGTTAGCACAATCACGTCATTCGATATTGTGGAAATCAAAAGATCCGAAAGAAAAAGAAGACAAAGTTAATAGCGTTTAAAAAAAATAGACTGAATGAATCGCAATAAACATCTGTCAAAGTGTGAGTCCCCTTCGAATCCGATTCCAAGAACACACATTGGCTGTGAAAAGGCATGATATATATTCTTTCATATCAATGCACATAGATAATTATGGACATCAGTTTGATCGGGATAATGTCGAAATTTTAAACAACAGGAACACCAAAATTGCCAGAGAATTCCTGGTACTCAAGTGGATCAGTCAGCGATCTACAAAAATATTAATATAGACCAAATTTGCCACCAGCTAATAAAAAGTAAATCATGTGACGAGAAAGTTTAAAATCCAAGTCAATAAAAAATGATCAATACAAATGTAAATTGACTACCAGTCACGAAGATGGTTGCCAGGAGACACAATTCTATCATTCATGGGAACTTCAGATAAGTTCATTTCATGCAAAAACCTGAGCTGAAGATGTTGTCCAGAAGGGGTGGGTGATGAAAGCTTCGCAGTTAAATCAACCAGCTCAGAGAACACAACTAATTGCAAATCATCCACCTGAGCTACAAATCTTCCCTATTATTTCAGAATGATTTTTCCTTCTGTATAGCCGTCACACTGAAATTACATAATTTTTGATAAGTTCACCTGATATTTTTTATGTTTTCTCGTGAAATTACATATTCCCTGTAAATGATAAATGATATCGAATAAATAAATCCTAAGTAGGGAAATTCGCCTTTAATCTGATGATTTATTCAGTTGACCATGAAATTAAAGTCATTTCGGGGGTAGGGGGTAGGGGAAGGGGTAATCCAATTGAATTGCGATACATATTCATATTTTAGTTAAATACAAATTCTGAATACTTTCAATAAAGATTTTGGTCTTTTTGTCTTTTTTCAAAAACTCCTTTGTCACCCAACGAATCTTCAATGCCCTGCACTGAACGGATGATGATTATTAATCGAATGTTTTGCATGGAAACTAAAATAACAATAATATCATACGATTCAGTAATGACTGACCCATTTAGACTCAAGAAAAATGCTCACATCCCCCTTCTTTCTCTGATTAACAAGGATTTAGATTCACTTGAGAAGACATAAGAAGAAGTTAATTTATTGTCAAGATAACTGGGTATAAAAATCATTAAATCATTAATGATAATAATAATAATTTACTTTATTCCAATAACACTACTTGTGATACAGAATGGAATTTTCAGCATTAATCACAATATTGCATTTAATTTCCTCAAATTATAAGTAAAATTTATCACACAGAAAATTTTCCACATTTACAGTAGGGGTAATATAAAAAAACAAAAACAACATGCAGCATATAAAATGGAAATAATAATAATGATAGCAGCTAAGGTAATGATAATAATACAAGTGAAAATTGCCATGGGCTTGTTTTACACAGTATTGTCGATGCGGTATACAAATCCTTGCATGATTAAAAATATTGAATATAATGTTCTCTTTACATGATATGGTGAGGTAAAAAATAAAGATTACAGCAGTCATAGAGATAAGTTGGTGTTTGCAGTTATGAAAGTAAAAACAAAGAATCAACAGGACCATAAATATAACAGAAATCATAAAAGTAAAACCTGAAGGTATATAAGGATGGATGGAGGAAATTATTTATTTACTAGATGAAAAAAGGTTAGTCAATTCTTGCCTGACACTATTTTCATCATATAAAATACGTGCCAAGTATGGTATCATAGAATTTTTATACTTAGACGTGCGAGCATACAGTTTTCTGAAGTTACTTCTTGTTCATTAAATCGATGGTAGTAGAATCCCTTGACTTACTTCTATCCTTATTTCAAACCCTTCAGACTCACATCGAAATACTAACAAGAAAACATCCTCAAAGACCACTACCATGTATGAAGAATATCTTTGAAATAACGGCTAGAATGTTAAGACGATTTGGAATCGGCATAACAGACAAGCCAACACAGTCACTTCATCCAGTATTGTGTAGACCGAAGGATATAACAGCGAAAGAAGATAGGATAAATACCATTCAAAAAATAAATTGCATAAACTGTGATAAACACTCCACCGGTCAAAATGGGCGTCGCCTTCGAATCAGAGTCCAAGAACATAAATCAGTTGTGAAAAGACACGATATGCATTCTTTCACATATCAATGCATGTACACAGTCACGGACACCAGTTCGATTGGAGGAATGTAGAATTTTAACAGGGGAAATACGAAAAATACCAAGAAATTTCTAGAAGCCTGGTACTCAGGTGAACCAGCGACTAATAAACTGATTACCAGAGAGCAAATATACCAACTAATAGAAAATAAATCGCATAACAAGAAGGTTCGAGTTCCAAGTCAATAAAAATGACCAGTGTAAATTGGCCACCAATCACTGGATGAATTATCAGGAGATACAATTATATTTATCATTCATGGAGAATTCAGACAAGTTCACTTTATATTAAAGTCTGTGCCGAAGATTTTGTCTAGAAGGATGACAAAAGCCTCGCAATTGAATCAATCAGCTCAGAGAACACAACCAAATCAGAGATCTGTCCCTGAGTAGATATTTAGATCTGACGAATTCAAAAGTAGCTTAGAAAGTACATTCCTGGTTCCTTAATGCTTTTCTTATTTCAGGTTTGATCACAGGTTGGATTCAGTTGGGGAACCATTAAAAGCCAGGAAGTGGTGAACAGTTTTTCCGTCCAGTTTGGGATTCTTAGTATTCCGCACCCACGATACCGAGAAGAATCTAACCCGGGACCTTCAGGATACGAGGTCAATCTCATTGACTATTCAACCACTTAGACTGATTATTCAATGACTATTATTATTATTTCATTATCCGTCTCTTGGAATCTTAGTGTACCATAGGACTTCGAAAACATACCTTCATTTCACTTTATCCTGTTATGACAACATGGTTTCCCATAAGGTCTCATTTCCTGCTAATTCAGTCTCCTCTATACCACTGTTTCTTGCCATGAAGATTCCAATCTACAGCCTAGAGTATGATGTCACTCACTGACCTTCTCAGTATGTATACAATCTGTCTCCATTTTCGTTTTGCAAATTTATTGAGCAATAGTCTCCTGAATGGTTCGCTGCACTGCTACAATACCTTGTTGCTAATCTATCTGAGCTTCAATAGGGTGTAAATGCAGATGCTGATGAAAGTTTGGACCAGACTGATGGAAATTCTTCTAGTAACATGCATGTCTAGTCTGTCAACTATATAGAAGTACTGAATTGACGTTAGTTTTGAAAACTGACATCTTGTTCCTTATACTCAACGCTGTAAATTTCTACACTGATTTTAGAATAGTAAAAGCCTGTCTTGCTTTTCCTATCCAATCCTGGCTTTAACACCTTTATCCGTGCTGAAAGTATTCAAAAAGGATGCTGCTCTCTTAAGATAGGTAAGAGAGATGACTTCCTTTAGGTGTGTTATTATCAGTCGGTTATCTTCGTCACCTCTGTCTTCTCTATTTTTACTCGAATTTCTATCTTCGCTGCTATATTGAAGTTATATTCCCTACTAACTGTTTGAAACTATGTTTCAGTATTTAAGAGATGCATTAATGAAACTGTAATATAACCCTGTCCGTGAACTAACCAACTTAAAATGAGAGTTCATATGACTTCTAATTGTACCTAAAGAACTGAATACTGTGTAAGAATAAAACTTGTGCACTGTGGTAGAGTGCAATTCAATTTTGGGTAAATTTTATTTTGATAAAGTCTCACAGTGTTATGCAGTAATGTTTACTGATGACGTTCATTTAGGAAGTCGTGTGATTACCTTGATATGATTATGAGCAATAAATTGTGCTCGAAACGTCATCAGTAAACATTACTGTATAACACTGTGAGACTTTATCAAAATAAGTTTACCCATAATGCAACTGAATACTGTAGCCTAGAAATGAGATGTACAGGTAGAATTCAGGAATCAGTTTTTCAATTCAACAGAATACCTTGATAATTCTCATAAAACGCAGAAATACTAAAAGTTCAAACATGAGATTTTTATTTATTGATTTTATTCTCCAGTTATTTTATTCCTTTTCATTCCTAGTGGAACATAGGGTCTCAAGCTAGAGGCTTAAAGTTTCGGTAGCAGGGGTATTTATTTTTACAGGATGGTGTTGCTAGCCTCATGCCCCCCAAACTTCCCTCTGAACCAGTCTTATTACTGGCTTAGTGAGGCAAAGGAGTGCATCAGCTGGGGATAAAACTCCGGACCACGTGTGGCGTGGTTGGTGAGCATTCTACCGCTGTGTCACCAATGCATCATTATCTAGTTCGGTTATCAAGACCCTTTATGTATTTATGGTTTGTCTTTGAATACATAAGACATGTGGCGTGATTAATTCTATTCATAGTCTTAATCAAATCCTTTATCAATCATGTGTCCTGTTAGACTAAAAGTTTGTATCAAACCGAGGATAGTCGTTCGTATATGTTGTCTATCATTATACTGGATAAGGCAAGTGTGATTTTAGTATATTTAGTAATTAATTTACTTTTCCGTGATATTCTCGTCCACCCGGTAGTTTAGCCACATTAGCTTACCGTTTTGAAATCAATATATCCATACTATCTGACTTATTGATTTTCATGGTTAGTATATATATATAAGTATTGATTTTTCAAAAAATTTCTACTTAATTTGCATACTGAATACAAAATATACCTCAATGACTGGTTCTCACTTGTTACTTGTTATTCTTTATTTGAAATAAGTAATTCGACAAAGATTAATATACATAATTTCAAGAAAACGCTTTTAGAATAGAATTACCCATGTTTTAAAGAAACCATAAAGAAACCCATAAACTGTCTCAAGAAGGCATATCAGTTATAGATTCATTAAAAAGATGGAAACATTGAAAGATAGTTTCCGCTTAGTTTGAGACCCTTTTGTTATGTGCCTCCACACTCTCACCGAACAATCGAACGCGTGGCCTTAGGGTTACGAGGTGAGCAGGTTAACTAAAATGATTAACCTTTCCTTGAAAGTAATAAAAGCCGAATAAATGTAACCTTTGAAAACTTGCAAATGATATTAATAATAATAATACTAACTGTCGAATAGAATAAAACCTGTAATTAGATAGTCTGTTAAACTTCATTCCATCGTTTTATATCAATTGTCATGCATCAAGATATCGTATATCTATTATTGTTACTCAGATGAGAACTGAGGTCTGATTTTTGGTGGAGGTCTTAGTGAACACTTCTGATTTGTGGTAAATCAGGCTGAAACAGCGATCGAATGCCCTTTTTTCAAACACTCTGTTAACTAGTGTTGATGTATGACAAAATTAACCTTGGAAACAGTCAGATCTTCACTACTGAATATCAAATGTCTCCTGATCAGTGACTGATTGTAGTTTCTGCCAAGAAATTTACATTTGTGATACCTATCAATTCAAGTATGGAAATAATGACTAACCAATGACATTAGATGGCATGAGTGGTATTCACTTGAGTTAAAAATTAAAACTGATGAAAATTCAGCAAACAAGTATTAGTTTGTAGGGATTTTATTTGATTGGTTGGAGGATTTTATCATGAGCTGACATCGGTTAGAGGACCACTGGAAAACCTGGACAGCTGTTTCGTCCTCGTTTGGGACTCACCGGGGTTCGAACCCAGGAGCTTCTGGGAAGCAGTGACCAGTAGGTTACAATAGGTCGAAGGTGAGGACATTTATCATTGCAGACATTGCTAAAGGGTCGCGCTATGTCGTGAATTGACAGAAGTTGGAATTCATAGGCTGATCAGTGGATCGGGTCCCAGTGGCTTAATGGTTCACAATTAGCTCTCCTTGTAACCAGAAGGTCACTGGTTCTAACTGTGGCAGTTGGTGTGTACTGCTGAAGCAGAGTCCCAAGCTAGGCTGACGAAACAGCTGTTGACTACTCCCAGGTGGTTTTTCAATGGTTATTTGACTGATATCAATCCGTGGTCTAACCTGGAAAAAATAAATTAGTAATTCAAACTTTTGGAACACATATTTCAAACGATATTCCCCCTAACGTCAAAAGTTTCAGCTACTTCACCACTTTGAAATATGATATCCCGTATCCAATACATGATATATCATGGTACTAAGATCTGGCCAGCTTGAAATACATCACCCCCTAATGTAATCGCCAACCACGCACGTGGTCCGGGTTTCGATCTCCAGTCGGCGCAGTCCTAAGCCTCCCTGAGCTAGCAGTAAGTCCAGCAAAGAGAGAAGGTTGGTCCTGGGGTTAGCAACCTCAACCCGTAAAAATAAAACTGTTACTAACTTGTCGTTAACTGATATAATCTCGTTGACAGCTGATATGGTCTAGTGGACTGATACGTGGGTATAACAATGCTGACTAAATGAACAACTTAACTGACATGCTACATACACCGATTCGTCCGTGGTAACTTTCGCTTCACTGAGACACGTACATATCAAAAGACAAAGACTGACATGTGACCGTTAGGATACAGTTTTATTTTCTTTAATTATAAATATACATGTATATATACCACATTAAAATCGGCCTAGGGCAGTAGAAATAGATTGTTCTGACTGGTTGGCGATTCGACTGGAATATATATTTTTATTGGTTGGCGATCTAACCAAGACCAAGGCCAGAAAAGAATGATGAAATTTCACAGCCACACGATCACACGATGAGTCTTAAGAAGATTACTATTTTTATTTGATTCCTGTCAAAAACCACAGCTACCGAAACTTCAGAGCACTAGCTTAAAGCCCTATATTCCCCTTGGAAAGTAAAGGAATAAAATAAATAAGTAAAATAAATAATAGTAATGTCATCAGTCAGTGTACAGTATAGTACTAAGAAGAACTGTCATAAGATTGGAAGAGATGCATCAGTAACCCTGACGCTCTAGAAGAGAAATTAGACGCTCTGAAAGGAATCTTCATCGATAACTGATACCCACTGAGATTCATTGACAAGAATATCAAACCAGAACGTCGGAGGAAAGAAACATTATTTGTACCAAATAAATAAACTTTAAATGAACTTGGATTTTACTGAGGGACTTGACCTAAAAGAGGAATTTCATCGTGTTTGAGGAGAAAACTCTTTGCAGTAATACTAACAGTCATTCACTGGTCTACAGAAGTCTGAAAGACACGATCTTATATCTAACTATTTCTGAGTGAAACATATCAGTTCATACACTCCTGTGGAGCTAAGTATATTGGGCGTTCACTGTGTATCCTGCTTACAAGTGTTCAAGAATAGTATCCCACATGGTTGAAGAAAGACAGCAGTGTCTCTATAAAGAGTACGATAATTGAATACCCGGTAGACACTATACATTCTATCTCAACAAATTCCTCCTTCAAAGTAAACTACAAAGTGAAGAAAAACCTGCCATTGATAATAAGATTTCGTTTTTTGTGCACTACTGAGGCTCTAGGTGTTCAGATCGAGAAACCCCAGCTCTGCATACGAAGGAAAATTATTCAATCACTACTGATATCATGGTACCGACCTCGTTATTTTCTACCTAATTGATTTTATTCGTCTGTTTTTCAACTCCTCAAAACTCTTATCATATTTCTTTCGAAATCTTACACGTTATTTAATACTTTCCTTCGTTTCTGTGTGCATCCTGATTATAGCTCATTCACTAAATTAGTTACCTTATTACTTAATTTTAATACCCTTATCGAACTCCTCTTATACACTGACTGACATTAATAATAACGACTATGATAACTCTTCACTTTTGTTACAACCCTTTTTCATGAAAGTTTGTATATAAATGCAAATGTACGGATAAATTGGAAAATGAATTCATTGAAAAGAGTCTCTTCGTTGAACTACTTGTTCTGTTTCTTTCCACTAATGTCTGGATGGCGACTGTCAAATATCCAATTTAACTGCTCCTGTGGAGCGAGTTACATAGGCCGTACAATTAGCCGTGTTTCGCGTCGAATTTCCGAACATCACTCTGCCTGGTTAAGCAAAGGACAAACAAAATCTATTCGCAATGCTATTCTGGATCATCTTGGGGAGACAGAACACAAGATTGACGTTAATCATGCTTTCAGGATCATTTACCGCATACCTACGAATCTCACTTTCGCTTTAAGAGTTCGACTTCTAAATATTGCTGAGGCTGTGGGGATCCATATTAATAAGCCTAATTTATGCACCCAAAAGAAGTTAACTCAGTCAATATCATTACCTTGGCCATCCAGGTTTGAATAATCCAGAATTTTTGCGAAATTTCCCTAATTTTAGTTGATATTCTATTCGCTATTATATCTTTATTATTATTATAATTTAAGCATCTTTAATAAACTGTAATAGCATTGATCATACTTTACAAATCGACATTATTTAGAAAACGCTAATATTGATATTAACTACTAATTTAAAATATTCTGTGTATATAAACATATATATAATTGTAGAGCCTGGAAGAGGAATTTATCAAAAAGAATATTCTTTGCTCGATTATTTTGTGTTTTATAAATATCCAGGTCGCTGAAATCCTGGACTTATCGCTGGTTTCAGAAGATTTAGCTTAACACGTAGAACACACAGAAAACGGTTGGGCAACACGATTACTTATTCTTCACGCGATAACGAAACATACATACAGTGATTAATCAGTGCTTAAGTCTGTAAATAAACGTTAGTATAAAGTACAACAATACTTCTGATCGTATTTCTCCCGTCTTCTGCCAACCAGTACACAATTAAGCGATGACAGCCTTCTTGTCTCCCGCCAAATAGAGACCAGTTCGAACAAACAAACTATTCAATGTTCACCGACATTGACAGTGATTATTCGTGAAACTTATTGAAACTTGTTAGTATATAAATTCATTGCACATTTTCTGCATTAAACTCTAGATAAGTAACAAAGGCAGTGAAGATTATCAGTTGAAATTATTAGTTATATAATCAATTTGATGAATTTTACTAAAAGCACATACCGAAACTACACAATACACCTACACATATTCAACTTGGCATATACTACAACAACACCAACTACTACTACGGATGGAATTATAAGTAGTGCTTGTGGTAATCATTATCTGTGGCACAGGTCTGATGGGGATATGAATAATAATTATTATAGCGATATATATATATATATATATATATATATATAAGCATACATTATGTCAGTTATAATTTCATTAATTAAATAATATTTAGTTATAGTAGTATGGTGAGATTAGAAGAGAAGAACTAATGCACACCTGTACACTTTCATTTATGTAAGTATTGCCATGATCTTTGAAAAACTCTACCAACTTGTTGATTTACTTCACACGATAAGACATATCGAACTTCATTTACGTTTCGTCTTATATTTTGTAGTAATAGCACTACGTCTATTAGAGGTAGCGTGGTTTGACCTACAATAAGATGAGTGGGTGGACTAAAGACAGTAGACGAATTTTGTGGCTGGAAATATATTCAGGTTACCCAAATTGCTGAATTGTTTACTAAATAAATTATGTAAATATCTGGTCATGCACTAACAATGAAAACCCTAACTAACTTTTGTAAAAATTATATTGGTAAAATCTCAGCGAAATTGAAATGATTAATTCCAACACCATTGTATACTGCATAAACACATATTTTCATATTCAGTTATCTACGACCATGAACTTTTAGTTGAATGTAATCTGTTTAAATTGTTTAAAAAAAGTATGGGATCAAATTTTGATCACAGTGTGTACAATTTTGTTTATAAAACATGTTGATACCTGTTTCATGACTCATATGACTGGACAAAGTTTTCCGAAAACAAGAGATCTCTTATATATATATATATATATATATATATATAAACCTCTGTTATGCGAATTTCGATTAATTTCTCTGCAGAAGTTCGGATCAGTTTGTCGAAATTAAGGTTGGGATAAATCATATCAATTTCGCTGAGATTTTACAAGTATAATTCTTAAATATGTATGGTAAATCACTAACTAACTAACTAACTAACTAACTAACTAACTAACTAACTAACTAACTAACTAACTAACTAACTAACTAACTAACTAACTAACTAACTAACTAACTAACTAACTAACTAACTAACTAACTAACTAACTAACTAACTAACTAACTAACTAACTAACTAACTAACTAACTAACTAACTAACTAACTAACTAACTAACTAACTAACTAACTAACTAACTAACTAACTAACTAACTAACTAACTAACTAACTAACTAACTAACTAACTAACTAACTAACTAACTAACTAACTAACTAACTAACTAACTAACTAACTAACTAACTAACTAACTAACTAACTAACTAACTAACTAACTAACTAACTAACTAACTAACTAACTAACTAACTAACTAACTAACTAACTAACTAACTAACTGACTAACTAACTAACTAACTAACTAACTAACTAACTAACTAACTAACTAACTAACTAACTAACTAACTAACTAACTAACTAACTAACTAACTAACTAACTATCTAACTAACTAACTAACTAACTAACTGATCGATTAATTGATTAACTGACTAACTTGTTCATTGACTCACTAGGTTATATACCCTAATTTTTCCATGATATTGGATTTATTTTCATAAAAGTGTTACGTTTGTATTTCTCCTACTTACGACCTCTGAATCCTGTTGGTTGTTTGCCGTTTCAGCTTATATAATGAAGGCCGTTCAAACTGATGTCATAAAAGCCTATATAAGTGAAACTGCTGTCAATTTTTTCGCTGCTAATTTGAGACAATAAAAGCTGTCCAGTCAACGTTTTGTCTTCTTCCTTTCTTCTTTACGTTGCATGTCAGTGGTATCGTGTTGTAGTGGTTATCGTTGCGAATAGTGATTAGGACAGTAGGCCTGCAAGTCTACTGATTAGGAAGTTCGTTTATGCAAGTCGCTCGTAAACTGTGACGTTGTATTTGACGGTAGTATCCCTAGGTAATTGAATTCCATACTGCATGAGTTTATTTGATATAACGTAGGACTCTTAATGAAGTAGGAATCAGGGTGCCATTTGAACCAACTAACGAACTCCCTCAGAGATAAACTTTGTCTGCTTAAGGACTTAATAGACCCAATTAGAGGAAATAATATAATATACCAGATACCATGTAATGATTGCGACGTCAATCAAATAAGTCAGACTAGTAGATTGGGGTCAATTAGATCACTGGAATATCAAAATTTAGCTTGACCTAGAATGCCTGACCGGCTAAGTTAAATAACCTAGAAAGAACCTCAGTCAATTAATATATGTGTAAGAATTGGGCACCATGGTAATAAGAAATTCCATATTAGTTTGTTTATTGGATGTATCACACACATAGCGATTGAAAAGTTCACCCCAACCCGAAAGTCTTGGTGGAAGCATGTAGATAACACATTCACTGTACTTAGAACACAAAATATAGATAGAATTTTTCAAGCACGTTAACTCAGAGGTGGAGGCAATTCAATCCACTTACGAAATGGAAAGTCAGGAAGGGGAGCTTTCAATGTTTTAACAATTACGCTGATATATTAGTCAGAAAGTATGTAGGGAAATGTAAAAATAACACAAATAATTATAGTAATGTTAGTGATAATAATAATATTAATAATAGTAATAGTAATATTAATGACGACATGCATATCAAACATGCGGAAGACAACACCAACAATAAGGAATCTATTTCATCAGTAGTAATTCCATACAAGGAAGGAACCTCGGAAACCTTACGCGATTTCCTAACAAGGCAGGAAGAAAAGCAGCTGGCATTCAAACCAAACACAAACTCAATTAGAAACAAGCTCCGTCGGTCAAAGTATCAATCCTGTGGAGCCTTTAAAACAGAACAATTGAGTTTATCTAATACCCTGCCTGCTGGAATGATTGTCAGGTCAAATACATTGGACAAGTAGAAGGACAGGGGCAGTTAGACTAGACGAGCATAAAGATCTAGCAAAATGTAGACTAGTTGACCCGAAGAAGATAAGAAATCTAGAGAATAGTTCCGCTATAGCACTCACTACATGCAATTACACACAACCACACAATAGGATAGGATGGGATGGGATAAGATGACAGTTTTGAAATCTAATGTCTGTGACAGGGTGGAGGGAGAGATCGATTACAACAGAAGCTTTGTTTATCGAATCAACTGCATATACGTGTAATGGGAATGATTCAACATCTGTCCAGGCGGACATCTGGAAAATTCTACTTCCCCAACGACGACAAATAGGAGAGAACGAAGATAACTATAAATCTCAAGTTTCCAAGTCATGTGATTATAATTCATATGATTATGAACGGTGATAAATTTTGTTCGAAAAGTGATCCAGTAAATAATACTGTTTCACTGTGTGACACATCCAATAAACAAACTAATTTGGAAGCTCAGTCAATGCATTGCATTCAGTTGTATGTATTCACACAGAAGGTGGGGTGAGATAGGGTGAAAGTTTTAAAAAGGAAACAGTTAGGCGGAGAGAGGGATTAATCATTGAATCTGTATTCGTCGATTCAACACAGCACATCTGCAATCAGAATGACGCAACGCCTATACCAGAGATATGGAAAATTGTAGTAAACAAGTCGGTATATATATATATATATAGAGAGAGAGAGCAAATTATGAAACCCATTGAATAAATTGATATAATTATGAGCGGTAAATTGTGCTGTGTTATATCAAATAAACCTTACTAATAATGAACTAGATTCTAAAACTGTTCCCAAATTCTGCACATAAATTAACTAAATAAAACAAGATTTTGAGCGAACAATTGTTTTCGATAACTTCTTCAGGCTCTACAGTTATAAATCCATGAATAATAGAGTACATATAGCCAATAAAGGCAAATGAAAATAATATCAGAAACTGTATCGGGGTGCATGTAAGTTGAGATGATAGTCCATTAGTTAACGCAATCAATCAAATGTGTATGGGGTGTATAGTCAGAAAAATGTGTTGAAGTGTGAATGAACAATTGGGTGATATAGTGCTGTTTTATAGTCAACAGAATACAAGTGTCATTGGGGTGAGAGAAATGCGATAGCCACAAAATACGTACAAACACACATTAACAAAGGGGACACTGAATGTGAGGGCTGACCGATAATGTCTAATGATAAAATAAAGAGGCTAAATTGTAAATTGTAATAAGATGTTACAGAATTGGTAGGCTTAGTATAAAATCACAAAGGTTGACAAAATTAAGGGTAACAATGAGGTCAAATAAACTGTGTGGAGAAATGGATAATAAAGACATGATATCACAGAATGATAATAATTGTAATAATAATAATAATCTTCTCTATTATATCTAAATAATACGGAAAATTATGATCCTGATGACCTTATAGTGGGCCAGGGTAGACAGAGAGTGAATAAGTTTTTTCTGTACACCTAAGTCTGGTATTTCTCTATTAATCTCTCTAGCGAACACAGCATCAAAGTAGAAGAGTCATTTACAGTTTGTGTATCGAGTACCAAACAATCTCCCCAAAGAGACACACGATTACGCCTCCTAGCCATAGCTGAGGCTTTAGAGATTAATAGAAAAACCAGACTTATGTGTACAGAAAAAACTTATTCACTCTCTGTCTACCCTGGCCCACTATAAGGTCATCAGGATCATAATTTTCCGTATTATTATTACCATTATTATCATTTTGTGATATCAGTAAATTGAATATTTCCATAATTAATTCAGAACAAAATATTTAGAGCTCTAAATATTTTATTCTGTGATATCATGTCTTTATTATCCATTTCTCCACACAGTTTATTTGACCTCATTGTTACCCTTAATTTTGTCAACCTTTGTGATTTTATACTAAGCCTACCAATTCTGTAACATCTTATTACAATTTACAATTTAGCCTCTTTATTTTATCATTAGACATTATCGGTCATCCCTCACATTCAGTTTCCCCTTTGTTAATGTGTGTTTGTACGTATTTTGTGGTTATCGCATTTCTCTCACCCCAATGACACTTGTATTCTGTTGACTATAAAACAGCACTATATCACCCAATTGTTCATTCACACTTCATCACATTTTTCTGACTATACACCCTATACACATTTGATTGATTATGTTAACTAATGGACTATCATCTCAACTTACATGCACCCCGATACAGTTTCTGATATTATTTTCATTTGCCTTTATTGGCTATATGTACTCTATTATTCATGGATTTATAACTGTAGAGCCTGAAGAAGTTATCGAAAACAATTGTTCGCTCAAAATCTTGTTTTGATTTCAATATGGGGATATTTCATTATCTAAATAAATCCCTGAGTACGAGGCTAAATCCTATTTGGTTAACAAAAAACATTGAAAACAATCTTGTATCTTAATGTGACTTTGATTAATTTATTACTTATCCTTGAAGTCAAAGTAACAAATTGGTTGTCATGGTAACTTGTCTTTTCCTAGATTTGGACGTTAAATAAAATGTTACTTATTGAAATTTGATCTCAACTATGAAATTATTACACATTGAAAGTTGAGGTTTTCTACTATGATTTCACTATTTGTTTATCAAAAAAAATAAAGAAATAAATGAGAAAAGTAGACCCACTTTACGGTAAGGTTGGCAAAATTCTGTTGATTAGTTAGAAAAAAGTTCTTCAGAAAGTAATAAATGAAGACGGGACTTTTATTTCATTGTGATTTACATGCGGATTAAGGGAAGTTAGTTATGTGAGAGGTAAAGATGCAGGCAAGAATGTAAGGAAATTTACTAATGAGTGTTAGTGTGTTCGAAATCTAGGTCAGTTGCTAGGTCACTTCGATTCTGTTTACTTTTACTGAATCTCATCGAAATGGTGTAAGTTTAGTGAACTCATTGCACTCCCTTTTTTTCCCGCTACCATTAGTAATAATAATGATAATAATAATAATAACAATTCGATTTATTCCAAAAATAGAACTTATAATATAACATGGAGTTCTCAGACTTTGTCACCATATTGAATCTGATTTATTCAAGATATAAATAAAAGTAACCACAGGAATTTGTTCACATTTACGGTAGGAATAATGTTGAAAGTGTGCAAAGTACAGAATGAGAATAATAAAGGTACTACTACAGCTAATAATAATAACAGTGGGCTTATTTCAAACAGTATTGTCAATACAGTATAAAGATTTTATCATGTTATAGATCACTGAATTTAATGTTCTGTTGATATAGCATGGTGAGGGGAAAGACAAAACAATAACAATTATTACACAACTTAAATGATGTTTACACTTATGAGAAAATAAACAAAATAAAGTGAGTGAATTATAAATATAAGAAGAAGATTAACAGCACAGCTTAATATTACAAGGGTGGAGGAAATTGTTTATTTACTAGTGGTAATAAGGTTAGTTAGTTATTTATTTCGTGTCTGACACCACTTTCATCACACAAAATATATGCCACTAAATACGGTATCGTGGAACTTTTATACCTAGACGTGCGCACATAAAGTCTTTTGAAATGACTTCTTGTTTTACCTGAGGAGACACATGGTGAAAACTACGGGTGCTGTGGTTGATACTCATAGTCGGACAAAATCCCTCGATCAAATTTGTTGCATGAAATCAAGTGCCTATCAATGACGATGTCAACGATATGGCTCAATGGGATAGGATACCACTCGTCCTACTGACAGTTTTCAGAGTTCTACGAAGCATGACATAGTCTTGTTTTGAGTAACTCAGGAAAGAATAAGGGTGAACAATAAAGAAGAATAGGTAATATGTAAGAGTTGACAAACTGTAAGAGGAGGGGTGGGGGTTAGCTATGCCTGAGTGCCTTAACTTCTTAATATACAAGTTAGACGAAATATTTTGTCTTAAAATCGCTAAGACGTACACAAACACTGTGTTATCATTGGACACTAGTTAGTAACTAATGTAATTTGTCTAGTCCTTTGTTTGTCCTAGGTCCAAGGCTTCCTGTTGATTGCCTCCAATCATTTCATATCAATTGAATTTTGTTGTCTAACGTTACCAGTCCATGATTACAGCACTCTACAGTTGGAATAAGAATGAGAATCTGATTCTTATTATATTCTAAACGAAATTATAAGTGGTAGTTAATACTATGAGTGAAACAGTTACATTCTATAACTTAACCAGTGATGTTATCTCAATACTAAACAGACAGATTATGTCCTTGATTATTTAATTATTTGCTAGATTGTTTTACAAACGATGATCCTAAACTAATTCTGTACTATCCACAGTTAATCCAAATTACATTAAGTTGTTAGAAGAAACTATTGCTATACTACTATACCCTGGTGGGTGCGTACTGTTGAAGAGTCCCAAACTAGGCTGACGAAACGGCTGACTGTCCGGTACTTCCTGCAGTTTTTTCCAATGTTCTCCTACCGATGTCCGCTCATCATGATATCCTGAAACCAATGAAATCCAAGGAAACCAATGCTTGAATATTGCTGTGCTGTGCTATTCTAACTATTACAGTTAATTGCTTTGGGTGCATATTCAGGTGTAAAACTGTATCTTTAGTGTTACATACTACTGACAGATTGATATGAACAGTTGGAAAACCGTCATGTCAAGGTGATTCGTAATAATAATAATAATAATAATAATAACGATAATAGCTTTATTGCAAAACATCATTCCAATATACGTATGATACAATGATCAGAATTAAGTGGTGAGGCTGTTTTCCGCATGATTATATGACCGTTTAGCTTATTTCAAGTTGACTTTAGAAGCCTTATATATATATATATATATCTTGACTGACTCAGTAGTCTACCATGGACATGGTGCGGGGTTCGATCCCCTGCCGACGCACACCTGATATCTTTGGTCGGCCTGCAAAATTTGGGCTACCGATATCACATGCAGAAAATTCCATTATTATTATTATTGTTCCCTTGGATTCCTAGTGGAACATAGGGCTTCAACTACACGTCTCCACTTGCTTCCGTCTTCTGCTGTACTTTTCTCCTGCATCCATGTTAGTCCATACTGTTTCAGCTCCTCTTCACACAATCTCCTCCATGTCACCCTTGCACTGACGTCCCACCCACCGCTTCCCTTTCGGGTTCCACTGGAGCACTGGCCTGACGCGCGATGTCACCCAGCGGCCTCCTCAGCGAGTGTCCAATCCATCTCCACTTTCTCCTGCATATTTGTTGGGCGATTGCTTTTTGTTTTGTTTGTTCCCATAGTTTCTTGTTGGTGATTCTTTCCAGCCATCTGATCTTCAGTATAGAGCGAAGACAGTTGTTGATAAAGGTTTGCAACTTGTTGGAAATATTCTTTGTGACCGGCCAAGTTTCTAATCCGTAAAGAAGAAGTGACTTGACGTTTGTATTGAAAATCCAAATTTTGTTGTTGATGCTGTTGATGTTGCAATTCCATACCTGTACCAAAAGATACAGTGTGGAATCAAGCTGTAATCAAAAATAATAAAAAAATCTACTTGTTTAGGTGAATTGATAACAAATACTACATGGAATCAAATTCATCATATATACATTAAGATGCATTTCGAAGTGGAAATTCGCGTGGTTTGGCATGATTCAACTCTCTGAACAGAGTCAGTCTGGGTGTATGACTGATGAAGTCAGCTCCAAATCACTTCAGCCTGGCTAGTTAATACTAGTACTTCATGTGAGTGGTATGCAACTGCACATGTCAATCAGTTGTATATGTATGTCTTCATGTAATTTATTAATTGCTTTCTTGACTGCAGATCAATTTTTTGACTTTCTAAAGGTGTATACAGTGAATTTTCTCCTGGAATTGTATTATCTGAAAATAATCAATTTGATTCAGTCAACATACTTTTTTACACACAGAATTCTGAAAAATTTCTAAATGTTTGGATCAGTCAGTCAGTCAGTCAGTAAGCCGCTAATGATTCGTATCATGATAGATATCTTGCAGTTCTCTTAAGTGATTGCGACTTGCACGAAAACTGCAAAAGGAAATCAAATCAATAGTGACAGTAGACAGTTTTTATTAGAATAAATGAATTTCAAAAATTACAATCCCTCGATATTTGTTGAATTCATCAGCTAAGCTTAAAATTCATACTATATTGTTGTTTCTCTCTCTACATAGGTTAAAAAGCATCATGTAGTTCTGTTTAATTTCAGCTGATTTATTCAGTGGTATCATTTCAAACAAAACGGTACTTTCACTTACACTTGTTAGGTCTTCTTCACGAACCAAAATCAGGTGGAGAGATCACTGAAAGTCAAGGAGCTGTTTCGTCCTACCCTGTGACTCTTCATCTATGCGCACTCGTGACCCAACTAGCGATCAAACCCAGGATCTCTAAGTCACGAGGTAAAATCATTGATCATTCAGCTGCTTGGACTAAAATTCAATGACCCCTGAATTCTAACCTTGTCATCTCATTATATAACTCTGCTCTCATTAATGCCTTCCATAGACACCGACTCGATCTTCACTTGGTGGACTCCACTGGTCACGAATTCCTACTGAAAGCTCAGGAAATCCTTCCAATAAAGAAAAGTGACCTGGCGACTGAGTTTTAAATCATAGGATTTCTAGGAATTTTCATGACTACTTAGAATTCAGATTTCATTGAATTCCAACCCAAATGACTGAACGTTCAAAGAGCTTGGCATCGTAACCTAAATGTCCCACGTTCGATCCGTGGTGTGGGTGCTGGTGTACATTGATGAAGTACCACAGAATAAGACGAAACAGCGATCCAGTGCACTCTACGCTTAGGTGATCTGTCTAACTGATGTTCTGTCGTGGCAGAAATCTAACACTGGTAAATATTAGTAATTTAGCGAACTCCTTTCTAACCCCATGGCTATTGCATCAGGTCCCAGTAGCTGAATGGTCTACGAGCTAAGTCGACTCGTAGAAAGAAAGTCCTGTCTTGGAACCCTTGTGGTGGTTGTGTTTTGATGAAGCAGAGTCACAAACTAGGCTTACGAAACAGCTGACTTTGTAGTACTCCCTTTTGGTTTTCCAGCGGTTCTCTGACCGATGTCAGCTCATGAGGAAATCTCGCAACCAATCAGTCAAAGCCCTACAAGACAATACTTGAATGTCCATCTTAATTATATAACTGGATACCGTCTGATTTCTGTATTGCCTTTCACTTTTTAAACAAAGTACTCTATCGATAATGTTCGTATTTGGCAAAAGGTTAATGTACACAGTTTCCACACAAGCAAACACGCACGCGCCCTCACAAACACGCATACACATTATGTACTAATGTATTGAATAACAGTATAAGGAATTTAATAAGCAGTGAACTGCAGTATTGTAGAGTATAACACGGGTCATATTTGTAAATATGCATAACAGTAATTAATGTAATCATATTCACAGAAAATTTGATTACACAGTCTCCACTGTGGAAGAAAGTATTAGTACTTGATCAATATATGCATTACATCATTCAATGGTAAGATAAATTTCATGACCACTTTGACCTACATAAGCAGTTGATTTGAGAAATAATCAAACTATAGAAACAACGATAAAACAAATGCCAGAACTTGTTAGCTTATGTAAAAACAACACAAAGTTAACTGTTGAAGAGGATACAGGTCATCACGAGGTGTTTCAGCAAACGGTTCGGTAAATCGTGCAAGATGTATGTTCGCTGTGTGAAAAATCAATAAAATACAATTAAAGCGGCCAAATGAAATTTTTTAATGTTAATGGCATCAGCATAAGTGTGCAGCGCAAAATCACATAAGTCCGTGCACAACAACAACTACCAGTGGGATTTAAATTGCCACTGACTGCTCCCGTCTCACCCGCGTTAAGGAGGCAGAAATGAAAGGAAAGCTAATTTGTTTCCCGTTTAACAGGTGTTTCATCAATTTTCTTTACACAGTTGGGATGTCTGTCTTGTGCCATCTGCTGTACTATGCGCGAAAACAACTTGCGTATACTTTTATCTTAAGCTGTCAACTGCACGACAACTATTTTTGAAGATTTATTCCTATTCTTATTATTGCATATGAAGATAATACTTTTTGACAGAAACCTGTAATATACTACTAAAGACTGATATAAGTAGTTGACAGATGATTGTATCAAATAAAGTGGAAATTTAATGATGAATACAATCTAAGAAGAGACGATTGGTAACAACCCACCTGCTAACCGAATCGAAGCACTTTATTTAAATTCCAGGCTATCACCAGTTCCAATAATTCAGCCTTTTATCAATTGGAACTCCTCCTCAGTCACATTCCGGTTTCGTTTAAAAATGAAGAATTTATTGGGAACAAAATATGTGTGTAAGTACTCAGTCTCTAGTTAATAATGCATCCTAGTTATCTTACTAAATGCCTACTTTACTGCACAACACTGCCTACATTACAGAAAGAACAATCCACAAATACAATGTTCTATATATGTACACTTAGTTCGAATTAAACAAATAGTCAGATTGACCAGCCGAGAATATACTTCTCATTAAATTCTTCATCCGGTTTTCCACGTATACATCCATAATAGTTAGAGAAAAATATTCAGTCGACTACATTAGTGTATGTGTTTGCAGGAATTCATCATGAGCTGATATGCGTTGGACAACCACTGGAAAATCAGCATGGAGTACTAAACAGCCAGCTATTTCGTCAGTCTAGTTTGGGACTATGCCTCAGAAGTACGCACACCACCACCACGGTTGGAACCAAGAATCATCCGGTTACCAGGCGAGCTAGCTCGTAGACCATACAACCTCTGGCGAACGATCCAACGGCCAGTTGATAGATTCAAATGTCTGCCATTCATCAACATCGATTCATTCACGGGGAAATTTCAAATAGTATACTTGAATTGTGTATTGATAGATTACAGACTACAGCAGGTGTATGAGACAATATGCATAGCTGTAATACTAAATCCCAAAACTAATTCATCATTCATCACAACTCACGGAACCCAGTTAACGCGATCTAGTGCAACATCACATCCCCTATGGCCAATAAATAATTCGTTATTATGCGCAATTGCGTATAATCATACCTATGTTTGATGTCACCTTAATTTCATTCATTGTGTCGCACAGTTAAACAGTATTATTTACTGGATCACCTTTCGACACAAAATTTATCACTGTTCATAATCATATCAACTATAATCACATGACTTGGAAACTTGAGATTTATAGTTATCTTTGTTCTCTCCTATTTGTCGTAGGAGTAGTAGAATTTTCCAGATGCCCGGCTGGACAGGTGTTGAATCATTCCCATTACACGTATTTCCAGTTGATTCGATGAACAAAGCGTCTGTTGTAATCGATCTCTCCCTCCACCCTGTCACAGACATTAGATTTTAAAACTGTTATCTTATCCCATCCCATCCTATCCTATTGTGTGGTTGTGTGTAATTGCAGGTAGTGAGTGCTATAGCTGAACTATTCTCTAGATTTCTTATCTTATTCGGATCAATCAATCTAGATTTTGCAAGGTTTTATGCTCGGCTAGTCTAATTGCCCCTGTTCTACTACTTCGACCTATGTATTTGACCTGACAATCATTCAAGCAGGGTATTAGGGAAACTAAATTGTTCTGTTTTGAAGGCTCCACAGGATTGATACTTTGACGGACAGAGCTTGTTTCTAATTGAGTTTGTGGTTGGTTTGAATGCCAGCTACTTTTATTCCTGCCTTGTTAGAAAGTCCGCGTAAGGTTTCCGAGGTTCCTTCCTTGTATGGAATTACTACTGATGAATTAGATTCCTTATTATTGGTGTTGTCTTCCGCATATTTGACATGCATATCGTCATTAACATTACTATTACTATTACTATCATTATTGATATCACTAACACTACTATCATAATTTGTTTTATTTTTACATTTCCCTACATACTTTCTGACTAATATATCAGTGTAATTGTTAAGTTTCAAAGCTCCTCTTATATGCCTCACTTCCTGTCTTAGATTTTCCTTGGTGTTACTTAGTTTTCTGTGCTGTATTTTCCAGAAGGAAATCTTCGCATTCGCTTCAGCAAGCTTGACGGACAAACGTAGAAACTTGTTCAGTTCCTTTACCGTCGAACGATCTTTGCTCGTTTTAAAATCACGGAATATACACATTTGATCATAGGGAATAAAAAGACGGTTGCTGTATTTATTAAAAATATAACCAATCCTATTTTGACTGACATAGGATGGCATGATCGGAAGTCCGATTATCTGTTTGAATGTGTGGGTTTCCTGTAAAAACTAGTGTTTAACTTCCCACATTCTTTCCTTTTTACACTACAATACCACCATATAATAGGATAGGATGGGATAAGATGACAGTTTTGAAATTTAATGTCTGTGACAGGGTGGAGGGAGAGATCGATTACAACAGAAGCTTTGTTCATCGAATCAACTGGAAATACGTGTAATGGGAATGATTCAACACCTGTCCAGCCGGGCATCTGGAAAATTCTACTACCCCAACGACGACAAATAGGAGAGAACAAAGATAACTATAAAACTCAAGTTCCCAAGTCATGTGATTATAGTTGATATGATTATGAACAGTGATAAATTTTGTGTCGAAAGGTGATCCAGTAAATAATACTGTTTCACTGTGTGATACATCCAATAAACAAACCAATATGGAATTAGTTATTAACACAGAGCCCAAGTTATGCGCATATATCACCTTCATTTCAGTAAAGTTGACTCACGTAAGCCTAAAATCGTTATCATCTAATCAAATAAGGAGAAAGTGATTCCCCACCTATATTCAAAGTCGAACGAAGCGCATACTGAGGAGAGAATTACACCACAGAATCAACGAGATAAACAGAAATGCTCACCAAGACAGAAAACCAATTGATAGGTAGGAAGCCATGTCCAAGCGGATAAAAGAAATGTGGGAGGTAAATCATATCTATGCTGTGAAACATTAATCAGTGGGACACAGAACGATGCAACGACATGCAGTGTTGCAAATGGGAAATTCTCTTGCCACTTCCAACATGCATGGAATCCATAGGTATCTCCATTAATGAGATGAGCATCAAGTAGAACGGACAAAACAACAAAGCGAAGAAAATTAATTCTGTGTGATAAAAGAGACGAAAAAATTCCCATAATACATATAAACTGCGAGAAAATGTTCTCAATAATTCGAACATTCATGCACCAGAATTGAATATATGGTGCGAAGATAAGACGCCCAACATAGGTCAGCACATATAGGTCGCATTCATATAGAAATATTCAGAGGAAATTAAATGTCATTCAATCATATAATAAGAGGTGGAATAAACAAACATGCAATCCTTAAGTCAAATGTTATATTAATTAGTGCAGTGGCTATCAAAACTGCTGAAAATGTTGTGCAGAATATCACTGTAAGACATTTCGCCAATACAAATATCGGTTATACACGCTTGTGGTCGTTGAGAGAACACAGCAGATCACAGCATGTCAAGCAGCATTTCACGTGAATTCCCGACTTCGAAGATAATCGCGAACAGCTCCTTCTCAAGCCAACCAGCAGTATTTGCATTCAATTGATTCTCAGGTGTGTCCATGTTATCGACAAATCTGTGTGATAATATCCATTGTTTCCACATTGCTGGAGTATGTGGATAATCGACAGAGTAGTCGATCATTGAATATGACTTCTTCACAATCTGATTGAGCGATTCGATGAAAATGTCTCGGTCAACTGTTGATTAGTAGATGAGTGGGTGAGTTGAGAGAGTGAGTTGGCTTACGTGTGGCTGTCACTGGACACAGCCCAATGTGAATATGAACATGGATGCTGAGATGAATAGTGATGAACACATGCGACACACATAGGCACTGCTCTAATCAGCTGTGATAGAGGGTGAGTGATAAGCGAGAGAGATGACCAGCCACTGATGACATGTGCCTGATTTAGCCATCTTGAATGTGTGTGTGTGTTTGTGTGTGTGTGAGTGGAGGAAGACAGGTGATCACTAGGTGATCATGTTGGTCAGTGGCACGCGATGTCTGTTTACTGTTCACTGGGCGAGAGAAGTGTGTGCGTGTGCAAGAATAAAACTGGTGGAGTCATTTTCCGGTGGGTGCGTAGAAATGGTCTAGAGAGTTGTCTAAACCAGCCGACTGTACCCTAGATCAGAGGTGGGCGAGTCATAGCATTGTGTAACATCGTGCTATGATATATCGACCCACAAACATTCTTTTCATCATTCACAGTCACCTCAAACACAACAAATCATCCTAACAAATTGTCACGATCACATTCTCAATCCTCGCTTGCTTATTGATACACAATCAACAGAGTTTCTCATCTGCAAATATTTCAAGCGAAATTCGTGTCCCACACCCAGTCACATTAACACCTGCAACTGTCCTATTCCAATGATAACAGCAAATTACAAACTGATTCACATTCCACAATGCAAAACCTCTCCACAGACACCATCATTCCAGCGTCGTATGCTTGTCGAATAGTCGGAGTGAGTCATTTAAGATTCATCAATGCAACAATGGGCATGCATCATGTGAACACTCATCGGTGCTATAGTATGCAGAAACACAACTAAAGGAGCATCAATCCTCTGTGGACAGAGTCTATCAATCAGTATGCACTACACATGCCTCCCCTGCAGCCGATGTGTCACGCAGAATCAATACTCATCTACTACTTCTCATTTCATCCATTCACGTTGATACTCACGACATTAACAAACGCCCACTGATTCGAATCACTTCATGGTATGATATCAACAGGTTGTTTATCCAACCGACATCAGTGCAATTCAACTGATGTGTCACACACTGTCATACTGAATGAGTCCTTTGAGAGACGACACAGGTGTTTTGTTTGACATATTCACATTGTCACTCTGTGTGTGTATGTGTGTTATCTATGGATGCAGAGATGGCCAGTGTGATGAAGTCCTGTTATTCACAGTGAAATGACTCACTCTACTTAATAATAGTGAGTAGTGTGTTGTAGGATGTATATTTCATAGACGAGAATCAGTGATAGAAGGGGTGTTAGAATGGTGTATCACTTTCAAGGATGAATCACAGTGTCTCCTGTAATTGACAGTAATAATAATAATATCAGCTCGTGACGTATTATTTGTGTGCTGTTCATTTGGCAGCATATGCTGATCGATGGATGATTCGCCTACTTGTATTATTCATCTGTGACACTGAATCCTGCCTCCTCTACCAATCTATCCATTCGACTAACATGAATATTTGGGTTATGAAATAGATTGTAGTGAGAAGGTATGTCAGTCAGTCAGGTGAAGAAGATGTCAGGGTATTACTGCGCATCACTCATTTTTCTGGTACAATGGAATAATCAAATGACGCACATGTTCCTTCTATGATGTTATGTTAGCTATTACAGCAATAACTGCAACAATCTGTCATCTGGATTTTCAAGAGTGAATCTCATGATGCTGTGTGATTGTTCATTATGACATCTCGTCACGTTGTATGTTGAATGAGATATTCAAGGGTGAATTTGCTGATGATGAGTGAGACACGTTGAGAAATGCTCATCACTAATTGTAACTTATGTATGAAGTTTAGTCGAAAAATCTCTTGGGGTCATTTAGCAATAAACGAGACAGGATGCGGAGATACAAACTTCAGTATCAACTATCAACAGTTATGCAAACATTAGAGAGATGATGGCCAAATATGGATGTGTGCAGTAATGGCGTGTATAATGTGGAACTTCAAGTTAGCTATAGTAGATTTCTGACGAAATTAGAATAAGATACGCATAGTATTCACATCTCTGTTAATTCCATGGCACATCACTCGTGAATGGCAGATATCGGATGAGGACTCTGACGAAGATGATGATGATGATGCCTGTGTTGAGTTTGTGCATTGTCAAAAGTTCCACTGCATCATATATCATCTGTTATTACTTGGACAAATTCGCTAGAAATATCATGAGAATTGAAAGCTGCTCATTGTCTATAAACAACCAGTAAGTATCTAATCGTAATGAAGTGTTGGAATGATTTCCAGTTGAACATACATTGAAGAGTGGTGTGTTTGTCAGCAGAGATCATAGCACGCTCGTCATTCATTCATCCTACGCTGTACGACTCATTCATGAATGTTACTGGATGCAGTTGGAAGGCTCAGTCAACTCCCTAGACCGATTCTCCACAACAACCTGGAGAGCCACCTGTGCCTTTTCATTCTCCTCTTGATAATTATCTACCCTGAACTGAAGACAAATATGACACACTACTGGACAACATGATCAGTTGGAAATTACCAGCGAGTGTCCACATATCCATGAGCATAATGAGTCACATGTTGGCAGTGGATGTTCATCTCATATAGTTAGTGGTGACCGATAGCGACCCATGATTGTGAGCTGCCACTGCTCGAGAGTGTGACGTTGTCGTTGTATCATGACTCAACATGAAGCCTACATCCATTTGCGTCCGAATTAGTGGGAATGATATTCTCTCTATATCATGTGGGCAGAAACAGTGTTATACTAAAATCGGAAACGTTGAAGGCACTGTAAAATTGCACTAATTCAGAGATACATGCAGTGATTATATTTCAGATCTTCAATTTCATGGTTACCCCACTTCCAAATACAAAGAGCTTGAAACACAAGTAATATACACCACTGTGTACAAAGGAGTGAACAAACATATCAATTGCAAATGATATTTCTGCATCATTGTGTTAGTCAGTGTGAATGTGGTCAATGCGAAAACCAGAGAATTTGTTAGTATGAAGTGGTGGTCAGACAACATGATACCATGTCATCACATACCATCGATTACAAGACATGCATACGATTGTGAAGATATTCGCGAATGTGTAGTCAGTGATGGATGATGTATTGTTTGGCATGATGTACCGACAATTTGAAAAATTGCCATTGAATTCTAACAGCCGAGTAACTTCATGTAGCTAAGTATAACCAAATGGTTTCAAATTCTGATGATGAGAAAGATGATATGGTATGTAGAAGGACAAGATACAGTTGGTAGTATGTGTGTGGCGTGGTGGGATATGCGTGAAGCTGGAATCGGTGAAGTGAAGCTGGGTGAAGTCTGGCTCTGTCCTGATTAAATCAACGGTTAACGCGTAGTGTATGGCATAGTATATATATTGTAATCACTCTCTTACATTCAACTTTGGATAATTTGAACAGTATACCCCACCACAATTCAGACGCTGTGAGTGCGTGTTTGTCAAAATTATGTGAGATACTGAGGAGTCGATCAGTGGTCTACAGAAGTTGTAGGTGAATCAAGAAAAAATTGAGACTTAACAAGCGTTAGTGGAAGAGCATATTAAATTCGGATCCATCTTGAACACTTCGAATGAGTATTTGCTGTGTCAGTGGAAATGATACAAACAGTTTCACAATCTCGACTATGAAATAAGGTGAAGTTATTATATGAAAATAATTAGCCAGATGCCTGTACTAGCAGTATCGTGATCCACCATATTAATGTTAGCCGAATGGATAGATTGGTAGAGGAGGCAGGATTCTGTGTCACAGATGAATAATACAAGTAGGCGAATCATCCATCGATCAGCATATGCTGCCAAATGAACAGCACACAAATAATACGTCACGAGCTGATATTATTATTATTACTGTCAATTACAGGAGACACTGTGATTCATCCTTGAAAGTGATACACCATTCTAACACCCCTTCTACCACTGATTCTCGTCTCTGAAATATACATCCTACAACACACTACTCACTATTATTAAGTAGAGTGAGTCATTTCACTGTGAATAACAGGACTTCATCACACCGGCCATCTCTGCATCCATAGATAACACACATACACACACAGAGTGACAATGTGAATATGTCAAACAAAACACCTGTGTCCTCTCTGAAAGGACTCATTCAGTATGACAGTGTGTGACACATCAGTTGAATTGCACTGATGTCGGTTGGATAAACAACCTGTTGATATCATACCATGAATTGACTCGAATCAGTAAGCGTTTGTTAATGTGGTGAGTATCAACGTGAATGGATGAAATGAGAAGTAGTAGATGAGTATTGATTCTGCGTGACACATCGGCTGCAGGGGAGGCATGTGTAGTGCATACTGATTGATAGACTCTGTCCACAGAGGATTGATGCTCCTTTAGTTGTGTTTCTGCATACTATAGCACCGATGAGTGTTCACATGATGCATGCCCATTGTTGCATTGATGAATCTTAAATGACTCACTCCGACTATTCGACAAGCATACGACGCTGGAATGATGGTGTCTGTGGAGAGGTTTTGCATTGTGGAATGTGAATCAGTTTGTAATTTGCTGTTATCATTGGAATAGGACAGTTGCAGGTGTTAATGTGACTGGGTGTGGGACACGAATTTCGCTTGAAATATTTGCAGATGAGAAACTCTGTTGATTGTGTATCAATAAGCAAGCGAGGATTGAGAATGTGATCGTGACAATTTGTTAGGATGATTTGTTGTGTTTGAGGTGACTGTGAATGATGAAAAGAATGTTTGTGGGTCGATATATCATAGCACGATGTTACACAATGCTATGACTCGCCCACCTCTGATCTAGGGTACAGTCGGCTGGTTTAGACAACTCTCTAGACCATTTCTACGCACCCACCGGAAAATGACTCCACCAGTTTTATTCTTGCACACGCACACACTTCTCTCGCCCAGTGAACAGTAAACAGACATCGCGTGCCACTGACCAACATGACCACCTAGTGATCACCTGTCTTCCTCCACTCACACACACACACACACACGAAAGCACACATTCAAGATGGCTAAATCAGGCACATGTCATCAGTGGCTGGTCATCTCTCTCGCTTATCACTCACCCTCTATCACAGCTGATTAGAGCAGTGCCTATGTGTGTCGCATGTGTTCATCACTATTCATTTCAGCATACATGTTCATATTCACATTGGGCTGTGTCCAGTGACAACCACACGTAAGCCAACTCACTCACTCACTCTCTCAACTCACCCACTCATCTGCTAATCAACAGTTGACCGAGACATTTTCATCTAATCGCTCAATCAGTTTGTGAAGAAGTCATATTCAATGATCGACTACTCTGTCGATTATCCACATACTCCAGCAATGTGGAAACAATGGATATTATCACACAGATTTGTCGATAACATGGACACACCTGAGAATCAACTGAATGCAAATACTGCTGGCTGGCTTTAGATGGATGTCTTCGTGATTATCTTCGAAGTCGGGAATTCACGTGAAATGCTGCTTGACAGGCGGCGATCTGCTGTGTTCTCTCAACGACCACAAGCGTGTATAACCGATATTTGTATTGGCGAAATGTCTTGCAGTTATATTCTGCACAACATTTTCAACAGTTGTGATAGCCATTCCACTGTTTAATATAACAACTGACGTCTCATATCCTATCGATTTCTATGAAAATGTTCCTTCTAACCGACTACATTAGGAAACTTAGACAATCTGAAATCATCCATCCTCTACTTTCACAATTTTTTAACTCTTGTATCTAACCGATTCTACTTTAGTGCTCGCCGTTAATCTTTCCTTGGCTACTTAAAAGGGACTATAGCATCCTGAGAAGCATGTTGAAGTTAGTTTTTAGGACCAGTGGTGTAAGGCTCAGTCAGGTCGTCACCACATTAGTTGAAAGAGAATGTTGGGCAAGCTCAGCTGATGCTAATATACCGGTGGATGCCATATTCATCGACCTTAGCAAGGCGTTTGACAGGGTTTCTCATTCAGGTCTTCTAGTAAAGTTAGGTAGTCTGGGAATCAATAAAGTGGTTGCCGACTGGATTCAAGGCTTTCTAAGGGACAGAAGACAAAGAGTACGAGTTAACGGGGTTTTATCAACATGGGAATCGGTTAAGAGTGGCGTTCCTCAGGGTACAATTCTAGGCCCACTTCTTTTCCTGATTTATGTTAATGAGATTCCATCGGTAGTTAAGTCATCCTGCTTACTGTTTGCTGATGACATCAAGATATGGAGGGCTTTACACGATGACAGTGATCAACTTGCTTTGCAGGAAGATTTAAACTTGTTAAGTGATTGGTGTAAGCACTGGGCGTTGGAGATTAACTTAAGCAAGAGTGTAGTTATGCATGCATCTCATAGTCACGTGCACAATCACTCAATGAATGGCATTACTCTCCCAGTGGTCACTGAGTACAAGGACTTGGGAGTGGTTGTGCAGCATGACTTGAAAACAGCAATAAAATGTAGAGCTGCAGCCACTAAGGGTTTTCGAATATTATGGGCCATACGCAAGGTTTTTGCGAACTTTGACGCTGATATATTTCGTATATTATATCCGACTTATATCAGAGCTCATTTGGAATATGGGATCCAGGCAGCGAGCCCGTGTTGCAAATACGAAATAGACCTATTAGAAAGGGTGCAAAGAGTAGGAACTAAGCTAATAAAGGGTTTCTCAACCGTCTCATATGAGGAGAGGTTAAGTCGACTGGGTTTATTTCCACTGTCATACAGAAGACTTAGGGGTGACCTAATAGTAGCATACCGTATCCTAAGAAATGATTTTGGAACTAATTTATCTAATTTATTTCTTCCTTCTAGCACCAAACAATTGCGAGGACATCACCTCAAGGTTCAAAAACCACGGTCGAATCGTCAGCGTCTGGAGATCCGTTTTTCGCATCGAATTGTGAACCGTTGGAACTCCCTACCGGAACATGTCGTATCAGCGCCATCTGTCGATTCATTCAAGGCGAGATTGGACCTCCTGTGTACAACAAATCGAAAGGATTAACACAGGCATTTAGCCTACTATCCTAAATAAATTGTAATCTGTAAACTGAAATGCATCTGAATACATGCGAAAAATTGTCTAAAACCATACTCTCCAACCCCCAACAACCTCTCTATTCCCAACTCTCACATTGTATCTCATCAAGTAGAACCAGAAATCAGTATACAATAATCTATGCTCGTACAACCAAGTACAGGAACTCAACGATACCATACTTGGCCCGTGTTCTAAGTGACAGAGACAATGGTAAGCGCGAAACCTATGACTTGCTTTGTTGTTAATAACATAATTTTAGGCTCTTTTATTTCTCTCTTATTTTGTATTCTATAGTGAACTCCTTCTGAAATATACTTAGCTACCTAAATTATTAACACTGGCTTCCTTTTTTGTACTTTACTGTATTCCTTCTTTTGTGTATCCACTGGTTCCGACTATATTAGCACTATGAGTAGTACAAAATTGTCCTGTCATTAACCATCATGTAATCATTAGTTTTTGTGGTTGTTTTTCTATTTTTTATTTTTTTTCGGCAATATTAACTGACAATCATTGGTTGTGAACGCCATTACCATCATCTCAAAATTTTGTATCATGCAGGATTACTCACACTACCACTACAAACACCGCATTAGACCTGACAAGAAAACAAACAACCCTGAAATGTTATTTGATGATTGTTTAGAGTTGTTTCAACCAAATTAACTGACCACATTGGCGATAAACATTCTTAAATATCATTTCATAACTTCTTGTATTACTATAGCTTTACTGTCACCATGCATAATCATATCATTGTTTACACTACCCAATACTGAGATATTATTATATGATGTTTATTTTCCTTTCTACTTCTTGATATATTTTGCATTTACAAAAAAATATTTTGTGTTTCTCCTGTTTGTATTTTTTTGCTGTTGGTGCCTTTATATTTATTTTTTTGAAATACTCCTTTTAAATGTTTGATAAAATTAGATGCAAATATTGTAGATATGTGCTGAAAATTCCACACTGTACCACTAGTACTGTTTCTGGAATAAAGCAAATTATCATTATTATTATTAATTTCATATCTGTGTTTTTCCGGCTCTTGGTTTATATTATAATTCCCTTTATTTCTTCTGTGCTTACGGCTTTCTAATCGACTCTCAACGCAGGTATGCTGTGTTATTGGTTCTCTTGTTGCCCAATACTTAGTTCTAGAAATACAGGCGTACTTCCCTTTTTCGCCTCTTCCAACTGTATTTACCAGTTTAACTGCCCGTGCGGAGAAAGTTACTTAGAGCCTTTGATCAAGAAGTTCAACGTGTAATTTCTTAAAAACCTCCCAATATTGGCTTTGCATAGGTCCGAATTAAGCTATACGCTGCTCAGTACCAGCTCATCTCCTCGATACTGAACACCAAGTAGGATCTAACAAAGCTCTGAAAGTGATTTATAGTAAACCACCTAAAATCTCGCATGGTCTACGAGTACAACTTTTACATACAGTGGAGGCAACCGGAATACATCTGAACAAGCCAAATCTAGGCGCGCGTTCCAAATAAATTTGTGCAGTCCCTTTCTTTGCTATGTCCAACTACATAATATGTATTAAACTTTTTAAAAACAATTTTCTCGATTCCCCTTGTACCGATCTTTTGACATTGTTTATGTTTACAATTTTTACAATTCTAGCTAATTTTACCAAATTGTTTGTATTTTACGTAACTCTTCTGAGTCATCCTATTCTTTTTAGTCATCATTGCTGTTTTGCAAATTTCTTGATTATGTAATAACTTGTTCCCTACGCCTTAGAATCAACTTATATCGAATTCCGTAATTAATCAGTTTTCACCCGTCTTTTAAAACTTAGATATCTTGTTACTAACTGACAACTATTAGTTATTTGGTTCGATGACTTTCAACCTCTTAATTTCACCCCCGCCTATACCTAAAACTGATTGACTAAAATAACCATTTGATTAGCAAAATAAATTTTGATGCAAAAAACTACATATTAGTGTAGAGCCAGCCAGCCGATAATGAGAAGGAACTAACTGAAAAGGAATATATTTCTTCTCTCAATCTGTTGTTTCTCCTAATGCGTAAATAGGAATTGTATTTCTCAACAAGTTTTTCTTACAGTAAATCAGTCTTTCTTGCTTCTTTTGTTATTTGAGTCGTTCACTAAATATGCTGTGACCTCATAACACTTTATTTACATATTTGTGTAAGAAGAGGTAATTTCCCTAAAGCTGGAACATCACGTTTTTAAACGCTAATCATGACTGTTATAGACTTTAACAAGGCGCGCAGTCGCGTTTGCTTTTTTAAATAATGAACTAATTGCCCATCAGTTGAGTCATCTAACAAAACTGATACCGTTAGTTTTCGCCCGTCCTATAATCCCCGTGAAAATCGTAGGACGGAACAAACCATCGGATGAGTAACTCAATACCTAATAGGAATTAGGGCATCATGCTATTTCTTCGTTTTGAGGAAAGTCAGTGTTTTCCGAAACACTGATCCTTCTCAAGCAAAGCATCAAAGTGACGATAGAGAAAGCAAGGCAAGCTTTCATTCCTTTCAAGTCTTTGTGGAGGTCAACAGCACTCAGCATGAAAAACAAGATGCGGATTTTCAACTTCAGTGTAAAGTCAGCGCTACTATACGGATCAAAGACTTGGTGAGTCACGAAGGGCACTTCGAACAAACTACAGACCTTCATCAACAGCTGTCTTCGCTCAAGATCAGATGGCCAGAAAAGATCAGCAATAAGGATCTCTAGAAGCGAACCAACCAACCAGGAACCGATTGTGCAACAAATATGCAGGAAGAAATGTAGGTGGATTGGCCAAACTCTGAGAACAACATCCAACGACGTTACACACCATGCCATCGTTCCAGTAGAACCCGAATGAGAACCGGCGAGTTGGTCGTCAGTGCGAGAGTGACACAAAGGAGTTGATATGAAGAGGAAGTGAAAGCATGTGGGCAGACGTGGAGTCAGGTGAAAACGTTGGCAGAGAACCGAACGCAATGGAGACGTGTGGCTGAAGCCGTTTGTTCCTCTAGGAACTAAAGGAAACAATATATAATAATAAGCAAAAAACCACAAAAAACTATTAAGGTAGATTTCGACACTATTTAGAAATAATCCAAGTCTTGATGTGAACTGATTAAAGTATACAAAGGATGGAATTGTCATCAGCACTCATGAAACCACAAAAAAGACAGGCCAAATTGGTCATTAGATGAATTGGAGAAGATTTTAGTCAGTGGAAAACAACTTGAATTTTAGTCATTCATAGATGCCCTTGAACAAAGTGTGTTCATACTTTTAATACATTTCTTTTTTGTGTTAATTTTTTTCATTCCTTGGCGTTTCCATTGAAACACATTGGGTTTCAAGCCTGATGTTTGAGGTGTCAATGGGGAAGTTGTTATCTTTTATGAAGTGGGGTTGTCAACCTCACGCCTAACCTCCTCCCTTTAACCGGACTTACCACTAGACAACTGAGGTTTCGGAGTGAGTTGGTGGCCGGGTAATTGAACCCGCGTGCGGACCCTGTGACTGGTTGACGCACTTGATGTGAAATATCTCTTCTAAACTTCGCCTTGTTCTTTTCTACTTACATTTCTCAACTATTTTTCGAAGTTTCTCTTTGGAGTATTGTTATGTAATTACAAAAGAAATATAGTTTCTGCATCACAGTCGTTTGCCTTTTTCTTATTTATCGTAATGATTGTCGCTTTTTAAAGTGTTATGTTTGGGGTGTGCACAAATACAGAGGGCTTACATAGTGTGCTCAACGCACACCACTGTGATCGTAACTATTTTCGCCCTAACATTTATTCACTTTACATTTGTGATGAGGCAGGACTTCCAGAAATATTTGTTCCAGGCAGTATAGCTGGTTACGTCACTGAATTGTGCGTGTCCATTTTATTGTGTTAAGATGGTGGTTATCATTCACCACATGGCATAGCTCAGGATTCACCCTCAGTGTGGCATGTATCCTCTTGATTTCAATAGCTCACTTTCTTCTTTCTTTCTTTCCGTCCTCTGTTTTACAACACTCGACAATCTTTGATTATTCTTTGTTTTTATCCCTTACGTTCCGAGTAGAGCAGAGGGAGGGATTAAACTTTTGAAGTTTCAGGAGGGTTGTCGTTGTGTGTTTTTTGGTGTGTGGTAGATAACCTCATGCCCAACCTTCCCTCTTTTACGGGCTATCGGCCAGATAGTAAACTAAGTGGGGTTTATGAGTGACTAGGCCATGAATCGGACTAGAAACTCCCAGGATTTCAATCTTTTTATATCTTCCTTTCTATCTGATGTGCATATCTGAGTGATTCCATTCTGATCACTGTTCAGTGACCCTGGATCATACATTTGTAATATTTGTACATCTCTTTGCTGAATTTCGTTGGCATATCTAACGAATAAACTTGGAGTTGAAAAAGCATAGAGATTATCAGTTGAACGAAGCAAATGTAACTAAGCGAATTGTAGACTGAAAAATTAAGAAGTGCAGAAGTGGTCAGATGCCATTTTGTGATCTAACGTTCACGAGATTTTCTCAAAAGACTGACTGCTGGACAAAGAATATTCTTTTTGATAACTTAATAATTAGGTTCTATTGTTATATATACATGACAGTAGTTGAATTAGTGTTATTAGCAACATTAATGTTGTTTAAATAACATCGAATCAATATTAACAATACAGAGAATATCAGAAAAATTAAGAGAAATAATAATATGAATTAATAGTCTCCACTGAAGGCCAGGGTAGTAGTAGTCACTGGACTTGCTTCTTTTGCACACAGGGCACCGATTGTTCCAGGTGAATCGCAATAACCTTTACTGTTTGGAGTATGCGGTACGTGGATGCCTTAGCTATTTATTTGGTACCTGATAGATGATGGAGAAGGACTATTCAATTTCGGCTTTGTGACCAGTTTGAACCGGGTATTGTAATATGGGGCTATTCATGCTTCTAACTACATCTTTATTTAGCCACACCGGTAGATGTTTCCGAGATAACACGAAGAAGCAAGTTCCTAGAGCGACGGTCAATATAACTCGCTGCACAAGAGCAATTGTTTGAATTGGTAAAAACAATTAGTAGTGGCTTATCTAGGTACTTCATCTTTCAATCGAAGGAATCACCATCGGTCGTATAGAAGATAAAACTTGTAGTTTACCAGAATTAAAAGTCCTTTGAACTGATTTGCTCAACTTCTTCGTAATTATTTCACTAGGTATATCTCCCTTGAATTACAGTCGCATGTATAAAGGCTTCTTTGTTTACGGATAGGGATCAGCCTTTATCAACTTTCTTAGTCATATGTTTCCTGATGAATTTGTCTGGATGGTTAATCGACTGATTAGTCAAAGAATACATTTAATAAGAAGTAATCTAGACAAAATATCCTCTTGGAATAAATCCACTGAGTTACTCGCAGGATGTCACTTTGACCAAAGACCGATCTCCTGTAAACTAACATTGCATTTCGCCTTACACAAATCAACATGTGCGTTTTGAGCGATTTCAGACTACCGATGATTAGTGATTACATGAATACTCAGTAATAAAATACCTAAATATTATGCTATAATTTAATTGATAGAATTGATGATAGCTAATATATGAGCTGGTAAGTGTACAGAGTTATGAATTATGGGTATTGAGGTGTCTACTGATGTCTGTTAACTTGAATTCGTGATGTAATCGGTATATCGTAATCCTACTATACAAGGTAAGTTTGTTGCATAGATATATAAGCTAAATGGATTATCATTGTAATGTAAGCTGTTTACATTAAGGTGACGGTCAGCACATCTCAAGCTCTACAAATTCCTATCATTCTCTCTTACCAGACGCGTAGTGGTCAGCAGATCAGTAAACTTGTCCGCTATGTTCATTTCACGAACTGATAAAACAAGTACATTTTTCTCGTTTAGACATTATTATTATCATGATTATTTGCTATTACTACTCACTCTGATGTCACTGTTACTATAAAAATTGATTATTATCGCTATTTTTAAAAGTTGGTTTGTAAGGAATCGATTTGTTTTTACGAGTATGATCACGGATTATCACTAATATTATTTGTTGATTTGGGCATTACCTACAAGACAGGTATCTATGTTTATCAAAAAACGACCTACTTCTGATCCTTTTTTCCCCTTACTAATGACCGCATACATACATAGATATCTCTGTTTATACATTGGAAATCTTTGTGCATAGACTTTGCAAAGAGAAATAAACTTTATTTAATTATCATAAACTTCTATTTCATTTTTTTGATGTTGAACTATTTTTACATGCGTTAAACTTTATTAGATTTAAATACCTTTTCACGTCGGTCGGTCGCTTTTCAACATAGAACTTTGCACATATGTGCGGCAGTTCAAGTCGCCACACTCCATGTAGCACACAAAGCAAGAGAAGAAAGTAGAAGAAATGCATAATATAGACAGTAAACAGAGGTGTGAGACAAAGGAATAGTAATAACGAAGAACAAAACAGTTTCATTGGAAATCATAAGTCACAAGGAGTGGACGCATCTGCACCAGCCATTGAGAACAATTTTGAGCCATGTCACCAATTGTTTCCAACCATTGGTTTTTACTGTCCCGAGGACCCCAACCAGGAAGTCTACACCTTCCTACGTGGCTTAGACTAACTTTTGTAGATTTCATTGACTGGTGCCATGTTTTCGTTTGACCGCCGCTAGCTCTTTTCCAGCCTGGCCCTATATCAGCTAACATTGCCCGTCGAGGAAGGCGATGACTAGGCATGCATACGTAACACATGTCCTAACCATCTCAGTCGATGTAATTTCACAGTCTCGTCGACTGATTTCCCCGCCTTACCTAGCACTCGACGCCTAACCTCAATATTGCTCACCTTATTATACCACTTCAGGCGGGAGATAGAACGCAGACACCTATGATCGAAGACAGCTAATCTTTTCATGTCTTCTGCTCTCAATGGCCAGGTCTCACAGCCATAAAGGAGGACGGAGCGGACTGTTGAGCAGTACACACGCTCTTTGGTCGATAGTCGGATATCAAGTACTCACATGTCACTGTGTCATTATTATTGTCATCACAAAAATTGTTATGACTATTATATTATTTGTATCACTAACAACGACAGATTCCGGTTATTTCTCCGAACCTCTAAGGCGTGGCGGGGGGGGGGAGCAGTGGGCAACAATAAGATTGTACAGTTTTTGTTAGATGTTAAGAATGGAAACAGTGTACATAACCAGTGTTCCAAACGATTCATTGTAAAATATACATAACTGTGGAGTAGAATCTAAAGGATAGCTACTGCTGCTCGTTGCTTCGTCTTCTTACTGGTCCATACTGTCTACTTGCTTCACCACTAACTATGTTGTTTCCTTTGAATTTTGCAGGAACCTCTAATCCTCGTCCAAAGACTATTCTGCAACCGGTGCACAGCTTCTACTAGTAGACATGATCCCAGCAACGAACGTTTCTGTGGACCACATTACTAATTTGTAACAGCGGTCTTTACCTGTATGACCAAGTAACCATTAATTTCTATAACTCGTTAACTGTATTTTCTTTATAAAATACTGTTACAATATTATTTCATAAACGTGGATTTTTATTCTGATATTTTGTACCGTTACCGAGCACTCTAATAAGTCTCTTACAAATTAATTGGGGAGCCCGCTTGAATATTTATAGCTGTATAGACTGCATATTGATACTGTTATCATTTTTATTGTTGACTGCATATTTTATATATCTGCGTACTTGTATATCCACTTATTAATCACGTCTTCACCTACCCGTTCACTTGCTGCATCTGAAACTAATAAGGAGACGGAAGATTCAGGAATAAACGCGATAATCGATCTGCATCTGATTCCGTTTGCTTTTACTGAGCCTAGGATTTGTTCCGCTATCACTGAACCCCTCGCAGTATTAAGTCACAGATAGCAAGGTATCGATGCGTCTTAGCTGCACTGCCTACAGAGGTACTCAAAGATATTACTGACCTAATCGACAGTGCTCCTGCAGACCATCGACACGATCGACTTAAAGCAGTCTTGGTCCAAAGAAGCAGTGTCTCCGACAGGAAAAGGATTCAGTAATTACTTGCTGCATGTGAGTCAGGTTCAAGCTGAATTCGAAAACATGATGCAACTGGGCATCATCCAATAGTCCTTGTTCCTCACCCTTACATATGGTACCTAAGGTCGAGTATGACTGACGGCCATGTGGGGATTACCGACACTTCAATGATGCTACAGTCCCAGATCGTTATCCCACTTGCATGACTTCTCTCTGATATTGCATGGTAAAACTGTTTTCTCCAAAATGGATTTGGTCACAACTTATCTACAGATACCAGTCTCTCTAGAGGACATTGAGAAGACAGCCTTTTGGTTTATTTGAATTTCTACGAATGTTGTTCGGTCTGAAAAACGCTGCACAGTCCTTTCAGAGTTTCATAGACCAAGTCACACAACGCCTTGATTTTGTTTTCGTTTACATCGATGATGTATTGATTACCAACACGTCGGTACAGGGACACATGGATCAGCTCAGCATTCTGTTTCAGCGTTTCGAGCAATACGGTGTTGCTATAAATTCTAAAGAGTACAATTTCGGTGCCTTTTTTATACAATTTCCGGGACATTACATAACTACAGGCGGTACTCGACCTACGGAGGAAACGATAGAGACTATCAGAAACTTCCCCGAACTAGACTAATGGAAGAAATGATGAAAAACTATGCCTTCATATAAAATATTGTGAAAGAATTGTCGCTGTAAATAAGACTATCACAATTGAAAGTCTACATCTTCATCAGCATTCAGTGTTTGATTGCTGGTTGGCTGACTCTCATTGTTTCAGTGGATTGTTTAAGCTGAAAACAATGAATGGGTCAAGCACTCTCCCCCCCCACCGCCGCTACTCATTTCGCACTCTGTCATACTGAGTTTTGTTGTCCGTGAATAAGTAAGCATGCAGGGTCGATCGCATTAGTACATCCTATGAAGAAATTAAACAAAAAGTGGGGACAGTATGCATATATCCCTGACGGATAGATACCATCGGTTGGCATCACTTGACTCTGTTTTTTTTATCCTTCACGTTCCCCAGTGGAACATATGGCTTCAAGCTAGTGGCTTGAAGTTTCTATAGCAGTGTTTATTTTACAGGATGGGGTTGCTAGCCTCATGCCCCCCAACCTTTCCTCTTCACTAGCATTATTTCTGGCTTAGCAAGGTAAAGGAGTGCGTGTGGCCGGGGATCGAACCCCGGACCATGTGCATGGTCGGTGAGCGTCCTAACCGCTATGCCACCGACGCACTTGACTCTGTCTATTCATGAAAAATGATATCTACTAGTGATTCACATAACATCAACAACAGAATAAAGCACAATACAAATTTATACGAATATAAATGAAAGCTTATGATGACTTACAACGACAGTCATAGTCATTCAAATAACACAACATAATTCAATTATATATATGTGCACGTAATTTCAATCTAGCATAATATAAATGGAAATTGAAACAAGATAAACTTCATGTATGTATGTATATATCATCCCCATTATAAGACATGATAAAAGAGATTAAGGATATGAAAAGTAAAGAAGGTAGGTGGTAAATAGATGATGATAGAATTTCTTCATACAAAAATTAACATCGACATTGCATTCCATTCCATTCATCAATGATAGATGTGTACTAATTTAATGTTTTTGTGAATACATATACATTTATATTTTGTCTTTATGCATTATTCTTTATATGAATTAATTAATTAGTATGACTTTTGTTTTTTTTTATCATAATAATTCAGAGCTTCAAAAACAACTTCAACAAGAATTAAAATAATTATCATCCATTCTAAACGGGTTGAATGAATCGAGCGTAGATGATTGGTTACAAGGGATGTCAATTCATTACACATATCCAAACGAGAATTTAATACCTATTCGGTTGATAAAAATAGACAGACAAAAAAAGTACGTAAATCAGTGGCGTAAAATAAAATTATTAATTCAGGTTGACTTCTTACATGATTTCAACATGACCTGACATCGGTTAGAGAACCATTGGAAAACCAGCAGGGAGTACTGGAAAGCCAGCTGTTTCGTCGGCCTAATTTAGCACTCTCAACGGTACGCACCCATCGCCAAGGTTCGAACCCAGGGACATCTGTTCACAAGGCAAGCTCGTAGGCCACTAACCAACTGGGACCCAATGCAATGACCCATGAGTCCCAACTTCTGCCAGTTCACGATAGAGCACGACCACCAGCTATTGTTATCAGTGATTTTTGTCCTCAAACCTGACTCACTGTACGAGCTCGCCTTGTAGCCAGAACGTCCGGGGTTCGGAACCCGGTAATCCAGTACTCCCTGCTGGTTTTCCAATGGTTCTCTAACCGATGTCATTTCATGATGAAATCCCGAAAATTAAATGATTGAATACACCAAATTTCACTCAAAAAGAAACAAGGAAAAGTATGAAAAAACAGTCATGATACAGATGTGCATTAGTAAGGTATGTGTGTGTGTGTGTACTCTAGTAACTCTACCGAGACATAACAAACCGAGAGCATTAAATATTCACCATATCAAGGTAGTGTGGATGGCCATTGATAATGGGGCATTAGTTGCCATTAACACTATAGCACAAATTGACAGAAGTTGGAAATTACGGGCCATTGAATTCCTGTTCAACAAGATCATCGAGGTTCCCTCCCTGGTGAAGCAATGGGTGAGCACTGATGAAGAGTCCGAATCCAGTACTGGACAGCTTTTCAGTGCCTCTTGGTTTTCAATGATTTTCTAACTGATGTTAATCCTCGAAATAACATAAGCTGAAGAGGCATTCAACAACTATTTCGTTTTACTTTGGAACTCTCCTGAAGTCGGCACTCGTGAATCGGATGCTTATATACTTCAATTTCTGCCGATTGAAAATTGACAGCAGTTTGAATTCCCAAGTCAGTGGATCATACCCCCGCTTCATGTGGTTCAGTGATCAATGGACGAGCCTCGTAACCTGAACCTCCTGTGTTCGAACTCTGGTAAGGTCATGAGTACATACTATCGAAGAGTTTTGATCTAAGACTGTCCAGTACTCTCTGGCTTTTAATGGTTCCCTCACTGGTGTTAGTTCGTGGGCAAACTCGAATTCATTTAAACCTATACAAACGGATACTTGAAAATAAGTGTTTTAGCCATTACGATAATTGTACGATGTTTAGGAAGTGAAATATTTCCGAGACGACTGTCCTTCGGATTTCGACAATAGAAGAAGAAACAACAGAGAGAGATATTTCATGCTATATTGGACTTTTCAGATGTTTTGATATGAAGACTTCATTAACTAGGTAGCATTAATCACTAGTATCGTGAGAAGATTGGTGATTCAGTCTGAAGATAGTTGTTTGGTGTGGGCTAGTGCTAGAATTAGGGACTCGTCAACTGCATGTAGTTGTTCCCAAATAAGAAGTGGTGTTCCATTGGGACTGCATTCCAGTACCAATAGTTTCGAACTCCAAACATTATCCATGAGAGCCACATCTAATGCAAAGGGTACCGCTAGCCACCATTAAACACATAACTTCGAGTTATTAGTCTAAGTAATATCGAGGCATCCATTCAAGAAGCTTATGTACTAAAATGAGACTGATCAACCTCAGTCATATATAACAACGGGAATAACAAACATGAATAGTAGATAGGTCAAGTCTATAATTTCGGTAGTAAGTATTGTAGAACTCGACCTCCAAACATGTATGAATGTGAAAAAAGAAACTTACATCAAAAGCAGGAAATCTTATCAAAACAATTCTAACATTTAACCTCAAACTAATTAATTGGATTAATTCATAAAAGAGACATAATGTAACTGATACTCTCACTAAAGAATGCGAAGATACGCATAGAAACTGACACTTACCCTTATTCTAGATGAGATAGTTAATACACTTTTCAGCTTTTCAAATAACTTCTCAACTTCTGGTCTTTCCCAGTAGAAATCTGGTGTTTCTATTAAACTTGTACTCACGTTCAACAAATGTCTACAAATTAATACAATGGGAAGAAAAAAAGCGTTTCCTTATCAGATATTTTTTCTCATCAATTACTACGGATGAGTGATTTAAACAAATAAATACACGCATGCAAATATGAGATGTACAAAAACGTTCACTCTTCTGTACCAATAATCTGAAGTTAGAAAAATATATTAATTGTGAAAAGTCATAATATCTAGCTGTTCAAAATGTGATACGACAGTTAATACACTTTTAGTCGGGCTAACGAACTTCCTACCTAGTCGATTCGCGAGCCTATTGTTCTAACCAATATTAGCAACAACAACACGATGCGGCATCACCGAAAACGTGACGCAAGAAGACAAGAAGGGAAGACTGACCGTCTACATGAAGAGTTCTTACTGTCTTGTGTCAACAGTGAAAACGATTGACAGCCTTTGTGTGTATATATGCTTTAAATGGCCTTCAGGGACACTAATAACATCGACAAATTAAAACAGTGGACAACCAATAAGATTTCAAGGTCATAATTGGGACGTGAGAAAATCAGGTTGGAGAACCATTGGAAAATCTCGTCCTCGTTTGGGACTCTTCGTCAGTACGCGCCCTTCGTCAGGTTTCGAACCCAGGACCTCCCGGTTACTATGCAAGCTCACAGGCGATTGGCACCATTCAGGTACGTAATTACCTGGGGGTTCTAGTGAGGAGTCGTGACTAGTAGGGTACAGCTGGTACGGCGTGCGCACAAATGCTAACTGATGGCATTGGCTGGTTCCAGTCGCGCTAAAATCACGAATCGGTAGAAGTTACAATTCATGGACTGGCCATTGAGTCGCGTCCCAGTGGCTGAATCGCCAACGAGCTCACCTGGTAACCGGAAGGTCCTGGGTTCGAACCCTGGCGGTGGGTGTGTACGGCCGATGAGCCCCAAACCACGACGAGATAAATGTCTAGTACTCTCTTGTTCTCAATTAAATGGCATTAACCATTTTGTTGACAAAAGCCTAACACAGGAGAAGTTTATAACAAAAACATTTTTAAACAAAATTCTTCACTTGCTTTATGGTATATAATTCACCGGTTTTCCTGAGAACTGCAGACTGACGAAATCCAGCACCATGACCTGTTTTCATTTTCTAAAATGAATAAAAGATGGATAAACATACAAATAAGTAGTAAATTTATATACATTACACGCCTGCATCACTTAGAGATCCACGGAAGAGCAGGAGGCAGAGAACCGCTGTTTCGTCCTTATCTACCGCTTTTCAATCAATAGCATGTCCTCATAACCCTGAACCACAGACAGAATCCAGGATCTTCAGGTTACGAGATGAGAACGTTTAATAATTAACCAGTGAGTTGGAATGCAATGACGTTTCAATTCTACCTCCTGTCAATTTGAAACGTACGACCACTGCCATCCTGTGTCATCTCGGAGTGTCCCTTCAAACGAGATTTGGTGCGTCGGTGGCACAGTGGTTAGGACTCTCGCCGACCATGCACATGGTCCGGGGTTCGATCCCCTGCCGGCGCACACCCGATATCTATGGTCGGCCTGTAAATTTGGGCTACCGATATCCATGCTGAAAATTCCATACTTGTACTGAAAATGCGGTGTGGAGTCAGGCTGTAATCAAAATAAAAAAAATAATAAAATAATAATTATAACTTCTCATCAGAACTATAGGCAATTTCATCCCGTAGTTAGTTACAAACTGGCAACGAATTAATTTTCAGGTGTTGATTTGTGAAGCTGTTTGTTTTAATCCCAGTGACTTAATGATAACATGCTTGTCCCTGAATATAATGAACACCATGAATTATGAGATATCTGGCTTCCATTAGTTCTCTATCTGATGTCGGTTTGCAACTAAATCTATTCTTCTTGAAAAATTACATCCTGATTTTATTGAAAAACCACACACACACACACACACAGAGGTGCACATAAAAAGATAAACCTTCATCTTTTTACCTTATTCAGTGTTACTTGTACTGTTGAAGTGATAGATTGTGGAGATTTGCGTACCAGTGTAGGTTAGATCACGGATTGACGTTAGCCAGAGAACCTTTGAAAACCAGGAGATACTAGACGGCTGCTGCGCAATGGTTCAGGACTCTTCGGCAGTACGTACCTACAACCCCACCGAGGACCAAACGCAGAACCTTGAGGTTATAAGGCGAGTCCGTTGATCATTCAGCCCCTGGGAAGAAATCTAATGGGCCCCGAATTTTAACTTCAGTCTATTTGGAATTTATATTTCCATCGCTTGTCAGTGCCGTAGGCAAGTATTTGCCCTTATACCCAACTCAGTGGACGGCAACATTAACCGGTAGATAGTCAGTCACTAGACTAATTCTTTGCGATCTTAATTAAAACCAATCAAAATCCCTGCAAAACAAGACATGGAAGTATCACTGCATAGTTGAAGTAATTTTAGTGAACAATTTAATGGTTGTTTGTTTTCCGTCAACAAATAGAAGATACCAGCCGACAACTTTTCCTTTTCAGTTACAGATCAGGTTTTCCGTAGCTGGTGGGAACAGTTACCGATTTCGATCAATCCCACTTCTTCTTTTATATAGTGCTTTGTGTATTATTTTATCTCCTCAGTTCGTATTCAATTACTACCAACATTAATTCGACAAAGTATATATCAAGTCAACAGTTGCAAAGAGAACCACTAAGAACACACTAATAACAGACACTGATTTCAACCTATAAAGCTAAACATTCGTTTGTTTTCTTTCCAACCTGTCAACTGCAAAAGTATAGGATCAATATTTTCTTCCCATGTAGAGTTCTTCAACCCGATGTTCTTAAAAGTATCATATGTTCTTCAGTAATAACCTTGTTAGGTTGATGAATTTTTTATGTTTAGTTTAATTGATGTAGCACTCACCAACTACGCATGTAGTAGGGGGTTCGACCTCCAGTCGATGTATTCCTAATCCCAGCCTAGCTAGCTGGTGGTAAGCTCAGAAAAGGGGAAAGGTTAGAGGTGAAACTAGCAACGACACTCTATTGAAAAGAAACATCACTGCTACTGAAACTCTACTTACAACGCGAAGGAATGAAAAGAAAAAGAAAGACCAATCTTCAATTAAAACCTTCAAACGCCTTTAAGTGGAACTTGAGTGGCAAGCAACTAGCGCTGGTTCGATAGTAACATAGAAAAGATTGTGTGAAGGAGAAATGAAAGTATGTAGGTAGTTGTGAAGCCAGCTGATTGCAACGCCAGAGAACCGTGTGAGATGAGAGGTGTTGCCGATGAAGTCCTATTTTCCAGTCTGGGTGCAAGGGAATAGCATTGAAAAATGTCAAATAAATCCTAAACCAGAATATGACATAATCATCATTAAGTTTACACACTGAATGTTTAATCAATTTGTTGTATATACAAATCTCGTTTCAACAACTATGTATTGAATAATTAGACAGTATTTTTAACCTTTCAACATAAAGAGCGTGTTTATGTATATATATGACTATAGTTTAGTGTATAAGCCTTTGAGTGAATTTTCATTCACACTATAGATACTCGAATATGATATTTTCACTATAAAGTATAAAATCTTTATACCAGTTCACTTATTTGATAATCTTTAAAAGTTTTGTAATTAATCCACTTCAAATCTACCCTCTTGGTGCGTCATTTTCATTATATTTATTCTTATCATATATGTATTGATTGAGCAATTTCTAGTGGCACCTAATACTGTTTTCCGTTATAAGTAAATTGCCAAAAGCATCCAGGCACCGCATACTCCAAACAGCAGAGGCTACTGCAATTCGCCTAGGTCAACCGGTGCTCTGTGTACAGAAGAAACAGCTCCAATCCCGTATTACTGTCCTGCACTGCTGTGGAGTTTGCAAATTCATAAATACCTTATTAAATCGGCCTTTATTGGCATGACCCTCCAATCTGGACATATAAATTCCCCTACCCTTTGTCATTACACTTGCATTAACAAGCCTTTTGTTTTCTTATTTAAACGTAGTGGTTGACTTACACACTGACACACATACAACGCGCATAAAATTCAACCCCCAAAAAACACCCTTTTTCTCTACCCTTGTCCTTGACATGATGACTCATCCCTCTGAAGTTTATAATCAATATGAATAGAAATTAATATGAACATGAGTCATGAGAATTTATGACTTTACATTCATTGTCATTCATAATCCCTTCACTTTGTAATATTAGTGTTCAGTTTAGTACTACAATTATACATATTACCACATACTCATATATTTTGGACTATAATCTATTAACAATCTGTTTGCGAATAACGTTTGGAATTTCTATCTAAATGATTCAATGTTCCTCTTTTAAAAAGAGCAATATTGTCAGGATCAATCATTCTTTCATTATTGTGGATATATAACTGCAGAACCTGATGATGAAGTTATCTAAAAGAATATTCTTTATTCAGTAATCAATCTTTTGAGATTTGAAGAATCTACTTAACAGTTAAGTTATAAGTTTTATACACACAACTGAGTGTTAGATGACTGGTGGTGGTGGTGGGGAGCCAACAGTAGAATCGATCACGCGTGTTTAGAGCTCATCACGTTTGACAGGAGTAAGGCAGGGCTATCTATTATCATCGGTGGTATTTCTAACTGTGCTGGACTGAATAATGCATCAGACTGTACGTTGGAATAAGAAGACAGGAATACGCTGAACCGATAAGAAGACTCGAGAAGATCTGGATTTCGCAAATGATATATGTCAAATGTCACTCGAAGACTTAGAGGCAGGTGAAAACCAACAAACTGGCTAAAGAAGCCATCCGCGAAGACAGAACTCCAGGTAAACATAGAGAAGACGTAGATGATGAAGATACCAACGAACACCAGCACCAATCACAATCAACGGGAGAGATTTAACAGAGGTTACCTCCTTCACTTATCTGACAAGGAAGCACGGTTTCAACCACAAGCAATGGGGACGGATGAAGATGTCGAAGTCAGCCAGAATCGGAAAGGCAAGATACTCCTTTATCAACCTGAAACCAGTTTGGAAATCTTCTACACTCAGTATAAGGAACAAGATTCGGATTTTCAACATCAGTGTCAATTCAGTCAGTCCTTCTATATGGGTCAGAAACTTGCACTGAGTGTCACGAAAAGGATTTCCAAGAGCCAGTCGCCGACTTTTATCAACAACTACCTTCGTTCCATACTGAAGATCAAATGGTCAGAAAGAATTTGTAACAAGAAACTCTGGCTGGCAACAAACCAACCAAGAACCGATCACACAACAAATATGTACGACAAAATGGAGATGGACCGGGCACACACTGTGGAGACCGTCGAATGACATCTCGCGCCAGGCTATCACTCGAGTGGAATCCATATGGGAAGGGACGAGTGGGTCATCAGTGCGGGGGTGACATGGAGGAGATCCTGTGAGGAAGAGATGAAAGTGTTTGGGCAATCGCAGACCCAGCTGAAGAGGACGGCAGAAGATAGGACAAAGTGAAGATTTGTTGAAGCCCTATGTTCCACTCGGAAACCAAGGGAACAATAATATAATAGTAATACGTCAGATATTGAGACGCATTGGTGGTTTCAATGCAGGAAATTCGGGTACGATTCCCGTCAGACACACTACTAAACCACGTCAAGTTTTCTGGCTGACAGTGAGGCTGAAGAAGGGTAAGCATAAGGGTAGCAAACCCCAACGCGTAGAAAATAACCTCACTGCTACTGAAATTTCCAAAGTTTGAAGCCTTATCTTCCACTCGGGAACTCAAGGAATGAAAAACATTTGAAATAATTAATGTAAATATTGCGGAAAAAAACACCGATACATTTACAAAAGAATACACTATGAGAATATTTCATTAATCAGCATATATAAACGTGTTATATTACCACTCACCTCAATCCATGGCTCAATTTCAATCACTGCAGTATCGAATGCATTCTCCAAAAGGGAAAGTTTAACTATACAACAGTATAAGATTGCAATATTGAAAAAAACGTAAATATTCGATTTGGACAACATAAAGTGTCTTGTATCAATGCACTAAACATACATTATATATATATATATATATATATATATATATATATAACTGAGTATTCACTTATCAGTAAGTCGGTGGTTCAGAGTTAGAGCGATCGTCAACCACCCAAGTGGTCCGAGGTTCGATCCTCTGCCGACACACTCTTAAACCCCACTAAGCCGGTAGTAAGGCCAGTAGGGAGGGAAGGTTGAGTGTGGGGCCAGCAACCCCACACCGTGAATCATTGCTACCACAACTTCAAAGCTCTGGTTTGAAGCCCTATGTTCCATTAGGAATAGAAAAAAATCACTTATCAAGATATGTCAAATTTTAATATGAACTAATAAAGTTTAAAGAGCCATTTATTCATTCATTTAGACACAAAAAAACTTGGTACAATATGCCACCAAGAAGATGCGCCACACAATAATAATAAAACAACATAGATTAAAAGTAAAAATATAGGTAGAAAGCGGATAAAGAACTTCATCAGGAAGGAAAACAGTCATATTTAACAAGTTCAAACAACACTCTTTAACTATCATCAGGAAGAAAAGAAAGAAGGAAATTGCAACACGTTCGCCATTGATTGCGATTCTTGGCCATATCCGATAACGTTTCGAGCCACTGATTCGAGCTATCTCTTGGACACCAACCAGGAAGTCATGACGCACTAACCGATGCTAATCAACATAAATATCCTTCATCTCACGACTCCACGTCATGGGCTGACCGATCACCTCTTTGCTTTTCCCATCCTGTCCCAAGGCTAGCGAACAGAGACCTGTACGGAAGCCTATGGGATGACATTTATAGCATATGTATAAGCCACCGAAGCCAGTGTTTCCAGATGACGACACTCAATGAATGGTGATCTCCACTGTGTCTAAACACATGTCGCCGGACCTCAGAATTACTCACACGATGATGCCATCGGGCGCAAGCAATCCTGTGGAGACAGCGATGATCAAATACGAAGAGTCGCCGCACATCCTCAGCTCGAAGAGGCCAAGTTTCACAGGCATTGAGCAAGACAGCCCGCGCCGAAACACTGTATACCTGAACTTTGACAGCCAGGCTAACGTCGCAACGGCGCCAGAGGTGGCTCAAGTTAGCGTATGCCACCCAAGCTTTCATGATAAGGTTAGAAATCGCATCCGTTACCCCTCCGCCAACATTCACACAACTACCCAGAAACACAAACTTGTCAACAACTTCAAGCGGTTCACCTACAAGAGTGAGTGCAGGTACAGGCTCCTACCAATCTTGTAACAGTACTTTGCACTTAGACGGCGTAAAGCACATACCTTACTTACAGACATTGATCGCCAAATGATTAAGTGCAATTTGGGCGGCCTGCATGCTGTCGTACAGTAAGACAATATCGTCTGCATACTCGAGGTCGAAGTCTCTCTCCAGGGAGCAGATCTACACCACCTTCACACACATCCTTCAGAGCTGACTCCAGAATGTCATCAATGAAAAAGTTAAAGAGAAATGGAGAGATCTAACCCCTCTGATGGTTGGGAAGTTTAAAGAGACAGGAGTCAAAGAATTCTAGACTTAAGTTTCCATGGCACCAACCATCAAAGTGTATTGTGTTATTTAACAAGAATTCATACTACCACCTCTAGGACTTGAACCTGAGTGATAGATATTTCAGGCTTTGAGGTTCAAGTAGTGTTTTTATGCAGTAAGGTTATTAGCCTCATATCCAAAGTTCCCAGGGATTACTACCTGTTAGGCAAGTTATGAGAGTGCAAAAAAGGGGGATTGAAACAGGACATCCCCTGTGAGGCTAGCGACCATTCTACCATTGAGCTACTAACGCATATTATATCAAGATTTTCCATGGAGAATTATAAAAAAACGGTTTATTATATTTTCAATACTTTCTGTTTTAATTTTTGATTTAAGAACGATATTTGACTGAGTTGACTACAGTCAAGTGAGATGAATTTTAGGTGTCCTTCGTGTTCTCAATATTAAGTATTCAGATCATCTGTTTGATAAGATCAAATTTAGAAGCATACATGAGTAAACACACAGTATGCATAGATTTGATGTACAATGGTGGTTAAGAATTAGTGTAGTAAAATCAGCGGTGTCGATTGGGTAAATGGATATACATTTCACTCAAGATGCTAAGAAAATATTCTCCAAATCACATTCTTATCGCTTGTTATCCAAAATGTCAAATATCCAATCAATGAAATCGTTCAGCAGTGTTACTTTACAAAGGTGAATTTATACAATCTTAGCTGACTTCTTCCTCGCAAAACTTGAAAACGGGACATTGAAAGACATCATTGAGGATATATATATATATATTAGCTTTATGTGAAAGATACATTTATGTTAGTTGATGGGAATGCAAACATAGACGAATTCTTGATGAAATTTAACAACATCCACCTTTCGCTTCCTTTTACTTATGAAGAGGAGCAGGATAATAAACTACAATTTCTACACGTCTTGCTAAGTAGGCGAAAAGACGGGTCATTTGAGAGAAGCGTGTATAGAAAAAGCACATTCACAGGACAATACACATAGTGCCCATTAAATACAAAAGATGTTGTCAAGTGTCTTACGAGCAGAGCAAGAAAGACATATACGGATGATCACTCGACAGAAATGGGCTCTTTGATTAGTTTCGAAAGGAAACATGAAAATACTGGATGGAAAACCTGGGACAATGATGATATGGAATACACCTCTACTTACTAAGTTACAATCTAATGGTGACTTGTGAAGTGAGATTGTATCCCAGAGACTTTCCAGGAGTATACGAAGAACTTCTTATACAGCAAACCTATATTTGTCATTCCCTAGCAGACGAAGGATAAGCTAGATAGTTTTGTCACACCTATATGCATTTATCAATTGAACTGCACCTGCGGTGATAGTTATGTTGGGTTTACCACTAGACAGCTCAGCCAACGTGTTACTGAACATCACCCATCGTAATTTGGTAAAGGATAAACAAAAACCATCTATAGCTACATTTTGTCACATTTAGTTGATAGTGGTCATGTAGTGGAGAAAACGAAAGCATGCAAGATGATTCATCGCATCCTACCGAATCTATCCAGTAGACTTCGTATTCGTCTACTGCACATAGCTGAGGCGATAGGCATTCGAACGACTAGGCCTAAATTATGTATTCAAAAGAAGTTCATACAGCCATTATCCATCCCTTGTCGACCTCTTAACACCTAACCAACTGATGATTTCACCATCATCCCTTACTCACTTATATTTTCAACCTCTCTCTTATCATCCATTAATCTGATCGCATTTTAATTAAAAACAGTTCATTTACTTCCCTTACAATCTAGCATTATTTAATCTATTCATTTGTTTGTTCAATCATGCTGTTTTTCCTTATTCTTGTTATCACAGATTGCCTCACTTTTTCATCCTTGTTATTGATAAAATTATTACTATCATCGTGACTAATTGCATAATTTATAAGCACAATCATATAATCCTATTGACAAAACACCGTGATTGGTGGTTTATATTTGCATTTTTATTTCTAAAGTTATGTATATTAGAGTGAATTAAGCCTGATGAAATCTAATTGAAAGCACAATATTGTTCGCTTAAATATGTTGTTCACAGAGATTTTTATTTTTCCATCAGAATAAGTAAAACACTTAAAAGAGTGAAATAAAAACAAGCCAGTCAGCGTATCTATCTATCTACAATGGATACTCATCTTTCTTTTCACTGATTGGTATGTTTGCACTGAATTATTTAACCACAGATCATCTAAACGGCAATATATCTTGATAGTGTAAGTGGGATATAACACTGACAAGTGTAAATATATTCTATCTGTAATTATGATGAAATTACTTATACTACTGATTAATGAACAATGATAAAATTCTGTGAATAGAATAAAACTTCATCAAAAGCATATTCTGTGTGTCAGTGGTAAAATACACTGACCAGCCACTAAAATAGTCCGGAGTTCTATCCCCGTCCGACGCACTCCTTTACCTCCCTTAGCCGGTAGTAAGCCAGACACACAGGGAAGGTTGGATATTAGGCTAGCGCAAGCCTGCCCCTTAAAAACAAAAAGAACACCACTGCTAATGAAACTTCAGAAGCTCCGACTTGAAGCTGTATGTTCCAATGGGAACGGTAAGGAATAGAAAGAGCATATTCTAGGCACTAAACATTGTCAGCTCAAACATACAAACTAACAACTCGAATATACACTTCATCAATAAGTGTGAACAAGATGTTATTTAATGTCTGCGAAAATTTTGTACACTGCGAAATAAGTTTAATGATTTCATCATGAGCTGACATCAGTTAAAGAACCATTGGAAAACCTGAGAGTACTAGACAGTTGTTTCGTCCTAGTTTGGGACCCTCCAGTAGTACGCACCCACCGCCAATGTTCGAACCCAGGACCTTCTTGTTATAAGGCGAGCTCGTAGACCATTAAACCACTGGGAACCGATCTACTGGCCCATGAATTCTAATTTCTGCCAATTCACGACCACTTAGTAATATCTTTGATGAGTAGCTGCAATCGCCTTCGACCTGCAGTATTCTACTGGTCACAGCTTCCCATTAGAACCCCAGGTAACAGCCTGAATAGGGCATGGTAGCAAAAAACCTCTACAAACCGATACTTGGACATTGTGAAATAAATCAAATTAATTATATTTATATTTCAATAGGTGTTCACACATGGTGTGCATTTGTTTGATGATGGCTACCAGTGGAATCTAGATGTACATTTCGTCCCATTTGGAACTCTCCAACCATATGAGTAAGGTCATCAGATGAATGATAGAGTTCTCCCTGAGACTTGAATTTAGCACCCATCAGTTCAATTGCCAAAGCACTGTCCATCATGTCACTGCGTTACACAAACCACTGTTCAAACAGTGGACATTAGTTATTACTACTTTAAGTTATTTTGTATTCCCCACTGATTGTTTTATATTGCACTAAAAATGCACCAGGTCTGTGCACTCATCGGCAAGTCATATAAATGGGGAAAAAATTAATATCCTGGATCCCACTATTAGCGAGCATCAACCAACCAAATAATATATATAATGTTAACCTTTACACATCGTCAAAACGTCCGTACTAGGAACCGACACTTCTCAAAAGAGATGAAGCATCTCACTCCAATATTTATTAACGGACGAAAAGTACAGAGTGATTGTCACAAATAAGTGCGAACATATACGAAAACAGTTTTTGCAGAATAATATGGTGCTATCATTTTTTATTTCGTTGACTTCTCATCAGCTGCCTACAGACTTAATAAATTCTTAAGTTTAACATACTTGCGAATTTTACATGATTTCAGTTGACAGAAATTTCCGAACTTGGTGAACAGTGCTCAGAAAATCACACACACAGTTTTAACACAGGGAGTTCAAGTATAAACAAGGTAAATGTATGCATAGAATGGTAAAGGAGTTACGTAATAAAGACGGGATATGCGTAAGATGATGAGTGACTAATCAATTAGTTAACAACATACTGAGTCCAACTCAAATCATAGAAACAAGAGACAAGCAAAATTACACTATGTGAAGGGGATGAGGTTAAAGCAAAAGATTAAGCAATCAAATGAAATAGAGAATAAAGACATCCAGTTGCAAGGGAAAGGAAAAGTCGTTTCTGTGATTTGAGTTGGACTCAGTATACTGTCACCCAATTTATTAGTTACTCATCATTTTACTTACCTCCCGTCTTTATTACGTAACGCCTTTAACATTCTATGCATACATCTACTTTGTTTAAACTTGAACCCTCTGTGTAAAAACTATGTAAGCGTAATTTTCTGAGCACCGTTCACCAAGTTCGGAAATTTCTATCACCTGACATCATGTAAAATTCGCAAGTATGTTAAAACTTTTCTGTACATAAACTTAATAAGAATTTATTGAGTCTGTAAGCAGCTGATGAGAAGTCAACGAAATAAACAATGATGGTGCCATATTATTCTGCAAAAACTGTTGCTGTTGTTCTTGCTTTATTTAAATTCATAAAAGGGAATAAATGTATTAAGGAACATAGGAAACCAGCAGGACAGTTTACATACAGTAGCACACTAAGTATATTATCCGCATAAGATCTAAGTGAAATCAGTTCGATCTGAATAATGATATATGTAAAACAGTGTAATCATTACAAAATAGTAGACAGGAATTACAAATATATGTATATATATAAAGAAAAGATTATATAACAAATAAGCATACATACATACCTGATAGAGCTAAAGCATCAGAAAATGCAAATTTCTGCAATAGTGTATTATCAATTACAGGCGTCAACTCCAAATTTGATAAATTGTCTTGTGTAGCAAAATCCTGATGAGTAAATTTAAGATTATTTAAAGTGATGAATTTTTTTTAATTTCTCACTTTTTGTGTATCCACTGATTGAGGCAACTGTGGACACTCTGTTAAATGTTCCAATGATGCAGTCTGTAAGTAAATATCTTCTCCAACAATACGCGTTTCATCACTGTGAAATGAATTTAGAGAAACAGATTACAAGTGTATAAATCAACTAATCATCACCATTAGTGATGATAAAGATTACTTACTGACTTAATTGAAAATAATTTTGTTGTAGGCAATCGGTAGGAAGCCAGTCAGCAAGGTTTATTTGCAACTTTGAAGAAAGTCATATCCCTTCTGAGATTCGAACCTACATCACCAGCCAGTGCTGCAGTCAGAGACGCCATTGACCTCCGGTAGGACTGTATTGGATATTTCCAGCTGGACACTAGTCAGTAACTGGTGTAGTGTGTCTAGTCCTATCTTTGGTGCGAACTGAATTCTATCAGTCAACTTTGTAATGTGACCACCATCCCACTAAGTGGCTCGCTATCACGGTGCACTGTGAATTGTTGGTAGTGGCATGTTGGCCACACTGCAAACTTGACTAATAGAATTCAGTTTGCACCAAAAATAGGACTAGACACATTACAAGAGTTACCGACTAATGTCCAATCAAAAATTATTTTATACATTTGGTCCCCTTGATAAATTTCGATAGAGAAAGAGAGACCATATTTTCAGTATAAAATGATATCATTCTATTTCACAGGTTCTCATCAGCTGCAAACTACCTGAAATTACAATGGTTATAAATAATAACATTTCATCCTTCATTGTTTGAAAGGTAATACAGAAAGCATTATAAGATAAACGCATCCGGAATATAAGGATTAAAATTTTGTAGTTTAAGTTACCATCAATTTATATACTATCAAACTATGAGTGAGTGAGTTCAACTCACTAAGCAAGTTTTCAAATTGATGAACTTTGACCTTATTGAGTTGCCATGTTGACACTGTTTATTAGATTTTTCTGTTTTCTGTCTTCTCTCACCCCTCCTTTTTTCTTTCTTTTTGCCATAGATTGATAGTATATAAATTGATGGTAACTTAAGCTACAAAAATTTTAATCCTTATATTCCGGATGCGTTTATCTTATAATGCTTTCTGTATAACCTTTCAAACAATGAAGTATGAAATGTTATTATTTATAACCATTGTAATTTCAGGTGGTTTGCAGCTGATGAGAACCTGTGAAATAGAATGATATCATTTTATACTGCAAATATGGTCTTTCTTTCTCTATCGAAAAATTATTTTATTTTGAAAATTTAATAATTGATTAAGAAGTTCAGTTGAAGTATCACAATATAAAGAAAAGCATAGTTCCATAAGACACTTATATGTGTTTAACAGTGCCTAACGATCAAATCCAGACAGTACTTGTCACTTGAATGTACATGTACTCTAGTGAATAGAAATGTTCTATCTATCTAACTGTCGGTCATAAATTGCTTCAAACGCCAAGCACGTGAAGTACCTTGATCAGTTTCTATTGAATGGGTGCCAGTTCAATATATTATAATGTCATATCTTTATCTCAATGCCAAAGTGTAATCCTAACAGATCGATACAAGAGCATATTTCAGCATGGTTTTACAAAGGTCGGTCGGTCGGTCGGTCGGTTTTCGACATAGAACTTTGCACATATGTGCGGCAGTTCAAGTCGCCACAATCTATGTAGCACGCAAAGCAAGAGAAGGAAGTAGAAGAAATGCATAATGGAAACAGTAAACAGAGGTGTGAGACAAAGGAATAGTAATAACGGAGAACAAAACAGTTTAATTGGAAATCATAAGTCACAAGGAGTGGATGCATCTGCGCCACTGAGAACGATTTTGAGCCATGTCACCAATTGTTTCCAACCATTGGTTTTTACCGTCCCGGGGACCCCAACCAGGAAGTCTACATCTTCCTACGTGGCTTAGATTAACTGTTGTAGATTTCATTGATTGGTGCCATGTTTTCGTTTGACCGCCGCTAGCTCTTTTCCAGCCTGGCCCTATATCAGCTAACATTGCCCGTCGAGGAAGGCGATGACTAGGCATACGTAGCACATGTCCTAACCATCTCAGTCGATGTAATTTCACCGTTTCGTCGATTGATTTCCCCTCCTTACCTAGCACTCGACGCCTAACCTCAATATTGCTCACCTTATTATACCACTTCGCGCGGGAGATAGAACGCAGACACCTATGATCGAAGACAGCTAATCTTTTCATGTCTTCTGCTCTCAATGGCCAGGTCTCACAGCCATAAAGGAGGACGGAGCGGACTGTTGAGCAGTACACACGCCCTTTGGTCGATAGTCGGATATCGCGTCTACGCCAGAGACGGCGAAAACTGGCGAATGCGAACCTAGCCCTCTGTATTCGTGCTGAAATTTCGTCTGAGATCAACCCGTTGGGGCTGATGGTACTTCCCAAGTAATTGAAGCGGTCAACGTGTTCTACCACTTCACTTCCTATTTCTAATCTAGGGGTCGATGAGGTCCAATCCTGCAGCATCATCTTACATTTTACAGGGGCGAATCGCATGCCAAACATACGGAGATTGTTGCTCAGGGTGTTCAGTAGACTCTGCATTTTGTCAGAGTCCTCGCCTAGAAGGACTATATCGTCCGCATATTCTAAGTCAACGAGATTATTCCCTGGTAGCAAGTCAATCCCTGAGTCGCTGAAGTGTGATAGGGTTAAATCCATTAGTACGTCTATGGTGAAATTGAATAGGAATGGGGATAATGGGCATCCTTGACGGACGCCACTAGTCGTCACCACTTCAGATGACAACTCGCCATAAGCCCTCACCTGGCTGCATGAGTACGAGTAGAGTGCCTTAATCAGTGCAATGTATTTTCTTGGCATTCCCTTTACAGCCAAGCATCGCCAGAGAACCTCCCGGTCGACAGAATCGAAAGCCGCCTTTAGGTCAAGAAATATAATGATTGTCGGACGCCGGTAGGAATGCCTATGTTCTAGAATCTGTCGAAGGGTGAAGATGTGATCAATACACCCTCTACCTGGCCTAAAACCTGCCTGGTTTTCTCGTGTTTGTGTCTCCCGAGCACCACTTAGTCTACGCAGTATTATTGAGCCTAGGATTTTAGATACTATATTAGTCAAGCTAATCCCTCTGTGATTATCACAAGACGACTTGTCCCCCTTCTTGTATATCGGGATGATCAGTGACTTACACCAACCCGATGGGACTTCCTCTGATTCCCAGACGCTGCCTAGAACCTCCGTTAACGCAGACAGTAAACTGTCTCCACCATACTTAAATACCTCTGGAGTCAATAAATCAGGTCCCGCTGCTTTGCCTAGCTTCAGATTGGTGACAGCTTTAGTAACCTCAGTTAAGGACGGAGGACCTGTGTCTACATCCCATTCAGGGAGGTGTTGGATGTCCGGCAGGTTAAGTGTGGCTGTGGGCCAATTAAACTGCTCTTCACAGTGTTCTTTCCAGCGCTCCAGACGTCTATCCTGGGAGCTAATTATGGTGCCATTTTTCTTGGAGATTGTTCCGCTTATCATTTGCCTTTTACCACCTGTTTCCCTGATAAGCCTGAATAGTTGTCTGGTGTTGCCTATCGCCGATGCTTTTTCCATCTCTTTCGCCTTTGTCAACCACCACTGTTCACGGTCCTTGCGGAGACTTTTCGTAAGTTTCTTTTTGTGCAGCTTTCGCTCCTCATTGAATTCGGAGCTCGCCGGTATAAGTCTTCTAGCATCTATCAGTTCGGATGAGGTAGTCGAAATCCAATGGTTTTTACTCACCTTTGGATTTACCTTATTCACAGCTTTTACAGCTGTATCTATGGCTGACTGAATATTTTTCCAGGCTTCTTCAGGGTGAGCGCAGCTGTCAAACTCAGATATGTGTTTAGCTAGTTCTTCCTCAAATAGGGACTTAGTTCCCTGGTCGAGCTGGGGACGTGATGGGTTTACCGCCAGCTGTTTCCTACGTCCGTTCAGTCGTAAGCACATACGAGCGCGGACCAGTGCGTGATCGGTATCTACACACGTGTTCCAGAAGGAGCGACAGTCTCCTACCGACCCACGCCAACGATAGCTAATTGCTATGTGGTCTATTTGTGTCCAGCGTTGACTTGATGATGGGGGTCGCCAGGTCAAACAGTGTCTCTCCTTGTGTTTGAAGTTAGTGCTTACAAGATACAAATGACTATCTGAACAGAACTGTAGGAGACGGTCACCGTTGTCGGTTCGCTGGCACGGAATTCCGTATGTGCCACCGACATTCTTCTCAGATTGACACAATTTCCCTACTTGAGCATTAAAGTCACCAGCTATAACGACTATATCTGAGCGTCTAGCCTTTCGCAGCAAACTAGACAGCTTTTGGTAGAACTCATCCTTCGTTTCATCCGAACTGCAGTCAGTGGGGGCGTAGGCGGAGATTACGAAAAGGCATCGGCGAGTAGTGCAGTCCTTTCTCCTTTTCACTGATCCGTTCAGACGGACAGCACACATTCGGCTATCTACCGGGATCCAGTCAAGTAATGTCTTTTCTGCTCTAGTACTTAAAGCTATCCCAACACCAGCTAATCCTCGTGAGCTAGCCGTCGCATCTCCTGACACCCTCAAGGTGAATTTTGCAGATTCATCCTGTTGGCCAGGTGGGGTTAGGTGAATAACCACACTTGGGTCTTGTATGCGTGTTTCTGAAACACAACATACATCAATGGCTCGGGATGCCAGAGTCTTGGCTAGTGATGCTTGTTGTCCTATTTGGCAAAGTGTCCTAACATTAAATGCTCCTATATAAAATTGGTGGCGTGGTTTTAGGAGACCATCGATGGTGGCTTTTTGGCTTCCATCGTTGTCAGTGCACACAGATTGAAGAGGAAGTGAAGAGCCATCAAGTAGAGGAGTTGCATTGGTAGAAGGAAGGCAAGATAATAGAGATGAAGATGAAGACAAAGATGAGCGAGGATTAGAGGGGTTTCGCGTGCACTTCGGATTGTGAGGGCGGTTGTTACTTCCCGGCTGCCCACACCGTGGAAGTTGGTTGCGTGACCGCAGAGCCCAGGGGACAGCTGCTTGAGGCCGGTCACACACGGCCTGTTTTTGTTTGTTCTTTTTTATTTGGTGTGTCTCAGTAGCGTATTTATCACTTCTGCCCTGTGACACGGCAGCAGAAAGCGCGGTCGTTGTTAATCCGGGCCCCGACCGATCCGGCATGATATTTTGTGATGTATTTGAAATCATAGGATTGGATTGGGTAACTGCTTTTAGTCTAACTGCTATCCAAGCAACCTTTCTGGCATGGTAGGACCTGCAGGAACATAAGTTCCAGCCAGTATAGCTTGTTGGGTCATTGCAGTGTCCAAGCCCGACCACCACGTCAAGGTAGCAGCTTTCGGTCGGGGGTTTTACAAAGGAGAAAGAAAGGGTATGAGAACCTCTATACGAGTACACTTGGTTAACTCCTATCACTCTACCGATCCCGACCATGACTTTATAATCAACGATGGAATTCAAGCTAATTTGCTGCGCCTTCTTCATTATAATCTTCTAAAGACAATGGGAGGCCATGGCTATTCATGAATTCAAGCCAAACCTTTGTGTACAAAAGAAGTATGAACAGTTCTTGTTTCTACCTTGGCTGCAGAGGGATAAACATTTATTTATTTTCAATTTTGTTTTTCATTTCATCTTTGTACCTTTCTCTAATTACTAAGACTATTATTGTTATTATTATCATTTCCACTTTCAACTACTTCCGGTATTATTCCACATATTCCAATTGTCATTCTAGATCAAAAACTTTTTGCAATGTTGATTTGTATCTTGGCAAATCTCACACAATGTTATGTAACGTCTTTTATTTGCCTACTAACCCTATAGTTTTACACCACCTTCCAACATTTATACATTCTATGAACTAATCTCAAATATATGACATTATTTGTTTTATCAATTAGTATTTAACTATGATTATGATTACAAATATTTGAGTTTGAATTTCACACTACTACTGTAACAACAGAAGACAAGGGTCAGGCAACAGATTGTTTATTAAGGAAATCAAAGCATATTTGTATATTTTCATGTACATTATTATAGTTTAGTTAAGCAAACAAACACAGTCTTCTGACTGGTTGTTTCTCACTTAAATTTAATCTTTCATCTCTTTGTGATTGTTTCTTGAATGTCAGATCATCTATATGTTAACTGTATCCGCCTACGCAAAGTCTGCTGTGGTCGGTTTTGAATCAGTCTTTGTTCATATTTTCTCACGACAAATCTTGAGAACGTAAACATTGACGTAAATTACTGTCTACCAATTTGGCTAGTAGACAGCTCTCACAACACTACGACTATTGTTATTATTGATTTATACATTCACACTTTTGTTCAAATCTCCTCATGGGATATAATTTCTTAAGAACCAATGAGAGACGCCAAATTTGTAAATGTACAACCAACTGTTACAGAGCTAAGTAATTTAATTTTCGCCTTAATGTTGGTGATCGATCGGTTCGGGAATTTTAAACAAAGAGTGGTGGCATTTCAAGTTATTTCTTAATTCTGATCAATTCACTCTCATTCTGTGTTTTTGTTTCATTTAACTGAATGCTGCTACCTTGAGGTAATGGACAAGATTTCATATTGCAATGATCTAACCAGTTACACTGGCTAGAATGAATGTTCTCGCATATCCTACTATATCAATCAGAAAGGCCGCATGAAGATTTAAGCCCTTCTAATCAAGTACTGCAGTCAGAGATGCTACCCCACTGCTAATGAGTGGTAATATGCACGAAACCGAGATAAAAGGTTTTCTTTTGAATACCACAGAACATGGTAACATCAAGTGGTATATGTACATAAGTCCACTTGGTAGAACGATCCCATAGTAGTTAGTAACATACTCTCCTAGACAAGACTTATCCAGTTAGTAGTATGAATAAAAACAAACAAAAGGGGAAAATAGTTTCCAAACAGTTTACATAATTATTTCTTACTTAGTTAAACAATATTGTAAATCTTCACGTTCAATGAATTTATCATCTAAAAATCCTTGACTGAATTCTCGAAATTGTCTCAAAAATGGCAGATGCTAAGACACAAGGCAAATTCATTAAACAGTGGTGATAAACAAATCAATAAAATATGACTTCTACATTACAGCATAATATTAGAACAACAGAAGACAAGAGACTTCGAAACGGACGGTTTATTTGGAATTTCCTACGTCTACATTAGAAAGGTACGTACAGCTTATTTGGAAATCATCATTTGCACTCATCTTCAGTACTGTGTTACTTCCGCCTTTCATATTGCGTTTCCTTGCCTTCTTTTCGTGTCTCCCATATTTCCGCGCAACACTGGTTCATTTGCTCTCGTTCACGTCAAATATATCACTCCACAATTTGCTATTTTCATGCCAATCTGTATATACTACCAGTAAATCTATTCAGTAGAACACTCCACAATCACATTTCAAAAACCTCCTTTAAACATTAGCCATAGTGGGATATGTTCTCGAGCACGAAAAATCAAGTTCCTAGAGCAACGGCCAACATAACTCGCTCCACAAGCGCAGTTGAATTGATAGATGCAATTTGAAGTGGCTAGTCTAGGTACTTCACCTTTCAGTCGATGTAGCACCATCGGTCGTGTAGAGAATAATACGTGTAGTTTACCAGCATTAAAAGTTCTTTGAACTGATTTTCTTAATTTCTTCGCAATTAACTCGCTTGGTATATCGCCCATGTATTGTAGTCGTATATAAAGTGGCTTCTTGTTTACAGATAGTGGGTAGTCCTTTTCAGCTTTCTTTGTCATATGTTTCTTGATAAATTTTTTAGGATAACCAATTTCGATTAAAGTATCACATACCATGCTTAATTCATCTTTAATTACTTCTTCAGATCGGTCGGTCGGTCGGTTTTCGACATAGAACTTTGCACATATGTGCGGCAGTTCAAGTCGCCACAATCCATGTAGCACGCAAAGCAAGAGAAGAAAGTAGAAGAAATGCATAATATAGACAGTGAACAGAGGTGTGAGACAAAGGAATAGTAATAAAGAAGAACAAAACAGTTTCATTGGAAATCATAAGTCACAAGGAGTGGATGCATCTGCGCCAGCCATTGAGAACGATGAGATTGAGGCATGTCACCAATCGTTTCCAATCATTGGTTTTTACCGTCCCGAGGACCCCAACCAGACAGCAGTATACACCTTCCTACGTGGCTTAGACTAACTGTTGTAGATTTCATTGATTGGTGCCATGTTTTCGTTTGACCGCCGCTAGCTCTTTTCCAGCCTGGCCCTATATCAGCTAACATTGCCCGTCGAGGAAGGCGATGACTAGGCATACGTTGTACATGTCCTAACCGTCTCAGTCGATGTAATTTCACAGTCTCGTCTATTGATTTCCCCTCCTTACCTAGCACTCGACGCCTAACCTCAATATTGTTCACCTTATCATATCACTTCACGCGGGAGATAGAACGCAGACACCTATGATCGAAGACAGCTAATCTTTTCATGTCTTCTGCTCTCAATGGCCAGGTCTCACAGCCATAAAGGAGGACGGAGCGGACTGTTGAGCAGTACACACGCCCTTTGGTCGATAGTCGGATATCGCGTCTACGCCAGAGACGGCGAAAACTGGCGAATGCGAACCTAGCCCTCTGTATTCGTGCTGAAATTTCGTCTGAGATCAACCCGTTGGGGCTGATGGTACTTCCCAAGTAATTGAAGCGGTCAACGTGTTCTACCACTTCACTTCCTATTTCTAATCTAAGGGTCGATGAAGTCCAATCCTGCAGCATCATCTTACATTTTACAGGGGCGAATCGCATGCCAAACATACGAAGATTGTTGCTCAGGGTGTTCAGTAGACTCTGCATTTTGTCAGAGTCCTCGCCTAGAAGGACTATATCGTCCGTATATTCTACGTCAACGAGATTATTCCCTGGTAGCAAGTCAATCCCTGAGTCGCTGAAGTGTGTTAGGGTTAAGTCCATTAGTACGTCTATGATGAAGTTGAATAGGAATGGGGATAATGGGCATCCTTGACGGACGCCACTAGTCGTCACCACTTCAGATGACAACTCGCCATAAGCCCTCACCTGGCTGCATGAGTACGAGTAGAGTGCCTTAATCAGTGCAATGTATTTTCTTGGCATTCCCTTTACAGCCAAGCATCGCCAGAGAACCTCCCGATCGACAGAATCGAAAGCCGCCTTTAGGTCAAGAAATATAATGATTGTCGGGCGCCGGTAGGAATGCCTATGTTCTAGAATCTGTCGAAGGGTGAAGATATGATCAATACACCCTCTACCTGGCCTAAAACCTGCCTGGTTTTCTCGTGTTTGTGTCTCCCGAGCACCACTTAGTCTACGCAGTATTATTGAGCCTAGGATTTTAGATACTATATTAGTCAAGCTAATCCCTCTGTGATTATCACAAGAAGACTTGTCTCCCTTCTTGTATATCGGGATGATCAGTGACTTACACCAACCCGAAGGGACTTCCTCTGATTCCCAGACGCTGCCTAGAACCTCAGTTAACGCAGACAGTAAACTGTCTCCACCGTACTTAAATACCTCTGGAGTCAATAAATCAGGTCCCGCTGCTTTGCCTAGCTTCAGATTGGTGACAGCTTTAGTAACCTCAGTTAAGGACGGAGGACCTGTGTCTATCTCCCATTCTTCTTCTTCTTCAGAGCATATAGCTCTAACTCTGTGGCTAAGGGTCTTCACTAAATTCCTTTTGTATTTGATGGGAACGAAGCTATGAAAGTGTGTATATTGTCCTGTCCAAGTACTTTTTCTATGTAAATTTCTTTTTATGCTACCGTCTGGTTTTCTTGTTAGTAGTACATCCAGGAAGGCAATTCTGTCTTGGGATTCCTCTTCGCATGTGAATTTCAGAGCAGAATGTACTTCATTGAATTCAGTAATTATTGTACTCCTATCGGAACCATTATCACAAAGAATAAAGGCGTCGTACATATATCGGCTATAAAATGAGAGCTTACTGATAAGGTTGTTCAGAAGTCAGTTTTCTAGCTTACTTAGAAAGATATAAGGGAGAATGGGACCCAATGGGGAAACCACTGCCAACCCATCCACTTCCCTGACATCCAGTTTATTTTATGTTGAAGCTGTTCAGCTGTAATTTATCAATATTATTGATTTGATGTTCTTTAAACATTAATGTCCTTCATAAGACTAATTCGTTCATTCACTATAATGTATATATAATTGCAGAACCTGATGATGAGTTTATCGAAAAAAGTACTCTTTCTTCCGTGTCTCTTCTTTTCAAAATTTTAACGGGCATTTTTATTTCGTTGAAATCGTTTTCATTAATTGACTTCTTGCCAAGCAAAAGCAGCTTAACTCAGTTAAGTTTGATAATTTGACAATATAAAAAAGATTTCCTTGAAAGCAGCAAATCTGTGAGGATAATTCTTACTCAGTCACCAATTGCATTTCCACTCAGTGGGTAAATGAGTCACAACTATTTGTTATGGAGTGATCGAGTATAAATATGACTAACAAGATACAACGGACAATAACGGAACGACTGGTATTGCTTAGCAGTTAAACTTCTCTGACCCAAAGAGTAATTTAGAAGATCCACATGCTGTCGAAGGATACGTATATTATCCCAACAACAAGGGGAATTAACCGTCACACAAGAGTGTGCATGTAAAGTGTCAATTGTACAGACAATAGTATAAGGAAATAACTAACATATATGAACCAATAAAATAGATAAAGTAAGTTTTTCCTACCACCAACTGGATTCTGATTCGCCTCAATGTAAAGTGACAAAAGTCATACATTTAATTTAATTTTAGATTTTCCCATCGACCGATTGCACCGAAGTGCTCATCTCAAGTCATACATTGTTATTTAATTGATTGACAGACAAGATAGGTTGTGAGTCATCACTGACTCATGATCAATAGACATATAGTGAAAGATATCATATTTGCAGAAAAAGCGGATATCATGTGACTACGCTTCACTATTGTATGAGGCCTGATCATAGTACCTAGCTGACCGAACCTCAGCAAGTGGAGCAGTCCTCGAGCTCGTAACCCGCCAGCTCGTAGTCAAGAGCTTAGACAAGTGAGTCACAGCTTTCCAGATTCCCTTCAAATTCTGTTTCTGAGCCATCAATCGATCAGAATTCAGCTTCTTTATTACATGAGTTTCACAGCATTTAACTAATGCCATTGTTATTACAAAACACCGATTTACCAATCAAGTGGCGATACGTTTGTTGATTAATCAGTGTCAACATGTCAGTGGGGTGATAATTAACGAAGGAAATGAATACACGCAATTTGAAGGGATAAATGGTTACAACACGTGGATTGCATAATACATAATTTTGGAAGAATGAAAAGTAATTAAGGAATAGGCGTGTGCATGGACTGATTACGTAACAGATTATTTAAGAAGATAAAACGATTTGAACGATTATAATTTTAAAAGATTTAGAGGGAGGGGGGCGAAGTAGTCCGGTTTATACATTCATGTAACGATAGTCAAGCTAAGGAGAATGGCTGTACAAACCACTTCTGAACCCACAGGTTTGGCTTCTTCAGGTGGATTCCTATTGCTTCAGCTGTATGTAGAAGACGAACTCGTAAGGCAAAATTAAGGTTAGTAGGAATGCGATAAGTAATTTTAAATGCTGTATTAACGTCAACTTTGTGCTCACTATCTACAAGGTGTGCTAAAATACAGCTACGAATAGATCTTGTTTGTCCCTTGCTTAACCATGCTGGATGATGTTCGGAAATACGATGATGAACCTGCCTAATTGTACACCCGATGTAGCTGGCTCGGCAGCTGCAGTCAAACTGGTAGATACACATAGAGGAGGCAAATTTAGGTAGTTTATCCTTATTTCTCAAAAGTAGAATAGGGGTGGTTGTGAAGAGACAAAGTGCCTCTGCTGCATAATAGGTTCTTTTAACTGCATTCTTCAAGCGCTGTGTTATTATTTCGCTGACGTTGTCACCGAGGAACTGCAGTTTTATGAATAGTGGTTTTTCGGAACTGTTGCTATACTGACTCTCCTAGGTGCTGAATTCATATTTTTCTCAGAGAACTTATCTCGATAACCATTTTCTCTAAGTAATTCTCTAATAATCTTAAGCTCCTCATTGAGGCAGTCGTCTGGACAGATTAACCTAGCTCTATGAACCAGACACTTTACCAGGTTACGTTTATATTTCTAAGGTACAAAACTCAAAAAACGAGTGTACTGACCTGTTGTTTAGGTTTCCTATACACACTCCTTCTTAGTGTGCCATCTTCTTTCCTCGCCATGAAGACATCTAGGAATGAGATACTGTCATTACTTTCTTTCTCTATGGTAAAGTTTACTGCTGAATGGGCATCATTAAACTTGTCAAGGATATTCATTGGATCATTCTCGTTTTTCATAACCAGAAATGTATCATCCATATATCGACAGTAGAAATCCAAGTCATTAATTACTCCTTTCAGTGGTCCATTCTCTAATTTAGCGAGTCTTCAGTTTGCGCATAAACGTTTTCCAACTGGACTTCCACATCCATCTTAATAATTCTGTCATGACATCACGATGGATAACTTTATACCTTCGCTAGCTGAGGCAGTTGAAAGTTTTAAATCAACTCTCGTCGACTGTTGTTATAAATATATATAAAAAATGGTATATGGAAACTAAACAGCTTATTGACCTAGAAACAGAGAAGCCCTAAATAAGCTGCGAAATAATGAGAATTTAATAATTACGAAACTTGATAAAAGCTCCGGAGTAGTAATAATGAATGCACAGATAAGATGAATGAAATACTCAGTGATCACCGAAAATTTCATCTCCCGTTGATCCGACAGAGAAAGTGGAGAATCAACTAATTGAGTCACTAAAAAGACGTAAACAACAAAGTAGCATCATAAAAGGTTTATATGAATCTCTAAAGCCTACTGGTACGGTTACACCAAGATTATATGGACTACCAAAAGTGCACAAAATTGGTTTGCCACTTCGACCAGTGTTTGATATGTCTGATTCCCCATATCATGAAACAGCAAAATGGTTAGTGAAGCTCCTGAAACCTATGGATACTGAATTGGTAAAACATAGCGTAAATGGCAGTTTTGAATTTGTTGAAAAAATGAGAGATCTTAATGTGAATGACAAGTTTATGATATCTTTTGATGTATCCTCCTTGTTCACCGATGTACCGTTAATGGAGACAGTGTATTTTATATGTGAGGAGATCACTACACGAGATATAGACATCAGCATTTTTGGAAGATACAGAAATGCCGATGTCTATGTTTCGCGCAGTAATCTGCCTCAATGAGGAGCTTAAGATTATTAGAGAATTACTTAGAGAAAATGGTTATCGAGATAAGTTCTCTGAGAAAAATATGAATTCAGCACCTAGGAGAGTCAGTATAGCAACAGTTCCGAAAAACCACTATTCATAAAACTGCAGTTCCTCGGTGACAACGTCAGCGAAATAATAACACAGCGCTTGAAGAATGCAGTTAAAAGAACCTATTATGCAGCAGAGGCACTTTGTCTCTTCACAACCACCCCTATTCTACTTTTGAGAAATAAGGATAAACTACCTAAATTTGCCTCCTCTATGTGTATCTACCAGTTTGACTGCAGCTGCCGAGCCAGCTACATCGGGTGTACAATTAGGCAGGTTCATCATCGTATTTCCGAACATCATCCAGCATGGTTAAGCAAGGGACAAACAAGATCTATTCGTAGCTGTATTTTAGCACACCTTGTAGATAGTGAGCACAAAGTTGACGTTAATACAGCATTTAAAATTACTTATCGCATTCCTACTAACCTTAATTTTGCCTTACGAGTTCGTCTTCTACATACAGCTGAAGCAATAGGAATCCACCTGAAGAAGCCAAACCTGTGGGTTCAGAAGTGGTTTGTACAGCCATTCTCCTTAGCTTGACTATCGTTACATGAATGTATAAACCGGACTACTTCGCCCCCCTCCCTCTAAATCTTTTAAAATTATAATCGTTCAAATCGTTTTATCTTCTTAAATAATCTGTTACGTAATCAGTCCATGCACACGCCTATTCCTTAATTACTTTTCATTCTTCCAAAATTATGTATTATGCAATCCACGTGTTGTAACCATTTATCCCTTCAAATTGCGTGTATTCATTTCCTTCGTTAATTATCACCCCACTGACATGTTGACACTGATTAATCAACAAACGTATCGCCACTTGATTGGTAAATCGGTGTTTTGTAATAACAATGGCATTAGTTAAATGCTGTGAAACTCATGTAATAAAGAAGCTGAATTCTGATCGATTGATGGCTCAGAAACAGAATTTGAAGGGAATCTGGAAAGCTGTGACTCACTTGTCTAAGCTCTTGACTACGAGCTGGCGGGTTACGAGCTCGAGGACTGCTCCACTTGCTGAGGTTCGGTCAGCTAGGTACTATGATCAGGCCTCATACAATAGTGAAGCGTAGTCACATGATATCCGCTTTTTCTGCAAATATGATATCTTTCACTATATGTCTATTGATCATGAGTCAGTGATGACTCACAACCTATCTTGTCTGTCAATCAATTAAATAACAATGTATGACTTGAGATGAGCACTTCGGTGCAATCGGTCGATGGGAAAATCTAAAATTAAATTAAATGTATGACTTTTGTCACTTTACATTGAGGCGAATCAGAATCCAGTTGGTGGTAGGAAAAACTTACTTTATCTATTTTATTGGTTCATATATGTTAGTTATTTCCTTATACTATTGTCTGTACAATTGACACTTTACATGCACACTCTTGTGTGACGGTTAATTCCCCTTGTTGTTGGGATAATATACGTATCCTTCGACAGCATGTGGATCTTCTAAATTACTCTTTGGGTCAGAGAAGTTTAACTGCTAAGCAATACCAGTCGTTCCGTTATTGTCCGTTGTATCTTGTTAGTCATATTTATACTCGATCACTCCATAACAAATAGTTGTGACTCATTTACCCACTGAGTGGAAATGCAATTGGTGACTGAGTAAGAATTATCCTCACAGATTTGCTGCTTTCAAGGAAGTCTTTGTTATCTTATCAAATTATCAAACGTAAATGAGTTAAGCTGCTTTTGCTTGGCAAGAAGTCAATTAACAAAAACGATTTCGTTACAAGTATTTTCCAAGCCAATCTTATGTCAGCTAACATTGTCCATCGAGGAATTCGATGGCTAGGGAGGCGTAGCACATGTCCTAGCTATCTCAATGTATGTACCTTCACAACTTCACCGAATGACTTCCCTTACTTACTTACCTAGTACTTTATGCCTAACCTCTATATAGCTCACCAATTAATAACACGTATCACGGGAGATGAGACGTAAACATCTATGGTCAAAGATCGCTGTTTTTTTTGATGTCTTCCACTTTTAGTGGCCATTTCTCACAACCATAAAGGAGGAAATAGTGAACTTCTGTGCAGTTCACATATCCTTTAATTGGTAATCGGCCATTACTCATGTCTACGTCGACGATGACGTAAGTTGGCAGGTGCCACATAAACCTTCCTTATCTAGGTGAGATTTCGTCAGCAATCAGTCCACTAGAGGTGATGCAACTTCTCAAATAATTGAAGCGGTCAACATACTCAGCTACTTCACTCCCTATCTTTAAATTGGAGGTCGCTACAGATCAGTCTTGCAAAACCATCTTACATTTGACAGAGATGGATCAGATAGCATATATATATAAAGCAGTACTGTCAATCACTTCCACTGTCGACTGGAGACAATGAAACCTATCCACGTCAACAGTCAGACTTCTCTTCCTGTCTTCTTGCATCGCATCCTCGGTGGTATCGTATCGTGTTGACGTTGCTAATAATGGTTAGAACAATGGGCTCTCGAATCGACTAGACAGGAAATTCGTTAGCGTAACTACAAGTGTATTAACGGTCATGTCAATGAGGTTTGTTGGTACCTTAAATATGTACCTAAGTGTATATCTGGAAATTAAAGGAAAATAGAATAGCTGCGTAAAATCACCAATGCCTGATAAAAACAAGCATTCCATCTCTATATCTGTTTTATTAGCTCTTATACTCTATTCAATACTCAGAGTTATATTCATATAAATTCAAATGTTATGCAACAACAATTTAAAGTTTTATGCGGTTGAAAATGAGCCTCATTTATTGTGTGAGAAAGGCTAGTGAATGATACTAACTGACTGCTTAAACGTCAGTAGGCGGAGTGGACTACAAACCAGTGACTTAGTAGTGATTACAAACTGATAGCCTTTTTTTATTGTAAGCTCATATGCAGCATTAAAAAATGAACTTGCTCAATCTGTGATGACTACTGTGGATCTCGACTTGCCCCTTATAGTTGAAACCGACGCTTCGGATACTGCTATAGCTGCCACATTAACACAAAATGGTAGACCCGTTGCATTTTTTTCCAGAACACTATCACCAAGTGAACGGCATCACTCAGCGGTGGAGAAAGAAGCTTATGCCATCGTCGAAGCTATTAGAAAATGGCGTCATTATTTACTTGGTACTCATTTCCAACTCATTACAGACCAACGATCAGTTTCTTTCATGTACGATATGAACCACCATGGGAAAATAAAGAATGACAAGATTCAGCGTTGGCGAATAGAACTTTCTTGTTACAGTTTTGATATAATCTACCGTTGTGGCAAAGAAAACAAAGTCGCCGATGCATTATCTCGCGGATATTCTGCTTCTGTCATGGGTGAAACTAATCTGAAAGACCTACATAACTCTCTGTGCCATCCAGGAGTTGTTCGCCTTCTTCACTTTGTGCGTTCTAAGAATCTACCTTTTTCTGTTGATGATGTGAAGAGGACGATATCTAGTTGTGCAGTTTGTGCTGAGCTGAAACCCAGGTTTTGCAAAGTATCCACAGGAAATCTTATTAAAGCGACTTCTCCTTTTGAACGTCTAAATATTGATTTCAAAGGACCTCTTCCTTCAAACTCCCGGAACAAATATCTTCTTACGATAATTGATGAGTACTCTAGATTTCCGTTCGCTTTTCCTTGCCAGGATATGACAGCATCAACTATTATTAATTGCCTGTGCCAGTTGTTTTCCCTGTTTGGTATGCCATCCTACATGCATTCAGACAGAGGATCGTCGTTTATGTCTGCAGAATTAAAACATTTTCTCCACGATAAAGAAATAGTTACCAGTAGAACAACAGCATACAACCCCCAATCAAATGGACAGATTGAACGTCTCAACGGCACTCTCTGGCGATGTATATCACTAGCTGCTAAATCTAGGTCCATACCAATCTGTGAGTGGGAGGTTGTTCTCCCCGACGCTCTTCATTCTATCCGTTCTCTTTTATGTACTGCCACAAATACTACTCCACACGAACGGATGTTCAGGTACAATCGAAAATCAACGTCTGGTGTTTCTCTTCCCAGTTGGTTAACTATTCCTGGACCGGTCTTGATGCGCCGTAATGTACGTTCTAAATATGAATCTCCAGTTGATGAAGTTGAACTGATTGAATGTAATCCCAAGTATGCTCATGTGAGACTTCCAGATGGACATGAGGAAACAGTATCTATTCATCATCTTGCACCAAAAGAACATATATTTCAATCGCCCGTTAGCATGCCGATTCCAGACGCAGTACCAGAATGCCTCCAAAATCAATTTACTGAAGACGAAAATTGATCCAAACCCATCTTCTTTACTAGAGAAACAACGAAGGGTTCGTCCATACAATCTGAGAAGCCGCGAAGTCTAAACAATTTTAAAAAGTCTTGACTCCTTATGCTCTGTATTCTCAAACAAAAGGGGAGAAGAATGTGGTGTGAACATTTTCATAAACGTTTAGCATTTATATTATACACTATTCACATCTTTCATTTTTGTTTAAACCAGATTCTATACTGGAATTATAAAACGAATAAAGCCTTTATTGCGGGCCCTCAATATTCTCACTTGATCGGTGAATGTTTGATTAACTCATAAACACTACACTAAGTTAGTGAGCTACAGCTCCACACAGAGAGTATAGAAACATGAGCTAAAATCCCTGACATAATAGCTTATGGTTTTCAAGAGCATTCGGTCAGTCTTCTTTTTACCTAAAAAGCTTTAGGTAGAAAGGTTTTAATTGTCATCTTCTATGCATTAGATGTGTAGCAAATAAACTCGAATACGAAACTCTACGAATCTGTTGAGTTATATGCATTATCATATTCGTAATTTATTTAGCTACGAGAATAATACAGTATTGAGATGCTATCTAGTAAAGCCGACCTATTTAAAAAGTAAAAGTACCGAGAGAACGCTTTTACTGTCTCAGCGTATAAGTAGGATAAATCAAAACTCCTGCTTATTTTCAGATACAATTAATACACTTTCCCGAAACATATAAAAACACCAGAGACTAAAAGGCATTTCTCACGTTAATAACAACTAACAGTTTAGCCGTTGAAAATGCCTTTCAACTCATACACCTTCTATACAGGAATAAATAATAATAATAATGACAATAATAGGCAAAAATAAAGACTCACATTCTCTTCAGGCATATTCCAAAATACAGCCACACCATTACTATAGAAAATGAAAATAAATAATACAGATTCTGTACACAATGATACATCAGATCAACAAGTATCTAAAGTCTACACAAGTCTACCACAGTAATTAGGACAGGGAACACACGATCCAAATTCACTTTAACACAAATGTCAAATCAGTGCTTCTTATATGTTGCAGAGACTTGACTCTTCAAGGAGAGAGTATTTCCAAACAGACTGTGAAGCTTCATCAACAGTCGCCACAAGAAGGTGTCAAGTGTCTGATTGGGGTCCACGAAACTCTAACAGTAAAAATCGTATAAGACTGTTGATGTTATGGTTCAAACAGTTCTTCATTGCAATCCTCATATTTTTTCCGCGTTATTACTATTTCTTTCTAACATTATTTTTTTTAAATTTTTTTTGATTACAGCTTGATGCCACACCGTATTTTCAGTACAAGTATGGCATTTTCAGCATGGATATCGGTAGCCCAAATTTCACAGGCCGACCATAGAAATCGGGTGTGCGTCGGCAGGGGATCGAACCCCGGACCATGTGCATGGTCGGCGAGAGTCCTAACCACTGTGCTTGAGCCTTCAACTTTCAGTCATTGGATCTACCAGATTTGAGTCCTGCTCCACTTGGAAAACTGAATAGTATTATCAATAAGCCTAACTCATAGCAGCCTGAGACATGAAAGATCCGTTCCCGAAATTCAGTTCAAACAACACACAGAACAATAAGTATAACAAAATAAAAATATTAGATTCATTACAGGATTTCACCATGAACTGATATGGGTTAGACAACCATTCGAAAACCACCTGGGAGTATTGGAAAGCCGTTTCGTCAGCCTAATTTGGGATTCTTTATCAGTAGGCACCCACTGGGGGTCGAACTCAGGTCCCTCTGGTTACAAAGCAAGCTCGTAGACAAATACTCGCCGAAGACACTGGCTGGTGGTCGCGAGATGTTGTGAATTGGCAGAGTTTGGAATCCATGGGCCATTGGATTGGCTCCCAGTGCCTTAATGGTCTATGAGCTCCCCTTGTAACCAGAACGTCATGGGTTCGAACCCCAATGGGGGTGCGTGCTGATGAAGAGTCCCAAACTAGGACGAAACAACTACCCAGTACTCTCAGGTAGTTTTCCAATGGTTCTCTAACCGATGTCAGCTCATGATAAAATCCTGTAACGAATCAATCAAAACCCTACAAACCAATACTTAAATTAATTTAGAAAAAGACTTTTATCTATGCATAGGTGGATGACGTTTAATACAGGCGAAAATAAACCTACTTGAAAATAAATGCATCCCATATATTTACAGTAGTATTACATTCACTATACGAATTATTCAACTGTGAAACTAATAATACTTCAGATGATAATTCTGATGGTAATACTGGAAATTTGTACATGTCAAGTTTTGATAAATAAGAATGTAACATTTTTAAATCAGTAAATTGAGCAAAACCATAACCGGAGATATTGAGGAAACCAGATTGTTTGACACTGACAGCATCCTACATGTGGTAAAATAATATAGAGATATGAATATACGGAAAAGATCTACTAAATAATAATTCAGGGTTTTGTTTTCTTTTTTAAATAAGGTTAATAAGTTAATTCCTTGCACTCACAAGTAGAACATAAGGATTCAAATATTGGCGTTTCACTAGCTGTATTGTTGATTTTACAGGCTGAGGTCCAACTTTCGCTGTTTTCCAACTTTACTAAGTGTCTAGTAGATTAGACAAGGTTTCGAAGTGTATGGGGCTGGGAATCGAACTTAGACCACAGTTGTATGTTTGGCAAGGAGTACGCGTCAGTCAACAGCTGCCGACTGTACTTAGGTATCGATTGGTGCTGTTTTCATTCTCTTTTGATAGGCAGTAGTATGCAATCAGATGGCTTATGCTTATTCTTGCAATATATATTTTCATGGATTTGCAAATTTTCTTTAAACTGAAGTAATAAAAAAGCAAGTGGATGGTGATGGATACTTAATTCTGGCGGCTTAAGCTTCTATGTAATGTCACTCTAAGTGCAAAGTTTCCTTGAATTTGTAATATTAGAGTTGGGAGTGTCTGCATTGAACCACCGAGACATCTTGTAAAACACCAATGAAGATAAGGTTATTTAGCTTTCGATGTGATGACAGAATCTTAATAGTATTCACTCTAATGATTGCAAAATTTCCACATCCCATTGCGCATTATATTAGTGATAAATATTGTAGAAAAGAAATTAGAAACTAGGGAAAGATGCATACTAAAACAATTGTATATCGTCGGGAGAGATTTGTACACTTGAAAATGAATCTCATTTTATTTATTGTATAAAACGGTGCTAAATTCTTTAGGCTTCATTAAGTGGAAGAAGATTTCAACCAGTAGTGACACCTGGTTGAAAACTGAATGCCCCCCCACCAACAAACTAAGATTGCACACTGAAACCAACAAACAACAATACATGCATTAGTTTTCCAACATCGTTAATTCATCCTGTGTAATTCATCTTAAAATTAAACAATGAAGCTTCTAGTCTGACATATTCTGCTATGACTATAAGCCAGGGAAATGAAAAGTGATTGTTGATATCTCTTAACCCAACTGACTTAGTTATAAGATTTACAAGTAATTCAGTTGATCTGAAGGCTCAAATGTCAAACAAATCACGGCGGGAAAAAGCATGTCTACATTCAACTTGACTTGAAAGGTGAAAATATTATAGCAACTGTCAACAGAAGATTGAGGACGTCACTAAGCAGAGCATATCCTGCAGCTAAGCTCGTTCCCGTCTATCGAACAAAGTGCTCTTTGGTGCAATCAAAAATCGACAGATATCCTTCTCATGTTAATTCCAACTGTATATACAAATTTACATGTATCTGCTGGAGCAGTTACATTGGAAGAACAGAAGGAAGGCATGCACAACTCCGATTTTCTGAATATGTACCAAAAAGCCTATGTCTAAAGGGAACAAATGCTTTAAACAGTGCCATCGCCAGGCATCTCCTTGGCACGGGTCATGAGGTGGACGTCGCAAGATCGTTCAAAATTATCAGTAGGCAAAAGAGTTTAATTCTCCTCAAGTTTGCTGAAGCCATTTCCATCAAGCGCCTGAAACCTGATTTGTGCTTCCACAAAGAAGCAGTTATTAGTCTTTCCTTGCCCATCCCAGTAACTGGATGTTTTCATCCTCACTTTCATCTGATTGCGTAACGCCAAAAGTTTCCATTGTGCATGATTATTATCGTTTGGGACAAAGTTTCTATTATTATTAGCATTGTATGAATATATTGATTTTTTGTTTAAAAATATAGTCTGTGCAAGTATGTTAAGATTTTTCCTATAGCTATACATAATAATAATGTCTTTGGGCTGTAAGCAGATGATGAGAAGCCAACGAAATAAATGAGCGTACCATTTTATTCTGCAAAAACTGTTGTTCTTGCTTTATTCAAAATCCCATAGTTTGTGCAACAGCTGCGATACTGTCCAGACGCCCAGATGAAGCAGGTGACTGTCTTAAGGGGCCGTCTCCCAATTCTTTCACTTGAAGTTTGGTGCACAAGCCAGTGGAGCAGCAGTCCTATGGATACTGGTGACCAAAACAGATTCATATGCCATTCGATTCTTTCGGATTCTGGAGCCGTTATACACCACAGGTTTGAAATGAGAGTTTTCCTACTACTCAACTAGGCAGATCTGCATATCTGTCAGTTCGACTGTAGGCGCCAGAAGTTTTTCATTCGCCCTTTTACTTTAGTGAGGAATACCTTCGCCGACTGACGGCGGTGAACAGGATTTACCTGGCAGAGGTTTGAATGTGTGGCAACATGAGAGCATTTTGAGAGGAAGATACAGTTTACTTATCCTTGGCCGTACCAGATCGTCTATGGGGGTCACAAGCTGAATGATCACCAGACAATTTCTAACATCTGTCTGGGCTCTGTTTCAGTTACCAAATCTTTTGGTGATTAGGCATCTCTCTCATAGTAAGCGCCACGTGCAGTCTATTACATAAACTTAAACATGGCTGTTCTCATTATTTTGACTATTTCACGGCTTAGACGTGCCTTCACCAATTGACTTATTTTCTTTTTTTTAAATGATGTATAATTTCAGGATACGTGAAGACGCCCAACATAAAAAAAACTTGTAATCTTTTTATATCTTCTAGCTTTAACTGATCAAATTGTTATGACCGGAATTACGACCTAGTGGATTATGAGCGAGTGTCAACTTAATGCGCTGGCTAATCTGTCCTAATCGCATGTCAACAACAATAACTTTGCTCGCACGCAAAGACAGGAGAGAAGACTGGACGTTGGTAAGAGAGCTTACGTGTATATGTTTAAAATGACCTTGAGAAGCGCTAATGCTATTGATAAATTAAGACGGTGAACAGCCAATAGAATTGCAAAGGTCATAAGTAGGGTGAGAGAAAGTTAGGTTTTCTATGGTTTGGTTTGTAAGGGTTTGTTATGTTTTACGAGTTGATCACGGACTGATATCAGTTAGAGAACCATTGAAAACCAGGGAGTACTGGACAGCTGCTGTTTCATCCTAGTTTGGGAATCATCGGCAGTACGCACCCATTGGGATTCGAACCCAGGACCTTCCGGTTACAAGGCAAGCTCGTATACTATTCAGCCACTGGGACCCGATTCAGTGGCTCATGAACTATAACTTCTACCAATTCGTGATTTAGACCGCACTGCCGATGATTCCCAAACTAGGATGAAACAGCAGCTGTCCAGTACTCCCTGGTTTTCAATGGTTCTCTAACTGATATCAGTCCGTGATCAACTCGTAGAAAGTTAGGTCATAAGTCAATAAGTGTGGTGAGAAAAGTACAAACAAACAAATAAAAATGAAATGTAGAAAGTTAGGTCTATACATCACAAATCTTAAAACCATAAAATTGGACAGATTAAAACGCTACAAAGTGCATGCACTGCTTTATGGATACGCAGTTATCTGGCTAGCGTAAAAGATGACACAAGTTTTTTTAGTATCGAACATGCTATCTTAACTACGGTGAGATATTGTCGTGGTTCAACTGCCTAAATGAGTCAAGCAGTCAACATAAACAATCACTTCACATTCAACACTCTTAAACTAAAAAGATGGTAGATAGGAACCAGTACCACAGACAAATAATTTGATAATATACTTCACTGTAGGGTTTCATCAGTTTCTATCACGTCGTCCGTATGGGCACATCAGACAAAAACAATATAGGAAACCTCAACACAATTGTTTATCAATCAAATTTGTAATTACCTTAATCTCATGACTACGAAACTCCTAAACTATGAGTTATTGTAAGTTATGTAACTTCGTCGACTGAGAAAATGTCTTCGACAGCGTTGACCGAGAAGTAATTTGGAAACTACTTCAACACTATGGCGTGTAGTACCCAAGTCTTTATCAACCTGATTCAACAGCTATATGACAGTGGCACGTGTCAGGTGATCCACAACAGAAATCTCAGCGAGGCGACCTAAGTGAACACAGGAGTAGGACAAGGCTGTTTGCCTATTATCAGCGATGATATTTTTAATTGTGGTGGACTGGATTATGCGTCAGACTGTGCGTGGGAGTGAGAAGATAGGAATACACTGCGCTGACCTATAAGAAGACTCTAGAAGAACTGGATTTCACAGATGTTTTGTAATCAATATCACACAAACCCGAAGACTTGCATGAGAAAATCAACAAACTGGCAGAAAAAGCAGCCAGTGAATACAGGACTCCAGGTGAACAAAGACAAGACGGAGGTGATGAAGCAGAAACAATAACAATCAGTACAAATCAACATCAACGGGGGAAATTTGTCGTAGTTTACTTTCTTCACTTATCTAGGAAGCACGGTTTCAACCACAGGCAGGGGGAACGGATGGAGATGTCAAAACCGGACAGTGTCGGAAAGGTAAGATACTCCTTCATCAACCTGAAACCAGTTTGGAAATCTTCTGCACTCCACGGCATAAAGAACAAGATCCGGATTTCCAACATAAATATGAAGTCAGTTCCATACGGGTCACGAAAAGAATTTTCAACAGGCCACTGCAGACTTTTATCAACTGCTACCTTCGCTGACTCCATAGTGAAGATCAAATGGCCTGACGACCGACCAGAAAGAATTAGCAACAAGAAACTATGGGGAATAAACCAACCAGTACCCGACTGCTCAAAAAATACGTAGAAGAAAATGGAGATGAATCAGGCACACACTGAGGAGACCATCGAATGACATCGCGTGCAATGCACTGCACCGCTCCAGTAGAATCCCAATGGGGAACAACGAATGGGTCGTCAGTGTGAGGGTAGCATGGAGAAGGTCGTACGATGAGGATATGAGAGATTATGTGCAGCCGTGGACCCCGTTGAAGAGGACAGTAGAAAATAGAAAAAAGTGGAGATGTTTAGTTGAAGCCTTATGTTCCACTCGGAACCCAAAGGAATAATAAATAATAAAATAAATAAATATATAAAAGGATATCAACAAGTACATTTATGGAACACAATACACTTATGTACACACACATCTTATTCATAAACGCGAATTGGTGGAAGTTGGAATCTGTGGGCTGTACATTGGATTTCATCCCAGTGACTGAATGGTATACCAACTGAAAGTCTCGGGTTCAGTTCCCCGTGGAGTCATGGGTGCGTACTGCTGGTAAGTCCCAAACAAGGAGGGAACGGTTGTCCAGTACTTTCTAATTTCCAGTAGTTCTGTAAATGATATCAGTCTGTGGTCAAAGTTGAAATCAATCCCACAGACTATTGACACTTGAAAATTACTCACACACAATAATAATAATAATACTGACTCACTTTGTCTAAACGCTTCTTCTTAGGATGAAAAAGTCCCAGTCCAAAATTAGTCTGTTGACGATTTCTAAGTGTTGAGGAGAACGATGATGGTGATGATGATGATGACGGTGGTGATACTTTGGATACTTGAAATAAACTAGCAGTCGATAGTTTCTTATTCTGATTCATACTACGACTGGCACCGTCACCCAGATTAGCAGTAACAGTGGTAGCGTTAGCACTACTAACACTATTCATATTCATAGGATATAATTTTGAATAGAAACGAATCAATCTACTGATGGGGGCTTTCAATGATGAGGATGATAAGTAATCTCTATGCCAAGTTTGCATTACATATGGAGTATTCCAACTGAATAAAAATTTATCCCATTTCATTATTATTATTACTATTATCAATGATCAATAAATCAAGTGTAAAAAGGGCTGAAAGATGAAAAAAAAGAATAATTTAACAAATGCTAAGAAGAAAATACTGCGAAGCGTTTAAATTGTTTAAAACATTTAATCATAAGTCTGAGATTTATGATTATAACACCTTCAAGTTGTTTAAATCAACATATTGTAAATCAATAATCGCTTACTGTCATATCAATTTGAATAAATATCAATATCTTTCTTCTTTAAAATTCAGTCGTAGATTTCGAAATATTTATTTCTCGATATGAATTTAAAAAGAGCAACAAAAGTTAATAGGGAAGGATGGAATGAATTCATCGAATTTCGATAGAACTCTTCAGCTGGATAATCTAGATACAGGGATTAGAATTACATTAACCTTTGTTGCTTGTTTTAAGAACTGTATATTATCTTTATTTGAGCTCTGCATCGCCAGATCCTGTTACCTGGTTCCCTTTTCGATAATAATAGCTTTCGCAACTTCGTGCACAAGTCTTAACCTTTAACCTGACCAAATGACGTGTACCGACGTGCTTATTTTTATGTCCCATTGACCATAGAGAAGTATTTTCCTGCAAGGGTCAATGCACAGTAGGAGTTGACATGTATTCTAGAGGGTATGTTAATCGTCCACTGGGTCTCTGAATAAATGATTTATTGCGAATTAGTCTGTTTGTGTTCACTGTAGATTGTCGAGTAATATAATGCCTCTCTTAATGTTTCAAGTTATTGCCTTCAACTAACACCACTGCCAGTTAGCTGGCTTGGGACTCCAATGATAACCAACCCCCCCCCCCCAGTATGGTTTTCCTACTGGCCTACCACCTTCCTAATTTTGGCTATTAAAGACAACTACTGTGACGAATAAATCTGAGCGCTTTACTCCAGACAGCTCTGAGTAGAACTCATCTCCTTATTCTATTCAAACTGAAGTGAATAGGAGACCCAGCAAAGGAAAACAACGCATATTGCTGCCGGTTGCGGACTACGATGGAGTAAATCAAGATGTGTAGTTTTAAAGACCAATCATTTTCAACACTTCCTCCTTCGAATGAGAAAGCACCATAGCTGGTTAACTGGACATTTGACCACTATCACAACAACCCTTTCCACTATCAATATGATTTCGTCTTCACACCCTCACCTTAATGTAAACAGCTTACATTACAATAATAATCCATTTAGCTTATATATCTATGCAACAAACTTACCTTGTATAGTAGGATTACCATATACCGATTACATCACGAATTCAAGTTAACAGACACCAGTAGACACCTCAATACCCATAATTCATAACTCTGTACACTTACCAGCTCATATATTACTTATCATCAATTCTACCAATTAAATTATAGCATAATATTTAGGTATTTTATTACTGAGTATTCATGTAATCACTAATCATCGGTAGTCTGAAATCGCTCAAAACGCACATGTTGATTTGTGTAAGGCGAAATGCGATGTTAGTTTACAGGAGATCGGTCTTTGGTCAAAGTGACATTCTGCGAGTAACTCAGTGGATTTATTCCAAGAGGATATTTTGTCTAGATCACTTCTTATTAAATATTTTCTTTGACAAATCAATCGATTAACCATCCAGCCAAATTCATCAGGAAACATATGACTAAGAAAGTTGAAAAGGGCTGATCCCTATCCGTAAACAAGAAGCCTTTATACATGCGACTGTAATTCAAGGGAGATATACCTAGTGAAATAATTACGAAGAAGTTGAGCAAATCAGTTCAAAGGACTTTTAATTCTAGCAAACTACAAGTTTTATCTTCTATACGACCGATGGTGATTCCCTCGATTGAAAGATGAAGTACCTAGACTACCCACTACTAATTTTTTTACAAATTCAAACAATTGCGCTTGTGAAGCGAGTTATATTGGCCATTGCTCTAGGAACTTGCTTCTTCGTGCTCTCTCGGGAACATCTACCGGTGTGGCTAAATAAAGCTATAGTTACAAGCATGAATAGCTCCATATTACAATACCTGGTTCAAACTGGTCACAAAGCCAAAATTGAATAATCCTTCTCCATCATCTATCGGGTACCAAATAAATAGCTAAGACATCCACGTACCGCATACTCCAAACAGTAGAGGTTATTGCGATTCACCTGGAACAACCGGTGCCCTGTGTGCAAAAGAAGCAAGTCCAGTGACTACTACTACCCTGGCCTTCAGTGGAGACTATTAATTCATGAATTCGTATTATTATTTCTCTTAATTTTTCTGATATTCTCTGTATTGTTAATATTGATTCGATGTTATTTAAACAACATTAATGTTGCTAATAACACTGATTCAACTACTGTCATGTATATATAACAATAGAACCTAATTATTAAGTTATCGAAAAGAATATTCTTTGTCCAGCAGTCAGTCTTTTGAGAAAATCTCGTGAACGTTAGATCACAAAATGTCATTTGAGCACTTCTGCACTTCTTAATTTTTCAGTCTACAATTCGCTTAGTTACATTTGCTTCTCCACTTTCTCCAACAAATATGCAGGAGAAAGTGGAGATGGATTGGACACTCGCTGAGGAGGCCGTTGGATGACATCGCGCGTCAGGCCATAGCTCGAGTGGAACCCGAAAGGGAAGCGGAGAGTGGGACGTCCAAGGGTGACATGGAGGAGATCGTGTGATGAGGAACTGAAACAGTATGGATTAACATGGATGCAAGTGAAAAGTACAGCAGAAGACAGAAGCAAGTGGAGGCGTGCAGTTGAAGCCCTATGTTCCACTAGGAACCCAAGGGAACAATAATAATAATATAATACATTTGCTTCGTTCAACTGATAATCTGTATGGTTTTTCAACTCCAAGTTTATTCGTTAGATATGCCGACGAAATTGAGCAAAGAGATGTACAAATATTACAAATGTATGATCCAGGGCCACTGAACAGTGATCAGAATGGAATCCCTCATATATGCACATCAAATAGAAAAGAAGAGATAAAAAGATTGAAATCCTGGGAGTTTCTAGTTCGATTCATGGCCTACTCACTCATAAACCCCACTTAGTTTACTATCTGGCCGATAGCCCGTAAAAGAGGGAAGGTTGGGCATGAGGTTATCTACCACACACCAAAAAACACACAACGACAACCCTCCTGAAACTTCAAAGGTTTAATCCCTCCCTCTGCTCTACTCGGAACGTAAGGGATAAAAACAAAGAATAATCAAAGATTGTCGAGTGTTGTAAAACAGAGGACGGAAAGAAAGAAAGAAAGAAGAAAGTGAGCTATTGAAGTCAAGAGGACACATGCCACACTGAGGGTGAATCCTGAGCTATGCCATGTGGCGAATGATAACCGCCACCTTGACACAGTAAGATGGACACGCACAATTCAATGATGTAACTAGCTATACTGCCTGGAACAAATATTTCTGGAAGTCCTGCCACATCACAAATGTAAAGTGAATAAATGTTAGGGCGAAAATAGTCACGATCACAGTGGTGTACGTTGAGCACACTAAGTAAGCCCTCTGTATTTGTGCAAACCCCAAACGGAACACTAAAAAGCGACAATCATTACGATAAATAAGAAAAAGTCAAACGACTGTGATTCAGAAACTATATTTCTTTTGTAATTACATAACAATACTCCAAAGAGAAACTTAGAAAAATAATTGAGAAATGTAACTAGAAAAGAACAAGGTAAAGTTTAGAAGAGATATTTCACATCAGGTGCGTCAACCAGTCACAGGGTTCGCACGCGGGTTCAATTACCCGGCCACCAACTCACTCCGAAACCTCAGTTTCCCAGTGGTAAGTCCGGTTAAAGGGAGGAGGTTAGGCGTGAGGTTGACAACCCCACTTCATAAAAGATAACAACTTCCCCATTGACACCTCAAACATCAGGCTTGAAGCCCAATGTGTTTCAATGGAAACGCCAAGGAATAAGAAAAATTAACATAAAAAAGAAATATGTTAAAAGTATGAACACACTTTGTTCAAGGGCATCTATGAATGACTAAAATTCAGGTTGTTCTCCAGTGACTAAAATCTTCTCCAACTCATCTAATGACCAATAAACATGTTTTAAACGGTTTTCACTGACATTAATACGCACAAGACGAATTCCCGGCTGATCATCACCAAGTTGTACACAAACTGATGATGTACTAATCATTGAAAAAGGCAATTCATCTCTCTTGACGTTGTTATCACGTTCGTGTGGAGTATATGTGATCACATTGTTTTTATGCAAATGACCAGAGAAGGTGTAATAAATTCCACTATTGTAAAGTTGATGAATAATCTCTTTACGACATTTCTTGGGAATATTAAAGTAGTCATCTGGTTCATCTATGTTATCCAAGAAAAAGGGTATATGCTGAAAAAGGAGAATTTGAGGAGAAAAAGCAAAGAAGAAGAACTACTTATTAATATTTAGATTATGCATTTCGATTAATTTTAATGTACGTCTGGTCACGAACCAACATCAGTCAGAAAATCATTGAGAACCAAGGAGCACTGGACACATCCTTGGTGGCTACTGCATGGATGTCGTAAACAGTCGTGACCAGTAAGACCAACCATTTCACGGTGAAGTGGGTGATCATCAATAGCATCAGTTGGTAGTAGTGCCAACTAACGAATTGACAGAGGTTAGGAATTATTTCATGGATCATTGAATTCAGGTCCATGTAGCTGAATGGCCAATAATCTAAAGATAGTAGATTCGATCTCTGCAAGTGTCGCGGATGTGCACTAATGGATAGTCCCAGAGCAGGGCAAAACAGCTGCCCAGTGATCTCCAGCTTCCAGTGATTCTCAAATTGATATTGATTGATGACGAACTCCACATTAGTTGTGACAGGGTGAACTACATTAGACACGTGTGAAGAAACATCCCTACTAGGAGGGTAAGGTATAAATAGTGTTATTTCAACATACAAATCAGTCTGTTCCCTTCACGCTATTATACCCCTTTTTAAACATGATGATACAATATTTACCAACTGGTGTCATCATCAGCGTTGATAAGGTATCTGGTAACCTACCAATCGAATTCAAATTCATCAAGGGGAATAAATACATGAAGCATCAATCGAGGACTATACTTGAATAGTAATTTCCTTTACATTACAATAACTCATGATACATAAAGAGTGTAGTATGTCGATCATATGTGTCTCCCTTTAGATACTCATTTTATGTGGGATAACGCCATTAATTCAGACGTAGTGTAACGTAAAGAATGCAGGCCTATTGACTGACTACGTTGATTGTCATGGTTGGAACATTTGTCACTCATGTCAAACCAGTGATACCTAGAGTAAGATTAAGTTGAAAATTACTCTCTGTCTCTCTCTTTCTTGAGTGTACTTGTTCAGCATTCTCTTTCTGTTCTGTTGCTTCACATACGCCTTTACGAAATTCACAAATCATTAACTAACACACATCTATGCAATGTTCAACGCTAATTAATTTATCCACCTATCATCCTGTTGAATACTTGAAAACTGAAGAATATATTACCTGAAATACAACCGACATATCAAAGTCCTCATTCTTCATAGAAAGTTGTTCATTTAACCATTGTCGAAATTCACTGGCCAAGGACACGCATTTGGAATCGTCCCATAAATATTGTGTATTGAGTACAAGAAATCTCACACGATTCACTACAAACGAGAAGTAGTCATCTCCCCAGACACTTTTATAGTCTTCTATACCATTGACATCAGGATGATCTCCAACATCATGATTTCCTGGTAATACAATCAATGGGATATCACTTCTCAGACGAGATAACACGCTCAACAGATCTGACGTCTGTTTATATCGATAGCTTAGTCCTGGCTGATCATTAACAAGATCACCACAAATAACGACAAACGCTGGTTTCGGAATCAAGCGATTGATAATATTCACTGCTCTAGTCGTATGATTCACTTCTCTGTCCCAATGATCAGGTTGTGGCAGCTTCTCGACATACTTTTCGAACAAACCCAGTTGAGGATCAGCAAGAACTACAAATGAAAATGAATCGGCGACTTCGGTGGAGGTAGAAAGTGAGACGTTGCGGTTTCTAGCAAGACGCAGAGCCGGACAATCAATATTAGGAGATTCCATATTTTTAAACCTATTAGAAATAACAACAAAAGAATTAGATACTTAGTCACTGTATAAACATGAATGCAAGAGATAAATATTCTGATTACAAACTGTCTGAAAATGTTGATGACTGGTGGAATTTAAGAAAACACTAACTTACTTTAGACCGTAGAACACTGTGCAAAGTGCACCAGTTTATGTTGTAACACTTTGGAAAAGCACATGAAAGTAGGGGAAAATAATTCAATGGTAGTACAGTGGATAAAGATTTACGATAAAGGAAATAATTAAATGAAGATTAATGAACGTTTTGAGGAATTGGAAGGTCAGGAGTGAATACGCCTGCCCTATTGCATTTCGTCATCAGTCATCCGTCTTGACAGTCTGAGGAATCCCACGAAATAGTCCACACCTCCGGACATAACTCAAACCAACAAGCAAAGACTGCATGGATTGTTGTCATTTTCCGCTCTTCCCATCCGTATCTACTTTTGAGCCCGGTCTCATTTCAGTGACTCCATGGGTTGACCACTTCTCCTAACCAACCCCATGGATGGTAAGCTGTAGAGGGGATGGAAACCAACTAGCAGACATTCGTAAAAAATCCGTTGGATGTCACAAGATGATTTTTACCTGTTACAATGACGACCTCTGCCTTACCCAGACGCACACTGCTAGACTTCAGCATTACCTACATGGTGTTGCTACAGATGCTTGCAATACTACAAATATTGTCAGGATCAGGTATTTTCTACCCGAAGAAGTCAGATATTCCAGATGCAGAGTATAGTGTATTATTCAGAGACCGAAGACATGTTAGTGCAGATGGCGATGAGTTACATCATTGTATGAGGATTGATAATATCTGGCCAACCACACCACAATAGACGTAGAGTTTGATCCAGTGACCTAATAATTTGGAATTAAGTAATGTGCTTGACCTCTGTCTGTTGTCAACATAGAACTTTGCACCGATGTGTAGCAGTTTAAGTCGCCATACTCTATGTAGCACACAAAGCAAGAGAAGAAATGCAAAAGAGAGACAGTAAACAGGGATATGAGACAAAAGGAATAGTAATAACGAAGAGCAATAAAGTTTCATTGGAAATTATAAGTCACAAGGAGTGGATGCATCTGCGCCATTGAGAACGATTTTGAGCCATATCATCGATTGTCTCCAACCATCCCGAGGACCCCAACCAGGAAGTCCACACCTTCCTACGTTGCTTAAACTAACTGTTGTGGATTTCATTGACTGGTGCCATGTTTTGGTTTGACCGCCGCTAGCTCTTTTCCAGCCTGATCCTATATCAGCTAACATTGCCTGTCGCGGAAGGCTTTGGCTATGTATACATAACATATGTCCTAACCACCTCAGTCGATGTAGCTTCACAGCCTCGTCGATTGATTCCCCCCCTCCTTACCTAGGCGTCGAGTGCTGAAGGAGAACAGTATTAACTTTATTAGACGACCCAGCTGGTAAGCAATAAATATGCGTCCTTAAACCCTCAATGGTCATCATACGACCAAACTCGCCGACCATGCACATGGGTCGGGGTTCGATCCCCGGCCGACGCACTCCTTTACCTCGCTAAGCCAGAAATAACGCTGGTGAAAGGGAAAGGTTGGGCAGGAGGCTAGCAACCCCATCCTGTAAAATAAGCACTGCTACAGAAACTTCAAGCCACTAGCTTGAAGCCCTATGTTCCATTGGGGAACGTGAAGGAAATAAAAAAATTTTACAAATTAGCGCAAAATGAGCTGTTTCATCTTTCATTAATTCTTATCTCAAATGATATATGTAGGTGGTAGTATAAAGGTAGAGTATGTACTAAGTGATTTAAATAACAACTAAAGCAGAAAATATCGATGTTTTGTGGGAAAAGCGTGTCAAGCAGCACAATCTACTAGTACTAAGTTAGACCAAGGTTATACCTACCAACAGACCTAAATATGTGTAAATATTGACTGCAAATTACATAAGCATCTTTTCTGATAACCTGCCTACGTGTGTCTACGAAAATAAATCCAGTAATAACGGTAATGCCTGTGAAAAAATTGCTCACATTTACACACTATCTTAATCAGTACATACAAGCATTATGTCCAAATCAAATCATGCCTGCCATTTTGGACTTGGAAAGACGCAGAATTCTACTCATTTAATAGGTATTTTTCCTGTAAATCTATATTGTCAGGTAGGGCTATGGCTTTTAAGGTTAAGGGTCTAAGACTACGGTTAGGTTTAGGGTTAAAGTTAGGATTATTGTTGCAGTTAGGAGTAGGTTGGAGAAGTGTCAGAAATATCAATGGATCTCAAAGTACCATGACCTACAGTCACCAGAGTAAATGAATATGTCGCGCATGGTACGATTTCTCCATGGACCATTTGTGTATTCACAGGGAGACATTCTTACAACACATAAGCCACAACTACGCAGTGTAATATCAAGTTTGCGATATTTTCTAGTGTATTTTTCAACGATTATGCGACTTTTTTGCATCTGAGTTTCGATTAGTTGTCTAAGGTCATTGTAATTTTGGCTATGATAGTTTAAATTTGCCAGAAAAGCTTGAAATCTGCACCTCAATTCGTACGGTATTCATACAACAGGTCCTGTAATTTAAAGAACGGCATACGTTCAATGTCATTAGTGCGTTAGCACCCCATGGTCGTTATTTTTTAGGGTTGGCATTAAATATATTCACAAAAATAATTGCCGTATATTACCAATACTTTTATCCAGCGTACTGTCAACTTAGAAGGTGAGATGTCAACGAAATTACTAGTAGGTGCAATCTACAACAAACTAAATTTCGACATAAAAGTGAAAAATAACATCAGAACAAAGTTGCAAGATTAGCTGACGAACAAGGCTTGAAGCTGCTCTCCTATCTGGAAAATACCACAAAACATTCCCATCCTTTTGAAGGTTAACTGAAGCTAAAAATGTACTGTACATGAAAACATGAGGACAAATAATATATGGATCTCAAATAATTTATAACTGTGAGGTTGTTTAGGACATTACTTGATACTGAGATTAGTTCATTATTACACTTGTCAGAAATGCACCTAACACAACTGACTGCACGCAGGGTGACGCAAACTTAGTAAAGTGCGCGCTAACTCACTTTACCCCTCCCGGTGCAGATAATGAAGAATTGTAAGTTCTTGTAACCTGTATTTACAGCTGAAGTATGTATCTCTGTGAGTTTCTAACTTCTTCTTGAAATGGGTTCGTCGATGAGGATGATACCAACTGATGAAGTCGTTGAGAAACTAAATTTTACCCGCGTATGTTTCACATCATTTTCAGTACATGTTCGAGATGGATGCCTTATCAAACACCTCGCTAAGATCAGCGAAACTACGTAGGTTGAGGGTATATTATGTCGGGCGGACAAGAAAACATTGTGTCAAAACGAAAAGATATCCAAGATAGTTGAGACAGAATTCAAACAAATAGGAAGGCAGATTGCAGATATCCCGTACTACACCCCCAGAAACAAGGCCCACCATGTCAAAAAGAAAAACAAAACTGCGGACCACAATAGACAGACACCCTTAGGGTCCCCGCAACATAGTATGATCTGACCATACAGATGTAGTAATTGGGAAATTCAAGAGGATAGGACGATTAACCAAGTAGGAACTATATCCCCTTTATGATTTGTAGGGCTGTCTTCATCTAAAGAATGATGAATACCCTTCCGTCTTCTTGAATAGACACTCTCAGCTTCACTTGACCATGCATTCGAAAACAATGCTTCATAAACACCCCATGTCTTCCGGAATATTCAGGGCTGTCAGTTGGTAATTTGAGTAGTTATTTCGATATAAAAGTTGGTTCTCTAATAGGGGAGCCAGTTTCGTCCACATCTTATCTTTCATTTTGCTATAATTGGCTAAAATCCATATCTCTCTGCTTTTGGTTGTTTTTCGGATATTGTTTGTCATACTTATTATTTGGTTCAAATTTTTATTCATCGTATTGTAGCGGTAAATAATTCCCCAAAATTACTAACCAAAGCAATCATCACTGAACATTGGATGCTGACCATCACTGTTTAAGTCGACTTGTTTAGCTGAAGGCTTCCGGTCAAGCATCCTTGCCATTTGGTACTCCGTCGTGTCACGTTCGTGAACGACCACTAGCTAGTTAACCACTCAATATGGTTTACTATTCGGTCCCAAAATATATCACGTACTTTGGACGATCATTTGTGGCGTTTTGCTTTGTATTTGGTACACGAGAAACGAATACTTTAGAAGTTGTTGATATAAGATCTTGCGTTAGTATATCCTCGGTACAATTCACAGACGTCGATACCGTCAGCCTCCAAAGTATCATTTGCCAAACATGGAAACTGACTTAAAAAATTCTACTTCTGCAGAAGTGGATTCTTCAGTAACTACCAAAGTCAGCTTACCCTAATTTGACTGACATGATCTGGAACTAAGGTTTGTTCAACTAAAGCACTACAATGACCTGCACAGCGTTCAGTTTTGGACCACCAGGAACAGGTGTGTGGGTTGTTATTCACCATATGAGATTTGCAAGGAGGTGCGGGAAATTATACTTCAACCTCGAAATGAGCAACCGTGCACAGTGTTTAAGTGTGAGTTAATAAAACTCCTCTCTACGTCAGAACAACGTTCGCTTCAAAGGGGAACATGGGATATAGATCCCCATCACAGTTTTTTCGCCACCTACAGCAGCTTGTTGGGGGTAGCGCTGTAGGAGAGGTTGCACTGAAGTCTGGCACTTAAACTCTTTCACCACAAGGTCCAGGCCAGACCATTCACGATCTACACAGATCACAAGCCTGTTACTTACGCTCTCAGTGCGAATTTCGTCACCTTGATTTTATACCACAGTTTACCAGTGATACAAGACATTTGAAGGGGGTGGAGAGCTGTGTGGGTGATGCACTGTCCAGAACGCACGTGAACACATTGATGCATACCACTATTGACTTCAAAGCACTGCCAGACAATCAAAGGAACGATGAAGAGTTAAGGGATATCTTCGCTATAAGTAACTCCAGTCTCAAACTCGAACAGTTACCATCTCTTGTGGAAGACGGCTGAATGCGCTGAGACTCAGCGAAAGACTCCCTAAAACGCTTCAACCCTAAAATGATGAAGAGAGTAGTTTCAACTCATTAACACACCCTGGGTAGAATGCTTCAGATAAAACAATGTCAGCGAGATATATTTAGCCAAACCCTCGAGATAACATGCAGAAGTGGAAGATAGAGAGTGCATGGCATGCCAGAGGGTGAAAATAAGCGGACACACAACGCCCTCCTTAAGAATATTCTCGCAGCGTAATGCTCATTTCGCCCATGTTCACGTACACTTGGTAGATTCATTTTAATTTTATAATGGCTTCACTTATTCACACGCATCGACGGGTTCACCAGGTCTCTGGTGGCTGAACCACTTACTGATATTACGGTATCAAAGGCCTCTCCTCAATACTGAGTAGCCATGTCTGAAGTGCCTACAACAATAAAAACTGACAGAGGAGCTCGATTTGAGTCAGCGCTTGTCAACAACTTGTTGGATAGGATGCCTTCATCGACAAATGGGGCTACATTGGCATCTCACTCTAACCCCACTCACCGTGTAGAATTTATACCAGCGTTCATGCGTGGTATCCGAATATCGGTCGAAAGTGATGCCCAGTGTTCAGCGGCGAAAATGGTATTCGAAGCCACCTCAAGACTACCTGGCAAGTTTATTAGTCCCAGTGCTATTAAGAACTAAACTGACAGACTTTGGCTACAAATGGTTAACTTAAGGCCTATTCATTCATTAGAACACGCATACCGAAGGACTTGGACTCCTGCCCCCAAGTATGGGTGAAATGCAATAAAACACGATGACCCCTTAGTCCACTTTGAGTAAAAGCCTTCAAAGTCACGACAGGGCACCTTAATCATTCTGTTATTCAACCAGGTAATATCACGGACAGTGTTAGCACTGACAGACTAAAACCAGCCTATCTAGACAAGAATCCGCCTCCGTAGAGCTAGAAAGGCTTTCAAAAACGTTAGCAGACAGCACAAGTGCCAACGTGAAACCTATTAAGACTGGAAGACGAGCTGAATGAGCTACAACTCCGGCTTGTGAAAAATTTCTAGCAAAGCTACGGCCCGAATAATTGGCAGACTGGATAACTAAACTCATGTGCACGTTATAAAAGCACTGATAAATTTCTTTTTTCCAAAAACTGGCATATATAAAACAGTTTAAAGAAGCAAAAAATCCGCGTAAATATATTTGTATTTAACAAAAACACATTTGACAGTAATTTATCAGCAAAATTTTAATAATACAGGGCAGACACTGTTATGATCTTAACTGAGCTACATGCCAAATTCAGGAATGGTATCTAGGAAAAATACAAAAGCTTACATAGGAAGCTGCGTTCATGTTATAATTATGAAACTTTCTCCCCGAATACTTGGGTAAGTGAAGCTGAGAGTGTCTAGTCAAGAAGACGGAAGGGTATTCATCATTCTTTAGATGAAGACAGCCTTACAAATCATAAAGGGGATATAGTTCCTACTTGGTTAATCGCCCTATCCTCTTGAATTTCCCAATTACTCACTGAATTTAAATGGCCACATGATATTGCATTTCATTTGTCCTACAACCCACCTGATGTTTCGCATTAACAATTTAACCATTTCGTGTGTAACCAGACTTATTCAACGTTTTCAACTAAACTTTCGACACTCACGCGCCTTTTTTGAAATTTGAGAAATGATAATATCTATAGTTTCCCTGTCTGCAGTGCTTCCACCTAGGCAAAGTTACCTTATTGATGTAATTCCATTACCGTTTCTTATATACTGCTGTTCATTTGAATAACTCTAAATATCTTTACTCTACGTACGTACGATTTAAAATATTGGTGACTCCTGTAAACTGGCATTCTACACGTACCAGCAAATGAGCATATATTATTACTGTTGACTGATGAATGTGCCCCCGTTTTTTGACTGAGTTTCTCGACTGACCTGCTCACTGCTGTGCTTTCATAAATGAAGGTTTAAAAGAGCGCTTGGTCTTTCGTGTCAATGCAAGCTGTTGGTGGTTAATTAGGGTAATTATTCTGATATAAAGTCAGTTTTCAAAAACACCACCAACAGCACACACGGAGCCGCCAGTGAATACCAACCTTTCGACGGAATGAGAAGACTAGAATGTCATGAAGGTGTCGAAATCCAATCATGAAAGCACACTGGCCTGACTAGATTTCTCCACATGCACTGAAAACGAATCAAGGGATCCCAGTGGATATGCCTATGTCGGTATCGCAGAACGTTTGGAGGGAAGGAGAGGTGCCTACTGACTAGAACAACGGGTATCTTGTAAAACAGAAGGATAAGTGAGACTGTTACATAACCCCTAAGCCTGATCTTATTCTAATCTTGGTCCAACCTTTGATATTAAATTTTGTGTTTTCTCTAACTTTGGAACCTAATCTAACTGTAAACCTTCAACCTATTTTTAATGACTAAGTCTAGATATTGAAAGTAAGTGCGTCATAGCAGTGGAAAACTCTTGCAGAAAAGCTGACGCTGTTGTACAGTAATATTAACTGATGACGTTTCGAGCACAAACTATTGCTCATAATCATATCATATCAACTTGATATGATTATGAGCAATAGTTTATGCTCGAAGCGTCATCAGTTAATATTACCGTATAACACTGTGATTTATCAAAATAAAATCTTATCCATAATGAAGTTTTGTCAAGCTTACAGTAGGACACAGAAATCTGCTCCCTGCCTTCAGCCCACAAAGAGCCGGTTTTCGTGGTTAAATAGGGAAATGAACATAAATTGAATACGTGCTGAGGAGATACTTGGGGTGCACAATGCATCAAACCAGCCCCCAAATGGAACCCCGGCGGTAGGCGAGGAGCTAGGTGTCCAAGGCTGACAGGGGAAAGATCATGAAAGAAGGATACGATAGCGTGTGGGCAATCGTGCAGTCAGCCAGAAATACTGCAAAGATTCTGGGGAAATGGAAATCTGCTGTCGAATACGCAGTATTATACTCGAGACAAAGAGAAATAATGATAACTTTAAGAAGCAAAAATATGAAGTGAAAACCTGGTGCGGGAATTATCAAGGAGGGCAAACAACGTTAACGCGTTCTGTACAGATGTGCTACATGCATTCCACACTTTCACGTTTTCGAGGTTTCCAAGAACTCACAGGCAATTGATGAGTAAGAAATTCAGAATAAAGAGACGAGTGATCAACTGGGGAATGACATCTTTACGATTTGCAAGGTTCATTTTCTCTGTAGATTGATATTCAATGATGAATGCCCTTCTGTGTATTTGGTTAGGTTTTTCCACTCGACTTTCCTATCGTCATGCTAGCTAGTAGCTTCGACAATTGTTTTGATAAAGGAGCTGGTTACAAAATTTCAAAAAACAGACGAAGCAGAGAGACTTTCATTGAAGGAATTTCGCATCTGATAGATTACCTAGATTATAGATTATTTATTTCGATTTACCTCGTTAGCACAATTGAGCAACTCCTCCATCAGAATAACTGCCCAGATATTCAGCCTACAACCCACATTATTGCACAAAACAATTTCGAAATCTGAAAGCTTAATTTTGAACGTATGGTAGCGAACAAGTGAAGCATTGAAGCTTGGTCCAAGAGATGGTAGGGCATTCATCATTCGATACGATAGAATAGACTAAGAGCCTTAAAAATCATCAGAGACCAATGAATCCCACTTGGTTACTCTTTCCATCCCTATGAATTCTTCAACCCCCAGCTACCTACATAGATAGGAAATATATATACCTATGAGTGACCATAACGTCATATTTTGTAGAGATCCTTAAAAAACAAATTTCCGAAGGCTAACAACTAAGTTGTAGTTTAGCGAGCATTATCACTACTCCATAGTTCATTTTCTGTAATCATTTTTAATTTGACTTCACCTATGGATATTCATGTAAACGTATAGGATTAGTAATTCTCTACTGGACACCAACCCTACACTTCTAATACACGGCCTTATTATGTGCATATGCTTTGCCGCACTTGTAAACACAATAAGGTGCCTCCGACTGGGTAGGTGGGTTTAAACTCATATGGCTTAATGAAGTGAAGATGATTTCAAAGGCTTCCATGTAGCTTTCGAAACGTCACTGCGGGCAAACTAGTGCTCAGTGCGATTTTGTGGCTCTGAAATGCGACTTTACCCAGAGGAAATTAACAAATAGCAATGATCAATGACAAATGCTATTATCCTGAAGCTATATTACACGCGTTTCTACGATGACAATTCGCAAAATCACCTTGGAATCATTCAGACGCAGTGTTGAACATTTCTTAAAGCTATGGAAATAAGGTTTTGAAGTAGTTGCTATATCTTCAGCTGTCAAAAATATTGACTGACACTAATATAAAGTTACAGTACTTTTAGCAATCTTAACTAATCAGTTATTATGGTACTAGTGGTATTCATGTATACATCCTGTGAACCCTTGTTTTCCTTTTATTAGCTACTCGGTAATTTTGGCGACATCATGAGGTTCGTTTCTGAAGAAAGTGGTTTCCAGTATCGTTGATTTTGTATTCTGTGTTAAGTCACTAACGAATGTTATTCCCTTTTCCCCAAATGGATATTCTACTAGTTAACAACGAATGTTATCTTTTGGGGATGTTGTGAGCTGCAGAGTTTGGGAGATTAGGGTCGTGCGTTGTGTTGGGTAGTGCATTTAGAGCATACGTTTGCCTTAGAGTTATATTTTCGTTAATACGCAGTATATTCTTGTTCTCATGATAAATTTGTTATCAGTAATTATTATCAACAGTTACACGTAGGAAGGATGGTGTATAACTAAGTATACTAGTGCTATATTCAAAGATTAGAACTATCCTTTAAACTTTAAATGGGTGCTTATGTAATGGGGAACTGACGCTTCGAAAATCGAAACATCAAATAAGTGATAAAGTTATAAATATCGTTTACACGTGAACAGTTCACGTTAGATACTTAGGAGTAGTAGTGACTCATTGATGGTTTAAGGGTAATATATACGCAGGTGAATCATTAATATTCATTATTTATTTCACACACTAGCATAATCATTGATTTCACGCATCTGCGTGATTATTGATCTAAATTACTGAATTCCAGGGTTTGTTAATATTTTTAAAATGTGACATTGATTTTTCTAATTGTATAAATACGGAGTTGTTGTTTAACATTTTCGACTGTTGTTTGAGATAGTAAAAGCTCTCATATCAACCTCCAGTCTTCTCTTTCTTTGTCTTGCGTGCCCGGCGGTATTATTGTTGTTGTTGTTGACGTGCGATTAGGACAGATTAGCCAGCGCATTAGTTAGATTCGCTCGTAGTCTACAAGGTCCTCATATTCACATACATAACAAATTTGGCGACGGGTTTGCTGAAGATGGACTCACGGCGTTTAGAGAAACTAATGGAACAGCAGCTAAAATTGATGGAAATGCTTGCTGGTCTACAGATATCACGCTCTGCCGATTCATCTACAGCCAACGACAGCATTGGTAGCAGCATCTCAGAATTTGTTTATGATCCAGATGCGAACGTCACTTTTGACACTTGGTTTCGCAGATATGAAGACCTATTTCGAGTAGACTTTGCGGATAAAGATGATGCCTGGAAAGTACGGCTTCTGCTTCGTAAATTGGGATCAGATGAGCTGGATAAATATTGCAACTTAATTCTCCCACAGAAGCCCAGCGAAAGATCATTCGATGAAACTGTCCATACCCTTCGTCATCAGTTTGGTGATCAGAGATCGTTATTCAACATTCGATATCATTGCATGAAACTAGTTTTGAACGAAAATGATGATATCCATACTCAGTTGGGTATAGTCAATCGCACGTGTGAACGTTTTAAATTAAAATCACTCTCAGAAGACCAGTTCAAGGTATTGATTTTCATCTGTGGTTTGCAGTCTCCCAAATTTGCTGATATACGCACACGTCTATTAAATCGTCTGGAACAAGATCCACGAATGACTTTGAAAGACGTCGGTGAAGAATATCAGCGTTTAATCAACATTCAAAACGATACCGTCTTGGTGCAGTCTGGCGGCCAAAATGCAGCAGAAGTGCATGCGGTGCATCCAGTACCGTCGACATCAACCGCACCGCGTCATCCTCAGCATAAACCACCATCAGCCTGCTGGCACTGTGGCTCCTGGCATTTTGCAAAATTGTGCCCATTCAAACAGCATAAATGCCGTCGATGCCATACGGTTGGTCACAAAGATGGCTACTGCAAACGCAACAACCGACCCAGATCTCGTAGTCGACTCAGACGGCGCAACAAGCTCAAGTCTTTGGGTGTTACTGCCGCATATCATATCAGTACTCCGGCACCTCGCAAATATATCGACCTGACGATTAATACACGGCCGGCACGCCTACAAATCGACACAGCATCCGATATTACTATAATATCAAAGAAATTATGGCAGAAGTTGGGATGCCCTGCCATGGAGAAGACAAACCAGATAGCAATTAGTGCATGTGGTGGAAGACTTCGATTGAATGGAGAAATTAAATGCAGCGTTGGTTTTCGCGATAGTCATTTCATCGGCACATGCTATATCAATAATTCAAACCTTGACCTCTTGGGTTTAGACTGGTTCGAGAAGCTGCACCTGTCAGAGATTCCGTTAAGCAGTGTATGCCATAAGATAGAAAGTATTGAACCCTCAACAAGAAAGCCAGAAATCAGAGACAGATATATTAACCCTAAGCCCATTAGAAAGAATGACGTGATTAAGGAAAAACCAACTTCGAATCGTCACAGTGAGTATGGCTGCGCCAAAATAGCTTCGATGTCTGGTAGCAACAAAGTAGCAACTGTTAGCTCCCGTAAGACGGGCTCTGCTCAGAAACTGAAGGTGATGTCTCTCACGGCAGCCAAAGATCCGCCGCGGGAGTTACCGAGAGCATGGCCCACGTCAAAACCATGGTCCCGCCTACATGTGGATTTTGCTGGGCCGATAGAAGGCATATACTACTTGGTTCTCGTGGACTCTTACTCAAAGTGGCCGGAGGTAGTACAAGTGACACCACCTTCTAGCAGCAGAACAGTATCAGTCCTGGAAAAGATCTTCGCATGTCACGGTATACCAGAAATCATCGTATCTGACAATGGCAGTCAGTTCACCTCACAAGCGTTCCAGGAATTTTGCAAGAGAAACGGTATACAACACGTGCGGACGCCACCTTATCACCCTCAATCCAACGGTGAGGCAGAAAGATTTGTCGACACCTTCAAACGAGCGTTGTTGAAAGCAGGGGGAGGGGCGAAACCGGAAGCAATACAAAACTTTCTTTTTGTATACCGAACTACACCACTGGCAGAACAGAAGAAAAGCCCTGCAGAACTTCTAATGGGTCGAATGCTACGAACTCATCACCACTCCATGTTACCAGCTTCGTCACATCAACGAAGAAATAGTGTGACGTATTACCGCAAGGGTGATGCTGTCTATGTGCGCGATTATCGACCGAGGAACAGAAAATGGGCCGAAGGCTTGATAGAACGTCGACATGGAACTCTAATGTACAAGGTTAAAGTTGGGGATGAATGGTGGATTAGACATAAAAATCAGATACGACGTCGATATACTACATCCCAAGAACCTAAATTGCCACTGGAATTACTACTGGAAACTTTCAAAATACCACCAGTCAAACCAGAAGCAAAACAAGAGATGCTACCCAGCCGACGATCCCAGCGCAAACGAACACAAACAGTTCATTTCCAAGTCGACCCCAAGGAAAAAAGATACTAAACTGATTGCAAGATTCTTTTTAAAAGGGGGAGGTAATATATACGCAGGTGAATCATTAATATTCATTATTTATTTCACACACTAGCATAATCATTGATTTCACGCATCTGCGTGATTATTGATCTAAATTACTGAATTCCAGGGTTTGTTAATATTTTTAAAATGTGACATTGATTTTTCTAATTGTATAAATACGGAGTTGTTGTTTAACATTTTCGACTGTTGTTTGAGATAGTAAAAGCTCTCATATCAACCTCCAGTCTTCTCTTTCTTTGTCTTGCGTGCCCGGCGGTATTATTGTTGTTGTTGTTGACGTGCGATTAGGACAGATTAGCCAGCGCATTAGTTAGATTCGCTCGTAGTCTACAAGGTCCTCATATTCACATACATAACAAAGGGTTGTTTTATTTGGTAGGAACAAAGGTGGGACGGTATAACTGATTGCATGGATAAGAAACATCATTTGGCCAGTATTCACATATTTTGAAATGAAATACAGTCGGTAAAAGTATTACTACTAATTTAGTGAGCAACTGAAGTTGTCTTTGAATAAGACTAAAAGTAAACTGCTTGTCGATAGGCTAAGTGATTATTATTCCATAACGTAAGAATAAGTGCATCCAAATACTACCACACGCATGATCCTGTCTTCTGAATAACCCAGGGAACATGGTGTTTATTCCAAGCTTTGGATTACCAAGTAAAAGTGGGTATTCTTTAAGGTTTCCTGATACAAAGAGTATGTTGTAGCCAAAGTACGTAAATATGTTCACATCTAGAAAATATTTAGCTTTGTTGTTGTGCTTCCTCCCACCACAACACCAGCTGACTCACCAGTTAGGTCACAAGGTAAAACTAGACCTACCGGAGACAGTGTACTCCTGACTTCTAGATATCGTAGTATCCTGTGAAGGGAGAACAATATCCACAGGTTTATAAGATTAGACGCATGATATAATTCAAAACTAGATAACTGTGGTTTGCAGACATAGAACACACCAATCTATTCCTTTAATCGAGTCAGTCGATGTGACCCTAGCGAAGACTAGAGGAGGGACACTACTTGTCTTAAGAAAATCCATTTAAAGTGTTCCTTAGAAATTATGTAGATTCCGTAATTATAGGTAAACTAGGAAACGCGCTAAGCCATTACATTTATACGAGCAGTAATCGGGAGTGAAAAGGAGGGTCGATTGAAGGGAATACCCTCCCGATATAGCATGGAGTTAACATGAAGTAACACATAACTACACTAGAATTCCCCAGTTTACAGGTAGATTACACTTTTAATAATATCATTGTCTCCACTTTTGGTTGAAAAAGTAATTGGATTATGTCACAGATGCTTTTGGCTGGATCCGTCAATGCCAGATACTGTGAGCTCTGAAATTTCAGTCAAGAAACTCTGCAGGGAGATACTGTAGCTTCACCGACAATTGAACGGAAGCATTTCACTTATACAAGATGCATACAGTAATGAATACACTATTAAATTAATGCGCTCAGGTCCACATTACTTCAGTAATTTTCTTGTTTGAGAATGAAAGACGTACATATGTATTGTGTCAGTAACTGCAAATACACGTCAACATCTAAATTTCATACGCCTTCTGTCTCACTATTGCATATAATGATAGTCTGATAGTCATTTACGAATGCAGTAAAAAGTATTTCGCAGACCACGAGTAGCACTTCGTACTAAGCAGAAGTATCAGCATTTAGTGAAAGTATTTTCGGGAACTAGTACGACGAGGTAAACGTTTTTCCAATATATACGCACTTATCAACGCAATCAAAAGGTAATGACGAATTGTTATCCCAAACATTGTATTTACTGTGAAGGGAATGTTGTTACAAGCAAACTTCACAGCAACATGTACAAGTGTTGCATATCACTGCATCAATGATATAAGCATACTAATTGTACTACGGCTCAATCTGAATAATCTCAAGGCGTCGAAACAACAACTTTGAGGGAAGTAGATGTAATGAAAGACTCCTTGCAGACGCTATGTATGACGGTATCTAGTGGAATGTCTACGAAGACTGATAACCTGCAATGAGGAAGATAGAAATGAAACAATTAGGAGATACGTAATACATAAGTTAAGTACTTTTGTCCCTCATGTACAAAATGAGAATATACTGTTATTTATTTATTTATATAAAAAATCACTCATGAAATTCACTCCTATTCACACTATTTCTTGTATCCGTGTTAATGACTGCTGGTTCATGGTTTCTTCTTCTGTGCACTTTATCTGGATAATTTAAGGAATTGGTTAAATGTACTGAGGAAACGTCATTGACAGTTATTTAAACCAATTAACAATATAGCTAGTTGTGACACTAGGCAGCTGCAGCGACAAATGCTGACTGACTGAGTTTTAACATAGAACACAGCACAGAAGGGTAGCAGCTCGATTTGTTACTTTCCAAACTTGAAATATACTATATCTAGTTGGTAAAAAGGCAAAAAATTCATCACATATTTCGATTTAGTATTTAGGCTATGGGATGAAATAAACTAACTCATGAGGTATGACGGGACAAAGTGTGAAACTTATCTTGGGTAAGAGGAGAGATTATTGTAAGATAGCTCTGTTTTTCCAGTTAGAAAAGAACCAACTGAGGAAATACCATTACCATTTGTTGATATATCGGTGATTACTATCCACTTTTTAACATTTTTGTATACCTAGGCTCTATATCATTCTGACTGACTCACTTGCAACATTAAAGCTTGCGCACAAGTGCACCTGTTGAAGTTACCACATTCAATGTAGCACACAATGCTAGAAAAAAATGAAATTAAATGGAACCCTAACGAGCATAAATATGAGGTAGGCTAAATAATGACAGAGACAAAACTTAAGGGTTGATTAGATACGTCAGATTACACGGAGTGAATGCATCTTTGTCACTGACAACGATTTGGAGTCACATCTACTTGACACAGTACGCTTAAGTCCAGTATTACTCATCATATTATACTACTTAACATATGGGACAGGGCAGAGATACCTACCACCAAACGGTAATAGTATTTTCAAATTTTCCAGATCCAGTAGTCACTTCTCATTACTTAGGTGGACGATATCATCAGCATACTCCAAGTTGAAACTGTTTCCTGGTAAACCCGTAAAGTCAATGGCAGACAATTCTATGAATATATGTATGATGAAATTGAACTAAAATCAGGACGACAGTTGTAGAAATGAGCCTTATATTACACCCATCTTAGGAAATGTGACTCTCTTCATAGTTTAGTTTCAGTATTTAGTGAATAGAATGCAATCTGGAGAATTCATGAAATTAACCATACAGTAAGTGTGTAGGTTTTAGTAAAACATATGCACTTTTGATTTCATTATGAAGTCTCCATGCCAGACGTATTACTGTAATGGCCAACATAGTTCACAAATTAACTCATAATAGTGAAGCGGAAAGACTTATATTTCTCCTCAGTAGATTCAAAATAGAGAGTCTTGTGAAGTAATTCCTGTGTTAGCAACTTTCTTATGCAGAAGAGAGGAGCAAGGCATCATAATGTTTTGCTATATGTGGAATCGCAGTGCAGCTAGATGCGCAATAATATTTATACGAATAAACTGAATAATAAAATCTTCTTCACCCTCTGAACAACTTGTCCTTATTCCTAATAAGATAATAAGTTTCTTTCACATATGAGTCTGAGTTATTCTTATGAAATCGGAATATTATAGGAATTAAATCTTCCACTAAAACCAAGACCACTTGAAACCCATAGCAACATAGCAACAAGCATCATAGCGGGATATGCAATAAAGCCACTCGTTCACAACAGTGCTGCATATTATGCTCGTAGTGCTCAAGCTCTTTGTCTTAAAATGAAAATCTGACTGCGATAAGTACATGAAAATTGAAATTAATGCTGTAATTGTGCCATGAATACTAACAACTACCAAACCAGCTAAGACAAGAGCGTTTCAATAAATAGGCCGAGTATACCAGAATGACTGCATAAAAACTCAAAAATATACATTTATATTTTGAACTTGGTATGTTATTTTGTCCACCACGTTTCACATATATCAGTGTTAAGCGACATTTCCTGATGCAACTGCAGCAAATTTAACGCAGTTCAATTACATTATGAGACCAATATTATGTACATCATAAAAGTTTTTAATGCAAAATTTCATTTAAAAATCACATAAAGACATAACTTGTCACCAGGTCACCATAGCAATGGACTACAACGCTAAAATCAGCGTGGATATACAATATAGCCTGTCATCGATGTGTATCTTGACTTGAAGCGACCAAACTGATTTAACTCTTCAGCCCATGGCAATCCGAAACAGTATCTTTTTTGAAGGAAGGGGCCTAGTACTGCATTCAGGTGCTCAAACACCACTTGGACAGGATCTAAAAGGTGTATGCTCAAAAGAAAACTTTCAAAAACATTCAACGTTTCCAGAAGCAGTCACTGTCATTTCAGTGCAGTATTTATACAGTGAATGAACAAATTTTCTGTTGTTAGTTACTGATTTGACTAGCGAGACCACAAACAATATTTGTAACCTATTTATATCTTTTCAGCATTTCATCGTCCTGAATTGTTTACCCGCTCTCCTTGTTAGAATCCTAGTTTTTGTGCTTCATGACTTATTAGCATACTATGTTTAAGCCCCAATGAGTAATGGTTTCCAAGATTGTTAATCTTTATACAGATTCCGTTTCATAAATCATCCTTCTTACAAAATATAAAGTTTCAGTTGTGAAGTGAGACTGTAATTCTTTTATACTACTATACAATGAATTATTCACTAAAGGTAAAAGAATAGAATACACATCAGCAAAATTTCGTTAGGTGTACTGACTCACTTAGCTGATCACTTCCAACTAACTTGTTTATCCATCTCTCATGTAAATTTAACTTCTACATCCATATTATTTACCATGAAATCGCTGGAAAACGATTTCACTGTAATTTTGTTTAACTGTACCGCTTAACGAGTGACCTCTGTGGGCACTTGTTACAAAATTTCTTTCCTATGTTTGTTATTTCCGTGTTTTCCATCTTTTTCTCCATTATTTTCCATGCTGCAGTGGATAAAGCTGCAAAATGTGTGAACCCTTTGTCCCATGAGCTGTCCGAAGTTAAAGATTCAAAGCCGAAGTATGTTTTTAGGCAGTACTTTGTTTGGCAAAACTCATGCATATCATTTGTACACGCGTTGGTATCCGGTGTTTGGTCTTTGTCAGCGTACGTTGCCCATAATAATCTTCAATTGCCTTCAGGTTTTACTTCGAGCCTAACACCTTGACGGACCTGATCAACGAATTCTCAGGATATACCGTCTCACTAGTATCCTACTCTCTTGGTAATTGAGCTTTTTACAACAGTGATGTTTAGGTTATTTCATTTTTGACTCAGTACATATGGCTGTCTTACATCCCCACCGATCAACAGCGGAGTTACTGATTCACCACTTCATTGTAAGTACATAGATGTTATGGGATTGTTTTTAGATATTTTTGTGTTTCTCATCTGCTTTGTTGTCAGGAAAGTACATCGGATACGCAGTTGTTTCACTTCTTCCTGAAGTCAACTCAATATTTCTGCATTTGCGACGGCTAATGAATTATCTGCGTGTCCCTAAAGACAACCACTTCTTTCGATCTATTTGTCTAGTGAATATTGGTAAGCTCGCATTTTTAAGATCAAATATGTTTTTATCCCAGATATTTTGTAGGATAGTGTTTAAGTTTTGGTCTATGTTTATTCCAACAAAGTCGTTCGGTTTTGAAACTGATTCTCTCTAATAACCTATTTAAGAATAGATTAGACAAACACACATACTGTTAGAATTGTATTAGCAACTATAAAGATACCACAGCGAAATGACGCTCAGTTGGGCAGTCATATCGTTTACCTTTCATAGTTAACTTACGTATTCAGGCTCTCTTATCCTGTCAATAAAACACCTATAAGGAACTGGGATATATTTTACCACCCAGCAGACTCTTGCTGTGACTTATTCTTCGGAAATAGTCACAGGTGTAATAGGACTGGAAGTAATAACATTTTCGATCGGGTTAGGATGTAGCATCAGATTTGATATAGTTAGTATTATAGCAGAATAAAATAATGGTAGAACAGTAAAGGGTATCCCAAGGACGAAGATTAGAATTTTATGAAAGTGAAAAAGGCTAGGAACCTGACTTGCGGATCGTGAAAGGACAGAATAATTTACAGTGGTAAGCAAAGAAAACAGGTTACTAAGACAGTGAAATGTGGACCACAGAATCTTTTTGAACGCATAGGTTGGTTTTCAGTTAACGTACTGCCACATAACGTAGCTATTACTCTGTTTACCATGTGATAAACTGTTGTAGAATCGGTTACATGACCTGTATCAGAGATATGTTTACTACTATCGCTATTACGTATTCTTATACCTCCTGGTGATAACCTTTTCGTCATATCTTTGTATATCTTTTCGCAAAAGCATACTGTTCTTCCAACATTCCGTCTACTATGAATACAGTTGGGTAAATTCATACGACTGAAGATAACATGAAGGTATCCCATACCCCTGAAAATTTTTCCTGTTTTGTAGACTCCTATTTAAGTAGCAACATTCAAAAGTGGTGAGATGATTTCGCAAAATTATCGTCGACTGCATGTATTAGCCTCATTAACCTTTTGTTTTGCAAAATTAACACTAGTTTGCATTTTGGTAGTACTTTATTTCGTCCTGAAGTTATCTTAAATGTATTTTATTCAATGAAATTGTCTTAAACAGGTTGTAATTAACGAATAGGTTGAATATTTTGCTACAGTTAAACATTGGTTTGAAACAAACCTGAAGGTAATTATTAATTTACTCTATAAGTGCAAAAAAGTATCGCATGTATCTGCAGAACTACGGAATTAAAGTCTCTTGCAACTGTAAAATACTTCATACTATGGCTCATGGATCGGTTTTTTATCCTCTTAGTGGAAGTAACAGTTCATGGTATGACGACACGCTCTACCACTTCACTCCTCCCTCCTTATCTTTAAGCTAGGAGGTAGTGTAGTCCAGTCCTGTAGCACCACTTTATATTTGACAGTAGAGAATCGCATGCCAAACATTCGAGGATCGCTGCTCAAGGTGTTCGGCATCTTTACTCAGGAGGACAACGTCATCCGCATATTTTAAGTCAACAAGACTATTCCATAGTAACAAGTCTATCCCTGAGTCGCTGAAGTCATTTTGAGCTAATTCCATTGCTACATCTATGATGAGACTAATGAGAAATGGGGACAGTGGGCATCCCTGATGGACATCACTAGTTGGTTGTCATTACTTCAGATGACAACTCTCCGTAGGCTCTTACCCAGATGCGTGAGTTCGAATACAGTGCCTTAATCAGTGCGATGTATCTTCTCGACATTCCCTTCATGGCTAGACATTACCATACTACCTGTTGGTAGACGGAATGGAATTCCACTTTCAGGTCAAAATATATGGCAGTTATTGGATACCGATGATTATGCCTATGTTGGAGAAACTGTCGAAGGGTGAAGATATAATCAGTGCAGCCTCTCCCTAGTCTAAAGCCTGCCTGATTTTCTCGTGTGTTTCTCACGAGCGCCACTTAATTTACGCATGATTATTGAGCCTAGGACTTAAGACATTATATTAGTTGATCTAATCTCTCTATGACTATTATGTCTCCCTTCTTATATACCTGGATAATCAGTGACTTAAACCAATCCAACTGGGTTATCTCTGCATCCCGGACGTTCCTTAATACGTTAGTTAACTCAGACAGTAAATTGTCTCCACCGTTCTTGAATACATTTGGTTTAATTGCATCAGGTCCCGCTGCTTTTTCTCGTCTCAAATCATGAACAGCTTTTGTAACCTCAGTTAAGGAAGAAGGGCCTGTAATTTATATTCCATTCAGGTAGGTGTCTGATGGTGGACAGGTTGAACGTGTCTGTAGGCCAGTTAAGTTGTTCCCCTAAATGTTGCTTCCAACGTTCCAGTCGTTTACCCTGAGAGCTGAGTAGGTCACCATTTTTCCCCGAGATTGTCTCACTTATCATTTGCTTTTTGCCACCTGTATCTCTGATAAACCTAAATAGTTGTCTGGTGTTACTTACCGCCGATGCCTTTTCCATTTTCTTTCACTTCTGTTGCCCACTTTTGTTCATGGTCATTGCGAAGACTTTTTGTCGTTCGCGTTTGAACGGTTTTCGCTCTTCATCATATGCAGAGCCTTCTGAAATCAATCTTCTCGCGTCTGTCAGATAGGACAAAGTAGCGAAAATCCTCTTTTTGTTTGTTGACAGCCTTTACAATTATGTCTGCAGCTGACTGGATATTCTGTCAGGCTTCTTCAGGATGAGTTTTGTTTTTGATCTCAGGTACGCATTTAGCTATTTCTTCCTTAAATAGGGACTCAGTATCCTGATCAAGTTGGGTGCGTAGCAGATTCATTGCTGACTGTTTTTTATGTTCATTCAATCTTATACGTAAACGTGCACGGACCAGGGGAAGAGGTTATGCGATTGTAAGTAGATGTGTGACAAGAAAAATTAATATATGTTTATAAAAAAATCAGTTAAATCGACTTATAATGTCTGTATGATGTTTATCTGACTTAAAACGGAGTGGATAGTATTTCAACACCGATCCTGAGAACAGTGTTGCATTAGCAGGTTTTCTTACTCAATACCTTGGTTTATCACTATAGTTCTACTAACGAACATATTATTTTTCGTAATACCATGTTTTATTCCATCTCGGACTATCAAAAGAAGCTTTTCGTTTACCTAATACTGAAACGTCATTATCAGGCGACCGGAGATAAGCTCGCGCGCTTATCATCTCGACTACTTTTAAAATACGTGGTAGTTTCGATGGATAGTAGGGAGTAGGAGATGTGACATCTCTTATCCATATCCACTAGTGTTCATCTGCCTTCCTTCTGTCGTATCGCTTTTGAACCCCCCCCCCTTACACTAGTATGGTGTTTAAGCATCATAGATTACATTTCTGCTGCTTTTTAAAAATTTGTATACTTAACCAGTTCTATACTTGTACCAAAAATATGGTGTGGAATCAATCTATAATCAAAAAAGAAAGTTAAGTCTCCATTTTTATAATGGTTTCAAAGCTTCCTCTATTCTTAAGAAATGTATTCATGAGAATGAGAAATTGAAGCGTAATTCAACAACCATTTATTCATTCAAAACCTCAGTAAGTGTACAGCCACTGTTGGCCACCACCGCTTCACTGTATGCATGTTTAAACAGTCTGGTAGTCAAAGCACAAAAATGTTAGACAGTAAGTGTAAGTTATAGATGTCCAAACTGAGTTTACTTTTAACATTTTGAAAAAAACTGGGCATCAGGTATATAATATGATAATAAAGGGTTTTGTATTTCCCAACGAATGAGAAACAAAACGACATGGTTGTTTTTACTGACGTTTCGCTATTTAATGCTGCTAATAGCTTTATCAAAGTATTATTAAACCAGAATTTATAAAATCTCAGCTGACATATAACAACTTAATCATCGTTCCTCGACCACCGAGAAATCCATTTGAACTAGAAAAGCTTGAAAAATCATCAGCCATTGGTCTACACGCTATAGAATCAGGTCACAAAATTGATTTTTACAGTACTGAAATAATGCAGAAAAACTTCAGAAATAACAAAGAACGCCTAATATCAGAAGCACTTCATTTTAAATGGAATCCAAATTGTCTGATAAATAGGAATGATGAACTAAAACAGAAATTGACCTGGTTACAACACCCTCTTTCCTCCATGAAATGACAAAATCAACATGAATGTGATCACCAATTTCATTATGTAAACACTTGCTCCTTTAATTATTTTACACAGTTATCAAATCCAACAATTTTCACCTGGTTTTTCTGTCTTTATCAGTCGGCCAACCTGACAGCGTAAAAATCCGTGGAAAATACCCACCCAGGTATGAATATAAGGCATGAATAAGAACGCCAGAGTTCAGTGAAGAGTCTCTTTTCTGCGAATTCATTCAATTACCTGTACAACCGCATTTATACATAATTATTTTGTGTGTGTGTATGTGTGCCTAAATTAAGATTTTCAAGTATTGGTTTTGTAGGGATTTTGTTTGATTGCATGGAGGATTTCATCATGAGGTGTTCAGTACTCCCAGGTTTTCCAGCGAATCTCTAACTGATGTCAGCTCATGATGAAATCCTCCATACATTAGTATTGTCAAACTAAAATAAAATATAATTACTCAGGGTTACTATTCACGTCATCAAAATATTTCTGAAATGTGACGAATAATCAAAATTTGACTAGGGTTGGGGCAGGGGGTGAAGATTAGTAAGTATTGACAAGGGCTGCGTAATATGGGATAGGATTTTAATGGAGACACATTCCAAAAAGTAAATTACGTAATAGGTAGAAAGAGTAAATAAAGATGTTACCAGGGTGCCATACAAAATTCAAAAAACAAAACAGTATTAACGAAGTCGTAACACTTGGAATTGTACCGAAGGTAGAATGGGGGGATGAAGTTTCTTCTGTGTGAATCAACCAGGGTTTTCTTTTTGGATCGCTAAGGCCTTGGCAATGCAAAGTATACGGAAGCTTACCTACCGCTTTTGGGAGGTTTCTTTTCACTTTGTAGATGACTTTGAATGAATTCTCTGTGCATATTAAGTGACCAGTGTTGACTATAATGTTCAATCATAGTACTCTTTATTGATTCACTGAGTGATCCACGAGCCATATATCTCGCTCGCTTCACATGAGCAAGTAAATTGGTAGATACACATATAGAAGTGGTCATATGTGATAGTTTATCTTTAAAGTTGTTGAAGGACATTGGCTGGCTTGAGAATACCAATCGTAATGTAGCAGCAGGGAGTGTTCTTTTCAGGGTGTAAAAATTACCCCATGCTGAGGAACGATCATTAAGTTGTTATATATATAAGCTGAGGTCGTATAAACTCTAGTTTAATAATACTTTGATAAAGCTATTAGCAGCAGCATTAAATAGCGAAATGTCAGTAAAAAAACAACCATGTCGTTTTGTTTCTCATTCGTTGGGAAATACAAAAAACCTTTGTTATAATGAATAAGTATAAGTATCTTTCTTCACGTTATTTCAAACATTTTCCTTAGTTTCGAAATTGGTGCTATATTACAGTAAAATTGTTTATTATATTCAACGTTAGAAGTGCGTCGATGGCATAGCGGTTAGGATGCTCGCCTACCATGCACATGGTCCGGGGTTCGCTCCCCGGCCGACGCACTCCTTTACCTCGCTAAGCCAGAAATTATGCTGGTGAAGAGGAAATGTTGGGCATGAGGCTAGCAATCCCATCCTGTAAAAATAAAACACTGCTACAGAAACTTCAAGCCACTAGCTTGAGGCCCTATGTTCCTTTGGGAATGTGAAGGAAAGAAAAAAAAATGTTAGAATAAATTATTGGATAAATGCAGTCTAATTATTACATAATCCAATCGTTTTCACATTATCTTGAGTATTAATGAACACTAGTTTAAATAAAACCTTATCTAGAAGAAATCATCAAATAGTTATAAAACATAAAACAACACACAACATAAATAATGTTTTAAAGTAGATATTTTTTTTATTTCATAAAATTCATTTATTTATTTATCTTTCTAGGTACATTTATTGTATTCCGTTTTATTGTCCTCTCATGGATGACACGATGGATTGTTATTAATCGTGATTCTATTCCATTTGGATATTATTGTCTTGGTTCTGTTGGTCTCGCTATTCTAATGGTTATGAATATTGTATTATTTATTCGAATTGTATATGCAGATTTTCTTACAAATAGTACAGTGTCTAGTGCAGCTTCAATGGTTGCTTCAGCTGGTACTGGAACCAGTACAAGCGGTAAACCTCATCTTACAGTACACTCATCTTACATGTCTACACATTAGAAAGAGAATAAAAAAAAAGAGAAAAGCATTTGTTTTCATTTTCGGACTATTTTTATGATGGAATATCTTTTCAATTCTTATTATGCTTTTGTATTTATATTTGGAAACTATTTATCGACTGTAAAAAAAAAAAGAATAATGTTTTTCTTCTCATTTTTATTGTATATAAAAAGCATCATGGGCTAAATTTTCATGTTCCTGTCAAGATAATTATGAAATCCAATCTCAGGTATTTAGTGCTTTTCTTTGTTGTTTTTTTATTTAGCGCTTTAAATTGTATTGTTGTCAGTGCATTTTGATACTGTACTATTCTTGCTTCTGTACTTCTTTTTCTGTCCAGCCTTCAGAAACTTCTTAACAAATTTCTATAATGTTCTATCTGTGATATTAATTCGACATGATTATTATTATTATTATTATATCAATAAAATCAGTTGGCTTTTTTGTAGTATGTATTTTGGTTTTATGTGCGTCGGTGGCATAGTGGTTAGGACGCTCACCGACCATGCACATGGTCCGGGGTTCGATCCCCGGCTGACGCACTCCTTTACCTCGCTAAGTCAGAAATAACGCTGGTGAAGAGGAAAGGTTGGGGGGCATGAGGCTAGCAACTCCATCCTGGAAAATAAACACTGCTACAGAAACTTCAAGCCACTAGCTTGAAGCCCTTTGTTCCACTGGGGAACTTGAAGGAAAAAAAATTTGGTTTTGTGTATAACTATTGCACAAAGACTATAGCTAGGTGCAAGTTAACTTTTAGATGTTCAGTGGAGTTGTGGCGTATTAGTGTTGTTGTTTTTAAAAAGAGTTTGACCACGTTTCGATATCAGTTAGAGAACATTGAAACCCCGGGGAGTACTGGACAGCTGTTTCATCCTAATTTTGCAATAACCGGCTGTACGTACTCACTGGGGCTCGAACCTAGAACCTTCGGGTTACAAGGCAAGCTCGTATACCATCCAGCCACTGGGACCGGTTCAATGACCCATGAATTCTAACTTCTACCAATTCGTGATTTAGTGTGATCAACCAGTACTTCCTGGTTTTCAATGGTTCTCTAACTGATATCAATCGGTGGTCAAACTCGCATAATCAAATCTAATCCTTACAAACCAAACTCTTGAAAATGTTGTTGTTTCCTCTTTTGGCCACGTAATGAACACATTTTCTCGAGTTTATAACTAGTTAAGAAAGTTATCTTTGTGTAAAATAAAGTTCAATGTTCAACTTTGCCTAAATTCTTTATATCCTACTTGTTAATAACTTTGTAACAGCAGAAGGCAAGACACAGACGCCAAGGTATATTTTCAAGTGATGAAACAGCTACTTATATCTAGGCAGTTTATATTCTTTAAGCAATCACTGAGCGTGTGATTTTGGTTTACTACATTAAACGACATGAAATAGAATGTTTAATTACATATATAGAGTATTCTATTGCTAATGCACTATTGAACTGTGAGAACAGTATTCAGACGTTAAAACCAACAAATACAATGATTCTTACTCGGAGAATAATATTCTGTTGCAATCCATTGTCTGTATCACACCACAAATTCAACCCTGCAAAGTGTTCTGTTATTTTCCCACTTTCCAATAAAATCCCTACTTAGAATTAAAAGCCAATTACTTTTCAGCTGTTAGGTTGGTAGTATTAGCGGTGTTCAGCAAAGATGCCTAGTGTTATCACATTCATTTAGATCTACTGATGGGGGTGGTTTGATGTCGGATTTCGTAAACTCAGAGCCAAAAAAATGACTATCTGTGATACCTAATTTTCACCTTTCCCAATACAAGGTAATATACTGCAAAAACTGGTCTGTAGCACTTAATTTCAGGGTGAGAAGTGCAATAAGTTGACTGTTTCACTTATTATTGAAGGGCTTACCAGCTGTAAATGACTTTATACATTTATATTCACTTTTATGAATTTGAATAAAGCGAAAGCGCAACAGTTTGTGCAGAGTACAAGATGGTACCATTTTTATTTATTTCGTTAGAATCTCGTCAGCTACTAACAGCCCCTCAGACATTATTAAGTTTATGTACAAAAAAATTTTAACATCCTTATACAGAAAGTTCAATATATGCATACAATGATAATAATAATAATAATGACTTTATCCCAAACAACAATAATGATCATAAACAATGGAATTTTTAAGCGTTATGTGATCAAATGAAGGAGAGAATAAAGACATCGAGTTACCAGGGCGGGCGAGAAAAGACTAATAACCGACTCTCTCTGAACACACAAATCGGGTTATAGATGCTTAATGGAGATTGGTTCCGCAAACTTAGGGAGAATTGAACTCATTTGGTTATCGATAATTTTGAATGATCTTGCGACGTCCACCTCATATCTCGTGTCAAGGAGATGTCTAGCAAAAGCACCGTTGAAAGCATTTGCTCCCTTGAGACGTAGGCTTTTCAGTACATGTTCAGAAAATCAATGACATGTGCAACTTCTTTCTGTTCGCCCAATGTAACTACTCCCACAAATACATGTAAATTTGTATACACAGTTGGAGTTAACATGAGAAGGGTATCTATCGAATTCTGACTGCATCAAAGGGCATGATTTCAGATAAACAGGAACCAACTTAGCTGTGGGATAGGCTGTGGCTAGTGACATATTCAGTCTTCTACTGACTATTGCTACAATATTTTCACCTTTAAAATCGAGTTGAATTGAGACAGGCATTTTTCTCAAACTAGAAAAAATGTAGATCACTGAATTGCATCTACTCCAATGGGGAATCACTGACTTACATTCTGCAAAGCCCTACTGTTTGGCTCTAGGTTTAGTATGGAAGTGGTGTTATGTATAGGTGAACAGTCCATGACAGGGAGGTGACATATCACTAAGACTCTATTGTTTTCACTATTTTTCTAATAAATATCAGATCCCTGACAGATGTAAGACCAGTTTAGAAATAAATGATGCACAGGGAATTCATGAATTTTAATGAGAATGAGGTAACTCTTGAATTAGTATCAAAGTATAGGAAAAGTAAAATGAATAATGACATATCATTAAACCTGAAGAAATAGAAGAGTAACCGTAGCCATTATTATTATTATTTCCTTTAGTTCCTAGAGGAACACAAGGCTTCAGCCGTGCGTCTCCATTGCGTTCGGTTCTCTGCTAGAGTCTTCACCTGGCTCCAAGTCTGCCCACACGCTTTCAATTCTTCTTCACATGATCTTCTCCAGGTCACCCTTGGACGACCAACTCGTCGCTTCCCTTTCGGGTTCCACTCGAGAGCTTGTCTAGTGATGTCACTTGCTGGTTTCCTCAGAGTGTGTCCAATCCATCTCCATTTCTTCCTGCCTATTTGTTTCACAATCGGTTCCTGGTTGGTTCGCTCCCAGAGATCTTTGTTGCTGATCCTTTCCGGCCATCTGATCTTGAGTATTGAGCGAAGACATCTGTTAATGAAGGTCTGTAGCTTGTTTGAGGTGCTCTTTGTGACACGCCAAGTCTCTGATCCGTATAGTAGTACTGACTTCACATTAGAGTTGAAAATCCAGATCTTATTTTTGACGCTGAATGCTGTTGACCTCCACACAGACTTGAGAGTAATGCCTTGCTTTCCCGATCCTTGCTTTGATATCTTCGTCAGTTCCGCCTGTAGTTGAAACAATGCTTCCCAAGTAGGTAAAGGAGGTAGTTTCTTTCAGGTTCCTTCCATTTATGCTGATTGCTGTCTGTTGTTGTTGCTGTGGCTGTTGGTGTTGGCCAGGAATCTTCATCACCTACCTCTGTTTTCTCTATGTTCACCTGAAGTCCTATCTTTGATGCTTCTTCTGCCAACTTGTTACTTTTCACTTGCATATCTTCCAGTTTGTGGGAAATCAGACATATATCATCGGCGAAGTCCAGATCCTCCAAGTTCTTTGTGTGAGTCCATTTTATGCCTGTTTCCTCATTTCCCGCTGTCTGTCGCATTATCCAATCTACTGCAATCAGGAAAATCATTGGCGATAGTAGGCAACCCTGTCTTACTCCTGTCTTCACTTCGAAGGATTCCGTGCGCTTCCCGTTGTGGATTACTTGGCATGCAGCGTTGTCATACAACTGTTGGATGAGATGTATAATTGTCGGCGGCACCCCGTAGTAGCGAAGTAGTTGCCGAATCACCTCTCGATCGACGTTGTGCTATCGAAGGCCTTTTCAAAGTCGATGAAGTTGAGGTAGAGAGGTGACTGCTATTCCAAACGTTGTTCAATGATGATCCGTAGTGTGGCGATTTGATCAATACATGACTTGTTTCTCCTGAATCCAGCCTGTTCCGGTCGAAGTTTTTCATCCAGGGCTTGTTTGATCCTTTCCAGGATGATGCGGCTTAGTATTTTGCTTGGGATGGACAGGAGCATAATTCCGCGCCAGTTCTTGCATTGACTTAAGTCTCCTTTCTTTGGTAGTTTGAATAAGTATCCTTTCTTCCAATCCTCGGGTACTTTGCCTTCTTTCCACACCTTCTCCAGTAGTGGTGTCATCAAGTCCGCTGTTGTCTCTGGGTCCGTTTTCAATGCTTCTGCTGGGATTCCATCTGGTCCTGCTGCTTTTCCAGATTTCAGCATCTTGATTGCCTTCAGGACTTCTGATTTCGTCGGCGGGTTGATGTTCACTGGTAGCTCTGTCTCCGTTGTTGGTATTGCTGGGCGCGTTGTAGGTGGTGATCGATTTAGGAGTCTTTTGAAGTGTTCAGCCCAGTGTTTCCTCTGCTCCACTTCTTTGTTGAGTGACTTTCCATTGTCATCCTTCACTGGCTTAATTTGTGACGAATTTTTGCCTGAGAGGTACCTAGTTGTTTGGTAGAGTTTTGCGAGGTCTCCTTTGCCTGCAGTTTGTTCTACCTCACTTTCCATGGTTTCATAGTACTTTCTTTTGTCTTCTCTGGCACTCTTCTTTACTCCTTTGTTCAGTGTATTGTAGCTTGCATTCAACTCCTGTTTCTGTTGCTCGTCTGTGCACTGGATAATCTTTTGTTTCACCATCATTCTCTCTTCTATTAGCCTCCAAGTGTCCGTAGTGAGCCACGGTTTGTCCTGTCTCTTCTTTCTGCCTAGAACTTCCATGCAGGTTTGACTCCACACTGTCTTCAAGTTGTTCCAGTGCTTTTCGACACTGACCTCTTCGCCAGTGTTGATTTGTGTCTCGGCTTTGTCTTTTATACTTGCAGTGAAGATGTCCTTTGTGTCCTGGTCCTTCAGTTTTTGAGTGTTGAACTTGGCTTGTGGTCTATCTGCAGCCCCTGATTCTCTGAAAGCTTTTAATTTGAGTTGGATTGTTCCTTGTACGAGGTAGTGGTCTGAGCCAACGTCTGCTCCTCTTCTTGCTTTTGTGTCCAGTAGGCTGCGCCGCAACTTCCTCGAGATTGTGATGAAGTCAATTTGGTTTTTGGTTCGCCCATCTGGTGACACCCATGTAGCCTTGTGGATATCCTTGTGTTTATATACGCTGCCACCAATCACTAGTTCATTGAAGGCGCAGAAGTCGGCGAAGAGTTCTCCGTTTGCATTCATTTCTCCGAGAGCTTCTCTACCCATGATGAGTTCCCTTCCTGTGTTGTCTGATCCCAGTTTGGCGTTCATGTCTCCCATTAGTATTTTAATGTCAACAGCTGGAGTATTGTCCATTGTTGTCTGCAGTTGTCTATAGAATTCTTCTTTCGTTTCGAGGTCTGCGTTGTTGGACGGTGCATAGCACTGTATAACTGACACTTTTCTTCCTTTGGAGTTGAATCTGGCGGTCATTATTCTGGGTGAGATCGCCTCCCATTATATCAGAGCCTTGGTTGCCGTTGGTGACATCATGATAGCCACGCCCTCGGTGTGTGTGTGGTTGTCTTCTGCGTGACCGGAGTAAATCACTGACTCACCTGTTGACAATTTGGTGAGTCCGTTTCCGTTCCATCTGCTTTCGCAGATCCCCAATACCTGTATTCCGTATCACCTCCGTAGCCATGGTGATGTGAAAAACTGAAAAGAATGGGAAATAAATATGGAAGTCGAAAGATAATAGGACGTCAGTATTATTCCTGGGTTATTGGATGCTACTTGAGAATGCCCTTCACAACATTTGTCAGTCTTTGTCTATGCTTTACATATTCTTGTAACCTCATGTCTGTGAAAAGTTTCAGATGTGAATGAAACGAGTGATGTTGAATCATGATGTATAATACGATGCAATCAATGAATGAGAAAACATTAAGTGATGAAATAACATCTCAGCTGGATAAGTATAAAAGTGTATCCAAGTGTGTTTTGCTGAACTTACTACAAGTCTGTTGTGATTCAGTGCTGCATTCACCAGAACTTTTATCGATTTACTGTTATTTCTTCTTGTGGTTATTCACATCATGCTGTACGTACACTAGCACCTTTCACATCAGAAATCCTTCTTGTGGTAGAGTTTATTCACTAACGATGTTAACATGCAATATTCATGGACAATGTAGTACCAGGACACAATATGCTGGGATGTCGGTTGCAATTATAAAGTATCAATAATTAGATATAGAATAAGAAGATAATGGACAATGTATTTGATTTGACAGCAGTCAGTAAATAGTGAGATGTGTGCGTGTCTAGTCCTTACTTCAGCGCAGACTGAATTCTATCAGTGAGGTTTGCAATGTAGCCACCATTCTAGGTAGCTAACCATCACGGTGCACTATGAAATGTTGATATTAGATCATTGGAGTCCGATTGCCTCTGTTCCCTGTCATCCTTTGCAGCTGGCTACCGGAATACCCTTCAGCTACTGTTTCGACGTTATATAATCTCCATATCACACCCTGAAGCTTCACACATCTCTGATCAGTACATGATGATTTTGGAAACTGCTCGACATTCTCCGCTGTTTGATATTTAATCGTGAATGTTCCATTAACCGACTTCATGATATCTTCGACGTTAACTGCACTTTTTAATACGTATGTTTTCTTAAAAAATAATTATTTAAAATGCTTGCATACTTGAATGATTATGCATTCACCAATAAGGTAAGTAAAACAATAGTTCAATATAATCAGTCATCATATTCATTGAATATCGATCGTCTGTTTACTTCAATCAATTGAAACGTATATGACCTTCCTATTTGAAATGAAGAAACAAATACAAACTTCAATCAATAATTCTTGACCGTACTTTTTAAAGTAGAATTGCTTAAAAGGTATTATTTACAATCGTAATATGAAGGACGAATGAAGAATTAGTATGCCACTGCCAATGTAATATTTCTAAAGACACACAAACTGAAAACAGTTCAATTACATTGCAGCATTAGGATGAAAGCATAAAACCGCATGCGTCTCTGTCACCATGACAACCGTTTCCCTCATATCTACAAAATATGACTTTGATCTCCTTCAAAGAAATTATGCTATATATATATATATACATATGGGTAATTATTTTTTCTGATACACGACGTCTTTCTAAATCGCTCATCTCCTCGTCAAAGACTCAAATCATACTGTCGTGTAGTTGTGGAATGAAATATCGTGTGCAAAGACAACCCGAAAGCCTTCCATATCTTACCATACAAGTTATCATTGAGCACTCCCTAGAAGCCAGTAATTTCATATAATATTGTTCTAACCGTCTTCTAAGTGGATTGGGTGTTTGTCATTATGTGAAAATTCAAGTATCTATCTGTGTGACTTAGTTAAGATATAAACATGTGACTTGTACTCATCTGCTTTACTTAGAGTAGGCATTCATTTCGTCTATTGGCTTGCTTTTTTCCCCAAGAAACATATACGGTGTTGTCAGTGTGACTGATTAAGTGTTATGGGAAATTAAAATAATAGTCAAGGGGTAATCCACTACCCTATAACTTTATCTATGGAAACCGTGAATTTCCCTGCGTTTGTTCCAGATGGACGAGAATGGTGGATCTAAGTTAGAGTACACTTCCAATTAGGAATGATCCAAATCTATCCTTGCAAGAAGTATCTCATTGCTCAATGTAAGTTACTTCAGTCCTCCCTTCGATTCCTGAACCGAAGAAATGCCGAGCTTCAGTAAAATATATTTGGACAACATTAACAACATTGACCTAAATGCAAGAGCTGAAATATAAATCAACATTCGAAGCATTTATTCACTTCAGCAGATGAGGTAGTTAGTTTTATTCTGTGTTATTCAGTGATCATCTGTACAATTAGACTAGCCAATTCTGAGTTACATTCAACCAGTTAAGATAGGTTAATCAATATATATATATATATATATATATATTGTGGGTATTGTGGAGGGTCTCAGATTAATTTCAAAGTACATTTCGTTATGATCCAACAACAGTTAGAGATAATTGAAAACCGGAGAGCACTGGAGGGCTTTTCCGTCTTAATTTGATAGTCTTCAGCATTGCACAAACACTAACATTCATTTCCTATTGATATAACTTTCTCTCATGGAGTGACCGAGTATAAATATGACTAACGAGATACAACGGACGATGACAAAACTACCGGTACCGCTTAGTAGTTTAAATTCTCTGACCCGAAGAGTATTTTAGAAGACCCACACACGCTGATGAAGGATACACATATTACCTCAACAAGGGAAATTAACTGTCACACAAGAGTATGACGAGTGGAAAATTAGAAGTGTCAATTAGTTCTACAGACAATAGTAGACAAGAAAATAAATTACACATATGAACCAATAAGATGGATAAAGTAGTTGTTTTTCCTACCATCAACTGGATTCTGATTCGCCTCAATGTCATGTGACAAAAGTCATACATTGTATGTATTCCATAGTTGGTTTGTATGGATAACTTCTGCTTTAACGAGTTGATCAAGGATCGAGATCAGTTAGAGAGCCATTGAAAACCAGCCACAGGAAGTACTTGACAGCTGTTTCATCCTAGTTTGGGAATCATCAGCAGTACGCACTCACTGGGGTTCGTTGATTGACAGACAAGATAGATTGGGAATATGAAGTTACCTGTTTAATAATGCCTAGATATCGGCGGATGCAGGACACTCGTTTCGTCCGATTTGAGACCCGTCGACCGAAAGAACCCTCATCCCACTGCTAGCCACCAACAAACAAGTAACTTCAAATCATTAATCCTCGTGACATTGGGCCATCGGATACATATACCAAACTGAAGTTGATCATTCTCATCGGATTTACCAACTGAAAATCCTAAACATGAATGATTTCAAAGCATATACATTGCACGAATGGGTGGCTGTCGTGGCTTAATAGTGGTCCAGTAGATGGTGCTTTGGTGTTTCAAACAATGGATGCTAGTGTAGAGTCACAGCTGCGACACAATGACACTGAGGATGCAGATACATTCAGCTTACGAGTTCGAAACAGGACGAAACAAGCGTCCTTGATTCCAGTGTTAGCCACCACGATCTAAGTAATAACAGAGAAATTTTCACTTGACGTGACTATTCCAAGATTACCGAGTCAAATTATTCCAGCCAGGTTTCATCCTTTGAAGACTTGATTTCAGGAAATCGATTATTTGTTGCAGAGTATTAAGGCTCGTGCTATTTGGTCACTGTTTGACCTTATAGATCGAGCAGTTGAGAGATTACCAAGTGAAAATGACATGAAGATCAATAACACTTAAATGAGCATATTGTTTCTCTCTGTTTCATCTACAAACTGATTCACTGACAGCTGAACATCTGCCTATTTCACCCCAGAAGATAAAATAAAATATAGTAAGTCTAATTTATCACTTAGTTAATCGTCCAATAGATGGAATGTTAGTTTACTGAAAACTAAATTCACTTTCTAAATACATTCTACGCAGGAAGACTATCACATCATATCTGTCTCTTATTACACATATCACATAGACTATTGCGAATGAAATAATAGATACTCTCGAGAATTGGGTTTTAGAAGCTCACAATGAAATGTGTCAATGGGTTGATCATTTATGCATTTGAAACAACAATATGACAACTAAAATATTCGAGAACTGTACATCTGAATGCATGAAATTCAATCTCCATTCTTCCACTCTGGTTTGTTTCAAGGTTGTGAGATGTGGCAACTGCTGTTTATAACAACTACTTTTATGACTCTGTATGCTCCTATGAGGCAATTTACGTCTGACTGTGTTTCGCGTTAAGAGAGAGAGAAGGAGAGGCCGGTGGATGGGCATCAGTACATTACATGAATACATAGCATTTGATCCCGTCCTGACAGTTAGTCGATACTAACACTCATTGTTTCAAGTTCTAGAGGGTTACGCACTAGAATAATAAACCACAACGGCCACATTTCATACAATGGGTGCAATCTGAAATAATTCATCCTCCTGATTTCCCATATATAAAGGTCACCTATATCATCCGCCTCACTTTTGATATGTGCTCTGCTATGAAGGATGACTGAGGGAATCGTTCGACATTAATTGTCTGTCGTGGCTAGCTGTGTGAAGCAGATTCCTACAGTGGATGTGTCTCTAGTGAGAGGAATCAAGTGTCCTCGATTCCACTGGTATGAACTACAAAACTAGAAATTTCACGATCCAAATCCTGCTGATTCCATAGGATTTAACAAACACATCATCAAAGGCACACAAGTGTGCTAACTCAAACTACTTGACTGAATAAGTATGAAGCAGTGATGAAGAAGACATCAGCCACTGTACCCGTAACACAACGATTTATTCGGTCCACAATTGTAAGACGTCATTGACAGCTGTCCGTAGGAATAACTCAAAGGGTATATATGTCACGAAAGTCAAACTGATGTGGTTTCTGCTGATCACACTTTATAGCGATTACATTTCTAGATTTACTTCATCAAAACCTTCGCTTTTCTCATAAACGCTCTGTTCACCTCAACCAGATGAGAATCGCATTACAACGGAGACATCGGTCGAGAAGGATATGCCAAATCCCAGTACACTTACGGATAGTTTCATCGTCATAACAGGAAATAGATACATTTCATGTGAAAGACATTCTCTGTTGGACGCGGTACAGACAAGAGATTTCAATCCCAGCGTGTGTGTGCATCTGTTGATGTCTACACATATATAATTCTGTCTCACTCAGCACTTCGTCAGTGACAGTGAGCACGCCGTTAGTCGAGAAGGAGGAGTTAATTAGTATTACACATAAGGAGAGTTATATTGTCATATGAATGAGTGAATAAATGGATGGATGGATACATTTTACATGGAAAGCGTTTCCTACAGAATATACTCTCAGCACACAATTCCAGTGTGTGTGTGTGTGTGTGTGTGTATCTAAGCGAATATAATGTGTTGATATACATGCGTATATTTCTCTCTGTTGTTCAGCATTTCGTGTATTTCGTATAATCACGTCTATTTAATTATTTTCAAAATTACTGACTCACTTATATAGTCATGCATTAATCATCACATTCAGGTGTTATATCTCTCTTTGATTTATTTCTTCACTTTATTGTTGTCGTTGCTGCTGCTTCTGTGACAATCACTTCTTCCTTGAAATAATGAAAACAACTCACTAAAAATTACATTGTATATTATGAAAGAATTGATAACTTGTGCCACGTACTTTACATCGATGCACTATAATCAGAATTCATAGGTAAGACGATAGATATTCTTAGTGAAATTAATATAGCCAAAGAGTCCTCAGATTCGAATCACCTGACGAATATTACTATTACTCCATACATTTTTCATTTAATATAGAATCACCAGCAATTCTATACGCGTTCATCACTTATTTATTGATATATTTCACTTATAAGAATAAAGCGATCTTCGACTTCAGTCGATTTATCTCCCACCATAATGTCAAACTGCTCATCATTTGTCTCCATGATTTGAATCGAACTCACTACACTCCCACTCAAATTACTAACCACTGATCATCATTTTAACCCCCCACCTACTCCTTATCACACAACTCCTTCTCCACTGTATCCATCCAATTGTTGATTTCGTTTCCTTCCGTTTTGATTAATTTCAAATTCGACCATTAGTATAATGAAGGTTTTTGTATTTCCCAATGAATGAAAGACGAAACCACATGGTTGTTTTTACTGACGTTTCGCTATTTATTGCCGCTGCTAATAGCTTTACCAAAGTATTATTAAACCGGAATTTACAAAATCTCAGCATATATATAACAAACAGTTAAGGGGTGAGAAAATAGACTTTGGTCAAGTTAAAATGGGACATATTGAAAGTCAAAATAACAATGAAGATCACCAAACCAGATAACAAAAGTAATAGTACATCTGTTATGATATTGAAACAAAGTTTACTAACTTGATCACCGTTCGTTAGTTAGGTGTCACTTTCCGTTTTCAAGTTGGTCAATTGGTACAGATAACAAAACCAGATGTAGATTGTTGGATTTTATCAGTGTGTAAAATTATAAAGGCGGTGTGTGTTTACATAGTGAACTTGCTTATCACATTCGTGATGATTTCGTCACTTCATGGGGAAGGGAGGTGTTGTAACCAGGTCAGATTCTGTTTTAGTTCATCATTCCTGTTCAGACAATTTGGATTCCACTTGATATGGAGTGTTTCTGATATAAGACGTTCTTTGTGATTCCCGAAGTTTTTCTGGATTATTTCAATATTGTCAAAAAAAATTTTGTGACCTGATTCTATAGCGTGTAGACCAATGGTTGATGATTTTTCAAGTTTTTCTAGTTCAAGTGGATTTCTCGGTGGTCGAATAGATGCTCTACGGTGTTCATTTCTTCTGATTTTGATTTCTCGAGATGTTTGTCCGATGTATATCGCGATACTTTGATAAAGCTGTTAGCAGTATCAAATAGCGAAACGTCAGTAAAAACAACCATGTTGTTTTGTTTTTCATTCATTGGGAAATACAAAGACCTTCATTAAAATGAACATCATATACCCAATACCCAAAGGCTTTCAGACTGTTAAAAGTGAACTTGGTTTGGACATATATAATTCGACCATTAGTTTCTCATTTACATAAGTGTAATTCCTCAGCAATGCTGAATCATTTTGGAGTCTCCTTCCTATTGACTAACATCATGTCATATTGGCTATTACGTTGAAATTGCTTTGTACATAAACTTAATTCGTTTCTCAGGCAGTATGCAGCCGACGAGAAGTCAATGAAATAAACCATTGAACTACCTCATCCTGCACACACCATTAGTTTTGCTTCATTCAAACACCAATGCAGACAAGCAAAATTGGAGTGGGCTTAACCACCTTTTACAAATTATCATATTACACAACCTCTACTTAGTCTCTACCTGTAATTACCTCTGTTGCTATCCTGACCTAATTTGAAACATTTTAGTCAACTATACTGCGTCATCTAACTTACTAAATCAATCTTACTTTAGTTGCTGTCTGATTGACCTTGTTTCTGTATTAAATCATTCTTGTATTACCTGATTAATTATCTAAACTTGACAAACCTCATGTACACACACACACACAAAAAGAATTATTTATAAATGCGATTGTACAGCTATGTGAATGAATTCGCCGAAAAGAGTCTCTTCGCTGGACGTCTTCTCTTTTTCATATGACTCAATGGGGATTTTTAAGCTGATATTATCAATTGTCAGCTATTATCATTTCATGTTGATCTGAAAATTAAATATGCCTCTTCATTCTCCAATGGTTACTGAGGTATAAATCGCCGGTGTGCTCAATTTCACAGTATGTAACCAAATGGACTCAATAATGTATCATGTGAATCTATATTGATTTCACACTGCTTGGTGAAAACAACATCAATTCAGTAGTACATAGAAAATATGAAAATACACACATTATCAATCTTGTCAGACTTAGGTAGTTAGTTATTCAATGTTGGAGACAACTTAACAAAACACCAAGTTGCCTAGAACTCATGCAAATAATTCTCACTATACAATTTTTGTTTCCTTGCTTGCATACAAGCTATCAACTATGAGAAGTGTGTGGTAATCAACAACATAGTTTTCAAATCATAAGGGTGAATAGATTCTGTTGAAAAATGTCGGTAGTAATGACATCAAATTGGGAGAGTAGCCAGAATGACACACTTTTCATGGTAGATTTCTTCATGAGCTGACATCACATAGAGAACCAACGGAAACCAGGGGGGACTGGACAGCCATTTATCAACAGTCTCGAAATCTTCTGTGGAGTATACTCACAAAATAGATAGGCGTCGAAACCAAGGTTAGAATATAATCTTTACGGATTCCTAGCTTTCACCGATTTCTGCGATACAGCACCACCAAAATCGAAGGACATCGACTGGTATGTATCCTCACACCAAACACAGTGAACTCACCAGTCACCAATTCTCGTTTACACTTGGAGAAGTTCACTCCACCTAGTCACCGATGAGCTCCGAATGCCGGTAATGTTATTTCACGAGTTGATATAGATTAGGATTTCCGACTCACCGGATCACAACCTGATGACTGACTGAGCGATCAGTGAATTCACCTCGCAAAATGAACATCCTGTGTCCGGTCTCTTGTGATGCAGTTGGAGTACTCTGTTGAATAGAATAAAACTACTAAGAAATATCTGTTTATTCCTCCTCATCTCAAGGAAGTCTTCTTCGAATTGAATCCCTACAATAGCCCTACAACCTAACATTCGAGAACTGATACAATTTCAATTATCTTACAAACTACACATTAGTCAGACGTGAGTATATTCTCACCTAAAAAAAGTACTTCTCTTTCTTCACGATATAAATATCGTGAAGTGAATAACAACTAATTAATGTAGAGGATTGATAAATCATGACAGATATAAGAAAAATTATCGAATCTCCTCACTCTCTATCTCGCTCACTCTCTCTCTCTCTCTTGTGTCTTAATGAGGCTTAATGAGGGTGGAAGTGAGTAAGTTGCAATACAATGTACACAGAGAAGACACAACTGTATTATCCTCAAAAAAACAGAATAATTAATGCGTTTTGTCTAAGAAACATACACATGTATATATATGCAGTGTGTAAAGCAAATGGGTCTGAGCAGAATGTCAGAGAATGAGAAGAAGTTATGATGGATTGATGTCCTCATTAATTTATATATATGAGTAAAGAACAGACTGGTATTAGATTGTTATAGAGAGTCGTCTCAAAACGAAAGTACTTTATCCTTAGCAGTTACCAATAGAGTTTGCATGTGCAATCACAACGTTGCTGAATCCAATGCATGTGAATGTACATGTCTCGATGCAATGTAGAAGGCAGTCGGGAAATCACACTTGCTAACGAACAATGTGGGTAATCTTGTGGATCCAAGAAGAATAATAGCTCACTGTACCTGATATATTAAATAATGACCAAAAGAACATAGCCTTTGCTATTATCAATTTGTGGATACTACCAAAAAACAAGTCAGAGATTTGCATGTTGAACCTGATACATGGGATACCTATTACCTACAGCTGAAATACCAAGACCGTATTGCAAAAAACACATTAATAAGAAAATATAGTGAAATAATGACAACCTATATTATGATCAATCTAGATAGAAATTGAGATTCTCCATTTATTACGCATGTTTACTGTCTTTCGAAGTCACTCTGTTCACCAGAATTCACCTCATAATTACTTCACATCAGAATATACTGTTAAATCAGCAATCTGCTTTTCTCAGGTGATTGAAACTCATCCGTGTCTCCTGCCTGCCAATAGGTGCATAATTTGCGAACAATTTAAGACAAGAAATCTACATATTATAGAGAAAACCTCTTCCCATGTGATGATAAGTTCTGAATGAAATAACTCTCTTGTGAGAGGATTACCAAGTAACCCCTCTCTTCGCAGGCAGACACAGCGCTGATTCCAATGATCAGAAGACACTGATCATGTTTCGATTATGAAGACCGGTGTCTGAAACAGCAAACACGCTTCAACAATATTCATTATGCATTCCCATACGAAGGATAGACAATGAAATGCGTATCAGTGGATTTTCAATGAATTTCACATCCACATCATCCGATCACCTGACTGATTTGCTCGTAGTTCCATGCATAAGCGTATTTCAGACATTTCTGAGATAGACATCAACCACTGTACTTCTAACACAAAGTTATCTGATCGATAAATACAAGTGCATATCAAAGGATGTCCGTAGAAAAGTACGCCGAGCAGTGTATGTCTGTGTGTGTGTGTCGTAGAAGCGAGGTCGATATGGTTCTATGCTGACTGCACTCTAAGAATTGTTCCTCACCGGAATACAATACACTGACACTTGCTTTGTCTCACTCACCAACACTGTCGTATTGCTTCTAAAGGCTCTGCATACTACAAAGAGACGTGAATCACATGACACCAATGGAGAGGTATTTGTTGAGATTTAGTGTACAGAAAAATAGTTTAGTTTTAATGTCATACAAATAAAACAATACACCTCACATGAAAGACACTATGTAGAACATGCCGCCAAACAGTATTCATTTCCAGTGTGCGTGGGTGAGTGTATGCGTGCGTGCCTGCGTGAGTGTATTTGTGTGTTAGTGAATACATTGGTGTATAGGCACGTACGCGATTCTCTTTCACTCAGAAGTTTGTGTATGTCGTAATCACGTGTTGTTTCTTTTATTATTATTTTGAATACTACTAACTTCTGTTCTGTTGTCATTGAACATCGTGATTTCTCACTTTTTTCATGCTACATAAAAACATTGAGCTACTCTACTCATCAAATTGTTCAGAACAAATTAGCTGCATATAATTTACCACTGTCATATTTATGCATTTTTCTTTATACAAACGAATGAGAGAATGTATCCATTCCACAGCAGATTGACGTGCCACTTCCAGAATGCATGAAGGGAAATATCTCGGACTACTGTCAATCAAGTGATATTGATGTACCAGTACATATACACATGTAAAATAGCCAGTCTGGTATCAGATTAAAAGCATCAACACCTTCACTTGCCCACTTTAAACTTTACGAAATGCTGTCAGCTCTACTTCAGTTAGTGTATATTAAATTTGCTGTGAATATTATAGATAGAGGAAAGCATAACTTTCCGTTGAAGTGAAATGGTCTCAGACAGTCATGTTCATTGCCACTTGTAAACGAAGTGTATCTGAAACCTCTAAGGAAATGATGTGCCTTTCAGAGATCTGAAATTGAGTAACGTAGTGTGGTTGTTGTCAGACATACATATCCACTTACCTATTTGGCCTCGGTAGGCTCATTTCATGACTGATAGGATTCAATAGTCACTACCAACTCTATATACTGGATATAAATTATCTAAATATTTAGCCATGGTATTAAATCTTCTTAAAAACCACTCGAAATCTAGACTAACGAATCCTTATGAACTAAAACATAGATTAGATAATTTAAAATTAGATAATGAAGAAAAGATGGTTAGTTTTGACATTGTCAGTTTATACACACGTATACCAATAAATATGGCTATGGAGGCAGTCAGAAACGAACTCATTTCTGACCAAGACCTCGAACTTAGGACAAAAGTGCCACTTGAGGAAATAATGCTGGGAGTACAGCTATGCCTGACTTCCACAGTATTTAAATTCCAAGGGAAAAGTATACAAACAACCTGAGGGAGTTGTCATGGGATCACCAATATCCTCGGTTGTAGCAGATATATTCATGGATAGGTAGGAAAACATAGCGATTGAAACGTTCACCTCCACCCCAAAAGTATGGTGGAGTTATGTAGATGACACATTCACTGTACTTAGAACACAGGATTTGGATATTGTTTTCGAACACATTAACTCAAAGGTGGAGGCAACTCAATTCACTTATGAATTGGAAAGTCAGAAAAGAGAGCTTCCAGTGTTAGATTGCAGCGTAAAAATAAAAGAAGATTGTAAGTTAAACACTAGTGTTTACAGGAAACCCACACATTGAAACAGATATTGTGGACTTCCGATCATCCCATCTTATGTCACTAAAAATAGGATTGGTGAACTGTTTAAGTGACAGAACACAAACACTAAGTAGTACTAAGGAAAATCTGAGACAGGAAGTGAGACATATAAGAGAAGCCTTGAAACTTAATAATTACCCTGATAAATTAGTCAGAAAGTATGTAAGTAAATGTAAAAATCAAACAAATAATGATAGTAGTGATAGTGATAATAATAATAGTAATGGTAATATTAATGACGACATGCTTGTCAAATATGCTCAAGACAACACAAACAATAAGGAATATAAAACATCAGTGGAAATTCCATACAAGGAAGGAACCTCGGAAACCTTACACAGAATTCTTAAAAATGCAGGGGTAAAAGTGGCTGGCATTCAAACCCACAGACTCAATTAGAAACAAGCTTTGTCGGTTAAAGGATCCTGTGGAGCGTTTAAAACAAAACAATTTAGTTTATCTAATACCCTGTAATGATTGTCAGGCCAAATAAATAGGTCAGAGTATTAGAACAGGTGCAGTCAGACTAGCTGAACACAAAAACCCAGCAAAGTCTAGATTGGTTGACCCGAATGAGATAAGAAATCTAGAGAATAGTACAGCTATAGCATTACACACAGCCACACAATAGGATGGGATAGGATGACAGTTTTAAAGTCTAATGTCATAGGATATAGGTAGAGATTGATAACAGAAGCTTTGTTTATCGAATCAACTGGAAATACGTTTAATGGGAATGATTCAACACCTGTCCTGGATATCGGGAAAATTCTACTACTCCTACGACAAATAGGCGAGAACAGAGAGAACTATAAAACTCAGGTTTCGAAGTCGTGTGATTATAATTGATATGATTATGAACAAAAAATTTTGTTCCAAACTTCGTCATCCAGTAAATAATACTGTTTCACTTTGTGATACACCTAATAAAGAAACTAACATGGGATGTGTAACTTTCCATACTTTCAATCTGGTTAACTGATTTCATTCCGTAATTGTTAGGAAGGAGATGTCGTGTGAATACAACCATATTGAGAAGCCCAATCTGCATCGAACTCATAATCTTCAAGGCACAATTATCTTGAATGACCTCTTCAGTGGCCGTTCAATGATTAACACAATATTTGAAAACAGGTAAACGACTTTGATAGAGCAAGATTTAGTGAATTCATCAAATTTCAACACAACTCTTCAGCTAAATACTCTACATACAATGATATATACATATATATACTCCGAGAAATACAAGGAGAGATATACGACTGATAAATAAACTACAATGGATCAGACGATTTCAGTAATTTTCAAATCCTCATTTACGCATTTAGAAGAAAGAAGAGATTGAGCGGAGAAATATGCATTCCTTTTCAATTAGTTCCTCCTCCTCATCGGCTGGCTCTACACTATAAATAGTTTTTTTACATCAAAATTTCTTTTACTAATCAAGTGGTTATTTTAGTTAGTGTGATTTAGATATACGCGTGGTGAAATTGAGAGGTTAAAGGTCATCAAAACAAATGACTAATAGATGTTAGTAAGTAACAAGATATGTAAGTTTTGAAGGAGGAGTGAACATTGATTAATTGGACCTGGCAGAGAAAGGGATTTTACAAATTTCTTTTAAACGCACACACAAATTTTTCTTGTTCGGATGAATTCCATTTGCCTCTGCTGTATGTAAAATTCGTACTAGTAGTCCATGCAGGAGGTTGGGTGATCTACGATAAACATCTTTAAAAGCTTTGTTAGAGTCGAATTAATTTCCATGTTCATGTCGATGAGATGAGATGGTATTGAGCTGCGTATAGCTTTATTCGGAGCTTTGACAAACAAGATGGGTGGTGTTCAGAAATTCGAGGATAAACTTGCCTGATCGTACGCCCTTTGTAATTACCTCCGCACGGGCAGTTAAACTGGCAAATACCTATGGAAGAGGCAAAACAGGACAGTCTGTCTTTATTTCTTGAACTAAGTACTGGTCGGCTAGTATAGTATAGTAGCATAGCTTAGCTGCATTAAAAGCCTTTTTCAAGGCCCTTGGCAGGCATTGTGATAAGATCTGACTACTGGCATCCACCGTGGACTGTAATCTAAGAAAGAGTGACATTTTGGGAATAGTAGGCACCTTCGGCTTTTAACTTCCTGAGTTCATGTGTTTGTTCAAGAATTTAGTCAGGGATCTGTTTCTAAATAGCAGATGCGGAATATTAGCGAATTCTTATTTCAGTGTCTCATTTGAACGGATAGCTATAGCCCAGTGAACCAAACATCTAACCAGATTACGTCTGTATGGTAGAGGTACAAAGCTCAGGAAGTAAGTATATTGTCCAGTGGAAGTAGGTTTAGTATGGAAACGTCTACATATCTTTTTCGTCTGTTAGCTTAATCTTTTGGACGTGCAAATAGGGGATTGAGTCATTTTCGTACTCTTTATTAGTGAAACTCATACGATTTATTGAAATTATTGAATTTCCTCTCCCCTATTAGCTATTTTATGACTTTGTTGATTTTTACGATTTTTACATATCTAGCTAATTCTATTAACTTGTCTGTATTTTACGCAATTCCTATGAGTCATCATTACATTACAGTTTTCTTATTACGGAATAAAATGAGGCTTAAGCAAAAGAATCAAATTAATTTGAATTCCGTAATGAATTTTCACTCCTTCTTCAAAACTTAAATATCTTGTTACTAACTAACATCTATTACTCATTTGATTGCATGGAGGATTTCATCATGAGCTGACATTTGTTAGAGGACCGCTGGGAAACCTGGGAGTACTGGACAGGAGTTTCGTGCCGGTTTGGGACTCTTCATCAGCACGCACCCCACGGAGTTCGAACCCAGGACCTTCTGGCTACAAGGTGAGCTAGTAGAGCATTGAGCCAGTGGGACCCAATCAAATTGTCCTTGAATTCTAACTTCTTCCAATTCACGACATAGCGTGACCATTTCACAATGTCTTCTTAGATGAGTTACTGCGTAATCTTCAAACTGCTGTACCCTACTGATCATGGCTTCCCACAAGAACCCCAGGTTAACTACGAGTAACACTATTATATACAGCAGAGGCAAATGGAATTCATCCGAACAAGAAAAATTTGTGTGTGCGTTTAAAAGAAATTTGTAAAATCCCTTTCTCTGCCAGGTCCAATTAATCAATGTTCACTCCTCCTTCAAAACTTACATATCTTGTTACTTACTAACATCTATTAGTCATTTGTTTTGATGACCTTTAACCTCTCAATTTCACCACGCGTATATCTAAATCACACTAACTAAAATAACCACTTGATTAGTAAAAGAAATTTTGATGTAAAAAAACTATTTATAGTGTAGAGCCAGCCGATGAGGAGGAGGAACTAATTGAAAAGGAATGCATATTTCTCCGCTCAATCTCTTCTTTCTTCTAAATGCGTAAATGAGGATTTGAAAATTACTGAAATCGTCTGATCCATTGTAGTTTATTTATCAGTCGTATATCTCTCCTTGTATTTCTCGGAGTATATATATGTATATATCATTGTATGTAGAGTATTTAGCTGAAGAGTTGTGTTGAAATTTGATGAATTCACTAAATCTTGCTCTATCAAAGTCGTTTACCTGTTTTCAAATATTGTGTTAATCATTGAACGGCCACTGAAGAGGTCATTCAAGATAATTGTGCCTTGAAGATTATGAGTTCGATGCAGATTGGGCTTCTCAATATGGTTGTATTCACACAACATCTCCTTCCTAACGATTACGGAATGAAATCATTTAACCAGATTGAAAGTATGGAAAGTTACACATCGATAAGCGACTAGTGAGTAATCAGTATTACATATCCAGTCAATAGGGTTGATGCTGACTACTGAATTCTACCAGTCATGACATGAGCCTACCGAGGCCAAATAGGTAAGTGGATATGTATGTCTGATAACAACCACACTAGGTTACTCAATTTCAGATCTCTGAAAGGCACATCATTTCCTTAGCGGTTTCAGATACTTTTCGCTCACAAGTGGCAATGAACATGATTGCCTGAGGCCATTTCACTTCAACGGAAAGTTATGCTTTCCTCTATCTATAATATTCACGTCAAATTCAATATACACCGACTGAAGTAGAGCTGACAGCATTTCGTAAATTTAGTAAAGTAGACATGTGAAGGTGTTGATGCTTTTAATCTGATACCAGACTGGCTATTTTACATGTGTATATGTACTGGTACATCAATATCACTTGATTGACAGTAGTCCGAGATATTTCCCTTCATGCATTCTGGAAGTGGCACGTCAATCTGCTGTGGAATGGATACTTTCTGTCACTTGTTTGTATAAAGCAAAAGGCATAAATATGACAGTGGTAAATTATATATGCAACTAATGAGTTCTGAACAATTTGATGAGTAGAGTAGCTCAATGTTTTTATGAAGCATGTAAAAAGTGAAAAATCACGATGTGCAATGACAACAGAACAGAAGTTAGTAGTATTCAAAATAATAATAAAAGAAACAACACGTGATTACGACATACACAAACTTCTGAGTGAAAGAGAATCGCGTACGTGCCTATACACCAATGTATTCACTAACACACAAATACACTCACGCAGGCACGCACGCATACACTCACCCACGCACACTGGAAATGAATACTGTTTGGCGGCATGTTCTACATAGTGTCTTTCATGTGAGGTGTATTGTTTTATTTGTATGACATTAAAACTAAACTATTTTTCTGTACACTAAATCTCAACAAATACCTCTCCATTGGTGTCATGTGATTCACGTCTCTTTGTAGTATGCAGAGCATTTAAAAGCAATGCGACAGTCTCGGTGAAACAAAGAAAGTGTCAGTGTATTGTATTCCAGTGAGGAACAGTTCTGAGACTGCAGTCAGCATAGAACCATATCGACCTGGCTTCTACGACACACACACACAGACATACACTGCTCGGCGTACTTTTCTGCGGACATCCTTTGATATGCACTTGTATTTATCGATCAGATAACTTTGTGTTAGAAGTACAGTGGTTGATGTCTATCTCAGAAATGTCTGAAATACGCTTATGCATGGAACTACGAGCAAATCAGTCAGGTGATCGGATGATGTGGATGTGAAATTCATTGAAAATCCACTGATACGCATTTCATTGTCTATCCTTCGTATGGGAATGCATAATGAATATTGTTGAAGCGTGTTTGCTGTTTCAGACACCGGTCTTCATAATCGAAACATGATCAGTGTCTTCTGATCATTGGAATCAGCGCTGTGTCTGCCTGCGAAGAGAGGGGTTACTTGGTAATCCTCTCACAAGAGAGTTATTTCATTCAGAACTTATCATCACATGGGAAGAGGTTTTCTCTATAATATGTAGATTTCTTGTCTTAAATTGTTCGCAAATTATGCACCTATTGGCAGGCAGGAGACACGGATGAGTTTCAATCACCTGAGAAAAGCAGATTGCTGATTTAACAGTATATTCTGATGTGAAGTAATTATGAGGTGAATTCTGGTGAACAGAGTGACTTCGAAAGACAGTAAACATGCGTAATAAATGGAGAATCTCAATTTCTATCTAGATTGATCATAATATAGGTTGTCATTATTTCACTATATTTTCTTATTAATGTGTTTTTCGCAGTACGGTCTTGGTATTTCAGCTGTAGGAAATAGGTATCCCATGTATCAGGACCAACATGCAAATCTCTGACTTGTTGTTTGGTAGTCTCCACAAATTGATAATAGCAAAGGCTATGTTCTTTTGGTCATTATTTAATATATCAGGTACAGTGAGCTATTATTCTTCCTGGATCCACGAGATTACCCACATTGTTCGTTAGCGAGTGGGATTTCTCGACCGCCTTCGACACTACATCGAGACATGTACATTCACATGCATTGGACTCAACATCCCCGTGATTGCACATTCAAACTCTAGTGGTAACTGACAAGGATAAATTAATTTCGGTTTGAGACGACTCTCTATAACAATCTAATACCAGTCTGTTCTTTACTCATATATATAAATTAATGAGGACATCAATCCATCATAACTTCTTCTCATTCTCTGACATTCTGCTCAGACCCATTTGCTTTACACACTGCATATATATACATGTGTATGTTTCTTAGACAAAACGCATTAATTATTCTGTTTTTTTGAGGATAATACAGTTGTGTCTTCTCTGTGTACATTGTATTGCAACTTACTCACTTCCACCCTCATTAAGCCTCATTAAGACACAAGAGAGAGAGAGAGAGTGAGCGAGATAGAGAGTGAGGAGATTCGATAATTTTTCTTATATCTGTCATGATTTATCAATCCTCTACATTAATTAGTTGTTATTCACTTCACGATATTTGTATCGTGAAGAAAGAGAAGTACTTTTTTCAGGTGAGAAAATACTCACGTCTGACTAATGTTTACTTTGTAAGATGATTGAAATTGTATCAGTTCTCGAATGTTTTGTTGTAGGGATATTGTAGTTATTAGATTCGAAGAAGACTTCCTTGAGATGAGGAGGGATAAACAGATATTTCGTAGGATGTTTATTCTATTCAGTAGAGTACTCCAACTGCATCACAAGAGACCGGACACAGGATGAATTCACTGATCACTGAGTCAGACATCAGATTGTGATCCAGTGAATTGGAAATTTCAATCTATGTGAACTCGTGAAATAACATTACCGGCATTCGGAGCTCATCGGTGACTGGGTAGAGTTCACTTCTCCAAGTGTAGATGAGAACTGGTGACTGGTGAGTTCACTGTGTTTGGTGTGAGGATACATACCAGTCGATGTCCTTCGATTTTGGTGGTGCTGTATCGCAGAAATCGGTGAAAGCTAGGAATCCGTAAAGATTATATTCTAACCTTGGTTTCGACGCCTATCTATTTTGTCAGTATACTCCGCATAAGAGTCCTAGACTGTTGATAAATGGCTGTCCAGTCCTCCTTGGTTTTCATACGTGCCCTAAATGATGTCAGCTCATGAAGAAATCTACCATGAAAAGTGTGTCATTCTGGCTACTCTCCTAATTCGATGTCACTACTACCGACATTTTTCAACAGAATCTATTCACCCTTATGATGCATGAGCTATGTTGTTGATTACCACACACTCCTCATCGTTGATATCTTGTATGCGAATAAGGAAACAAAAATTGTATAATGAGAATTATTTGCATGAGTTCTAGGCAACTTGATGTTTTGTTAACTTGTCTCCAACGTCGAACGATCACTTAACTGTGACAAGATTGATGGTATTTGTGTTTTCATATTTTCTTTGTGCGATTTAATTGATGTTGTTTTCTTCAAACAGCGTGAAATCAATATGGAACCACATGACACATTATTGAGTCCATTTGGTTACATAGTGTGAAATGAGAACACCGGTGATTTATGCCTCAGCAACCATTGGAGAATGAAGCGGCATATTTAATTCTCAGATCAACATGAAATGAGAATAGCTGACAATTGATAATATTAGCTTAAAAATCCCCATTGAGTCATATGAAAAAGAGAAGACTTTCAGCGAAGAGACTCTTTTCGGCGAATTCATTCACATAGCTGTACAATCGCATTTATATATAATTATTTTGGTGTGTGTGTGTGTACATGAGGTTTGTCAAGTTTAGATAATTGATCAGGTAGTACAAGAATGATCTATTACAGAAACAAGGTTAATTAGACAGCAACTAAATTGAGATGAGTTAGTAAGTTAGATGATGTAGTAGAATTGACTAAAGCGTTTCAAATTAGGTCAGGATAGCAACAGAGGTAATTGCAGGTAGAGACAAAGTAGAAGTTGGGTAATATGATAATTTGTAAAAGGTGGTTAAGCCCATTCCATATTTGTTTGTCTGCATTGGTGTTTGAATAAAGGAAAACTAATGGTGTATGCAGGATGAGATAGTTCACTGGTTTTTCTCATCGATTTTTCTTCGGCTACGTATAGCCTGAGAAATTATTAAGATAATGTATAAAGCAATTTCAACGTACTAACAAGTGTAGCATGATGCCAGTAAGTAGGAGGGAGACTCAGAAATGAGTAAGCAGAGCTCAGAGATTACACTTATATAAATGAAACACGAAACGTCCAAGTTGAAACAAAAGGAAACAAAACGAAAGGAGACGATATCAACACTTGAATGAATACAGTGGAGAAGGAGTTGTGTAATCAGGAGAAGGGTTGGTTAAAATGATGATAAGTGGTTAGTAATTTGAGTAAGAGTGTGTTGATATCCTATAGACAAATGGTGGGCAGTCTGGCATTATGGTGTGAGTGAAATCGATTGAAATCGTAGATCGATTTATTCTTATGAGTGAAATATATCAATAGAGAAATGATGAACACGTAGAGAATTGCTGGTGATTGTATATGAAATGAAAAATGTACAGTGTAGTAGTAATATTCGTCAGGCGATTCGAATCTGAGGACTCTTTGGTTATATTAATCTCACTAAGAAAATCTATCATCTTACCTACGACTTCAGACTATAGTGCATCGATGTAAAGTACGTGGCACAAATAATCTATTCTATCACAATATACAGTTCAATGTTGAGTGAGTTGTTTTCATTATTTCAAGGAAAAAGTGATTGTCACGGAAGCAGCAGCAACCACAACAATAAAATGAGGAAACAAATCAAAGAAAAAAGGATATAACACCTGAATGTGATGATTAATGCATGACTATATAAGTGAGTCAGTATTTTGAAAATAAATAAATAGACGTGATTATACGAAATATACTGCGAAATGCTGAACAACAGAGAGAAATATACGCATGTATATCAACACATTATATTCGCTTAGATACACACACACACACACACACACACTGGAATTGTATACTGAGAGTATATTCTGTAGAAAACGCTTTCCATGTAAAATGCATCCATCCATATATTTGTTCACTCATTCTTATGACAATATAACTCTCCTTATGCGTAATACAAATTAACTCCTCCTTCTCGAAAAACGTCGTGCTCACTGTCACTGACGAGGGGCTGAGTGAGACAGAATTATATATGTGTAGACACCAACACCGACACACATACGCTGGGATTGAAATCTCTTGTCTGTACCGCGTCCAACAGAGAATGTCTTTCACGTGAAATGTATTTATTTGCTGTTATGGCGATGAAACTATCCGTGTGTATGACAGGAACTGACTTTTACTTCTCGATTGGTGTCTCCATTGTAATGAGATTCTCATCTGATTGAGACAAACAGAGCGTCCTTCGGAAACACGAGATTTTTGATGAAGTAAATGTGGAAATATAATCGCCCTAAAGTGTGGTCCACAGAAACCACATCAGTTTGACTTTCGTGACATGTATACCCTTTGAGTTATTCCTACGGACAGCTGTCAATGACGTCTTACAATTGTGGACCGAATAAATCGTTGTATTGCAGGTAGAGTGGTTGATGTCTCCTTCATCAATGCTTCATACGTACTCAGTCAGGTAATTTGAGTTAGCAGGCTTGTGTGCCTTTGATGATGTGTCTGTTAAATCCTATGGAATCAGCAGGATTTGGATCGTGAAATTTCTAGTTTTGTAGTTCATACCAGTGAAATCGAGGACACTTGCTTCCTCGTACTAGAGACTCATCCACTGTAGGAATCTGCTTCGCACTCCTAGCTACGACAGAGGATTATTCTGGATTTCCTTCCTCTGTCATTCTTCATAGCAGTCCACATATCGAAAGTGAGGCTGAACATTTCGGTGGCATATATCAAAGGAAGATCATGAGTAAAAATAACTCTAAATTGCACCCATTGTATGAAAGGTTGTCATTGTGACTTATTATTCTAGTGAATAACCCTCTAGAACATGAAACAATGGGTACCAGGATCGACTAACTGTCAGAACAGAATCAAATGCTATGTGTTCATGTATTGTATTGATGCCCATCCACCAGCCTCTCTCTCTTAATGCGAAACACAATAAGACATAAATTGCTTGATAGAAGCATATAGAGTCATAAACGTAGATGTCATAAACACTAATCGACACATCTCACAACCATGAAACAAACCGGAGTGAACGAATGGAGACTGAATTTCATGCATTCAGATGTACAGTTCTCGAGTATTTCAGCTGTCACATTGTTGTTTGAAATTCATAAATAATCAACCCATTGACTCATTTCATTGTAAGCTCCTAACACTCAATTCTCGAAAGTATCTATTATTTCATTCTCAGTTGTCTGTGTGATACGTTTATTAAAGAGGCAGATATGATGTGATAGTCTTCCTGCGTAGAATGTATTCAGAAACTGAATTTATTTTCCAGTAAATTAACATTCCACCTATTGGACGATACACTAAGTGATAAATTAGATTTAGTATATTTTAATTTATCTTCTGGCATGAAATAGGCAGATGTTCATCTGTCAGTGAATCAGTTTGTAAATCAAACAGAGAAAAACAATATGCTCATTTAACTGTTTTTGATCTTCGTGTCATTTTGACTTGGTAATCTTTCAACTGCTCGATCTATAAGGTCAAACAGTGACCAAATAGCACGAGCCTTAATACTATGCAACAAATAATCGATTTCCTGAAATCAAGTCTTCAAACAATGAAACCGGATTGGAATAATTTGACTCGGTAATCTTGGAATAGTCACGTCAAGTGAAAATTTCTCTGTTATTACTTAGATCGTGGTGGCTAGCACTGGAAACAAGGACGCTTGTTTCATCCTGTTTCAAACTAGGAAGCTGAATGTTCTTGCATCCTCAGTGCCGCTGTGACTGTATACTAGCATGAATTGATTCAAACTCCAAAGCGTCATCTACTGGACCACTATTAAGCCACGAGAACCACCCATTCGTGCAATGTGTATGATTTGAAATCATTCATGTTTAGGATTTTCGGTTGATAGATCCGACGAGAATGATCAACTTCAGTTTGTTATATGTATCCGATGGCCCAATGTCACCAGGATTAATAATTCGAAGTAACTTGTTTGTTGGTGGCTAGCAGTGGGATGAGGGTTCTTTCAGTCGACGTGTCTCAAATTGAACGAAACGAGTGTCCTGCATCCGACATCTAGGCATTAATAAACAGGTAACTTCAAATTCCAAGTGCAGATGATATCGAGAGATCCGTTCAAGGAGACTATATATCCACTTTGATATCCACTTTGTTTGCGAATCTGATATGTTCTGCTATGTGTCTGTTGATCGTTATTCAGTGATGACTCACAATCTATCTTATCTGTCAATCAATGAACCCCAGTGGGTGCATACAACCAATGATTCCCAAACCAGGATGAAACAACTGTCAAGTAATTCCTGTGGCTGGTTTTCAATGCTTCTCTAACTGATATCGATCCTTGATCAACTCGTTAAAACAGAAGTAATCCATACAAACCAACTATGGAATACATACAATGTATGACTTTTGTCACATGACATTGAGGCGAATCAGAATCCAGTTGGTGGTAGGAAAATCAACAACTTTATCCATCTTATTGGTTCATATGTGTAAGTTATTTTCTTGTCTACTATTGTCTGTAGAACTAATTGACACTTCTACCTTTCCACTCATCATACTCTTGTGTGACAGTTAATTTCCCTTGTTGAGGTAATATGTGTATCCTTCATCAGCGTGTGTGGGTCTTCTGAAATACTCTTCGGGTCGGAGAATTTAAACTACTATGCGGTACCGGTCGTTTTGTCATCGTCCGTTGTATCTCGTTAGTCATATTTATATCCGGTCACTTCATAAGAGAAAGTTATATCAATAGGAAATGAATGTTAGTGTTTGTGCAATGCTGAAGACTATCAAATTAATACGAATAGGCCCTCCAGTGCTCTCCGGTTTTCAATTATCTCTAACTGTTGTTGGATCATGACGAAATGTACTTTGAAATTAATCTGAGTCTATACACAATACCCACAATCTCAAAATATATATATGTATTGATTAACCTATCTTAACTGGTTGACTGAAACTCAGAATTGGCTAGTCTAATTGTACAGATGATCACTGAACAACGCAGAATGAAACTGAAAACCTCATCTACTGTAGTGAACAAATGCTTCAAATGTTGATTTATATTTCAGCTCTTGCATTTATGTCAATGTTGTCCAAATATATTTTACTGAAGCTCAGCATTTCTTCGGTTTTGGAATCGAAGGGAGGACTGAAGTAAGTTACAGTGAGCAATGAGATACTTCTTGCAAGGATAGACTTGGATCATCCCTAAGTGGAAGTGTACGCTAACGTAGATCCACCATTCTCGTCCATCTGGAACAAACGCAGGGAAATTCACGGTTTCCATAGATGAAGTTATAGGGTAGTGGATTACCGATTGATTATTATTGTAATTTTCCATTCCACAAACTAGTAGACAAAATGGATGCCTACTTAATTTATAATTTGATTATAGCTTGATTCCACACCGTATTTTTGGTACAAGTATGGGGTTTCCAGCATGTGATGTAGGTAGACTGAATATTTCAGGCTGACCATTGACATCAGGTGTGCGTCGCAGGCGATTGAACCCTTGACCATGTGCATGGTCGGCGAGAGTCCTAACCACTGTACCGCCGACGCAGATGAAGGCAAGCCAAATGTATGTTTTAACTAAGTCACACAGATATATACCTGGATTTTCACATAATGACAAACATCCAATCCACTCTGAAGACGGTTAGAATATTATTATATGAAATTACTGGCTTCCAGAGACTGCACAATGATAACTTGTATAGTAAGATATGGAAGGGTTTTGGATTGTCTTTGCACACGACAGTTCATTCCACAACTACACTACAGTATGATTTGAGTCTTCGACGAGTCGATGGGTGGACCAGAAAAACTAATTATTCATATATATATATATATATATATAGCATAATTCCCTTGAAGAAGATCAAAGTCATCTTTTGTAGATATGAGGGAAACGGTTGTCATGGTGACAGAATGCATGCGGTTTTATGCTTTCGTCCTAATGCTACAATGTAATTGAACTGTTTCCAGTTTGTGTGTCTTTAGAAATATTATATTGGCAGTAAGTGGCATACTAATTCTTCATTCGTCCTTGATATTACAATTGAAAATAACAGTTTTTAAGCAATTTTACTTTAAAAAGTACGGTCAAGAACTATTGATTGAAGTTTGTATTTGTTTCTTCATTTCAAATAGGAAGGTCAAATACGTTTCAATTGATTGAATTAAACAGACGATCGATAATCAATGAATATGATGTCTGAATATTGAACTATTGTTTTACTTACCTTATTGGTGAATGCATAATCATACAAGAGTGCAAGCATTTTAAATAATTATTTTTTAAGAAAACATACGTATTAAAAAGTGCAGTTAACGTCGGAGATATCACGAAGTCGTTTAATGAAACATTCACGATTAAATATCAAACAGCGGAGAATGTTGAGCAGTTTCCAACATCATCCTCTACCGTAAATTTGTCTATCTATAACGCATTTGAATCAATTTAAGAAAAAATATTTTAGATTGGTAATCGTGTATGTAACAGGTTGATGTGTTTTTTCTAGACTGAACAGAGATATGTGAGGCTTCAGGGTGTGATATGGAGATTATATAGCGTCGAAATAATAGCTGAAGGGTAGTCCGGTAGCTAGCTACAAAGGACCAGTGGGAACAAAGTATAATGTTGGTTTACTGCTGAATTACTATATCCTACTTGAAACCTCTTGGGCGAATAATGTTTGCATAATAGTCTTTACCGCTTCAGTGATTAGAAATGGACTCTGAAGTTTTTACTTTGATAACACAGACGTTGTCATTAAATGGTTGGAGGCAATCAGCAGGAAGCCGTACTTGAACCTAGGTTTGGTGCTAGTTGGCACTCACCAGTCATCAAGGCGTATCTGAAACCTTGAAGGAACTCATGTTCCTTCCGAGGAGATTCGAACCCACGTCAGGTAGTGAGTGTATTGAATACTTTTATACGAGGCAATCGGACTCCAATCATCTAATATCAACATTTCATGGTGCACCGTGATGGTGAACTACCTAGAATGGTGGCCACATTGCAAACCTGACTGACAGAATTCAGTCTGCGCTGAAGTAAGGACTAGACACGCACACATCGCACTAGTTACTGACTAGTGTCAAATCAAAGACATTGTCCATTATCTTCTTATTCTATATCCAATTACTGATAGTTTATAATTGCAACTGACATCCCAGCATATTGTGTCCTGGTACTACATTGTCCGTGAATACTGCATGTTAATATCGTTAGTGAATAAAATCTACCACAAGAAGGATTTCTGATGTGAAAGGTGCTAGTGTACAGCATGATGTGAACAACCACAAGAAGAAATAACAGTAAATCGATAAAAGTTCTGGTGAATGCAGCACTGAATCACAACAGACTTGTAGTATGTTCAGCAAAACACACTTGGATACACTTTCATACTTATCCAGCTAAGATGTTATTTCATCACTTAATGCTTTCTCATTCATTGATTACATTGTATTATGTATCATGACTCAACATCACTCGTTTCATTGACATCTGAAACTCTTCACAGAAATGAGGTTACAAGAATATGTAAAGCATAGACAAAGACTGACAAATGTTGTGAAGGGCATACTCAACTAACATCCAATAACTCAGGAATAATACTGACGTTCTACCATCTTTCGACTTCCATATTTATTTCTCATTCTCTTCATTTTTTTCACTTCACCATGGCTACGGTTACTCTTCTATTTTCTACAGGTTTAATGATATGTCATTATTCAGTTTATTTTTCCTATGCTTTGACACTAATTCGAGAGCTACGTTGTTTTCCTGAGAATTCATGAATTCCCTGTGCATCATTTATTTCTAAACTGGTCTTACATCTGTCAGGGATCTGATATCCATTAGAAAAATAGGGAAAACAATATAGTCTTAGTGATGTGTCACCTCCATGTCAAGGACTGTTCACCTATACATAGCACCACTTCCATACTAAACCTAGAACTAAACAGTAGTGTTTTGCAGAATGTAAGTCAGTGATTCCCCATTGGAGTAGATGCAATTCAGTGATGTACATTTTTTTCTAGTTTGAGATAAATGCCTGTCTCAATTCAACTCGATTTGGAAAGTGAATATATTGTAGCAATAGTCAGTAGAAGACTGAATATGTTACTAACCACAGCCTATCCCGAAGCTTAGTTGGTTCCTGTTTATCAGACATCATGCCCTTTGATGCAGTCAGAATTCGATAGATACCCTTCTCATGTTAAGTACAACTGTGTATACAAATTTACATGTATTTGTGGGAGTAGTTACATGGAGAGAACAGAAAGAAGGTGCGCATACCTTCGATTTTCTGAACATGTACTGAAAAGCCTACGTCTCAAGGGAGCAAATGCTTTCAACAGTGCCATCGCCAGGTATCTCCTTGATACGGATCATGAGGTGGACGTCGGAAGATCGTTCAAAATTATCAGTAGGTATAAGAGTTTATTTCTCCTGATGTTGTCTGAAGTAATCTCCATCAAGCGCCTGAAACCCGATTTATGTCTTAAGAAAGAGGTGGTTATCAGTCTTTCCTTACCCTGGTAACTGCATGTCCTTATTCTCTCTTTCTTTTGATTACTTAATCTGTGACTTTAACCTCACCCTTTTTGATAAATTGTAATTTCGGTTATCTCTTCTTTCTATTATTTGAGTTGAACTCAGTACACTGTTACCCAGTTTATTAATTACTCATCGCCTTACGCAACTCTTGTCTTTATTACGTAACTCCTCTACCACTCTATGCATACAGTGATTTCGTTTAAAATTGAACTCCCTGCGTAAAAGCTACATAGTGGTAATTTTGTGAGCTCTGTTCACTAATTTCGGGACCTCCTCTCAATTGACATTATGTAAAATTTGCAAACGCTTTGAAACTTTTCTGTACATAAACTTAATAATTTATTTAGGCTTTAATTACCTGATAAGAAGTCAACGAAGTAAATGATGGTACCATATTATACCGCACAAACTTTTGTTCTTGCTTTATTCAAATTAATAAAGGCAAGTAAATGTATGAAGAGAGATTTCAGTCAGTGTGTATACTGGCGCAACTATACCGACCAACATCAGGCGACCTATTCACTATTCTAGTTCTCTAAATAATAAAAATACCAGACTTAACAATTTTTTGTGTCTGTAATATTCATAGTCTGTTTTAAATGACCTTCATTGTGAACAAAAGCCGTTCAGATGAATTCAAACTACTGAATAAATACTGTGCCACTGCACATTTATCTAAACGAAGATAAATTCTATGTTGGCATTGAAATTTTTTGTACAATTGCGGCTGTGAAGCAGCCAAACTTCTTTTCAAGTAACAGTTTACAAGGATTTCATTGATTTCACGTTTAATCATGAACTGGCTTCAGATAGAGAACCTCTGAGAATCAGGGAGTACTGAACAGTTGTTTCGTCCCAGTTTGGGACTCTTCAGTTCTCCAACTACATTCAGTCCATAATCAATCCTGAAATCGATCAAATCCCTGAAAATTAGTCTAATGTTCAATACTTAACAACTACTGGATGAAATTGTTAGAAGTTGAAGTGACAAGCAATGATCAGTAGAGTCCATCCAAGTCGGGTGTGTAGAGAAATGCTCCCGAGTGAAGCTAGCTGGCGGTTGCGTTGTTCATCCTAGACTTCTTTTCACTTCAAAAAATATGCATGAAAATTATCTAAATGAATTTTTAATGAGGTGTGCTGTAAAATCTTGATATTTATATTTCTAAGAAATGCATACAATGAGAATGAACTTCAGCTGGGAGATAATATTGATTGAAATAAAATTATGAAGAAGCTGTGATCGATTAATTAGGACATATGAGTCACTGGATTCCAATCAATTGGTTGAATTGTAGTGGGCCCACCTCAAATCCTGCAGGTCCTTGGCTAAATAGGTGTCAGTGTCATGTGTGCTTTTGGATGAAGAGTCTAATAGTAGGACGAAACAGTTGTCCAGTACTCCCTGGATTCTGATGATTCTTTAACTGACTTCGGTTTGTGATTTATAGTTGAGTTTTCATTTGAATGAAGAGATATTCTGTTTTTTGTTACAATGAATTTGCATAGCTGGTAATTTAAACTATGAAATCTTATTTCTAAATTTAATATTTATTGATAAAAGAGCATGACGACAAGGATACACGAGCCAAAAATAGCTTTACTAAGAAATGTTATTACAATAGTTGTTTGGAAAATGGAATGGAAATGAGGGTAACATTTGCTTTAGATTTGAAATTTTACTAAATCCCATGATGTCATAAAATAGAATGACCTTCAAAAAACCATCTCTGCAACCTTCTCTAAACATGAACTAATAAGGACTTGCTGCTACTGGCTATTTCACAGTGAGTACATCACTCTGTAGGTGATCATCAACTCACCTGAAACTCAAGCATTTCACCACCTACCATCAACTTATTTATCTATGGAAATCAAAACACATGGTGGCCAATAGAAATTCTCAAGCGACAACAGCTCGGCAGCTTCCTTGTGGTACGAGTATCTACTAGTACACTCTCTTCAAATCATCGTCAATAAATGCATCTTTCAGCAGCCGTAAGTGTTCTATTCTCCCTTTGCTAGTTGGAGCTGTGTTAAGAGCAGCAGCAGCAGCTTGGCTACCACGTTAGGTAGGCCTGGCAAAAGAGTCAGAAGTTAGTGTAGCTAGAACTCAGATCCAGCAGCATTGATAACCACACATCACTCATGAGCGCTACATTTAGACGAAACCAACTAGAAGCGAGTTCAAAGTCGTTCAAGCAGCCTAACCAATTGCTTTCCTAGAACTCTAAGCGGTTTTGTGACTATGTTTACTTAAATCGTATGCAAAATCGAGCTGTCTAACGTTGGTGTCCACGTTTTACATCAGGAATAAGTAACAACTGAATTCAGATTAATTAACAGTTCACTTTAATAACACTTCGTATGTACTAGGTAGAAATCTAAAAAGTTCTTTTTTTATGGTCGATAAAATATCACGCAAATATTCAAAATGTTTGTAAGAATGTTTACTTCGATTTTCTTGGAAATAAACTACTGGAAAATTGGGTTCAAAGGTAATTCATTCATCGATCGATCCATGGTAGAGTCATAGGTGCAGATTACTTTTCCGTGTAAATTGTATTTCACAAATTAGACCTCTTTTTTTCACATTGTTTCCTTTTACACTGTTTTGTACTTTTGCATACAAACTCAAATGTCTTTCGATAGATCATCAATTTCATCATTTTTCCCTTCAAGATGCAATGAGACCTAAGCAAAACGCAGACAAAGCTCCAGGACTAATGGACAAACATTCTTCGAATATACATGCGATGACTTCATTAGAATAGTTAGATGACTACCTAGTCTTCAGCAAAAGAGTTTTCTTGTCATGGTAAAACCAAATATGTTTTCACTTCTGGCTTATGTAATTTTGAAGTTATCCTATTACCAATGAGGGTTAAGTAAGTTAGAGTGATGAATGAGTCAGTAAAATCATTAGCCTACATGTCCATCGTGATACAAACACTTATAAAACTCATTTAACCGCTATATGAGTTCAAATGAAAACAGAGAGGAAACGGGTGAAGAAAATGCCTAACCAACGAGAGCATGTACCATTCAATACTAGCGGAGAAATCTAAAGGAAGCTGTCTTTCACATACCTGACGTGAACAGCGTCGTCTTACGGATGATCATGTGAAAGTCAGAAAGGATCGGCAGTGGAAGCAAGACAGGCTTTCATTATACTGAAATCAGTGTGAGATCTACTGCACTCAGCACAAGAATTAAGATCGGAATTGTTAACATCAATATCAAGTAAGAGAAATGGTGCGCGCACTACGCATAACATTTCTGACAGTCTGCTGTGAGCTCTCATCAACAGCTTTCTTCGTTGGTTCGATACTGAAGAACGGATGGCTGTCTGCAAAGGATTAGCAACAATTAAACACTGACACACAGTCAGCCAGACAAGGACCTATTACCCCAAAGTATGCATGAAAAAGTGGAGATGGGCTGGAAATAAGCTAAAGAGCCACTCAGGTGACATCCTCATATGCAACGCCGTTTGCTGGAACCTGAATTAGGAGGTCCGTTAGCTCGAGAGTGACATGAAGGAAATCATATAAAGAGGTCGTTAAAGCTTTCAGGTAGTGGTGGAGCCAGTTGAAAAGAACAGCAGAGGATCAAAAGTAGTGCAGATGTGTCAGTGAAGCCCCATTTTCTATTAGGAACGCAACATATAATGTAGCTTCGTAGGCATTCAGCATCGAGTGTTACCTTCAAGTCCTAAGTGGAAAGGTTGTACTAAAACTATTCAGTCAAGCTTCTGTTCCTGTTAACATGCTGACGTGTTAGGTTCTAGTGTTCCTGCACGATCCTCAGTTAGCGAAAAGGGCACCTCAGTTCGGTAACATATACACACACATTGCATTCCAAACAATCAATTTATTATTCTTGTTTTGGTAATTGTTTCTGCTCAGGCGTGAAATAAGCATGACTGAGTTGGAGAGTAACACACACGTACTGTAGTCTTCATTTTATGATCCTCTTCCATCTTCCCACAAAGTACCTCTGCTGTAGTGCAGCCTCTTCTCTTCTAATTGGTTGAAATGACATCAAATCAACAAATAGCTGTTACATAGTCTTCATTTATCCAGAAAATAAATAAACAAGGCTTTCTTCTTAAAGGTAATGACTGACTAGTGTTGCCCCCCTCCTCATCAACTTCTCTTTATTTTACAAGTTGATCACGGACTGATATCAGTTAGAGAACCATTGAAAACCAGGGAGTACTGGACAGCTGCTGTTTCATCCTAGTTTGGGAATCATCGGCAGTACGCACCCACTGCCAGGCTTCGAACCCACGACCTTCCGGTTACAAGGCAAGCTCGTATACCATTCAGCCACTGGGACCCGATTCAATGGCTAGCCCATGAATTCTAACTCCTACCAATTCGTGATTTAGCGCAACCCCAACCAATGTCGTCGGTGGGACATCCATCCACACACGTGACATCTGGATGAACTTCACTGGTCACGACTTCTCACTAGAACTCCAGGAAGCTCCATCCTGTAGCAAGTCACTAGCGAGCATCAGATTAATTTTCTATAGTTTGGTTTGTAAGGGTTTGTTATGTTTTACGAGTTGATCAATGGTTCTCTAACTGATATCAGTCCGTGATCAACTCGTAAAACATAACAAACTCTTACAAACCAAACTATAGAAAATTCTCTTTATTTCCATCCTAAAGTTATCAAAAGATTATCTTATTTTCCCTCTCCTTTGCATTATTTCTCTCACCTCTCCATCTTCTCTTTTATTTCTCATTAGATAACCGACATATGCTTCATTATTATGATTAGGAAACTAGAAGAATAATTATTACGTCAGCAACATCATTGTTGTTATGTACTAACTTATTCATTATCTAATGTCAGTTGTAACCATATGCCGTTAAATATGAAAAGGAAACACTTCTGTATAGAAGATTAGTCGGAAATATTGACATAAGTATAAAGTTGCATTGTTAGTAGTAAATTAGCTTCTTACAGCAAAAAATAACAGTAATTTCGAAAAAGGAAAATTTTTGAGCGAACGATGTTCAGAATCGACCAAGTGTGACAGAATCGAACTTTTCATGCATTTAATTTCCCCCCGTTGGTGAATCAAGCTGGTAAATGTTCTCGAACACGTAGACGAAACTGCCTAATCATACATCCTATCTAACTTGAATCACATTAACAGCTGAAACGGTACATGCATGAATAAGGGCTAAGGTTAGGTAAGACATCTTTAAGTTGCTGGGTGAACAGTGGACGGCTACTAAGGATAGAAACAGATATGCACAGTAAGAAGTTTCCTTTATCGCCCTGGTTAAACGTCGCGATAGAAGCTCCTCAGGAGCATCTCCCCTGAATCGTAAACCTAAAAATAAAAGCTTTTTCCCCACCATTGCCAGTTCGTGCTTACGACTATTGTAACCTATGCAGGCTTTAATGAACTTCTGTGGACATCCATTCTCGTTTAAAATATGCCGGATGACCTAGAATTCTTTCTCTCCACAATCTTCGGAGCAAATGATCGCGCTCTAAATGCTAAGCACCTGACCAGATTACGTTTGTTCCTAACCTTAGCTCTTCTTCATGCATATACCGTTTCAGCTGTTAATGTGATTCAAGTTATATAGGATGTATGATTAAGCAGGTTTGTCTGCGTGTTCGAGAACATTTACCAGCTTGATTCAGAAATGGGGGAAATTCAATGCATGAAAAGGGCGATTCTGTCACCCTTGGTTGATACTAGACATCGCATAGACGCCAACACAGTCTTCAGTGTTACATTCCAATTTCTGAAGTTATTATCATGTGCAATTCGCTTACGTCTTCTACACACAGCTGAAGCTGCTGCAATAAGGTCGACTAAGCAGCAACTTTGTATCCAAAAGGAACACATTAAGGCGCTGTTCCCACTGTGGCCAAACTTGGATTAAAGTATTGATAATAAGCAAAAGATAAATTCCAGGGAGTCGAGTTATATTAAGTGGTACAAATGTATATAAAAAATATAAACAAACAAATGGGTTAAACTGAATTTAAGTTAGAAGGATGACAATTAGACTGGTTAAATAGGGAACTGTAAACAAATAGTAGAAGTAGGTTCAGCCTAGCGTAAATGCAAAGGTTGACAAATAGAGAATAATAATTATTATATGAAGTAAACTAGGTGAAAATGAATAAGAAGGTGATAGTATCACATGAACATATGCAACGTTTAAGTCCTTGATGACCTTACGGTTGGCCGTGGTAAACAAAGAGGATGAATGTATTTTTCTAGACATATTGGTCAAGTTTTGAAATAATAGAGAAGGTTTGCAGCTCAGGTGGATGATTTGCAATTATTTATGTTCTTTGAGGTGGTTGGTTTAATTGCGGAGCTTTCGTCGTCCTACTGGTCGATTTGGTCTATATTAACATGTTTGTTAATCGCCAGTCGATCTACTTGAGTATCAGGCTTCTAGGAATTCTCTAGCACTTTTGGTGTTTCTTCTGTTTCACTTTATGCTAAAACTTGTGCTGAAGATGGCCAGAAGGACGACGAAAGCTCCGCAATTAAACCAATCAACTGAAAGAAAACAACTAATTGCACATTGGTTAAGTTTATTCTTACCAAACCATAAAATAATAATGATAATGATAATAGCTGTGTTCCTAAAAGTTCGTTTTAAACATGGTACAAAATTTTCAACTGTTGTTTTTATTGCAATATATTTACTCCTTGTGCAAGACATCCAAGCAATATAATAATAATAATAATCGATAACGCATCACTTAAAGCAATATTGTTCCATCTAAAGCACACTCCATTACTCCACGAAGTTTTTCATCCATTCCCTTTTAATAGTAGACTGACATAATTTTGAAAACTTGCGTGAGAGTAGGTCATCAATCGTGAATATAGTTGGTTGGCTGGTTAAAACAATATGGAATGCAGTGAATATGATACATTTTGATAGATGGGAAAAATTTGGCAGCCCAGTGATTAAAGCAGGCTTTTAAAGATCGATAGGGGACGTAATCGCTAACCTCTGAGTATGTGGTTTGGCGACTGATATACGACAGTAAATGATTCATCTATTTTGATGTGATGTTCATCATAAACTAGATGAGATAAAATGGCACTATCGATTGAGTTGATTACTCTTTCTCAAAGATAAACTAGTACATATTCGTGGGTGCGTGAAGATAAAAAGTATGATCTAAAAAACTAGTTCCGCGGGAGCAGTGAAATTTATATACACATATTCAACTGGGAGTCTTAACCAACAGACTATTATTCCATCATATACTTGTGAGTCAGTGGCACAGCGGTTAGGACGGTCGCCGACCATACACACAGTCCAGGATTCTAACCCCTGCCAACGCACACCTGATATCAATTGGTCGGTCTGCAAAATTTGAGCTACCAATATTACATGCTGAAAATTCCATACTTGTACCAAATATACTGTGTAGAATTAAGCTATAATAAAAAAAATACAGTTTCTCATATAATTTTGATTCGCCTTTACTGCCTGGCTATTGGTATTCTAATATTACAGCATATATAAAATGGACCATAGGAATTATTATTAAAAACGACGGTTACAGTGGAGAAAATTTTCTTCGCGACGAGGTTATCAACTAGGCCGTACATTCGTGTATTTATATTACATGTGTGAGAAAGTTTCAGAATTATTTCAAGTCAAAGGTTAAGTTAATAAAATCACAAAGTGTAATAAACTGGAAGATCGGATATAGAACATAGTAAGATAGATAGGTCAAAGGTCAAATTAACAAAGTCACAACGTGTAATAAGGACATGATAAGGTCATAACGACTGAGAAACTTGACTGTTTGTAGAAATCGCGGATTGAGGATGTAGTAATAACAAAACAGATAGGAAGTTTGAACATACAGGAAAATAAAAACATCAACCAAATCTAGTAATGTAGTTAGGAAGAGACACATCTCCAGCTAACGAAGATATTGAAGAAAATGGAAGGCGAATCCATTATTGTTACAAAATTATACGAACAACTAAGTCCATCTGGTTCTACAAAGTCGCGCATGTATGGCTTATCTGAACTACACAAACAAGACGTCCTTCTCCGCCCAATACTAGAAATGATAAATTCTCCATATCACTCAATCGCGAAATGGCTAGTGGAGATTCTCGGGCCGGTGGAAGGGAAGCTGTCAAGACACAACCTCCGTAACACACTCGACTTCGTTGATTCAATTGAGAATGTCAACGTGGCAGAAAAGAAAATGTTCTCCTTGGATGTCGTCTCCCCCTTCACCAACGTTCCATTGACAGAAACCGTATGTTTCCTTTGTGACTTCATTCAATCCAATAGCTTCATGTTGGTATATCAATCCATTATCTAAAAGAGCTGCTACTAAAATGAACCTTCAGCGTCTAATTTAGTTTCAATAATGAAACATACAGGCAGACAGATTGGGTAACAATGGGTTCTCTTCTAGGACCCCTCTTGGCAGACTATTTCATGGCTAGACTAGAAAACAACTCCTTATCATCAACTATTCACCAGCTCCATCTCTACAAGATGTACACTGATGATAATTTCATTATTTGTAGTGAGATATGGATCTAAAAAACCTACTTCAAAGCCTTCACTGATACCTACACAAACATCGAATTCACTTTGGAAGTTGAATCAGACTCAAAGTCTCATTTTCTTGATGTTGAACTGTGACGAAATGCTGACAAGTCGCTGAGAAATTCCATCCACAAAAAGCATGTATAGGATGGACAGTTTATCAGCTTTCAAAGTTATGTGCCTCTAAGCAGAAAGGTAAACCTAATATACTCTCTTTACTCGAGGATCAGTAAAATATGCACTGAGGAAACAACTGACCAAGAATTGCGAAATCTCCAAGGGATCTACATAGAAAATGGATTCTCACCCAGATTCATAGACAAGAATCAATAACCAAATAAAACGCCTGAAAAATTCAAAGTCGCTCCCAAAATGATGCTGATACTTAAACTCGAATTTAAAAGTGATGCAGAACAGAGCTTCACCGCAGATGGCTTTCGAAGTATCTCAGTAAATCATACTTCGATGCCAGCCTAAAAGAAACGTTTTCCCGCAAGAAACTATTCAACCAGCACGTGGGAAACAAGCTGTCACACTGAACCACTTCAACATGTATATACCAGTTTACTTGCTCGTATAGAGTCAAGGGAGTTCGCTTGTAAAACGCGCTTGGGAACACTGTCCAGCATGGTTAGCGAACGGAGGACGCAAGTGTGTATACAGTTCGGTAACTGAACATTTAGTGAACTCAGAACATTCAGCTCCATTTGAACAGTCCTTCGAAGTCATATAAAAGATCCGATCAAACCGAACAAACGGAGTGAAATCAAGGCATCCATGAATAGATGAGGCACTGGCGATCCAAAAACTCAATCCAGCATTATGTTTTGAAAAGAAATACGTTGAACTGTTGTCCTCGCTGTGGCCATCATAAAAATCAGTCCCACCAGTAAGGATTATCCAATTACATCTCTCATCCAACCCTCCTGTTTATTTTTATTATTTCGACATTTTTAATTCTTATCTGCCTTACTAAATTTGGTTACTGTTTTTATTTTCCTATATGTTCAAACTTCCAATCTATTTTGTTATTACTACATCCTCAATCCGTAATTTGTATAAACAGTCAAGTTTCTCAGTGGTTATGACCTTATTATGTCTTTATAACACGTTGTGACTTTGTTAATTTGACCTTTGACCTATCTATCTTACTATGTTCTATATCCGATCTTCCAGTTTATTACACTTTGTAATTTTATTAATTTAACCTCTGACTTGAAATAATTCTGAAACTTTCTCACACATGTAATGTAAATACACGAATGTACGGCCTAGTTGATAACCTCGTCGCGAAGAAAATTTTCTCCACTGTAACCGTCGTTTTTAATAATAATTCCTATGGTCCATTTTATATATGCTGTAATATTAGCCAAAATTATATGAGAAACTGTATTTTTTTATTATGCCTTCCTATGGAGCTAAGTGTATCGGCTTCACCAACAGGACATTGTCTATAAGCGCATGTGAACACCTACCAGCATTATTACCATAAGGAGAACTCGGAAGAGTGAAGAGCTCAATTAAGAAGCCCATTAATACTTCTGGTCACACTGGATCATCATGGACTCCATTCTGAGTCATATACAAAGTGCTATCAAGCTTTTCAGAAGGATTTCGACTACATTTTCTTTAGGTAATCCATAAGGATAACCCTGATCTTTGTGTTTAGAAGTATTTTATCCAGACATTTTTACTACCATGAACTTACTTTCTCTAATTCTTGCATAATAGGCTCTGTGTAGTGTCTCGGATACCAGTCAGTTAGGCTGCTTAAACGACTTTGAACTCGCTTGCAGTTGGCTTCAACTAGATATAACACTCATGATTGACGTGTGACTATCAACGCTGCTAGATCTGAGCTCTAGTCCAAATACTTGCTGATTCTGTAGCCTGCCCAACTTAACCTGCTAACCAGGCCGCTGTTGCTGCTCTTAACAAAGCCCCTACTAGCAAAGGGAGATTAGAACACTTACGATCTCTGAAAGATGCATTTATTGACGATGATTTGAGGAAAGTGTAGAAGCAGATAATCACACCACAAGGAAACTACCGATCTGTTATCGCTTTAGAATTTCTATTGACCGCCATGGTGTTTTGATTTGTACGGATAAACAAAATGATCGTAGATGGTGAAATGGTTGAGTTTCAATTGAGTTGATGACCTTCTCTGACTCTCCACAAGTCCTTTTTATTTATGTGACCCATTTTCAATGCTTTCTTCTCTTGTTTCTAGTCAATCATTTCCATATGATTTTTCACCACTTAGGTAATTAATTATTAACCCTCTCGGTTGCTTTAGTTCATTCACTATTTTTTTAACACATTGTTGTGACCAATACACTTTGGTTTCAGGATTTTCATCATGAGCTGACATTCGTTAGAGAACCATTGGAAAACCTGGGAGTACTGGACAGCTGTTTCGTCCTAGTTTGAGACTCTTCAACAGTGTGTACCCACCGGAATTCAAATCCAGGACCTTCTGGTTACAAGGCGAGCTCGTATACCATTAAGCCACTGGGACGCGATCCAATGGCCCATGAATTCTAACTTCTGCCAATTCACGATATAGCGCGACTCCTAGCCAATGTCTTCGGCGAGTATTTGTCCTCACACCCAACCTGCTGCACGCTACTAGTCATGATTTCTCACTAGAACCCCAGGCAACTACCTACCTGAATAGAGCGAGTCGCTAGTGAGCATATCATTAATATTCAAGTGTTGGTTTGTAGGGATTCGATAGGCTACATGAGTTTTGGGGGGTCGCGCTATGTCGTGAATTGGCAGAAGTTAGAATTCATGGGCCATTGGATCGCGTCCCAGTGGCTTAATGGTATACGAGCTCGCCTTGTAACCAGAAGGTCCTGGGTTTGAATTCCGGTGGGTACACACTGTTGAAGAGTCTCAAACTAGGACGAAACAGCTGTCCAGTACTCCCAGGTTTTCCAGTGGTTCTCTAACGAATGTCATCTCATGATGAAAATCCTGTAACCAATCAAATCCTTACAAACCAATGCTTTGGTTTATTTTATTACTAACTGACATCAACCTTTGACCTCTGTTGTCAGTTAACATTGTATATGTAAACCCCTTAAATAACTGCATAGTTCTGAGCTGCAGTTACGAGAAGAGATCTCTTTGCTAACTTATATATTCTTAAGTGAAATAGGTTTTACAAAAAAGAAAAAAGATCCCCCGCCCACAGCTCTATCCTGGAAACCCTGATCAAATATGGAGACCAAGTTAACCCACAAAGGAGCTTCAAAGTCATCAATAGAATACATAGGGATCTCACTCAAAGACTACCAATCAAACTTCTTCAAACCGTAGAAGCAATCGTGATTCACAGGTTACATCCTGAACTCTGCATACAAAAGAAGCTTGTTTAGTCATTAAATCTAGAATCGACCTGGTCCGTCTTAACACCAAATAAGTAATTTTTATTTCTTGTTTCTTAATTGTATTACTTTCTTCCATTATGAGTAAAATTTATTTTGATGAAGTCTCACAGTGTTATAGAGTAATATTTACTGATGACAACTTTGCGAGCACAGTTTACGCCTGCTCATAATCATATCAAGGTACTCACACAACTTTCTTACTTCGTTTATATAATTCCATCGTTTTTCATCGCTTGACTTGATTGGTAGTAGTATTCTGCATATTTCCGGTATGGATGATGAGTCATTCCCATTGCACGTGCTGGGTGTAGACTCGATGAACAAGGATTCAGTTATCAACGCTTCTTCTATCTGTTTTATTTTATGATTTAGGTCTTTTTTGTACTACTTAGTGCTACTGCTTGGTTTGTTAGACAGACACTTAACTAAGCCTGCCTTCACAGACAGATAACGGATGAGATGAATTAAAGTCTAAATATCTGTTAGAATGCGTTGGCTTTTTATAAACGCTAGTGTGCAGTTTGATTTTACAATCTAACATAGCTAGTTCTTCTTGTTCATTTTCGATTCCAATGTGAATTTTATTTCTTTTATTAGTGAAATTATATGTGTGTTGGGAAGCCAGAGAAATGTTCTGTTTTTACCACTGTGAAAGTGTCATCCTCATATCTTCACCATATTTTTGGAAATATTCCTTTTGTTGTATTATGTTACTGTATGGCTTGTGAATGACATCGCCGAGGAGAGTAACTCTTCGCTGAGCGCCTTTTATTTTCAATAACTGAAATGACTACAGTTATTACAGATTATGTGAAAAGTTTTTTAGATCATCTGTCTGTTAATATTTCTTTGATTACGTGCCTACAGAGCTAATATGACTGAATTTGCTAGTCATCCAGCTGGTGGTATAAATCCAAACTTGGTATTCAATATTCCAGAGTCAAAGGAATAAACTATAATTGTTGTAAGTTCCTAACGTGTTGGCAGTTATAACCAAAATCTTCTGAATTCAGAAACTCATTTCCACTTAGCGTATGAATAAAAAATCACAACCAACTCGTTGTAGAAAGGAACACTAAATGGAAACAGGATTTCATCTTGAACTGATATCGGTTAGATAACTATTGGAAAACTTGAGAATGCTGGACAGCTATTTAGTACTAGTTTGGGACTCTTCATTGGTACGCACCAACCGCCAGCGTTTGAACCCAGGACATTCTGATTATAAGGCGAGCTCGTAGACTATTAGGCCACTGGAACGTGATCCAGTGGCCAGTTCATGAATTTCAACTTCTGCTAATTCATGGTATGCCACAACCACTAGAGAATGTCATCGGAGGTGAGTATTTATCCTCACACCCGACCTGCAATACCCCACTGGTCATGATTTCCCACTAGAGCCCAGGTAACTGCCTATCTGAATAAGGCCCATCACTATTGAACATCAGATCGATATTCAAGTGTTGGTTTTCAGGGATTTGATTGGTTTCAGGATTTCATGATGAACTGACATCGGTTAGATGAGAGAAGTTGACAGTTATGCACTGGCTATGGGACCGGGCCCCAGCGGCTTAATAGTCTACGAGCTTGCCTTGTAACCAGAAGGTCCTGGGTTCGAACCTCTCCGGTGGGTCCGTACTGCTGAGGAGTGCCAAACTAGTGAGACGAAAGACCTGTCCAGTACTCCTAGGTTTTCCAACAGTCATCTAATCGATATCAGCTCATGACGAAAGCCTTAAACTAATTAAATCCCTGCAAACCAACACTTAGAAAAACTAAATGAATAGGTTAGGACTTATGTTTCTCGTTGGCTACCTCAAGATTACATTTACAACTTTCCAACAAAGAACTAAGGAAAATAAGAAGCATACGTTAAATACTACTTCATATCGACTGACATCTAAAATTTAGTCCTAAACACAGTGAGATTCATTTCGAATTGCATCTTAAACTTTGCTGATAGACTGATGAACAGTGATTAATTACTTTGGCATTAAATATATCTTCATTTTGTTGATCAGTTCGTATGAATTCGAATTTCTGAGAATTTTCAAGTTGGTCTGGTTATATATTGAAAATCTTAATGTATTCAATTAGTTTCCTCTGATTTTTCATTCTAATTATTATTGTTTCCTTTAATTTCTAGAGGAACGTAGGGCTTCAGCCGTGCATCTCCATTGCGTTCGGTTCTCTGCTAGAGTCTTCACCTGGCTCCAAGCCTGCCCACACGCTTTCATCTCCTCTTCGCATGACCTCCTCCAAGTCACTCTCGCACTGACGACCAACTCGCCGCTTCCCTTTCGGGTTCCACTCGAGCAATGGCTTGTCTAGTGATGTCACTTGATTCTTTGTTTCCTCAGAGTATGGCCAGCCAATCCATCTCCATTTCTTTCTGCCTATTTGTTTCACAATCGGTTCCTGGTTGGTTTGCTCCCAGAGATCTCTGTTGCTGATCTTTTCTGGCCAGTCATCTGATCTTGAGTATTGAGCGAAGACAACTGTTTAATGAAGGTCTGTAGTTTCTTTGAGATGCTCTTTATGACACGCAGTGCAAGTCTCTGATCCGTATAGTAACACTGACTTCACATTGGAGTTGAAAATCCTGATCTTATTTTTGATGCTGAGTGCTGTTGAACTCCACACAGACTTGAGAGTAGTGAAAGCTTGTCTTGCTTTTCCGATTCTTGCTTTGATATCCTCGTCAGTTCCGTCGGCCTGTAGTTGAAACGATGCTACAGAGTGGCAAATAGATAGTTATACGTATTATCGATCAACAATATTATATCCAAAGATTCAGTGTTTGAAAGGCAAATAATTGTAATAGTTTTTACAACTCTTTGGCAAGACATTTCACAAAAATAAGAGTTTTATGTAACTACGTTAATGTAACGTAGTTACATAACGTAGTTCCCTCATCGGATATCTCAATGTGGCCATGATTAGTGAGTATAAGATACTTGTTTAGTAGTAGCTAACGCCAAAATCCAAGGGCGTGTTTCGTCCTGTTTGGTACTGGTCAGGAATTCACTTGATACACATCAGCAGGAAATCACGAGCATGAATGATATCAGATCACGATAACCGCACAAGAGCTGGTTCGTTTGGCATAGTGGACAACATTTTGGCACTTGGCACTATGTTCCAGTCCTAGTGGAAACACTATCACTCATTGCAGAGGAGGCAGATTCAGCTGACAAATCCGAAAGTAGAACAAAACGCACGTCTTGCATTCTACTACTACAAATGACTACAGGAGAGAGTTATGGTAGTGATACGGTACAGCCTAAATACCCCTAATCTGAGTGAGCAATACACAAGTAAAAACAAAGAATTTCCTAAGCAATAGTTATTTATTTATTCTTTTTATTTTGATTTACAGCTTGATTCCACACCGTATTTTCAGTAAAAGTGTGGAATTTTCAGCATGGATATCGGTAGCCCAAATTCAGGCCGACCATAGATATCGGGTGTGCGCCGGCAGGGGATCGAACCCCGGACCATGTGCATGGTCGGCGAGAGTCCTAACCACTGTGCCACCGTCTGCTTATAGTAACGTGAAGTCATGGAAATTTAATATTATACGCTAAACTTTGAAGCCTGAAGCCTAGGTATGACTATGAGTCAGCATTTACCGTCACAGACTAGCAAGAACTTCGAAGTCATTGGAATATAAAGCTTATGAAAATTTTACCAATTGGTTATTAAGTGACAAGTATTTAAATAATATATATAATTTATGTTAATGAATGTAGCAACGCTACAATAAGCGTGGTTGTTAGGTTATGTCAGAAAACCACTCCACGTTTACTTAATGCTCTAGTTAAAATGTCATCCTCGTCAGATATAACGATTTCAGTTGAACAGTGACATTTTGGTGTCACAAATTGATAAATTATAGGTTATTGAATTTCAATCAAGTGGACATTTAGTTTACTATCTACATTATTAAGAATTCATACTAATTGCATGTTCTTAAATTAACAGAAATAACCATTACTTTAATGGTCAGACATATAGGATAGTCTTTGTTTGGTGGATTACTATTGGTGTAAGGGTTTGTGACTAGTGATGAAATGTAAAACCTGGGTGGCAGAAAGATTCGAACAAGTGACCTGAGATTACTGGTCCGATCGTCTACCATCTAAGACAAAAAACTTAATAGCTTACTGGGTCCATCATTCCTCTGTAATCATCACGTGGAATAAGTACCCAGTTGCTATATAAATGATGTGTTACTGTCAGCCTGTCATTACATTAGCTGTCCGGTTAGGCTTTCTCCTATCAGTCCCAGTCATACTGAATAACAAGAAGGGCAGGCTGTTAACTGGTGGTGATAGGCTGAATGTAATATCATGGCAGCTGTGGCCCTGCTGCTGGAGTAACTGTACAGTAAACAATAAGCTACGAATCCTCACCCTGGTGAGACCCAGATTTCATTTAGCATTAACTAATTTTTCGGCATACTTTTTAGATAATGTAGATTTGTTATTTCTACAGTAACATATTAAAATTTGCCAAATTGGGCTTATGGTACAAAGTATGTTGCTAGGCTAATTATATATATATATATATACATAATTAGCCTATATATACAGTTATATATACATAATAGTGAATAAATTAGTCTTATCCGCAATAGTAAAGTTGTTTACATAACATCGAATCAATAATAATAATATCAATGGATTACAATTCAATAGCATCAACATAACAGTACACTGAATATCAGAGAAATTAGGAGATATAATAATAATAATACGAGTCATGAATTTATAGTCTTTACTGAAGTCCAGGGCAGCAGTAGTAGCTGAACTTGCTTCTTCTGCTCACGGAATACCCGTTGTTCCAGGGGAAGCACGAATCACAAACAGACAGGACAATGTATACATTTTCATAGCTTTGTTCCTCCCCAGTACAAAAAGATTTTCATAAGGACACATAGTTACAGGATCAGATCTATATGCTAAGAAGATGTAATTGAAGATGAACTTAGCACTGAAAATAGCTATCCAGAAACAAATGACCAAGAAAGTAGAGAAGGAAAATTCTCTGTCTTTAAATAAAAGGCCTTAATACTTACAACTGCGATTTGAGGACCATACGCCTTGCGAAATAATTACGGAGAAATTAAGAAAATTAGTTCAAAGAACTTTTAATGCTGGCAAACTATAAGTCATATTTTCTACACGATCGACGGTGATTCCTCGACTGAAAAATGAAGTAACTAGACCAGCAAATCCCAACTGTATCTATCAATTCAACTGCGCTTGTGGAGCCAGTTATATTGGCCGCTGCTCTAGGAACTTGATACTTGCTCGCTCAGGAACACCTACCGATCTGGCTAAATAAAGGTACAGTGAAAAAACAATCAACACCTCGATATTAGACTACATGAACCAAACCGGCCACAAAGCCAGCATTGAAGAATCCTTCTCCTTCATCTATCGGGTACCATGTAAATTGCCAAAAGAATCCCGGTACCACATACTCAAAACAATGGAGGCTATTACCATCCACCTAAAACAACCAGTTCCCTGTTTACAGAAGAAACATGTCCAATTAATACTACTGCTCTGGCCTTCTGTCAAGCCTATAAATTCATGAATTCTCTATTGTTATTATTATTTTTATTAATTTGTCTGATATTCAGTGTAGTGTTATGTTTGTTGATGCATATTATCACGCTTACAAATGCTAATGAACTGTAGTCTATTGGTATTATTATTATTATTGATTCGATGTTATTTAAGCAACATTAATGCTGCTAATAACCCTAATTCTTTCATTATTAATAATATGGACGGAAATATAACTGTAGAAACTGATGAAGAAATTACTTAAAAGAATATTTTTTGTTAAGTAACCATTCTTTTGAAAAATTGTATTATTCTTTTACAAAAGAATCATATTTCATATTCTTTTCATATTATTACCACATTATATGTACAAACTAATTAATTCATTAAGTAAAAATTTCATCATACTTGACTTAGTATTTACAATTTCAAATTTAAATTTTCTCATTTAGCGAGATAGAAGGGAAATATCAAAAAGTTGTGAGGTTCACCAAGTCGCATGTCAGGACAAATAATCGCTGATGATACTGACTGGCTGTGGCGCTATGCATCACGAACCGGGTGAAGTTAAAATTCTTGACTTAGCCATTCAGTTTCGTCCTAGTGGTCGAGTGGGATTGACTCATGGGGTAATGCGTGAGCTCTACTGACAGGTTAGAAACCAGGATATTACCCAGTACTCTCCGATTTTCAGTGGTATTAAAAATGATTTCAGTTCGTTATGTAAGTTGAAAACAAGTTTTCAGATTTAATGGAGAAGATTTTAACCTAAGGTGAATGATTTTGGTGTAGTTGTGTTCCTGATTTCGATGGCTTATTTGCGATGCTTTATTGCCCTACTAGGAAACATCTTCAGCGCACACTTCAAATTTAAATAGGGCAATGAAAGCTTCGCAAATAAACCATCCTGCTCAGAGAACACAACTACATCGAAACAAGTGTTCGTTTGTCTTTTTAAGCATATGTAATAATATTCTAATGTGTCCTTGGTTCATTGATAGAACACTAGCCAACAACACAGATGTTCCAGGTTCAATTCTCTCCTGACACACTTCTACAGGTCGCCTACTTTACTGGCCAATAGTGAGCCTTTAAAAGAGGGAATTTTGGGTGTGTAGCTAGTAAAATCACCTCGTGAAATGAAATGATATCAAGGCTACTAAGACTTAAGCAGGTTGAAGCTCTATGTTGCACTGAGACTACACAGAAATGAAAGGTAAATAATTATTATAATAATACTTATACGCTATTATTAACATATAAAGGGTCATTGGACTGTCATGATATTATAGTGTGTCCCACTTGTAAAAATGATATAGGTAGTATAGAAGGTGACATCTTTAGAGCAGTGATGATAATTTGTCTATCAGTGAAAAAGCCAGTAAAGGAAAAGAGGTGCTAGAAGAAATTAATATTATTAAGAAACAGGTAAATTGTAAGATCAAGGTAAGGTTTAGAACTTCCTTAGTGTGCTTTGTCCTGGTAAACAATACTTCTGAAGTCATCGATCTTCTCATGGACGTCTTCCAAAAGAATGGATATCCACGGAACTTCATCAAAAGACATATAACCCCGAGACAACCTACCAGATCAAAGGCCCTCAAGGAAAGTACAAAGAAAATCACCCTACCTTATATAAAAGACATCTCAGAAATCAAACCCTTAGGAATTAAAGTCACACACAAACCAACAAAATCACTCCACTCAGCTCTGTGTCGACCAAAAGACTCAACAGTGAAAGAATATAATATCAGCATCATCTACAAAATAAGTTACAACGACTGAGAAAAACACTATATTGGTCAACGTGGACGTCCCATTCGTCTTCGCATCCATGATCATTAACTAGCCGTCAAAAGATATGACATCCACTTCTTCATATCGCTGCATACAGACAACCACGGACATCAGTTCGACTTGCACAACGTTCAAATATTAGACAGAGGAAACACCAAGAATGCTAGAGAATTTTTAGAAGCCTGGTATTCCATTGAGTCGTCAGTCAATAGACACATCGAGATAGACATAATTTACCAACCGATAAGAAGGAAATCTCACACACAAAGGGTCAAACTTCAAGTCAAGGAAACAATCATTTCGAATACAAGTAGTCTAGAGTGTATGTAAACAAACAAGAACAAACAAATACGTTCAAGGTCACCAGGAGAGATGACTAATAAACTCGTGGAGAAATCTAAAAGCTCACTTCAACAAATTGAAGTACGCGCTGAAGATATTGCCTAGTAGTGGGTAATTAAAGCTTCTCAAATAAACCATCCACCTCAGAGAACGAACACAACTACGTCAAAAAGGTTCTTCACTTCAATGTGGTATACATCATTTGAGCTTAAGATGTGCCGAAGTAATGGGCTCTTCATTTCTATGTTCTGAGTGCTTTACAACACCTATATAATTTGGAAGATGAACCTCTGAGATGACTTCATCAGGTAGCAGCCAAACTACATTTATGTAGAGAAATGCATTGACTTAGAAGTGATAAATTCAGAGATATCATAAATACTTCTAAAGGCCTGGAATCTGAATAAAAAATGGCAATCAAGAGATAGGTAGAAAGAAGTTTAATTCATAGGCTTCTTAGAAGGGAAATAATTCCTCATTGTATGCAATGATAACCATATTAAGAAGTAATCAAGCAGAATGATTGCGACAAAAAGCATAGCTCTTATATAATAACAAAAGGATTGATTCTGATATGCCCAAAAAGTCTGCTGACCTCTTCAAACCACTGGGCTACCTTAATTGCCATCTAGCATAAGTCATCTACTTTTCTTCCAATCATGCCCTTGGATCGTAACATGCAGTTAATCAAATTTATAATTGACTTCCGACCTACTACTGTGAACTTCTCAGAGAAAGTGAAGGAGAAATGTTGTGATGGATTAAATCTTGACTCAGATAGAATGACTCTGCTTCATACTACATACTAAAGATGAAGGTTCTACAAAGGGGGAGTGAGGGGGAATATTTTGCAAGGAGTCCAGCTTAGAACTCTCTGTTGCGTTTCAACATGATTTCCAGAATATAGCTGATATTATTATTATTATCATTATTATTAGATGAAATTTAAGGCCAAATAGTCCAGTGTGATGGGAATTCTTTTCCGCCACTAACAACTAGAGAGCATTTAAAAATTATTGGAACAATGTAAGCTTATATTTACAACGCTTAAATATACTTGAGTTCATAGGCAACCATGTCTGATTATGAAACGTCCGCAATCAAATACACTGACATATTTGTATTTCGATTGTTCAAAAATGACCATTTCAAAAAACCGATTACTGGACAGGGAATATTCTTTTCGATAACCTGCTCTTCATCAGCTTCTACAGTTATATTTCCGTCCATAATAATAATGAAAGAATTAGGCTTATTAGCAGCATTAATGTTGTTTAAATCACATCGAATCAATAATAATAATAATACCAATAGACTACAGTTCATTAGCATTTGTAAGCGTGATAATATGCATCAACAAACATAACATTACACTGAATATCAGACAAATTAATAAAAATAAAAATAATAATACTAAAAGAGAATTCATGAATTTATAGGCTCGACAGAAGGCCAGAGCAGTAGTTTCCTCTGCAAACAGGGAACTGGTTGTTTTAGGTGGATGGTAATAGCCTCCGTTGTTTGGAGTATATGTTACCGAGATGCTTTTGGCAATTTATATGGTACCCGATAGATGAAAGAGATGGATTCTTCAATGCTGGCTTTGTGGCTGGTTTGGTTCAGGTGATCTAATATCGAGCTGTTGATGTATTTCACTATACCTTTATTTAGCCAGATCGGTAGGTGTTCCTGAGCGAGCAAGTATCAAGTTCCTAGAGCAATGGCTACTGTAGATATATAACTGTAGAACCTGATGAAGTTATCGAAAATAATATTCTCGGTTGCCCTTTATAGTAATAATGATAATGGCTTCATTCTGAACAATAGGTTTGTTTACACTGCGGGATTTTTCACTCAGATTTATCTCCTCCATATGCATAGTCTTCAAGTGAAGTAGTAATCTGTAGTATATCATGCGACGGAATTTCGTCCTATCCGCAACAGGCTTCGACCCTTAACATTATAATCATATTTAACTTATTTGTATGTTGAAAGCCAGTCGAAAATGCACGGCAGTTCAGATAGCATATCAAGAAGGTAAACAGGTAGTAAGAACAAAGTTTAACTGAACAAATTTTTAAAATTTTTTAATGTAGCTTGATTCCACACAGTATTTTGGTACAGCTATGGAATTTTCAGCCTGTGATATCAGTAGCCTAAATTTAGCGAGGTGAACATTGATATCAGGTGTGCATCGGCAGGGGATCTAACCTCGGACGACGTGCATGGTCGGTGAGCGTTTTAAACGCTGTGCCACCGACGCATTATCCTGTTCGATTACTTTCTAAAACTTAAGCGTAAAAAATATGAATTTCTCTCCATACTTTTTCGTCTTTGTTAGTAAATTTCGCTTGGTGTTTTTTGTAGCGTATATACTTTAATTTTGTTTTATCACATTTTTATGAGTTTGTTCTTGCATAAAGAAGCATATATATATATATATACCTTCCAACAGTTGATGTGATCGCATAGACATACTTGGATATACAGGGAATAAATGAAAGGAAATTACAGTGGATGGGGACACACGGAAGTATTTTCAACATCTAGAAAATGACAAAAGGTGAATATACGACCAAGAGCTTTCAAGCCTCAATTCTTAACAGTCTGAGAACCTTACTCACCTAGTATAATTGGCTTAGGCCAACAGTTAATGACTCAGTGGATTTGTGCCAAGTCTTGACGTGATAAACACTAAATCTATCCTTAACCCTATTTCGGCTAACATTGTGCTTTGAAAAACATGTTTGTTTGAGGTGTTTAATATATGTCCTAGCCATCTGCACCGGAACAGTTTTAACTTATCCGAATACTGTGTAAAACTTTTTTATTTGTCATTTTGCTCCATCCAAAATCAGAAACTGAAGGGAAGCACCAATATCAGAAATCCTTAACATTTTATAATCTACTTCAGTTATCAGAATCTCACATTTGTTAAGTAGAAGAAAGTGAACTGGTTCTTTTGAGGCTGACTTTAATTGTTAAGATGATCAACTTTGAAACAATTTTGGTTATCTAAGATGAACGTACTGCCTTGGAAAAAGTTTCAATGAAAGTGGATATACACGTAGAAGTGCTAGGAAGTATCATATGATATTAGTGATCACACCATTTCAAAAATTATTTCAATTTTATTTGTGTATTAGTTATCTTTTATGATTTCTAAATATCCGTCTATACCCGCTGCTAGTTAAACGTCAAATACGTTAACTGGCGAATATCTGCAAACTTTCGTGTTGGTGCTGATGATGAAATCGTAGTATGTACCTTCCAACCCTTGTCAAAGAGAAGATGGTTATTCTGCACAAACTGTCATATCTTATACACACATACCCACATAAGTAAGTAAAAATTCGCAACCCCATTAAAATTCATACGTAATTTATCTGGAGAAATACACTCTATGGTTTCATCACAGACTTGTCAATGTCCTTAATGGTCACTGGTCATATTATGTAGTAGGATAGAATGGACTGTAATATATTGCCAATCCAATATCTTATTGATTCACTCAAAGTATTTGATGGAAGCACTTTCTCTTTCTTTTCTTTGTCCCTATATGATGACCCCTACAGATAGCTACATTTTCATACGTACATTAAAAGGAGATGCAAACAGAGTATGTAGCTAAAAATACAATTATTATATTATTTCACTGCTTATTGTCATTCTCATTCTATGGAATTTGTGGTTTCTCTCTTACATAACATCATTAACACATATACACTGACTTATCACTGGAGAGAATAAGTGATCAGTGTGTGTAGACCGAAGTTCTACAGGAGGTCAGTCTCGTAAGGATTGGCCAATGCATGTTAGAATATCATTACTCTAGAGGTAACTGAAGTCATCTGTATGTTTGACCTGTTATTAACAAAAATCTACGGCAACAAATAAAACAATAATCTGTCACCCAATAAATATGCCAAGGAAAACGGAGACGGATTGAATTTGCGCTGAGGAGGCCATTAAGTTGCATCGCGCATCAGGACAGTCCTCAAGTGAAACCTGAATAGGAAACGACAGGTTAGGAATGACATTGAGAAGATTGTGTCCGGAGGAAATTAAAGCTTGAGTGCAATCACTTTACAGCCAGCTAGAAAAGACTCTAAAGATCAGAGTAAAATGGGAATATGCTGATGAAGCCCTGTATTCCACTCAGTACTCAATGGAAGAATTCAAGGGCAGGCCAGTGAGTTGGATCCCAGTGGCTGAATGGTATGCGAGCTTGCTTTCTAACTGGATGGTCCTGAGTTCGAACCCTGGTGGTGGGTGCGTACCGCCAACAATTCCCAAACAAGGATGAAACAGCTGTCCAGTACTTCCTGTGGCTGGTTTTCAATGGTCCTCTGGTTCGTGGTCACACTCGAAAAAACAAACCTGATCCTTACAAATCAACTCTTGAAAATAATAAACTAAACCTGATTTCAGGGCTTCCTGCTGAGTTCCTCTGTCTAATAATTTAACCGTATGTTTCATTTGTTCTAATTCTACCTTTATAATGACAAGCTTAATAATTTTTATCTTTAAAAAATAAACAAAACTTCTTCTGACTATATTGTACTTCCCGCCTAGTATTCAAGTGTTTCTTGAATTCGTGTGTATTTTGTAAACATAATTCTTCTCACATCTATTAACTTCCTTTCATGTGACCGTTATGATCATTAATGAATCTATACCTGACTTTATTCATTTGCCTTTCTTACTTATCAAGTTTTTTTTTCTAAGCAAGAATTAAATGTAACGTGATGATGATTTCGGTAAAAAAAAAGCAGTTGAAATTTGCGCTTGTCATTTATGAGAAGGGAACACTAGTCAATACATAAATGATATAAGCGCGCGCTCAGATGTGCATTCTCGTGTTATATATTAGCCGCGTGATACTTTATTTTCTTTGTTATATATGTGTATATATAGTATACATTTCACCAGCAGAAAGTGCTTCTGATCCCGTAGTGTTGAACACGCAAGAATTCAAGAGAACAAAAGATAAACCCTGCATAAAATAGAATAAAAATGGGATAAGTGAGTTGTTAATTTTTCAAATGAAGTTTATTTGTTTGTATGTGTTGTTAATGTATATGATGATAAATGTTAAACCAGCAGTAATGGGTGTGGTATGGCATACTTCACCAGTTTCTCAATGTTGGATGGAAAATGTGTCTGCGTGTGTGTGTGTGTGTGTTTGTTCCAACGTGTGAGTTATTCTACAAAAAAGAAACAAAACAATAAACAAAAGAAAAATAACCATTTGAGTACTACTCATCCACATTGTATAGATTTTGTTGTTGTTTATTTGGCAGTTTTCTTTTGTTTTCTCTTCTGATTTTGTCACATGTATTCAGCGGTAAAATGAAAATTGTAAGTTGGCTTTCGTTAGTCTACAAAAAGTAAATATTGATCTGTTTTGATGAGTTAAACTACTGAGTGTGTTTGTCATGTAAATTAAAGCGAAATGCGTTAATTACTACTTGAAATGACTTCATTTAGAGGACCATTGGAAGTCAAAGGGTACTGAACGACTGTTTGATTCTAGTTTGCGACTGTTCAGTAGTACGCATTCACGACCCCACCATGGATTGGACTTAGGACTTCTAGGTGAGCCAGTTAACTATTTAGCCACATGGACGGAATCCAATGGCCCGTCACTTCTAACTCTTCCTAATTCGGGACATATAGATCCACCATCAGCCTGAAACTAATCGAATACCTAAAAACAAACATTTAAAAATTAATCTACTCCTCAGTGTTGACTGAAGCTTCCGTGAGAAGTCGTAACCCGTGGGGTCCATCAAGTTGTGTATGAGGACAAATACTCACCGATGGCATTAGCTGGAGATGGAACCATATATCACGAAATGACAGGAGTTCATTGGATTGAGTTACTGCCACTGAATGCTCAGTGAGCTGACCTCGTAACTTGAATGTTATCTGTTTGATCCCCATTGCAATCATCGGTGCATTCTGTTGGAGAGCCCTTAACAATTCTCTAATTTTTTTTTATTACAGCTTGATTCCACACCGTATTTTCTGGTACAGGTATGGAATTTTCAGCATGTGATATCGGTAGCCCAAATTTTGCAGGCCGACCATAGATATCAGGTGTGCGTCGGCAGGGAATCGAACCCCGGGCCATGTGCATGGTCGGCGAGAGTCCTAACCACTGTGCCACCGACGCACATTGATGACAGTTGGAGATCTCACTTGTAATCAGTCACTTTCCTGCAAATGATGATAAATAGATCAGCAGTTTAGTTTTTAGGTAGTTTGTAGGAGTCAAGTAAACTCTTCGTTAATAAACAACTTGATCCTCTCCTTCCAATTCACAGCTATTAGGACTAACAAGAGAAGAACCAACTGGTTAGCCAGGGAGATTATAAGAGGACAGTAATGTATCATTCATTTGCATGACAACTGGACATTACTCATTTAGTTGCAGTGAGAGAATGATCTAGTTAGCTGCTGGATCTCAAAATATACCAGACTAGTAATTTAAAACCCACTGATTCGATTCTTGACATGACTCAGATTTTCATTTCACCTTCAGTCATCGACTGATAAATTTATAGTAGTCTGTAAATTTATGGATAGTTCAGATAGCCTCATTATCAGTAATCGATTGTTGACTATTTAAGTAAATATAAATACTATATCACGATTTAGAAAGATAACTAGATTATCACTAGATTATCACTGAATTGTCTTCTATTTACTGCATAACCCAGTCAGTCAGTTCACGTTTCTATAAGGTAATTTCGCAGTTGTCACGTTCTCAGTTCTCTAAGTCAAATCTGTCACGGAATTGATCGACGTGTAATCAAAACATAAGTGACCTATTTGTTTGCATAGTAAATTTAAAATGAAATTATAATCTAAAAATCAGCATCAGTAAACAGCCAAATATAAACAAATATTCACAAGTACATATAAGGTTGTAGGCTATATGTGGAATAATACGATTAAATAATATTAATTTTATTGACATACAAACTGAGTTAAATTTACTAATAATGAATTTATCCGAGATAGCCTTGCATTTTTTTAATTCCTTTACGTTCCCAGTGGAACATAGGGCACCTTCAAGCTAGAAGCTGGAAGTTCCGATACCAATGGCATTTATTTTTACAGGATGGGGTTGCCAGCCTCACACCCGACCTACCCTCCTCACCAGTCTTACTACTAGCTTAGTGAGGTAAATAAGTGCATCGGCTGGGACCAATCCCCGTAGCACATGCGTAGTCGGCAAGCATTCTGCCGCTGTGCCACCGATGCAAACTATTGTTGATGTAGACGTAAGTATCTTCTGATGCTGTTTTGATTGACGATGGTGACTACCAATGGAATCCAGGAGGCATATTTCACTGTATTTGGGAGTCTTCAGTCGATGGGAAATTCAAAATTCAACGAGCAAATAAAACTGATACTCATTGTACAAGAGGCGGATTTCGTAGATTAGTAGTCTATTAGACAAAATTTGTCATTTAAAGCAGTGGGTGTTGGCATCGAGTCTCAGTGGGGACACCATCACTCACTGCAGATGCATTTATATCTAACCGATGAGTCTCAAACTGGACGAAACGAGAGTTTTGGATTCTAGTGCTAGTTACCACTAGTTGAATTACGTGTTCATCTCAAGTTGTCGTCGAAGCATCTGTGAACAGAGATAGAGTATTTCAGTCCAATATATTCAAAATAACTTCAACAAGGACATTTTTTCAGGAAATGAGACTGATAAAGAGATCAAAAATATATTGAAAAGAATCTTATTGAGATTGGATGCGGCAGGCGGTTTTTAGTATAGCAGATAAAACGAGGAAAGTCGACACTGAAACTCTCAAGTGTTGATAAGAAGCCTGCTTTTATTTCAAGAGTTGGTTTGTAAGGATTAGATTTGTTTTTACGAGTTTGACCACGGATTGATATCAGTTAGAGAACCATTGAATACCAGGGAGTACTGGACAACTGTTTCATCCTAGTTTCATCCTAGCCTTGTAACCGGAAGGTCCTGCGTTCCAACCTCAGTTGGTGCGAACTACCGATGGTTCCCAAACTAGGCTGATGAAACAGTTGTCCAGTACTCCCTGGATTTTTATTTCAACTCGTTCCAGAGAAGAAGAGAATCAAATGTGCAATTTACAACATGAAATACTCATTAGTTCAGACGAAGACAGATAAATATCCTCCCTACATCAACTCCGATTTCATTTACCATTTGGTATTCACATGAAGCAGCAGACACATAGGAAGGATCGAGTGGTGATTGTCTATCAGAATTTCTGTGCATATATTCAACAATCTATGTCTGAAAAGTAAGGAAGTCTTTACGAGTGCAATCCTCATACACCAAATGGACATATGATATACAATCAAGGCTAGCCAAGCTTTCAAAATAACCAACATACTGAGAAAACTTTGGTTGCTTCGCTTTGCAGCAACGATTGCTACAAAGAAAATTATAACCTAACTTCTGTATACAGAAAGTGTGATTAAACTCACACAACGCTGATAATTAAATTCATTTTTGTTTAGTTGCGTCATAATTTTTGTCTGAGTATGATTTTCGCTCTCAGAAAGGGAATTCATCGTTAAGCTTCTTATTTACTTAATTGTTTGTTCACGCGATAATTTTACTTTTGTTTAACATATATCCTTAAGTATAGAAACTTCTTTCATTTTCCCTTAACTCTAAAAGCTTCCATTGTATTCTGTATGAATAAATTCAGGTTAGCTGTCTTGTATTCATGCCTCCTGTTTAGTTAGCATGCCAAAAATTATTAAATGCCTTTCCAGTTGAAATAATTTCGAAGATAACATCATCTCTTTCCTGTCCAATGGGTGTTAATCGCGATTATCAGTTTGTAACTAAAATATCGACTGATGAGTTACCGTTGGGAAGAAACTCCACGTAATATCAGGAGATTGTCATACTTTAGTTTGGTAAAGCTATAGACAAGAGACAGTAAATGTGAATGATTTATAGACGTATAAACTTCAAAAAATAAAAGATTTAATGAACCGATATCTGAAGTTGTCAATGTATTGATTCCCTACTATCGGATTAACGGCATCATGTGTCTAGGCCATAGTGTTAATACTGACTGGATTCTTTAAGTCAACGTTGTTATGTGACTTGATATCATGATACAGCCTGAGTGATTAGCAGATGGTTGGAGGTGATCGGCAAGAGTCTCTAGACTTAAGTTTCGTGCTTACTACCTCAAAGACTATAACATATTACGCAGGATGTTCAAGGTTGTCACCAGGGTAAGTAACATGCCACTTAACCAGCTTGTTAATATTCTGGTCGACAGGCACATGGACTCATGTGAAAAATGGGCCATATCCATTTTATATAACTCACACTACCCTCTTCACTCACAACTCTCCCCTTGCATCTCATCAGGTAAAACCAGAAGCCTATGTAGGAAACTATATAATAGTAATAATAATGATTTACTTTATTCCAAAAACAGTACTTGTGATACAGAATGGAATTTTCAGCATTAATCACAATATTGCATCTAATTTCCTCAAATTATAAATAAAATTAATCACAAAGAAAATTTTTCTACATTTACAATACGGTTAATATAAAAATAAATAAATAAAAAAACATGCAGCATATAAAATGGAAATAATAATAATGATAGCAGCTAAGGTAATGTAATAATAATAATAATACAAGTGAAAATTGCCGTCGGCTTGTTTCACACAGTATTGTCGATGCGGTATACAAATCCTTGCATGATTAAAAATATTGAATATGATGTTCTCTTTACATGATATGGTGAGGGGAAAAACAAAAATTACAGCAGTCATAGAGATAAGTTGGTGTTTGCAGTTATGAAAGTGAGAACAAGAAGCAACAGGACCATAAATATAATAGAAATAATAAAAGTAAAACTTGAAGGTATATAAAGATGGATGGAGGAGATTGTTTATTTACTAGATGAAAAAAGGTTAGTCAATTCTTGTCTGACGCTATTTTCATCACATAAAATACGTGCCAAGTATGGTATCATAGAATTTTTATACTTAGACGTGCGAGCATACAGTTTTCTGAAGTTACTTCTCGTTCTACCTGAGGATATGCAAGGTGAAAGCTGAGGGTGAAGTGGATGCTCCAAGTCAGACAAAATCCCTTTGGCAAATTTACTGCACGAAGTCAAATGCCTATCGACAACGACGTTAACTATGTAATCCACTGGGACACCACTCATCCTACTGACAGTCTTCAGCATTCTACGAATTGTGACAAAGTCCTTTTTAAGCAAACCAGGAAAGAATAAGGGTGAACAATAAAGAAGAATAGGTAGGATGCAAGAGTTTATAAACTGTAAGAGGAGGGGTTGAGTTATACCCCAGTGCCTTAACTTCTTAATGTAAAATGTCAGGCGGAATATTTTACTGGAGATCGCTGAGACATGGGAAGACCAGGAGAGATCAGAAGAGAGAATAAGTCCAAGATACTTAATTTCTGATTTAATTCCTATATCATTGTCATCAATCTTACAACTGTCATAAGAATCGACGGCTTCTTTTAACTGTCGTTTACATCTTAAGCTGAAATTAACAGTTTGACATTTAGAAGGATTCAGTTTAAGACCGTTAGACTCAGACCATTTACTGACTTCCGACAGAAAGCTATTTATTTTGGTACAATCTAGCTGGGAGTTAACAGCCATTGAAACAGTTAAATCATCAGCGTACTTCACAAAATTTATTTCATCAGACTGAGGCAAGTCATGTAAGAAGAAAGAAAAAAGAAAAGGAGAAAGGACAGCGCCTTGAGGGACACCAGCTTCAGTAGGCAATGAAGTGGAAGACTTCCCTTTATACACGGTGTACTGCTTTCTTTCTGAGAAATAAGAGTGTAACCAGTTAACAGCCCAACATTCTGTTTGACTTACAGCAAGTTTATTTAACAAGATGTCCCTAGGGACCGAGTCAAAAGCAGATGTATAGTCTAGGAAGGCACAACGGACAAATTTAGCCCCTTTGTCTAGACTGGAAGCAATGTTATGATATAAGACGGCGGCTGCATCTAAAGTGCTTCTACTGTGCTTATAAGCAAACTGTTTTGGGTCATTAAAGGATTTAAGAGAGGGTGCAAGACTAAGTAAAAGTAGTTTCTCCATAGTTTTCAAAAAAGGAGAGGTAATAGCAATGGGTCTAAATTTGACACATGCTCCAGTAGACGATTTAGGTATGGGTACAACTTTAATGTCTTTCCAAACAGCAGGCACAATATTACTGGAAAAAGATTTGTTAAACAGATCAGTGAGAGGGTAACATAGAATATCAGAACATTTTTTGAAAATAATACTAGGTACATGATCTGGACCTAAGCTCTGGGAAGGGTTCAGAGACTTGAGGCACTTTTGAACATCATTTGTGTTAAAACCTGGAAAGGGGCTATTATTAACACTAGTGATACTGGGAAGCATGGAATTTGAGGGGGAATAAATAAAAGATTTATTAAGAGTACATACATCAGAAGAATACGGAATATTGTTAATCTGCTTACCACCAGTGATTTCCTTAAATAGTTTCCACATATTTGAAGCATTTTTGCAGGATATGAATTTCTGGCTATATATAACATTCAATCTCTGCATTTCAGACTTGATAAGGAAGTTAGTTCTTTTTACGCCACTTTTATCTTTCATTTTATATTGCTTTTCCTTCTCTCTACGAAGCTTTTTAAGTTGAGGGGAGGAGAAACGGTCGAATTTGACGAATAATGTTTCTTTTGGGCAGCAGACTTCAAAACAGAATTTCAGATAAGACGTAATATTAGAGATTGTGTCATCAAGTGAAACATCATTAAACAGATCCCATCTTGTGTCACTGAGCATGTTTCTAAGATGTTGTACATTCTCATTTGAGTAACATCTGTGAACAACTTTCTTGGACAAGTTAGAGAAGGCTTTTTTGTGTAACTTTCCGTAAACTTTAGGTAGAACTCGTACAATACAGTGGTCAGAGTTTGAGAGTGGAGCTCTTTTACGAGCTTCGTATATTCCAGAATCATTTATGAATACTAAATCAAGCGAAGTATCTTGTCGAGTTGGGAAGTTAACCACATTTTCATGACCCAGCAATGTAATAAAACTGTAGTCACTGGCGTTGAAGTCACCAGTTACTACAGACAAGGAGTTACCAAACGAAGAAGCAGCAAAAATAGTGAATTCGTCGGCAAAGATCGATAGTTCTGAGGGACTGCAAGAAGGTGTGACATAGATATTTGTGACAAAAATGCAGTTATACTTAGATAAGTGTTTAGGTCGGCATTTAATAGTTATACAATCAATATTGTCATTTGAGAATTTGAAGCAGACGTTGTTGGCAGTAGACCACTGAGAATTAATAAAAGTGGCCACACCTCCACCTCTCTTCTTCTTTGAGCTGCATCGGTCTTGTCTGTACATTGTAAAATCAGGTAAAGAGACCAAATTATCGTCATATGAATCGTGCAGCCAAGTTTCTTGAAGAGTAATTACAGCAGTATTACAATATACATTTGAGTATAATAGAGAATGCAAATAATTAATCTTGTTTGGTAGAGATCTGCAATTTGTGCTCATAATCACAGGAACAGTCATCAAATGCATCGGAGTACGCTTTAAAGCTCGTTGCCATCCACCATGAGGCTTTTTCTTAAGTTTGTTAGAAACGAGTAAATTAGCCGGTTGGAAACTTTTTAAATAACCGCGAGAGTAAACAATGCGATTAGTACACATAATTGAATGATTAAAATAAAATAAATACGAGGAAATAGATGCAATATATAGGATGGAAATTTTGGTAGCCCAAGGTTTAAGCAGGCCGCCCTGAGGAATGAGGAATATGCTCGCACCAGCAAGTAAAAAAACTCAACCATACCCTAATTAGATCGTGTTCTGTGTGATAAAGAAAGCATTAGGCGTGATACCTATAATTCATTAAATAGTCAGTAGTACAACTGGACCTAGTCTTTCCAACTCATATCATTTATAGGTACAACATTTTCTTTCTTTCTTTCCCTTTTCTCTCTATCTCTTTTTTTCCGTTATGTGCTGCTTTGTTTCTTTCTCTCGCTTACGCCAGTAAATATGACAGCACCTACTTTTCTAACACCTTCGAACACCGTTCAACTTTGGCTTTGCTACCGACATCCCAATATGTTGTTGTCAGAATGAACTGAGATTTCCTTAATCTATGTAGAATTTTATTTATTGATAATGTACTAACTGGATGCAATACTGTAGTAAAAATGCTGAGAATTCCATTCTGTATAACATGTACTGTTTTGGAATAAAGCAAATTATTATTATTAAATCCCATAGGAGAGGAGATTTGTTCCTTCAATTTTAAAAACTGCTACCAAGATATCTGATTGTGGATTTCGAATACCATTTTGTTAAGATGGCCATTGTAGTTGTTGTTAAATCATAGTTATGATTCAAGAAGTGATTTTAGTTCGAGAAACAGTCGGCGGAAAGTATGTTGTTTTAGTTGCCTTATCTATATATGTGTAAGACTTTGGCACTGTTGTAGAATGCGATTCCATTTGTTTATTAGATATATCACAAAGTGGAGAGACAGTATTATTTACTGGATGACTTTTCGAACACAATTTAGCTTTCATCATCATATTAATTATAACCACACAACTTCAAAACTTTCGTTTTATTGTTTTCTTTATTCTCTCGTATTTGTCGTAGGGATTGTGGAGTTTTCCAGATGTCCGGGTGGACAGATGTTGAATCATTCCTACTACACGTGTTTGCAGCTGATTCGACAAATAAAGCCTCTGTTATCAATCTCTGCCTCCACTCTCTTATATTAGATGTTAAAACTGTCATCTTAACCGATCCTATTGTAGTGCATGTAGTGCTATTTACGGTTGAAATAATCTCCAGATTTCTTATTATCTTATTAGGGTCAACTAATTTGGATTTTGCTAGGTTTTTAAGCTCCGCTAGAACAAGACATAAGAGCGAACAATTTTGTTTTCAATTAGATCTTCAAGCTTAACTGCAATTTACATAGAATTATATATAGAAAATTTAACCAATGACAGTGATTTTGTGGATCAGATAATAATGATTTATGTGGTAAATGCTTTGAACGTTAGTTATAACGATGATTATAATGATAACAAAATATTGATTAGAAGGTTTATGCAGATGGCGATAAGAAAAACAAAGGTAGTAATATGTGTATATGTAGACAATTCAATGAATAAATTGGGTCAAATCTTGAAAGTTACGTAATACTGAATGGTGAAGTGAACAGATAATCCATGTATAAATCAAGTAGAAAAAGGTGTGAGGGTTTTGATTAGAATTTATCTAGGCTAAGCAAGGGAGAGACAAAGGTAGAACAATCTTCTGTTGTATGCAAAGACTAGGATTGTTCGATAAATTGGGTTCGAAACGTCATCCAATAAGTAATACTGTTTCATTGCGTGATATATCTAATAAAAAAATTAATATGCAACTATATATGTCCAAACCAAGTTCAGTTTTAACAGTTTGAAAAAATTTGGGCATCTGGTATATGATATTCATTATAATAAAGGTTTTTTTAATTTCCCAATGAATGAAAAACAAAACGATATTGTTTTTACTGACGTTTCGCTATTTAATGCTGCAATAGCTTTATCAAAGTATTATTAAACCGGAATTTACAAAATCTCAGCATATATATAACAAAGAGTTAAGAGGTGAGAAAATAGACTTAAGTCAAGTTAAAGGGACATATTGAAAGTCAAAATAACAATGAAGATCATTAAACCAAATAACAAAGGTAATAGTACGTCTGTTATGATATCAAAACAATATCCTTTTGTTTTTCATTCATTGGGAAATACAAAAGCCTTTATTATAATATGCAGCTAGTTGCCTTATTGTGACACAGATTTATTGAATACAATTAAAGGGTATGGACATATCTGTAGAAGTTCTGTCTTTCTTATTATAATAAGTTTAATAATCATTTCGTATTACATATGAACTTATTATGAGTTTCAATGTCGATTTCGTCACTGACAAAGATCACATGGGAATCTTTCATACCTTAAAGAAAACTAGTATAAGTTTCAAGGCAGTTGAAAACCAAGAGTTTTGTCCGTGACAGTGTCATGAATGCGCATTGTTGCGGATCCTCAGCTTGGGACAAAATCTCTGTCTAGTACTCCAGGATGCCAATTCTTGACGAAATATACTTTGAAATTACTCTAAATCCCTAAAAAGTCATTGTTGAATTACTAATAGTTAATATATATATATATATATATATATATATATTAGGATTTCATCGTGAACTGACATCAATTGGAGGACCATTGGAAAACCAACAGGGAGTACTGGACAGCTGTTTCGTCCCATTTCGGGAATCTTCATCACTGCACACCCACCGACACGGTTCGAAATCCGGACCTCTTGGTTACAAGGCGAACTCATAGACCATTAAGCCACAGGGATCCTAACCAGTGGCCCATGAATTCGCCGAAGACATTTGCAAGTGGTCGCACTATGTCATGAATTGACAGCAGTTGGAATTCATGGGCTGGCCATTGGATCGGGTCCCAGTGGCTTAATGCTCTACAAGCTCATCTTGTAACCAGCTGGTCCTTTATTTGAACCTTGGTGGTGGGTGTATGCTGGTGAAGAGCACCAAACTAGTGGGACGAAACAGCTGTCCAGTACTACCTGTTGGTTTTCCAATGGTCCTCCAACTGATGTCAGTTCACGATGAAATCTTGTAAGCAATCAATCAAATCCCTACAAACCAACACTTGAATATATATATATATAAAGTGATGGATTTACACCGGAAGTAAGTATTTATTGCTGTCAGCCGCGTTGCTGTAATGACAACTTGACATAATGTCAGAAACAATTAAAATCACTCTCAGCTTATCATTATTATTCCTCATAATTTTTCCCAAGTTCCAAATGACACTAAAGTGATATAAAGCACATTACATAATTTCAAATTTATGTTAAATGTTTGAAGGCATCTCGATATAATGCCTATTGTTAATCCTCAGCAAGGCATGTCTAGAATAATTAGATCATAGTGCACCGAGACGACGAAGAGTCATTTGGATTGGTGACCATATTTCAAACTTAACAAGCAGAATACAATCAGCAACAACGATAAGGACTGAATACTTGATACAAGTTGCTCTCAACTGCCTATACTATATAAATCTTTTGAGCAGAGAAAGAACAAACATTGGAGTAGAATAGCATGAATCAATTTTTATTTCGCCGGTTGTAATCATCAGCTGCATACAACTTATAACTAGAGTAGAATTTAATATACTTTTGTCATCCGCAAGCATATTATAAGAGTGCCACGGTGAGATAAAACATCAGGATGACAAGGTAGCTGAAATGTAAGTATATATATATATCATGTTAGAGAGAAATTTCTAGAAAATTAGTAACAATTACATATTTAGATTCGAGTTTTACGCTTTTATTTCTTAAAATTATCGGTTGTATGCAGCTGATGAGGGTCAGTGTCATAAAAACGTATCGATGTTTTTATGAGCTATTGTTTGTTCTTTTTGTTTCTTGTAATGAGTATTTTGAGTTTAATAAATGAAGGATGTCAGTTGTGGAAGCACTGAAACTCTGTTGTTTCTTATTTGATTTATTTTATTCATCATTCCATATTATATATTGTCTTGTTAATAATTTCAATAAGGATTTCATGACAAACTAACATCAGTAATAGTTCTCTGAATACCGGTTAGCACTGGATAGCTGCTTCGTCTTACTCTGTGACTCTTCGTCAGTACACACCCACAATCTCTCCAGGGATCGAACCCTGGACCTTCAGGTTACGAGGTCCAGCTCGCTGACCATTAAGCCACTTAAGCTGGAATTCACTACCTCGTAAATTCCAACTCTTGTCTATGATGTCGCACAGGTGGATGATTTTAGTGTAGAACAGAACCACATCAACTTTTTTGTCGGTTTTTACTTGCGAGGTTTGACGAATAGCTCTGTACAAGATTGTTTTGTTACTCATATTCTTGTATTAAGTATTTTAGTTTCGTTTTATTGTCATGTCTTGTGTTTAACCTCACACTAGCAATCATCGGATATTGATGAAACAGTCAAAAGTAATCCATGTCGTATTACCACGTTCAAACTGTTGATTTAATGCGAAATATACTCCAAAAACAATGTCATTAATTGCAGGCAACTTAGCAATGTCCCTGGTTGACACATCACTGATAAGGGTCATATTATCAGTATTTAAAAAAACTTTCTGGATGGTAAATAGTTCACTACAGTAGGCAAAAACAATAGCAATTCAATGACTGAAGCCTAATTTATGAATTCGGAAGGACTTCTTGGTCCGTTGCCTTGGTAATATGTTGTTACTTCGCTCATCACTTAATTATTTATTCTATCGTCTTACAATCTTTAAATACTGTTCATCTTTCTTACATCTCCCAGTATTCATTATATATTTATTATATAATCTTGTTTCTTAGTTTTTACTTTATTGTTTTACCATTATTTCACCTGATATCATATGAAAGTGAATTGTCGAAAAGAAAGTTTTCTTCGTTGTTTAACGTCTTTTTCTTATGACTCAGTATGGAAATATTTTGTTCATACTTTATAAATCTAACTGCATTTGAGAATGACATCTTATGCAAATTAAATTACTGTACAAAAGGTTTCAAATGTAGAAGATTTAGAGCATACTTTCTAATGAAAATGAATTCAGCTCATCCTGCAATGTTTGTTGTTTATCCTTTATAAAAAAGCGTGTAGAGGGGACATTTTTTATTCCTTCACGTTCCCAGTGGAACACAGGGCTTCAAGCTAGAGGCTTGAAGTTTCTGCAGCAGTGTTTATTTTTACAGAATGGGCGGCTAGCCTCATACCCAACCTTCCCTCTTTGCCAGTTCTATTACTAGCTAAGCGAGGTAAAGGAGTGTGTCGGCCGGGGATCGAGCCCCGGACCATGTGCATGGTCGGTGAGCGTCTTAACCACTGTGCCATTGACTAATTGTATGAACTCTTTTAGTTGATATAACAATCCAGTTATCAACCTAGAACACTTACAGTAGCAGATAATATGAATTAGTAGTAGTTAATCACTGGCAGTTGAAAGGAAATTTTACCATATGGAGTAACTTTAGCACTTGGTAATAAAGAGTTGTCAAGATTTCTTTTAAAAAAATGTCAAATGTATATCAATAACCAGTTCTGTTGAGACAACATGGATGCCCAATCAATAAAACCTTTGGTGAACATTATCATCTGCATCAGAATTTTATGTATGTCCTTTTAAGAGATGTAAGACAACATGAAAACAAAAAATGCAGCATAACCAAGTGTTTTAAATCACTTAACTTTTTATTACTGTTCTCCTACTATTGTTTGCTTATTCAGGTACATCTTCACTGTTTGTGATGAATAATGGAAAGACTGCGTAAACTAGCCAAGCTCAACTCAGTCGTAGATCTCGGTATCAGATACTCTAGTAACTTAACGTTCTCTGAACAAACTGATTATGCCAGACGTAAAACACGAAGGCTCCTAGGATGCATAACTCGCAATTTCTTTTGTTGTGAAACTAGGGTTTTATTATACAAAGTATGTGTCCGACCTATTTTAGAATACTGCCCGTTTATTCTTAGCGGACTCAGGCAAAATGACAAGCTTAAATTAGAAGGAGTGCAACGGCAATTCACCTTAAGAACTCTTGATTTAGAAAATGGTCTCGAATACTATGAACATTGCGACAGACTAAGTTTAGAACCACTCTGGAAAAGACGTCTTAAACTAAACCTGAATTTTTACTACAAGCTAACTAATCTGCTCGTGCACTCCTCCGAGCCAATAATTAAGCCTACCACTGTCATCAGTTACAATCTTAGAAATCATCACAACCCAGCTGCTATAGAGCATTGTCAGACTTACATGCGGTATAATTTCTTCTTAAATAAGTTTTCAGTCATTTGGAATAAACTACCAGCTGATGTGCGCGATGCAAACACACTCGCAGTGTTCATCTCCTCAGTCACCAGACTGCTCAAAGATGACAGTGCGCTTCTGCGTCTGAATCCTACACCCACTTTTTCGCCCAACATAGATATTTTAAGTTCATTAAACGTGTAGTTACAACAAACTACAATTATAAATTTTTATATTATTGGAAGTACATGATAGACATTTTTACACAGGACAATAATATTAGTTCACACAATATAAAAGTTAGCATAACGGGAATAGTTAGTTAGTGCACCAAAATAACTATAATTACTAAACAGAATATAAATGTATATATACATATTAATCACTCCCTAAGTACTCCACTTGCTTTCTTTTGCGTTGTTGTTGTTTGTCTTCTTTTGTCTCTCACCATTTCAGCTTCCATTTGACTTTTTGAATGAGAATGAAGAATGTGGATATTTGACCATTTACAATGACAAATGATCTGCAAACATTATTGGTCCCATATCTTACAATTCCCTCGTGAATTGCGCATTGCCTTCACCAACGACGCAACCTGGATTACAGTTATGAAAGATACCTTTATACCAATAAAAAAGTATTGATTTATAATACTTCGCGATTGTAACTTACAACATAACTGATCGTGTCTGCAAAAATAGCTTGCATCTCTTGAAAACACCCGTTTATAAGAAAATATAAAGTATCATTATTATTAGTCTACATTGAGTACAATTCACTTGTGATATTACGATGAAAATGCTGTAAAAAGTATACAAGTGTATCATTTATTTTAAATTATTACCAAATTTGGATATAAATCAAGAATAAGACTCGATGCCGTACACACCAAAGTTATATGGAGGAATTACTTCAAGCTTTATTTTTTTCCCAAGTATTTGTAATCCATCCAAAACATACTTGGTTTTTTTTGTTAATGCGAAGACAATATTTCTATATTTCTTGATGTGCTCCATTGAATGACTAGTTATCATATTGTTCCCATAGACAAAATGACTGCAACCACATTGTTTAACCATGAACCAAATTTATGTAATTTAAATAATACTTATCCATGCCTGTACAATTGGTGTGTCTTACACAGGTAGGAAAAAATGTATTTTATTAAATTACTATTATTAAATATGCTTACTAATCATATATGTAACTTATCATATGGATGATGCCTGTAAACTGGCGTCCCTCATGTACAAAAATGAGAGTATATTATTATTAACCCTGAACCTTTAATGAAGACTTAATGACCCTAATTAATTTGCTCATAGACAAAGTAGGTGCACTTTAGATATCACTGTCACCTTATACCGTAATATTGCCTCTAGTTTAGACAGAGGTGCCAAATATGTTCAGTGTGTCTTCCTAGATTACACATCTGCTCCAGACTCTGTACCTAGGCCTCTTTTGTTAAACAGGCTTGCTAAGACACAAGCAGAGTGCTGGACTAATAAACGGTTGCATACTTGTTTTTCTGATAGAAAGCAGCACACTATTTGTACACTATGGGAAGTCCTTCACTGCTTCACTTATCCTAGCTGATGTTCGTTAAGGAGCCATTCTTTCTGCTTTTCTGTTTCCTTTCGTCTCACATAACTTGCACCATTCTGAGGAAGTAAATTTTGTTGAGTATACCGATGATCTGACTGTCTTCATACCGGTTATTGCTCAGTCAGTCTGTTTCAAAATGAGTAACTTTCCATCAGAAATTAGTCAGCGGTCCTCGTCAAATGGTTTTAGGCTTAGTCCCTCCAAATGTCAGGTGGTTAATTTCGCTTTCATATACAAGCGAGACTTACATGAACTGTTTAGTTCTAACGGTTCCATTATCATAGATGGCACTGAAGTTGAAATTAAAGTGAATGTTAAATACCTTGGACTGTGTATTTCCTCTGATCACCTTTTCTGGTCTTCCCACATCATGTTAGTTTCCAGAAAGATATTTTGTTTGACGTCCTACGTAAAGAAGTTAAGACGATCTGGTATCATTCCGTCTCTGATTTCTATGTTTGTTAATTCTTGTATTCTGCCTACACTTCTTTGCTGCTCCCCCTTAATCTTTACTGGGATACTTAAGTAAGACTTTTTTATACTGAAAAAGGCACTAAAAGCTTTCAGTAGAGTGAGTGGGGTGTTACTAAACCAGCTCGTTTATCACAACTGCAGATAGACATATGGACACCTCTAAGAAATTAGTAAATATTATCTTGTCAGACTAAGCATCCTCTCTAAACACAACTTCCTCCTTGCATCCCATCGGGTAGAACTAGAAGCAACTATAGAAGACTGTCTGCTGGGACAATTAAGTACAAAACTCTACGATACGTTATTTGGTAGGCACACATTTTATGTGATGAGAAAAGTGAAAGACAGGAAGTTGCTTAATTTACTAAGGAACTCTAAGTAAACGGTATTGTTGTTTTTTGTTCTCATTAATACATTGTCGCTAATATTTTCACTTAATTTAATTTAATATTCACTTCTTATTGAACAGTATTATTAATGTAAATGCCCTATTTTAATTATTGCCCCTGTAATGAGAAAATCGGATTCAATATTTCATTACATGTTGGAAATTTTTAATTTGTACCAAAAGTACTGTCTGATAGGTAACAATTTCATATAATTTACACTTTTCCGATGGCAGTTGGTTACTTTTTTATTGTCGAGTATTGGTTTTGTTGGGATTTTGTTTGACTGAATGGAGGATTTCATCATGAGCTGACATCGGTTAGAGTACCACTGGAAAACCTGAGAGTACTGGACAGCTGTTTCGTCCTAGTTTGGGACTCTTCGGCAGTATGCACTACCGGGGTTCGAACCCACGACGTTCTGGTTACAAGGCGAGCTCATAGACCATAGAGCCACTGGGACCCGATCCAATGGTCCTTGAATTCTAACTTCTGCCAAATCACGACAAAACGCGACCATTTCGCAATGTCTTGTTCGATGAGTTACCACCTCATCTTAAACCTGCTGTACCCTACTGGTCACGGCGGAGAATCCAACCCACAGTGCACGCACGTCTAGTGAGCATTATGTCATTGAACCACCAACGCAATTATTACTCACATCAGTGAGTACTATGTGTCATTTTTTCATCTAAGATTATCCTTACTTGTATCTGTTGAGTGGATCTTTGTAATCATTTGAATGATTCTATAAGTAATACAATCACTCTCTATTATTAATTGGTGGATGGTGACTGGCAGTGGAATCCAGTATGCGCATTTCGTCCTATTCGGGACTCGTCACCTGGATATACCTGCATTCCACATCGTCGAAGCATCTACACAAGAAGCCGACACTTCGATCCAGTCAATCGACGGGAAAGTCTAAAACTGAACTAAAATTTACATTATTGTTGTACTTATTAAAGGAAGGTCACTCTTTCACTATCACTCAGTATGGAAGTGTAGCTGATCAAATTCGACTAACTACAAATTAACTTTGAAATATTTTATCAGTGTAAACTAATTACTGTCTATACAGTTTACTTAATAAACTTATCATTATAAAGTATACTAATACCTACATTTCACTACAGTTTGAAACTTCATAAACAATTAGTTTATTCAGATTTCGGGTTTGGAGGGGAATTCGATATGGATTCCGTAATGAACAAACACTATTTAGAGAACCATTGAAAATGAAAAAACATTAGACAGTGGTTTCGTCATAGTTTCGAACTCTTCATCAGTGCACACTGTCGGTCTCACGTGTGGTCGGTCTCAGGAGTCTCAAGTTACAAGGTAGGCATATTGATCATTTATCCACTAGGTTGGAATCCAGTAAATGCCCCCCGCCCTACTGCCAGCCAGTGCCATCGATGAGCATCCACGTCATCCTGATACAGTGTACCAGATCAGAACTTTAGGGGTGCAGACCGACATTCATATTTCGGAATTAATTTCAATATACATTTCTTTAAGAAACCAACATCAGTTAAAGGGTCAACAAAAACCAAGTTTTCGATCTCCGGTGGTGTAACGAATTTAGAATTCTGAAGAATCCCAAGCTCGGACAAATTATTTGCTCCCATGCCCCTTGGTTTTCAATGATTCTCCAACTGATATGAGTTCATGACAGAATCTGCACTGGAAGTGAATTTATTATTTTGTTGAATACTGAATAATAATCACGAATATAGAAAAATTAATGTAATTTGTTCATTTTATTAATTTTGTTTTACTAAACGATAAGGAAATGTAGTTCAACTAAGATTTGTAATTTACTAACTTAATAGATTAATAACACTCTGATCACACACGTACATTATGCTAAATAATGATATGAAAGCTAACCGAAGATACAAGCTGAAATCACAGATGAACAGAAAAGAAATATGAAAGTCAGTTTTCACATAAACCTTGATTTTAAGACTAAATTACCAAGATTCATTACAAACGGAGAAGGATTTTGAACACCAAGTTGTCCTCTCATTCTTTATGGTTAAATTCCTAACTTAGTTAAATTCTTAACTTAGTTCGGTAACCCCCTACAACATGTTTAATAAATATAAATTTTGATAGTAGTGTTGAAATCAATATTACTGTGCCATGATTACATGTTTTCCTACAGACAAGTGTGGGTGTCCAGGCACTGTTGTGGCACATAATCAAGTTTGTTACATGCTCTAAAGCCACAACATGTAAAGACCAATGTCTCCTTCCTTTGCATTATTTGTGTGGTCACAGTGAAATTAACTGAACTGAATTTTCAATGTACAACTCCGCACAAAAGTATAACAGTTCAAGGTGTTACACTATATAAAAGTGCCCTTGAAGGTATAGAGAAAAGAATTACATACACAAAAATATACCCATCTATACTGGGAAAGATAAACAAACAGTTCAGTAGAGACACTCCTTTCGGTAAGGTCATTCATTCATTTGGCTGTACAATAGCAGCTATATATAATTATTTTTATATGTGTGATTGTACATTCGACCCATTAAGATGGTGTGACAGTGGAAGGCACAGCACGGAAGCCAATTTACATTTTCAACTGATCAAACAGTTATTTATTTTTCAAGTATTGGTTTGGTAGGGATTTTGTTTAATTGCATGGAGGATTTTCATCATGAGCTGACATCAGTTAGAGAACCACTGGAAAACCTGAGAGTACTGGACAGCTGTTTCGTCCTAGTTTGGGACTCTTCAGCAGTACGCATCCACCGGGTTCGAATATTTAAAAACAGTAAAGATTAATCACTCTGCAATTAATGAAATTAAGAATAGTAAGTTTAGATTTTAGGCCATATAACACAAAAAAACCTATGGGAAAATTGCATTATAATGGAAAGATAATACAGACAAGTGTCAGCGAAATATATTTTCTGTGACAGTTGAACAGAGTGAAGGAAAGTTGCAATACCAAATGATGCAAAAATATGTCATAGTAGCAGAATATGAATAATATTTGGGATTGGAGATATATCCAAGTTAGAAGAAAGGGATACAGGAGTTTCTTCCACATTCATTAATTGAAGTTTTCCATATGAACAGCTAAAGTTTCATTAATGCAAATTATACGGAAAACTAACGTTTTAAGAAGACCTGTAGATAACTTTGAGTTAATTTCCTCCAGGCATTGAGTGATTAGTGTTGAATATGTGTTCAGTTATAGTAATCCGTATTGACCCATGAGGTTCCTTTAGCTCTTTCTGTTAGGAAACACACTAAATGACTTGCCTATCTATCACAAAAGGAGTGAGTGTGTTGGTATATCCCCGTAGTAGTGGTTAAATGTTATAGTTTTTCCTACAATTTATAAGAGAATATTAGAAGTCAGGAAAATACCAACCTTAATGTAGATAAGAATAATGTTCTTTTCGAAGCATTTGATTTTCTCTTCAATAGAGTGTCAGCCAGAAGAAATGCAAAGAAAATTTGATAATTAGATAGAGAATGATGAGAATCTAATGAATCTAAGGGATAATAAAGAGTAAGTGTTCCTGTACTACTCAGAACCATTTTGAGCCATGTCACTAACAATTTCAAGTCACTGGTTCTCGTGTGGCCATACATGTCATAAGGTATGCTATAATTGTTTGTATCTAGCCAAGGTTTATGGGAGAACATATATTTCGCGTTTACCTGCAGAACATGTTCCACGGATTATTATGCTTTGTGTCTTTGTTCGACAACCAGACTTTGAAAATCACTCGTAAAAATTTATAGGGACACTGAATTATTGACGCAATACGTATGACACGTTTATAGTTGGTTACAGGTTCTCATCGTGGGCTGATATCGGTTAGAGAACCATTAGAAAATCTGAGAGTACTGGACAGCTGTTTCGTCAGCCTACTATGGGACTCTTCACTAGTATACACCCACTGGAGTTCGAACCCAGGAGCTTATGGTTACAAGGCGCGCTTGTAGACCATTAAGCCATTGGGAACTGGTGGGTGTGTACTGATGAAGAGTCCCAAACCAGAATGGAACAGCTGTACAGTAGTCCCAGGTTTTCCACTGGTTCTCTAACTGATGTCAGCTCATGATGAAATCCTGTAACCAATCTATCAAATCCCTACAAATCAATACTTGAACATCTATAGTGTTCAGTAAAATTTCAAGGATAGTTGTTCCATATTAATATTTCTTATGACACTTTATATTTCGTAATCTCTAGTATCGTCTATTGATATACCGTGAACTAGGTTAACAATTCAAGTATTGTTCTATTTTCATTGGATATTCGTAGACATGTTCTTTTTGACCCCTCATGTTGTGGGTCAACGAGTTGCTATGGCAATATTTGTCCTTCACAAGCAAATATGATGTCATTCATACATCTTTTATAAAAACACGCTTTAGCTTATCTGAATCCAACTCACTCACTAGGTGATATTGTAAACTGATAAGCGGAAGATCCCTCCAAAATTTTACTAGGTAATGATTAACCTCTTAATCTCATTGAACATAAGAGACATCATCACATATCTCAAGGATGGTTGACTTGACAACTAATCACATAATTTCATGGGATAAGAAATCTAATCATAAAAGAAATGATCACTTCATTTTGCTTACATATTCCACTTCACGATGAAGTTTATCATCAGCTTCTCATACTAAATTTGAGTAATACATTAAGAAGAGAAAATAAATGACCTTATCTTATTTCATTACTATCTAGTTAACCCTTCTGAAAATTGACTGCATCAATAACCAAGTATTTTAAACATTGAGGTTTGAAACCGTGAAAGCTGGGTTCAAATCTCAATAGGGTCACCATCACTCACTGGGAAGGCAGGGGCAGGTACATCCAACTAACGAATCCCAAATGGGAAGAAAGGTGTATCTTGAATTCTACTGTTAGCCACCACTGATTAAAATAATCCCGTGTTAGCATCAGTTTATTGCGGAATCGTCCATACTAAAGGTTGACATATTACCAGAGGATGAGCATTTCGGTCTGGAAATACAAATCAACTTAAATAGATAGTAACGTGATAACTTTTGAATTGAAAAATTTCTGAATCTTCTAAAGTTGGTTTGTACGCATTAGTTTTGTTTCTTACGAGTTGATCACCGATTGATATCAGTTAGAGAACCATTGAAAACCAGGGAGTACTGGACAGCTGTTTCCTCCGTCCTAGTTTTGGAATCATCGGCAGTGTGCACCCATTGGGGTTCAAACCCAGGACCTTCTGGTTACTAGGCAAGCTGGCTCGTATAGCATTCAGCCACTGGGACCCGATTCACTGGCCACTGCATGAATTCTAACTTCTACCAATTCGTGATTTTAGCGCGACCCCAAACAGTGTCGTCAGTGGGGCATCCATCTGCACACGTGACATCTGGATGGACCTCACTGGTCACAACTTCTCACTTGAACTCCAGGAAACTCTATCCTGTAGCAAGTCACTGGCGAGCATCAGATTAATCTTCTCTTGTTGGTTTGTAAGGATTTTAAGTTAACCTTCGTGGGTGAACTAAGAATAATAACCAATGATTTGTATGAACGTGAAGGATAAGCTACCACTGTTGGCCACATCAGTGTGCTTTCACCAGTTCGTCTGCTCGTGTGGAGGTAGGTATGTCGGCCGTACCCAGCGTTTGCTATCCAAATGTATCATCCAACACTCACCCACAGTCATGGTTTTATAAAGGAGAAAATAGGTCCCCGCCAACACCACTGCTCTATCTTGGAATACCTGATCGAGTCTGGACACCAAGCTAATCGAAAAAACAGCTTATATGTTATCTACAGAATACGTGAGAGTCTCTCCAAAATAGTACGAATCAAACTTCTTCAAATAGAGCAGAAGCAATCACGATTCACATGTTAAATCCTGAAGTCTGCACATAAAAGAAGTTTGTTCAGTCATGAAATCTACGGTAGACCCGTTCTATCTTATCACCAAATACGTAATTTTGTTTTTGTTTCTTAATTGTATTATTTTTCCCCACCCCTTATTACCAATGTCGTTAACTTGACTTTTGTTCAGTTTTAATTTTAGCTGAGCTCTACTCAACCCCGTCAATTAGATTACCTCACTCAACTTACATATTTAATTTCATTTTAGTTTTTACTCGATTAACGCTTTCTACATGATGTAATCTATCTAAAATTTACAATTCTAATGACAAATGTTTGGAAATATTCCTTTTGTTGCTAAGATAATTTATTATGTGCATGCGACTGTATAGCCTGAGAATGATGAACACCTTTTCTTTCGTATGACTCGATAAATTGTGGTTGGAAAGTCATCTAGTTAAAAAATACTGGATCACTGTGTCTTCTATCAAATAAACTCACATAATATGAAATTAAACCTGATCGGATTTTAAAACTGGGTGTATATTCCATACAAAAGTGTGTTCACCTCCTATTTGGTCACTTTCGCTATAATGACGAAAATATACTATCCAAGAGCTTTAGAACCAGCTTAACTAGACAAACATTCTTCTTTAAGACCAGCTTTTCATCAGCCTAACTGATACATTTTTTTTTCTTGCGAAGCGCATAATGGTTGTTGTATTATTATTGCTTCCTTTAGTTCCTAGAGGAACATAGAGCTTCGCCGCACGTCTCCATTACGTTCGGTTCTCCACCAACGTTATCATCGGGCTCCACATCTGCCCACATGCCTTTATCTCCTCTTCACATAACCTCCTCCATGTCACCCCACCCTCGTGCTGACGATCAACTCGCCGTTTCCGATTCGGGTTCCACTCGAGCAATGGCCTGGGGTATGATGTCAATCGGTGGTATTCTCAGAGTATGGTCAATCCACCTCCATTTCTTTCTGCATATTTGTTACACAATCGGTTCCTGCTGGGTAGGTTCGCTTCCAGAGATCTCTGTTGCTGATCTTTTCTGGTCATTTGATCTTGAGTATTGAGCGAATACAGCTGTTGTTGAAGGTCTGTATTTTGTTTGAGTTGCTTTTCATGACGCGCCAAGTTTCTGATCCATAAAGTAGCACTGACTTCACAATGGAGTTGAAAATCTGTTTAGCGGTTGAGAACGTATAATTTCACCAGTACAAATTAACTACTAGTAAGTAGACAGACTTGAAAATTGCAATTTAAACAGATTTTAACCCACCTAGATTTCTTCTTGAATCGATATTAATTTTAATATAAAAAACAAACCCATTGTACTGGAAGGCTGTTTTACTATATTTCGGAATTTATCAAAAGCGCACACACATGGCCCCATCAGGGATCCATTACGCTTTTGATATTCATTCAGTGAACTGAATTCCATCTTCTGTCATTTCCTGACATGTGGTGACTGCATTGAAAACTATCTGATTTCTACAAATGCAACATTTATTGTTTGCCTATCATATCAGTCATGACATCATGAACTAGGCCTTCAAGTGAAATCCGAATGGGAAACAATGAGTGGGATGTCAGAAGGTGACATAGAAGAGATCGTGCGAGAAGGAGATCAGAGGTTATGGGTGATCGTACTCAGTCGATATCAGTATTGAGAATTCTGATGTTGTTCATTTTACTGAGTGCTGTGAAATTAAAAACTGATTTTAGTATAATGAACGCCTGTCTTTCTTTCAATACCCATCCTGTTCTGCTTTGATATCTTCATCTGTGACAGTTGTAGTCGAAGTGATGTTTCCTACCTCAGTAAGTGAAAGAGACGACTTAATTTAAATTTATCCCACTGATGGGGATTGACTTTCTTCGTAGTTAATCTTTGTTTTCTCCATATTCATCTTAATCCCTGCCTTCTCTACCACTTCCGACAACTTGTTAGTTTTCATCTGTGATTTTTCGTGTTTATGTGACACGGGATATAAATCACCCGAGAAGTTCAGATCATAAATGGACTTCCTGTTGGTTCAGTGTATGCCCAAGGTATGCCTCATGACTCAGTCAACCAATATTCAAAATTACGGCCTATTAATCACACTTACTGATACAAGAGTTTTGAAGTCAATCAGTCTGAGAGTTAAGTGCCAGATTGGTAATCTGAATCGTATAATCATAATAACTTATGTTTTAAATTTGAATTTTATTCCATTTGTTTTACATAAGATCTGGTCTCCGTGTGATAAATTTGACAGATGAGCATTATCAGTATATGATCTGACACTTTTATCCAAAAGTCTGAATTGTTGATATAAGATAGTTGGAGACAATCAGCAAGAAGCCTTGAACCTAGGTTTCATGCTAGATGGTACTCACCAGTCACCAAGGCATATCTGCAACCTTGAAGTAGCTCATGTCCCTTCTGAGATTTGAAACCGCGTCACTCAGTGGTGCAGCTAGAGACGTTACCACTGAGCTATTTGAGCTCACGATTGACCTCCTATAGGACTGTATAGGATACTTTTGATTAGACACCAGCCAGTAAATAGTGTAATGTGTCTGGTCCTATCTTTGGTGCAGGCTGAATTCTATCAGTCAAGTTTGCAATATGGCCACTGTCGATGGACGTGAACATTGAACGTTTGTTTATTGGAACTGGCAGCCATTGGTGGGCAACTCGAAGGCGCGAATGGTTCGATCGCTTGCAAGTTAAATGAAGACGGGACCAAATATGAATAAAAGTAGTTTATAACTTCATTTGTACTTAACATTTGTTTGTAGACTTTGTAGTTGTCTTCACTTTAATTGCCAAACAATATAATTTCGTTCAAGGAATACTGGTGTTTTGGATTTAAAGTTGAGACACATACATAGTATTTATCGGTTCAAAAGGAAAACGTCTTCATTACAATAGGAACTTAGGGCTAAGTTCCGTGACAGCCACCATGCAAGGCTGCAGATACGCCCTGATGACAAGTCCCAACTAGCACGAAACTTAGGTCCAAGCAGGGCTTCCCGCAGACTGCCTCCAACCATCTAATACCAACAATTCACAGTGCACCGTGATGGTGAGCCACTTAGTGGCGTGGTGGCCACGTTGCAAACTTGACTGATAGAATTCAGTCTACAGTAAACAAAGGACTAGACACATTATACTAGTTACTATGAAAAAATCACCCTCAACTATCTAATATTAACTACAAGTATTTTTTTATTATTATAGCTTGAAACCACACAGTATTTTGGTACAAGTATGGAATTTTCAGCATGTGATATCGGTAGCCCAAATTTTGCAGGCCGACCATAGATATCAGGTGTAAGTCGGTCTGGGATCGAACCCCGGACCATGTGCATGGCCGGCGAGAGTCCTAACCTCTGTGTCACCGACGCAGTATATGGCAATAACGAGAATTTTGTAATTTGAAGGACAGGAACAAAAAATCACTGAACATCAAGCAGTACTGGGAAGTCTTGTCGTTCGTAATTGGAACTCTTCATAGGGATATATTCTTAACCGATCAGTAAGAAGAGAGGTTAAGATAAATAGGTTGCAAGTTTCAGTACATCACCATTTGTATGCTGAATAACCATCGAATATACGCTTCTACCGAAACATCTCTCTATAAGTATTATGATATTATAATTAGTTGTACAACAGAATCAATCACTTTCTTTCACTGTGTTAAAATCGTGCAAAAATAACTTAACCGTTATATCACAATTGATTTAAATAAATTTCAAATTGCTCCATTATGGATACGATTTGATTTTGATAAATCACACAGTATTAGATGGTTGGAGACAATCGGCAGGAAGCCTTGCTTAGACATAGGTTTCGTGATGGTTGGCAGTCATCAACAAGCCGTATCTGCAACCTCGAAGAAACTTATGTCCCTTCTGAGATTCGAACCCGCGTCACCCAGTGGTGCAGTCACAGTCTTTACTACTGAGTTATTTGAGCTCACGATTGACCTCCTGTGGGACTGTAGTGGGTATTCTGATTGGACACTAGTAACTAGTGTGATGTGTCTAGTTAGTCCTTTGTTTGGTGCAGACTGAATTCTATCAGTCAGGTTTGCAATGTGGCTACCATTCTGGGTAGCTCGCCAACATGGAACACATTGATTTGATGACATTAGATGGTTGGAGGCAATCGGCAAGAAGCATTGGACCTAGGTTTCGTGCTAGCTAGTTAGTTAGAATTTAGTCTGTACCAAAGAAAGGACTAGACACATCACACTAGTTAGAAGTGTGCAATAAAAGTAAATCGCAGAGCGTTGTACAGTAATGTTAACTGATGACGTTTTGAGCACAAACTATTGCTCATAATCATATCAAGTTGTGTAAGTGACTTGATGTAATTATGAGGAATAGTCTGTGCTCGAAACGTCATCAGTTAGTATTACTAACACTGTGTGATTTGTCAAAATAAAATCGTATCCATAAATGGATTTATACTCTACCACAGTGCCCAAGTTTTATACTTGTATCAGGGGAATTCATTAGCGTTTATGGTTAAAGAATCTTCGATAAAGGAGTAGAACTTGTGCACTGTGGTTGCGCATAAGTCCATTATGGGCAAAATTTAGTTTGATAAAGTCCCACAGTAATATACCGTAATATTTACTGATGACCACATTTTGAGCACAATTTTATTGACACTCATAATCATATCAAGGTATTCACACAACTTTCTAACTTCGTTTATATAATTTCATTATTTTTCATCTCTTGACTTGATTCGTAGTAGTATTTTCCATATTTCCAGTATGAGTGAAGAGTCATTCCTGAGTCCTTTAAACTACAGAGGACCCAGTTGACCCAATTAGACAAAATAATATAATTTATACAATACCGTGCAATGACCATCAGTGAGGCCAACTATATCATAGTTCAAGCTAGTAGGTCAGGGGTAGTCAGATTGTTGGAACATTAGAATTTAGCTAAGGTTAGAATAGTTGACCCCGAGAAGACAAGTAATTTGGAAAAAAGCTCAGTAGTTGCACTGCATGCATTAACACACAACCATACAATAAGATGCGAGAGGGTTAGAATTCTAAGAAGTAATATAGGTAGGTGGAGAGAGAGATTGATTACTGAATCCTGGTTCATCGAGTCTACACCTAACACATGCAGCAGAAATGACTCAACGCAAATACCAGAGATATGGAAGATATCATTAGCACCAATCAAATCAGAGAAGGATAATAAGTAATCTTGAAATTCTATTTCAATTTACGTACATTATAACATTCTAACAAGTCACTTATTTTAACTATAAAAGCTTCTTATTTCCTATCTGATTTTTATTTGATTGATAACACTAATATTATTTCTGAATATACTCTATCGTATATTGATTTTTATTCAAATGTCTTATCAATTTGTACTTATGTATATAAATGAAGGAAAAAAGTTGTGTGAGTGACTTGATATGATTATGAGCAATAATTTGTGCTCCAAACGTGGTCAACAGTAAATATGACTGCACAACACTGTGTGATTTATCAAAATAAAATCCTATCCATAAATGAAGTTATACTCTACCCCACTGCCCAAGTACTATACCTATATCAATAAATTTGAAATTGGTTTTCAAGTACTTGTTTGCAGGGAAATGGTTGATTTTAAGTAAATATTTCTTCGCTCAATCCCTCTGTCTTCAAAACTAGAAAACCATTGACAGCTGCTTTGTCCTAGTTTGAAACTCTTCAAAAGTTCACAAAGGGCCACCGTCAGCTAATGTCATGTCTACAGTTCTGGTGAGAAAAGGTCACTATTGGGATCTACAGGTTGGTTGTGACGAAGAATACTCTCTGATGACATTAGCTGGCAGTGTTGATAAAACACACGCATAGACAGAAGTTAGAATTTGTTTACAAAAGTGAACTCTTTAAAGGTGTCAGTGTTAATATTCTTAACTGGGTCAGTTCACTATAAATTTGTGTTTGCAGTGGATAATATAACTCTGTCTGCTCCTTTCGCGAGAATGTTGGAATTAAGGCTACAAACTCCACACCATAAACAACACCACAGTTACTGGAACTTTCGTCTATTGTGTTTGAAACCCTATGATTCATTCGAAAGGAAAAGACTTGAAAAAGTTAAATATATATAATTCCTTGAAGTGATTTGACAGATACCGACTAGTAGTGGAATGCGGAATGCTCATTTCGTCCTAATTGGGACTCGTCAACCTGGTTTGCTTGCATTCTGCAACAAGTGAAACTGGAATGCAGTACTCACCGTTTCAAGCGCCAAAGCCTTTATCCCTTGCACCATTTTGGCCATGAGAGCGACCTCCTTTGCAACGGTAGTCAGTGGATGCGTATTGCCGATGACTCCCAAACTAAGATGAAACAGCTGTCCAGTACTTCCTGTGGCTGGCTTTCAATGGTTCTCTAACTGATATCAATCCGTGATCAACTCGTTAAAACAAAACTAATCCTTACAAACCAACTATAGAAAATATAAATCACTTTCTAATTTTCCTGTTGGCTGATTGAATTGAAGTGTTTGACCGAACATGAATTACCATTACATGAATCCTCATACAATAGGTATGGTTAATAGCATGATGAATCAAACAAATGTAACAAAAATCATTCAAGTACCAGCCTTCACTATATTTATCTTTTAATTTAACAAGTTTGTTTTGGATTTAATTTTTCAGTGATCAGTTGAGATCGAACAACCAAAAGAACGATGATCAGGTAAACATGATTCCATTTAGGAATGTACTCATGATATCCATAAGAAGGACGATAAAATCCACAAGTTTGTGTAGTAAGACAATGGCAATAAATTACTTTCAGAATATCTGTCAGCTAACTGGACTGCGAAAATGAAACTTTGAAACAGATATAACTTTCAGTTTTAAACCGAGGTACATATCTTGTTGAAAGTTTCAATTACTTCTTGTTGATAACATATACAGGTCAGCTGAATGAATTCACTTGTTATGTAAGTTCCTACTACTATTCTCTATCACATTCTTCACTCATAATTGACTGAGTTCCAACATAGAACTCTGCACAAAAGTGAAGAACTTCAGTTTGCCACACATGTACTTTTGACAGACAGGAGGATATCGCGTCTATGCCTGAGATGAGGTAATTTAGCAAATGCCTCACAAACCTTTTGATTTATGCTGAGATTTTTCAAGAAATTAGCTTCTCAGATAAGTGAACTGATCAGCACACTCTGACTCTACCTTCTCGTTATCTTCAAGTTATGAGTTGGTGTGATCGAGTCCTGTAGCATCGTCTCAAATTTGGCAGGAGAGAATTGCATGCCAAATACTCGAAGGTTTCTTCTCAAGGTGTTCAGAAGATTCAACATTTTGTCAGCGGCTTCAGCTAGGAGGAGATTATCATCCTCAGAATCTAAGTCAACAAGACTGCTGATGTGAGAATACAAATTATACAATGTGGTAGAGTATAATTCCACATTCATCGATATGATTGTGAGCAATACATTATGCTTGAAACATCATCCAGTTATTAATACTATATCACTGTCTGTTATATCAGATGAATTTATCTAATGTGGAACGAAAGACTACGAGTAAACGTTACCAGCGAACAGAGTGTAACAAGGCTTCTGTATAGATATTCAATATGTTAAATGGTTAGGGGCAATTTGTAAAAAGTTCTGACCTCATATTTCTAGACATTGCTAACTTTAATTTGACCCACATGACATTGAAGTAAGCGGTGATATTATCTATAAAGAGAATAGGAGCATAATTTCGCAAGTGATCCACTCAGCTCTGGGAGCAAAACCCCACCGAAAACATCAACCTAAGCTAGAGATCTCTACTATTATACTTTTTCCATTCCTTCACGTTCCTAGTGGAACATAGCGCTTCAAACTGGAGCTTTGAAGTTTCGGTAGCAGTGGTATTAATTTTTACGGGATGGTGTTGCTAGCCTCATACCTAACCTTCCTTCTTTGTTGGTCTTATTCTTGGCTTAGCATGGTAAAGCAGTGCGTCGGTTAGGTATCTAACCCCGAACCACATGTGTGATTGGCCAGCATTCTACCGCTCTGCCACCGACGCACTAATTATTATTCATAATGACTCATTAATTTGTATATATTGACAGCAGGAGATATAAAAAAACTGGTAACTGTTGGATAACGAGTATTTACTGTAAACACCTACTCTAGTAGATAACCTTACGAAATTGGAAATGACAAATATCCAATTCGATTCTTCTTCTTATTTTTTAAGTGAACTCACTGAATTTTAGAATTATTCAATTGGTAAGTTGCCTATATGAAGGAAATACATTCATGTGATTTCTCTATCCTATGAATTACTCATCACTGATGGAGAACAATGACATCTGTTTTTTTATGAAGACATCAACATTTTAGCATGATCATTTGACCTAACCAATTTCAACTTTGACCCCTAATTCACAAAGGTCAATAAATTCCCCTTTGTTCTTTGATTAGTTAAGCAATCACACTAAAAACATGAAAATAAAATTTGCTTAGCAGAACCTATTTATGCATTTAAGGATATGAAATTTACGTTTAAGAACATAATGAAGTGACTACAAATCAATGGAATAATCAATATTGTGAACACAATAAACGAATAGGATAAGCTTTTCAATGTAAATGTGGTAGAATGTAATTCCATATTAGATAAGTTTATTTTAATAGTCACACAGTGATGATGCAGTATTAACAACCTCATGACAACGTTTCGAACAACTCATAATCATATCGATTTAGTCACACGGTTTCACAATTTGTTTCCTCTCTATTCTGTTTCTCCAATTTCTCTTCGTTGTTTGTAGCCACTTTTCATAGCTCCGGTATAGGCGTTGTATCATCCTGATTACATGTGTGCGGTGTTGAATAGATAGTTACAATGATCTCTCTCCATCTAACTATATTACTTTGTAATACTCTCAGCCTGTCCCACAATATCGTTGTGTGATTACATGCAAGTGAATATAGTACAATGGATGAGCCCTGTTTTCTAGGTTATTCAACTTAGCAGGGTCAGTTATTCTGTGTCTACCTAAATTTTTATGCTCCTTTCATATAGTTGACACAGATTTACTAGTTTGACTAAATTATGCAATTAGCCTCACAGTTATTACATGGTTTTCGGTAGGTTCTATTATTTTTCTTAGTTGGATCTATTGGGTCCTTCAGGCGACAAAGTTAGTCTCTGAGAGAGTTGGTTGGTTGGTTTAAACGCCATGCTAATTCAAACTTCATTGATATTCCTACGTAAGGCCTCTGATGTCCCTTCTTTATTATTAACTGCAGTGCTACAGAGGCTTTGAGAATTCCATATTATTTTCGTCACTTTTATTACTAGTCTTATTTTTTTCTGTGGTTCTTCATATATTTTTGAATAAATTCACTGTAGCTTTGTTAATCGATTCAACACCACACACGTGCATTTGGAATGACGCAACACAACGCCGCCTATTCCGGAGATATGGAAGATGGTAACAAACGACAAAGGGATTTTGGAGTGACAGAAACAGAGAAAATATATATGCAAGACAAGCTGTGAAACCATGCGATTAAAACTGACATGATTATGAGTGGCAATAATTTATGCTCTAAATATCATCCAGTTGTTAGTACAGAATCACTGTGTGATATTTAAAACAAACTTGTCTAATAAGGATAAGCTTATCATAGAATCAAAAGGTGACAAACTATCATTGTAATAAAAAGATAGGCGAGCAGTATTCAAAGGTATAGAGAAAAGTTTGTCAATGTTTAAAGGTGAATAAAAAGATACGAAGATATACGACGATTACTTTTGTGAGAACTTAATCGTTGGCCTCGGTAGATAGAGGGATCAATTGCGACTATTGAAGGATTATAGATTCTCCTCAGTCACGAAATATCATAAGTTGGGAAACATGAAAAGTTGGATTCCAACCCAATGGAATAATGGAAACAGGCTTACAACGTTGAAGTATGAAATTCCTTGTTTAAATCACCGGATACCGGAATCTCAATCTTTTACAAAAATGCTTTCATGCCCATCACCTGAAAGAAAGTAGGATAAATGGGTAGTTTGAATTTCAGCATATCTTACTATTTTTATTGACTGATGATGAGATCTACACAGATTTTGACAGTATCTACACCAGAGAAACAACTCTTTTTCCTCATATTTATTTGGGATTAATATTTGCTCTTATTTGCATAGTTTTAATACTGTCTACTAAGCTAACTGCAATGTTAGAAGTAGAAATAAAACTTGACTGCAATTATTAACTGGTGTAGGACTACAATTATGTGGAAAGATGATTTGTTCGAGGATTGCAAGTTTAAGAAATATCCATTCTAAAATGTGTACCTGTTGTAAAGCAACAGTCTAGAGGATGACATTCTAGTGTATAAAGTGGTGACAACATGATTCATTTCATATTGGGAGCGAACACACTTAGATGTAATCACGCTATTAGGTATAAGGAGATATTAGACTCAAAAGTTCTGAAATATAAGAGGTACGAAACTGTTTCTTACTAGTATGTCAAGTTTCATTGATATACAGTGTGAGAAATTTGTATTTTCAAGGGCTGATTTGTAAGGACTAGATTTTTTTCTCGAGTTTGATATCAGTTAGAAAACCACTGAGAACCAGGGGATAGTGGTTAGCTGTTTCATTCTAGTTTTAGAATCATCGGCAGTACGCACCCACCACCAGGTTTCGAACCCAGGACCTTCAGGCTACAAAGCAAGCTCATCGTCACCAGTGAGTTTTATCCAGTTGGGAGTGAGGATGGATTTCGTGCCGATGACATCGGTTGGCGGTCGCGTTAAAATCACGAAATGGTAGAAGTTAGAATACATGGGCTGGTCATTGAGTCGAGTCTCAGTGGCTGAATGGTATCCGAGCTTACCTTATAACCGAAAGGTCCCTGGCTCAAACCCCAATGGGCGCGTACTGCTGATAATTCACAAACTAGGATAATTCGTATTTCACCATGCACACTCAGTGAGTGATAAACACTGAGTAACATAACTGATCTATCAACTCCTTGTTAATCTGAAATTATCTAACTAACTTACAAGTAGAATCACCAGAGCAAACTACACAGTATGAGACTTCAATAATAAAGATCTATGGGTCAGAGGGTGATGATTTGGTCGCTGTTATATTCTCTAGGCTGGATAGTTTAATAACAAGGCTCTCATTTCTTAGATTTAACTCTGAAAATGTCATCTAGCAGGAGAAACCGAGTTTCACAATAGAACCGTCCAACTCAAAGATTTCAATATTATAAAAGATAGTGTTTTTTTGAGGTGAGGAGTTTGACAGCGAAGATTTTATCATTTTTCCAGACAACACTTTCAGCGCTTGCTACCTCCTTACATCTCGAGGGTTTAGATAACAGTCGAACATTCAAAACAAATAAACTTCACAATGGTGAAAGATACTAAGCAGTTGTTCATCTGCCTGCAAATGGTGTTATACAAATGTATATTTTAGTTCTTAATAGTCTATTAATGTCGGTGAACAGCACCAACCGCAGACAACTACAAAGAGATTGAAAATGCTCTGAAAAATATCTGATAACTAGACATCTTACCGATACTGGTCATTTACCATCGAAAAATAACCTACCGAATCATTGTGTTTTCAACTCACTTGAATTGCTGAAGGTTTAATCTTCGAAATAAAGAATTAGGGACTTTGTAAGTGGGAGAAACTTGTTTAGACTGTCTTCTATCACCTAATGTGATTCTCACAAAGTATTACGCATTTTGTTAACAACTCATATATTAGGTATTTTGTTTTTGTCAATAATGACTCAGGTTTACTACACCTTCATTATATTTTGATTAACACTCATTAGTCTTAACAATTTTGCATTTATTCTACTTGCAATTATGCCTTTAAAATGCAAAATTATTATTCTACATTATCATTAGATATGGGGTTATGGTCCACTGGTCTAGGCTTGCTACACCTACCAGAGTATGGGTAGCCAGGTACCATGACTAGGCCTCAGAGAAAAGACATGGGTCACTTCCAAGTGCATAGGATTGCAAGTGGCTTTAGAGAAGCAGTTTGTTTACTTTTCATATTCATGAAACAGACTGTAGGTAGCGGCAATTGTACAGTTACTGGCGTCGACAGCTATCTTATTAACCGCATATGTATCGATAGTGGTAATTAGCTATAATGTGGTTAATGTTGGCTAACAGTAGGATGCAGGGTGCGGGTTTCGTCGCTTGAAACTAAACAAATCTTCGAATCTTCCACACTAATGACCGATGAGCTAACAGAGAACGAATATCTCGGTCTGTAGAGTCCTAAATTACAAATATGTAAAGCTTTTGCTAGGTGTCAATAAAGAACACAATGTACATAATTTCTGTTTAATCGACTTCCTTGACAGTAATAAAATAACATTAGCGTTCGAGTGAAAATATGGTTGTACTTTCCATCACTTCGCCTTCTCACTGGTTCCTACCGTCCTTTTGCTCTATTAATACCCACGTTGTATTCTTTGGAATATGCAGGAACAACTCATCGGCGTCCGAAGGATATTGTCCAACCAGCAAATAACTTCTACCAGTGGTCACGCCTCCAACGTTGGGACAGATCTGCCGGTGGTATTTATAATTTGTGGCAGTGGACTATAACTGAATTTCAAGTAACCACTAACTTTTATAACGGGTTAGCTGAAAATTTACTGGATATCCAAGATCACTACAGAATTGACTACAACTTGCTTCCTGATAGGAGTATACATTGACTATGCTAAGATTACATGGATATCTGTTTCAGAAGAACACAAAGGGCTATATGACTTTATTAATAAGTAGTGTATCGGTGATTCAGTGGTGAAATGCTCACCAACGACTCATCAGGTCCAGTTTCGATACCCAGTCGACGCATTCTTAAACTTCAGTTAGCTACAAGTAAGCGAGGTAAAGAGGGAAGGTGGGGCCTGAGGTTACAAGCCGCACCTCGTGAAAACAACACCAGTGTCACTGAAACTTCAAACCTCAAGCTTGAAGCTATATTTTCCACTGCTAACTTCAAGGAATACTCACAATAAACCTGCCTAATAACTGTGAAGTTCAGTAATTCATTTAGATGGTGCAGCAAAGACGTGGTAATAATGTCTCATATGCCATCAAGAATGAATTCAACATGAATGTCCTAATGTTCTAATGTAGACTTCTGTCCCTTTCGATATATCACGTTGCTTGGGAAAAGAATGCTCATGGATGGCACTGATCGATTATAGCCGAGTACTGAGAAATGACAGGGAATAGAATTCACAGTCAATGAATTCCAAACCAATCAGTGAGTTATGAATGTACCCGCCTCGTAACTTCAAGATCTTGGTGTTGACTGAATGTAGGGTCGATGACTTCCACTGTTGACAAAACAACTGCCTAGTGCTCCCTCCACTAACTGACATCTATCCGCAGTGAAGAATAAAACTATTATTCACATTCATGAAATGAAATTGTGAGTGTACAATAAGTGAAATCGTTTGAATCGATCTTTTCCATGGATCACATGTTTTCATTTGTAAATGTCTCAATTACAAAGTAAACAAATATCTTTGAGTTAATGTATTCAAGACATCTAATGCTTAGAAATTATCATACTAGTCATCCTTTCAGTAAATTACAATGGAATCAACTATTGCTTAACTGAAACTGAAGTGAAATAGTTACACCAAGTACATCACACTTAACTTTTACAATCTCCGATTGTTAATTCCAAACTTCTGTGAATTAAAGTAATTCACAGATTGTGCTTAAGGTACAGTACATCTTGGTACAATGCATCTCGTCTGTATTTCTACATTATCTTCCTTATGTCATTTTTCATCTGAAGGCATTGGGCTTCTGCATTAAATGACCCCCTGTATTCCGCGTTTGTCAATGTAATGAGCAGATTTTAGGGATATTATGGAAGCTAATTATTTACCATTGGCTCAGCCGATCCATACCGTTGTAGACTGATATTTTGATTGCAGTGAAAGCCCAAATGCATTAATTCATTTCTAAGTACATCAGTATATTTTAGGCGATTTACCCAAGAATCCACAGTTTGGTTGTAAACTGCTTGTTATTGCCGTCGTATGAGGTAACTATTTAAGTTACAAAGCGAATATTTCCCCGAAAATATGCCTACATTTTTGTTTCAAGACAATAATGACAACACTGATGACGTGAGCAAACTTGAAACAGATCAAATCCCAGAAAAATAAGTCTGGAAAATTAATCGGATGCTTACAATTGACTGACTGCCAAATGAATTCTCCTGGAATTCTAGTGAGAAGTTGTACCCAGAGATCAACCAGGTCAGGCGTGAGGACAAATACTAGAGGATAACATCGGCTGTCAGTCACCCTAAAATTGCAAATTGGGCCATTGGGTGCCGGCCCAAGTGGATAAGTGGTCGATGAGCTGTACGTATTAACACAAAATCATGGGTTCGATCCTCGGTGGGAAATAATAAAGATTCCCGAACTAGGACGAGAATGTTGTCCAACGCTCCCTGTTTTTTCGTGGTTCTCAGAGTGACATCTAGACGTGACCAAATCTCTAAAAATTGACTCTTGAAAAACCTATAAATTATTCTCTCTTTGTTGTATTTCAAAGTTCTTATTTTTTGTAAACGTAATCTCAAGATTAGCTGCACGGAACGGTGACATATTCATAACCGTGTGTCTTTGTCTACCTAACCAATGAATGAGTGAATACAGAAAAAATTGTCATCTAGGTCAAATGTTAATCATGACCTCTTTGCCCTTAGACTTGGACACATATGACCTATAGTTTAGAAAAAACCTTTCCAATCACAGGATTGATGAATAAAAGTGTCCAATGGGTGCCGAGATAGCGAAATAACCAATGAAATGCTTTGAATACGATGAATCACAATATAAATGGTATCGTGCTCCCCAAATTTTTGTTCACGTTTCTCTGCTTCGATATAACAATGAGTGGTCGTGGCAAAGGTGGCAAAGTTCGTAGTAAGGCTAAGACAAGGTCAGCCCGTGCTGGTCTTCAATTCCCAGTCGGTCGTGTCCATCGTTTACTTCGCAAAGGAAATTACGCTGAACGTGTTGGAGCTGGTGCCCCAGTCTACCTCGCAGCAGTTTTGGAGTACTTGGCTGCTGAAGTTCTGGAGTTGGCTGGTAATGCTGCTCGTGACAACAAGAAGACTCGTATCATTCCACGTCACCTTCAACTGGCCATCCGCAATGATGAAGAGCTGAACAAACTTCTTGGTGGTGTGACAATTGCTCAGGGAGGAGTGTTGCCTAACATCCAAGCTGTTCTCCTGCCCAAGAAAACTGACAAGGTTAAGCCATAAATTGGAGCCTTGGAAGTTAGAGAACGTGAAAACGGCCCTTTTTAGGGCCACTACAAAATGATTAGCTGCCTTTGTTGTTTTCGTTTGATTTTCGGGTAGAAATGGGATGAGATGTGAAATAGGGTTATTGTATTCTTTTTGATTATCTTAACAGTGTTGCCGAATAGGGGGACCAATGTTTAGGGACGGGATTCGGGTACGAGTGCTTATTAATCGCTTTTAACCTCCAATGGTCTTGATATGTTAGTGCGAATGGGAATCGTAAGGGGCTGCTTCACTACATTCAACTGTTCATCTCATCTTGCACTTTCGTCAGCCGGGTTTCTATTATCATAGGCAGGTTTCAGAAAATTTCACTGATCTGTGTATGAAAAACTGGAGCAATGATCTGTGTAGGGTTGAGGTGAGCAGTTGTTGATAAAGTTACTTACTTTGGACTATTATCATTCAGATTGCATGCCAAAGGCCTTCATCGGATTTAGACAGGCTAGAATTTTTTGACAGTTGCTGTAGCGACGCATTGGGTTGGGGTCATATTACGTTGAGACTGTTATTCGAACAGCTTGTCCATAAGTCTTGAGTGTGAGTGCCCGAAACGTTACCAAGTCACGTGATGAAGTACCCATGAGCATAGCTTTGAGACGACTTGAACACTGGGCAGGGCATTTTGGAAAGCAGTTCACTTGGCTTTCAGTGCCAGCGTCCATCGCCAACAGCCAGTGTTCCTTAGTTGTTCAGTACGGACCTACCAATCCAGGGGGAGGTCCGAAAGGAACTGCATAATGTACCCGGTCTAGACAGTCTACCTCATGCCCATTATATATTAGACTGGATTGTTCAGGGCGTGCTATCAGTGCAGAATGAAGCCATCATCATTCCCATCGAAGTAGCATATCACAGGGGTATCAGTCTGCTATCAGTTGCGTCTAAAATACTGACTGTTGGCTTGTTTCGTAGGCTATGTAAAACATGTGACGATTGATTCGCGAAGCGCGGGCTGAGTTTCGTTCAAGCCGTGGACAACTTTAGTGAGTTTTTGGAACACTGTCACGCGTATTGCTGGCTAAAAATCGTCGTCTTTTGATATTAGGGTCGCCTTCGACTAGCTGAACAGAAGTGTCAGTTAGAAAGGGGCGTACTTTTGAAAATTTTGAGCATTCTGAAAGCCGCATACAAGCAGAGTGAGGGCAAACAACCAATTGTCATCACTGTTCCCAGCCGTCAGTGGGGTTACCCAATCGCTCCAATTTTCTCTAACTTTCCCATCGATGACATTCTAAAGTCAGCTCCCGAAGGACGTGCATAGTGGTGGTGTTGATCTACTTCCTGGAGGAAGACTTCGACCTCAAGTATGTAGGCGGCACCGTTTACTGTGCTACAAGCGTGCAGGATGCTCAAACCTCACTTAGTCAGTTGGCGATCAGTGTCTGCAAGTATGGTATGTGCTTTGCGCCGTCTAAGTGCAATGTACTGTTACAAGATTGGCAGGAGCCTGTACCTGCATTCACTCTTGCAGGTGAACCGCTTGAAGTTGTTGATAAATTTTTGTATCTGGGTAGTTGTATGAGTGCTGGTGGAGGGGTGATGGATGGGAATTCCAACAGTATCATAAAAGCTAAGGTGGCATACGTCAACTTCAGCCACCTCTGGAGTCGTTGCGAAGTTAGCCCAGCTGTCCAAGGACGAGTTTACAATACTTCTGTACAAACATTCTTACTCTAATCGTGTGATAGATGGCCTCTCCGAGTGGAGGATGTAGCAACTCTGCGCATTCAATCATCCCCGTGTCTGTAGATTTGCTTGCGTTCGATGGCATCATTGTGTGAGTTATTCGGAGGTCCGGCGATGTGTATTTGAACACAGAGGAGGTTTTCATTCATTAAGTGTCGTCATCTGGAAACATTGGCTGCGGTGGCTTGGACATATGCTACGAACGCCATCCCAGAGGCTTCCGTACAGGTCTCTGTTCGCTATCCTTGGGACGGAATGGAAAAAGTAGAGAGGTGGGGTGAAGGATATTTGTATTGGGTTAGCATCGGTTGGTGCGTCACGACTCAGTAGTTGGGCTCCGAGAGATAGCTCACATCAGTGGCACCGACCATAATCAGATATAGACAAGAATCGCAATCCGTGATGAACGTGCTGACATTTCCTTCTTTCTTCCCTTTCTGAAAATAATTCAACGAATGCTGTTCGGCCTTGTCAAATATAAGTGCTATTTGTCCTATATTCGTTCTCCACCTATTGTTTTCTTTTTGCATATTTCGTGTTATTATTATTGTGTTGCCATATTGCACCTGGGTTTGTGTCATAAATAAATAAAAATTGTAATAGCTTCGAGATTAAACAGTTCCCATCAACGTGCTTCTAGGCCATAAATCTCTATATTTTGAAGTCTTCCTTCTCTTAGAAAAATGATAGTCTAAATCTTACAGTTAGCTGTGTTCATGAATAATTAATTGAATAAATTACCTCTCACAATCGATAATCTTACCTATAGCTAATAGATATAATTCGAATAAGAGATATATTCACAAAGTGTAATCTTATATAGAAAAAAATACTTAATCAAATGGTTAACCAGTGTGATTATCATTCAAGTTTGTTGATTTATAGTCACACAAATCGATCATTGATTGACTGGAGAGTTAATTATAGCTTGTTTACGAGTCTAAAACACTGAATACACGTATCCTCATTACGGGTCGAATAAAATTTAAGCTTTAGGCAATACATTATCTTTCTGAAATGAGAAATATTCCTTTATTTTGTGGTATCTTCGTAGTCGGTGTTGAAGATCATCAAAACTAAGAGATTACAGTTCACAATGATTCCAATCAACGAAACTATTGCGATCATTCGTCAGCAGTATGATCTTCTCCCACTACCAGAGTCGGAATTCAAACACCCACTGCTAATGTGTACCATGGATGTGCAATTTCAATTTGACAACACTCTTTACCATTGATATAAGAATAAAACTTATGCACTGTGGTAGAGTGTAATTCCATTATGGGTGAGTTTTGTTTTGATAAAGTCCCACAGTGTTGTACAGTAATGTTTACTGATGACGTTTCGAGCACAATTTATTGCACCTTGATATGATTATGAGCAATAAATTGTGCTCGAAACGTCATCAGTAAATATTACTGTATAATACTGTGAGACTTTATCAAAACAAAATTCACCCATAATGGAATAACACTCTTTACCGCCAAATAGATGGTGTAGCTATGGGCAGTCTACTAAGTCCTGTTTTAGCAGATATATTCATGTCCAACCTTGAAAAAACAAAGTTGAAGCATGCGATCGACGAAACAACTTCTTACTGTCGATATGTTGATGACACATTTATAGTGTGCAAAAATGAAAGTCATGCTTCACACTTACTCAGATTATTCAATGATGCGCACGCCAATATTGAGTTCACTATGGAACATGAAAGTGACGGAAAGTTTCACTTCCTCGACATCACCATGTAACGCCTAGAAGACGGTAGTCTTCAAAAGTCAATTTATCGAAAGTCTACATGGAAAGGACAATACTTACATTTCAGTAGCTTTTGTTCAAATAGCTTTAAACGTGGTCTAGTCAAGACTCTGTACTATAGAGTGAGGAGAATATGCTGTATAGAGAAATTAGAGGAAGAATTTGAGCTTCTTGAAAAGACATTGAAGAGTAATGGATACCCTCAAAGGTTCATCAACAAGTATGGAAGATCTGAAGTCACAAATGCAAAACAAATCACAGTGGGTGAAAAGCTAATCTAATTTCCGCTTGATTATAAAGGTAAAAACACTGCAGCGATGATCAACAGAAGGCTGAGTACATCACTGGCTATAGCCTATCCTGCAGCTAAGCTCGTTCCCGTCTATCGAAAAACTTGCTCTTTTGTACAATCAAAAATCGATAGATATCCTTCTCATTGTTAATTCCAACCGTATATACAAATTTACATGTATCTGCTGGAGCAGTTACTTTCGAAGGACAGAAAGAAGGGCATATCTACGATTTTCTGAACATGTACCAAAAAGCTTATGTCTAAAGGGAACAAATGCTTTAAACAGTGCCATCGACAGGCATCTCCTTGGCACAGGTCATGAGGTGGATGTCGAAAAGTCGTTCAAAATTATCAACAAGCAAAAGAGCTCAATTCTCCTTAAGTTTGCTGAAGCCATTTCCATCAAGTACCTGAAACCTGAGTTATGCGTTCAGAAAGAAGCGGTTATCAGTCTTTCTTTGCCCTGGTAACCGGAAATTTTTCACCCGAATGCGAGATGCTGAAAAGTTTTCATTGTGTATGAATATTATTGTTCGGATTAATTTTAATATTGCATGTATATATGTATATTTTATTAGTGTATGCGTATATTGATCGATTGATTGTTGTTAAAATTGTTTTTGTAGATACATTCAATAATGTCTCTGCCCTGTAAGCAGCTGACGAGAAGGCGACGAAATAAAATATGATACCATTCTATTCTGCTAAAACTGCTTTGTTCAAATTCATTAAGGGGAATAAATGTATGCGATTTCAGTTCATAAATATGTCATCAGTTATTTATAACACATTTAACCATCTCTCTTATGTTCCTTTTTACTAATATTTTATTCCTCTGTGCACTGTAGAATTTATTATCTGCTGGATGTATATTATTATTATTATTAATATTCCCCTGGTTGGAAGAGAGGACTTCAGAGGCACAATTCCCCTGTAATCAGTTCTCTGCCATCATTTCCAGCTGACTTCACAATTGTCCGCAAGCTTTCGTTGTCTTCTTACATGATCTTAATGCATCATTCGAACGCATGTCCATCTCATCGTTTATCATTTGAGTTTCATGGGACGACATGTCTAGCGTGTGATGTCACATGAAGGTCTCCTAGGTATATGTTCAGTCCACCTAAATTTTCTCTTGCATATTTGTTCTGTTTTAGGCTCAATGAATGATCCGTTGTGCTGTCAGGGTTTCTTGGTGCTTATAATTTCTGGCTACCTGATTTTCACTATCAAGCTAGAGGATGTGGTTGTTGATAAATCTCTGCAGCAAGCTATTGAAAATGCTTGTGGTAATGAGTCAGCCAAGTCTCTGAACCGTTTAAAAGCACTAAGTAACTGCATATTAGTGTTTAAAATTTGGATCATATTCCTTGTGTTTAGTGCGGTGGATCACCATATATACCTGCGAACAGTTTGTTTTGCTTTTCTGATCCTGTTTTTATTTGATATTCTCATTCGTGTAGTATGTCTGTAGTTGAAACAAAGCTACTCAATCAAGTGAAAGACACAACTTCCTCAAAAATTTCTCTTGTTGATTGCGTTTGTTGTTGTTAGTGATTGGGTATCTTCTGTCTTTTATCTATCCAACTTAATTTATATCGCGACTGTCTCTTCCGCTAATTCGTTGCATTACTGCCTTCTAATATCATAAATAAGCTGTGCATCAGTGCATACTGTGAACTGTTTTCAATGTACAGGCAGCTTTAGCGTCAGTTTTTGGTGGTCTAAAAGCCTTTTCAATGCTGTCGAAAATCTTCTGCGAATCTGCCGACCAAACAAACTTCGACTCACCTAATAGCCTGTACAAGAGGGCTGCTATCTCGTTGAAGTTTCTCGCAAATCAGCTATAAAACTCTGCTTACTCTAGGAACTTTCATAGTTTCCTCTTTGAATCCGGGGGCGTGATGGTCTTTATCGAAAAGACTTTCTCCAGTAGCGGTTTGGGAATTTATTATCTTTATATAGTAAAATTATGTACACCTTATCTCCAAATCACCATTAGCACAGATCTTTCGTGTTGTACTACTTCTGTCCTTTATACTGCATTTCGTTGTGTTCCTTTTACTAAGTGGTGCATATATGTAGACGAACGTCCCTTTATATACTACTGGTGAACCCAATAAAAGTCTTTAAGGTTACATAATAATCATTGCATCATAGATCCAGTGATTACAACTCAAATGCCTCTTTTTTATTTCTACACATTCCCACTGGAACATAGGACTTCAAGCTAGTGGCTTGAAGTTTCGGTAGCAGTGTTTATTTTACAGGATGGGGTTGCTAGCCTCATGCCCAACCTTCCCTCTTTACCACTCTTATTATTGGATTACCGAGGTAAAGGAGTGCGTCGGCCGGAGATCGAACCCCGCACCATGTGCATGGTCGGTGAGCGTCCTAACCGCTGTGCCACCGACGCAGATGCCTCTTACGGCTTAATAATACAAATCTTTTGAGTAACAATATTAGTTAAACACTGAAGCTTTTCAAGGCTAGTTGGAAAATCGGGAATTATACACGTTTTTTTAATAAAGAAAACATAGATAGAGTTGTCCTTATGTTTTTTAGATTCATTTAGAAAACCAAACTGCATTTCTTCCCACAGAATTATAATTGGGAAGAAATAGGGAAAGAAATGTAATTCTGTCTAGACTTTATGTATTGCACGCAATCTAATGTTAAAACCAGCTTTTTCTTCTGTGTATAACACAAACTTTTACCTAATGGAGTTTTAAATGTATACATATTCCAAACCAGTGAATGAGAAGGAATGTACATTTGTATAGAGAATGTTAAGTTACTTGATTGAATGCAATTAGTGTTTCGGACTTGAGTGACTGATTTCATGCTTTTTGTTTTTTGACGCACTGGTGAACATTAAAATAACATCTGGCGTGTTTTTTAAAAAACTCAGTGTTATTGAATTTGAGTATTAGTGAGAACAAAATATTACCCACTAGAAAACAGGTACATACAAGTGACGAGTTCAAAATAGGACGAAATGCGGATCCTGGCTTCTATCTACTATTAGCCATTATTAACCGAATAACACTAGGATTTTATCAAATTATATTGGAGAATCGCTTGAAGGAAGACTTCGTCATATAGGCAAACTGAATAGAACGTGTCTTGATTGTCGTTGTACCTTTGAGTGAAAACAAAGCTAAACTCAATTGAAAAGTTAAAAAATGAGTATTTAATATTGCTTATACGAGTTGATCACGGACTGATATCAGTTAGAGAACCATTGAAAACCAGGAAGTACTGGACAGATGTTTCATCCTAGTTTGGGAATCATCGGCAGTACGCAGTACGACAATGGTTGTGGTCGCGCTAAATCACGAATTGGTAGAAGTTAGAATTCATGAGCCATTGAGTCGGGTCCCAGTGGTTGAATGGTATGCGAGCTTGCCTTGTACCCGGAAGGTCCTGGGTTCGAAGCCCAATGGGTGCGTACTGCCGATGATTCCCAAACTAGGGTGAAACAGCCGTCCAGTACTTCCTGGTTTTCAATGGTTCTCTATCTGATATCAATCCGTGATCAACTCGTAAGAACATAACTAACCCTTACAAACCAAACTATAGAAAATATCTAATATTCATTTCAACTTATGACAGTATGTGTTAGTGACATATAGGGGATGTTCAAGTGAACACATAGTATGTAACACAATTTGTCTTCTTTTCAGTATCAGTAATTTTTAACTGTTAACTAAGTGATTACAAGATAGACTTTGATATACCCATAATTTGAATAAGGCATTTAGAAGACAAATTTCGTGAGATGATATCATTTCATAGTTTCTTTACAGCCGCATCACAACTAGCATGGTTGGGCCACAATAATAAAATAAAGTGCATGACAATTGCCCAGTTATATGAAACAAAAGTACATACTAATGATCAATCATATTTAAATAGATTAAGCTGTCCATGGTAGGCGAAGGTTGAAGTCTGCTGTCTTCTGTACACATAGTTTAGAATGTACGTGATGAATCCAAAGTGCTTCCATCACCTTCAATACCCTTGAATTAGAGTTATGTGAAATAATTGTGAAACAGTCATTAATATTGATTTTGTGACCTGAAATTAATAAGTGTTTTGCAATGGAAGATGCTAGATTTCTATTCAGATTAATTGGATTTGGATTTCCTATATGTTTTAGTAACCATTTTGGAACATGTTCTTTTTGACGACATTGGAACATTTTATTGGTTCTACCTACATAGGTGTCACCAAATTCCTTTTCCTTTTCCTTCACATTCCCCAGTGAAACATAGGGCTTCAAGCTAGTGGCTTGAAGTTTCTGTAGCAGTGTTTATTTTACAGGATGGGGTTGCTAGCCTCATGCCCAACCTTCCCTCTTTACCACTCTTATTATTGGATTACCGAGGTAAAGGAGTGCGTCGGCCGGGGATCGAACCCCGAACCATGTGCATGGTTGGCGAGCGTCCTAACCGCTATACCACCGACGCACCGTGTCACCAAAACTGCAGGTGAACTTGTAGATACAGTTTGAAGTAGAGTCTACAGAATTTCATCCTTTAATCGTAGGTAAAGAGATCGAAAATGTTCCGCATTTGAGTGAAAGAGATGGGGCGTATAATTTGCATTTGATGGCTGATCATGGACTACTTGACCTATCTAAATATGATTGGTCATTAGAATGTACTTTTGCTTCATTGTTACTATTGTTCCCTTGGGTTCCTAGTGGAACATAGGGCTTCAACTGCATGTCTCCACTTGCTTCTGTCTTCTGCTGTACTTTTCACTTGCATCCATGCTAGTCGGTGGCACAGTGGTTAGGACTCTCGCCGACCATGCACATGGTCCGGGGTTCGATCCCCCGCCGGCGCACACCCGATATCTATGGTCGGCCTGAATTTGGTCTACCGATATCCATGCTGAAAATTACATACTTATACTGAAAATACGGTGTGGAATCAAGCTGTAAATCAAAAATAAAAAAATAAAAAAATACTGTTTCAACTCTTCTTCACACGATCTCCTCCATGTCACCCTTAGACGTCCCACTCGCCGCTTCCCTTTCGGGTTCCACTCGAACACTGGCCTGACGCGCGATGTCACTCAGCGGTCTCCTCAGCGAGTGTCCAATCCATCTCCACTTTCTCCTGCATATTTGTTGAGCGATTGGTTCTTGTTTTGTTTGTTCCCATAGTTTCTTGTTGGTGATTCTTTCCGGATATCTGATCTTCAGTATAGAGAGTAGACAGCTGTTGATAAAGGTCTGCAACAGGCTGTTGGAAATATTCTTTGTGACCCGCCAAGTTTCTGATCCGTATAGAAGAACTGACTGACTTGATGTTTGTATTGAAAATCCGAATTTTATTGTTGATGCAGGCTGAGTGACGAAGATTTCCAGATTGGTTTCATACAACTGGGTAATTGTCATGCAGTTTAATTTATTAATGTGGCCTAACCACGCTAGTTGTAAAGCGATAGTAAGGAAACTATGAAATGATATCATCTCGCAAAATTTGTCTTCTAAATGCCTTATTCAGATTTATCAAAGGGACTAAGTGTTTTAATTTTCACACCCATAATTGTTTAACAAATCAACAGGTTTCAACTCTTCAGTGTTACTTATCTCCGAACAGTTCTTCAGATGACGTAGTAGTGTGGATGGAAGGACCTAACAAAAGAGTTCAATTCAATACTCACCAGTAAAATGACAAATAAAAGAGCAAAGAATAGAAAGAGCATTGTTTTACTGCCAGACGAGAGTAATGACGGGGAAAGAAGACTGGGTGAGAAAAGTTGTGGACTTGCCCACAGATAGTACTGCATACCAGCGGGTGACAATAAATCCTAATTTCATACTGGCCGGTCGTATTAAAAAGACTTTAGGCAAACATATAAAATGATGAGAAATCACAAAAAGAAGTCAGTAGGGACTGAAATCTAACTGACCCTACCTTACCTCGATTTTACAACACAGACAAGTTACACAAACCATATATTCCGCATCAGCCGGTCATTCCACCTTCAGGAACGCCAATATATAGAGACCTAAGATATCTATCGAAGTCAAGCGATCACCTAATCATATTCCAAATGAGTTTCAGAAGAAAATCAAGGATATTCACCTGGGTACCAATGCAGTTGTGATAACCTTTATTATTCCAGCTTTATGCAAAAGAAGCTGTGAAAGAACTAAACGTTAATGATGAATACCTTTGAAAGCACGTAATAATACGATTTCAAAGTTGAATTAGTCTTGCAGGCCTATCTCTTATAACATAATTTCCATTTTACCGTCGATATATGAACAGATGAAGAGAACCCTAATAAGACAGTATATATCATGATTAATTACTGAATCTGTTAAACAAATACTGGAGACCATAATACTACCAATAAATAAACCAGAAGGATGAATAAATTTAATGGACAAAAAAACATTAACCATAAATGAAAGAAATAATTCCGAAAGCACCCAAAAACTAAACAACATAATGTTCATCGACATCAAATTTACAGTAGAAAACAAATTAGGGAAAGAAGCTACAATTTTGATTGCCTTAATCGAACAGACAAGTATGAAAAACTTGGAAAAACAAAAATTCAGAAAGGTGATGAATACAGATCGAATATCGAATTATAACAGCAACAGTTCAACAACAAATAAGAGCAGTTCTATGCAAACACTATTCAAACTAATCAGAACAAAAACTCACCACAGTACTCACCTACTGATAAAGATAGGGGAGAAAAATTCATGTCTAGGATACTTCATGAAAAAATGTCTATCCTAAATCCAGTTGATCAACATAAAATCATCCTGTGACACTTCATTGAAAGTCATCACAATATGTGATCCACTTGATACCGTAACTGACGATCAAGGAACCAAGCATAGATATTCAAGTATTGGTTTGTACGGATTTGACCGATTGGTTACAGGATTCCATCATGAGCTGAAATCAGTTAGAGAACCATTGGAAAACAAATTGGGAGTACTGGACAACCAGCGGTTTCGTCCCATTAGTTTGGGACTCTTCATCAGTACGCGCACACCACCAAGGCTCGATCTCAGGACCTTCTGGTTACAAGGACATCGAGCTCGTAGGCCATTAAGCCACTGGGACCCGATTCAATGGTCATCCGATATATTCCAACTTCTGCCAATCCATAACATAGTGCGACCGCTAGCCAGTTTCTTCGGCTAGTATTTGTCCTTACACCCGACCTGCTGCACCCTTCTGGTCAGGACTCCTCACTAGCAGGTTCTCTAACCAATGTCAGCTAATGTTGAAACCCTATAACCAAACAAGCATAGGTTGATTGCCAGGTAGCTGGCCAGAATTCAAGTGATCTGAATTGCTTTAGTTTGTCTAAGATGAATCAGACGGAGTACATCACTGATCATCTTGGTCCTAAAAGAGCAGAATGGCTATCCAGTGTTTAGATCACTTTTGTCTGACTGGAAAATACTATTCGTATTGTTAGTAGTGTTCTATTACTCATATCAGTCAATCAATAGTATGTAGCATCATGTTAAACAACATTCACTGGTGCCATGTTAAATGTTTAGTGATTTGTCATTAAATGAAGTCGAAACGGAGAGCTAGAAAAAGTGGAAATCATTTTAGATACATGGTTCCTACTATATCTAGTATGATAGGTTATTGAATTCCAGTGTAAAGTAGGTCGACTGTATGTGGTAAGTTCTTCTAGAAATCTAATAATCTTCATCTTCAGCTGTCAGGTGTATTAAACAACGACGAAATGATTCATTTAATTCTCAGTAGTTTACACTGTTACTCGTTAGTAATCTGATCGGCCTTAGAAAGTTAACATCGTTAAGATGGTTAGATTTTTGGCCGGCAATTCATCATTGGAAAGAAGATGACTTAAATGACAGTAATGTTTCAAGAAAATAACAATACTATATTATTTGTTGTTGTTGTTTTTCACTGAATTTTGCCTGGCAATTATAATTGTATTTGTATTAAATTACATAAAAACAATAAATTCTAATTAAATTTCGATTTTCTTAGTCATAATATTGAAGACATTGAGATTTCTCTTATATTCCTTATCAAATTTTTTTCTATTGGAAAAATTATTTCCATCTTGCTGTTATTGTCACTGTTGTTGTTGTTGAAGGTGTTATTTGTTTCCCATTTTGGCAAAAACATCAGAGTAGACCTGCTGTTATATTTAAAAGATACTGCTCTCTTGGCTTGTTATCTGTGCTTAATCATCAACTAAAAGCCACTGAATTAATTGTTTTCTCTGAGCTGGTTGATTTAATTGTGGAGCTTCCACCATCCTTCTAGGCAATATCTTCAGCTCAGGTTTTTGTATAAAATGAAATTATTTGAATTCTTCATGAATGATAGATATAACTGTATTTCCTGTCAACCATTGTCGTGGCTGGTTGTTAACTTACATCTCTGTTGGTCATTTTTACTGACTTGGAATTCGAACTTTCGCGCCATGCGATTTACTCTTTATTAGCTGGTAAATTTGGTTTATAGTAGTGGGTTTGTTAATTGCGGATTTACTTGAATACCAGGCCTCCAGAAATTCCCTGACTACATTTTTGGTGCTTCCTCTATTTAAAATTTCTGTAGTCTCCCAATCAAACTGGTGTCCGTAACTATCTACATGCATTGATATGAAAGAATATACATCATACCTCTTTACAACCAATTTGTGTTCTTGGATTCTGATTCGAAGGGGACGGCCACTTTGGCCGATGTAATGTGTGTTACAGTTCATACAATTTATTTTGTAAATAGTATTAATTTTATCTTCTTTTTCTGTTGGCTCTTTTGGTTTGTACAATATCGAATTAAGTGATTGGACTGGTTGGCTAGCTTGTTTGTGTGCTATATATACTTCAAACGGTCTTAATACTCCATGTGTTATTTCACAGACTTGTTGTTGGTGTTGTAACTCGAGTTTAAACACTTTTGGATGAAACTCTGTGAAGAGACCATATAAAAAGAAAACAGGAACTTGTGGGCTATCATGAAGACAGGTAACAGTGATGGCTGAGAATCGACAGCAATGGATACTTAGTTCATTTTTATTACAAACACAAAATGCGCCTTAATACAATGGAAATATTTGAAAATATGAATTTATTTTAACTGACTGTCTTTTAATATTGGTCCTAATAGTGATGATAACAAATTATTTTAAATTTTTAGATTTCCACACAAACCAACAGTACTTAGGCGAAATCACTGAGAGCCAGGGAGAATTGGACAGCTGTTTCATCTTATTCTGGGAATATTCAGTGGTGCGCAACCACGACACCTTTAGTGATTAAACTATCAGTGATCTCTGTCTCATATTCAGGGTTCGATCCGTGGAAGGGTTATGGGTGGGCGCCGTTGAAGAGTCTAAAACTAAGACGAAACGGCTGATTCTCCTACTGGTGTTGGCTTGTAACGAATTATGACTGGTGCACTTAAATTAATCCTAATCGCCACAAATTGCATAATCTAAATAATAATCGGAGCACACCTCTGATTTTCTGAACATGTACCGAAAAGCCTACATCTCAAGGGAACAAACGCTTATAATAGTGCAATTAACAGGAATCTCCTTGACACAGGTCATGAGGTGGAAATTGCGAAATCCTTAAAAGTCAAAATCAATGGACGAAACGGGCCAATTTTTTTCAAGTTTGCCGAAGCGATTTCTATCAAACGCTTGAAGCCCAATTTATGTGTTCAGAAAATAGCAGTGGCAGTTTTTCCTTGCCCTGATAACTGGATGTCCTTACTCTCCCTTCCATTTTGTTACGTAATCTTTGAATTTAACCTCACCCCGTTTAGGTACAGTGCAATTTTGTTTGCCCCTTTTCTATGATTTGAGATGAACTCAGTACATTATTACCCAATTTATTAGTTACTCGTCATCTTACGCACCTCCCGTCTTCATTACGTAACTCCTTTACATTTGTATGCGTACACTGATTTTGAATAGATTTGAACTCCATGTGTAAAAGTTACATAAGTGAGATTTTCTGAGCACTGTTCACTTGTTTTGGAACCTCATATTAATTGACATTATGTAAAATTTGCAAGTATGTTAAAATTGTTCTGTACATGAACTTCATAATTTCTCTAGGCTGTAAGATGCTGATGAGAAACCAACGAAATAAGTAATGGTACCACATTATTCTGCACAGACCACTGTTGTTCTTGCTTTTTTAAATAATAACAGCCTTATTCTGAAAATTGTGTTTACACACAATACAAAATTCTCAGTGTAGTTTCTTGCAAAATACTGACTCACCGTATGGAATGCTAAAGATAGTAATCAGCGGTATATTGTATGATCATTGTTTGATCTGAAACAAGATTCACGCCGTTTTAAACATTTCTTCTTTAATTGCATAGTGTGTGTTTGTTTGAGTGCATGTTACAATCCAAAAATAAGAATGAAAAAAATTAAAACAGTAAGTAAATGGCGAAGAAAAGTTAGGGCAATAAGAGTGCAGTTGAAATTTGTGTAGTTCAGGGATTCAACCAGGCCTTCAATATAAATTCGCTATATGTTAATGGACTTACTCCTGTAAGCCAGTAACAAGAAAAATCAGACCAGTAGACAAGACGATCGTTTCTTTTTTTCATGAGCAGAACTAAGCAGCTGGAACGCGGAGAACAGAGAAAAATCTCGTCATGTTTTTGGATGCTTTAGCAGGATATACTCACATTCAGCGATGGAATAGAATCCGAATCAAAAGTTGTAAGAAAGTAACTCAGTGGCGACGTTTTCTTATCATGACTTGGTCTTCATGAATGTACACGCTTAAAGCATCCCCAAAAACATTGAAACCGCTGACATTATTCTTGTTATAGATAAATGAAAACCTTATGCACTGAGCAGTCTAAAGTGATAGATGACGAATATGAGTCTTACTAGAGAATCGTAATGCTGAATAGTGATGCTTGCAAAAGAGGGAGAACGTAGAGTCGAAACCCTACCACTAGTGTAGTGTGCGTGTGTATGTAGTGTTTATAAATAAATATAAGTAGTATACCAAGTAGTATCTTCGGAGGAGTAATGATAATCTGTGTATCAAAGCAAAAGTCACACGAGAGGATGTTAACCATGTAAAGTTTATGATATCAGCAATCTGTATTCTGTTTCATCTTAAAATAAACATTAATTCTACCTTCAACGGGTTTCTATTCCTACCGACCTACTTCGTTGCTATCTACCATACAAAAGAGCTAAATAGACAAGGATTTATTCAGCTCCATGTGAAGTTTACTTTTAATAAAGCTTAAGATAAATTATCTATTTCTGACAGCATACCGTAAAGAAGAGAAAAACAAAGCAGGAATCATGACAGACATCTTGTTAGACAGATAGAATGAACGAATTGTTTCTACTAGGGATCTAACTCATAGCGGTTACTTGATAGGGTCCAAGCTCTAGTTGTCTAGGTTCAACTAGCTTCTCATATACAGTCATAGTACTCATTTATAAGTATGGCAACGTGCTCAGTCCACTGGGCTTCTTAAATTTCCATCCAGTTTATTTTGTCCTTTTTTTCTCTGTTTCTTTTAGTTTTAATCTTCCAACTGTTTATGCATCGCAACACAAATTCAAAAGAATTTTTCTTGAATAAAGAGGGGGTGGACATATTTGCAGGATAATACGAGCTCGTTTCGTTTCGTGCATTCTCTTCAACTGCATACATCCTAATTAAATCAATTATAAGTCACAAAATGCCATCTGAACATACTGCTTCCACAGTGACTTCAATTTATAGATAAAGAGCATAGGCAACAATTTTAAATATGATGTTAGTAGACATTTATTTAGTATTAATAGAGTAACTATTTGTATCATATTTAGACAAGGAGATAGGGTGGATGGAGTAGAGGCAACAGGATGAATTTATACATATTGTGGGGGAGTGTTCAAGAGTCTGGAGGGGGGGAGGTGAATAATAAAGTAAATAAATAAAATTATGGCAAAACAATTAAGTAGATTTGGAACCTTAACAGTGAGTTCAACTCAGTAAGTGAAAATCAAAATCAAAATTGAATTGGAAGTTAGGCAACAGAACGAAACACGAAAGCACACTAACAAAAGAATTATTGTTTACCAGGGTAATGAGAGATTAGTCACACTCTCTGCATAAATAGGTTGGGTCGAAGTCTTTTGATAGCAATGGCTTCTTCGAACCGAAGTAACCGCACTTTTCTTTGTGTATTGATCATTTTAAAAGCCTGACTGATTTCAACTGTGTGTTCCGCGTCAATTAGGTGTCTGGCGATTGCGCTTGAGAACACCTTGCTACCTTTCAAACGGAGACTTTGAGGGATATGCTCGGAGAATCCAGTAGACTCTCTTCTCTCAGTCTTTCCTATATACTTGCTGCCGCAGGTGCAGGTAAATTGGTATATGCAGTTGGAGTTGACATTAGTTGGTTTCCAACATAACGATGTTAAGACGAAAAAAGAAATTAAAAAATGTTGTAGAGGATTCAGTCCTGTTTCAGACAGAATGATGCTTCATCATACAACACACTGCCATTGAAAAGTTATTTGGAGTTTCTTTAACGCAAGTAAATATTTTTGCAAGAAATTACGCTGGGAATTCTTTATTGCGTGTACACATAATTTCCAGAATAAAGCTGATCTTATCCTTGTCATCTATCCTCGAACCCAGCTCAGTGGTCTGTCAGTTATAATTTTTCTCTATACTTGGAACTAAATTAATTTAGAATTAATGGGACATTACATTATAAAGCAACAGTTGTATAATAATGTACTTCTGTGGTGGACTGTCAGCTCTGGGTTGAATCTCTAGAAGGTGGGGGGGGGTGAGGGTGGGTTGTCGAGAGTGACCTTTTCTGAATTTTGCCCACCTAAGACAGAACAATTCTCCTATATAATATTTCCCTAACTGATGTTGGTTTATGATCTACAAACAAATATTGGCAGTCAACCATTACATTGCGTGAATAAACAGATAGCCTTAAAGTAAAAAGGAAAAATGAAGGCTGCATTTAGAAGTAATTCAAAGATAATTTGTTTTGTTTTAATGTTGACAAATAAGGTCTAAATAGGAAGCATTTATTTTTTTCTTAAAAAGTATTACTATCTTTGACCTATAATTATGAATATGACAAATTAGATACTGGGAAATGTCATTCCTTTCTGGGAAACAAGCCTCTCTTTCTCTCTGTATCGCCCTTTCTCTCCCTCTAAACACATATTCCTCTCATTCTATTACTACGTATATACATTTGGCATTCATGAATAGTTTGACAACAATCCAAGGTCATGCTTATGTTTACAAGAAAACATTTAAGAAATATCCACATTACAAGGTCAGAATAATCTTTGCATTATACGATGATATCAATGGAACAAAATTTGCATATTAGGCAACCTAACAGTTGTTTTTACAAGGTGATTGCTGTCATATATATATATATATATATATATATATAGTTCTAGTCGTAATATATCATCATCATACAGGAGATCCCTTTTGTGATGTTGGACACAGATAGAACAAACATTGGTGCAGAAGAATATGGATCCTTCTTATTTCTTCAGTTCTCATCAGCTGTTTACAATCCATAATATTTAATAAAACAAGTTATGGTATAATTTTAACATGCATTTGGTTTACCATCGTGAATCATTTCGCCAGTGAGGGTTGTTGTGTGAAAGTCATAGTTGAATCCTGCCATTTATGTACGGTCTACTAGAAATGCATAAAAAGAATTCACCTTAGCAACTCTTTGTCCTCGGATTTCACCACTTTGCTTCACCACCATTTTTCGCCTGACTTTCATATGAAGCTTAATTTTTGATTCTTTGAATTCTAGGCACCATATTACACCATCGTCATCTTTTCATTCGACAACGCACACACTAAATTCCGATTATTCAATCTTATAAGTTTTAATCGCTGTGTTTTATTATCACTGACTTGTTATCATTCTAAGAACATTGATCAAGTCATATGTATTCTTGGATTCATACGAATTAGTCAACTGGTAGTATTCAGCATGACTGTGAAATTCTGTGTGTCATTATTGTTTCAAAAACGCTTTGCTGATGAAGACTAATTGTACAACATTACTTTACTCTTGCTTATGTCCATGTTTGCGACTTTTTGTCTCCTTGTCAGGTGACTTAATGATTACACTTAAGGCGACAAGAAAAAAGAGGGTTGGTGAAATTCATAGTCTTTATAGGATACCTCACCACATGCTACGTATAGCGTCTGTCTGTTTAGTTGTTCAGTGGGTAAGGTGTTTTGAAATGCGTAAAAAGATTCAGATAGATTAGGTTGTAATTATGTAATTACGTGCAAAGTATATATACCAAAGTCACAAGAGATAAGAGATAATTGGAAAACTGATTTTAAAATTTTTGCTTGATTAAAGATACGCATTATTAATTCCAAAGGATAGACTAATGAGTAAAGAATATAATATTTTCAAGAGTTGATGCACCCTAGAGACTGGCTACAGGATGGAGTTTCCTGGAGTCTCAATGAGAAGTCGCCATCAATGGGGTCCGTCTTGTGGGGGGTGAGGACAAATGCTCGCCGATGATATTGGCTGGTGCCAGTTGGCCTAAAATCACGAATCGGTAGAAGTTAGAATTTATGGCATGGTCACTGAGTCGGGCCTCAATGGCTGAATGGCCTACGAGTTTGCCTTGTAACTGGAAGCCCCTGGATTCGAACCCCGGTGGTGGGTGCGTACTACCCATGAGTCCCAAACTAGGTTGACGAAACAGCTGTCCAGTACTCCCTAATTTTCTAAGGTTCTCTAGGAGATTAACTCTTTGTTCTAAAGAACACCTACCAGTGTGACGAAATAAAAAATCTGGTTAAAACTATCAACAGTTCGAATTAGGCCACCTTGTTCAAAGAAGCTACAAAGCATTGAAGAGTTTTTCCCTAACATTTATCGAATGACGAATATTTTTCCAAAGGCCTCCAAATGTTGAACACAGCTAAACAGTAGAGACCACTGAAATTTACTTAAAATAACCTAGTCTTTGTGTGCAAGAGAAATAATTCCTGCCACTACTGTTACCATAGACTGCTTTGAAGCTTATTAACTGATAAATTCCCTATTATTTTTCTTAATTTATTGCAAGTTAGACTACGGATTGATATCAGTCAGCGAATCGGGTCCCAGTGGCTTTCCTTGTAACCGGAAGGTCCTGGTTTCGAAACCCGGTGTGTGCGTATTGATGAAGAGCCCTAAACCAGGACGAAACAGCTGTCCAGTACTTCATGGTTTCAAACGGCTCTCTAACTGATATCAATCCGTGGTCTAACCTGAAGACAGATACAATCCCTAAAAACTAATTCTTGAAAACTTAATTTATCTGTTTTTCAGTTTGGTGTTATAGTTAACCAAATTATCGCAGGCGCACGGTTTGAACTGTAATTTACTGACATTAGTCATTTGATGTTATTTACAGACTTTATTACTGTCAACAATGGTTACTGCCCAGCTATCGTAGATATATAAGAGTAGCACCTGATGAAAAGGAAGTTACTGTTCATTACTCAGTCTTAATACTTCTGTTACATAATGAACATAATCATTTGAAGTTGAAAAGAGTTAAGAACAAGGGGAATAAAGCGTTAAAAAACAGTCATTGATAACTAAAAGGTAGCTAACTACCATTTCCTTACAAAATCACAAAGGTTTGACTATGTTTTCTTTGAATGTCTTTGGTAAATCAACACACTGAAGTGTACTTGAAATTTTCTGTCTACTGGGAAGAGAAAAAAAACCTTTGAAATGTCAGTTAAGTGGCCTTTATCAAGTATGCATCGCACAAGTGCATTGTTTACAGAAAAAATAACACAATTACCTTCATATAAATTTAAAGACTTAGATGGATATTTGTCTCTGCCTTCTTTTTTCTGTCTGTGTTTATCAGTAAATTTTAGTTTATGACGCTGAAAGTTGATGTCTTGTCTACTTTCATCTGGATGTTTACTGATCATGATGTTCAATAAGGAATTCGTCTGCATCATTTTAATCTCACGAGATTTAATAATTTTTAACCTGTTATTTTTTTATAAGATCTTGGCAACACAATGCATGACAGAGGATTGGTTCACTCTAATTTTGAAATTTCTTTTCTAAACCAAACGGACTGGTGTGAATTAATTTCAATGTAGATTTCGTCACTAATCAACATCAGTTAGTGAATCACGCAGCACTAGAAAGCTCTGCTATCGTACTCAATTTACGAGGAGAACCCGCTTGTTCTATGGTTAGGTCGTGCGTGTACACTGCTAAAGAGTCCCAAACCAAGAGAGAACAATGGTTTAGTGCCCCGTAGGTTTCATGTGATGAGATCTACATTGTAATATAAAATTATTAAGGCTTCTTATTGCACCTAACTTTGTTAATATCCTTGTTTTGATTGTACAGATATAGCAAAATCATTTACCGAGGAGATATTTGCATTTCATTTAAGAAGGGTGATAGTGAAGAGACAACGTACCTCTGCTGCATTGAAAGCTCTTTAGCTGCATTCTTCCAGCGCTGTGTTTCAATTTTGTTGATGTTATCACCGAGGTATTGCAGTTTTGTGAACAGTAACTTTTTCTGGAGCTGTTGCCCCACTAGCTTGTTTTGGTGCTAAATTCACATTTTTTTCAATAAACTTATTTGAATAACCAGTTTTATTAAGTAATTAATTCTCTAGTACTCTTAAGCTCTTCATAGAGCGAGTTGTTTGAACAGATTATCCTAGCTATATGAATCAGACACTTTACCAAGTTGCGTTTGTATTTCAAAGGTGTGAAACTGAAGGAATGAATGTACTGATCTGTTGTTGTAGGTTTCCTCTTGTTTTAAGGGCTAGAAAATTCATTAGAGTATCTTACAATCTGACTACTGGTTAAGATATTGTTTATCGGTGATCATCGTCAAGGTGTTTCCCGAAATGTCCCTAATAAATTTTTCTCTTTAAGCAGAAATAATAAACGTCCTAGCAAGATTCATTTTCAAACTAGTTGAAGTATTTCCCACCGCCCTTCTTTTTGAAAACAATGACTGACAAAGGTGCTTATCACTTGCTTTTAAGACTCAACAGCCCTTTGGTTACTTAAGAGTATGTTTCCTGGATCGAGATATGCTTGACAATATGTTCTTCGGGAAGCTAGTTATTTGAAATATCTGTTTATTATTATTTAATGTAAATTGTCTTCTGGGTTCTTTAATCACTTTCCAGGTAAACGTATCCATATATGGTATCCAAGTGTCGGTGGCACATCGGTAGAATGCTCGCTAACCGCGCCATATGTGGTTGAGGATTTAATCATCGGTCGATGCATTCTTTTACATCGTGAAGCCAGTAGTAAGACTGGTAAAGAGGGAAGGTTGGTCATGAGGCCAGCAATCCCATCCTGTAAAAACAAACATCACTGCTACCGAAACTTCTAGCCTCTAGCTTGAAGCCCTATGTTCCACTGGGAAACGTGAAGGAATAAAAAAGGGCATCTGAGTTTAGCCACAATGAATATATACATATGTATATATATAAACATATATATATAGAGAGAGAGAAGGGGGAGAAGGGGGGAGAGAGCTGGTCTTCTAATTTCAAGCTCGCTTGTTTGTTTGTTTGTTATTTGTTAGAGCGTAGAATACCCAAGAAAAATCTTTTTCTTTCAATCTATTGATTCACTTATCTGTTTATCTGGCTACTGAATACAACAAAACAACTTATAAGAAGAGAAATAATAAATTTAATTTAACCGGAAAAATGTGATTAGGAGGACAAATAAATTTTTAAAAAATAATATTGATGATTAACCCCCACTTTTGTATTTTGCTGACGAAATTAATCCAGATTCCTAAAATAAAAACCCACAATCTAAATATCAATCTCCAGTTAGCTCATTGATGGTTAGTGGATGGATGCTGGGAAGCTGTATCGAGAAGTCGGGACCAGTGGGGGCGACCACATCATGGTAAAGTGGATTCTCATGGAAGGAATTGGTAGGAGTAACCATAAATCAAGAACTGACAAAGATAGAACTGACAGTCACTGGATTTTAGCCCAAATGGTTGAGAGGTCAACAGACTTGATTTCGTAACTAGAAGGTCCTCCGGCTCGTTCCATCCCTGGTAAGAGCACTGGGTGCGTTATGTTGAAGAGTTCGGAACTAGAACAAAACTGCTGTCCAATGTTTCTGGATTTTCAATGCTTCTATAACCGATGTTTACTTTGTGATAAAATCTATATCAGAATTAATCTAATTTTTTTCGGAAATTCATAATTCAAAATTTTCTTTATCTTATTTACTCATACTCCTTCTTCTTGGCTTATTTTCGTTTTTTATTCTCTCTTCAGAATAGAAAAAAAAACAAATGAATAAATACACACGCATTCTGGTAACACTTATATATCCTATATATATGCTAACATACTAAGAAATCCAATCATAATCAAACTGATTACTACTGTGAAGGTAATAATCCCAAAACTGATTAATCATAGGGATTTAAATACTACGTATATACAATATATGCATATATATATATATACATATATATATAGGCATAATATATGGACAAGAAAATAAACAAATCATATTTTTCCAGTGGTATTGTTGTTTGTTATTCTTGTCTTCTATTTATTTCTCTTTCTTTTGTCTCTTCGAATGTTTGACAAATTTATTTGTTTCTTTTCATTTCACTGGTGAATGTGAATTCTTTTTTTATTGCTTTCCTTTCCGAGTGGAGCATAGGGCTTCAGGCTAGAACCTTGAAGTTTCGATAGCAGTGGTGTTTATTTTTACGGGGTGGGGTTGCTAGCCTTATGCTCAACCTTCCATCTTCGCCGACCGGTCTTATCACCGGTTTAGTTAGCTAGGTAAAGGCCTGTGTCGGTCGGGGATCGACCTCTGGACCACATTTGGTGTAATTAGAGAGCATTCTACCCCTTAGCCACCGATGAAGATGATTAACAATAAATAATTATAAAAATTACAATTATAAAAAGAAAGAAATGTATATTTTTTATTCAAGTTGACAGATTTCTCAAAGTTCTAGATAATGTCACGATTGATGTAGTAGACAAAGACAGAATATGAGACAAGTTACGCACTAATGTTGCTGAATTGTAATATGTTCAGTGAATGGTAATCTTCGGCTCATTTGTTCATTGGGTCAGAGATTTAAAGTGTTGAATCATTAAAAAGGAGATTTTCCAGTATCTGATCTCTGGTCTGAACGAAATCAAGTTTAAAACCAATCAAATCTAATCAAGTTCAATAACTTAATTCCAATCCACTGCTTCGCAGTAACCATTATCATTAAAATTGAGTATGAGAAGTCGTTACCTCTGGAGTTTATCGGGTTGGATGTAAACAGAAGAGGATTTTATTGTGTAATCTTTTTAAAATTCATACAGATTCTTTCTTCAATGGAGAAATCTTTTAAAATAGCACATAAGGTAAGCTTTTACGAGTTGATCACGGACTGATATCAGTTAGAGAACCATTAAGAACCAGGGAGTACTGGACAGCTGCTGTTTCATCCTAGTTTGGGAATCAGTAAAAAGACAATTGCAGCGAAGAAAATGTTCTCTTCGACGAAGTCATCATCTATGACATGTCATTTTAATTTGATCCCTAACCAGAAATTATTCTGGAACTTTCCTATCCATTTGATATAAATACACGAATGTACAGCCTAGTTTGGGAATCATCGGCAGTATACACCCGCTGGGATTCGAACCCAGGACCTTCCGGTAACGAGGCAAGCTCTTATACCATTCAGTCACTGGGACCCGATTCAATGGCCCATGAATTCTAACTTCTACCATTTCGTGATTTAGCGTGACCCCAACCATTGTCGTTGGTGGGACATCCATCCACACACGTGACATCTAGTTGGACCTCACTGATCACGACCTCTCACTAGAACATCAGGAAGCTCCAACCTGTAGCAAGTCACTAGCGAGCATCAGATTAATTTTCTATAGTTTGGTTTGTAAGGGTTCGAATCTCAGTGGGTGCGTACTGCCGATGATTCCCAAAACTAGGATGAAACAGCAGCTGTCCAGTACTCCAATGCTGGTTTTCAATGGTTCTCTAACTGATATCAATCCGTGATCAACTCGTAAAAACACAACTAACCCTTACAAACCAAACTATAGAAAACATAAAGTAAGGTTTATTCGTTCAAAAGGATTCTGGCTACATCCGTCCACAACGGAAGGTTCTGTTATACACACAAGGAACACGGAAGTGGTTTCCCAATCATTTTTATTATCGTAGTTTTAGACCTCTTTTGACCTCTACAACTATGAAATATACATGCTCTGAACCTCTCACTCTTATGAATGATATTCATGTTTTCAATTTTAATGGTATTTATTTCTGAGTGATTTTCAGCACTTAATGGCCTTATATTTCATAAGACTACTTAGCCCTAACTGAGTTTCATAATTTATTCATTAATTTTCCTAAAGTGCAACTTCATATTTTTGTGACCAACTGATATTAATAAGTAAGTGATCTTTATAGGCGTTTGCACGATGTTTTAGAACTGTAAAACTTCGAAGTGAAGTTACGTAACAGAATATTCTTCACTGATCTGCATTTTTAATTTGTATTAGATATCTTCATCAAATTACCATACGATGGGGAAATAAATAGTAGGATTTTGAGGCAGAGATTAAACTCAGTCATCCTTAGGACTTATTATGCAGCCCGACTTGTATTTATTGAAAAAGCCAGAAATATGCTCAACTACAAACCTCAAAAGTGCACAAGCGATTATGTCACACACCACACTATATTTATTAATCCACGTATGTATGTGGACTTACACAGGGAGGAGTTATCGCACTTTACATGTGAGGGTCGGAGGCCACATTCCAAAATGTTTAGAAAGACAAGATACGTCTTCATCAACCTGAAATCAGTGTAGAGATCTTCTGCACTCCGTGGCATAAAGAACGACATTTGGATTTTCAACACCAATGTGAAGTCAGTCAGTTCTTCTATATAGGTCAGAAACTTGGCACATGCATCATGCAAATGATTTCCAACAGATTACAAACTTTTATCAACAGCTGCCACCTTCCCCGGCTGGCTGCATACTGAAGATCAAATGGCCAGAAAGAATTAGCAACAAGAAACTCTGTCAACAAACCAACGAAAAGTCGATTGCTCAACAAATATGTAGGAGAAAATTGAGATGGATCGGGCATACATTGAGGAGACCGTCGAATGACATCACGCTCAATGCAGGCCATTCCTCGATTGGAATCCCAGTGGGAAGTGACGAGTGGGTCGTCCTAGAGTGAAACGGAGAAGATCTTTTGGAGAGGAGGAGATTAGAGATTATGTACAATCGTGGACCCAAGTGAAGAGAACAGTAGAAGATAGAACAAAGTGGAGATGTGTTGTTGAAGTGTTATGTTCCACTCGGAACCCATGGGAATAATAATAACTAATCATTCCAACCAAAATATAGGCCTCATCAATTTGTACATGAGTAAGATGAATAAGATTGACTTGTGTGAACATCATTAGGGTGAGAGGATATTTGGACAGAGGGATTAAACGTGATTACTCATCATACATTATTATTATTGTCATTTGTGACTACAATTCCTGAATAGTCAAGATACATTGTATCGGTCGTGTGATATGTTGATATTATTTTTGTGTCTATGATAAACAATGAACGATATGCTGCTAAGTCATTCAAAAAACAGGATTATGAAGACTGAAAGTGACCGCCATGTTACTTGGTTACAGAAAATTCATGGGATTATGAGTGAACTAGTATTTGGATACGTTTATTCTAATATATTTAAATAGCTTAGTAACACGTTGTTTACCTTCAGTCGTCTTTGACCGCTTTTTTTGAATGTTATTCTGGCACGTCTTACATGTCTTATACATTCAACCACATGGTGAGGCAACTAGAAGCATACAAGTACATGCATTTCACATAAAAAAACACCTTAAAGTGTGACAACTTTTCTGTCACATGTTTAGACAGGGAGAGAGAGAAACAGCGACACAGGGAGCAAGCGAGCGAGCGTGTGAGAAGCTAAGATTTCCACACAAAAGTCAGTTAGCTTTTATGTTATATAATGACTCATCCAATCGACCGAACGGGGTGACTTTGTCAGCTCCAATATAACCAAGTTAGTGACACTTTTAAAGGAAATGGTGAATGCTTATTGTTATTATTAGAAATTTATATATCCCAGTGAGCGAAAAACAAATAAAACAGTGTTGTGCTTACTAATGTCTCTCTACTGAATGCTAATAGCCTTATCAAAATGATAATGATAATAAATCAGAAATTAGCAAAAATATCACCTTGGTAATATGGTAACTTGATCATAGCTCTTGTGTCTGAAACAGTTCTTTGTTGTTTTCAAGTAATTTTTACACTGAGTTGATACAGCTAACAGACGCATACAGATTGTTGAGTTTCTTAAGTGTATGATTCTATACATGCATCACAGTTGTTTGTCATGAAAACTGTCTGTTGCATTTGTATTGACAATGTTAGTGTTTGTACGATATTTTTTGGAATCCAGGTCAAATTCTAACTTAACCCCTTAATCCTATTTAGAGAACATGAATACCATTTAATGTGAAGTGCTTCTGACATCAGGTTTTTATGATTTTTGAAATTTTATCAGCATTAATCATGTGGTTTAATATTATAATGTGTATTCAAGTAGTTGAAGATTTTTAAGCTTTACAAATTCCTCTGGATTTCAGGATTTCATCATGAACTGGCAGCGTCAGTAGCATAGCGGTTAGGACGCTCGCCGACCATGCACATGGTTCGGGGTTGGATCCCCGGCTGACGCACTCCTTTACTTCTCTAAGCCAGAAATAGTGCTGGTGAAGAGGGAAGATTGGGCATGAGGCTAGCAACCCCATCCCGTAAAATAAGCACCGCTACCGAAACTTCAAGCCACTAGCTTGAAGCCCTATGTTCCACTGGAGAACGTGAAAGAAATAAAAAAAAATCATGAACTGGCATCAATTAGAGTACCATTGGAAAACCAACTGGAAATAATTGACGGCTATTTCACCCTGGTTTGGGACTCTCCAGCAACGTCAGGTTTCGAACCCAGGACTTTCCAGCTACAAGGAGACCTCGTAGACCATTGAGACACTGGGACCCGATTCATTGGCCAGCGGATGAATTCCAGCTTCTATCAATATACGATACAGCGCGAGTGGCACTAGTCGATGTAATCGCTGGCGAGTATTTGGCTCACACCAATCAAATCCCTGTACATCAACACTTCAATATCAATTTGATGCTCACTAGAGACTGGCTCAGGTAGTTAGTTACCTGGATTCGAGTGAGAAGTCATGACCAGTAGGGTGAAGCAGGTCGGGTGTGAGGATATATACTCAACGATGACATTGGCTAGTTCCAGTCGATCTGTATCATGAATTGGCAGATTTTGTAATTTATGGGCTGGCCACTAGATTGTGTCCCAGTAGCTTAACAGCCTGCGGAATCGCCTTGTAGTCGGAAGGTTCTGAGTTCAAACCGTGGCAGTGGGTGCGTTCTTCTAGGGAGTCCCAAACTAGGACTTTCGGGTTTTCAAAGGGCTCTATAACCGATGTCACCTCATGATGAGATCCTGTAACAAATCAAATCCCCGCAAACCATCATTTGAATATCTTCTGAATTTCTCTGTGATCGAACAATGACTCTCTAGTGTTAATTTTTTCTGATCTTTGTTACTGGGGTAGTTTTCGCCATGTATCTTGCATCACGCCTTCATTATATTAGTTTGTCAACACAGATGGTTTTAGATCCTTTAAAATTTCATCTTTCACACATGAATGAGATTATTGAATACCCTTCTTATCTGGTTTCATGGATTCTCAACTGTTGTGATTCATGTTCTAAAAGTTTGTTTGCTGACCACTTTTAATGGTGTCCTTTATCTTGTAAGTAAAATTATTTGGATAGTTATTTTTCCTAAAATATTTGGTTTATTGTGATATTCCCTCTTCAATTTCAATGTGTAGACTGTTCATAGGAGGTTAGAGGCAACTGATACCTCTGGGATGATGAGATATGAAGATTCTAAATCTAAATGTTAGTTTGAGAGTATTTTCATCCTGAAAACAGAAGAATTAGAATGTTTATTATCACTTCTCTTTACTGAGCAATCTTGAAAAGACGACTTTCCGTTTTCAGATTTATTGCTTTTCTAACTTTAATCAAAGACTGTTATCAGTTAAAGAACAACAACATGGAAAACCAAGGAGTACTAAACAGCTGTTTCATCCTATTGTGGGGCTGATCAGAGGCAATTAACCACAACCCCGCGAGGAATCCAGTGACAGACCTTAAGGTTACAAGGCTAAGTTCCTTGGCTATTCAGCCATTTGGATTGAAATTCAATGACTCATGAATTCTGACTTCTGTCAGTTCGCGATTTATTATTTAGTTTATTCCTGATGTAGCGCTACTGCCAGACGATGACAACATGAAGCATCTACTTCACCTTGATATTGTGGATCTACGCAGCCACGATTTCTCATTACAGCTTCAGAACATGCACTCAGTAGTCACCAGTGGGCTGGTGACTGACATTCAAGTTAGACATTTTGTAGGGATTTGACCTAATTCCACTGTAGATTTTATCAAGGGATCTCGATTCAGTCCCTGGGGGCGTCATGAGTGTTCACTTCTGAAGAGTCTTCCATATTTTTAATGATTTTCTTACATACTTGGTTCGTGGTGAAATCTGCACTGACGCTAACTGAAATCCTTACAGATTTAAAATATGAATTGAATTTAGTCTAGGCAGTTAGCCTCTACACTGAATTAGAATGGGCGTGATTAAAAAATGGGAGTTTATTTGAAGAGCATAGTGTATTTCTGTCCTGTATATTTTTAATAATCTGATCATACGTCTAACTGTCCCTTGAATTTATATGACGAAACAGAAAGTCACATAAAATATAAAAAAAAATAGAGAGTCAGCTGGATGGTAATTGACATTATTCGTCTTTATAAAATCAGATAAGGAATAACAAAGTAAATTAAATGTAACAATAAATTGGTTTCAGTGAAGACTACTCCCTTTTCGAGGATTTCATCTCCATAGCTGTACAATTGTATCTACATATGAATTATAATAGACAGTGACGAGTAGTTCTGTATTTGCTAGTGCGTGTGTCTGTGTCTCATAATTTGACAGTTAGTGGAAATGGCTAAAGTCCGATAATATAAGTGTAGATGATTATGAATTATAAATTGATCACTAGATGATATTACGAGTGAATGAAGAAGAGTAAGTCAAGTCAAATTTGAATTATTATTATTATTATTATTGTTCCCTTGGGTTCCTAGTGGAGCATAGGGCTTCAACTGCACGTCTCCACTTGCTTCTGTCTTCTGCTGTACTTTTCACTTGCATCCATGTTAGTTCATACTCTTTCAACTCCTCTTCACACGATCTCTTCCATAACACCCTTGGACGTCCCACTCGCCGCTTCCATTTCGGGTTCCACTCGAGCATTGTCCTGACGCGCGATGTCACCCATCGGCCTCCTCAGTGAGTGTCCAATCCATCTCTACTTTCTCCTGCATATTTGTTGGGTGACTGGTTCTTTTTTTGTTTGTTCCCTTAGTTTCTTGTTGGTGATTCTTTCCGGCCATGTGATCTTGAGTATAGAGCGAAGACAGTTGTTGATAAAGGTCTGCAACAGGCTGTTAGAAATATTCTTGGTGACCCGCCGCCAAGTTTCTGATCCGTATAGAAGAACTGACTGACTTGACGTTTGTATTGAAAATCCAGATTTCGTTGTTGAGTGTTGTTGAGTGACGGAGATTTCCAGATTGGTTTCAGGTTGATGAATGTGTTCCTCGCCTTCCTGATTCTCGATTTGACATCCTCGTCCGTTCCTCCTGTAGTTGAGACAATGCTCCCTAGATAAGTGAATGAAGTAACCTCTTTCAAATCCCTCACGTTGATGGTGATTGGCACTGGATGTTGCTGCTGCTGTTGTTGTTGGTTGGTTATTTTCATAACCTCCGTCTTGTCTATGTTCATCTGGAGTCCTATCTTCTTTGGCTGCTTCTTCGACCAGTTTGTCGGTTTTCGCTTGTAAGTCTTCAATTTTGTGTGACATCAAACATAAATCATCCGCGAAATCCAGGTCTTCTAGGTTCTTCACGTCCGTCCAGGATATCCCTGTCTGCTCGTTTCCCACTGTCTGACGTATAATCCAGTCCACCACAATTAGGAATATCATTGGTGATAATAAGCAACCTTGTTTGACTCCTGTGTTTACTCCAAACGCCTCGCTGAGTTTTCCGTTGTGGATCACTTGACATGTGCCGTTGTCGTACAGCTGTTGAATAAGGTTGATGAATATTTGGGGTACGTCGTAGTACTCGAGTAGTTTCCAAATTACTTCGCGGTCAACGTTGTCGAAAGCCTTCTCAAAGTCTATGAAGTTGAGGTAGAGGTTTGATTGCGATTCCATGCTTTGTTCGATGATGCTGCGTAGAGTTGCAATTTGGTCAGAACATGATTTGAATAGACATATGTTAAATAAGTGATAGGATGATCAAGTACATTCGAAGGTGTAAATATGTCCAAATACAATAAGATGGGAAAATAAGATGAGTCAAGTATCATCAGTAAAATAAAATAATCGGAAGGTCCTGGATTCGAACCTCCATGGATGCATACCGCTGAAGAGTTCCAGTTATGCCAGGTTTCCAAATATCAGCTCTTGATGAAGCGCTGTAACCAAACAAATACCTGGAAATCAACACTTGAATAATAAAATAAACGTTAGAATGTGATAGCATGAAGTGAAATGAAACAAGATGAAATAAGGAAGAATCAAGAACTTTTTGTGAATCACATGAAGAAACGAACACCATAATAGTGAAAGCGGTTGTACAGATTGTGTTTGTACACAAAGTGCTGGCTTTATATGCACAAAAACTTGATCATGCTTCTTTATTTCATGTTCCACTGTTGTCGTATTTTATTTCACTTCACCCCCATCATATTCTAACATTTTATTTATTTCGTTCCAATGACAACGTCGATTCACTCATCTTATTCTTCCATCCTTCCGATTACATTTGAGCATGATAAATTCACATATTCATATTTCGGAATGTATTTGATCATCCGATCAACTATTTAACATATGTCTATTCGAATTTCAGGTCCTGGAGTGGAACCCGAAAGGGAAGCGGCGAGTGGGACGTCCAAGGGTGACATGGAGGAGATCGTGCGAAGAGGAATTGAAACAGTATGGATTAACATGGACGCAGGTGAAAAGTAGAGCAGAAAACAGAAGCAAGTGGAGACGTGTAGTTGAAGTCCTTTGTTGCACTAGGAACCGAAGGGAACAATAATAGTAGTATTCAAATATGGCAAAGATATCTTTTCAGTGATTTCATCCTCAAAAGCAGCTGTACAATCACCTTTATATACATCAGTCTTCATAGATTCAATTGTTATTGAATTCCACATAGTAACGAAGGAGATTAATGGTGATAATAATTTTCAACTTGACATAAACGTTCAAGCGTTTGAATATAGATTACAAGGAGCTTAGTAACAAAATTATTCAGAATTAGATAATAGTATGTTAACGACTAAAGGTATGAATTGGATGAGCATGGAAACAAGCTTAAAAAAATAATATTTTGGAAACCGAAAAAAGGGAAAATAAAGGGGATGAAAAAAACGGGACCTAAGGAGACAAACCGAACTAGATCCATGGTAAACACAGAGCCGCGGTTTTTCGAGACATATAGTGAGGGCTTCTGAAGTACAAAGAAGTCGGATAGATTTCTCTTTACTTTGTAAATGACTCTGAATGATGAGTCAGTTGAGATGCTACGACAGGTGTTGAAGAGGTGTTCAATTATGACGCTCTTGATTGGACCAGTACCTCTTCTTCGCAGATATGCTGGGTAATGTTCTCTAAAACGTTTTGATAGGACTCGCATAGAAAGACCTAAGTAGCTAGATCCGCGCGAGCAGGTGAACTGATATATGCACACTGAAGTGGTCGTATGCAGAAGTATGTCCTTCACATTACTCCTAAGCAGTGAGCGGTTGGAGAATATCACTCTTAAATACACTGCAGGATATGTCTTCATTAGGGAACTGGATATTCTTGTTTTAAGGATAACTGCTGCTAGGTCTCTACTGAACTCCAGATTCAAATATAGTGTTTTCTATGGGACTGAAGTGTATTCTTCCCTTTTTGTCTTTAGTTTCGTGTTCTTCTCGACAAAACGCACTGTGAATCTACTTTGAGGCACGACGTTTTTGAGAAATAGAAGCTCTACGTCTAAGCAGTCATCGATGCTTCGTTACTATGTGGTATTAAATAATAATCATATCTATGTAAACTTATGTATATAAATGCAATTGTACAGCTTTTGAGAATGAAATCACCGAAAAGGATATCTTTGCTGAACTTCTTGTTCTTTTCCCTCTAATGTCCCGATGGATATTTTCCACGATTTATTTGAATTTAACTTCATTTACCTTTCTTTATTCATTCATATATCATCTAATCATCAATTTAAAGGTCATAATCATCTACACCAGCATGACTGTGCTTTAGTTATTTCCACTGACTGTTAAACGCTGACACATATCTGTACACCCACATAAGAAACAGAGTGACTCGCTATTATATATGTTATATATATATATATATTTATGCATTTGTAGAGCTATTTAAATCAATGTATTGTTACATTTAATTTAATTTGTTACACCTTATCTGATTTTAAAATGAAGATTAATGTCAATTACTAAGAATTTGCATTAGCAAAAATTACTTATTCATTGTTAGCATAAATTAGGTCTACTAATTTTCAAGATTTAATTTGTAGGGATCTGATTTCGATCAAGTTTGGTCATCGACTGATTTCCGTTAGGGATCCATTAAGAACCACTGACAACAAAGATATTCAGTACACCATGTCGGTTCTCAGTCGCTCTCTAAATGTTATCAATCAAACTTGAAATGATGATAATAGTATTAATAATAGCTTTATTCTGAAAGTATTTATATACAGTAGAGAATTTTCAGTATTCTACAATACATCACTAGATGGAATTTGTTCTATCTGCAACACGCTCCAACCCCTGATATATTTACCCCTTCAAGACACACCAAGCGGTCTATTGAGCACCACTCAAAAATGAACGTGAGTGAAGATTATTCTTCTAGAACGTAAATAGGTGGTGAAATCAAAGTCTAACTAAACAGATTTGACGCACTACGCTCTGTCTAAAATTGAGTAACAGGCCATCGAATCAGCGTTAAAAAGAAACACAAATTAACCATGGTTCTACTCACTACCAGTGATATTCATTTCAATACTAAGTGTAAATGCTGAGTTTACCACCTAGGCATTATTTTAACACACATTCCACGTGCATTTGTCTATTTTTCGGTTCGGACACAAATTAATCAATTAGCGTCTCTCAAGTTGTCCACATTTCCCTACCCCAAGATGAAAAAATCAATCCACTTATTCCTTACTGTTGTATAATCATCTTCAATGCAATCAATTATGATGACAGAAATGAGTTGAGAAGGAATACAAAAAGAGCAAATTCCCCAACCATTTAACGCAATCAGTCATGTCAATCAAATTTAATTGTCTGTTTTTCTACTCTAGACATTATTTAAACCAGACCAGTTGATTACTTCAAAACTTTTAGGAAAAGCAGGATATGCATATGCATAACTGTCCTAACAACAAAAGGATTCTCTCCAAAGATCTGTCATCAGAATTGTGAGTGCTAAGTAATGTTAAGTTGTGGAATATAGAGAGCTTTAATCACCTGGATACTAGAAAGAAACTAGGCCATTAAGTTGCGTGAGGAAATGAAACTGATGTGATTAAGTAGAATTTCCTGACACTGAAACAGAGTCAGTTCAACATCAGTGCCATCAGGAGTAGAAGTATTATAGTGATCACGGGGTGGGGGTGGTAGGATTGAGAGGAAAATAATTTATAATTGTTAGAACACTTAAAATTAGGATTAACATTGTTAACGTGATTTAATTTCATTGTAGGTTAACCGGCTGAGCAAACCTGTGTATGCAGAGTTCTGGATTTAACTAGTGGATCGTCATCACTTCTGCGGTTTGAAGAAGTTTGATTCGTTCTCCTCAGACAAGCTCTTCGTGTACCCTGTAGGTGTCTGTGAAGTTGGTTTACTGGTTTCCGCAGCGTCCAGAGTCAACCAGGTGTCCCAGGATACAGCTGATGGAGGGACGCTCCTCTGTAAATCATTGGATGTGTATGTTAAATGAAACTTTTGGGTTAGCGAATGCTGAGTACGGTCGACATACCCAACACTTCAAGAGCAGGTGAAATCTCCCATACATACTGATGAGTTCAGTACTGATAGCTTATCTTCATACGAATCATAAGTTTTGTTAGAGAAAGTGAGTCGAAGTTAAGCTGCGAAGGAAGCTTTCTCGGTGAACAGGATAGACGGCTTCTCAGTGTTTTTCTGTCGATGAAACTCCACAGAATTGCAGATTCAGACTTAGAAGTCTCCCTAATGCGGTAAGGGTGCACAGTTTTAGTTAGTGCAGGCATCCTGGATTTTGTTTTCACGTTAACTTGCATTTCCTGCTGATTGACTGTGTTGAAGCTGGTGGCCTGATGCACAGACAATGCTTAGGTGTTTGAAAACATGAGTGTAGTGTTCGAGTATCAGTGTGAACACCACAACTCCTTGGGAATGTGGGTACATCCAGCTGAGAGGTTCCAAACAGGACGAGATGTGCATTTCGGTTTCCATCACCTACCAATACAATGAATATATATATATGTAAATATACTGTTGGGATTTCGCTTAAGTTCTTCGGGTGGAACAATATTGCTTCAGATGATGTATTGCCAATTGTTCTCCTATTTGAAGACTCTACACAAGGGGTAATTACCTTGGAATGGAAACTGCTGAAAGTTCTGGACTATGCTAAACGCATTTTTCAGAATAAAGCTGTTATTTTTATTGACAAGGTTGTTTACAATAACTGTAAGGTCCTAGCTCTCCTAAGGAGTGCTTTGTCCAAGCTGCAGTTGTAGCCCATCCAGCAAGAGCTGCAATAATTACAGTTTTAGGATTTCATCATGAGCTGATGTCAGTTAGAGGACCATTGAAAAACCTGAAAGTACTCAACAGCTGTTTCGTCTGCCTAGTTTGGGGCTCTTCATCAGAACGCATCCGCCAGCTTCGAACCCAGGACCTTCCGGTTACAAGGCAATCTCGTAGACCATTAATCCACTGTGATCCAATCCACTGGCCGGCCGATGATTTCAAATTCTGCCTGTGCACAATATGGCTCGACTGGCACCAGCCAATATCACTGCTGTCGAGTATTTGTCCTAACATCCGACCTGCTGTACCCCACTGGTCACGACTTCTCACTACCTGAATATGGCCAGTCGCTAGTGAGCATCAGATTGATATTCAAGTGTTGGTTTGCAGGGATTTGACTGGTTTCAGGGTTGAACCATTAGATTGGATTCCAGTGGCCTAATGGTCTTTGGGATCGCCTTGTAACCAGAATTTCCTGAGTTCGAAACATAGTGGTTGCTTACTGATGGAGAGCCCAAAACAAGGACGAAACAGCTGTCTAGTACTCCCAGCCGGTTTTTCAATGGTCCTCTAACCAATGTATATTCATAATAAAATCCTGAACCAAACAAAACCCTTCAATGCTCCTATCATTTCTTCCTTTTATGTTGAGATCTAGAAAGTAGAGGTAATTGTTGTGTTCCTAATCGATTGAAAGTACAATGTGAGTACGAGCCGCTTCGAGTTTTTCAAACGTTGTAGGTGCGTATTCCATATTATTGCAAACTAAAAACTTGTAGCCAACATACCTGCAGTAATAGGTGGTACTGAAGATGTTGTCCAGAAGGACGACAAAAGCTCCGTAATTAAACCCACCAGCTCATTGAACACAACTAATTGTAAATGGGTGGTTCTCGCTATTTATTTATTATTTATTATTTTGATTACAGCTTGATGCCACATCGTATTTTCAGTACAAGTATGACATTTTCAGCATGGACATCGGTAGCCCAAATTTTGCAGGCCGACCATAGATATCGGGTGTGCGTCGGTAGGGGTTCGAACCCCGGACCATGTGCATGGTCGGCGAGAGTCCTAACCACTGTGCCACCGACGCACAAAAATACTCCGTCCGAAGACAGAGCTGAAAGAAATGAGATAAGACTCATTGTATTGTGCCTCCCCACGGAAATCTTTAGTAAAAGGCGAAAGATTTATCCGCAAATGAGGAGACACCAGAGTTCATTCGAGTCTGTTCACGATGAGCTATGAATATGTCCACAAGAATACGGCCCAGAGGCAGGGCCTACAGCCACTCCGTAAGAGGCATTGGAATTATTTATTTTTGATTCAATATTGATTTTCCCGTTGATTGATTAGATTGAAATGTTGGGTCTCTTTTGGCATGTCGACTGCCTGTACGAAGGCCTCGGGGGAATCCAGGACGCGCATTTTTTCCATACAGATAACGGGTCCTAGATAGGATCAAACGCGCAGACTGGATGTAACTCAGTTATTTATTTCTGTTTTCACTGAGATTATACAAATATAATTTATACATACGTCTACTTTTCATCTGGTACTAAATGTTTGTAAAAGTATTCGGTCAAATCTTGATCAGAATTCGTAGAAATAATGTTACATGTTCATTATTATTATAATTTTGTTAATCCGTTCATCACACGTATAATTTTAACTCACCTAATTGGAAGTGGCTTACAGCAGGAAATTTCTGGAAATCAGCTCTAATCTGTTGTATTCCTAATCCTTTTTTAAAAAATAGATTCTTTTCTATTCTGACCAAATTTCGAATTTTGAAATTATTTCATCGAATGTGGTAGGTACTGCAAAATTTTGTATATTCGTTGTTTCTTTCCGCTTTCAAACTGGCTAATTTTTATATTTCAGTCTTATTTAGAACACTAATAATTATTAGGGCACATGTACTGATATAATCAGGTGGACTAAGATGTAGGTAGGTACAAGTACAATGAACAGAATGAGGCAACCTAATAAAATTATTACTGTTCACCTTCATTACTTCGTACATTATATAGACGTGAAAATATGAAAAGACTAAGACTGGTGTATTGCTGCTAAAAGATGACTTTACTATGTGAAAATTCAAGATATGTATTTTTACACATATTACAGTCACTGATGAAACTGACTGAATAACATTGAAAACTCTTCAAAGATGTAAGATTTTTCCTTCTTCTCTGATAAATCTACACTGGTAACCAATTTAAAATTGGCATGAATACATTCCGCGATCCCAATGAAAACAACGAAAGTGCAATGCATCATGTTGGATAGAAATTCAGGGGTCCAGTGATTCGAGCAGGCCACCAGTGGCAAATCAGCAACATTTATCTGTTTACATTTGTATAACTATGTTATTAAATTGGAAGCATAAATCTATTTGGTTTAATGATGAGAATGAGTTAATACAAAGGAAATAATTCTTAGTGTATTTTATTGCAAAACTTTTACTCCATAGAAAGTATCTTCAAGTCAAATACTAATAAAAGACGATTCAGAATTTCATCATGAGCTGACATCAGTTAGAGAACCATTGAAAAACCTGAAGGTACTCAACAGCTGTTTCGTCTTCCTAGTTTGGGACTCTCCAGCAGGATGCACCTACCGCCACTGTTCGAACTCAGGACCTTCTGGTTACAAGACGATTTTGTAGACCATCAATCCACTGGGACCCGATCCAGTGGCCAGCCCATGAATTCCAACTTCTGTCATTCATAATACTGCACGACTGGCGCTGACCAATATCATCGTTGGCGAGTATTTCTCCTCACAACCTCACACAGAGTCGATACAACTCCGAACTGTATATATAGAAAATATTTTTCCAGTCTCTCATTCTATCATGGTCTTAACCTGTTCATTAGTGGTTCACTGTGAATCCTAATTTTTACCTTTAATAATTACTTTCCTTTTAGTGTAATAATTAATTCATTTTTACGAGTTGATCACGGATTGATATCAGTTAGAGAACCATTGAAAACCACGGAGTACTGGCTGAATGGTATACGAGCTTGCCTTGTAACTGGAAGGTCCTGGGTTCGAATCCCAGTGGGTGCGCACTGCCGATGATTTCCAAACTAGGATGAAACAGCAGCTGTCCAGTACTCCCTGGTTTTCAATGCTTCTCTAACTGATATCAATCCGTGATCAACTCGTAAAACATAACTAACCCTTACAAACCAAACTATAGAAAATTAATTCGTTGTTATCACTCTCACATATTCCTTATGTATGTTTTCTTACTCTCTTCACACATGTTAAATGGACAATAAACTACTACCTTTCTCACTCGATAACAATTTTAACCATATCAAATTTCTAACGCTTTCTTGCTTTGTGCCGTCGAGTATTACGTTATTTACAACTTTCGTTTTTACTTTTGAAGCTACTTTGAAATAATCATATCAGTTATGCCACCTCCCCCTATTACTCAATAATGGACAACTATACATTTTTGTTAAATATAAATACGACTGTACAGCATTTGAAGATGATTTCGACGAAGAAGAAAATATTTTTCCTTGAAATGTCTTTTATTTTCTCCATGACTCGATAGGTATTTTCAGTGATTTGAAATACCAATAAATGAAAGTGTCATTTGAAGTAATTTTGTTCTTAGATGGTTGGTTGGAGGCAATCGGCAGGAGGCCTTGGACCCAGGTTTCGTGCTAGTTGGCACTCATCAGCAAGGCGTATCTGTTACTCTGAAGGAATTCATATTCTTTCTGAGATTCAAACGCGCGTCACCCAGTTCTGCCGTCAGAGATGTTACCACCGAGCTGTTCAGTCTCGCCACTGTCATACTGTAAGACTGTGCTGGATACTTTGATTCGACACTAGTTAAATTATACGCATAAAAGAGAACGACCATACCAATGACCTTAACCCTGTTGACCACGTTGAATAGAAAATTTCGAGTGTTAGTAGAGAAATCAAGTCATGTAAAAATGAAGAAGTGACCTCAGAACTTAGGGTTTTTCATGAGAAATTTTCCCTAGGAGTACATTAATTTAAATTAATCAGTTAACTGTAATCCACGGTAACTCTAATCTAATGCCAAACTAACCCTAACCCAGTCTAAGCTCCTGATCCTAAAGGAAAGTTATCTGGATGAATGCCAACTGTTTTATGAGCAGCTGGAAATTATTCTAGCAACATTCCGGTGAAAGGTATTGTGTTTGATATTCTTAAACTTCTTTGGACATTGTCTTAATGAATATAATACTTTTTGCTAGATTTCATTGGTTTTCTCCAACTGGTGGGTTCGAGATCATTGGTACCCTGCGGCAGTTGAGATCCCATAGTTAAACTTCACCCTTGAACGGATGATTCAAACAACCCGAAACAGATCAAATCTGATGCGTTTTCTCAGATGGAAAGTTAGGGAGCCTGTTGATTTTATCCAGCCACCGGAAAAATGAGTTAGGTAACAAATAAAAGATGCTTACTGTTTATGACTGTTTTAGTTAATTTGCGCTTGACGTAGATTGATTACATTGAACCAAATGGTTCGTCCTTCGATGACATCTTGGCTCCTAGTAAGAACGCTTCGACGTTGTCGGAAGATTAATATGACCTAATTTTAGTTGCTAGTGACTAGCAGTGGAATCCAAGTTGGGTATTTCTTCCTATTTGAGACTCGTAATCCGAATGCACCTGCATCCTCAGTGAATCATGTTGTTCTCATTGAGACCCGAATCCATTACTCATTGCTGCAAACGCCAAAGCACTATACATTGTGCCACTGAGACAAGCGACCAGGAACAAGCGAATTGACTTGTGCGTATAGAAGAGATTAGATAAGAGAACATGTATTTTGGGCTTCTGAAAGCCAGCTGGCAACTGGAGGACACTACCTTTAGTGTTATTGTGAAGAATCTCTTCAAAGATACTGATACTCTTCTCTAAGCTGCATTACAGGTACATCAAGCTGACGATTTCCAAACGGCATGAAATGCTCATCCCTGAAACAACTGTAAGTCACTGTCAACCAAAATAACATCAAATGATACTTATTTCTAGTAAACAATATCTAACAAATAATAGTGGTTTATAACATTTTTATATGTCAGGTAATGATCTCTAAGTCTTATTTATGAAGTTAAAGTGAATAAGATGTTTATTTTTCCTATGGTTTTTGTGGTGTTGCTATTTTTTATGAGCTAGATAGTTTAACTGCGAAGATTCAAAGTGAAGTTAGTGACATTCTCTTCTACTAAAAGTTTATAAGTTGTAAATGTGAATATTTGTGGTATTATTTATTCTATTCCATTTCATTTTGAGTGAAATATGGGTCTTCAGGCTTTGGTATTTGAATTTTTAGTAGTAGTGGTGTTTAATTTATGTTTTATCGTGTGGGTCTGCTAACGTCATGTTCGTTCTTCTCTACTTACTGGGCTTAATGACTGCTAAGTGAGTTTTAAGAGTGCGTCTGCTGGAGACTGAACCCAGGAACACGTAAGTGGTTGAAGGGTATTCTACGTCTCAACAACCAACTCAAGAATGCTTGTGATAATTACTATATTTATTTATTTATTTATTTATCTATCTATCTATCCACCAACCAACCAACCTACCTACCTACCTACTACACATGTCAATAATAATAGTTTATAATAGCTTAAGGAAACAACAGATAGGGTAAAGCCTTTTATTTCAAAGTAACAAAAATAAATAAATAAATAAGCACAGCAGTTTCCTTATTATAATCCTTTTTAATCGGTTCCTATTAGAATTTTTTTCACAAAAACAGAAAGAATTAAATAAATGACAGAAATTACGTGATTAGTGAATTCATGCGTAACATTTAAAGACCAATAGAAATGGTGATAAATAACAACAGAATGAATCCACCAATTCACCATTCAAGTCTTATCCAAATCACCTCTTCCCTCATTTCAACCTCACCTTAACCAATTATACTGTCTGTTTCAGGATAGACCACGGATTGATATCAGTTAGAGAACCACTGGAAACCAGGGAGTACTGGACAGCTGTTTCATCCTAGTGAGAAACCGTGACCAGTCTGAAGCACATCTAGTCAGCAGTAAGGATGGAGTTCCCACCGACGACATTGGTTGGCGGTCGCGCTAAAAATCACGAATTTGTAGAAGTTAGAATTCATGGGCTAGCCATTGAGTCGGGTCGCAGTGGCTGAATGGTATACCAGCTTGTCTTGTAACCGGAAGATCATGGGTTCGAACACTTGTGGATGTGTACTGCCGATGAGTCCCAAACTAGGCTCATGAAACAACTGTCCAGTACTCCCTGGTTTTAGAAGGTTCTCTAACTGATATCAATCCATAGTCTAACCTGAAACAAATAAAAACCTTGCCAACACCAATTCTTGAAAATTGCACTATGTACCTGGTGCCACATCACAAGTTTATTGGAAGTGTGTAAGCAGCAGATAACAGATTCTAAATTTCCAGCTGTATTGTAATAAGCAGAACTGAAAATCTAAGGCTTTTAGATGTGGAATCTTGGAGATCATAGGTTCATTCCTCCCCCAACCATAAGGAATCTGGGATTTTCGGCTATTCTCCTGCTGACATCAGCTACTGACGAATTCTAGATTTTTTTTATTCAAAGGCGTTGAAGCTAATTGATGTAGTTTTATTTCACCAGACTGATTTTCATCTAATTAAAAAACTACTCGGTCAGAAATAAGTGAAATTTAAACAAATATAACCGGTTACCAACAAAGACATTTCATTATCTGTAGTGCAGTATTCAATGTTGATATGCGGCGATTTGGCCGACTTCAAGTTTCCATCATAGATTGGCTTCAGTTAAAGCATCACTGAAAACTAGTACGGACTAGTGAACAGAAGTTTCTTCCTTTTTGAGAGTCTTCAGCATTATAAACCCTTAATACAACTGGAAATCGAGTAACTTCAGGTTACAAGGCTAATTTTGTTAACCATTTAGGCATTGGAACAGAATCCGGTAGCCCATCAGTTCTGAATTGGGTCACTCTGCAATATTTTGCGTGATCTGCAACAACTGTCATCAGCGAATGTTTCTCTTAACACCCAACTTGGTCAACCCCGCTGATCGTGAGTTTCCAGTAAAACTTCAGGCAAGTTCTTTCTGTAGTCAGTCATTAGTGAGCCTTAAATCAATTTGATTCACTCTGTATCAGGAACTACCAGAAGTTAGAATCGACAGAGCGTTACACTCAACCGGAGAGGTCGAATGGTGACCTGAAGGTCTTGGTTTCGATCTCTGTAGGTGGGGTCATAAGAATCCACTGGTAAAGAGTATTGAACAAGGACGAAAGTCACCCAGCACTACGTGGTTTTCTATGATTCTATAAATGAAGTCAGTTCATGATCAGTCCTGAGATTATGTTTTCATTTTACTTCGATATCCAAATAATTTCCCTACGGGGAAGCTTTTGCTCCTTTCAGTTCACTAACAACAACAAGAACTACAAGTTCATCACCGCATAAGAGATTCGAAACTACACAACTGGATATTGAAGCTAGAGACATTATCACTAAACTAACTAACTAACTAGATTACTTCACTGAATAATATACTATCTTATCAACAAACTAATAAGGGATTATATATTTCTAATCATTGTGTTGATTATATGATATAAAAGAAAGTAGAATGAGAGAGGGGAGGAAAACGCCGGTGGCTCGAATTATACAGTAAATCAATGGTTTAGATACTCTTCAAATACATGTTATTACTAATTAAGTGTTGAGAAGATAAGCTATTCTTGGCAGAAATTCTCGTCATGTTCAGCTTTTGAACATGAAATTCCGATCAGTTACAAAATACACACGAAAAATAGATATAGATGAATCATTTATAATGCATGTATTAATTAAAAACATAGGGATTTTGTTGCAAAATGTGACTATCGAGATGTGTTATTAAGTAGAAACATAAGTAATAAATAAACGAATAATAAGTGTGTACCTAATATAAAATTACAAAAAGGAAATAAGTTCAACAGATTGTGCAAATGATTTTTCATAACGTTTCATAAGTAATCAATATTCATTAATGTTGAGAATGTCTGGGGTCACCTTAGATTAATAAACTGCTGTTGGGGTAAGAAATGATGACGGAAATTAATTTGGTAAATGGTGATTTGCAGTAGAATTTAGGAAGAGCATTTTGTCCTACTTCGGACTCACCAGCTAGATGTACCTGCATCCTCAATGAGGTACTTTCACTCACTGAGAGGGCAAGTACATATGGCTGATAAGTCTCAAATAAGACGAAATGCCTATCCTAGATTCTACTGACAGTCAATATAAATAAACCAAAAAAATCCTAGTACATATTCGTTTCTAATCGTTTCTGTCCAAATTTATCTGAAAATAAACAATTTTGACTGAATGTGCAATTAAAATCTGAGATCCAGTTCCCAATCTGATCATCATTCCATTGAAATTACTACGAATAGTGCCCAGGTATTATGTTAGTGAATTGGGATTAAAGGCGAACGACTTAATTTGGCATCCATTCTGGCATTAAGTAAGCATGATGTACCTTTAATTCATATGGCAGATGAGCATTACGCATAATGACCTGGTTAACAGGTGGATATCGTAGCAAACCTGGTAGACTACTGGTTTGAAATATGATGTGATAATGATTTTCACTTTACTTTAAGTTATCACTCATCACATCGTGAATCAATGTTCTTAACACACATAAAATCATAAAAGCGCACTAAAAAGAGGTAACAAATATGGAGAATTCAATCAAAACTAAATGCTGTAGAAAAAATGGAACTGCTTATTCCCAAGTGTTAAGTCAGCATACACAAAACGATAATAGAAGAAATTAGTTATGGTCTCAAGAACATTTTCTGCATCACTGGATGATGTGAGTTTAAATCAGTAAATCAGAAATACTAGTTCCCTTAATGTCGGGAATGGCACGGATGAAGATATCAAAGCCAAACAGGATCAGTAATGAAAGCAGAACAGGCGTTCAATAATCTGAGATCCGTGAAGAGATAGACAGCACATAAGATGAGGTACAAAATCAAAATTTTTAACACTTTATGGTTCGGAGAGTTGATGTACGTGTCACCAAAAGCATCTTGAATTCCTCAGAAATGAAAAAACAACGAAGAGTTCAAACTCAAGCCTCTTGAAGTTGACACAGGCCATACTGATTAAAAGCTGACTTGTATGCTCAAGACGAAGCTTTAGTCTTTGTCTAACCTGGTAATTTCAATATTAACTCATAAATTATCATCTCAATAGTCTTAAAATGTAAATGTAGATTTCTTTTCACTCCTGCTTAGTTGTATCATCATTCAATAAACGTTATGCTTCACATCACTGTGGTCTAACTAAACGAGCTCTGTTCACAGCATATGCATTTCGTTTCATCTCTCATTTATTTATTAACAATTTTCTAATGACTTATGCAATTCAGTAATCTGTAAACCTCAGTATCTTGTCACTATTTTTCTTCTCTACTTTCTTATTCACGAAATTCCTATCGCATTATAGGTTTACTTGTAGCTATATTTTGTATTTCTCTAAAATTGACATTTCCATTCATTTACATGCCATGATCATTCTTAATTGTTGATCGACATTTGTTTCTCTTATGCAACGGAGAATGTTAAAATTTTCAAGTATTCGTTTTGTTCAAGAATTGGAAACATTTATTTCCCGTGTATGTAGAGTATTCAGCTGACGAGTTCTACCGAAATTTGATGAATTCATTAAATCCTGCTTTATTAACCTTTATTGCTTGTTTTATATTCGTTTTGTAGGGATTTTTGTGAGTTGATTGGTTGGAAGATTTCCTCACGAGCTGACATCAGTTAACGAACCACTGGAAAATCACCCGGAAGTGCTGGACAGCTGTTTCGTTCTAGTGCTCGAGACTCTTCAGCAGTATACAACCACCACCATAGTTCGAACCTACGACCTTCTGGTTACAAGGCAAGCTCGTAGACCATTGAGCCACTGGGACCCACCCGATCCAATGTCCAGTCCATGAATTCTAACTTCTGCCAATTCATGACATAGCACGACCACTAGCCAATGTCTTCTTCGAAGAGTTGCTGCCTTACCTTCAACCTACTGCACCCTACTGGTCACGGCTTCCCATTAGAACCCCATGTTAACTGCCTGATAGGGCCATTCGCTAGTGAGCATCAGATTAATTTTCAAGTATTGGTTTTGTAAGGATTTTGTAGTAATGCTATTAACTTCCATTACTCAGTTTGTAAGCAGTTAGTTTTATGCTGCACCAGGTGTTGTTATTCCTTTGTTCAAAGTCATTAAATGGAATTCGTATATTAATGTTGAGTTACTACAAAGAATACATAAAATTAGTAGTATAGATGGTGAAAGTCTAATATACAGCGAACAATATTAACCTGCCTTACAAATTGTAATACAAGATTTCACATCATTCCAATTTGTAATTATTTTTAAGTCATTTTACCAAACAGTGAGTCAATAAATCGATTATTTCTCCACTTGGTTCTAAGTGGAACATAAGGCTTCACCAGGATATCACCATTTCACTCTTTTGTTTGTAGTCCTTTTTAACTGACTCCACCATCGCTCATAAGCTTTGTTCTCCTTCCTCACACCATCTCCTCCATGTCACCGATGGACAAATTGGGGTTCCACTGAATGATTTAGCTGGTATGTGATCTCACTCAACAGTCTCCTAAGCGCATGTCCACTCCACCTCTCTTTTATTCTGCACATTTTTTGGGTGAAAGATTGTTGATTGATATGTCGTCGGAGTTCCCGTTTCTGGTCAATCAATAATCTATTAACTGATCTAATTAATGAGTTATTTTATCAGTTAGTTTTAATCACAAATCCTGTAAAAACCGTTAAAGATGACACATGTTGATTTTAACTCATCGAGTGATTAAGCTATCTTAAAGAAAGGAAATAAAGAGGTTAACTTAGATACACAAAAAGAAATTTAGCAGCCGTGAAACATGCAAAATATGCTTAACATAAAACGTCCACAACTTATCATTATTGTGAATGAACACAAATACTGTACTCTTTAAACTTGAATATCAAACGAATTATTACGTGTTCAGCTGTTGGTTTGGAGGGATTTGATTGATTTAAATTTTGACTACGAACTGACTTCAGTTATAGGAACGTTGGAAAACAGCAGGCGGTAATACACGGCGGTTTAATCCTTGTTTAGGACTGTCCAGCAGAAGTAAGAGTTGACGGGCCAGTGAATTTCCTCCGAGTGGCTAAATGGTTTACGAATTCGCTCTGTAAATTCAAGATTCTTGGAAAATTCCCTGGTTGGAACGTGCGTTGCATACTACTTAACAGTCAAAAAATAGGACGGGGTAGCTGTCCAGTCCTCCCTGGGGGTTTCCAATGGTTCCCTAATCGAAATCAATTCGTGATCAAAATTGAAATGATTATGTCACGTAAAACTACTGTTTACCAATTTACAGGTGCATGTGGGTGATGGAGGAGAAACGTGTACTTTAATAGACTAAAAAACAATGAGACTTCAAAATTTCGATAAGCACAGATGGTACATTACCAGCCGCATCCACAGCTGACTATTGTAAATATGAATCTGTCGGAATCATATATTAAGATATGCTAGGCGATACAAGTATATATTCGTGAAATCAATTAGAATTTCCATGTTTAAAATGAGTTTATTTAAATCGAAAATCCCTACGAAGAAATAAAACAAAACATTTCAGTGAAGAATATTCTCTTTTCGATGACTTCATCTCCACAGCTGCAAAATTAAATCGTTCTGTTGTTTGTGTGCATGTGTGTGTCACAATTTGACAGTTAGCGGAAATGACTAAAGTGTGATAACATTGGTGTAGATGATCATGAATTATAAATTTCGATAGTGAGAGAAATACCAAATTTGCAGCATAAAATGATATCAGTTTATTCAACAGGTCCTCATCAGCTGCAAACTAACTGAAATTACAATGGTCATAAATAATGACATTTCATACTTCAATGTTTGAAGGATAATAGGTAAAACATTATTAGATGAACGCATCGGAAATATAAGCATTAAAATTTTTAGTTTAAGTCACTATCAATTTATATGCTTTCAAACTATAACCTATAAGCGGGGATTAGTAAGGGCTTTGTACGATAAAGCCAGGAAACTATGTTCGCCTAGCAAGGTAGAAGAAGAATTAATATTTGTTGAAAATGCCTTAGAGAAAACGGGTATCCAAAGGGATTTATCCTAAAGTACAGTTAAAAGAAAAAGAAGAGAAAGCGAAGTATCCAGCAGTTGAAAAGAAGAAAGTGTTCATCTGCCTCCTATTCAGAGAAGAAGCGGTATCACAAAAGATTGAAAAGAGGACTAACGGAGCAACAAAATGATGCTTCCCTGCAGCTAAGCTGGTGACACTAAACAACACTGCATGCTCTATAAGCCAGTCGAAACTGAATAAACATCCTGCTGATGTTACCACGCTCTTAATCCCTCTAAGCTAAAGTATGGTAATCCCTGATCATATTTTAGCTGTACCTATTTTTCGTTTTGTCTAATCAATTTGTATACTCTTCCGTTATTACGTCAATTGTTACTATCACTATTCTCACTTTGAACTGTCCCCGGTATTATTTAACTCGTTCCACTTGTCATTCCAAATCGATTTTGTTTTGCAAAGTTAAATTCGATGTTATCAAATTTCACACGATGTTACGTAGCGTTTTTATTTTATTCGATTTGCCTACGAATCCCATAATTTCACACCCGTTCCAAGTTCTATCCATCCTATGAATTATTCCGTATGTGACATTAATTGTTTTGTTACTTGACATTTAACTATGATTATAAACACAAACATTTTAACTGCATTTCATACTTCTGTTATTGTTTTATGCATTCATACCTATGATTCAGTCCCCTCACCGGATATAATTTCTTTAAAAAACCATATATATATATATATGACTGTACAACATGATAATAAATTCGTTGAAAAGAGTCTCTTCGCTGAATCAATTGTTTTGATTTTCATGGAAACTTCTCGGTATGAATCTGCAATTCTGTGGAGATTCGTTGACAGAAATACACTGAGAAGCTGCCTATCCTGATAAATGTGAAAGCTCCCTTCGCAGCTTAACTTTGACTCACTTTCTCTACAAAACTAATGATTCGTATGAAGGTTAAAGATAAGCTACCGGTGCTGGCCTCATCTTTATGCATGTAAAAATTTACCTGCTCTTGAATTGTTGGGTATGTCGACCGTACTGAGCATTTGCTAACGCAAAAGTTTCATTTAACAGTTACATCCAATGTTTTACAGAGGAGTATCCCTCCATCAGCTCTATCCTGGGACACCTGGTCGACTCTGGACACTGCGGAAACCAGTAAACCAACTTCACAGACACCTACGGAGTTCGCGAAGATCTTGTCTGAGGAGTACGAATCAAACTTCTACAAACCGCAGAAGTGATGACGATCCACTAGTTAAATCCAGAACTCTGCATACAGGGGTTTGCTCAGCCGGCTACAATGAAATTAATTCATGTTAACAATGTGAACTTAATTTCTGTTAATCCTAATTTTAAGTGTTCCAACAATTATATATTATTTTCCTCTCTACACTCCCATCCCCACCCTGTGATCATCATAATATTTCTACTCCTGATGGCACTGACGTTGATTTGACTCTGTTTCAGTGTCAGCAAATTCTACTCAATCGCAGCAATTACATCACCTCACACAATTTAATGTCTTAGTTTCATCCCACTTTCTACCTGATTAACGCTTTTTGTATTACACAATTCAGCATCAATTAAAACTCACAATTCTGATGACACATCCTTGGAAACGATCCTTTTGTTTTTAGGACAGTTATGCATATGTATATTCTGCTTTTCTTAAAAGTTTTGAAGTAATCAACTGGTCTTGTTTAAATAATGTCTAGAGTAGAGAAACAGACAATTAAATTTGATTGACATGACTGATTGCGTTAAATGGTTGGAGAATTCCCTCTCTTTTATTCCTTCCCAACTCATTTCTGTCATTATAATTGATTATATTGAAGATGGTTATGTAACAGTAAGGAATAAGTGGACTGCATTTTTCATCTTAAGAAGATGAAGATATGGGGGAGGGAATTGTGGTCTGCTTGAGAGACACTAATTGATCAATTTGTGTCCGAAGGGAAGAAACAAACAAATTCACGTAGAATTCATGTTAAATTTTCACGCAGTGAAATAATTACTAAAAAGTTAAGAAAATTCATTCAAATACCTTTCAATGCTGATAAACTACAAATCGTATTATCTACACGACCGATGGTGATTCCTAAATTGAATAATGGAGTTACTAGACTAGGCACTTCTACTTGTATCTACCAATTCAACTGTGCTTGTGGAGCAAGTTATATTGGCTGTTGCCCTAGGAACTTGATTTTTCGTGCTCTCTAGGGAACACTTACCAGTGTGGCCAAGTAAAGTCATAGTGAAAACCATCAACAGTTCAATATTAGGGCTACCTGGTCCTAACTGGCCATAAAGCCAGCATTGAAGAATCCTTCTCCATCATCTATCGGATACCAAACAAATTGCAGAGACTATTGCGAATCGCCTAAAACAACCGGTGCTCTGTGTACAGAAGAAACAGGCAGAACCATTATTATTGCCCTGGCCTGATGTGTAGTCTGGAAATTCATGAATACCTTATTACCTTAGCCTATCTTTACGTGGCCCTCCATTCTGAACATAATAATTCCCCTTCCCCTATCATTACATTAGCACTAACTACCCTCTTGTTTTCTTACTTAAACGCAGTGGTTAACTTACACACTGACACACGTAAAATGCGCATAACCCTGACCTTGTGGTCGAGTATAACTACACTGTGGGGTGAGATTCATTTTGATAAAGTCTCACAATGTTATACTGTAATATTTACTGATGGCATTTCGTGCTCAATTTATTGCTCATAACCATATCAAAGTACTCAAATAACTTTCTAACTTCGTTTATATTATTCTATCATTTTTCATCGCTTGACCTGATTGGTAGTAGTATTTTCCATATTTCTGGTATGAGTTATGAGTCATTCCTATTGCACCTGTTGGGTGTAGACTCGATGAACAAGGATTCAGTAATCAACCTCTCTCTCCACCTACCTAGATTACTTTTTAGAATTTTAACTCTGTCCCACCCTATTATGTGGTTGTGTGTTCATGCATTCAGTGCAATGTAGTGCTGAGCTGTCTTCTAAATTACTTATCTTCTCGAGGTCAACCGCTGTAACCTTAGCTAAATTCTTATCTGACTGCCACTGATCTACTAGTTTGACCTATGTAGTTGACCTCGTCCACAGTCACTGCAAGGTATTTTGTAAATTATATAATTTTGTCTAATTGGGCCAACTGGGTTCTCTAGCGTATAAAGATTGTCTTTGAGTGAGTTTGTAGGCTTGAATGCTACTGTAATGCCTGGTTTATTAAGAATCCTACTGTAGATGCCATATATGTATCTAAATATACACATGCAAATAAAATGTACCATCAAATTTAAAATTTACATTCGTGGTGCACCTTAATAACAATTCTTTCAGGATTTATGTTGGGATGCCAATATTTGTCGACTTGTTGCACACTTGTTCACATATGTTGTTGACCTTTCCTACTAGAGGTATATTTGTGAATAAAGATGTTTTGTCCAAAGATATGATGGTTTTATCCTTGATACTAATATCTTTGATTTTGTCTACGAATTCAAATACATCTTTGACGCTGTGTTTCACTATCTGCTCAGGCAAAGGTTTGGGAGTATTCGCTAACCATCTAGCTTGAGCATAGTAGGGCAAATTTCGCATATCGAGTATTGGCCCTAACGGCACCCCCGGTTTGTGCACTTTAGGTAGGCCATATAATCTTGGCGTGTGTTTGTCCATTGATCTGATTTGTTCATATAAACTTTGGGGAAATATCTGCTCTTTACTTAGTTTCTTCAAACGTCTGGTTAATTCATTCTCTATTTTTTTATTGAAATCTTTCTTCTCCTCAATTTTTGAAACTTCTGTGCGTCCTTCAATTTATCATTCATCTTATTGATATAGTGGCTTCTATCCAGAAGGAATACTGCTAATTCTTTATCAGGTCATTTATCAGTTTCTTTAGCTTTTTCCAGTGATCCTTTGTCAAAAACTTTCATAAGTTATATATTTTACCGAAACTGACTTTTGAATCAGTGTAGAATTCTTCAGCGAAATGTATCAGTACAGCGTGTTACAATTAACGAAAGGTGCACAATGAAGAAAAGAGTACAAGAGTAATGGTAATGGTGTTATAATCAACAGACGTATTTATTAGAGAGAAAGAGAGAATTGGTACTGTGTACTGAAAAGTACTCAGGATGATAGAACTTCAATGATAACACCGAAACGACTTAATCATATGGTATGAATCTTGGCTATTTTAAGAAAATAATTTCTTACATGACTTGAAAGGACACGTGAAGGAAGTCAGCGGTTCTGCAAACTGCTCGCCACAATTTATTTCATGAAACCAGTTTCTATGATTAGATGGAATAAACAGAAAACCAGCATATTTCTAGGATGAAAAGAGCTCTTGTTTTCATTTCACGACACTTCATCTACTTCTAACAGTCTAATTAACCTACTCTACTTTGTTTCTGTGTTCTTGTCGCGTCACAATTTTTCGGCTGATTACAAATCACTCAACTGAGCTGATTATTAATCTTACACTTTACTTAATTGTTTGTTTAGTTAACAGTTTAACTTCTACTCAACATTTCTTTACATTATAACTCTTTCCTCTAGAACGCTGAGTCACATTATTAATAAATAAACTCTAGCCGTTAAACTATTGACTGTTTCATTCAGATCTCTGGTTCCATTGATATGCTTTCTGAGCTGGAATAATTTTTGAAGTATGTTATGTATTTTCTCAGTTATAATGACTTCTGTAATGTTAGGCTGTTGGAAGCTGATGAATAGCCAAGAATTAAAGAAAGTTAGTTCTCTTTATCTTACGAAATGTTCATTCTCAACTTGCTCAAACACTACTTAGCTCAATACCACTCCTGTAACCTCTTTCTCATTAATTTATATCAAGTTCGATCATGGAATGATTGTTCTCACATTTATGTGATGACGAACAATAATTTTCCCCGAAATATCACCAAAAACATAAGAAATTTATCATTATGTGTGAATTGTGGAAATATATATGATTTGTTTTATCTATTCCTTAATGGACAAACTTTTAACTGACGTTAATGACTGATGAAAATTTATTACTACACATTCGTTTTCCCTCGTAATCATTTACCTTGCATTACTGGTGTTCAGTTCAGTATTACAATTATACATATTTCCACTTACTCATATATTTTGGACCATAATCTATTATCAATCTAACTGCAAATAACTTCCTGAATTCTGATCTAAGTAATTCGATGTTACTCTTTTTGAAAAACCACTAATGTTGTCAGTTACAGATATCCCTTCATTGTTGTGTATACATAACTGTAGAACCTGATGATGAAGTTATCGAAAAGAATATCCTTGTTAAGTGAAGAATCTTTTGAAATTTTGAGTGGGCGTCTCTAATCAATTGAAAATAATATTCGCAGTTGTCCAGTGTCACAGGGAGTGATCACTTTTCGAGTTTGGTGTTGAAGACCATGGGAAGGAGACAGTTGGGACAAAGTTTTTCTGAACACAGAGATGGGGTTGACAACTTTATTGTGCTTGCCTCAGCTATGCTGAATTGTATGGGCTGAATTTTTATCAGTCTTTCACTTCATATCCAGAAGGTGTGGCAATATGGAATTCCTAAATGAGTCAATGACTCCTTCAACTAATCACGTTGGACAATGTTCAAGAAGTCGAACGTGTGCTTTCTCCACAAGAACAGTTAATATGCAGAAAAGCTGTGATAAAGGCAAATATAAGGGAGAAATAATAATTACATGAAAAATAATGAGAATTTAATAGATCTAGTTTGTGTTGGTAGTTAATTGGTCAGAATTCACGCACGTGATCCGGGGACTGATTCCCAGCCTAACAATTAGTATACCCCACACTTAGCTACTAGTAAACTCAGTAAAGACGGAAGATTTTGAATGAAGCTTGCTACCCAACTTCGTAGAAAAACAGCATCGCCTCTAAAGAAACTTCAAGACCTAAAGTCATATGTCCCACTTGGAACACAAGGAAATGGAAATGAAAACGAACATAAAAAAGTGGATATCCAATTGTCAGTTTATTCTTAACCTCTTGTACATTGAAAAAGATCTCCACTGATGGACATGTTGTTTCTTCTAATTATTTGTGTATGAAATTTTAAAAAAGGCAATCTGTGAATAAGATTCATGTCTGATGACGAACTGACATCATCCAGAGAATCAGGGAGTACAGGACGAAACACCTATCCACAGTCCTCCTTGATTTGTCAATATTCCTTTACCTGGTAGTCATTTCGCGAGTGAACTTGAAGTCTGATTAAATTCCAGCCAACCAATGCCTAAAAATAGTATTTATGACTAGTGATCATATTTCTCGGATGTGAAACAGATTGGTGAATTAGTTGTTTTAAGGTTAGAATGATTCACCGATTATCTTCTATGTATGTCGATGTTCCTTATTTTCTTCTAAAATTTATTACATTAAAAAAAATAATGTTATTCATAGAAGATTTGAATATTTCATTGATTTATTCTTAGTAAAGGATATATTTGGATTTATGACTATATTTAAAGGCAATTCAAATATATTATCCTATCGTGATAATCAACTCTTTCCATGTAGAAATGAAATCCTTACTATCTGGAATAAATCTGAAATAAATTTAGTTTTAAAAGAAACATTTTGCTAGTTAGTTTATTTGTATGTTTGTGTTTATATGTGTGTGGGGGTTGGGTTATTTGGGGGGGTTTTCATGTGTATAAAACACATTGAAGTGTCATATAGGGTGCATTGATGCATAAATAGACATATTTGTTGTTGTTTAAAATAATGTCAAGTGTTGGTAAAAGTGAAAATAAAGGATGAGAGAATTCCTGCTATTGACATGAGTTATTTAAAAACAAAAAGATTATTTAAAAATAAAATAATACTCAAGATTGTTTTTGCAAAAGCGGGAGAAAACACTGTAAGATGGTAAGATTATATCTGTAGAAGAAGAGGATGTTAATAAGTGGAATTTGTGGTACTAGAAACGATTCACAATCTTATCAAAACAATGAGATCATCATTATCATCATAGTAATTTTCATTGGTGTTATGAACATTTCACTGACGAATGCTGTCCCAAGGGCTTAATGGTCTACAAGCTTACTTCGTAAACGGAAAGTCCTGTGTTCGAACCCTGGAGGGTCTATACCGATGACGAGTCTCAAACTAGCAGAAAACAGCTTTCCAGTAGTCTCAGGTTTTCCAATGGTTCTCTAACTGATGCAGTATCTCAGGTAATAACTACTCGGGTTGCGAGAAAGGGGAGGAGGTTCCAAATCAATAGAACGAAACATCTGACAAATATTCCATGACTTCCACTGATTCGTTTGTTTTCATTCATAGAGTTCCCAATGAACAGACAGGATTTAGGTTCTTTATTTCCAGTAGTACTGGTCTTGGTTTTTATGATGTGAAGTTAATAGTCTGACGCTCAAAATTTTATCTCTAATCCGGCTATTAAACTAGGCAGGCTTTAGGCGTACATCGGCTGGCAATCGAATCTCTGTTATTCTCCTTTTCATAGGATCCCCATAAGTATTAAAAGCCATGAAAAAATGATGACAGAGCTGTCAGTAACTATCTGGTTATCACTTTTGATGGAATTCAAAGGTGGATGTGGATTGCGACATCTCTCGAATGGAACAGAAATATTGGAATATTTAAAAGTCCACGGAAATAAACGTGTGCATAAAATTTTCTTCAAGACATTAGTATTATTCACTTTGGTTCTAGGTGGAAAATAGGGCTTCAACAGTATATACTCATTTTGGTCTGAGCACTGGACCCTTCTTTAGCTGGCTCCACGACTACCTATAGGTTCTCATCTACGTCCTCCATGTCACCTTGGAAGAGAAACCCAACTTGTCGCTTCCCATTGAGATTCCACTCTAGTGACGGCCTAGAGCGCTATGTCACTCGATGGCTTCCTCAGAGTATGCCCAATCCATCTCCATTTTCTCCGAAATATTTGTTGAGCAATTGGCTTTTGGTTAGTTTGTTGCCAGCCAGTTTTCAGTAGCTAATTCTTTCTGGACTGCCATTGGAATTTCGCTGTGGAGCCAGCGAAGGTGGCAGCTATTGATAAAAGTCTGTAACCTGTTGGAAATCCTTTACGTGACGCGCAGTGCAAGTTTCTGACCCATATAGAAAAACTGACTGACTTCACATTTTTGTTGAGAGTCCGAATCTTGTTCTTTATTCTGGCTGATTGCAGTAGATTTCCACCTGATTTCAGGTTGATGAAGGCGTATCTTACCTTTTCACTTCTGCCTGGCTTTGACATCTTCATTCGTTCCACCTTTGGTTGAAACAATGCCTTCTTTCCTAGATAAGTGAAAGAAGTATTTTCTGACAAATTTTTCCCATTGATGATGATTGGTGCTCTCTGTTGTTGCTGTTGGTTGGTCATGTAGTGTAGTGTAGCATAATAAGCCAATTCGGAATGTTTATCTTTTCTACGATTTATAAACTAATATTATTTAATTATGTCAAGTTAGTTGCTGCCTCTTCGAGGCACAGAAACTTGACGATTGCATCAATCAGCGTATTTGAAAGAGCCAACTGAAGACTTTCGTTGAAGATCAGCCCCCTTCTATCCATACTCAGGATTACATGGCCTGTATGAAAGCATCATCAACAAGGACCTCAGTCAGCGAATCAACCAAGAATCTATCTCCCGAAAAATATTCTGCAGAAAATGTAAACGAACTGGACACATGCTGAGGAGACCATTGAGTGACATAGCACGTCTGAATGATAAGCGACAAATTAGGTATTTGTCCAAATGCAACATGTAAAAGATCGTTTGAGAAGAAAAAGAAAGTTTATGGATAATCCTTGAGTCAGCTAAAAATGACAACAGAAATCATAGTGAAATGACGACGTGCTGCTGAAACCGTATTTTCCACTCGAAACTCAAAGATATAATAATAATTTCACTAACTGATCAATATATTTTAAAGCCCAACTCAAAACCAACTAATGACGACAACAATCAAACTGTTACTGTCATTATTACCATGGTGATATCTGTTTTTATTTGAATGAAGAAAAAACGTGAAGAATAAAAATAATTGAGAAGAGTTTAAATTTACATCCCCTTTTTAACTTCATTCTCTTTGAAGAGAGGAAATTGTATACATGACCAGTCAACTGTTTCAAGAACATTCTTCTTGATAAATCAATTTCTGCTTATTTGGTTCACTCTCGTTCTTGTTGAATTAACAGCTTAGTTTATAAAAATAGAGGAACTGAGAAACAGAGATAGAGAAAGAGGTTGGGGGAGGAAACAGGCTGGAAACGAGTAGGGACACGAAAATAAACGCGATCAAAGGAACTGAGAAAACAAGGAGATACAGAAAGGGAGAAATAATTAAGATGCTAAGATTATAAGTCAATTAACAGGTGAATACACAAGGGTATATTTAATAGTTCCTTAGAATAACAATAACATCATCGATAGTAGTGATTAATGATAACGTTGGTGATGCTGATGGCGTTGTGGTGTTTTACATCGGCATGACAGATAAGATGATGGTTATGCGTAGAAAGTGAAGGGTATGACTTAAGTATGAAGTCAATGAGTGAAAAAGACAGAAAATAAAACTTTATTCAAGTCTTTATGCTTCACTGAATTTTCGAAATGTGCTCTTCACTTTTCTGTTAGCTGAATTTGATATATTTACTCCAGAAATCTAACTGATTATTATTATTTTCAAATGAGATAACCTACATTGACTTTTACTTGTATATAAAGTATTACTCAATGTAAAGTGGTTGGAGAGAATCGGTAGGAATTCTGTCACTTATGTTTTATGTTTGTTAGCAGTCGTTAGCAAAGCGTATCGGTAAGCGCCATCACAATGAACTGAGAATATTGCTTCGGCTCTGCACTAGTGTGCAATCAGTGGACTTAATACAACCCTAAAAAATCTAATTTTTAACCTCAACAGGTCAACAGGTCTCTCTCTGACTACAACACTAGGTAGTACAGGTTCAAATCTCAGATGGAATGTTAATTTTTTCGAACTTGCAGATATACCTTCCTGGCGACTGCCTGCAACCACTTAACATCTATTCAAAGTGTACAGCAATGATAAGTCGCCTAGCTTAATGACCAGATTACAAACTTGACTGACAGAATTCAATTAACGCCAGCACTAAGCAGCTTGAAAATCCTTAACCAGTCATATAAGAAAAAGTTCATTGAAGAGTTACTCCTGAACTTTGCATACGGAGGAAGTTTGTTCAGTCATTAAATCTACAATTGATCTGATCTGTCTTAACACCAAATACGTAATTTTTGCTTATCGACTGTAATATTTTCTTCCCCCATCTCCTTTCTGTTAAATTTCTACCCCTTATTACCACTGTTATTAAATTGACTCTCCTTCAAATTTGAGTCGAATGCTGCTCAACAGCATCATTCATATTACGGCGCTCAAATTAACTACATAATTTTGTTTTGGTCTCTATCCGATTAACGCTTTCCACATTATGTAATTTGTTATCTAAAATCTACACATCTGATGATACATCTTTGGAAATATTCCTTTTGTGCTTAATATAGTTTACTATATATATGCAGTTGTAGCCGCGGTAGAATGCTGGCCAACCACGCAGGTCGTTCGGGATTCGATACCCAGCCGAGGTACTCCTTTGCATCGCTAAGCCAGTAACAAGACTGGTAAAAAGGGAAGGCTGGGCATGAGGCTAGCAACTCAATCCCGTAAAAATAAACACAACTGCTATAGAAACTTCAACCCCCTAGCTTGAACCCCTATGTTTCACTGGGAACGTATAGGAATAAAATGATAATGTGATTGTATCAGCACTAAGTAAATGTAACACAAAAATTGAAAAGATCAGCAACAGGTATCTTTGGTAGCGAAACAATCCAGCAGGAACTGCTTTTGAAACAAATATGCAAAAAGAAATGGAGGTGGATTGGCCATACTTTGAGAAAACCATATAGTGACATCACACGCCAGGCCATCGCCCGAGTCAGAAACGGTGAGTTGGTCGTCAGTGCGGGGTTGACATGGAGGAGGACTTGTGAAGAGGAGATCAAAGCATGTGGGTAGACGTGAAGCCAGGTGAAAATTTTGGTGGAAAACCGAACGCAATGGAGACGTGCGGCTGAAGCCCTATGTTCCTCTAAGAACTAAAGAAGACAATTATAATAATGATAAACTAACACTAAGGTCTGAATCCATGACATAAGTTACTCCCTACTAACCAATGAACATAAAATACTACTTATTTCTTTAAAGAGAATGGAAATAATTATGTAGGCTACTATCATTGGATGACATAAGTTGTTCGACAAAAATTTATCTACACAGGCTTCATGTTCATCACTATCCATTATACGAATTCATTTGTCTTTCAAAATTAGAATTTATATAAGCACGTTATTTAAGGAGAGGTTTACTTATGATAATTAAAAAAATGTGGCTCCTATTTTTATCTCATCGCGCTTTAAATGGAACGTAGGGCTTTAAGTCTTGAGGTTTCAGTAGCGTTGACGTTAATTTACCTTCCCTTTTTTCCGGGCTTATTTCCGACTAGGCAGCCTGGAATCAACCCTGGACATGGTGAGCGTTCTATTTATAGCTCACTGAAGCACAAAATTCATAGTTAAGCAGTGAATAATTTGCATACTGGAAAAAGCGAAGAATACATGAGTGATGATCAGATTATGAAAATCGACTATCCGAAAAGCAGAAGTAGGCAGAATAATAAAATAATTAGAACAGTAACAATAATAAAGACTCGCATTTACATTAAAATGGTCAACGTTAAAAGAGAGAGAGGCTGTAAGACAGATTAGGCTACTTCAAGTGGATTATTTTTAACGGGCTCATTATACTGCACTGGCAATAAAGCAATGTATTAAAAATACTACACTGAGAATCTAACTGGTAAGTAAATATTCATTCCTCTAATAAATTTCATTGTCTTCTAAATATTTAAAATATCATATCTGCTGCACTGGTATCTTGAGTCTTCCTATTGTTTATATTATCCTAAATATCATTTTTGTTTCGTTTAACCTTTTCCGAGCACATTTTGCAACGCCTTTTCTGTCTACTCATTTATAATTCCATTATGGGTAAATTTTATTTTGATAAAGTCTCACAGTGTTATACAGTAATATTTACTGATGACGTTTCGAGCACAATTTATTGCTCATAATCATATCAAGGTAATCACACGACTTCCTAAATTCATTTATATAGTTCCATTGTTTTTCACTTGATTTTCACTTGATTTGATTGGTAATAATATTTTCCATATTTCGGGTATGAGTGGTGAATCATTCCTATTGCATGTGTTGGGTGTAGATTCGATGAACCAGGATTCAGTAATCAACCTCTCCCTCTCCACCTACCTAGATTACTTTTTAGAATTTGAACCCTCTCCCACCCTTTTGTGTGGTTGTGTGCTAATGCATGCATCGCAACTGCTGAGCTTTTTTCTAATTTACTTATCTTCTCTCTGTCAACCATTCTTACCTTAGCTAAATTCATATGTTCTGACAATCTGACTATTCCTGACCTACTAGTGTGACCTATGTAGTTGACCTCACTCACAGTCATTGCAGGGTATTTTGTAAATTATATTATTATGTGTGTGCTACTTGACACAAATAAACTTGCTAGTGGAGTGAATAAAATTCACATTTGAAGCCGAAAATGAGCAAAGAGAATTAGCTACGTTAGATTGTAAAATAAAACGAATAGAAGAAGACAAACTACACACTAGTGTTTATAGAAAACCAACGCATAATGGAATTACACTCTACCACAGTGCCCAAGCTGTTTTCTTATATCTGCTCATTTATATCTGAGAAATTTTCATCATTACTGTCTTTGAAAAAGCCATGCTTCTCAAAGAAGGCGATGCAGTTGTTAGTGAGTGCAGGTGAAGAGTCTCGAACCGGGCTTGAAACAGCTATCCAAAGCCCAATGATTCTCTAACTGTTGTCAATTCTTTACCAGTTCCATAATGAAATTTTGATTAAAACTCTTGGTTAATGGTTGTCAGAAAAAAAGAACTATTGAATATAAACGCTGCGGTTATAATTCACCCACTGTTTTATAATGAATAAATTTATAACCCTTAAGTCAAATATTACGTTTAGAAAAAACAACAGATTGAGCGGAGAAATATGCATTCCTTTTCAATTAGTTCCTCCTCCACATCGGCTGGCTCTACATTAATATATGGTTTCTAACATCGAAATTTCTTTTACTAATCAAGTGGTTATTTTAGTTAATGAGATTTAGATATACGAGTCGTGAAATTGAGAGGTTAAAGGTCATCAAAACAAATAAGTAACAGATGTCAGTTAGTAACAAGACATGTAAGTTTTTAAGGAGGCAAGGGTGAAAACTGATTAATTACGGAATTCAAGATAAGTTGATTCTCAGGCGTTGGCAACAAGTTATTGCATAATCAAGAAATTTGTAAAGTAGCAGTGATGACTCAGACGAGTGGGGTAACTCAGAAGAACTACGTAAAATAAAAAAAGTTAATAGAATTAGCTTGAATTGTACAATTTGTAAAAATTAACAAAGTCAAAAGGTAGTTACAATGGGAGGGGAAAACTGTTTTTAAAAACTTAAGAAAGGGAATGTACGAATTTCATTTGACTCTGCTGTATGTAAGCGTCGTACTCGTAGACCCTGCGAGAGGTTGTATGATATACGATAAATAGCTTTTGAAGCTTTGTTAGATTTTACTTGGTGTCCGGTATCGACTAGATGACATGGTATTGAGCTGCGTATAGCTTTATTCAGACCTTAGCAAAGCCAAGATGAGAGGTTTTCAGAGATTCAATGTTGAAATTGACTGATCTTACGCCCTATCTAACTACTTCCGCATGGGCATTTAAACCGGTAAATACACATGGAAGAGGCGAGACAGAGCAGTCTGTCTTTATATCTTGAAATAAGTACTGGTTGGTTAGTGAATACACAGCTTAGGTTTGTTGCGTTCAGGGTCTATTTAAAGGCCCTTCTCGGACTCTGAGATAATATCTCACTATTGACATCAATCGTGAATTGTAATCTTAGGAAGACTGATATTTTGGGAACAGTGGACACTTTCGACTTTCTACCTTCTGAGCTCAAGTGTTTGTTCACGAATTTAATTGGATATCCGTTTCTACTAAGTAGATCACGAATATTACTGAGTTCTTTCAGTATCTGATTTGAACAGATAATTCTAGCCTGGTGAACGTTGTTTCGCTAAATGCTTGAATCACTGGGTTAACTGATTTCCAATCTATCTATTCCATGTTTATTTAGTAATCCAATTACATTTTTGAATTGCAGTCTGTACCCACGTTTATTTTCAAATAGATCTCAACCTACCACCGGGTTTTTTCGATAAAAATGGAGGAGAAAACCAGAGTAGGTTATAAGAGCATACTTTGGGTAGAGCAATATTGTTTCAGGTTACATATTACCGATTATTAGTTTATTTGGAAATTTTTCATCTGTGGTACATACTTTGCGATATAACAAGCGAAGACCTATGCAATATTGTAGTATTATTGTTATAAGAACAAATTAGTTCAGCGAAGAGTCTCTTTTCGGCGAATTCATTCACTTAGCTGTACAGTCGCAAATATATATACAATTATTTTGTGTGTGTGTGTACATTAGGTTTGTCAAAATTAAAATAACAGTTAGTGTGGGTTGTTGATTATATCATCAAGATAATGAAGAAGTTAAAATGTGTGATTAATACTCAAAGTTGTAACTAAGTGGGGTGAAGATTGGTAAGATGTGAGTAGAGTTACATCATCAAAATAATGAAGAAGTTAAAATGTGTGATTAATACTCAAAGTTGTAACTAAGTGGGGTGAAGATTGGTAAGATGCGAGTAGGGTTACATCACCAAAATAATGAAGAAGTTAAAATGTGTGATTAATACTCAAAGTTGTACCTAAGTGGGGTGAAGATTGGTAAGATGTGAGTAGGGTTACGTAATATGGACATGTTTAGAAAGATTAGATGCTAGTGAAGGAGTTTGGAGACAATTATGAAAATAAACTAGATAATAGGTGAAAAGATTGAATGGGTTAGTTACTAAAAATTGTTATACGAAAATTGCAAAAAATTTGATAACAAAGCGTTGATGACAAATAAACTTGGAATTAAACCCACGGTAGTAGGAGGGGGTAGAGAAGTTTCTTCTGTGTGCATAACTCAGGCTTTTCCATCCAAATCGCTAAGGCTTCAGCAATACAAAGTATACGGAAGCTTGTCGATTTTGGAAGGCTTCTTTTGACTTTATAGATGACTTTGAACGACTTCTCCTTGCAAATCGAATGACCAGTGTTGAATATATGCTCAATAATGGCGCTCCTTATTGCTCCGTTGTTACCTTTCCGTAGCCAGGCGGGATCGTGTTCTTGAACTCTTTTAGATAAAACACGCATCGAACGACCTATATACCTCGCTCCGCAAGAGCAGGTGAATTGGTAGATACACATGGAAGTGGTCAAATGCGATAGTTTATCTTTAGAGTAGTTGAAGAACAATGGCCGGGAGGAAAATGTCAGTCGTAGTGTGGCAGCGAAGAATGTCCTTCTGAGAGCAGTAGATATCCTCTTCTTCAAGGTGTCAGCCAGAAGGTCACCTTTGAAGGGTACATTCATGTAGACCATCTTCTTCTGCACTGTAATGGGTTGTTCTTTGTACGTCTTAGGCTTAATGTGCTTGTCTATAAAATGGGGTGGGTAGCCATTCTCGAGCAGTGTCTTCCTTAAGAGGGCGATCTCTTCCTCTATTGATTCTGGACTACAGATTTTTCGGATTCTAGTCGCCAGAGATATTATCAAGTTTCGCTTGCGACTTATTGGTACCCAACTGTAGAAGTTTGTCAACTGGCCGTTCCATGTAGGTTTTCTGTGTACTGGTCTGTTCAAGGTACCATTGGTCTTCTTACTTAGACGAACGTCCAGAAAGGAGATTGTCTCATTGGTTTCTACTTCGATTGTAAATTTGATGGCAGGGTGGCAACTATTGAAAACTTGAAGAACAATATTTTGATCACAATTGTTATCGCAGATGACGAAAGTATCATCGACATACCTTTTGTATAAGAAGAATTTGTCGATGGTTGCTTTCAGCGGACCGTTTTCCAAACTTGTCATGAAAATATCAGCCAGCACCGGACCCAAAGGTGATCCCATCGCCACGCCATCTTTTTGTCTATAGAAGTTCCCATTGAATGTGAACTGGACATTTAGGGTACATCTGAGTAGGAGTTCTTTTAGCTTGGTGGTAGGTATTCCAATATCCAGGTTGTTTTCTTCCAAGTATTTGCATAGAAAACAAATCGTCTCAGTGATAGGGACGTTTGTAAAGAGAGACTCGACGTCGAGTGAAATCATACGTTTGTCTCCCACTTTAACATCTTTGATGCAATCGATGAATTCGAAGGTATCCCGAAGGGAATGTTTTGAAATTCGTTCTCTGATTTCCACTTAATTTGCTAAAGGAATTTTGTCAGACTGTGAGCATCCACTTTACCCGCAGCTCCAACCTTGTGTCTCCTGAGGTAAAACAAGAAGTCTTTTCAGAAGACTTTATCCACGTACGTCTAAGTACCAAAATTCCACTATACCATATTTAGCATGTACATTATGTAATGAAAATAGTGTTAGGCATGAACTAACTAACCTTTTTGTACTATTAAATAAACCACTTACTCCACTCTTATAACATCAAGGTTTATTGTTATTGTTCTTCTTATATTTATAATCTTCTGAATTTTTGTTTTTTTTTGGTTTATTTTTTCATACGTGTGAACCTCGTTTAAGCTGTGTGAATAACTGTTAATTTTGTATTTCCCCTCACCATACTTTGTCAACAGAAAATTAGATTCAATAATCTATAACATACTTAAATTTCCAAACTGAATCGACAATACTGTTTGAAACAACTTTACTGTTTTTATTATTATATTTAATAGTCTCAATTCGTACTTCGAATATTTTTGACTTTATACCGTAAATGTGGACAAATTCCCCCTGGTAAATTTTGTTTTAATTTTATTTATATTTTGAGTAAATCACATGCAATATTGTGACAAATGCTGAGAATTCCATTCTGTATTATAAGTACTTTTTTTGGAATAAAGTAGATTATTATTATTAATATTATCATTGTTGGCTGAATATCTTGTCCTTGATCGCCAGAATTTCTGTCTTCGCTGTTTTGCTATGTGTATTAATACATTTTTCATGATAAGCTGTTGTCATGAGGTGATGTCATCAAGCGAACTTAGTTAACAGTCAACTAAGAAGACTATAAAAAGTCATTAATACAACCAGTTCACTCGTATTGATAAGAATGAGGTCATATTTTCCATCCAATAGGATAAGGATCTTTTTCAAAAGTAGAGAAATCAATAAAAATAATTAATACTTGAATAGTGTTCTTTTATTCCTTTACGTTCCCAGTGGAACATAAGTCGTCAAGCTAGGGGCTTGAAGTTTCTGTAGCAATGGTGTTTTTTACGGGATGGGGTTGCTAGCCTCATACCCAACCTTCCCTCTTTACCAGTCTTGTCACTGGCTTCGCGTGGCAAAGAAGTATGTCGGCCGGGTATCGAACCCCAACCACATATGGCGTGGTTGACCAGCATTCTACCACTGTGCCACCGATGCACTTGAATAGTGGTGCACACTTCTAATTGATTGGTATAGGTCTCTAAGGATCTTTCACATCAACCTGCAGTGTTTTTAGCCAGATCGAAGTAATATAAGCACTGGAAAGCTGCTTCGCTTGTTTGGGATCGAGATGTTTAGCCATGTACCTAGTTTTCATTTAGTTCAGAGTGTTGAATTGCCCAAATTAGGCTATCCAAATGTTGGTTAATTACTTGAGCGAACTGTTAGTATATCGAATTGATTGCATCATTTGTAAGTTACACTGTTTTAGGCGAGAATTTACGTCGGCTTCCTGTAAAAACACAACGATCCAGTGTTTAGATCTTTTAGATCTGAAGTCAGTCGATGGATGGTTGACTTGCAGTGGAATCCAGGACGCACATTTCGTCCTGTTTGAGACTTGTCTTCTGGATGTACCTGCATTGCCTAATGAGTAGTAGTGTTCCCACCAAGGCTTGAACCCAGTGCCAAAAGTCCCAAACGCCAAAGCATTATCCATTAGACCCCTTGGACCACGACGGGGAAATCTAAATTGAATAAAATAATTGATAAGACCCGCTGCACAAGAGGTGGCTATCGTGGTCCAAACGGTCTAGTGGATAGAGCTTCGGTGTTTGAGACTACAGGTTCAAGCCACCATGGAAAAACCATCATCACTCACTAAAGAATGCAGGTACATCCAGATGACGAGTCCCAAATAGGATGAAATGCGCGTCCTGGATTCCACTGCTAATCAGCATCAACCAATTGACTTCCAATTACATGATCAGACATCGTCGAAGCATCTGTAAAAGAAGCCAACATTTTCAACCTGAGACCGAGCAATTCGGTACAATCAATCTAAGGGAAAGTCTAAAATTGAATTAAACTTCTAAATCTGTCTGGTATACACTACTGGTTTATGTGACATGTTTCCAGCTACTCACGTTAATCAGTTGTATGTAGGTTCATTCAATTATTCCGACTTTCTTTTAATTCCCATATATGCTATCAGTCAGACCGCATATTGTAATCTGAATCATTTATATTTCTAAAAGAGACTGTGCTGAATTTCGACGCTAAATTACGAATTCGATTTTATCAGTACTTCAGTGAAGATAACAAACACCTTGAACAATGGTCAGTTAGAGAACTGTTAAGAAAAGTCGATTGATGAAGTCCTGTTTTGGTCCTATTTGTTTTTAGATTCTCTGGTCTTTCAGACTTATCATCATCATCATAAAGAGGTTTATATTATTCAGTCAATGAACTTGCCTATGGATTCTTACATATATGTTCATCAATTTAAAATATGGCATAATCGCTATCTAGTGTCCTCATATTAAATTTATTGGATTATACTCATAACAGCTTCTAATTATATCAAAGCCAGCCACTAACTAATACGATAAAAATCAATATCCAAACGTTTAGTTCGCAGAGATTCAAATAATTAAATATATCACATTGATTATATTTGCATAATGAGGATAAATCTGCCTGTTATAGCGCTTCTATTTATAAGGTCAACAGATAAAACTAACTAATCAGCAATAAAACAGAGATATAATCAGATGAAAAGACAGAGGAGAATATTTACCAACTAAAGAGAATTGTGAATACATTCATAATCACATAAGACAATACTCTAATGATATGTGTGACTATAAAAGAATTAGCTGCTTTGTCAATTGAGTTTAGAGTGATTTAAATAGAAATGAAATTCGTTTTTAAATTGTTAAATAGTTAGGTCATTAATAGCTTAATTTCATCAACTTGAGTAATTGAAGGCTTAGTGAATGAATCTTGAGTTCTGGAAGGTTTTTAATCGTTATTTAGAAAATTTTTACCTAACGTAGATCATTGTTTCAACCGCTGTTGTCATCCTATTATATTAAAATGAGTTTTGTCAACTTGTCACAGTGGAAATTAGAAATACATAAGATTTTTACGAGTTGACCACGGATTGATATCAGTTAGAGAACCATTGAAAACCAGGTAGTACTGAGCAGCTGTTTCATCTTAGTTTTAGGAATCATTGGTCGTACACACCCATCCCCAGGGTTCGAACCCAGGACCTTCCGGTTACAAGGCAAGCTCGTGCGCCATTCAGCCACTGTGACACGTTTCATTGGCCAGACTATGAATTCTAACTTCTATCAATTCGTGATTTAGCGCGGTTTCAGTGATTGATTGGTATACGAGCTTGTCTTGTAACCGGAAGGTCCTGGGTTCGAACCCTGGTGGTGGGTGCGTACTGCCGATGATTCCCAAACTAGGATATAACAGCTGTCCAGCACTACCTGGTTTTCAATGGTTCTCTAACTGATATCAATCCATGATCAACTCGTAAAAATAAAAGTAATCCTTACAAACCAACCTTAGAAAATATAAAAGATTGTGAAGTTAAGCTTAAAAATAACAGCTGGGTGATTACGTAATTAGAGAAGAATGAAGTTTACTAAGTTGCTTTAAACTAGTGAATTAACAGGAATGACAATACGAAACATTTTAATGATCAGAGTGAGTCACAAGAAACAACCTCTTAACCTCAGTGAATCAGTAAAATGCGATAACTATTGCTTTTAGATAGTAAACGAGTGTGACACAGTTGACTGAGGTTATATTCTATCGGTAATTTTTGGAAAAAAACTATCAGTTACATTTTGTATCAGTTAGCTAGATTGATTTATTTCGGCTTTAGGGATTTTCAGAAATATTTGTGTCACTCAACTAATTTATATCGACGTGATAATTTTCCTTTTGAACTTTGGGTAATCTTTTAGATTTAGATTTTCAAAAGTGTACAACTCAAAATCTGGGCTTATAAGTTTTGAAGAAATTCTAAGAATAAAGACAAGGATTTCTGATGACTGCCTGCTACTCCATCTGACGTTAATTAGAAAGTGCACCGTGATGGTATGTCTGCGAGACTAATGACCAAATTGCAAGTTGACTGATAATATTCGGTCAATACTAGACAGATAACACCGGCTACGCTCCAGTGACAGATTATTATAGGGCGTCAATGGTAGGCAAGAATAAACCAGTGATAAGTGTCAATCAATGCAGGAGCAAGACAAGGCTGCCTACTATCGCCAATGATTTTCCTGATTGCAGTAGACTGGATAATGCGACAAACAGCGAGCAATGAGGAAACAGGCATAAAATGGACTCACACAAAAAACTTGGAGGATCTGGACTTCGCCGATGATACATGTCTGATTTCCCACAAACTGGAAGATATGCAAGTGAAAAGCAACAAGTTGGCAGAAGAAGCATCAAAGATAGGCCTTCAGGTGAACATAGATAAAAACAGAGGTGATGAAAATTCCTGGGCAACACCACCACCACCAACAACAACAACCGAGAACAATCAGCATAAATGGAAGGAACCTGGGATGCATCGTTTCAACTACAGGCGGAACTGAAGAAGATATCAAAGCAAGAATCGGAAAAGCAAGACAAGCTTTCATTACTCTCAAGTCTGTGTGGAGGTCAACAACACTCAGCATCAAAAATAAGATCCGGATTTTCAACTCCAATGTGAAGTCAGTGCTACTTACTATACGGATCAGAGACTTGCACTGTGCGTCATAAAGAGCATCTCAAACAAACTACAGACCTTCATTAACAACTGTCTTCGCTCAATACCACTCAGGATCAGATGGCCGGCCAGAAAAGATCAGCAACAGGGATCTCTGGGAGCGAACCAATACAGCAGGAACCGATTGTGAAACAAATAGGCATGCCTGGAGAAATGGAGATGGATTGGCCATACTCTAAGGAAACCATCAAGTGACATCACAAGACAAGCCATTGCTCGAGTGAAACCCGAAAGGGAAGCGGCGAGTTGGTCGTCAGTGCAAGGGTGACTTGGAGGAGGTCATGTGAAGAGGAGTTGAAAAGGTGTGGGCATACATGGAGCCAGGTGAAGACTCTAGCAGAGAACCAAACGCAGTGGAGACGTGTGGCTGAAGCCCTATGTTCCTTTAGGAATTAAAGGAAATAGTAATAATAATGCAGTCCTCAGGTACACATGTTCGAGTCTCACAGGGGACACCGTTTTTTGGATGCTGATGTGCGTTGCTTATGAGATCCAATGAACAGGAAACCGAAGTATGGGTATTCCTGGTGACTGCCTACAACTATCCCACATTAACAGGTGAAAGTGTATTTTTAACAATAATTAAGTTTATGCAAAGGTTTTAGCACTTTTAGTTTTCACCCCAAATGCTTTATAATTATTATTATCGATATTAAAAGATATATGGAGACAAAGATACGCCGTTAGTTCGTTCTATAGAGTTCTGTATTTCTTATCTTTAATAGCTGTCTGATTCTCAGTACTCAGCTGTTAAGGAAAGTATGCGTCTGCTTGCTTCAGATACTTCCAGTTGCACGCACTCCAAGTCCTCGAATCATATAGAAACACCGATTCGATACTTGTGCTGAGAATCCGAATTCCGTTATTTACGCTTAATGCAGTAGACTTCAGAATAGAGGTCTCTCTCGCCTTTGTGATAATGGTTTTGACATCTTCATTCTTGACGCCTGTACTTGTAACGATGCTGTCTGGTTAGATATCTTCATCACCTCTGTCTTCTTTATCTTCGGATGAATTTCTGTCTCCGAGTGTTTTTTTGCCAACTTGTAGGTTTTCGTCTGTGTGTTTCCGATTGTGTGTGACATTAGATAAAATTCATCAAAGAAGTCCAAATCTTCAAGAGTCTTGTTGATGACCTAACGTGTTCCTGTATACTTGCTCGCCATGGCTTGCCATATAAAGGTTGAATTCTGATAACTAGAAATAGAGTACTTTATTGCTAAGTTACCAAACATTTTTCATTTATTCACTTTCCGAGTGCAGCAAGGGGCTTCAAGCGCAGTTTCTGAAGTTTCAATAGCGTTGATGCTATTTCTATGACTTACGGGAAAAGTTGGTAGCCTTATACACAAACTTTCATCTTTATCAGGCTTACTGTATATTTATATATACATATATGGTTACGAATAATTCTTACCCGCTGTTTATAAATCTACACTTAAAGCTGTTTCGATGGTATCCTGCGTTTGAACAAATATTCTATGTCATATTCAAGTATTCTAGTGAGAAATCGTGACCTAGAAAGGTACAGCAGGTTGGGTATAAGGACAAATACTCTCCATTCATGACATTCGCAAAGGCTAGTCGCGCTATGTCATGAACTGGTAGAAGTTGGAATTCATCGACTGCAGTGGCTGAATGGTCTACGAGCTCGCCTTGTAACTGAAAGGTCCTGGGTTCGAAAACGGACGTTGGCTGCTTACTGTTGGAGAGTCCCAAAGTAGGCTAATGAAACAACAGCTGTTGAGCACCCCAGGTGGTTTTCCAATGGTTCTCTAAACGATATCAATTCATGATGAAAGTCTGTTGTTTTTTAAATTTTCCAATTAATAAATACACCAAAAGAGAAAAAAACATGAAGTCGGTATTCACAGATTCCTTCTGTACTCAATCAATTTCCCTTTTTTAACCCTTTTTTCTCTTCTCAAAAGATATAATTCCTTCCTATTTCGTTGATGACTAAAAGTAAATGAGCCGTATAAAAAGGTAGATAGACATCGGAATACTGTTAACATCAACATGTGACCACATTCTATCTCCTCTCCCCTTCCCTCTCAGTCTCACTTACTCTGCATCGCGCTTTCTTCGCTGTCCAGTTTATTGAGTTACCATTATTATCAATTCATCTGCAGGAAAAACAATGACAAAAAAGTACTTGAAAGCAATAGAGTTTTGATTAATGCTTTTATATTTAATTATCGTCATTTATATATATATATATATATGACTTTCGTCTCGGGTAGAAATATGCCTAACAGAATAATAATATTGAAACATTGGGATAGGAACGTGGACACAGATAGATAAATAGAAAGAAAGAGAGGGTGAGACATAGAGAGACGCAGACAGAGGTGGTGTACTCTGCGTGAACTTGAAATCAACAACTTGACTTCCATCTTTTCCTGGGTGGGATCAAATACCGAAGAGGATGAAAAAAAATATTCAAATAGACTAGAAGGCTAGAAGCTGACTAACTGCTTAGATATTTACAGTATACTGTCTGATAAAAGAAAAATGATAAATGATCAGATTTTTTTTTTCTACTGAAAACAAACGATTATTCTCAAATGTTGATTTGCAGGGATTCGACTGATTTCAAATTCTGGTTACAAACTGACTTCAGTTTCGTCCTTGTTTGCGACATTTCAACATTTTGTAGCCAAGACTCCCCTATCGGGTATCGAACGAAACAGCTTCAGTTTACGACCGACATCAGCCCCAACTGAAATCACTTTGTGATCTAAATTGAAATCAATTAGATCTCTACAAACCAACACAAGTATAATTCCCGTAAGCTAAAATAGAAATTTGTGTATTTCACTCGAGTAGCTTGAAAATCCCCATTGAGTCAAATGAAAAAGAGAAGACGTTTAGCGAAGAGTCTCTTTTCGGCGAATTCATTCACATAGCTGTACAATCGCATCTATATATAATGATCTGTGTGTGTGTACATGAGGTTTGTCACGTTTAGATAATTGATCAGGTAATACAAGAATGATCTAATATAGAAACAAAGTTAATCAGACAGCAACTAAAGTAAGACTGAGTTAGTAAGCTAGATGACGTAATATAATTGATTAAAATGTTTCAACTTAGATCAGGGTAGCAACAGAGGTAATTACAGGTAGAGACTAAGCAGTAGTGAAATTGAGCAAATAAGTTGGATGACGTAACATAAATGACTAGAAATTGAGCGTTGTCCAAGTCAGTAACAGTGGTAGTGAGGTGTAGAAATTAAATCGGGTTGGGGTGGAGAACAAGAAAGTTGAAAATGTAAAATATTACAATTGAGAAGACAAAATAATAACAATGAAGAGACAGAAAAAAGATTAGGTAGAATTTACTTGTCGGCTAGTAAGATAGATTACGTTCAGATGTTCCAAGATGGAACTGCGGGGACATCGACTTTCTCCTTTGTAAAACCATGTTGGTAAGTGTTCGGTGATACTTTCGGAAAGCGAGCGCTGGGTACGGCAGACATACGTGGCTCCACACGAGCAAGTGAACTGATAAATACACATTGATGAGGCCAGCAGTGGTAGCTTATCTTTCACGTTCACATGAATTATTGGTTTTGTGGAGAAGGTTAGTCGTAGTTCAGCTGCGAAGAAGGTCTTCTTAAGTGAGCGCGACGGTCGATTTTTTAGTGTTTCCGCGGATGTATCTCCATTGAATTGAAGATTCATGTAGAGTAGTTTTTTCGGGACGCTAAGCATGGGCGGCTTTTGTGGTCTAGGATTCATAGATTTTGCAATAAATCTTTCTGGATAACAATTCTCGACGAGGATTCTCTTGAGATTGTCCATTTCATCTTCTATGGTGTCCGGGGTGCAAATTCTGCGAACTCTGAAGCTGAGTGAACGGATCAGGTTTCGATTGGTGTATAGGGGTACACAACTGTGAAAGTTAGTGAGCTGGCCGTTCCACGTCGACTTTCTGTAGATAGACCTTTTCAGTGTTCCATCCTGTTCTCGTCTTGTTAGTTAGACGTCAAGAAAGGATATTTTGGATTTGGACTCTTTCTCCAGCGTGAACTGAATCGCGCTTCAACAACTTCAAGATGTCGTCTAGATTTTCTTCGTTGTTGACGATAATGAAAGTGTCGTCGACGTATCTCTTATAGATTTCGAAGGTATCGATCATTTTCTTCAGGCATGTGTTTTCGAGTTTTGCCATGAAGAAATATGCAAGCAAGCTCACCACTAGGCCCATTGCTTGCAGACGACATCTTGAAGCCAAGACTCTACCATCGGGAACCGAAACAAAAGGCTTCAGGTTATGACATCAGCCTAAACTGAAATCACCTTCTTATCTAACTTCAATCAAATTCCAACAAACCGACACAAAAATAATTTCTGTAAGCTTAAATAGAAATTTGTGTATTTCACTCGACTTGAATGTTTGAAGAATTAAAATGTAACTGAGAAAATAAATGGAATTACTTTGACAAGTTTTGATTTGTAAAGAGTTTAACTGATTCGACTGCAGATTTTGTCAGGAGTCAGCATCATATTCACACTATTTTCGTCACACACGGTTGAACTTTAGTGATCCATAAATTCCAGCTTTTGTCAGTCAGTTTCTGATAGTGTTGTTAACAAGGACGAGTATAAGAAATTGTTGTCTGACTTGAAATTTGATTTATTATTCATTAATAGATGACTGCATGATAGACTGCATAGAATTTTAATGAGAATTCATGACCGTTGGGATCTATAAGTTTGGGTAGGAGAACAGATAATCACCGATGGCACTAAGTGACATAGGCACTGAAATGATGAACCAAAAGCAATTAGAATATATTGGATTCCGACCTTGTGTCTATGTGATAACTTGGTGGCTCGATCCTTAATGGGTTTTCTTGTGTAAACTGCTGTGGAGTCTTACAGTGAGGGTGAAACATCTGTCCTTAACTCCCTGTTTTTAATATTTGGTTAGCTGATTTATGTTCATGACAAAATCTACCTCGGTTGTTATGTTTAATTGCGTCACAGCTTTCTACTTTTTAGACGTCCTGATGACCATGAACGAATATACGGAACAATATGTAGACGTTTGCACAAAAAACCCACTTCCACTGTACAAGGTGAAGGTACGAAAACGATATTCTTCACTGACCTATGTCTTTTTAATTTATATTACATTCATAGATCATTGTGTCATACCGGCTTGTCTATTCAGTTTTTATTCAGGTAAATGCACTATCATTATTCCCTTGCTGTTTTCTAAAAGAAATATAGTTCCTCTCAAGGTTTATTTTTCCTTTGCTCTGAATTTTTCCTATTAATGGTGATGCCTTTTATAGGGTGAGAAGGCTGGTCCCAAGTCAGCCTTCCCTTTTTTCTGGGCTTGCATCAGCAGGGCACATATGTGGTGTGCTCTGGTTGATTTGAACAAGGTAGTTACCTGGGTTGTAGTGTGATGTAATTAACTATCTCCTTTTTGTTCTAGAGTGATGAGAAACTATGATAATTTATACATATTTTGTCCAGTTGGTCTTCTTGTAGACAAAATCATCTTTTTGTCTGATTCTCTCGGTGAGTTACGCAAACATCTAAAAATCCAAAACAGTCACTTTTTTCCCATGTATGCTAACGATGTACTATTCTGTTCGGCATTTGTTGATTTATCACAAATGACCATGATATCGTACATGTACATCTCAAAAAATAATGAACTTGTACAACTAATTCTCCGGCATCTCAGCTACACTACAACTGAAAATTATATTAGCAGCCTGTTTGAATCTCTAGACTACCTGAATTCCCATCCAAGAGAATGCATTTTATTTTCGGTACGTCTTGTTGTTATAATCGTTCAGTTATATCCGTGGTTCCCCAAACGTACTCGTGCACATTTTTAATAAGTCTACAGCCTATCGTAGAGCATTTATCCTGGGTCAAAGAAAAATACTGTAGTGGGTTATTTTATCCTTCAGATCTAAGATCACTGCGTCACGTAATGTACCGGAGATGGCTGTTTAACTTGAAACTCCTGGATGAAGAGAAAAAATACTACGTCATAAACTACCCTGAAAATTGTGCATATTGTTTGAACTTATTGTGCATAATTGAGCTATTGTTATTATAAGTTAATTGGTAGATGGTGACAAGCAGTGGAACCCAAGATGTGCGTTTCGTCCTGTTCGGGGGTCGTCAACTGGATGTACCTGAATTCCACGGTGAGTGATGATGTTCCCATCGAGGCTTGAATCCAATGCCTATAGCCTCAAACGCCAAAGCGTTATCCACTAGACCACTTGGGCCACGAGAGCCACCTCTTATGCAACAGGTCATAATAATTATTTAATTGAATTTTAGATTTTCCCATCGATTGCTCTGACCGAAGTGCTCGGTCTCAGGTTGACATGTCGGCTTCTTGTGTAGATGCTTCGACGATGTCTGGGCATGTAATTAGAAGTTAATTGGTGGGAACATCATCACTCACTGTGGAATGCAGGTACATTCAGTTGACGAGTCCCGAAGAGAACGAAATGTGCATCCTGGAATCCACTGCTAGTCACCATCCACCAGTTAACTTCTGATTACATGCCCAGACATCGTCGAAGCATCTACACAAGAAGCAAACATGTCAACCTGAGACCGAGCACTTCGGTCAAAGCAATCGACGGGAAAATTTAAAATTGAATTAAATATTGTTGTTATTATTTAAAAGACAAAGATTTTCGGGTTACTTACCGAACTATCACTTTATGATGTATATATTATAATAAAGAATCATCGAAAGAAACAAAAAGACAAACAAAATGCTCAGATAATAATTTACTTTTGACAATATTCTTCTCTCAACCACAAGTGAGATAAACAGCATGGAAGTGAGTTATTCACTAAGTTAGTTGACTATCCTATTTTGTCATTTTTTTGATAAGGAGTCTTCAATTTTTGCATGAAGAAGTCAAAAACAAAAATAATATCCTTTTGGGAAAAATAATAGCATTGAAGCATGAAACACATAAATAAGATATTTTGTTGTTAGTATTGTTGGGGAACATTTAATCACCTAGTATCATACACTGAATGACAAAGTTTCGAACACAGTTTGTTGTTCATAATCATTTCATCAATTATAACCACACAGCTTGGAAACTTTCGTTTTATAATTTTCTTTATTCTTTTCTATTTGTCGTAGGGATGGTTGTAGAATTTTCCAGATATTTGGGTGGGTAGGTGTTGAGTCATTCCTATTACACATGTTTGTAGTTGATTCGATAAATAAAGCTTTCGCTATCAAGGCGAGATGTCGGAGACTAATTAAAGAATGATATAGAATTATATATATATATATATGAATATATATATAGAATGATATTAGGCGGACTTTCCTTTAAATTTTTTGATTCACCGTTACATAAACTGCGTTCACTGTGTTTGAGAAAGATTTATTTATGTATAAGGAATGCTAAATTTCATTAAAATCAATAAATTTGGTTATTACTCACTGTACTCACTTTATACTCTTATGGATCCCAACTGTCTGATTGATATTTTAGGAACTTACAGAAAGTGAATCTTTATTAAACAGCGATGTTATTTGTATGATGCTGGCTAACAGTGGGATATATAATGAGTGCTTCGTCCCAGCACAAACTCATCACCTCTATTCCAACGTGTGATTATTCTTCTATTGGGAGTTGAATCCAACACCTTGAGTTTCAAATGTTAGAGAGTTATCTCCTAAACTGAGCCAACAATTCGATTCAATAAAATCATTTAATGGGAAATTCAGAATGATACATAAAGATCAGGGAGTTGTAAAAATCTTTATTATATCTGCCTCCAGTCCAGCATCTAGTTTGTGACGATTATCAGAAGTCTTTGAATGTCATTGAACGACCATTTAAACTACAAATTCATTTTCAAGTGTGGTCTGAAGGGATTTAGTTGATTGCAAGTTCGATGACGGACTGACTTCAGCTCAAGAACCACTGAAAACCAGGGAGTACTGGATAGCTGTCTCGTGCTTATCCGGATTGAATCCCTGTTGGGGTCACCCGTCCGCACTGCTGGAAAGTCTCAAACACGGATGCGACAGCTGCCCAGTACTTCCTAGTTTCCATTGGTTCTTGAAGTGAAGTGAGTTCGTGATCAGACAAAAATCATTTCTAATGCAATGAATTTCAATTTTCTTTTGTTTGTTAAAATTACTAAAAACCAACAAATATTGGAATTTTTGTATTACCCTGGTTTTAAAAATTTTCTTCAGTACTAACTGACAACTTTATATTCTGAGTTTGCGACCCGACAGACTCGTTTATCATTAAAATACACCTACTTATATCGATGCATTTTTTCAGACTTATTGTTAAACGAATAAAAAATGCTATATACGTACAGATATCACTGTATTTTGAATATATTTACATTTTTTGTTGACTCTTTATTCCTTTTTAAAAAAAAATTAAATTACCCTTCACATTTTGAGTTCCGTAGACATTTCGATTATGCTCAGTATAAGTTTCTTCAGGAATTGACATCAATTAGGAAGTTACTGAAAACCGAAGATTATTCATCTGTGCGTCGATGGCACAGCGGTTAGGACGCTCGCCGACGATGCACATGGCCTGAGGTTCGATCCCTGGCCGACTCCCTCCTGTACCTCGTTAAACCAGAAATAAAGTTGGTAAAGAGGAAAGGTTGGGCATGAGGCTAGCAACCCCATCCTGTAAAAATCAACACTGCTACAGAAACTTCAAGCCTCCAGCTTGAAGCCCTACGTTCCACTGGGAATGTAAAGGAATAAAAAAAAGATTATTCATGAGCTGTCTCATCCTAGTATGCGACTCACTGGTAGCATTAATTAGCAGTACTGTCACATCACAAAGTTAAAACTAGTGGCTGAATAGTTAACGAGTTCAGCTAGTAGTTTATAAGTGATAATTTCAATCCCCAGTAGGATATACTGCTGAAGAGGCTCGAACCAAGACGAGGCATCTGTCCACTACTGTGATGGTTCTTGTTGTTCTTGATTTGTGACGAGATTTATGTCATAGTCGAATTAATCATTTTAAAAAAACAGTTTCTTCCATCATCACTCTTCATTAATCACATATTTGAGATATGTTCCATAGCTTCAGTTAAACAGAAAATAAGAAAACTATTGTGTAATGGAAAAATTGTGTGCAGATTGCAATAGTATTCTTCTAATCCTTTATTTTGTTTCTAGTTAATGAGAACCTTATAAAAGTATACAATGTATAATAACACTATTAAGTGATAGTCTCATTCTGAAAAATGCTCTATGCATACTATAACATTTTCAGCCTGTTTTCATTACAAGATGTTTGCTCCTTGTGTGGAATCGTTGTGTGATATTATGTCCGATAATATATCATTAGTATTCTTCTATCCACAGCATGCTCCAATGCTGTTCAATGTTTTACCTCAGTTTCCATTAGAAGCAAATGAAAATGTGTGCGAGTATAGATTAAGAAACATGGTCTTAATACTTTGATTGAAATAAAATGAAATGAAGTAAGTATGATGCATTTTGATGGTTGAAAAACTTAGGTAGCCCACCGATTTAATATAGTCAGGCTTTGATTATGATGAAATATATTGCAATGACTTTAGATTTCTGTTCTATCGGTCTACTTAATGCAAGTGTAAGTACTGGTTTTGCAGGGATTTTGTTTGGCTGCTTGGAGGATTTCATCATGATATAGTATCGGTTAGAAAGCCATTGGAAAACCTGGGAGTACTGGACAGTCAGTTGTTTCGTCAGCCTAGTTTGGGACTCTTCGTCAGTACGCAGCTACCGGCGTTCGAACCTTCAGAGCCTTCGAACAAGGACCTTCTGGTTGCTAAGCGAGCTCGTAGACCTGTTTCTAACCCAAACTAGGACGAAACAGCTGTCAGGTACTCCCTGTTTTCCAATGTTTCTCTAATTGATGCCAGCTTGTGATGAAATCCTCCAACCAATCAATCAAGATGCCTACAAACCAATACTTGAAAATTAATCTGATGCTCACTAGTGACTGGCCCTATTAAGGCACTTGCCTAGGGCTCTAGTGGGAAGCCATGACCAGTAGGGTGCAGCAGGTTGAAGGTGAGGCAGTAACTCATCGAAGAAGACATTGTGAAGTGATAGTGCTATGTCACAAATCCCTCATAAACCCTTTATTATGCTGAGTCTTGAATCTTTCATCCCTCATAATGCTGTGAATTAGTGATTAGAGAGTAGTTGATACAACTTGTCAAGGAACTTAATCCTAAGTTCTTATTATTTCCGAAGACGCTCCGAATCGACAATCACTAAGCACAGATATCGACTATAATTTCAAAACACAATGAATGACAAGAAATTGTATTCTTCGATTGCTAAGATCAATATTCTCTACTAAGTCTATAAACAAATGTTTTTACAAGGAATGTATTGTACTTTTATTCGTATTCTTTCGTATTCTTCCAACTCGTACACTATCGAATCACTCGCGCCTTCAAGTTGCCCACCGGTGGCGACAAAGCCCAATTAACAAACGTTCAGTGTTCATAATCATTGATGCAAATTGTGTTGTAAATTACTAGAAACACTTATGTTCTGTATTATTTAACTGAAAAACATAATTCACTTCTTCACTATATAATTGTCGATATATCAGCTCAGAACATTGACTTCGCTCGACCCTGATCAACTGCATTACGACCTAAAGGTAATTTGCATTGGCGTTGGTGGACGCCCTAATATTAATGTTAATTAGGGGGTTTTGAATGTTTCCCCTTTTCGCGTTCCTTCGCCTCACATATGGAGTTTAACGCTCTACGCTACGAGGTTTCATCATAGCTGATGTTGTTTTCTTATGAGTTGGGGTTGACAACCACACGTCCAAACTTATTATCAGGTTAGTAAACTAAGCAAGATTGAGGAATGCATCAGCTGAGAACTGAACCGATACCATCTGTGTGCGGCTGACGGGAGTTTTGATGCCTCACATTTATTGGTGACAATAAAAGCAAACACAGTTCTTATGAAGTTTTAATGCATATTGACGGCGGCTTAGTGGGTGGCTCTTTGACATTTGAAATGATGGGTGATGGGTTCGAATCTTTGTGAGAAAATAACACTCACTGAAGGTTGGATGTATCTTTAGGTGACGAGTCCAAAATAAGACCGAACGTGCATCCTGGATTCCACTGCCAGTTATCATCAACCTAGTAAAATATCAATTCCGTTGTAAGAAAATACATTCAAGCTGTCATATTAGCAAGTCTGTCGATTGTTTTCACAGATAGGTGAGCTGAGTTGAATAAATAAATAAATTTCTGATAATGATGCATGTAACTTATTAGAAATTGACATAATGAACGAAATATTTTCATACTGAGTCATAAGGAAAAGACGTAAGCAACGAAGAAAACTTTCTTTTCGACGATTCGTTTACGTAAGGTCTTCAATCGTAATTATATTTAACAAAGAAACTATTAGACTAATCAGATACTGGTAAAATGTTTCATCGAAATCGCATTGCGTAATGTAAAATATGTTATCTAGAAGGGGTGACTAATTGGAAATTGGGAAAAAGGAAGAAGTTGGCTTGACGTAATAAGTATGAAAAATGACTAATCAATATAATTGTGTAGAGTGGACAAGAACTAGTGGAAAGACGATAAAGTGTTTTTATAAAATCTGTATGAAAACGCCATGTTATTATTAAACAGTAATAGAGGGATAATAAAATAAGGATGGTGAGAATAATAATGACAATAAAAAATAACAAACAATAGTAAAATTACATAAAAATAATAGTAAGAACTTTACTCTGGTCACGGTAGGGCGAGTGAATACATGTAACGCTTTTGAATGCATAGGTACGGTTTCAGATCCCGAGTAGCTAATGCTTCAGCTATGTGCAGATGGCGTATTTCACGTCCCTTTGTACGATACTGAGAGACTCTGTGTAGCACTGCGAAGCATTATTCATGCGGAGGTACTCGATATCCGGAGATGATGATGGAGCTGCTACCATTCTTCATCTCCCCTCTGGCTAGCCAAGCTGGACAATGTTCCAGAATACGTTTATGGACTTAACGTTGCTTACTGCCGATATATTTTGCTCCACACGAACACGTAAACTGATAAATACACACTGAGGTGGCCAAAAGCGGTATCTTATTCTTAACATTAGACATAGGTTGGCTTATATAACTGTAAAAACGTTAAAAGAAATGTGATATTTCACGCTGAATCATTGAAAAATGAAAAATAATTCCTTATCACTCTCTTTTTAAAAAAATACAGAATATTCGTATTTTGAATTCAATAGGGTTATAGATGTTTCATCTACCGATCAACTCCATTATTCTTATTATTATTAGGTTTTGTTATGAAAACTTTTTGTCTGAAAGTTCTTTTTTTCCAAAGAAGAAACATCCATTAAACAGTGAGTTCATCAGAATATATTTTATAGCCCGAGGGATTCGAAGGATTATAGACGCATATAACAATATACATATACAAATATATATTACGACATAATAACGAAATGACTTCACAGCTATCCCTATTTTATTATTCGGCCATAACAAAAAAGTCCCAGTGATAAAATAAAAAAAGCAAAAGAAAGGAAATATGAAATATAAGGTTTTATAAAAGAAATTTGATGAACACTATTCATTTCTTATCATTTCGTCATACTTTTTTCCGATTTTAGCTTGATCCATACCGTGTTTTTGGTACAAATATGTAATTTTCAACATGTGATATCGGTAGCCCGATTTTGTAGGCCAACCATTGATATCGGGTGTGCGTCGGCAGGCGATCGAACCCCGGACCATGTGCGTGGTCAACGAGAGTCCTAACCGCTGTGTCACTGACGCACAAAGAATGATGACATATGAATATATTTAGCTGACGAGTCCTACAAGCTAAAACAAAAATGTATATACTGGATTTCACTGCTAGATACCTGCCAGCAAAAATATAAGTAAATAATGATGACAGTAATAATATGCTTCATTCCAAAATCAGTAGTTATAATACAGAATGGAATTCTCAGCATTTGTCACAATACTGCATCCAGTTTACTAAAAATATAAATAAAATTCATTATGGTTATTATAACTAAGGGCATAAGAATCAGTAATTCTTGGGTAAAGTTACGTAATAGTTTGATGAAAGAGTTGTGCTCAGGGTGAAAATGGAAAAAAAATAAAAATACGGAAGTACGTAAGAGTTTAGGAAGAATACAAGAGTTTTAAGTAGTTAGAAAAAACAAGCAAATAAGCGAAAGTTAAGTCAAGTCAACAGAGTTGTTACCATGATAGTAAAAGTGGTTGAGTAATTTTCTTTTCTTTGCATTGTTCCGGTTCTTCTAATTGAATGGCTAGGGCTTCTGCAATGCAAAGAAGATTGAAGCGCATTGTCTTTGTCAGGCTTTCTCCACTTTGTGGATTACTTTGAAGGAGGCGTTTGGTGGGAAAGGAAGTAGTGGCAGTAGATGGAGTGCGATAATCGAACATATCGTCACCACTGGTCATTCCATCTCAACAAACGCCTCCTTCAAAGCAATCTTCAAAGTGGAGAACAACCTGTCAAAGACAATGCGCTTCAATCTTCTTTACATCGCAGAAGCCCTAACCATTCAGTTAGAAGAACAAGAACTATGAATAAAAAAATTATTCAACAACTTCTACTATCATGGTAACAACTCTTTTGACTTGACTTAACTTTCGCTTGTTTGCTTGTTTTTCTAACTGCTTAGAACTCTTGTATTCTTCCTAAACTCTTACGTACTTCCGTATTTTATTTTGTTTGCATGTTCATCCTGAGCACAACTCTTTCATCAAACTATTCACGCCACCACTTACCTCTTATTTAACAATCGTTTTTGACAACTCATCACTTTTCTTACTACCCTCTTGTATCAACATCCAATTCCTCTGAACTCTTTTTGTGTTACTTAACTCCACCCAAAACTTACTGATTTTCATCCCCTTAGTTGAAGTAATCATAACCATTTGCATTTTTGTTTGATAAACTTAATGTACACATACATACAAAATAACTAAAATTAACCACAGGAATTTGTTCACATTTTCGGTAGGAATAATGTCGAAAAGGTGCAGAGTACAATATGAGAATAATAACTATACTTCTAATAATAATAACAGTGGGTTTGTTTCAAACAGTATTGTCGATTCAGTTTAGAAATTTTTAGCGTGCTTCAGGGTACTGAATCTAATGTTCTCTTCATATAGCGTGGCGAGGAGAAAACGAAGAATAACAATTTTTACAGAGATTAAATGATGCTTACACTTACGAGAAAATAAACAAAACGAAAAAGGAGAAGATTATAAATATAAGAAGAACAATAACAATAAAACTTGGTGAAGATGGAGCAAACTGTTTATTATCTAGTGCAAAGAAGGCTAGTTCGTTCGTTCCTGACACTACCTTCATCATATAAAATATGTGCTAAATATGGCATCGTGAAATTTTTATGCTTAGAAGTGAGCACATGAAGTCTTCTGAAAAGACTTCTTGTTTTACCTGAGGAGACACAAGGTTGAAGCACTTGATGTCATGCCAGAAATTCGCTAAAGGAATTTTCTCAAACTCTGAGCAGCCACGATATGGCTTAATGATATATCACTCGCCCTACTGACAGTCTTCAGAGTTCTACGAAGTATGACATAGTTGTTTTAAGCAATCCAGGAAAAAATAAGTGTGAACAATAAAGAAGAATAGGTAAGATGAAAAAGATTACAAAGTGTAACAGGATGGGTTGAGTTATGCCTGAGTGCCTAAACTTCTTAATGTGAAAAGTTAGACGGAATATTTTTTAGAAATCGTTAAGACGTGGGAAGACCACGATGGATCAGAAGAAAGAATTAGTTGAAAATACTTAACGTCAGACTTGCTTTCTACGTCAATAACATCAATTTTACAAATGGCCATAGGAATTAACAGCTTTACTTGACTTTATTTTACATCGGAAACTGAAATTAACAGTCTGACATTTGGACGGATTTAGTTTAAGACCATTAGACGAAGACCATTTACTGATTTTATGATAAAAAGTTGTTCATCTTAGTTCAATCGAGCTGGGAGTTAACAGGCCTTGAAACAGTTAGATCGTCCGCATACTTAAGTCTAAAACCTGAGGCTATATCAGTGTATCTGTTCAAAGAATCGAGGTGTCCGAATAAAACTTATCGTTCTGATTCAGACCTATCACTCACAAATCACACGTATCGTATATGAAATCATATTAGTTGCATAAATACTTTCTGTGTGACATTTTAAAAGCATTGATGTTAGGTTTAATTCTCACTGATAATTTAATCATTCATAGGAATGTAGGCACATACAGCTCACAAGTTTCAAAGACAAAACACATATTCATCTGTCCACTCCTAATCGTAATCAGATAATCAGACCACTAAATGTTGATGTGTTATTTTCAATGCAAATATGTCATCAGTGTAGAAAAAACACTTCAAAAATGTTGAAATATTTGAAAGTAGTTTTCAGAAGTCACGCTTCTACGGCCTCAACGACAAGGCTTAGTCAAGCCCGGGGGCTGGGGTTCAGACTGCGTGCAATATTCTCTTCAAATTAATTGAATAAATTAAATAAATTGAATCATGAGTCCAGTGCGAATGCTAAAAAGCATCCTTATGACTATTGCAAAATTTGACTTTCAGAATTCATTCGGCGTCGACGGTTTTTTTATTCCTTCACGTTCCCAGTGGAATGTAGGGCTTCAAGCTGGAGGCTTGAAGTTTCTGTAGCAGTGTTTAATTTTTCAGGATGGGGTTGCTAGCCTCATGCCTAACCTTCCCTCTTCACCAGTCCTATTACTGGCTTAGCGAGGTAAAGGAGTGCGTTGGCCGGACCATGTACATGGTCGGGGGTTAGACACGTGATTGATCAACAAATTATTTTTGTAACTGAGATCATAAAAGTCAGTACGGAGACTTCTTTTTGTAACTTCGCTTCGAAGCTGTACATTTACTTAGGGATTTATATAGACAGTATTAATTATTAAAAAGACGGTTGCAGAGAAGAAATTTTCCTTTTCGACAGAGTTATCAGTTATGCCGCACATTCGAGTACCTATAGTAAATATGTGAGAATTTTACAGAATTATTTCCGGTCCAATGTTGAATTCATAAAATTACAAAGTGTAATAAACAGGAAAATCGGCCAGGAAAGACATAATAAGATCATCATTACTGAAAGACTCGTCTGTTTGTACAGTTACAGAATAAGGACGTAGTTATAACAAAATAGGTAGGAAATTCGGATGCATAAAAAAGACGAATCTAGTAATGCAGATAGGAATTAAAAAGGTAAACATAACAGAAATAGACAGGAAGGTTGGATAAGAATGGTAATGGGATTATCATTATTAGTGGGACTGATTTTTCATGACGGCCACGGTAGGCACAACGGTTGGACGTATTTCTTTTTGACATAAGTTAGCTTGGGCTTGAGGTTTTGGATCGCCAGTGCCTCAGCTATTCCTAGATGCCTTGATTTCACTGCCTTTGCAAATTTGAAAGACTTTTCAGCTAGTGTTGAATGTCCAGAATTCACCAGATGTTCTCCTACCAAACTGTATACACCCCTGCATTCTCCATTTGCTAACCATTCCGGATAGTGTTCACGAGCGGGACGAATGGTACAGCCAATGTATCCGGCTCCACAAGAGCAAGTGAACTGGAATATACATGTTGAATAACAAAAAAGGTCAGAGGTCAATGTCAGTCAGGAATGAAATAACTCAAAGTGTATGGGAGATAACAACGTGTGAAAAAAAGCGTGAGTGATCTTAAGCAACCGAGAGGGTTGACAGTTAATTAGTTCATTGGTGAACAGTCATTTAAAAGTAATTGATAAGAAACTAGAGAACAAAGTATTGAGAATGAGTTGCAAAAATCAAGAAATAAAAATGACTTTTCAAAGTTTGTAATACAACGATTCAGGAAAACAAAACTGACACTAAGGCCATAGTAGTAATATAGGCTGTATAAATGTTTCTTTTCACAAAGTTCAGGTTTATTCTTATGGACTGCTAGGGCATAAGTTGCATGAAGAAGACGCGCAAGTGAAAGCCTTGTGAACGGTTTGATTGCATTTTACATTATTTTGATGGAAAAAACAAAAATAGTCTGTTTTCGGTGAATTCATTTTCCTTAATTATACAGTAGCTTTTATTTGCAATTGTTTTCATGGATATCTTTACGGTGATTATTCAAGAATATTGTTATTATCCACTTATTAAGCAAGAACTGTTTTCCTCATTTTATTTTAAACCTTTGAGTTCCCAGTGGAACTTAGGGCTTCAGGTTAAAGATTTGATGCTTCGGTAGCAGTAGTTTTATTTTTACTGGGTGGGACTGCTAGTCTCACGCCCAATCTTTCCTCTTTACCATGCTTATAACTGGCTTGGCGAGGTAAAGGAGTGTGTCGTCCGGGGATTGAACCACAGACCACCTAAGTGACGGGCAAGCATTCCACCCCTGTGCCACTGACGTACACTTCAACAGTCCTCGAGGTAATGCTATACGAGGCCAACTCGCGGACGGGGTTGAGCAGGCTCACAGCATCCATCTGTAAGGGACAAATACATGTAATTCCATTGGTCTCAGTTTAGAGACCGCTGAAGAAATTACACTGGAAAGAGCAGACAATACATATAACCTTAGCCCATTTAATAGTCATATATTCAACCTCTTTATATTATTAGTGTGATTGATTGTGATATTTATATCTATACAATAAAAAGTCCAGTATTTCACTTCAGTTCATGAAAAAATATAAATCAGAAGTGAAGAAATTGATGTTTTGTTTCAAGAATTCAAACCTGACATTACTAAATTTAGGTTCTACTACTTCTTCGGTGCATAAAACCTTGTCCAGAGCATTACCACCTCGGCAGTCATACTCAGATACTCATCTGGTTATCATATATTAGCAATCCCCACGGGGAGTCGTCAGTTGCCATGTGAGAGGATGGTGCACGACTGTCCTTTTATCATCACCCTATTTGCCTATCTAAGTTTCACTCTGTCAATTCTAATCATCTTAAATTAGGAGGAAAAGCCGTATGTTTTTAACTGAAGATCAGGTTATCTGGAATAGTCTGGGATTAGCAGATGATTAATCAAGCTGTCCACCAGCTGACCTAGAAAGCTTAGAATATTTATAGTAATTTACAATGTACACTTATTTATCCTACATTTATACAATAAATATTTAGGTAGAGAGATTTCAACGAAGATCATGAAATGATTACATTTAGAGAACCTTCATACAGTTCTTCTTATCAATAAAAATCATGAGGTACATGTATACAAAAGAAATCTGAAAGGCGATTTACTTGAACTTCAAAAGCTTCTGCCATATAAGTTACAAAAGTGAACTAGTGAGAACACTGATCGTGTAAGGAGGCTTTTTCAGAAGAAAAAGTCGAGGAAGAACTGTCCACTGTTGAAAAATACCTACGTGATAATGGTTACCCACAGAATTTCATCGACAAATATGGAAAACGTAGTGTTCACCATGTGAAGTATAAAACAGTTGAGGAAAAGCCCATCTTTCTACAGCTTGCCTTCAAAGGTGACGATACTGCTAGTAGAATAAGATGCAGACTGAACGCTTCCCTGAAAATAATATATCCAGTCACCAAGCTTGTATATGTTTATTAAACAACCAGTTGTTTAAGGCAGTCAGAAGTGGACAAAATCCCACCTCATTTTACCTCCAACTGCGTCTACCAATTCACATGTACGTACCAGAGCACCTACATTAGAAGAACAGAGAGAAGAGTTGTTGTACACATTCCTGAACAAATACCAAAGGATCTGAGAATAAAGGGCCTACAAGCATTAAACACTCTGATTGCACGTCATCTACTGGACAATGGCTATGTTGTGGACAATCTGAAGGCCTTCAAATTAATCAATAAACAAAAGAAACCTAATCTCCTTCGTTTTGCTGAGACAATCGTTATCAAACGGCTAAAACCAAATCTATGTACACAGAAAGAGACAGTGATGAATCTTGGACTGTGTTGGTGACAACGAAGCATACAAATTCCACTACGTCATCTTCTGTCCTGTTTAGAAACATGATTTTTTGTCTAAGTATAACTCATCCTACCCGCCCCCTTACTTAGCTATTTTAAACAAAACGTGTTTCCCCGCTATTATGCAACCCATTACTTTTTATACTCTTTCTAGCTAGACTTTGTTTCCACTCAAAAAACATCTGGTGAACTCTGACCTTTTCTCAAAGCTTAGTCATGCGATTTCTTCTACAAACAGTCAATCCTTTTCACTCTTAATTATTTAACAACCTACGTCATTCCTGACTAATGTTACATTCAGTTCCAATCAATTACTCACTATCATTGTAAAAAGATGTGTTCACATCTTTAATTTAATTTACGATTTTAGTATTGTTCAGGTTGTAACCAGTTGAGAAGAATCCCCGAAATAATAAGAAAAATGAGCTCAGATTATTCTAGTATAGTTTTCATTCTTGCTTTATTGAAGATTAGGGAAGCAGTGGAAAATAAAGAACACTGATTGTGGGGATTTTTCTTCGATTCACTGTAATACCCACTAGTGGCTGACCAGAAGTTGAAGTTGCCTAGATTTATGGCGAGAATCAGTGACTGCTTGGGTTCATCAGGTTGGATGTAAGGACCAGTACTCACTGATGACATTGGTTGGTGGCTGCGCTATGCACCCCAAACTGACAGAAGTTGGAATTCGTAAGCCACTGGATTAAATCCTACTGACTGAATGGTCAACAAGATTGCGCATAAGCTGAAGATCCTAGCTACATGTTTATGAAGAGTGGTGAAATAGCTGCCTACTATCTACTACTGCTACTTGGTTCTTCATGGTTCTCCAAATGAAGTCAGTTAATGATAGTAACTGAAAATCAATAAAATCAACACAAAACGAACATCTGAAAAGTAATATAGATTTATCTTAACAATTACACTTGAACGGATTAAATATGAATTCCTAGAAAATTAAAATTAATTTAATTATCCAAAATATTCTATCTCCATTTGACATTTGAAAGAGATATAACAAATGAGAATCATAGATAGATCATAAGTACTTTAATAGTAATGAGGAAGTTCTCTTCAAATTATTTTACTTCCTGTATTTAGTAGGAGAAAAAAGTAAGTAAAAAGATGATAAAATGACATGTGAATTCGAAGGCAGAATCAATTTATAGTTGAGGTTTATGATTTCTTTAAAACTTCCCTAAACTGCTAAAGTAATGATAATGAAATGAGTAATAGGAGTGATATTTTACACAGTTACATATTCTACTTTGTTCAAGAAGTGGTATTATTTGTGGGGAAGTGGTACATTGACCTAAGCAATCAACTTAAGGTTAGTTTGTCCTAGGTTTGGCTTTCACTCTACCTCCTTCAACCACGGGCTCCCGAAATACACACATAATAAGTCTGACTCGTAGCCTACGGCAAAGTAAATCTGTTCCAGATAACTGTAGATATTACTACCGGCGGCCTGCTTAAATCATTCGGCTACCAAAAATTTCATCGATCGAAATACTGCTTAAACTCTTCTGCACTTCTTATTGTTTCAATTGTACAATTATATCAAATGATCAATACACGAACTTGCGCGCATATTTAATTTAGTTTCCCACCATACAGTATTGTAATGAGAACAAAACTTATAAGATGAACACTAATCAATATTTTACTTTCTTTTCTTGAGGGAAGATACTCAAGAATTGACTATCTGGATCAAGAGATACGACAACTGCAAGGTCTGAACCTTAGCAAAGATAAGAAAGACTGTTAGACTGGACCCCCCCCCCCACTTTTTAAAATTGATTCTTATGGAATAAACGTTCTTTGAACAGCTTGTATTCTGCTTTCATTATCTGCGTGTCTGCTGCTCTACTTGTTGCAGTACGCAATTTTCAAGGGAATCGAAAAAAACTTCATATGAGGCAATAACACTACAGCAAATGACGTACTTCCGATTGCTGCTTGACATGTAAATTATGAATGAAGAGGAAATATTTTGGAATTAAATACGCTGAAAATTATTGTGATATATGTTCACATATTGTCTGAAAAAAAGCTTTAGTGTTATTGTTATTATTAAATTCTGACGAACCAGTAGAAGATAAACGTGTTTTATTTCTTCATATTTAGTCAAAACTAGTTGCAGAATTATTAATCAAATTTACATCCGTAAGCAAATCAACAGTTAGAGTTTTTGATCTACTGCTTTCAATTCTTGCTTTCTTTCTGAAGTAAGTACTTAACTGAATCTGATTTTCACCATCATAAAGTGTAAATGCCGCAGGGTAGATCAAGGACTGACATCAGTTAGGTAAGCACTAAAAGTGAGAGGCTAGTTAGGAATCGTTTCGTCCTAGTGTGGGACTCTTCAGGAGCAATTACTCCACCAATAATAGAACCCGAGCCTATCAGATTATGAGGTAAGCCCATGGATCATTCAGCTGCTTGGATTTAATTCCAACTTCTGCATTCAATCACTTCTACCATCATCGTAACAACTCTGTTGATCTGACTTAACTTATGTCTGTATGCTTACTTTTCTAACTACTTAAAACTCTTGCGTTATTCCGTATGATATTTTGCTGCCATTTTCATCAAACTGTTCATGTCATTACGTAACTCTTCTTTAACAATCGTTTGTGACAACTCATCACTTTTGTTACAACCCTCTTATATCAACATCCAATTCATCTGAACTTACTAATTGTATTTTCGTTTGACAAATTTGATGTACACACACATACAAAACAACCACATATATTTGTGATTGTACGGCTATGAAAATGAATTCGCGGAAAAGATACTCTTCACTGAACTACTTGTCTTCTGTCTATTTATGTTCGAATGGGAATTTTTCATGAATTAAAAAGTAGGAAGGGTCCTAGAATAATCTCATAATTAAATAGTTTTGTTTTGCGAGTTAGTTGAAGGTCAGTAATTAACTCTTTCCCAACAGCTTCATGAGACATATTAATTGGTATATAAGTTTAAAGGTCACTCAATTACAAACTAACAGTATGCAGGTATTATGTTACATATTACTGACTGAGTGACACGAGTAGCCGGATACACCTATCATCAGTAAGCAGTGCTTCCTAGGCGAATCGAAGTGATCTAAACTCTAGACAGACATTTTTCTCATTTGACATCGATGCATTCTGATTCAGCTTAAAAAGCCGAATCATTTCACCCCCTCCGAATATTGTGGCTAGCTAGTTAGGCACAATGGTAGTACACTGAATGAAGCTCTCGATTTGCAAGTTGTAGAAATTGAAGTGACGTTTCACTACAGCCTTACCTGGAAACTTTCGAATTTTTTAAAATCTTGCAGAATGTGTGTGATCCAAAAACGAATCACTTCCTTTTTTAAAAATTCTGTACTAAAATCGTATCTAATTATCTTCTCGATTTCGCGTGAAGCAATCAACCTGAAAACATTCATACTAAGAATCAATATTTTACCAGGAAACAAGTGTTTTGGTTGAATGAAATCAGTTAACGGGAAATTTCAGACATCTTAAATAAGTCGCTACACTGGATTGTGAATAATTTCTCAAGGGATATATTATTAATGTCAAATGTTCATGCTACTGTTTTGTTGGAACTTCAGGAGCTGAATTAAATTATTTAGACTTATCTAGCGACGAATTTATACAGAGACTTTTTCATTTTAAGTGTATTTCAAAGCTGCCAGTGAAGTGGAAAAGTAAATATCTGTACATCGTTACTGCAGGACATGTCCCATCAGATCTCCGGCCACATTTCCAAACGTTTTGTATTAGAAGAGGCTGAGAGGAAGAGAGTGATCAGATGCTTGCCAACTAGGTAATATTAAATAGTACGGTATGATAGACTCATCAGTTGTACATTAACGGCTAGCTAGGTCTTGTATTTTAGTTTTGTATATCGTTCAGTTAGCATATTGGAGGCCTACAGTTGTTATCATTATCACCATTACTTCTCTATACATTGGTATGTATATTACATATTAAACAGTGCTTCAATAGTTAGATGAAATCCCATCTAAAATAACAGGCAATGAGAATTAATTTAAAACTTAGAGGTTTTGTAAACTGAATTTTTAGCCGAGGCAGTGTTGACCTTTAGTAATCTGTCAACTAGGTTCCGTATATATATATATATATATATATATATATATATATACTGGGTTGGAATGTAATGATCCGTGAGTTCTAACATCTGTAAATTCATAATACAGCGCTACTGGTGACTAGTGCCACTGCTCATTTCTCATGCGAAATTAAATATGCACAATTATCTATCCTTACACACACACACACACACTCATACACACTAAACTTTCTACTCAACACATCTCTCTCACACTTCACATAAAAATCATGCCTAACTTCTATATCAATAGTGTGAATAAGCGAAAACTCCCCTTCACTATTCCACAACACACAACGTTAAATCATCACTGTGTTCAAACATCACATTTAAAAATGATACAAACTGGTACTGCAAGTGTCTCAATCACCTGTTCATAAACACAATCACACAAATACTGACTGGTACACTGGATACACACACTTTGGTGACTTCATATGAGAACTTCAGGACATCCATCCTGTGTCTAGTAATAAACAAACTGCTATCTGTTCGTGTCGAATTTCACACTGAGCTTAATCTTCTTACTCCTTTGCGTCCTGAGGGTAACATAGGGCTAAAAACGTGGACTCTGAAGTATCAGTAGCAGTAGTTTTTACTTTCACAGGGATTAGGAACTGTAGCCTCACACCCAACTTTCCCTCTTTGTCAGCCTTACTTCCAGCTTTGCGAGGATTGGGGGTGTCGGGCCAAGAATTGATCCCCGGACCATGTACGTGGTTGGCGAGCATTCTTCCACTGAACCACTGGCTCAGTCTCATAATCAAAACCCCTGGAAATCCAAAATTCTAAACATCACTTTGCAACTATAGACTTTTGAGAGTTATTATTATTTGTTTTTGTTATTATTTCAGAAGTTCGATTGTTCTGACGTAAGACGAAAAAATGCTGTTGATGAGATCTGTCATTTTCAAAAATTGTCTGTCACTAATTGTTGTTCGTTCAGATTGGGTATGCTTCACTTTGTCTCCATTGTTTGGACCATCTGTCCCCTTCTACTGTAATTGATGTTATTATGTGTATCTGCTGATCGCATTATACTACTGACAAATAATAGTAATGATGGCCACTTTGTAAAATAAAACAGTCAGACATTGTCAACTTAAACATCAGTAAACAGTTATTGATTCAACTATCTGCGCCAGACTTCTTATTTGTCCAATCAGACTAGCATTGTTTGACATTTGAAAATGAATGGAAAACATGGTCTGAAATCAAATTCGAATGAGTTACTTCCGGATTATATCAGTAAGTTGTATGTCTATCTGTAGACTGGTTGATATCAGATTTGATTCGATTGACTGAAGTGATCATCATGTGTCAGTTTATCTATGTATTTTTAATCGATAAGGTATTATTCCTATGCCAAGTGGTCTGTACTCATGAAATAAAGTAATTTCTGAATTAAACTGAAGTTTATCAGTTTCCAAATGCCAAATCAGTAGTAATAATTATTGATAAGGCATAATACGTAGTGAAACATGCATATTATTGGCTTTGTAGGGATTTTGCTTGATTCTATGGAGGATTTCAACCTCGCCTAGATTACTAGGTCACTAGTATTCTAGCCGGTCCCAAGCCCAGATAAAGAGGGAGGGTTGGGGCGTGGTGTCAGCAAATCCACCCCCAAAACTTAACCAAATTGCTACTAAAACTTCAACGCACAAATATATTCAAAATTCTAAAATTACAAATAGTGACCTTATTTTTCGCTGGAATCGGGGAAGTGAAATGACGCGGGCTGGTGAAAGCCTTCGGGAAGCCAGTCAGCCGATGTGCCTTCTTTCGATGAAAGCGAAAATAAGGATGGGGACGTGGAATGTTCGTACAATGTACGAAGCTGGGAAGGCTGCTCAGGTAGCCGCAGAAATGAGAAGGTATGGAATAGAAGTATTAGGAATCTGCGAGAGCAGATGGAACGGATGTGGAAGGAGCCAACTATCAACTGGAGAGACAGTAATCTACTCCGGTCACCCAGAGGACAATCAAGACCACACCGAGGGAGTAGCCATCATGATGTCACCAACAGCGGCTAAAGCTCTCATGCAGTGGGAACCAATCTCCTCCTGGATAATGACAGCCAGGTTCAACTCAAAAGGAAAAAAGGTTACAATCATTCAGTGCTACGCACCTACAAACGCCTCAGAACATGAGAAGAAGGAGGATTTCTACAGTCAACTACAAACAGTAATGGACAACGTCCCAAAGAGCGATATCAAAATCCTGATGGGCGACATGAATGTGAAACTGGGAGGAGACAATACAGGAAGAGAACTCACCATGGGTCGTGAGGCCCTCGGTGAAATGAACGACAATGGTGAACTCTTCTCAGACTTCTGCGCCTTCAATGATTTGGTGATTGGTGGCAGTGTGTTCAAACACAGGGATATACACAAGGCAACATGGATTTCACCAGATGGACACACCAAAAACCAGATAGACTTCATTTCAATCTCAAGGAAGTGGAGACGGAGCCTACTGGACACAAGATCGAGGAGAGGAGCAGATGTGGGTTCAGACCACTATCTGGTACAAGGGACTTTCAAGGTGAAGCTGAAAGCCTCGAGGATACCTGGGGATAGGCCACAATGCAAGTTCAACACTCACAAACTGAAGGACACAATCACACAGGACATTTTCACTGCAACTGTCAGAGCAAAGCAGGAAACACTACGTGGCACCACTGAGGAATCATCCGTGGAAGACCATTGGAACTCTCTGAAGGTAATTTTCAACGAAACGTGTTCAACGGTTTTAGGAAGAAAGAAGAAACAAGACAAGGAATGGCTCTCAACAGACACTTGGAAACTAATAGAGGAGAGGAGAAAAGTGAAAGAGAAAATGATTCAATGCAATGATGGACAAGAGAAAGAGACGCTGAACTCAACTTACACAGCACTGGACAAAGAAGTGAAGAAGAGTGCCAGGAAGGACAAAAGACAATTCTACGACAACCTGGCTACTGAAGCTGAGAAGGCAGCAGGCAAAAGGGACCTGAGGACACTATATCAGATAACCAAGTCTCTATCCGGGAAGAGATCAACACAAGTGAAACCTATAAAAGACAGCCAAGGGAACCCAATTACCAAAGAAGAAAGACAGATTAAACAATGGGCGGACCACTTCAAAGGACTCTTGAACCGACCACCACCTACAACCCGTCCAGAAATACCAACAACAGCACGTACACAACTGCAAGTTGACACCAATCCTCCAACGAAAACTGAAGTCATGAATGCAATCAAGCTTCTGAAAGCTGGAAAAGCAGCTGGACCAGATGGAATACCCCTGGAAGCAGTGAAAGCGGACCCGGAGACGACGGCAGATATGCTGACTCCATTATTGCAAAAGATCTGGAAAGAGGGAAAGGTGCCTACTGACTGGAGGAAAGGTTACCTGGTGAAACTACCAAAGAAGGGCGACCTGGGACTCTGCAAGAACTGGCGAGGAATCATGCTCCTGTCGACGCCAAGTAAAATCCTGAGTCGCATCATCCTGGAGAGAATCAAGGACGCGCTGGATACAGAACTCCGACCAGAACAAGCTGGATTCAGGAAAGGCAAATCATGTTCTGACCAAATTGCAACTCTACGCATTATCATCGAACAAAGCATGGAATGGCAATCAAATCTCTACCTCAACTTCATAGACTTTGAGAAGGCCTTCGACAGCGTTGACCACGAAGTAATTTGGAAACTACTCGAGTACTACGGCGTACCCCAAATATTCATCAACCTTATTCAACAACTATACGACAACGGCACATGTCAAGTGATCCACAACAGAAAACTCAGCGAAGCGTTTGGAGTAAACACAGGAGTCAGACAAGGGTGCTTATTATCACCAATGATATTCGTAATTGTGGTGGACTGGATTATGCGTCAGACAGTGGGAAACGAGAAGACACGGATATCCTGGACCGACGTGAAGAACCTAGAAGACCTGGATTTTGCACGTGGATGATTTATGTTTGATGTCACACAAAATCGAAGACTTACAAGCGAAAACCGACAAACTGGTTGAAGAAGCAGCCGGTGAAGACAGGACTCCAGGTGAACATAGACAAGACGAAGGTTATGAAAATAACCAACCAACAACAACAGCAGCGACATCCAACGCCAATCACTATCAACGGGAGGGATTTGGAAGAGGTTACTTCTTTCACTTATCTAGGGAGCATTGTCTCAACTACAGGAGGAACTGACGAGGATGTCAAATCGAGAATCTCGAAGGCGAGAAACACATTCATCAACCTGAAACCAATCTGGAATTCCTCGTCACTCAACTCAGCATCAACAACAAAATTCGGATTTTCAATACAAACGTCAAGTCAATTTTGCTTTACGGATCAGAAACTTGGCGGGTCACCAAGAATATTTTCAACAGGTTGCAGACCTTTATCAACAACTGTCTTTGCTCCATACTGAAGATTAGATGGCCAGAAAGAATCATCAACAAGAAGCTATGGGAACAAACGAAACAGGAACCAGTCGCCCAACAAATATGCAGGAGGAAGTGGAGATGAATTGGACACTCGCTGAGGAGGCCGCTGGGTGACATCGCGCGTCAGGCCAATGCTCGAGTGGAACCCGAAAGGGAAGCGACGAGTGGTTCGTCGGTGCAAGGGTGACATGGGGGAGATCGTATGAAGAAGAGTTGAAACAGTATGGACTAACATGGATGCACGTGAAAAGTACAGCAGAAGACAGAAGCAAGTGGAGATGTGTAGTTGAAGCCATATGTTCCACTAGGAACCCAAGGGAACAATAATAATAATAATATGGAGGATTTCATCATCAGCTGATATCAGTTAGAGAACCACTGGAAAACCTGGGAGTACTGGACAGCTGTTTCGTCCTAGCTTGGGACTCTTTAGCAGTGCGCACCCACCGGGATTCGAACCCAGGACCTACCCTACTGGTACAGCAGTTTGAAGACTAGGCAGTAACTCATCGAAGAAGACATTGCGAAATGGTCGCGCTATGTCATGAATTGGCAGAAGTTAGAATTCAAGGATAATTAGGTCGGGTCCCAGTGGCTCAATGGTTTACGAGCTCGTCTTGTAACCAGAAGGTTCTGGGTTCGAATCCCGGTGGGTGTGTGCTGATAAAGAGTCCCAAACTAGGTTGAAACAGCTGTCCAGTACTCTCAGGTTTTCCAGTGGTTCTCTAACTGATGTCAGCTCATGATGAAATCCCCCATGCAATCAAACCTATATAGGACGAAGACTTAGTAAACGAATGTTTATTCGGAACTAACAATCTCTATATAACCAAGTTGTATAAACCTTATCTTCAATGCAAAATGTGCACATATTTTCGTTTTGTGGTACTTCTAGGATGCATCCGGTGGTTTTTTGAGCTCCTTACACATCTTTAATATATTTCTTTCTTTTCTTTTTTTTCCTTCACGTTCCCAGTGGAACATAGGGCTTCAAGCCATAAGCTTGAAGTTTAATTAATTAATTATTCTGTAGCAGTGTTTTATTTTTACAGGATGGGGTTGCTAGCCTCATGCCCAACCTTTCCTCTTCACCAGCATTATTTCTGGCTTAGCGAGGTAAAGGAGTGCGCCGGCCTGGCATCGAACTCCGGACCATGTGCATGGTCAGCGAGCATCCTAACCGCTATGCCACCGACGCTTTCCATGAAATCGAATGTACATCCCCGCTATTTGATGTTTTTCTATGCTGATGAACGTCTCTTTATATACTGTTGATAAGTCTTATCAGTAGTACTCGCCACAGTAGTCCTGTAGGTGAATTCCGTGATCAGAAATGAACTTGCAAGTATGTGGAAACATCCGGTAAAGCCAAGATCATAACGTCTAACTTATAACGAGAGAAAATATTCAAATTTTGTGTCTTTAGATATTTGATTAATACTGATTTCATTAAGGATCAACATAATTCAGAGAACCAATGAGAACTGTCTCACTAGAGGGTTGTTTCGCACTTGTCTACGACTTTTCAACAGTGCGGACTCATGACTCCACTAGGAGGTGAAGTTAGGTTATCAGCCTAATACTTTCTCATTTAGCCATGAACAGGACTGTTCGTCTTCGATTCGATCACTCAACGCGAAAAGCAGAACCTGACTTAAACAAAGTAATAATTTATCTCTGCTGAACAGGGGGTGGCTATCATGGCTTAAATAGTCTAGTGGATAAAGGATAAAGCCATCACTCAGAGGAGACTGCAGGCACATCCAGATGACGATCCCCAAGTAGGACGAAATGCAAATCGTGAATTCCACTGCTAGTCACCATCCATTATGTAACTAATTGTAAAATATTACAGTATATGAAATTGTAGTTATGCTTTTGTCCCTACGTATGTGTTTTTATGGAATAGGGTGAGTGTTCAAATCAATTTCGCTGTTCTTTTCATTACTGGAGAAATATTCTTCGCAGTCTGATGAGATACTGAACACTTGAACAGAAAAAGCATTCTAAGTATTCCTCAATTCAAAAAATTTGTTTAAAAAAACTCAGTTCATTATTTTCTTTCAACAAAGGATAAGCGTAATATTAATAATTGTAATTGTAATTATTTTTACTTAATCAATTTATTGACTTTTATTCAATTCAATCGTCTTACTGTAGTTTTTGTATGACCTTCCGTGCATACCTCAAACTATTTACCCACCTACGTACAGTTTGAGCTTACTTTAAACAAATCAGCCATAAACTGAATCATCCAGGTGGAATTCTATAAATTTCAAACATCATTTTATTGTTAAATTTTAAAGAAAAATAAGAGGAAAATTTGTCGTGCAGGTTGGCTTCATTTGATCCTTATCTTTTTATTGTATTGATTGCTGTTTAGCGGATATTCTCCTCTTAGGAATAAGGATAAACACTTCATGTGTGAATGGGTAATCTTCTTTTCTTTCAAAAATTTAAATTTTTCTCATTTGGCTGGCTTGAATTTTTAAGTAAGCAGTATGAAGCTGAGTATAAATTCTGCTTTGCTTAATTTTAGCTTAGGCTTACTTTTAAAAGTAAATTGTTTTTGTTTTTTGGTTACTGGGTTTCATCATGAGCTGATATCGATTAGAAAACCACTGGAAAACCAGCAAGGAGTACTGCCAAACGAATGTTTCGTCCCAGTTTGGGACTCTCCACCAGTACGCACCCACCGCCTAAGTTCGAACTCACGACCTTCTGGTTACAAAGCTAGCTAGCTCGTAGACCATTAGGCCAGTGGGACCTGGTGCGTGTGTGCTACTGAAGAGTCCCAAACTAGGACGTAGGAGAGAGCTGTTCAATACTCCCAGGTTTTCCACTGGTTCTTTAACTGATGTCAACTCATGATGAAATCCTGTAACCAGTCAATCATATCCCTACAAACCAATACTTGAAAAGTAAATTAGTTTTAGTGCGTGCGTTTGTTTGCGGATTATGGTTCCTTGTTTTATTGCTACCTGACTTTGTGTAACTGTGTTAGCGTGATACAAATAATGTTTTCTAACAGAATATTATTGTCGCGAATTCCCATAGTTCAAAGGGGGCGTTAGCAACAGAATACTCTATACATGTATTTGAACATTCCATTTTATGTCGTTTAATATATACCAAAACCACACGCTCAGTGACTGGTTAAATAACATAAAACTGTATAGATATAAATAGCTCTTTCATTAATTGAAAATACCTTGGCTTCCGTGTCTTGCCTTCTGCTGTTACATAATTTATTTTATTTTTATTTTTTATAATTTTTGATTACAGCTTGATGCCAGATCGTATTTTCAGTACAAGTATGAAATTTTCAGCATGGATATCGGTAGTCCAAATTTTACAGGCCGACCATAGATATCGGGTATGCGTCTGCGGGGGATTGAACACCGAACCATGTGCATGGTCGGCGAGAGTCCTAACCACTGTGCCACCGACGCACATAATGACTGATATTTAAGTTTTTTAGTGTAAAGTTAGTACAATCAGAATATTCCTAATAGAATTTTATCTGCAAGAATTAAATCAGGCAATAAGTATTTTGATTAGACAGTCTCAAATGACAAGTAGTCACACCACAGTCCAACCATGAGAGCACTATAAAAAAGCGTCGAGAGTAGTCAAAACAGTGCCCTACAATCAATAGTTCAGTTTAACACAACAATGAAGTGGAGTATACAGATATGATTCTCAAACAAAACAAAGACGAATAATTCACTTCAAGTCAAAGAAGGCTGTTAAATGTCGAAATAATATTTCACTAATATCAAGTCAAAGCTTCTGTGTGGTTCAAAGACTTGAAGTGTGCATCTCCTCGACACGGGTCATGAGGTGGAATTCGAGAAATCCTTTAAAATTATCAATAGACAAAGGAGCTCCATTCTCCTCAAGTTTGCCGAAGCAATTTCTATCAAACGCTTCAAACCAGATTTATGTGTTCAGAAAGAAGCGGTTATTAGTCTTTCCTTGCCATGGTAACTGGATGTCTTTATTCTCTACTATGATTACGTAATCTTTGCCTTTAACCTCACCCCTCTTTTTTTGTAATCTGTAATATTGCTTGTCTCTTGTTTCCATGACGTGATTTGAACTCAATACATCGTTACCAAATTTATTAGTTATCCATCATCTTACTCACCTCTCGTCTTTATTACGTAACTCCTTTACCAATGTATGCATAAATTTATTTATTTTGACTTGAACTGCTTGTGTAAAAACTATAAAAGCACAATTTTCTGAACACTTTTCACTAATTGTGGAACTTTCTGTCAACTGACAACATGTAAAATTTGCAAGTATGTTAAAACTTTTCTGTACGTAAACCTCACAATTTATTTAGGCTGTGAGCAGCTGATGAGAAGCCGACAAAATAAATGATGGTACCATATTATTCTGCAAAAATTGTTGCTGTTGTTCTTGCTTTATTTAAAGATATGCGTAAAGTGGAACGCGGATGAGAAGCAACGAGTTGTGTGTGCGAGGAGGAAACAAAAACCTGTGCGCAAAACTGGAACCAAACAAAAGGTACTTAACAAAACAGAGGGAAATAGATATGTACTGCTGAAGACCAATGTCTCACTTGGAACACAAAGAAACAATAATAATATTGCATTTACACAAGAAGAAGAAATACTGAAATAAATATCATTACTGTCAATTAAAGTGTTTATGGGGGATTTTCTCTATCCTACATCTAACAGAATTGAAGTTTTCAAGTAATCTTTCTCCCACTATCTGTTTCTTCCTAAATCGATGCAATGGAATATACTGAAAGTTTACTGCATCTACTTGAGAAGCTCTGGAGCGCAACATGTACATCCCCTTCACTTCACTAACTTTTAAACAGAAAATGTGAATTCTAAAAAATAGAAATTATTTTCAGAGTAAACATTAGTAAAGAATTCTAATGAATACTGATACAAAGACTGGCGATTAGATTATTGATAAAATAATCACTAACAAAATTCAGCCAAAGCAAATAAAACAACTGAGGATCAAGTAAGGTTGACCAGTAACTAACAAATAAATCACTATTCAAATGGGTAGACAGTATAAGATATGTTACTAAACCATTTAAACAAACATAATTTTCGACGAACTAGAATTTAGATGGGTTTTGTTTTGCAGTGAAGTATCAAGATGCCTTATATTGTCAGTCAGTCAGTCATACATGCACAGGGGTCACGTTTTTTACAGATGGAATCCGATATTCCTGCCTAATAACCTAACTGATCCCGATCTACTGGTGTGACCTATGCATTGGATCTCACAGTCATTATACGATATTTAGAAAAATTAGAACATGCTGCCAAATTGGATCAGCAAGATTCTTAAGCCGAAATAGTTACTCTCTGAGTATGTTTTCTGGCTTCACGTCCGTCTTGATTCCAGACCTATTCAGAATCCTGAATAGCGTTTTAGATGCCCTTCTTTAAATAGCACTAACATAGAATCTTTTTATCCCTTTCGTTTTCTAAGTGGGTATACTCTTACTACCTTATTGGTATGGAACAATAAAGTAATTCACAGTTTGGGTTTTTGTGGAGACTTGAATTAATTCAAACGTAGAATTCTTCGCGAACCAATATCAGTTAGGGATTCGTTGACAGCTACTGGATGGATGGATGGATGTCATGAAGATCTATTGAGAAGTTGTTGCCAGTGTAGTTCCTCATGTCAAGGTGAAGTCGATGCTCATCGATGTCAGTGGTTGGCAGTAGCTCTATATCACTTAGAATTATAGAACACGATTAAGGCAAACACGTATTTTCGGTAAATTTCTCCTCAGATATTACAATTACATGATAAATTCTTAGTCGTTGATATCTGAAACAATGTGGATCAATAAGTTTAAATAAAATTACGTAGGATATAAGTAGAATGTGTTTACTAGTGGAGGTAGAGGAGAAAATAACAACGGACACATAGCGATTAGATGGTTTAATAATAATTTGTGAAATTACGACTGAACTATTCAATTTTAGAGCAGTATGATATTAATAATGAAGTTAGCAGTACAAATAAAAATAATATTTGCAGTTGTCAGCTGTCACAGGGAGAGATAATTTTTCGAGGTTCTTGTTGAAGGCCATGGGAAGGAGACGGATTGGACAAACTTTTTCTAAACACAGACATTGGGTTGAAAGTTTTATGGCGACTGCCTCAGCTATGCTTAACAAATGAATAAACTTAGAAGATTTCAGTGGCACCTTCTGCTGAATTGTAAAGGCTGAATTTGTATCAGTCTTTTACTCCATATCCATAAGGTGTGCCAATATGGAACTGCTGATTGACCCTAAGACTCCACCTAATCACGTCGGATAGTGCTCAAGGAGGCCGCGGTGTGCTTTCCGAGTCGTTCTACTTCGGTGTTTTCTCCACAAGAACAGTTAAACTTATAAATTCACATTAAAGTGTCCGGACTCGGTAGATTATCCTTCACCTGAATTGCGATTGCACAATGATCAATGGATTTTAAACACAGTGGCAAAGAATATCTCAGCTATTATTTTTCGAAGTTTCGGTGTCAATAATCTAGTGACTGCGTCCCCTTTGAATGGTAACATCATACATATATATAAGTTTATTTTGCACGGCTTTCGACCATTTTTCTCTGTCTGTTTTCATCATAGGGACTTTAACAAACTTTTCTGGATATCCGTCCTCATATAATGCCTCTTCTATTCTCCCTAATTCATCGTCCAGAGTGTCAGTTGGGCAGCTTTCTCTAGCACGAAACATTAGGGTACTGATAAGATTTCGTCTGTATGTAAGAGTAAGAAATGAACTGAAATGAGTGTATTGGCCAACCCATGACTTCTTCCGGAAAACACCCCGCTTAATCCTGCTCTTTTGCCTTATTCTTACCAGGAAATCAAGACACGGTAAAGTTTTGTCCTTCTCTGTTTCGTATGTGCCTCATTTTCTTGGTTAGCTATATCGTGAGTTCTGAGAAAGTCTTCGGTGTCGATCTTATTCTTATGCAAGATAAAAGTATCATTCATGTATCTAAAGTAGAATGAGAGTTCGTTGACTACATTTTTTAAGGGGATGATTTTCTGATTGTGCCACAAATATATCGGCTAAGACAAGATCTAGGGAGGGATCTCATTGCTGCACCCTCCATCTGACGATATACCTCCTTCTAGAACTGAATCTGCACATTCATCGTACAACGGATTAACAGTTCCTGTAGTGTTTTAGGTGGAATACCTACTTTCGTATCATTTCTGTCAGAGATTCACAGATGTAGGCGATGGTTTGTAGTAAAGGGATGTTAGTGAACAGGGAAGTGGCATTCACAGATATCACTGTTTCTTCGCTGATCTTCTTATCTCCCACTTTTTCTATAAATATGAGTGTCCTTCAAGCTATACTTAGCCACTTTTAGCTGCAGTTTCATGATATGATGAGCTAAACATATCTAATATTGGTCTCATTGGCATGTTAAGCCTGTGGATTTTAGGTAGCTCAAACAATCTGGGTACATTTGTTCCTAAACTCTTTAGACTTCCTAGAATTTGGGGAGACACCATATGACTGGATATCAAAGCTTTCAGTATCTGATACGACTCCTTTTCTACTTTCTCTGTATATTTTTTGCCAATAGGTAGTTTTTGGAATTTTGCAGTATCCCGTAGAATGCTGCTCGTCTTATCGATTTAGTCAGTCCTATCTGATAACGCGACTCCGCCCTCTTTATGTAGTCTCGTTATAAGAGTGCTTACATTTGATCTTATTCTCTTTAAGGCTTCAGTATGAACCTTGCTGAAGATACTTTTCTCAGTACACCTTTATGACTGATATTGGTAACATTTTTCAACAGCAGTTCATCATCCAGTGACTGAATGTTCAACGAGCTGACCCCGTAATCTGAATGTTAAGGGTTCGATTCTTGGTGACGTTGTTGGTGCTCACCACCAAAGTCTCCCCAAACTAGAATAACTGAGTGGCTTCAACGTAGAATTTTGCACAGGTGCGCAGCAGTTCAAGTTGCTACACTTCATGTACCACACAAAGCAAGAGAAGAGAGTAAAGAGAGATTCAAAAAAGAGAAAATTAACAGAATTATGAGGCAAAAAGAATAGTAATATGGAAGAACAGTAGAACTGGATATTATTTATTAGATATTATAAATCACAGGGAGTGCATGCATCTGCGCCAGCCATTGATAACGCCTTTGAACCATATCACCGATTGTTTCTAGCCACTGGATTTTATCATCCAGATGACCTTAACCAGGAAGTCTACACCCCACAGCGTGGCTGGCTGAAACTAACTGTAGTGGATTTCATTGAATGATGCCATGTTTTGGTTTGACCACCACTAACTCTTTTCCAACCTGATGCTGTGTCACCTAACATTGCCTGTTCAGGAAGATGGTGGCTAGGTATGAGTAACACATATCCTAACCATCTCAGTCGATGCAACTTCACGAGTTAAAAAGTTAATCCCTGAGTCGCTGAAGTCAGTAAGGTTTAAGACCATTAGTAGATCTTCGATGAAATTATACAGAAACGGGGACAGTTGGCGTCCCTAATGGACACCATTGGTTGTCACCACTTCAGATGACAACTCTCTGTAGGCTCTCACCTGGCCGCATGAGTTAGAGTGGAGTGACTTGATCAGTGCGATGTACTTTTATTACATTCTCTTAACAGCCAAACATTGCCAAAGTACCTCTCGGAAACAACAGTACAAGGTCCCGTATTTTTCAGCGATTTTCCAACTGGTGTTGGTTAATGACGAAATTTCCACTAAAGAAAGCAACAAGAAGTTAAGTAGCAGACATCAGTTAGTACACAAAAGTTTTCATTTCGAATTGATTTGAATAAAATTTTCTTCTTTTAGTTCAAAAGAAAGTAACAAGAAAGACGAAACTTAGGAGACCGAACGGAAGATAACACAGATGCTGAAGAAGATGAAGAACCAGTCGATTATTAACTCCAAATTATTTGAGCAAATACGACCCTCGGGTTTTGTAATTCTCCGGTTATATGGTCTCCCGAAGGTGCACAAAGAGTATGTACCGCTACTTTCAATCTTGTATATGACAAATTCACCATATCATGCTACTGCCAGTGGCTCGCATAAACTCTGTCAGCATAGTGTGACAGATTTACTTAAATTCGACGATTCAATAAGTGATGCTAATGTATCGGGGATGAAAATGATATTCATGGATGTTATGTCTCCCTTCACTAATGTTCCTCCTACTGTACAGCCTCTGAAGATGGTTTCATCAATAAAGAAAATTTTCTTCGCTGAATTGTCTTTTATTTTATTTTATTTGTTTTTCATTGAAACAATTGCTTTTACTTCCTCGTTTCTAATTTCATCTGTGCTACAACATATTTTGAATATTTCAATAGAATGATGATCACTTAATATAAATTGGAAGTCAGTTATTTAGAAAATTTGACTGATTAAACTTGATAAGCTTAAGAAAATCTACATAAATTTGAAGATGTCAAATAATACTATACAATTTCAGAGGTAAAATAATTCATAACCACATTGTTTAGAGCATACTACTTGAGGGATTTTAATAGATTAGAATACACAGAAAGGGAATTTTACTTTTATCATAATTCTGAATGTTTGAACGACTTAGCTACATGCTTCATAAATTTCTCATTTTTTAGTTGGTAATATTATGATTATTATTCTCACATGGAAATTAATAAAATCTAACATACAGTTTTATTATTTTTGAAACTGTTTGGTAGGACACCTATGCATTTAAGTCACATAATAAACTGGTTTTATTTAGAGAACCATTGAAAACTCACGGAGTCAGAAGCAGAGTTTGAACCCACATAGATTAGGCCCATTGGGTTTCTAGTCCAATGCTTTAATCCCTAGATCATCCGAATTGAAGTTCTTTCATGATATAACTTGAAATCAGTCAAATATAAACAAACCTGTTCTTGGAAATTCCTACATTTCACAGTGTAATGATGTTGTCAGAGGAGCTAAATTCTGATAATCGTTTTTATAGAGACTTAACGGTCATCCTCTGGGTAACTGAGTCCCAAGAGCGAACAGCTATACAACATGTATGAGTTCGTCTTTATTGAAAATCTCGGTTTTTGTTGTTGTTTGCTTTACTGATACTTGTATTCACAATCATCGTTGGGACCTCTGTTGTAACAATCTAAATGTCAACAGTGACCAATTATTTTGGTCAAGTAACTTAAGAATGGTGTGTCGGTGGTATAGCGGTTATGAAGCTCGCCGACCATGCACATGGTCCGGGGTTCGATCCTCAGCCGACGCACTCCTCCCTTACCTCACTAAGCCAGATATAATGCTGGTGAAGAGGAAAGGTTGGGCATGAGGCTAGCAACCCCATCCTGTAAAATAAACACTGCTACAGAAACTTCAAGCCACTAGCTTGAAGCCCTCTGTTCCAATGGGGAACGTGAAGGAAAAAACTTGACAGTTGGAATCAAACAGTATAGTTAAGAGTAGCTGATGTCCACTGAACTTAATAGCCCACTAGACAATTAATTTATTCAACCAGACATGAATATAAGAACAAAAGTACAGCGAAAAGTCTCTTTTCGGCAAATTCATTCATTTAGCTGTACAATCGCATTCATATATAATTATTTTGTGCGTTTGTATACGTTAGGGTTGTCAAACAATATAACATAAAAATTAGATAGGTTACTGTTTATGTCATCAAAATGTTTCTAAAATGTGATGAATAATCAAAATTGTAACTGGGGTGCTGGGTGAAGATTGGTAAGTACTGAAAAGGGATGCGTAATATGAAATAGGATGTTAATGGAGACACTTGTCCAAGAAATAAATTGCATAAAAGGTAGAAAGATTAAATAAATGGTTGGCTAAGAAGAAGATGTTACTAAGATGCAATACAAAATTCAAAAAACAAACAAGAAAAGAAAACATTATTAACAAAGTCGTAGGACTTGCAATTATACCACCCAAGGTAGAAGGAGGGGGTGCATAAATCGAGGTTTTTTATATGGATCGTTAAGGTCTCGTCAATGCAAAGTATACGAAGCTTACCTACCGTTTTCGGGAGGCTTCTTTTGACTTTGTAGATGGCTTTAAATGAATTCTGTGCGCGTAGTGAGTGACCAGTGTTGACTATATGTTCAATTATAGCACTCTTTGTTGATCCAACGTTACCTTTCCGTAGCCAAGCAGGACAAGTTTCTTTCACTCTTTTGGATACAAGACGCATCGAACGACCTATATATCTCGCTAGCTCCACATGAGCAAGTAAATTGATAGATACACATAGAAGTGATCAAATGCATTATTTTATCTTTGGATTTGTTGAAGAACAATGGGCCGCTTGAGAATACAAATCGTAGTGTACGATCATAAATGTCAATAAACAAATCTTGCATATATCAGTTAATCTTTGGTTGAGTAGCCGGATGATATTATGTTACATTAAAATAATACACTATATTTTATGGCATCCTTCTTAAATCATTGGGCTACCTGAATTCCTATCCAACATGATGTAATAAATCCTCTCCATCAGTAATTGTTTTAATATTACAGACATACCTTTGCTTGTCTACATGAACTTTCGCACGTTTTAAATTATCTTTCAGTTAAATGTTGTAGACTATTCAATGAAAATGAAGAAACAATATTATATATGAGTAGGTTTGCTTTAGATGGAGCTTCTAGTGAAATGACTCAAAATCGTTCTCAGTGGCACAGATATATTCACTCTGTAATTTCTTAGACCTACTAGATTCTCATCATTCTCTCTAGTACGTTCTTGGTCTCTAAAGTTGTTTTGAATTTTTGTTTCTTCATTTTTGTGTGTTATATGGAGTAGGGTAACTTAAACTGCTGAAATTCTATGTAAAACTCAGTCAGCCACCCAGCTCTGCAGTTACACCTTTTGCTTCTGAGCTATTCTGCCGGAAGACTGACCTCATACAGGAGATGAGTTGGTGCTGGATCGAAAACGAAGAAGTACTGAACAAGTGTTTTGCCCGAGTTCGGGATGCTGCAGTGAGGTACATCCATTATCTCAACATGGGTCGAACTCAAATGCTTCACACTGTGAAGTGAGCTTTCTGTGTGTCTGATTGATGATAAAAGCCATGATGTTAGACTACCGAAATGCATTTGAATAGATATGTTCTATTTCCGGTTCATTTATAATCTTTTGAAATTGAATGGTCTAGGAGAATGTCTTATACTTTTCTCTTATGTCTATATAATATGACTTTTCTGAGAACAATGAAAATACGGAATATTCACATTTGATCAAAGGAAATAATAAAAAGACAGTTGCAGCGAAGAAAATTTTCTTTGCGACGAAGTCAGCATCAACTAGCCTGTACATTCGTGTATTTATAATAAATGGGTGGGAAAGTTCCAGAATAATTTCCGGTCAAGGGTCAAATTAATAAAATTACAATTAGGAATTAAAATGGCATAATAAACAGGGAGGGACAGATTAAACTCAAACAAAGTAGTATCATAATTACTGAGAAGACTTACATATTGTGCAATTAGTGGTGAGAAATGTAGAAATAACAAAATACACAGGATGTTTGGATATGAAAATATGGTAGTGTAAATAGGGATTAAGAAAAACTTAAAAATAACATGAATAAATAGGAAGTTTGAATAAGAAAGGCAATGGGATAGTCACTATTGAACGAATTACCTGCTTATGATGGCCAGAGAGGGACAAGGGTTGAACGTATTTCTTTTGGATACATAGCCTGATTTTGAGCTTTTGGGTAGTTAGTGCCTCGGCTATGTCCAGATGTCCTTATTTTACTCCCTTTGGTATGTCTGACTGAATCTTGTGTATTATTTTGAAAGATTTTTCGAATGGCACTGAGTGTCCTGAATTGACCAGATGTTCTGTTACTGAACTATCTACACGTTTTTGTTCTTTTACTAGCCAGGCTGTATAGTGTTCGCGAGCGCTTTTTTCAAGTTGGCGCATGGTACGGCCGATGTACTCAGCTCCGCAAGAGCAAGTAAACTGGTATATGCACGTTGAAGTTTTATCTTTTCTCTGAAAACTGATCACTTATCAACTGTGACCCTCAAAATCCATGGAAAGGAAGGTAGGCAGACTCACCCACGTCTGTGAAAACAATCCGAATTTGTTATTATAAAAAGTATACCGTATGCAAATTTTACGTACCTTAAGAAGTTAAGATAACAAGTAATGAGTGATATTAACCTTAAAGAGTTGGGCTTCTTTGTTGCTCCATCGTACTGTGATAAATACCCTGTCTCAGTTTAATGAGTAAATTGGTCCATTATGGTTTAATCTTTACTAGGTCTCTTTAAGCTGCTTTTAGCTATCTCCTATCAGTGAAGCACTTTATTAGTGAAACATTCTCTTTCGCTTTTTACAAACTTTTAAAACAATATCCTATTATTATGCAATAATCCAGTAGGATACTTCTTAGGCGTTTCGAGGCCAGTCATTTTCTCAATAATTGCACAAAACGAATAGTGTCTTCTATACGACGATGTACAGTCTCAACATTTTGTATTGTAAACAAGTTTTAGACCATAGATCCTTTGACACACTGTCTTTTATTTAGACAAGTTTGTCTTGTAGTCTATCTGTTTCTTTAAACAACAATGAAGTTAGGTTTGTTGACCACCCTTCTAATTTTATATTTCTATATTTTCATCTGTTACAAAATAGCTGTTTCAATCTCATATAATTGTGTTTATTTTGTTTTGTTTATGCGACTTGTTGGGTGATTATTTATTCTGAAAATTTAATTGCTTGTTAATTTCTTTAATTCGTTTTTCTCTCTCTTCTCTTTCAAAACAGAATAATTTGTAAACAAATGAAAAGATTTATTCTTAAAAATGTGACTTAAACTAAAATAAAAAATATGGAGATTTGAGCTGCATCCAACAGTCCCTCACAAACTTGATAGTGTCAACAAAAATGTGTATTCCAGTCTGAGGAAGAGTTCCACCACTCATTGAGGATGCAGACTTATCGACCTTAAGAGTTTCGAATAGGACAAAACGTGTGTAATGAACTCCATTGCTAGCTGCCAATCACTGTCCAGGTCATCAGCAGAGACATTTAGATCATTTATGGAGTTATTCAAAATGAATAACTTTAAATTAGGCGCTGAAGATGTTGAAATGGGGGATGACAGCTTCGTGATTAAACCACTCAGCTGAGAAAACGTAACCACAAATCTCCCATATTATTTCAAAACATTTATTTTCATCTCAGCCAACTAAACAAGGCGTTCCAATATTATCTGGTTTATATTGTCAGCTGAATAGAACAGAGAGTGGGAATATCACTCACTTTATCTAGGAATAAACATGAGTATAATAAAAATGAGTCAGCTTATATTCTAATAAATTTTACCATAAATGAGGTCTACTCACTGTATTTCAATACCACTGACACTATTATCTTTCCACTAAATTTCTAATTCGTGCTCAATTTGTGTGTGTTTGATTTTCTGAAGTTTACTCACTGCAATTTATTCTCTCCTATTATACCTCATTATTAATATTACTATTTTCATTGTAGGTAGCATCACGAACCAACATCAGTCAGAGAACCACTGAAAACCAAGGAGCACTGGACAGCTGTTTCATCCCAGTGTGGGACTCTCCGGCAGTGTAATACAGCGACCCAACCAGGGATCGAACGCGTGACCTTTAGGTTTGTTTATTCTTATATTCTGCCTATCTACCTTTACTTTTCCCCATTAATCTTTCCCGGGCTACTTAAGAGAGACTTTTTATACTGTGTAAGGCACTAAAAACCGTCAGTAGGGCAAGTGAGGCGTTTCTAAACCAACTCGTTAGTAATACTGTAGATAGACATATGGACTTCTTCAAGAAATTAACAAATATTATCTTGTCACACTCTGAACATCCTGTCCATATGCAACTCTCTCCTTGCATCCCATTGGGTAGAACTAGAAGAAACTATAGGAGACTCTATGTTCGGATAACTAAGTATAAAAACTCTATGACACCCTATTTAGCACACATTTTATGTGATGAGAAAAGTGTAAGGACATGAAATTACCAGCTTACCACGGAACTCTAAGTAAACAGCCTCATTTTTTTCGTTGTTACGTCGTTGTTAAATATTTTCACTTAATTTAATTTAATGTTAATTTTTCCATATTTGAAATAAAGCTATTATTATTATTATGGTTATGAGACCAAGGTCATTAACTGTCCGGTCATCTGGGCCGGAATCCAATGACCGATAAATTCTAACTTTTTACGAGTTGATCACGGACTGACATCAGTTAGAGAACCATTGAAAACCAGGGAGTACTGGACAGCTGCTGTTTCATCCTAGTTTGGGAATCATCGGCAGTACGCACCCACTGGTATTCGAACCCAGGACCTCCCGGTTAGTGACTTGCTACAGGATGGAGTTTCCTGGAGTTCTAGTGAGAAGTCGTGAGGTTCAATTAAATGTCACGTGTGTGGATGAATGTCCCACCAACGACAATGGTTGGGGTCGCGCTAAAAAATCACGAATTGGTAGAAGTTAGAATTCATGAACCATTGAATCAGGTCCCAGTGGCTAAATGGTATACGAGCTTGCCTTGTAACCGGAAGGTCCTGGGTTCGAATCCTAGTAGGTGCGTACTGCCGATGATTCCCAAACTAGGATGAAACAGCTGTCCAGTACTCCCTGCTTTTCAATGCTTCTGTGACTGATATCAGTTCGTGATCAACTCGTAAAAACACAACAAACCCTTACAAACCAAACTATAGAAAATTCTAACTTCCTTGACTCGTGATACGGCGCTGCCCTCAACCCATGCCTTCGGTTAGTAACCGCTTCACCTTGAGATTGTGGAGCTCAGTGGTCACGACTTTTTACCACAACCCGAGGGCATCCATCGAGTGGACATCAATGAACTGGAGATTAATATTTAGATTATAGGTTTTTTAGGGGTAAGGAATAATTTAAATGTAGATTTCGTGATGAACCAACAGTTGATGAAGTTAGGATTCATCGGTCATTGGACTCTATCTCAAATGACTGAATAGTTAACGAGCTTGGTGTCATAATCTGAAGGTCTGAGGTTTGATTCCCCGTGCGGTCGTTAGCGTATACTATCGGAGAGTTCCAAACTGGAATGAAACAGCTGTGTAGTGCTCCTTGGCTTTCATTAGTTCTCTAACTGACGTTTGTTTGTGACGATGTCTACATTGAGAATAATCAAAATGCCTACAAAAATACATAATCTAAATAATAATAATTGTTTCTGTAGGTTCCGAATGAAACAGTTGGCTTTGGAAGAGCATCTCCATTACGAGTGATATTCCGCAGCCTGATGAAATCACTCGGCTACCGGAATTTTGATCTGTCAAAGTGCTTAAACTGTTCTGCACTTCTTATTGTTTTAATCGTGCAATTATATCAGATGATCAGTACGCGAGCTCGTGCGCTTATTTAATTAGTTTCCTTCTATATGCTATGCAGTTTTCGAAGGAATTGAAGAAAAAATGTACAGAATTGGTTCTCTCCTCATATGCACCAGCAACACTACGACAAACGATGTACTTCAGATTATTGCTTCCCATGTAAATTCTGTGTGACGAGGAAATATTTTGGAATTAAATATGCTGAAAATTTCTGTAATAAATGTTCACATATTGTCTGAAATAAAGCGTTACTATTATTATTATTTTTCTTTGCAGTCATCTGTAGTGACTGTATTAGCTATTTGGCTAGGCAATAAATATCCTTTCATTTCTACTGTTACTATTGTCAACACTTGTTTGTATCCTTTTAAGAATGGTTCTGTTTTAACAAGATATATGTTCACAATACTTTAAGATAACTTATCAGTCTTATCCCATTACGATCAGTATACTCTTTTTACACTACTATTTGGTGAAAACCTGATTTCCATTTAAATGAACAAATATTTGCCAAAATTATGCCAAAAATTGTATTAAATATTTTAGACTATATACAGCTGAAGCGAGAAGACGGAATTATAGTTGATCGATGTTATTTCACTCCAACTCTTGTTCCTACTGTTCCCAACTTTCAAAAAAAAGGAATATATGAATGAAGTTGTCTAGAGAGGCTTATAACAGACTACCTTTATCATTAAATGGCAGAGGGCAGCTGGCAAGAAGCTCCAGACCGCGTTTTGTGGTAACGTCACTCGTCAGTTAGGCGTGTCTAAAACTGATATTCCCTCGAGGATTTGAACTTGCGTTACGCAATACTGAATTCAAACAGGTTTTTACATATCAAATACAGCATTGATTTATCTAAGGCGATATTTCTTTTTCTTTTCCACTAGATGGTGAGTATCATTCTTAAGGGTGAATTTCTTTACTAATTATTGATTTTGAGAATTGCTGTCATGTTACTTCCGTCAGTTTCATTTTCTTATCAATTTCTCTGTTTCTTAAAATTTTCGTGTCTCTACCTTTTTCATAACGATATACAAGACTGTTCTGAAAATTACTTTTTTTCAAGAAAAACATTTACAACAGTTTACTTGTAGAAATTAGAAAATTTTAGGTATCACTGCATCATGTATTTGATACTGTAACCGAAATCAAGAAAACAAGTTAAAAATACAAGATGGTATATACTAACTATTAGTGTGAGTAGTTAGAAGCTACTCACTTCAACCAGTAGTGTTTGATAGACAGATTAAAGTCATCTTAACAATGAATTGCTGTATTTCACTCATTAAGGCCAAAGTTATTCTTTGACGTGCTCACATTGACTTAACAAGGCTGAGTTTGTTCAATCAAAAGTTAACTATCCTCTTTGACCATTAGGTCCTAATTAAGATAGTACCTGCCATTTCGCCGATTACACACTTCAAAGTGAAGTTTCACCACTTTTTCTTAGATTTCTTCCTTACATGAAAACCAGATGATAGTATAAAGGGAAATTTGCATAGGAAAAGCACTTGGACACGACAATATACACATTTCCATAGCTTTGTTCCTTTCCAGCACAAGAGAAATTTAGTAAGCACCCTCAACCACAGGGTTAGGGCTATATCTTCAGAAGAGGTAAGTGAAGATGAACTAAGGATGCTATATGATACCTTGATTGAAAATATCTATCCAAGCAAATTCATCAGGAAACATATGACTAAGACAGTTGGAAAGGACTATTCTCCATCTGTAAATAAGAAGCCTTTACATAAAGAGCTACACTTTATGGGCGATGTGCCGAGTGAAATAATCACAAATAATTTGGAAAAATCAGTTCAAAGGACTTTTAATGCTGAAAAACTGCAGGTCTTATTTTCTACACGATTGAAGGTGATTCCTCGATTGAAAGTTGAAGTATTTAGCCTAGCCACTTCTAATCGTATCTACCAGTTCAACTGAGCTTGCGGAGTGAGTTATGTTGGCCGTGGCTCTAGGAACTTGATTCTTCATGTTCTCTCAGGAACATCTACCTGTATGGTTACATAAAAGTGTAGTGAAAAACATCAACAGCTCCATATTAGAACACTTGGTCCAAACTGTCCACAAAGCTAATATTGAAAAGTACTTCTCTATCATCTGTCGGGTAACAGATAAATCGCCAAAATCATCCACGTACCGCATGCTCCAAACGGCAGAGGCTATCGCGTGATACAACCAGTGCTTTGTGTGCAGAAGAAGCAAGTACAGCCACTACAAATATTACCCTGGTCGGCCTTCAGGGGAGACTATAAATTCATGAATTCTTGCTATTATCTTTCCTAATTTTTCTGACATTCAGTTTATTGTTATGTTGATGCTATTGAACTGTAATCTATTGATATTACTAGTGATTCAATGTTATTTAAACAACATTAATGTGGTTCATCACACTAATTCATCCACTATTATGCATATATAACTGTAGAACTCGATGATGAAGTTATCGAAAAGAATATTTAGTAACTATTTTTGAAAGAATTTAAAATATTCAAATCAAAATATACCACTATAAATGATATCATCTCGGCAACTTTTTGATGTTTATTTTGCATTTCTGTATACAGTTAGAAGTTTTAGACTTGATTTCATATTAAAAAAGTTTGTTTTAAATATCACACAGTGATTCACTATTAACAACTGGATTTCATAGTCGTTCGTACTGTACGAATCAGTGATAGCTTTCAATCATTATTAAGATTGGAACTCATTAATTACTCATTTCAGTGGCCCATTCTCTAATTTGGCAAGGAAAAAGTCAGCTAGGAATATACGTAATCGGGAACCCATAGTCACACTGTCAGTTTGAACATTCATTGTACATGTTAATATAAGTTGTCCTATGTAGGATACAGAAATGCCTATGTCTATGTTTCGCGTAGTAGTCTCATCACACATAAAATCCACTATCTTCACTAACGGTACATTAGTGAACAAGGACGATCCACATTTTCCACAGGGAGGATACATCAAAGGATATCATAAACTTGTCATTCACATTTATATCTCTTACTTTTCAACAAATTCAAAACTATCTTGTACAGTATGTTTTCACAGTTCGTTAAGCAGAGGCTTTAAGAGCTTCACCAACCTTTTTGCTGTTGCGTGATTCGGAGAATTACAAATGTACACCACTAGTCGAAGTGACAAACCATTGTTATGCATTTTTGGTAGCCCATATAATCCTGGTGCGACCGTACCCGGAGGCTTGAGTGATCTGTATAAACCTTCTGTGATGGTACCTTGTTGTTTAAGTCTTTGTAGTAACTCAACAGGTCAGTACATTCATTTTTTTAGTTTTTCACTTTTGAAATATAAACGTAACTTGGTAAAGTGACTGGTTCATAGAGCTACGATAATGTTTGCAGACGACTCCTTCGATGAAGAGCTTAAGATAATTCGAGAGTTACTTGGAAAAAAATGGTTATCCAAATAAGTTCATTGAGAAAAGTGTGAATTTAGCACCAAAACAAGCCAATAGGGTAACAGCTCCAAAAAAAGCCACTGTTCATAAGACTTCAGTTCATTGGTGATAAAATCAACAAAATAGCAACACACAGTCTGAAGAATGCAGTTAAAAGAGCTTTCAATGCAGCAGATGTACGTCATCTCTTCACTGACACCTCTATTTTACTTTAGAGAAATAAGAATAAACTACATAGTTTTGTCTTTTCTATGTATATCTACAAGTTTGACTGCAGCTATGGAGCCAGCTACATTAAGCGTACACCTAGACAGGTTCATCATCATGTCTCCAAACATCTTCCTGCATTGTTAAGCAAGGGACGAACAAGTTCTATACTTAGTTTTGTCCTAACTTACCTTGTCTATACCGAACATAAAGTTTACTTGAATGAATCATTCATATCCATAGCCTTAGTATATCTACTATCCTAATAATACTTTTTTTTAAACCTGCATCACTCAATATTTCAGTGAAAGCTTTTAATACTGGTCATAATTTGATAATTCATATTATTATTCGCTTCAATTAATTAGTTCTACTTATGAATCTCAACAAAACAAAAAAATGACGTAATTTGTCTGAAATGTGCAGTGTATTTACACAACACATTTCGGACACTCAGATAACAAACATACTTGTCATACATATTTGTAGTAAAGGTAACAAAGAATGTAGGACTGAGACTTCACCATTAGACCCTTTATCGTCTTTTACGTAAATATGTACCATAAGTATCTGTATGACAAGAATGTCTAAAACGTGTTCCACAATACATTAAAATTGTTTCAGGTAAATTATGTCTTATTATCGTTTGGTTGAAATTTGTTGTTATTTGGACGTTCAAGGAATAGTTATTCGAAAAATAACTCTTTCATTGTATTACTTACTAACTGATTCATTGATACTCGTCTGGTTCTCAAGGTAAGTATAACTTTATTCCAACTTGTGGGAATATTTCCAAGTATTGGTTTTTGTAGGGATCTTGCTTGATTGCTTGTAGGACTTCATCGTGAGCTGACGTCCGTTAGGGGAACCACTGGAAAACCACCTGGGAGTATCCGACAGCTGTCTCGTCACAGTTTGAGACTCCTCATCAGTACGCACCCATCGAGGGTTCAAACTCACGATCTTCTGGTTAAAAGACGAGCACGTAGACCATTAAGCCACTGCGATGCGATCCAATGGCCAGCCCATGAATTCTAACTTCTAATTCATGTAATAAGTGTAAATAATCATATGGTCGGTGGTCAAATGCAGAGGCTGTGTTGCCAGTCTCTGATCTTTGGTTTTTAGAAGTTCACTTTAATGATATTCTCCTGTAACTTTTCATATTGACATTTTGGTGAATAATCACTTGCCTGTCCATTTCATGTGGTTGTTGTTGTTGTTGTATGGGTACCAACAGACCTTCACAGCGGTGGATAAAACTAATTTCTAACCACTGATGCAACATTTGAACTTTGAAGGAATAAATCAATGAATTTCAGTCAGCTGTTGTCGTATTCATGAAATAATAAATGATTTAATGAAGCCAAAGTACTTTATGCTGAATGCTGTCTGTGGTCTATGAATCATGGTTGTGTTAAAGGTTGGCTATATAATCTTTGAATATTTGTCTAGTTTCTTTCTGGTTATTTGTTCAAAAATTCAGGAAAACTAACTCGTTTATCCTAAATCACTAAAAAACCTAACTGACTGGTCTGTTGATACCCACCAGACTGTCAAGGAAGCTTAAATGGGATTTAGGAATACACTAGACTGCGTCACTGCACCCCTTGTACCTTGGTCTATGTCTGAAAACTATCACGCAAACTACCTCGGATTAGTAATGAAATAAGGAGGTTATTAAGAAAACGAAAGAATTTATGGGACCGGTTTTCTGTTTTGGATGGAATACCGCAAAATTCGAAACCTTTGTAAGTATATGATTGACAAAAGTCGTATAGAGTATGAGAGACAGTTATTACTGGATTGTATGCATTATCTAAAAAGACTGTACTCGTATATTAAAAGTAGGACTAAAACTAGCAATGGTATACCATCCCTCATAAGCACTACTGGAGAGGCAGTCAGGTCAGACAAAACAAGAAGAACTCTTAGAAAATAATTTTGCGATGTGCTTTCGTCTAATCATACCACTCAGGTGTGTAGAGAGGTCACTGCTGTAGACACTAAAATGCCCCCAATTGTGGTAGAGGATGCAGTGGTTCTCAGACTACTGTCTAAAATGAAGTCAGGTAAATCACCTGGATGTGACGAGCTTCACCCTAGACTACTAATCTACTTGGCGGATATAATATACATCGCACTTACTGTGATTTTTCAACTGTCTCTGGCCAAAGCTGGGCTACCCAGGGACTGGAAAGATGCTTTTATAAACCCCATCTTCGAAGAAGAGAACAGGAAGTTAGCATCTAATTACTGGCCTGTATGTCTGACCTGCATTTCAGCAAAGATATTGGAAACAATCATAAGGGATCAGCTCTTAGCTCATATGTAGGCACATGGCTTACTGGCGGTGGAACAGCACAGATTCCAACCAGGACAATCCCGCCTGACAAACTTATTGTTAGCTAGGGAAGATTTGGTCGAAACCAGGGATAAGAATCATCTATTGGACGCTGTCTTTATTGATTTTAGTAAAGCATTAGATAAAGTATCCCATTTAGGTCGTCTTAGTAAACTCAAATGTTTTGGATTAGACTAACGCCTACGTGAGTGGTTTAGTGACTATGTGACGGATAGAAGGCAGAAGGTAAGGTTAATGGTGTACTGTCAGGGTGGAAGGCAGGACTAAGTGGAGTATCTCAGGGAACTGTACTTGGCCCCCTAATATTCCTATTTTACGTAAGTGAACTGCCCAAAATTCTTACCTCATCTTCCTTATTATTTGCGGACAATATTAAGATATAGAAAACCGTAAATAATAAAGACAATAAGTTGGTACTAAAAAACGATCTAGATAAATTCACTAAATGGGTTAACCTCTGGAGTCTCGAAATTAATTCCAAGAAGAGCACGGTAATGCACCTAGGTCAGAGGTCTTACACGTCGTACTCCCTGGGGGACACAGAACTGCCAGATGTTAGGGGACAAAAGGACTTACAAATTATTGTAAACCATGACTTAAAAACAACACCAAACTGTAATGGAGCTGCAACTAAGGCTTTCTGAATTCTTTACGCGCTTTAAATGGTAATCAAACAATTAGACGGGGATATTTTCCAACTACTCTATGAAACATATGTCAGACCTCATCTAGAATACTGCGGACAAGCGGTGAGTCCATGCTTCAAAAAGGAGGCACATATCCTGGAAAGAGTACAGAGGGTAGGGACCAAATTAGTTGGTGGTATTTCACACATTATTTATAATAAGAGAATAGAGCATTCAAATCTCTTCCCATTATTATACCGAAGGAGGAGAGGCAACTTCATTTCGGCATACCATATACTAAAGGGTGATTTAGGCATTGACTTTTCAAACCTTTTTTCTCCTTCTAGGATAAATTTACGAGGTCACAACAAGAAGCTGCTCAAACCGAGGTCGAATAAAATACGTGTGGTATTTAGATATACTCACAGAGTGGTCAACGACTGGAACTCCTCACCTGATTCACTAGGAACAGCTCCATCGGTGGACGCTTTCAAAGAGAAACTAGTTCTCAGCAGAAATATATATCGCAAGGATTAACACAGACAACAAGAGCCTTCTATCCTTATAATGTGAATCTGAATTTTGGACATATATATTGTTTAAACTAATAAACTTATTATAAAATGGTAATATATAATAATGTCAGAGGTCTTACATAGAATTCGCAATGAGGCTGGAATTAAGGTGGCATTTAAACCAACCAACCAACCAACTCTCTCAGAGATAAACTATGTCCGCTTAAGGACCCAATAGATCCAATTAAGAAAAATAATAGAATTTACCAAATATCTTATAATCATTGCCAAAGAGGTCAGTTACATCAGACAGTCAAACTAGTAGGTCAGGGTCAACTAGATTATAAGAGCATAAAAGATTTAGGTAGACATGGAATATTTGAACAGAGAGAGAGAATAGAATAATAGATAATAATAATAGAATAGAATAATTGATATTCAAGTGTTGGTTTGTAGGGATTTGATTGGTTACAGGATTTCATCATGAGCTGACATTGGTTAGAGAACCATTGGAAAACCTGGGAGTACTGGACAGCTGTTTCGTTGCGCTATGTCGTGATTTAGCAGAATTTAGAATTCATGGGCCATTGGCTCGGGTCCCAGTGGCTTAATGGTATACGAGCTGGTTGGTCTTGTAACCAGAAGGCCCTGGGTTCGAATCCCGGTGGGTGCGTACTACTGAAACGTCCCAAACTAGGATGAAACAGCTTTCCATTACTCCCAGGTTTTCCAATGGTTCTCTAACCAATGTCAGCTCATGATGAAATAGAATATTTGACCCAGCTAAGTTAAATAACTAAGAAAACAGGGCTCACCCACTGCACTGCATTCACTTGCATGTAATCACACAACGATAGTGTGGGACAGGGTGAGAGTATCACAAATTAATATAGTTAGATGGAGAGAGAGGTTAATCACTGAAGCTTTATCTATCCATTCAACACCACACACATGCAACCAGAATGCAGCAACGCCTATCCCCGAGATACTGAAAGTAGCAATAAACAACAAAAGGAAGTTGGAGAGAAACAGAGACAACAAGAGAGAAAATTTATATGTAAGACAAATTGTGAAACCGTGTGGCTAAAATTGATATAATTATTAGTGGCAATAATTTATGCTCGAAACCTTGTCATCCGTGATGTTTAAAAATAAACTTATCTAATATGGAATTATATTCTACCACCATAGTGCCCAAATTGTACACTACCATCAATGTTCAATGAATCTTTTCAAACAATGACATTGAACAAAGTTTAAATCAACCAATAGTGCGGAAGAGCTATGAGTAATTTTTAAAATTGATGTAATATTAACATATTCTACTTATATATATTCAATACTTATTTTGTAAAATAAGAAATGTTTGATTAAATTAAATTCATCAAAAATTCAGCTTATTGATTATTAATAGTTAAGATAGTAGATAGAATAGACTAAATTCTGGCCAGATTTAATTAATTTTTACTCTCTTTTCGACATTTAGTTATCGAAAAAAAACACAAAACAAAATTTAACAAGAGAGATGCTTAAAGAAAAACGTTTTCGAATAGCTGATTAAATTAAAGAATAAGAAAGACAAAATGGAAGAATCTAACCGAAACGACACTATCCTAGTCGATTTTATTGAGGAGTATTTATAGCCCACACTTTAGACACTACAAAGAAGTGTAAAACATAATTTAAACGAATGTAAGGATGATAATAATAGTAAAGCAGAATAAAAATCACTAGTAAAATTAGTTTCCAGAAATTTTGCCTAAGAAGCAAAGCAATATGATCGTCAATCTCCTGTTTATTGTTGGTTATAGGATGGACTTCTTGCAGTTTTAATGAAAAGCTGTGACTGGTGAGATCTATGCTGTTTGGTATGAAGCAGACCCTCATCAACTGTAGTGGGTGGCATTGGCTTTATTTCACGAAATAAGAGAAGTTAAAACTCCTTCATCACTTGATTCCCTTTTTGTGGATGAGTAATAGACAGTCTCATCTGATAACCTTAAGTAGGATAGGTGATGTGTATTAGTGAACAGTACCCAACTATGAAATAGCAGATATCCGATACCCCATAATTTTCAATTATTCTACAAATTATCAAGTCTTGGTTTCAAGGGATTTTGTTTGATTGTTTGCAGGATTTCATCATGAGCTGAGAAACATTGGAAAACTTAGGAGTACTGGATAGCTGTTTCCAATGGTCCTCTAACTGATGTCAGCTCATGATGAAATCCTACAACCAATGAGACCGAATCCCCAGAAAACCAATACTTGGAAATTAATCTGATGCTCACTAGCGACTAGCCCTATTCAGGCAGTTACAAGGGGCTCTAGTGTAAAGCCGTGACCAATTGGGTACAGCAGGTCAAAGATGAGGCAGTAAATCATCGAAGAAGACATTGTGAAGTCGTCACGCTATGTCGTCCATTGGCAGAAGTTAGAATTCATGGGCTGGCTGACCATTGGACTTGGTCCCAGAGAGTGACCTAAGGGACTACGAGCTGGTTGGACCTGTAACCAGAAGGCCTTGGTTGACGTTGAGTCCGCAGCGCTGAATAGTCCCAAAGTACGACGAAACGGTGTGCTTTTCCAATTATTCTCTAACTGATGTCAGCTCATGATGAAATCCTCCGAACAATTCTGTAAATGCTGCCAATTCGTGGCGAGATCCACATTAAAATTCTTTTTGATCGATTGCATGCAAAAGAATATACAAGCACACGAGAACGAAAGAGGTCTTAACTTGTCAGATAAAATAGTGAAAATCCGCTAGAAAACAAAACGCTAATTATACATTGATTGGATCCTAGAATGTAACTGTTGTTTTGTAAGTTTGCAATACGATCACCAGAATGTGCACCTTCAGAAGACGTATGATTGCTAGTGGTAGTTGAAAGGATAGAAAGCAACATGTAATATCCATTATTTTCGTTCTTTTAAATTATTGTAATGTAGTATTGCAAACAGGCTGAAGAGTTTTCATGGGCTTTCTTCCCATTCTTTGCTTTCCAAGTGGAAAAAATTGCTTGAGGCTTTGAAGTTTGGCTTATAGTAGTATTGTTAAACGAGGTGGAGTTGCTTGTCTTACACGCAACCTCCCTTTTTTCCAGACTTACTACTGTCTAGTAAACCAAGTGAGGTCTAGGAAAATATCGGTTGATCACTGTGGTGGCTAGTTAGCATCTTGCCATTGAACAAACGGTGAATCAAGCGATGGATTGCCGGACAGTTGTTATCTTCTTGTTAACGACTCTCTAGCCATACGCATTCATGACATTACAGGAAATCGAACATAAGACCTTCAGGTTACGAGGGGAACTCACCGATAACCCAGTCACTCGATAAAAAGCGTATTCTCTTGCAAATGCATGTTCATTATCTATCATTATTATTATTCCCTTGGGTTCTGAGTGGAACATAGGATTTCCTTCTATTTTCTGCTGTCCTCTTCATCTGGGCTCACGGTTGCCCATAGTCTCTCATCTCATCTTCCCACGATCTTCTCCGTGTCACCCTGCCACTGACAACCCACTCGTCGTTTCCCATTGGGATCCCACTCGAGCGATAGACTGGCCAGAGTTTCTTGTTGTTAATTTTTTCTTGCTAGCCATCTGATGTTCACTCGTCACTCAGCATCAACAACAAAATTCGGATTTTCAATACAAACGTCAAGTCAGTTCTTCTATACGGATCGTAAACTCGGCGGGTCACAAAGAATATTTCCAACAGGTTACAGACCTTTATCAATAATTGTCTTCGCTCTCTACTGAAGATCAGATGGCCGGAAAGAACAAGAACCAACAAGAAACTATGGGAACAAACAAAACAAGAACCAATCGCCCAACAAATATGCAGGAGAAAGTGGAGATGGATTGGACACTCGCTGAGGAGGTCGCTGGGTGACATCACGCGTCAGGCCATAGCTCGAGTGGAACCTGAAAGGGAAGCGGCGAGTGGGACGTCCAAGGGTGACATGGAGGAGATCGTGTGGAGAGGAGTTGAAACAGTATGGACTAACATGGTTGTAAGTGAAAAGTACAGCCGAAGACAGAAGCAAGTGGAGACGTGCAGTTGAAGCCCTATGTTCCACTAGGAACCTAAGGGAACAATAATAATAGCTATCTGATGTTCACTATGTAGCCAGCGAAGTAAATAGCTGTTAATGAAAGTCTGCAACCTATTGGAAATGCTTTTGTAACGAAAGCGCCAAGTTTCTGATCTATAAAGAAGAAATGACCGATTAAACAGTGGTGTTTAATGCCAGGGAGCGTAGAAGAATGCATTCCCATTTCAAATTGATAAAGTTGTATCTTGCCTTTCTAATTCTAGCTGGCTTTGACGTTTTCATCCGCTCCGTGTGCTTTTTGTTGGAACCATGCTTACCACATAAGTGAAGGTGGTAATCTCTTTCAAATTTCCCCGTTGATAGTGATTGGTGCCGGTTGTTGTTTATAGTTGCTGATTAAATCACAAATTTCCAAGTATTACTTTTGTAAGGATTTCGTTTGATTGTTCGAGGATTTCTCCATGAACTTGCTTCAGTTAGAAAACCATTGGAAAACCACACCAGGGAGTACTGGACAGCCGTTTCGTCATAATTTGGGACTAATCAGCAGTACGCACCCACCGCCAAGGTTAGAACCCATGACCTTCTGGTTACAAAGCGAGCTAGCTCGTAGACCATTAAGCCACTCTCTGGGACCAAATTCAATGGCCAACCAGTCCATGAATTCTAACTTCTGCCAATTGATGACATAGCGTGACGACTTCACAATGTCTTCTTCGATGATTTACTGCCTCACCTTCAACCTGCTGTACCCAACTGGTCATGGCTTCCTACTGGAGCCCCGGGGTTAACTGCTTGAATGGGGCCAGTCGCTGGTGAGCATCAGATTAATTTTCAAGTATTGGTATCATAAATGATGAACTAATATAAATAAAACGGTATAATTTATTGGAATTTGTTTCATCTTGCAAATAATTGCGAACTGAAGCAGTCGACTTGACTTTGATTCATCACTGAAACATTTTTCATTCAATTTACAAACAATGCATAAAATAAGCACAATGTACTATTTATCCCTGGTATGGAGTTAAATGCATTGAAAACAGAAGGAAGTGGAAGTAAATAAAAAATAAGTCCGGAAGTTGTTTGAATATAATGACGTGAATATATCAATGATCAATTTTTACAGGATTTTGTAATTACCTTAGTAATATTTTACCATTGTGTGTTTTATCAAATAAAGTTATCTAATTTGAAATTCTTTAAAATTGCTTCATTTTTCAATTCGCAATCACTTGTCTAATGTGAAAGAAGATACTTGATTCGCAACACTTGGACTTTCTTAACTGAATGTACACATTTATTCCCTTTAATGAATTTGAAAAAAGCAAGAACTACAGTTTTAGCAGAATATAATGGTACCATCTTTTATTCCGTTGCCTTCTCGTCAGCTGCTTACAGGGCAAATACATTATTAAATGTATCTACAAAAACAATTTTAACATACTTGCACAGAGTTCATTTTAAACAAAAATCAATCGATCAGTATACGCATACACTGATAATATATATATGCAATATTAAACACTATTCCGAACAATAGTATTCATACACAATCGACACTTTTCAGTATCTCGCATTAGGATCAAAAATATCCAGTTACCAGGGCAAAGAAAGACTGATAACCGCTTCTTTCTGAACACATAAATCTGGTTTGAAGCGTTTGATAGAAATTGCTTCGGCAAACTTGAGGAGAATGGAGCTCCTTTGTCTATTGATAATTTTAAAGGATTTCTCGATTTTCACCTCATGACTCGTGTCGAGGAGATGCCTGGTGATGGCACTGTTTAAAGAATTTGTTCCCTCTAGACGTAAGCTTTTTGGTACATGTTCAGAAAATCGTAGATATGCTCTTCTTTCTGTCCTTCCAATGTAACTGCTCCCGCAGATACATGTAAATTTGTATATACAATTGGAGTTAACAATGAGAATGATATCTATCGATGTTTGATTGCACCAGAGAGCAAGTTGTTTGATAGACGGAAACGAGCTTAGCTGCAGGATAGGCTATAGCCAGTGATGTACTCAGCCTTCTGTTGATCATCGCTGCAGTGTTTTCACCTTTATAATCAGGCGGAAAGTAGATTGGCTTGTTTTCCACTGTGATTTGTTTTACATTTGTGACTTCAGATCTTCCATACTTGTTGATGAACCTTTGAGGGTTCCCATTGCTATTCAATATCTTTTCAAGAAACTCAAATTCTTCCTGTAATTTTTCTATAGGGCATATTCTCCTCGCTCTATAGTACAGAGACTTGACTAGACAGCCTTTAAAGCTATTTGGACAAAAGCTATTGAAATATAAGTATTGTTCTTTCCATGTAGACTTTCGATAAATTGACTTTTGAAGACTACCGTCTTCTAGGCGTTCCATAGCAGTGTAGAGAAAGTGGAACTTTCCGTACACAGAATGCAGTCAGTGACTGTGTTTACAGTCATACCTAAAAATAGTACACATTGTTTTAAATACTACTGTGGCATAAGAACTGCATTTAAAGCAACCATTATCAGTCGTAGTTATGTTGGTAACAATTGGCTATCTGAAGCATAAGTGCTAGATTTAGTTTTCAGCGTGAGGTACACCACTGCTAATTAAAATGTCGGTAGAACCAACTGATAGATGTTTAACAGGATGAAATATGTCTCCCAGACTACAATGTTAACCGGCATCAAAGCGAGAGAATATTAAACATTTCTAATATAAGTGAAAAAAAGTAAGGAAGACTAATGTACCAGGATAATATGAGCTCATCTTTTATTACTTTGAGGATACAAAAAAATATATACATCACACTGAATATTTAGACATACTTTCTTCGTGATGACAAGGAGTAATTGATAAAAACTAAAAGTAATATAAGTCCAGAATGATGTAGGTTATTAAATTACCAGAAGCTAAAACGATTGATCATTTATAAGATAGTTAGACGAATATTCTTCAAAAAAGATGAGGAAGAAAGAAAACTGACACAAGCTCTGGTTGATAACAATTATTCAGACAAGTTCATCAGGAGATATAGAGTAGTCAGAATACGAAGACCCACTCTTCAACTCGCCCCTAAGAAAGACGTATATTACAAGCTACCCATATGGGTGATCATAGCAGCCTGGTAATTCCACAGAGATTGAATGCTGCCGTTAAAAAGACTTTTTATGCATCTATGATCATAATAATTGAGAATGTGAAGCCAATATATCCATCTAAGCCCTTGTGACATGCAGAAAATAACGTCACATTCCACTGTATTTACCAATTTGAATGTACATGTGGTCATGCATACATAGGGAGGACTCATAGATATCTGCAAGTAAGGGCTGACTTCAAAGTATTTTCCTAAATGGCTTCAAAAGCAAAAACAGAATCTTCAGAACCCATTTATGGTGAGAACAGGAGACTTGGCTCCTACATTGTGAAACATTTTATAGTGACAGGACATAAAATTGACGTTTACACATCTTTTAAACCTATTAATAAAAAGTGTTTGGGGGAGGGCATATCCTAAAGTTTGTGGAAGCTCTAGCTGGCAATTAGAAAGTTTAAACCAACTCTATGCTTTCAAAAACAATTCGTCATCACATTAAACCTTCCTTGGTAAACTTTGTTTCGATACCAAAGCAGATGTACTATTACCTCTGTTATTTGGCTTAGTGATCTTCATCGTTAATTTGACCTTGAATATGTCCTTTTAACTTGACCGAAGTCTATTTTCTCACCTCTTAACTCCTTACTAGTTTTATATATATATATATATATTTATATATATTCCTACGACAAGTCCGTGTGTGATCAGATTGTTCAAAAATGTGTTGCGCAAATACAACGTTACACGATTCAGACAAATTACGTCTTCTTATTGCTTTGTCTAAATTCGTAAAGCGAACTAATTGTTTTATAAAGAGTTGAAATCTTTTTGGGTAGAAATAAAGTTTGACTAGGAAGAGTACAACAATATAATATAGGTTACGTAACTACAAAATGTGTGTTTCTTTGAAAAAACAAAATAGGAATAGGGTGAGTAGTGTTAAGATGAAAAAAATTTAATTTTTTATATGAAATAAAAGATTCAAGAAAATATTTAACTGAATGAAATTGTATTCGAGTTTATTGAGAGGAAGAATTGTATGAAATTCCTAATGTAATTTAAGTCAATAGTTCGTTGGTAGACTGTTCATCAAACACACACGTAGTCCAGAGTCCGACTGCTGGCTGACTCATTCCTTTAACTCTCCTAGCTGGAAGCAAGCCCGTAGAAGGGAAAGTGTTGGACGCAAGACTAGCAGCCTCACTTCACAAAATATTAACACCACTGCTACTGAAACTTCAAGGCAATAATCCTGAAGCTCTGTGTTCTACTGGGAACGCAAGAAATGAAGAAAAACATCATTAATTGATATCGTCAATCATTCGAATTGTTACAGTACATACAGTCTTTTTAAGTTTCTTCCAAATTTCATTACATAGTGAACTATACGCTGAGAATGAAATTTTATTTACTAATTTGAGTAAGTATTGGGTAGTGTTTCTCCTTTTACGTAGAAATCAAAAGATTTCAATAAAGGTCCTGTTGAGACAATAAAAAACTGTCACCACTTCAAATGGTTAAAACCAAGTAATAATTGCTTCATGATTGTTTTGACGAAAAAATAGCTGGAAAAAGCGATATTTTCACTTAATCCCGTAATTGTTTCTTGCTCTACAATGACAGAAGTCACTTCTACTGACTAGTCGAACTTCATAATTAATTATATTCTTCTTGTTTTGACTGGACACTTGTTGGAGTGACGTTCGACTGTGATAGCATACGCCATGCTTTTCGATCAAGAGTCGAATAGAAGGTAGCCAGTTGGACTTCTAAGGGGGTAAAATGGAGTAGATCATGTGAAGGAGAAATTAAAGCTTGCGAGTAGTCGTCGAACCAGGTGAAAATGATAGGAAAGAATGAAGTACAATGGTGATGTGCTAATGACGACCTTTGTTCATCTGAGAACGCAAGGAAGGAATAAAAATAATTATTATGACGTTTTGATGAAGATCATCAAGGAAACACGTTGTGTGAATTGTGTGATTAAAATAGTTAAAATGGAAACGAGATTATGGATGCCAAAGAGTGAAATGTAAATAGAGTATTCAAACTATATTCATATTTAAGATAGTGAATTTAGTTGACAAAAGTGTTTACGAATAAGGAAGAAAACTTTAATGATTTATAGTGCGTGAATACTATGATTACGTTATGCATGTACCTGGTTGGTTGCCGTATGACAACAAGGTTTTTTATAACCACAGTCGGATGAAGTATTATTATTATTATTGTTTCCTTTAATTCCTACAGGAACATAGGGCTTCAGCCGTGCGTCTCCATTGTGTTCGGTTCTCTGCTAGAGTTTTCACCTGGCTCCAAATCTGCCAACACGCTTTCATCTCCTCTTCACATGACCTCCTCCAAGTCACCCACCCTCGCACTGACGACCAACTCACCGCTTCCCTTTCGGGTTCCACTCGAGCAATGGCTTGTCTAGTGATGTCACTTGACGGTTTCCTCAGAGTGTGGCCAATCCATCTCCATTTCTTCCTGCCTATTTGTTTCACAATCGGTTCCTGGTTGGTTCGCTCCCAGAGATCTTCATTTCTGATCTTTTCTGGCCATCTAATCTTGAGTATTGAGCGAAGACAACTGTTAATGAAGGTCTGTAGTTTGTTTGAGATGCTCTTTATGACGCGCTGTGCAAGTCTCTGATCCGTATAGTATCACTGACTGACTTCACATTGGAGTTGAAAATCCGAATCTTATTTATGATGCTGAATGCTGTTGACCTCCACACAGACTTGGGAGTAGTGAAAGTTTGTCTTGCTTTTCCGATTCTTGCTTTGATATCCTTGTCAGTTCCGCCTGTAGTTAAAACGATGCTTCCCAGGTAGGTAAAAGAGGTTGTTTCTTTCAGGTTCCTCTCATTTATGCTGATTGTTGTCTGTTGTTGCTGTTGGTGGTGTTGCCCAGGAATCTTCATCACCTCTGTTTTTTCTATGTTCACCTGAAGTCCTATCTTCTCCGGATGCTTCTTCTGCCAACTTGTTGCTTTCCGCTTGCATATCTTCCAGTTTGTGGGAAATCAGACATATATCATCGGTGAAGTCCACATCCTCCAAGTTTTTGTGTGAGTCCATTTTATGCCTGTTTCCTCATTGCCCGCTGTCTGTCGCACTATCCAATCTATTGCAATCAGGAAAATCATTGGCGATAGTAGGCAGTTGGTAGGTAGGTAGCAGAATAGTAGATAGTTGGATGAAGAGAAGGATACTAATCACCACAGTTATCCAACTCTCAAGTACTAAGATGAATGGAGCTACAGCTTTGTTCAGTACAGAATGGCTTTCTTTTCAACCTTTTTTTTCTAATCATTTAACGTGGGATGCAGTTCAAATGGTCTACAACAGACGCGTTTAGTTGTTCTCTTTGTGTATTGTGTAACATACAATATGTAATAAACCCCAAAGGTCGATTAATCTAAAGATAAGATCTGATTACTATGACAATGGCCATTTATCCAAAACAATTGTTGCATACCGAAGAAAATTTATATTTCCTAGAAATGCATAGAAGTCCATCACTGAGCAATAGAAGGGTAATATAACTGACAGAATTACTCAGAAGTGGCTTCAGAAGTAAAAACAGATCTGATGTCACAAATGTAAAACAAATCACAGTAAGAAAAAAGCCAATATAATTTCAGCTTGATTATAAAGGTGAAAACATTACAGCGATGATCAACAGAAGGCTGAGTACATCACTAGCCATGGCCTATCCTGCAGCTAAGCTCGTTCCCATCTATCGAACAACTTGCTGTTTGGTGCAATCAAAAATCGATAGATATCCTTTTCATGTTAACTCCAACTGTATATACAAATTTACATGTATCTGCGGGAGCAGTTACATTGGAAGGACAGAAAGAATGGCATATCTACGATTTTCTGAACATGTACCGAAAAGCTTATGTCTAAAGGGAACAAATGCTTTAAACATTGCCATCGCCAGGCATCTCTTCGACACGAGTCATGAGGTGGATGTCGAAAAATTGTTCAAAATTATCAATAAGCAAAAGAGCTCCATTCTCCTTAAGTTTGCTGAAGCCATTTTCATCAAGTGCCCGAAAACTGACTTATGGGAACAGAAAGAAACGGTTATCAGTCTTTCTTTGCCCTGGTAACTGGATATTTTTCAGCTCTCCTTCATCCGAATGCGAAATGCTGAAAAGTTTCCATTGTGTATGAATATTATTGTTCGGAATAGTGTTTAATATTGCATATATATATAGTGTATGAGTATATTGATCGATTGATTTTTGTTTAAAATGAACTCTGTGCAAGTATGTTAAAACTGTTTTTGTAGATATATTTAATAATGTCTTTGTCCTGTAAGCAGCTGATGAGAGGGCAACGAAATAAAGGATGGTACCATTTTATTCTGCTAAAACTGTAGTTCTTGCTTTGTTAAAATTCACTAAGGGGAATAGATGTATGAAAAACAGAAGTTATGAATGACATATTTCTCAACATCACAAAGGAAGAAAGGGTTAGAAATTTGATAAGGTTAAAATTATTATTAAGTGAGAAGAAAGATTTCTGTTAAATAAGTAAATTCAAATACGACTGTATATCCTCTGTAGGTGATTTCATCGATAAAGAAAATTTTCTTTATGACAGAAATGAACTGTTAGCATTTCCTTATTGAAATAAATTTACTCATTTTATAAATAATATCAAGAGAAATAACCGCGAAATTTGCATTTGGTACTAATTAATTCAAGGATAGTTATATGATTTATATTTGTACGCTTCACTGCTCATTGGCACCCACTATGATTTTTGCTTTTGATTTTATAAGGGGAATAAAAATCGATAGTTGGGAATGCTTTTCGAAATGTTTGAATGTGAATATGATACTACTTGTTGACATCTCTGATTGATTAAAGGAAGAATGAAGGCTGTAATTCAAAGCAGTTTGCTTCACCATACCTCATTAACGGGCTATCGGATGAATGCACTCTGGAAGTAACGAGGAGACATGGCCAGTGACATCCACTATACCACAATGAAGTGGATGCTCATGGATAACATTGTTTGGCAGCAATGCTAAATCACGAATCAATACAGATTAGAATTCATAGATCACTCAGATACAGTCCAGTGGCTGAGCAGTCAACCAGCTGGCCTTATCATCTGACGGTCCCAGGTTCAATCCCTGGGGGGAGTTGCCAGTCTGCACTCATGAAGACTCCTTAACTAGGACGAAGTAGCTGTCTGGTTTTCCATGGTTTCCAATCTTTCATCTAAATGATGTCAGTTCGCCTCGAAATCATCATTAAAATTAGCCTAAATCCTTATGGAACCTGATTTTGAATATAAAAGCAATTTGTGTGTGATCAGAAATGACATCTCACTAGCCTAAGGTTCAAGCAGGGTGAAGGGTCTAATGAATCCAACAAATGAAGTGGCGCCACTCTGCAATACTGTTTCGCAAACATTTAAAAGTAGTAATTTGCAATGCAGTCAATGGTAGTTTACACTGTTTGTTAGTTTTCTACGAAATCCTTTCCGGTTCCTTTAAGAAACAGTCAGAAAGAATATTTACAAAATACGTTTCTGATTGTGGCTGTGTGTCTCAATGGTAAAAGGATCTTATCTAGCAAACAAAGAATGTTTTAATATTCGTACAAATCCCCCAGATAACAAAAATCTCTTTTGAGAAGACGGGTGAAAATTTGTCTCCCACAAGTTGCTGTATCTGATGAAAGGGAAATTGAAGCGAATACTACTCAAGATGGTACACATGAAAGCTATTTTAATATTTATTAGAAATCAAATCAATACGAATACAAAAAAGAAGGTTAAATAAGTGAAAACTTATGAAATAAAAGGAATTAGAAAGTCAGCTTGGTCAGAATGCATCGATTTTAGATCAAATGAACAATGAATTTTGTTAAAAATACATAAATCACCAAAGAGACCACTTTTCATAGGTTCGATTCAAAGGTGTACAGTTATTTAGTGATTTATATAGACTCTATTAATTAATAAAAAAGCAAATAAAATTAATTAATTAGCATGAGTAATGACAGTGTGTAGATAACCTTATGTAATCGAAACAATTGATAATTAATTAGTTCAGTGGTGAACAACCATTTAGAACTAATTGGTAAGAAACAGGAGAACAAACGATTGAGAATGAGTTACAAATATAAAAGAAATAAAAATGACTATTCAATGTTTATTATACAACGATTCAGGAAAACAAAATTGACGCTAAGGCCACGGAAGTATAATAGGCTGGGTAAAATGTTTCTTTTCACAAAGTCCATGTTTATTCTTATGGATTGCTGGAACGTCGGTTGAGGAAAGAAGGTGTAGGAGAAATCCTTTCGAAAAATTCGATTTTATCTTAAATATGACTCTGAATGTAGTCTGTACTGATGCTGCATGACTAGAAGTACCAATGTGTTCCAGAGCAGAGCTGCTGACTACTCTACGTTCTCTCTTTGAGCGTGTCTAGGCAATTTCCAGCCAGTAAGGCCTATGTACTTAAGTCCAGGGGAGCAAGTGAAGTAGTGAATCCACATTAATGTTACCAGCAGCGAGATCTTGTGGTGTTATAGCCAAAGTCTTTGTCTATCAAAAGTTGATCTTCAAGAAACAATCAGATTAAGGGGATGCTACGAAAGGTCAAATCATGCCTGTTTCTGTGGATTTAATTAGGGTAGAAACAGTATTCTACTTATACCCTTGGTACTTTCGCCTGCAAATCGATGGTGTGAGGTGGAGTTGGGGATTTTAGGGTTAAGATTAGGATTGAGGTTAACCGACGGAATATCAGTGAATACTAGAGTATCCTGATCTGCAGGCACCTGAATGAATACATCTATACAGCATGACATGATTTCTCCATGGTTTGTTCTTACAGTAACTGGGATACAACACATAAGAGACAATCGCCCAGTGCTTTATTATGCACGCAATGTTTATTATTACATTTTGCAAGAGTTTCGTTACTTTTCGCATCTGAATTCTGATAGGTTGTTTTTGGCTGTGATATTTTACCTTCTCCAGTCTTTTCTTTGATGTTTTGGTGAATAAGTGCATCTTCGGATGTGAGGCGTAGAGAGGCAACAAGAAACGTTCGTTGAGTCACTATCGCCAGAAGACTTCAGGGAAATTCACTCATTGTATCTCCATTGAATCACAGATTTACAATTAGATTTTTCTTCGGCAAATCCAGGTTTTGAGGAGCATTGTTATTTTTCTTTAAATGTTTGTCTTTTGAAAGAGGTCAGATATCCATTTTCGACTAGTGTTTATGGAGGATTCTAACTCCCTACTCAATGTATCTTCGGTCTTTGTGTGATATATAGTGATGAAACTTTATTTTACTGCTTATTGGTACAAAACTGTGAAAGTTTGTTGGCTGTCCATTCCACTGATCTATGTAGAGTTCCATCTATTCATCTCGAAAGCTGGACATCTGTAGAGGATAATTTACCATCTGATTCCACTTCACTTTTAGGTTTGACCGATAGGCTTGGTTAAACATCCCCAGGATTAAGTGGAGAACCCAGTCCTACTGCATCTTCCTGTCAGTATATTTGCGTGTTTAATAAAAACTGAACATTTGATGTGCATCTCAGTGTTTGGTAGTTGATATACTAGGTGAGTAGGCCAACAATCAGACTATTTGAATCACAATTTTCGTTACGAGGACATTGGTGAACGGGGAAACTACGATCATTGAAACCTTAATTGATCCAGAAACATTCTCCTGTCTTACCAAATCCACGAATTCAAAAGTATCTTTTAAGAAATGCTTCACCGTCGGCTTTCTCAGAGGTTTTAAGGTTTCCGCCAGCTATCGTGATATCTTGTGGTACTGTGATCTGGATAACACCTCTTCGTGGAAAATTAATCTGATTGACTTCAGGACGAAGTTGTCTGGAGTCATGACCAGAGGGATCCACCAGGTCGGGTGTGTAGACAGGTACTCGTCGATGACATTGACTATTGGTGGGTCACTGGAATCAGTTCCAGTGGCTGAACTGTCAGTGGGCTCACCTGGAGACCCAAACGACCTAGGCATCGATCCCTGTTAGTGCCGTGACCGTGTAGTGTTTAATCTCAGGCTAGAATAATGAAGCTGCCCATTAAGCTCTAGTTTTCACTGGCTCTTCAGCTGACATCGCTTCGTGATCCAATCTGAAATCAATAAAATCTCTGCAAACCAATACTTGAAAAGACAACTAACCATTCGTTCTGCAAAATATTCCAAATAATATAAATTCTTCTATTGTTTTAGAGAAAATAGCTTGGTATAAACGCGTCAGTTAATTCTATTCGTTCATTTATCGACACTTAGTGAAAGGAAATGGTATTGAATAACAATGCTGTTTTTAGAGAATACATCCAAGAAGTTGCCACAACAACAATGATTATAATTATTTCTTTTTCCTCCTAAAAGATTGCTTCACTTGATTTCTTCAAAGCTGTTTTTCTCTTTCTTTTTTACATCTACCATAATTTCTTTTATTGCTGTTTATGTCATTCAACTTTGTCCAGCTTTGTCTGTGTTTATCTTCTGGTTCTTCAATTTTCGTTCTTCTGTTTGATTGAAAGGTGAAAAATTATGCTTAATGAAGTTAGCTGCATATATACAAGTGTGTGTGAATCTATTTGTAATGGTGCCAGTATTTTCAAGTGTTGGTGTATAGGAATTTAACTGATTTCAAGTTTAACCACAAACTGACTTCAGTTATAGAACCACCATTGGAAAGCAAGGAGTTGTAGACAGCTGTTTCGTCCTAGATGAAGACTCTTTAGAAACACGCACCCATGACCTTACCATGGATCGAAACCAGAACATTTAGGTTATGTGGTGAGCTCGTAGACCATTCATTCATTAGGATAAAATCCAATAGGGCATGAATTCTGGCTTCTGTCAATCTGTAATTAGTATTTATCCATTTCATGATCAGATTTTCTTTTTGGTTCCTTAATACACACGTATGGATATGCCTGTTGTGAATGGTGCCAGTGCATTATTTTTGTCGAATTTTTGTTTTCGAATTTTTTATTGTAATACACTAAATTTCTAAAGGAAAGAAGAGTGATCTTTCTTTTGGAAAATAAAAAAAGGAGTAAATCAGTCGACGATAAATAAGGAATAATGGAGAAATTACAATTAAGGTGTAATGAATGATGGAATGGTTGAGTGAATATATTTTAGAGAAATAATCTTTCATTACATATTCCTAGTTGAATTCAAAAAACAACAACACAACCCTGAATGAATAGAAAACGAAGGGGTAAGCAAATTGCAATACGTATAGGGTATGTATATACACGCCATATGTTCATTAGCTGAACAACAAGAAATTGAAGTCCAGAAAATCAAGCAATGATCGTCACTGAAGTAAAACTAGAAGTCAGTGTATGTTTATTATAATAAAGGTTTTTGTATTTCCCAATGAATGAAAAACAAAACGATATTGTTTTTACAAAAGCATCGTTATAACGAAAGCCGACAAGGGAAATGTCACCGTGATTATGAACAGAACGGATTACGAAAAGAAGGCGATCGAACACCTATCTGAAGGACCATACTTACTCATTGAAGAGAAGAAGAAATCCGCCGAATTCAACAAAATGAAAATAAATACAAACAGAGTCCTTCAAGAAATGAAACCCAAAATTGGAAATCCTCTCTGGTTTAAACTAAAACCAAAGTCTTATGTACCTTCAAGATTCTACGGTCAACCAAAGATACATAAACCCACAGTTCCATTGAGACCAGTAATAGATTTCACCAACTCACCGACATACATCCTATCTAAATACTTACTCTCGATACTACAACCACTACAAAAGGACACTCAAAATATTGTCAGGAATTCATATGATTTCAAATCCCAAATAGAACACCGAGAAATTGATAAAGAAGACATTATGGTAAGCTATGATATTAACTCATTATATACTAGTATCCCCATTACCGAAAGTCCTGATATCATCTCCAGTCTTCTAGAATCAGATACAACGCTATCACAAAGATGTCCACTGGACACCAGTCAAATAATTAAGAGCTTAAAATTCTGTCTAGAAAATAATTATTTCACATTTAAAGGGAGTTTATATAGACAGACAAATGGTGTTGCTATGGGTTCACCAGTCTCACCAATAGTCGCCGACCTTTTCATGAATAAATTCGAAAATAACATCTTTTCAAGCATACTCACTCCTAAAATATGGTTAAAATATGTGGATGATACTTTTGTAGTACTAAAACGAGATCTACACAATTCATTCCTGGAGAAAATAAACTGTGTATGTCCCAGAATCCAATTCACTTTGGAAGCAGAATCAGACATCGGTGAACTACCATTTCTAGACTGCCTAGTTAAGAGAAAGGAAAACGGACATTTTAGTATATCCATATTCAGGAAGAAAACCCACTCCAATAAATATTTAGACTTCAAATCATCACACCCCATCAGCGCAAAGATTTCACTTGTTTCAAGTCTTCTTAGACGAGCACACTCTCTGATAACCAACGATAAAGAAAAAGAAGAAATATCAAACATTACTGAAACTCTCAAGCAAAAAAACTACCCAAGGGACTTCATCAACAAAATCAACACTGACATCAAGTATGGCCGAAAACGCATCCCGAAAACATGGACATCAACAGTCGTCATTCCATATAGAGAAGAGACGTCAGACGATATCAGAAGAGTACTCAATCAGCTCGATATTAGAGTTTTCTTCAAAACATCAGACACACTTCAAAGCAACCTTGTCCATATAAAAGACCAAATCCCTAAAGATTCGCTATCTAATTGTGTCTATAAGATAAAATGCTTGGAATGTGATGCGATATACATCGGACAAACTTCTCGAGAAATCAAAATCAGAAGAAATGAACACCGTAGAGCATCTCTTCGACCGCCGAAGAATCCTGTTGAACTACAAAGACTTGAAAAATCATCAGCCATAGGTCTACATGCTATAGAGTCAGGCCACAAAATTGATTTTGACAATGTTGAAATAATCCAGAAAAACTTCAGAAATCACAAAGAACGTTTAATATCAGGAGCACTTCATATCAAGTGGAATCAAAATTGCCTGAATAGGAATGATGGACTAAAACAGAATCTGACCTGGTTACAACACCTCCCTCCCCCCCCCATCAAGTGACAAAACCAACACGAATGTGATAAGCACTTTCATTATATAAACACACGCTGCTTTTATAATCTCATACACTTATCAAATCCAACAATCTACACATGATGATTTTGTTATCTTTACCAATTCACCAACTTAACAACTAAAAATGCCCCAGACAGACGAACGATGATCAAGTTAGTAAATTTTTTTCGATATCATAACAGACATACTATTACCTTTGTTATTTGGTATAGTTATCTTCATCGCAATTTTTACTTTCAATATGTCCCTTTAACTTGACCTATGTCTATTTCTCACCCCTAACTGTTTGTTATATATATGCTGAGATTTTGTAAATTCCAGTTTAATAATACTTTGATAAAGCTATTAGCATTAAATAGCGAAACGTCAGTAAAAACAATATCGTTTTGTTTTTCATTCATTGGGAAATACAAAAACCTTTATTATAATGAATATCATATACCCAATGCCCAAATTTTTTCAAACCGTTAAAAGTCAACTTGGTTTGGACATATATAGTGTATGTTTATGTGTGCGCTCGGGAGAGAGAGATAGCAAGTAAGCACTTCATACACTGTCTCTCACCCTCAATATCCCCAAATTGAGTCATAAGAAAAAGACGTAAACAGAGAAGAAACTTATGCTTCAAAGGAAGCAGATATCCATATACTGCACTTACCAGACACCCTGTGGATACAGGTTATTTCGTCAAGATTTCCAAATCCTTCAAAATATTTAGCATATAAAGGACAGCGAATTTACTACGATTTGCTGAAGCAATTGCCATCAAACGTTCCAGACCGAATTTATGCACACAGAAAGAGAGTACAGTCAATCTCTCACTCCCTTGGAAACTGTATTACGTTGATTATACTGATTAGTCATACACACTAGTGAGCTGAGCTCACTAAGCAAGTTTTCAATTTGATGAACTTTAACCTTCTTGAGTCGCCATGTTGACGTACAAGCTAACACTGTTTATTAGATTTTTATGTTTTCTGTCTTCTTTCACCCCCACCCACTTTTTTCATAGTTTGATAGCATATAAATTGATGGTGACTTGAACTTAGAAATTGTAATGCTTATATTCCGGATGCGTTCATCTTATAACGTTTTCTTTATTACCTTTCAAACATTGAAGTATGAAATGTTGTTATTTATAACCATTGTAATTTCAGGTAGTTTGCAGTAAGCTGATGAGGAAAACCTGTGAATTAGAATGACGGTATCATTTTATGCTGCAAATCTGGTCTTTCTTTCTTTATCGAAATTTATCAAGGGAACCAAATGCATGAAAGAAAATTTCCTTTCCGACAATTCACTTTCTTAAGCTGTATAATCGTAATTACGTAATTTAAGGTGTAATCTAGAAGGGGTGAGTAATTTGAAATCGCCTTGTAACCAGAAGGTCCTGGGTTCTAACCTCGGTGCTGGATGCGTACTGATGAAGAGTCCCAAATTAGAACGAAACAGCTGTTGAGTACTTTCAGGTTTTCCAGAGCTTCTCTAACTGATGTCGGCTCATGATAAAATCCTCCAACCAATCAAATATAATTACAATTGTGAACGAATCGTCAAAAAGAAAGTTTCTCTCTCTGTTTGCGTGTTTTAAATATATATACATATATGATTGTCAAGTCAGTGCTTATGTATGGTTCAGAGGTTTTGTGCATCACGAATAGCATTTCTAACAGACTGCAGACTTCTATCAACAGCTACCTTTTCTGGCTCTATACTGAAGATCAGGTGATATGTTAGAAAGGAACTCTAGCAACCAACCCAGTAAAAACCAGTCACCCAACAAATATGCAGAAAAAAGTAGATGCACTGGACAAACGTTATGAAGACCACTCAGGGTTATTATACGTCAGACCCTCAAGTGGAGCTTGAATGGGAAACAGAGAGTTGGGAATGTGTTCGAGAATAACATGGCGGAGATAGTGTTGGGCAGAAATTAAAGCTTGTAAACAATCGTGTAGCAAGTTAAAAACTACTGCAGAGAACAGAGTGAAATGACGATGTGCTGTTGAAACCCCATGTTCAACCAGGAACCAGAAGGCATAATAATAATCGTAAATGTATGACTAAATGGGAAATTAAAATCCGGATTCCATCAGGACTCGAACTAGAGGCCCAAACATTATAAGCTTAGCGCTGTAACAGTCAATGTGTAAGATCAAACTGTTAACTGAGACATTATTACTCTACATCAGTTGCACCCTGTCAGCGCATGGTTATCAAAGGTCGTTTCATCATCCATTAACCACTTGCTTCTGTCTTTCAAAAAATCAATACAACTGGGACTGAAGAATACTTATCTGTTCAGTGAGTCTGATAACTAACAGACAACAAAGCACCATTCACTCACTTGATAATGAGGTGTAACTATCGTAAGTTAGCTGAGAGAGCACTGGGTAAACCGTTCGAGGTAGGTGATCAGAATGCTGCCAAGAATCTGATTTCTGCTTCCCCTTCAATCATCACCTACAGCATTTTCGGTTGGCTTTTCAATCATGTTAAAACATATTCCATTTTATAAGTAGGAAAAGTAGGGAAAAATAGCAAGGAAAACCTATGAAATCTGTATGTAGGTAGCTTAGGGATCATGGACTGTGAACACATATGACTGTAATAGGAGGACACGTAGGATAGGGAATATGCTATTAGCAATTGAAATATGAAGAACATACACTATTAAATAACCTGAATAGTAAATATCTGTTTGTATGTGATAAAAGTGTTAAATGGCACAATATATAATAGGAACTATTGAGTTTAGGCCTACAGTGCTAAGTGAGGAAGGCAAGCTGATCGATGAATTTGTAAAGGCGCATCGATTGAGATAGCTAGGACACGTGTTAGGTATTGCGAACTACTGCATTCTTCGACGAGGAATGTTCGATGTTTTAGGGCTGATGAGGCGGAAAAGTAAGATGTGGTCAGACTAAAACCTGAAACAGAAAACTGGAATCAATCCATAAATAGAAAATGGATTTCCACCACGTTTGATAGACAAGAATACACAGTCAAATCCTATGAAATATGATTTGTCATCTGTATCCAAGAAAATATTGTACATAAGCTTGGGATTTAAAGGTGACTTAGCTTCCTATATCATTAAAAGAAGGATTTCACAGTCTCTGAAGAGAACATTCCCTGCTGCATCGTTGAAAATAGTCTTTACCAGTCGACCATTACTGGCCAATAAGTTGAAGGAGAGAATCCCACAGTTGACCAACTCCATGATCGTTTATCAATTCACCTACTCGTGTGGAGCTAGGTATATCGGTCCTTCGACTCAAGTTTTGTCCAACAGGGTGCAAGAACACTATCCTGCATGGTTTCGAAAAGGTGTAAGTGGAGCAATAAGAAGCGTGATCATTGAAAATCTGATCGATAATAATCACCCTATCTCTACGGCCTCCACCTCAACAGTCATCTGCAAGCAAAAAGTAATTTACCTAAATCACTACGTGCCCAATTCATCTGTAGGGCTGAAGATTTGGTCACAGAAACAGAAAAGCCATATCTCTGCGTACAGAAAAAGTTTGTTCATCCTCTCCAACTTTCATGATCTTAGTCCCTCCGTGCTAAAGTATAGTATTTTGGCTCTAACAATTTTTTTGTTTTGTGAATTCAGTTTGTATACTCTTCCTTTATTACGTCAATTGTTACTGTCACTATTCTCACTTTGAACTGTTCCCGGTATTATTTCGCTTGTTCCACTTATCATTCTAAATCGATTTTGTTTTGCAAAGTTAAATTCGATGTTATCAAATTTCACACAATGTTACGTAACGCTTTTGTTTTTATTCTATTTGCCAGCGAATCCTTGAATTTCACATCCCTTTCAAGTTATATCCATCCTATGAACTGTTGTATATATGACATTAATTGTTTTGCCACTTGATATTTAATTATGATTATAATCACAGACATTTTAATTGCATTTCATACTAGTATTATTATTTTGTGCATTCACACCTGTAATTCAATTCCCCCAACGGATATAATTTATTTAAAAAACCATGTATATACGATTGTACAGATTTATAATAATTTCGATGAAAAGAGTCGCATCGATGAATCACTTGTTTTGATTTTCTATATAAAGAGGTGTAGGCTGCCTAGTTGGGTTGTTCAGAATGCTAAGAACTAACGTCTGGAGACTATTGATGATATGGCCCAAAGCTTTTATCAGTACTGCCGATTCATTTACTCACTTTTGGTCTCCCATATCTACTAAGACCTCACATTTTTCCGTGTTACTGTTCTTTCTCCCTCACATTTCTGATTATCAGTGTTATTTTGAATCTCCCTTTTTCCTTAGCTTTCTTTACTTTTGTTTGGCAACTTTAATTTCTGCACTTCTTAGCAAAGTTCTGTGTTGAAACTCAGTCACTAATGAAAGTGATCCTAAGAGGGAGGATATTAAGGTAGAATAATTAGTGGAATTTCTTCAGACACAAAGAGTATTCCTTTTTGAAATTCAAAATACCCTAACTTTATTATTACAAATACCTATCGTTAAGCATTACAAAGCAGTAACACCAATTTTAGTGCATACCATTATTATTGTACGTCGACGGCAAAGCGGTTTGTTTGGCTACCAATATCGCATGCTGAGAACTCCATAGCTGTACCAAAATACTGTGTGGAATCAAGCTGTAATAAAAAAGGGATAATCTTAAATGCTATTCATTTTCAGTTTGATTTCTTGATTGCTATTTGTAGTAATAATGACAATGGCTTCATTCTGAACAACATGTTTGTGGGCAATGCGGAATTTTTAACTCAACCATATCTCCTCCATATACAGAATCTTCAAATAAAATAGTAATCTGTAGTATATCATTCGACGGAATTTTATTCTATCTGCGACACTCTTTAACCCTTAACATATTTATCGTATTTGACTTATTTGTATGTTGAAAGCAATCGAAAATACATGTGAGTATAAATAGTTCTTCAAGGAGGTAAGTAGGTAGTTAAAACAAAGTTTAATTGAACAAATTTGACTCACTATGCTCCGTAGATAATTGGGTAGCCCAATGATTTGAGCAGGCAACCACATTTTGGGCATCGCATTTATCGTATCATACAGATCAGATACTTTAGTCTTAGTATTTTGCTTTTAGAAAGAAATACATAACCGACTTTGCATTTCGAACTGTGTGATTTGTGATTGTAGAATTTTATTTAATGTAATACCAGTTCCTTAAAATAACGGCCTTTAATACCTTGGTAGTTTCAACTTATTTGACTCTCTAAGCTGTCTACCGTACAAGCGATATTCTTTTCGATAACTTAATCATGGGGTTCTACAGTTATAAATGCATAATAATGAAGGAATGATTGCTATTGGTTGGAGGGTTTCATCATGTGCTGACATCAGCTGGAGAAGCATTCACATTGCTGTTGAGAAAATAAGTGTTTGTATAAAGGTAACTAAATAAGGTCAGTTAATGCAAATGTAATAACAGGGGAAGGGGAATTAACATTTACAGGATGTAGGGCCACGTCAAGAAAGGCCAACGTTATAAGGTATTCATGAATTTGCAAACTTCACAGCTGGCCAGGGCAGTAACGCGGGGTTGGACCTGTTTCTTCTGCATGCAGAGCACCTGATGTTTTAAGTGAACTGCAATAGCCTTTGCTGCTTGGGGTATTCGGTATCTAGGTGCTTTTGGTAGTTTGTTTGGTATCCGATAGACGATGAAGAAGGACTCTTCAATATTAGCTTTGTGACCGATCTGGATCAATTGGTCTAATATCTGACTGTTGGTGGCTTTTACTACACCTTTATTTAGCCAAACTGGTAGGTGTTGCCGAGACATCACGAAGAATCAAGTTCCTAGAGCAATGGCCAATATAACTGGCTCCACAAACGTAGGTGAATCGGTAGATAGAAGAAGAGGTAACTAGTCTAGGTATTTCATCTTTTATCGGATGGAGGATTTCATCATGAGCTGACATCAGTTAGAGAACCAGTGGAAAACTTGAAAGTACTCAACAGCTGTTCCGTCTTAATTCGGGACTCACCATCAGTACGCATCCACCACCGAGGTTAGAACCCAGAACCTCCTGGTTTGGCAGTTTTTGCAGAATAATATGGTACCATCATTTATTTCGTTGGCTTCTCATCAGCTGCTTATAGGTTGCAAATGTTTCATGATATCAGTTGACAGAAAGTTCCGCAGTTAGTGTACAGTGCTCAGAAAATAAGCGCATACTATAGTTATTCTCATTTTGTACTTTGCACATTTTTGACTTTATTCCTACTGTAAATGAGGGCTAATTCCTACGGTTAATTTTATATATATTTTGAGTAAATTATTTATTTTTACACCGAAATAACGATGATGAAACTATCTTCTCATGTATGTGTCTCCTCGATGACATATATCTGAATCGAGCTGACTAGCTTCATTTTTTGTACTCAGGCTACTTTGATGGGTACCTTCATATAATTGGGAATAATAATTCAAAGTTACTGGTCTCCTGGTGACTAGCAATGTAATCCGCTACGTGTATTTGGTCCCGTTTTAGACTAGGCACCTAGGTGTACCTTTGGAGTTTGAGGCAATAGTTACTAGATTTGAATGATGCTGGGAGCATAATCGTTGAGCAGAGAGTAGACACATCCTATTGACTAGTGTTAAACAGGACGAAACACACATCCTTGTGCTTACTCTTAGCCAACTGTTAAAAAATGATACTGTTTCCCTTTCAAAAATGATTCATTCGACTAAAAGGCTTAAATATGAGAGAAAGGCATCACATTTAAGCAATAAGTATGAAATATGGTTTGTTACTTAGGAAAAACAACAGACATCATTCCTTAGAAATGAAGTAGAACGTAGACAATTTAGGAAATAAACATTCTTTTATATGCTGTTTTAGATAGCTGGTATGCAATCAATATTTCAAGTAGTAACTTGTTACGCATTTGTGTTTATATATGTATCGGTATGTCTAATTTTTTACTAAATTCAGACATTTCTAGTGAACTACAGTTGTTCTTAATTCTGCTGTGCGATACAGCCAACCAAATAATATCATTAGCAACTTCATGGCATAGTTTAAGCATTCGTACTAGGGACAAGCATTATGGTAGGTGACTGAGTGATTCGGTTCAGTAAAGTTAGTCAACAGGGAAATTTATAAGAATTTAATAAACAGTTGTAACTGCCCGAAGCCTACATGTCCCCCTCACACAATCTCCTCCATGTTACCCTCGGACGCCAAACTAGTCACTTTGTATTCACCCTCCGCTCTACAGCCTGGTGCGTGAGTCACTCAGTGGTTTCCTAAGCTTGTTACCGATCCATCTCCACTCAAGTTTGACATATTTTTGGATAACACATTCTTGGCTCCTTCTCTGCCACAGTTCCTTGTTGTTAATCCTTACCGGCCGTCTGATCTTCAGTGTGGAGCTTACGAAGACAGGGATTGATAAAGGTCTACAACAGCCTGTTGAAAGTGTTACACTGAACGCACGCGTCAATTCTCTTAAGCAAATGGAAGCAGTGACTTAACATTAGTATTTATGATTGGACACTAGTCAGCAACTATTATAATGTATTTAGTCCTTTGTTTACCGCAGACTGAATTCTATCAGTCAAGCTTGCAATGTGGTCACCATGATATGTGGCTTGCCATCATGGTGCACTGTGAATTGATGTTATTAGATGGTTGGAAGCAATCGCCAGGAAGCCTTGGACCCATGTTTCGTGCTAGTTGCTTTTCACCAGTCAGCAACGCGTATCTGTAACCTCGATGTCCATTGTGAGATTTGAACCCATGTCACCCAGTGCTCCAATCTGAGATGTTACTTCTGAGCTATTTGGGCTTGCCACTGACCTCCTGTAGGACTGCTTTGGACACTGACTGAATGTCAGTTAGTAACTAGTGTAATGTGTCCAGTACTATCTTTGGCGTAAAATGAATTCTATCTGTCAAGTTTGCAGTGTGGTCACCATACAAAGTTGTAGATATGCCTTAGTGAAGATTGCAAACAAGCACGAAACCTAGGTCCAAGCAGGGCTTTCTGCCAATTGCAGCCAACCATCTAATACTAACAGTTGAAATTAGTACATATATACAATATCCTTTCTGTACTTATCATTAAAGTAACATCAGCATATTTAATTCGTAGATGGTGACTAGCAGTGGAAATTAGGATGCGCATTTCGTCCTATTTGGGACTCGTCATCCAGATGTACCTGCATTTGCCAGTGAGTGATGATGTTCCCACCGAGGCTCAAAACCAGTGCCCATAGTTTCAAACGCCAAAGCGTCCCAAATACGACGAAATGCGCATCCTGGATTCCACTGCTAGTCACCACCCACCAATTAAATGCTAATTAAATGCCCAGACATCGTCAAAGCATCTGCACAAGAAGCAGACATGTCAACTTGAGACCGAGCACTTCGGTCCAATCAATCGACGGGGAAAATCTTAAATTCAATTAGCATCACCACAGCTAAGTTAAATTTAAAAAAAGCTACCAAAACACTTGCCATTTAACTCTCTACATGTCTTGATTACTTAAGATAAAACACTGCGTTTATATTCTAAAGGATGAAAAAAGTTCGGTTAACAAGCAAGTTGAAGAATTACAACTTCATTGTTGATAGGTATTATTATTGTTATTATTACTTTGATCAACTTCACTTTTATGTCTTGTTATTTTAACCTTCCGTGTAAATTAGTATATTCCCTTTTTTGTTGTTTTTTCTTAACGTAACTTTCTTCCTCACTGTCATCATCACTTGTGATCCTCATATGAAATCAAAGTTATTTCATAAAGTAGATATTTAATGATTACAGTATTCATCAGTGCTCCATATTTCAGTCTGTATGTAGCTGTGTGCATGTGTATATATGTGTGTGTGGCTGTTTTCTTCCAATTCCCTTGAGAACTGTGTCGCTCGTTAATATTTTCTGTTTTCCCTCCTTTATTTGAGTTCAATTCTACTGGGGATTATCATATTTACTTTTTTCCATTTCATTATTTTGTTCAGATTAGTAAGTAGTCTTAGTATTCCCATGTCGGATTCTAAGATGTATAAACAGCGGTAAAGATTTTGGTAAGATTTTAAAATTTCATCATGAGCTGACATCGATTAAAGAATCATTGGAAAACCTAAAAGTGCTGGGCAGCTGTTTCATCCTATCTTGAGACTCTTCATCAGTATGCACCCAGCAGTTTCGAACCCAGGACCTTCCGGTTACACGATAAGCTAGTAGGCCATTCAGCCACTGGGACCCGATGCAATGACCACCCCATGAATTCCAATTTCTGCTAATTCACAATGTAGTGGGACTGACACTAGCAAATATCGTCGATGGCGAGTGTTGATCCTGAAACCCAAGCTGCTGTACTCCACTGGTCACGAATTCCCACTAGAACCCAGGTAACTGGCCTGAGAATCAGATTGATAATCAAATCCCTATAAACCAGCATTCGAATAGTTGCGCTACACCGCGAACTAGCAGAAGTTGGAATTCATGTACTGACCATTAGATTGGGTGGCAGTGGCTAAATTGTTTAAAAGCTTCTCTTGTAATCGGGAAGCCCTGGATTCGATCCCCGGTGAGCACGTACTGCAGAAGAGTCCCGAATTGGGGCGAAAAAGCTGTCCTGTATTCCCTGGCATCCAATGGTCCGGTAAGTGATATCAATATGTAGTCAAACATGTTACAAATCAAATCCCTACGAAATAAGTCTTGAAAATAAATGTGTAGAAGCCCACTGAAATGGACATTACTGATTATAACGAAGAGATAATAACCTGATTCAGCTTTCTGAAGTGAACCAACCAGTTGTACTGGAAATTACTATGAATAAGAAGTTAAGAAAAGGCCGTTCTGTGTTTATAGTACTTCAGTCTTGTCACAAGTGTCAGTTTTTAATGTCTTTGGCTTTTATCATTTTCGCTGTCCTAAGGATAATATATAGGGTTAAATATATAATATTATCTGAATATTATGGATTTGTTAATACAACAGAATTCAAATTACACCTAAAACTGTGAATTTTGAATTGTCAACAATTATTTCATAAATGAAGCCATGCGACATCTGATCAGCACTGATTAGACACCTCTTTGAACACACAAGTTATAGATAGTTGATAGATTTCTTTTCTTAACAATATTCCCAATTCTTAGACAAATGTATATTTACAGATAAAATGAATACCATAGGGAAACTTATATAGCAAGACTAATCACAAAAGTGGTTATGTGAAAGTTAAAAAGCACAATATTCTATCAATAATCCAAGCGAAAAATCTCTAGACATGATGTGGATATTATTATTATTGTTTCCTTTAATTCTTAGAAAAACATAGGGCTTCAGCCGTGCGTCTCCACTGCGTTTGGTTCTCTGCTAGGGTCTTCACCTGGCTCCAAGTCTGCCCACACGTTTTCATCCCCTATTCACATGACCTCCTCAATATCACCCTCACACTGACGACCAACTCGCCGCTCCCCTTTCGGCTGGGTTCCATTCGAGCAATTGCTTGTCTAGTGATGTCACTTGATGGTTTCCTCAGAGTATGGCCAATCCATCTTCATTTCTTCTTATCTATTTGTTTCACAATCGGTTCCTGCTGGGTTTGTTTGCTCATTGCCAGAGATCTCTGTTGCTGATCTTTTCTGGCCGGCCATCTGATCTTGAGCGGAGTATTGAGCGAAGACAACTGGCTGTTAGTGAAGGTCTGTAGTTTGTTTGAGATGTTCTTTATGACGTGCTGGCCAAGTCTCTGATCCGTATAGTAAGTAGCACTGACTTCACATTGGAGTTGAAAATCCGGATCTTGGTTTTCATGCTGAGTGCTGTTGACCTCCACACAGACTTGAGAGTACTGAAAGCTTGTCTTGCTTTTCCGATCCTTGCTTTGATATCCTCGTCTGTTCCGCCTGTAGTTGAAACGATGCTTCCCAGGTAGGTAGAAGAGGTTGTTTCTTTCAGGTTCCTCCCATTTATGCTGATTGTTGTCTGTTGTTGTTGTTGCTGTTGGTGGTGTTGCCCAGGAATCTTCATCACCTCTGTTTTCTCTATGTTCACCTGAAGTCCTATCTTCTCTGGATGCTTCTTCTGCCAACTTGTTGCTTCTCGCTTGCATATCTCCCAGTTTGTGGGAAATCAGACATATATCATCGGTGAAGTCCAGACCCTCCAAGTTTTTTGTGTGAGTCCTTTTTATGCCTGTTTTCTCATTGCCCGCTGTTTGTCGCATTATCCAATCTACTGTAATCAGGAAAATCATTGGCGATAGTAAGCAGCCAGCTTGTCTTACTCCTGTCCTCACTTCGAAAGTTTCCTGTTGTGGATTATTTGGCATGCAGCATTGTCGTACAGCTGTTGGATGAGGTGTATAATTGTAAGTGGCACCCCTTGGTAGTAGCGAAGTAGTTTCCAAATCACCTCTCAATCAATGCTGTCGAAGGCCTTTTCAAAGTCGATGAAATTGAGATAGAGAGATGACTGCCATTCCAAGCTTTGTTCAATGATGATCCGTAATGTGGCTATCTGATCAATGCATGACTTGTTTCTCCTGAATCCAGCCTGTTCCGGTCGAAGTTTTTCATCCAGGACATGTTTGATTCTCTCCAGGATGGTGCGGCTTAGTATTTTGCTTGGGATGGGCAGTAGCATAATTCCGCGCCAGTTCTTGCATTGACTTAATTCTCCGTTCTTTGGTAGTTTGAATAAGTACCCTTTCTTCCATGGATGACTCATCATTATCAGAAAAAAATATGGATAGTGATATCAAATTTACCATTAGCAAATTCATCTATAACTGACACACTTCCAGCTGACATTTCTCGACAGTTTCTTTCAGGAAGCAAAATTCTTCGGATCACATTTATGCAATCTGCTTGATACGATAAAGGCTAATCAAGAAAGCATAAAACTATACCATCTACCTACCTACCGCCTAGTCGATTGAGGTCACTTCGATCTGTTTAGCAAAAAACACCACCTAGTTTTTCATGATTGGCATGAAACTACTCATCACAGTCGATCAGTAGTATATATAGTTTCATGCATATAATGCAAATTACTTTAGACTTTCAATCAATTCATTTGCCTGTTTTTTACTTTACTTGTTTCATTGAACAGACGTTATTCACGTAGACATGTATGTGATACGCATTGAATATTGTATACGATAATGTCTTATCGTGATGAAATCAGTCTTCTTCGAATGTTAAATAACGCTTTATGCAAATATATATATATGTATATTATAGGTATGTTTAATATAAGTAGAACTTAAATGATTTCGTTTAATTTTTCTGTGTCAAAAAACAACTGAGACATAATGACTATCCACTACTGTTTCCTTCTTTACCATCTGCTTCTGTTTCTAACATATGTATATATATAAAATGTGACATTTTAGATTTCTAATGAAAAAAAACAAACAAACACACAAACTATAAATGGACCAATCGAATCACAACGAATAGAAGTTCAGGATAATCAGAAGACAATTGGTGTTTTCTTTCGATAATATATAAATCTATGTGTATATACATATATATATATACGGAGTTTTCTTTTACGCTTTTGTTACTGTTCCTTAGTAGATATATCTTCTTCTTCTTCTGTTTTTGGAAGTTAAAGGGTGGATGCTTAAACCGTATGATGTGGTGTGAATGCTTCTACTACTGAAATAATAATAATAACCAATTTAAACTAACGATAGTTTGACTAACTGACTGATTGACTAACTAACTGACAAACACTGACGATTAGACTTAGCGATTAGTTACTTAGTTAGTTAGTTGGTTAGTTAGCTAGTTGGCTGGCTGGTGTTTAGTTCGTTGTTGGCTGTTGTTGGTCAACTGATTTTTACTGACTGGTTGATAAGTTCACCTACTGTCAAATGATGATTGTATAAACACCGACTGACTGATTCGAATTAACTTATCATCAGCTGTTTATTTACTTATATATCTAATGTCATTTGGCAATCTTACTAAACTTAACACTTATGGATAATAATAACAATAATGCTAACAATAAAATTACAGATGCGAATCTAGTGACGGGTATGCGCATATACGGAAATATATGCACACACAATTTAGACAATTATCAAAGGAATTACTTCACATAACATATTGACATTTTCTATCATCCTGAAGTGTTTGTTATACATCTCCTATATCTCCTATACTTTTATTATTTTTCATACACACTACTTATATAGTTGAGTTTTAAGTAGTAAAGATGATGGATATAAAAGGAAATATGATGAAAATGTTGTCTAATGAGATAAAACTACATTTCTACGACTACATCAAACCATATATTAACTAATAATATTCAATCAAAGAGTCTATGTATATTTAACGAATGAAAATTAGTATTGTAATTTACATAAATATTATTGCTAATAATAATAATATTACTCCATTCCATGCTGATTGGTTGTCTTTTATCTCATGCCAAAAATACTCATATCAGAGCTATCATTACCATCGTTTTTACCAGTGTCAACATCATTCAAATCAATTTTATTAATCTGTACTCTACACACAATATTTCATTTATTAGAGCATGTACCGAAAGTAGACTGTGTTAAAGGTTGTGTAACATTTGTTGCTGGTGATGATTACTCAATGCGTCAATCAATATGTGATAAATTGAATACACACTTTCAAACTATTCCCTTAAGTCTACCAAGTGAAGTAATCAAGTTGACAGTGAATCATCAAGATATTATCCAGCTGAATGCTAGTCAATTCAACCATCTGCCAAATCTGACATTTTTAAATTTAGATTCAAATAAAATTAAAATAATTCATCCAAATACATTTAATAATTTAAATAAGTTGCAAACATTAAGTTTACGATATAATTTTTTAACAATATCTCATGAATCATTCCATCCAAATGTGATAAATGGTCTGATTGGCTTACAGCATATCAATCTATTACATAATCCTATCGGGAATGTACCAAATCATTTTTTTCTACCTATTAGCAAGACACTACGTTCAATTGTTCTATCAGGTGGATCGACAGACTTTCAGTTGAATAAAGAAACTTTTTATGGTCTATGGAAATTACAACTATTAGATTTAAGTAATAACCACTTAGAAAGTTTACCTGAAATCTATGAAGGGATATTTAGTCAAATGCAATTACAAGAATTATATCTTTATGGTAATCCATGGAAATGTGATTGTCATTTAAGATGGTTAAAAGTATGGTTTTTAAAATATGGTAAAAAGTTGATTTATTCAAAACCAATCAATGATGCTGTCCTATTACGTAATAATATTGATATTGAAACAAATAACTGGTTACTAAATGGTAATACTAATAGTAATAATAATGGTAAATTGGATTATCACTTAAATGATGTAAATACCTTATTACAACCGAAATGTGCATCACCCATTGAATTACACGGACGTCCATTATTTAGTCAAATCAACAATGCTGGAGTACAAGCTGTGCATAGTACTGACTTCTACTGTCCACCTGAAGTGTATACACCTAATCAACAAATTCAGTTAATTTTAGGAAATAATTCAACACTGTTATGTAACTTTTTTGCTGATCCATCAGGTATTGTTGTCTGGTATAAAGATGGGATTAGAATACAGAATCATTGGCCAAGAACTATGATAAAACAAAGTCAAGGTAAAAAATTTCAAGCTGAATTAACTATTGAAAATATACAACCTTCTGATGCTGGTACTTATGTTTGCTATTTGGATACTGGTTATGGTTATGTGAATACAACATTCAATGTTCAAGTTGACAGCAGTCGTGGTGGAGGTACAAGCCTAGTACAAGACACTTATCAACATCATCATGATGGTGTATTCTATTGGATAAGTAAATTGGATACAACTCTGATATTAAAGTATACAGGAATGATTGCAACATGTTTAATTGTCTTATTGCTATTAATGGGTTTAACAATTTACTTTTTCAGTGGAAAACATCTCTGTCGACCGAAATTAGATGTAAATAAGCAAAGTCTTTCAATTTATGACGACAAATCTGATCACCATCATCAGCTTCAAATGAAACATGATGGTTTAGATGAAACAGATACATTTAATAGTAGTAGTATTACTGAAAAGAATACAATAAGTAATTCCAGAAGTTCATACACTCTACATGGACAAAATCTTAAACTATGCACATCATTAGCCTCTTTAAGTGGTAATAAAATCTTGTTGGATAAATTATCACCAACATCATTATCCGCGTTAGACAGGGATCATATTTATCTACATACTGATGGGACTGGAAATCAACTTATCGATGAGCATAATTTATTATCATCCTCACAAAAATCACATCATACTGAATTTGATAATTATGTAACAGTTCGCCTGTTGCCAACAGTTACACGTGGGGATTTATCAACAATGCCTTGTCCTATACATAATTATGCATTTCTTCATCCGGTATCAAGTAATCCTGTGACAGTGACTGATGCTCCTAATGCCTCTGCTAACACCAATCTGGATGTGACTGTTGACGGAGTTAGTAGTGGTACCAGTAGAACTGTGCAACTTACGCCAGATACTAATCTCCTCTCTTTATCCAATAATACAGAATTGAATTCTTTACAAAATTCAAATTTAAAAATGCTCAATACTACTGAGGAACAACAGTTACCCACGAATAATTTAAGCACTAGTAAACCTTGTTATGAAACAGATACTGCAAATACTCATGAGTTGAATTCATCTCTTTACACACCATGTCCACTGCACGGGAATTTATACGCGACATTACAAACAAAAGACAAAAGATTAACCACTTCAGAGATACGTAAACATATTGCCAGTGTACCACCTGGTTTAACTGGTTTGAACTATGAAAAACATTATACATTACCAAGTAGAAAGTTGAAAACATTTTCACCCAGTAATACAGCTTCCTATTCAATTTTCACTACTACTACTACTACCACTGTCACTAATTCTCCTACTACTCCTCCTCTGATTACAAGTGATAATAACAATTGTGATAAATCAAGGACCAATACTACTGGTATTATGAATAACAGTAGTAATACATGTAATTCTGCCAGTATTTCAGTTAAACATAAGTGATATTTTTCTTATTTTAATCCTTCACTTTCTCTTTCTGCTATTTTTGTTTGTGTTTTGTATAGCCGATTCCTCTTATTCAGCTGACTAAATTGTCTAAACAGCTGTTAGTTCCACAGAAAAAAACAAAACTAACTGTTACTCAATGACAATTCAGATATGATAATGTGAGTGGAGCACATAAACACATACACACACATATATACACATACACCTTATCTGAATTTATATCACTAACACGGTGAGAAGTAAATCAAACTCACCTAAATGTGTAAATGCAATTGGAATACGCGTGTATACAACTAGTTATAACTACTGTTCATTATAACATCATTCTAATATGGAATTTAAAAAGACAGGCTTCTGAAAATATTAAATAAAATTGTAAGCTTTCGAAAAATTTTTCATTTTATTTATCAATTTTTTTCTAATGGTTGTTTTTCACTTTGTTAATATTTACTCAAATGTATATTATTTAAATATAAATTGTGTATTTAGGAATTTTTTCAGCTTTATAATGAACAAATAAATACTGTATGAATAAGTGATATGATTTAAGTAACTTTAGTCAAAATGTAGTTTATGTGCATTGGTGGCACACAGGTTAAGACGCCCGCCAACCATGCACATAGTCATGGCGCGTCGATCCCTGACCGACGCATACCTGATATCAATGGTCGGTCTGCTAAATTTGGGCTGCCTACATCACACGCTGAAAATCCAGGACTTTTGGGTCATGAGGTGGGCCAGTTGACCAGTGCATCGGTGGTTCAATAGTTGAATGCTTGCTAAATCTGATGGAAGGTATCAGTTCAGTTCTCAGTCGCTGAATCCCTCAACCTCATCAAATTTACTAGCTTGTAGTAAGCGTGGTGATGAAGGAAGGTTGAGTGTGAGGTTAATGACCCCACTTCATATAAATAAAACACCTCCGCTACTGCTGACACTTCAAAGCTTGAAGTGTTACCCCCCTCCACCCCAACTCGGAGGGTAAAGTGATGAATAAAACGAAACCCAAGTGTTTATTATCTTTCTTATGTATAGTATAGGTATTATTATTTCTCAAGTGTTGAATTTCAGGAAACAGATTGCTTTTGAGTATGACCATGAACTGATGTCAGAATAAAGGCGTGGTGTATAGCTGTTTCATTCTAGTTTGTGATTCTTCATCAGTAGGCATCAGGGATCGAACTCAAGACATTGACGACGCGAGGTAGGCTGTCCGATCATTCAGTTACTGTGGCGAAATCCACTAATGGGTAAATTCTAACTACTGCCTGTTAGTGATACATGTAATGTCAGAGCTGACCAGTGTCTTGGGCGATTATGTGTCCTACAGCTGAGTACCTAATAGACTCACCTCACAATGTAATTGTAATAAGTTCCATCCATAGTGGAATCATCGGAGTACATCACTTCAGATTCTCAAATCAGGACTAAACAGATGCCCAGCGCTTCATGGTTTTCACTATTTCTCTAAATTATTTCACTTCTTGACGAAATATACACCGAAATAAAATAAAGTCAACCGTAGGAAGTAGTACTGTGGTGAAAGGTGGTCGCTAGCCAATTTGGTTTACAGTAATTGAGGTCAAAGGTCAAGGTGGACAGGCGGATACAGTTAACATATAGTTGAACTGACACAGCCACAAGATATGCAAGGTTAACTTTCTGTGAGAAACAACCAATCAACAGACTGTATTTTCTACTGACATTAACCTACAATAATGTACATCAAAATCTATAAATACGTGTTGATTTTCCGAAATAAAGGTTCTGTTGCCTGGCCCTTGTCTTCTGTTGTTACAGTACTAATCTAAGACGAAAACAACAATAATTAACATTGCGATGACATAGTAGCCATGATATCAAAACTTCAATATCTAAAACGTGAATAAGACAAGGTTCCAGTCTTTGTAAGCTAATCCTGAAGGTGTGTAACTGGTTAACACTGGTAGAATGCATATAAGCTACGGAAGGTCTCAGGATTCGTTACCCAGTCAACGCATTCCTAAACCTCACCTAGCCGGTAAGTAGGCCGGAAAAAGACGAAAGTTTGGATATGAGGCAACTCCACCATGTAAAATCCAACAATACGGAAAATTTACTGCTTGAGGTTTGAATATCCATGCATCAACTGAAATGCCGGGAATCTGTACAGTCTGTACAATCATATATATATATATATATATATGGTCTTTTGAAAACCGTATCCGGTGGCGAAATTAAACTGCCCCTACTAATCTACTTTTTAAAACTTTAATCCTCTGCGTTCCAAGTGGAATACAGGGCTTCGAGCTTGAACTTCGAAGTTCCAGTAGCAGTGGTATTATTTTGTTCAATGGAGCGGCGTTTGCTAGAGTCATTTCCAAGCTTTCCTCTCTACCGGGCTTACTACAGCCTAAGCGAGAATTAGGAGTGCAGTGACCGAAGATTGAATCCCGCACCATGTCAAGTGTGATTGGCAAGTATTCCACCACTGAACTTCTGACACACACTAACACTCATAGAAATGTTAATTGCAGGAAAATATTTAATTTTGATAATTATGATTAGACGAGAAAGCTCACTACCATTACTACTACTGTTGTCTTTATTGTTATTATCATTTTCAGTGTGAACCCTTTTGCACTATCATCTCACTTGCCCTCTCCCCTTTACCATTTCAGTTGAGTAGATTTTTTGAAATGTTAGACAGTATCTTAACAAACATGTCATTATTGTTGCGCAGTGTTTTTATACACCTAGTAATCTTATTAATTTTGTATCTCTTTCTAAGATTTATGGATCTCATGAACTGTTTAATGGATTACGCAACCTGTTTTATTATCGCTTGATGTTTAACTCTGCGAATAATCACATATATTTTGTCTTAGTTCACATTATTATTATTATTACTATTAGTAGGAGTATTAGTAGTGAAACCTATTGTCTAAATTTCCTCATAGAAATCATTGTAAGTAATGGAATTTTGAACTTTCGTTTAATCGATAAAATGAATTACACAAATTATAGTTAAAAAAATCGTCTGTGATTGTGAATTATCTCAGATAGTCTGTTGTAACTGAGCATCTAGTGATATTTCTTAATTTGTTTAAGTTTATTTTCTCAAGACTGTCAAACAAAATAAAATAAAAGTCACTTAGGATTACTGTTTATGTCATCAAAATGTCTCTAGAATGTGATGAATAATTAAAATTGTTACTAGGGGGTTGAAGATTAGTAAGCATCTACAAGGGTTACACAATATGAAATAGGACGTTAATGGGGACACGTGTCCAAAGAGTAAATTATGTAATAGGTAAAGAGAGTAATAAAGGGTTGGTTAACAAGAGGATGTTACTAAGATGCCATACAAACAATCAAAAAACAAAATAACAAGACAAAACATTAATAACAAAGTCGTAGGACTTGGAATTACACCCAAGGTAGAAGGAGGGGGTAGAGAAGTTTCTTCAGTGTGCATAAATCAGGGTTTTATATCCGGATCGCTAAGGCCATCTCGGTAATGCAAAGTATACGGAAGCTTACCTACCGTTTTCCGGAGGCTTCTTTTGACTTTGTTGATGACTTTGAATGAATTCTACGTGCATATTGAGTGACCAGTATTGAATATATGTTCAATTATAGCACTCTTTATTGATCCACTGTTACCTTTTCGTAGCCAAGCGGGATAATGTTCTTTGGCTCTCTTAGATAAAACATGCATCGAACGACCTATATGTCTCTCTGGTTTCACATAAGTAAATTGGTAGATGCTCACAGAAGGAATCAACAATGGGCGGCTTGAGAATACCAACTGTAATGTAGCAGCAGGGAATATCCTTTTCAGGGTGTTAGACATTCTTCTCTTTAAGATGCTTGTCAGAAGGTCGCCTATGAACGCCACATTTATGCATAGCATCTTCTTCGGCAGAAAGATGGGTTGTTCTTTGTTGATTTCGAGCTTTATGTGTTTACGTATCAAGCGTGGTGAATAGCCATTCTCAAGTAATGTCTTTCTCAGAAGAGTGATCCTCTCTTCTACTGATTCGGGGACTACATATTCTGCGGATTCTAGTCGCAAGAGTGTTTATATTAAAATTCAAAATAATCTGAGAAGATTAACTCCTATTTTTCAAAATTTCTTTTAGTGATTTTTACGAATAACTAATTTATGACCAAATAAAAATAATTTTCTTAAGAAAAATTTCTAAATGTTACTAGGTGAAATATTATTTCCTATCAATAATTGAGAACATATATAAGCACTTTTTTCCTCAGTAACCTATCAAATTCATCATAGTTAGGTGTAGAGATTTTTAAAATTAGATGTGTAGTCTTAATTAAATTTTTATAAGAAAAAAAAAGAAGAATTTGGAACAGGTTAACTGTTAATTATTGTTTTAAATATCAATATCGGTAAAGGTCGTCAGTGGCACAACGATAGAATGCTCGCCAACCATGCCACATTTGGTTCGGGTTTCAATCCCCTGCCAACGCACTCCTTTACCTCGCTAAGCCAGTAAAGAGGGAAGGGGTGGCATGAGGCTAACAACTCCATCCCGTAGAAATAAATGCCGCCGGGTTCGAACCCTGATGGATGCGTACTGATGAAGAGTCTCAAACTAGGCTGAGGAAATAGCTGTTCAGTACACCCAGGTTTTCCAGTGGTTTTCTTATCGATGTCAGCTCATGATGAAATCCTGTAACCAATAAATACCACTGTTACTGAAACTTCAAAGCTCTAGCTTGAAGCTCTATGTTCCACTGGGAACGTGAAGGAATAAAATGATAACAATAAGTAATAGCAATCGATAAAGTGCATTTAAAATTGTATTTAACTTGGGAAAATTCCAATCTCTTAGATTCTGAGTGAAACAGAAGGTTTCAGCAGCATATACCCATTTCTATCTGTACTGTACCGTTTACAAGCTGGCTTTATGGATATTCACAAACTGTCATTTACTTGTAACTAGATCTTCTCCCTAACATGATTATTTGGGATCCGTATGAAGGGCATGCGAACCACAGACTTACTCTGAGAAGTGGTAAATTACATGATAAAGACCAAATTTACGTTAAAAATTTATCCGTTTATGAGAGACTAAAACTGAGAGTGAATCCCTATTTCTTTATACTTCAATTTTAATTATTTACCTCCTAATCTTTACTCATTGATGGAGTACACGGTAAAGCAAATGGAGTTTTCTAAAATTAAGATAATTAAAGTTGCACATACAATACATTACACAGTCGTTTTTATCCTCATATAAATAAGAATTTACTAAATACCTACTTAATTCATCAAGTCTTTCCCTTTATAATACACTTAAATTATGCTGATATAGAAAATTTTGATAGGGTAAAAGAGAAATTCCAGAATACCTACTTTGTCTCCTTACCAATGTGATTAAACGTCATTATAATTTTGTTCCAACTGAGAATTAGTCAAAATAGATTATAAATTCATATGATTCAGTATAATAACAATAATAAATAAATCAGGAGAAGAAAAATGCCAAAAATAGATGTAGTTACAGTTTAGATTAACAACTGGCATCTATGACAGAAGCACCAAAATCAAGGATTTCTAGGCAGTCATTTCGTCTCAGTTTCAGACTTGATATCACCCATGACCCTAGAAGAGACTGATGTCCGCATTTTCAGGTTCTGAGTCCATTAGGCTACATTTAGATGATCGAATGGTTAGCAAACTCACCAATATCTAGTGGGTTCATGGGTGCATACCACTGAAGGGCAGAGAACTAGGACGAAATAGCTTTTCAACATTCCCAGGTTTTCAGAGTTTCTGTAATTATTATCACTTCATAATCTAACCAGAAATCAATCAGTCCCCTGTAAACAAACAATTGAAAGTAGGTTTACATGCATCTATAACTAATTCAGGATTAATTACTTTTGAGTGGCACCGATTTTAAGAAAATTAATCGAGCAGTTAGGATTTGAAAAATCTTCATGACTTGTTCATACTTTATTGTTGCAAAGTGAAAAATGTTTTAAGATAAACAATGGTTCCTTTTCTCTATAATGAGACACTTTGAAAAGTTTTGTCTTATTTTTCACATTTTTTAGATAATACTGTTGTTTATTTTAAAAAGATTATGAGAATAAATAAGGAAGATATAGGATGAACGTAGTTATTAACTTATTCAATGATAAAACAGAAACTGGTTTTAAAAATGAGAAATATGAATATTCATATTTTTGAGTTCTCAGGTATTTTCAAATAATTTCAGTACAGATTTCTTTTGGAATTGACATCAGCTACGCATCAGTTGACAGCCATGTACTATATAGTCACTTAGTTGGAATTTAATGGTCCATGAGCTGTAAATGCTCCCATTTCTCTCCGCCACCAGTGAGCATCCACTTCAGACTCAACATGATGAACTCCACTTGCCTTGATTTGTCAGCCATTAGATTTCAATCCCGTGGCTCAACCGTAGTATAACCAGCTTGTAACGTAGAGGTCCTTGGTTTGATACTTGATAGGGTCGCTGGTGCTCACTGCTGAAACGTCATAATCTAGGACAAAAGAGATGTTTAACGCTCTTTCAGACCCACTGGTTCTCTAACCTATGATAATTCGTGACTAAATCTAAACTGGAATAATATTGGTATTTATGAAACTTTTTGATTTATATTACTTTCTGAGATGATTAGTTTCTTCGTTCAAGTTGATAAGCTCCACTCCCTTTTCTGACAGTTTTAATGTCAGTCTCATCAGCAGTACGTTCTCATGAATTCAAATAAAAATTCCACTAGATCATACCATCTAATGTCTACCCAAACTAACTGAGTGAAGTATTAATAATACTAGACTTTTCTAGAAGTTAAGAAATCAAACAGGGACCACTAATTACTATTCGTTTAACGCTCTTCTTTATATCAAATTTACAACTTAATTCGCAGTTTACACAGTTCTAGGTGAAATTTCACGACAGTTTCTTTTAGGGACTGAAATTTTTTTAGATCTTCTTTTTGTACCGTAAATGATAATCAAGAAATTAAGCCTTAATGTAAAACTCTATATACTACTGACCGATGAGCATGGATGGGTATACACTACTCAGATCAACCAGTACTGCCTGTTGGTCAGAATAAAGTGATTTAAAGACCAGACGGCTGGTTTACTCGTTTATGCCTAGGCTCATTAGTGGTGTACCCGATTTGATTCAACTCAGAGTGTCAAATGAGTTCAAAGTGCCTGATTTCTACCTGACTGTTGTAAGTGGCATACAACCACTTATCTCAGTCAATAAGTAGTACATAACGTCGTGCATATAAAAACTCTTTTTTTCTTGTCTCATATTGAGTAAATCAATTTGCACAGGATAAATTAAATTATCTTATAGAGAATGCGAAATTGAAACAGAATTTCAATTCACTAGAAACAAATCAGAGTGAAATATGAATAAGATGAACACTTACAGACATTGGCAAATTAGACAGAGAGAAAATGGGAGAGAGGATTGAGGAAACCGAAGCATTTTACATCTCACGTTAATTACTTGTCTTCATACTGAGCGTTAAAGGAAAAAGAAAGAATGAAAAAAACAGTCTCACTATGGAAATAAATAAAACTGTTAATAAAAAAGACTCTACCGTCTGATAAAAAATAAAATCAAACCATATAATTTATCTACAGTTATCACTGATAAGAAACACGTGATTTTGAAATTATGGTGAAAGTTCACATTTCAAGTGGATGTTCCTCATATTGCTAAGCATTTATTGTCCTTCTAAACAATACCTTCACCTATGAAAACAGTGAAAACCAGGGAGTAAATTGGTGACTATTTCGTCCTATTTTAGAATTCCTCAGCAGTACGCACCCATGACTCCGACAGGGATCAAACTTGGGAACTTCAGGTCATAAAGCAGTTCACCGGCCATTCAACCAACGAGACAGAATCTAATAATTCATTAATTCTAATTTCTACCGTTCCACTATATCATCATCCGCGAGTATTCGTCCTCAGACTTGACTTTGTGAACCCCACCGCTCCATCTCTGGATTCCTTCATAATAGCTGAAAGGTCAGAGAGCTTGCCTTGTAGCTTGAAAGTTCATGGTTCCTTCTCTGGCGATGGGGTTACGGTTGCGCTGTGCTGAAGAGACCCATACCAGGAGAAAATAGCTGGACTGATAATAACTGTTTTATTCAATTGATATCTGACTTTTTCTTCTGTTTGGATTATTCATTATTGGCTGATTTATTCAGATTATGTCAGTATACCGATTAATTGCAAACTGATCTAAGTACCACCTATCGCTTCTACTTCCAATCACGACTTGAATTATACTGTTTTGAGAAATAGCCTAATAACAAATCTAACGTTTTAATTACTTACCATCTATGTGAAAGTATAATAGTTACATATCTGGCTATTTAAAATTCACCAAATATTTTGTTAGAAAGGTATGCCTCAATTGTGTAAAACATAGGATGTCATTATTCTTACGGGTTGAATCTACTCGCCTCATGTGCAACCTTACCTCTTTTTGGAGTTAACTACCAGCTAGGCGAGGTTTGAGAGTACGTCTTCCGGCAATCGAACCAGGACCTCTCGTTCGGTTGGCAAGCATCCTACCACTGAACAACCAACGTACTTCACTTAGATTCCTAGAATAAATTATGACTATATAAATTAACTAGGACCTAACTAATTTTATCATTCATATTGCACAACTGAGTGTCTAACAAATGTCTCGTTTATCTTGAAGTTAATATCTATCCACCATATATGGTTGGTCGCCAATTTAAATAATAAAATAGTGTTAATAAAACATCAGTGTCTACTACTATGTCATGAACCTACACCAATCAGAGAATCAATGAAAACCATGAAGCACTGGTCACCTGTTTCTTCCCAGTTTGTGTCTTTGTAGCAGTGTGCATCCGTGAACACGGAAAATGTTTCTGAAAATGTACACATTCCATATGGATTAATAAATACTCAACTATCTGAAAACGTCAGAGAAATTCGAATATTGTGTTAAGAGAAATTAGGGAATAACTTTTATGATTCATTTAGCTGCACGGAATACGTCTGTCTGTTCTAGCTGGACACAGAATGGCAGCTGATATCCTAAGGATGGATCAGAGTTTGCCGACCATGTGTGTGTGTCTGTATACGATACAGCACACTTGAAGTTGGGATAGTTTGGTTACTAAGTCTGTCATCTCAGAAGTGAATAACTTGGCTTCAAGTAATTGACATAAGATTTTCTGACGTTGGTTTTGCAGGGATTTGATTGGTTACAGCATTTTATCAAGAGATGAGATCAGTTCGAAAATCATTGGGAAATCTTGGAGTACTGGAAAGCTGTTTCGTCCTGGCTTAAGACTCTTCATTGGTGCGCGTCTACCAGGGTTGGAGTTGGAATTCATGGGCTGGCCATTGGATTGAGTCCCAGTGGCTGAATGGTATGTGAGCTCACTTTGTAGCTAGAGGGTCCTGTGTTTGAACCCTGGCGTTGGGTGCGTACTGCCGAAGCAGAGTCCCAAACTAGGACGAAACGACAGTTCAGTACTCCCGGGTGGTTTTCCAGTGGTTCTCTAACTGATGTCAGCTCATGATGAAATCCTGTGACATAAGATTTGTTTCTACAAGATTACATATATACCATAAGGAAAAATTTTATTTGACCTGACACACAGTAATACAATATTGATAACAGTACTTAACTAGGTGGAAAGATTGAGCTCATCAAAGTTTTATACCAACTAGTTGTTGACAGGCACTGGTTGGTAGTATGTGTTTGTTAGGATCTTTAAATTAAAGTGTTCCACTGATCGATTTCTACCCTAAAATTATTTACTTAAATGGCTTTTTGATGTATAATTAATGAGAAATATTATTTTGATTATAAATCATAGGAAATACACTAATGGGGATAAAAATGGTAAAAATCCAGTTCGTTAGTATAGAATATTTTACATACTATTACCATTTAAATAGTTTTGAATCACATGTATCCTGTCGCCCGTTAGAAGACTATGATCAAACATTTACGAAGGGCGTCAATTGGCGATCGATTTGAACGCGATACTTTACGAATTATCATCAGTAACACACTTTGTAGCATTTATTACTTTTTCTAAAGAAGAGGTCATCCACTTGCAAACATCATCAAACGAAGTGCAATTAATCGAGTGAAAACAGTGTATTATATGACGATTATGCATGTTAAATAGTTATTTAACATGCATAATCGTTATATGCTTGCAGTGTCTCTGATAATCAGGGGAATTCATAAGCGTTCATGATTAAAGAATCCTAGATATAGGAATAGAACTTGTGCACTATGGTAGAGTATAATTCCATTATGAGTAAAATTTATTTTGATAAAGTCACACAGTGTTACACAGCAATATTTACTGATGACAACGTTGCGAGCACTGCTCATAATCATATCAAGGTAGTCACAAAACTTTCTAACTTCGTTTCTATAATTCCATTATTTTTCATCGCTTGACTTGATTGGTAGTAGTATTTTCCATATATCCGATATGAGTGATGAGTCATTCCTGGGTCATTTAACCTTCACAGAAGCCAGCTGACCCAATTCGACAAAATAATATAATTTACAAAATACTTCGCAATGACTGTGAGTTAAGTCAGCTACATAGGCCAAACTAGCAGATCGGGAGTAGTCAGATTGTCAGAACATAAGAATTTTACTAAGGTTAGAATGATTGACCCCACGAAGATGAGTAATCTAGAAAAAGACTCAGAAATAGCACTGCATGCATTAACACACAACCACATAATAGAGTGCGTAGGACAGAGTCAAAATTCTAAGAAGTAATATAAGTAGTTGGTGTAGAGAGAGGTTGATTACTGAATCCTGGTTCATCGACTCTACACCCAACACGTTCAATGGAGTGACTCATCACTCATACCGGAAATATGGAAAATACTACTACCAATCAAGTCAAGCAATGAAAAATAATCAAAGTATATAAACGAATTCAGAAAGTTGTGTGAGTAGTGACTTGATATGAATGTGAGTTGCAATAAATTGTGCTCGAAACGTCGTCATCAGTAAATATTACTGTATAACAATGTGAGACTTTTTCAAAATAAATTTTACCCACAATGTAATCAAAGAATCCTAGACTAGAGTGGAACAGCTATTAAGTATTAGTTGTCTTGAAATTGTTCTTGGGCTTTATGGCAGATCATGACAACATTTAGGCTAAGATCAATAAAATCTAAATCAGACTAATCAAGTGAAATCAATCAACTCATTGGAACTAGAATAAATATTAGTCCTACCTACAGACATTAATCAGCGCGCTTTTGTAATCCATGTACACTGAAGTCTGATTGTGTGCAAAAAAAGGAAGTCAGAGGGAGAATTTCAGAGAAATAAACTCATGGTTGGTATCTATTCAAAATAACATTAAACAGCAATTAAAATATTTCCGTTGTTTGCAAACAGAAGTGATCGGCCTTCATTGCTATTATTATCACTATTATTATTAATACTACTGCTACTACTACTCACCCTACTTTAACCCTACTAATACTCCTCACACTACTGTTTCTAGTAGTTTTAATGCAAATATTTTAAAGAAAAAGAAGTTGAAGTATGATGTCTCAATACTATCAGTATTATTGTCTTTCCTGCTACAGGGATGAACATATCCAGACCAGAATCGGAAGGGAAGAGTTCCATGTGTAATAATAATCATAGTTTTACCGTTTAGCTGTACTCTGATTGAAACAATTGTATTACTTGTTAAATAAGCCTTTATTATTAAGTTTATGCATAGAATAACAAATAACTTTGAGTGAAAATGACTGATATGCTATTTTCACTAATGTGTACACTCATAATGAGGTAAAGAGGAGATCAAGAAGTGATTAGATTGAAGATGCACTGTGAATGTCTGTTTTGTTTCATCACTATCATGAATATTTTGTTTGACTCCAGGTAAAATATAGAGCGTTAATAGCTCATCTCTATTTCACTCTGTTCTTTGCAGTCTTCATTTTAGCTGTTTCCTCAACTGTCCATTCGCTTTCCATTCTTTCTCATCAAGTCTACTAGTTCGTCCTAAGCCCGGAAAAAGAAGGAATACTGGGAGTGAGGCTAGCGGCTTTAGCCCGAAAAATCATTCCAATGGCTACAAACTTTCAAATCATGGGGGGGGGAGAAATGACCTCAGAAAAGATGAACACTATATAAATTCACCAGTAAAGGGAATAAAATTCACAATTGAATCGGAAAATGAACAAGGAGAATTAGTTATGTCGCACTGTAATATAAGACGAACAGAAGAAGGTGAACTGCACACTGGCGTTGATAAAAAGCCAATGCATCCTAATAGACATTTAGACTTTAATTCATCTCATCCGTTGTTTTTGAAGGCAGGCTTAGTTAAGTGTCTAAGAAACCGAGGAGTACTACAAGAAAAGACCTAAATGATGAAATAAAACAGATAGAAGAAGCATTGGTGTCGAATAACTAACTATCCTGTAAAATTCATTAGCAAGATGAGAAAAGGTCAAAAGAAAAATAATTGTGAAACTAGTAATGGTAACATAAATAAGAGAGAATATAAGGCATATATTGTTTTAACATATAAGGAGGGGACATTTTAGATCCCACGTAAGATTCTTAGTAAAGCAGGAATTAGAGTGGCATTCAAACCTACAAACTCAATCAGGGACAAGCTCTGTAGGCTGAAGGACCCAGTGGACCTAATAAGACAAAATAATATAATTTACAAAATACCTTGCAATGACCGTGAGTGAGGTCAACTACATAGGTCAAACTAGTAGATCGGGAGTAGTCAGATTGTCGGAACATAAAAGTTTAGCTAAGGTTAGAATGATTGATCCCACGAAGATGAGTAATTTAGAAAAAAGTATTGATCATACACAACCGCACAATAGGGTGGGACAGAGTCCAAATTCTAAAAAGTAATATGGGTAGTAGGTGTAGAGAGAGATTGATTACTGAATCCTGGATTATCGAGTCTACACCCATCACATGCAGCAGAAGTGACTCAACGCAAATACCAGAGAAATGCATAGAAGATATTATTACCAGTCCAATCAGATAAGGATAATAACTTATCTTAAAATGTATTCAATTCACATTATAACATTCTAACAAGTGACTTATTTTTACTGTAAAAAACATCTTTTTACCCAACTGATTGTATTTGATTGATAACACTAATATTATTTCTGAATGTACTGTGTCTTATATTGATTTTAGTGAAGTATTTAATCAATTTTTACTCATGTTTATAATTGAAACAAGATAGTTGTGTCAGTGACTTGATATGATTATGAGCAGTAGTTTGTGCTCGAAGCGTCGTCAGTTAATGTTACTGTATAACACCACTGTATGATTTATCAAAATAAAATCTGGTCTATAATGGAGTTACACTCGACCACAGTGCCCAAGTTTTATATTTATACTTATATCAATAAAAGCATTCAAAGTCCTTATTTCAAATATTTCCCATTTATTCAATAATATTTAAAAGATTAAAGGGAAGCACCATACAACTTACATAATTGAAATCATTCAATGGATTCTAAATTTTTTCAGTCTTCAATGTCATCACAGTGTACTTTTTGAATTATTGTCAGCTGGTCGAAGGTAATCATCAGGAGACCCTTAATCTGGATATTCCACTTATTGGCACACGTCAGAAAGGCTTGTCTGCAACCTTAGATGAACTGATTTCTGCTTAGGGATTCGAACCTGAGGTACAGTCTACGTTATGTGACAGTGGTGATCAAGACAGTTTCAATTTTTCATCCAGAGTGTCACTGATGGAATATTAGCGAAGATTACAGTGATGTACACAAATAATATTAAAAGCAATCAGAACAGAATTAAAAAAGTTTGTAGAAAGGTGATGATGTAGATCAAGACGAGAAAATGAAAATAGATCCTAATTTTATTTACTACAAATAACTAAAGCATACAGGAAGTAGTGAATAAAGACAAAAAACTGAAATATAAAATTAATGAAAGCATAAAAGCAAATGATTGCGTAACTGTTGGCTAGTTACAACTTCAAAGGTTGTTTACGAGCGCTACAAAAGTAGTCTCGTAGTAGTCTAGTTTTATTTACAAAGGAAACAGGATGTTATACTTGGCAAAAAGATTTGCCGAAATACTGCACTAACTTTTAGTATTGAATTTATAAGACTAATCGAATGCAAAATTGCGAAGAACGAAAAGCATTTCATCAGCTTGGCATTCCACTTATTATTAAAGAATGATAATAAAGCTGATTACACTGTCTTAGTCAATATATATGTAAATATATAAATATGTCACTTTGTCCTAGGGAAAATTATAAAGACATGGTAGACTGCAGGCAAAAAGAACCTAATGTGCTAAGTGAAAATACTTCATAGAAATATTTACCTTGATAAACTGTCGTTGTACTTCACCACAATATTGTTTCAAGTCTTGATATAGGCGCAAAGTTTATTCGAGCCTCCTTTTTAGAATACAATGCTGCTTTAGACTCTATTCATAGGGCATTGTGACTAAGCAAACTGATTTCAGCCAAAATTGAGTTCTGGATCACAAGGTGGCTGGCAGTCTTCTTATTTTTTGGGTAGAAAAAAAATACTGTTTTGAATGGAAAGCAATTCACTTCGCTTTACTTTCTCCGTCCCTTTTCTCTTCCTTTTCGAATGACCTTCCATATTCTTCCAAAGCTGACTTCGTTGAAGATGCCAACTATCTAATCATTTCTGTTCCAGTAGTTCCTGCTTTGAATTGTTCTTTTATGAATAGCTTCTTGTCTGAAGTTAACAAATGGTTTTAAGCTGAATCTATCTAAATACCATATTGCTGATTTTATTTTCAGATGTGAACAAGATTCGCGTGGACTGATTCAGTTCCGTGATTCCTCTAATATTGACGGCGCTGTGATGACATGGAGTAAATCGAATATTCCTCATCTCGGCATTAGTTTCTCTTCGAACCTTTTTTGGTTGCCTCATATCCTGTTGATTCCTAAGAACACCTCGAGCAACAATCTTCGTATGTTTGGCATGCGATTTGCCCCTGTAAAATGTAAGATGATGCTGCAGGATTAAACTTCACCGACCCCTAGATTAGAAATAGGAAGTGAAGTGTTAGAGCACGTTGACCGCTTCACTTACTTGGGAAGTACCATCAGCCCCAACGGGTTGATCTCAGCGCGAATACAGAGGGCTAGGTTCGCATATGCCATTTTATGCCTTCTCTGGCGTAGATGTGATATCCGACTATCGACCAAAGGGCGTAAGTACTGCTCAACAGTCCGCTCCGTCCTCCTTTATGGCTATGAGACCTGGCCATTGAATGTGGAAGAAATGAAAAGACTAGCTGTCTCCGATCATAGGTGCCTGCCTTCCATCTCCCGCGTGAAGTGGTATAATAAGGTGAGCAATATTGAGGTTAGGCATAGGTCGAGTGCTAGGTAAGGCGGGGAAATCAGACGACGAAACTGTGAAATTACATCGACTGAGATGGTTAGGACATGTGCTACGTATGCCTAGTCGTCGCCTTCCTCACCGGGCAATGTTAGCTGATATAGGGTCAGGTTGAAAAAGAGCTAGCGGCGGTCAAACCAAAACATGGCACCAGTCAATGAAATCCACAACAGTTAGCTTAAGCCACGTAGGAAGATGCAGACTTCCTGGTTGGGGTCCTAGGGACGGTAAAACCAATGGTTGTAAACAATTGGTGACATGGCTCAAAATCGCTCTCAATGGCGCAGATGCATCCACTCCTTGTGACTCGTGATTTCCAATTAAACTGTTTTGTTCTCCGTTATTACTATTCCTTTGTTTCACACCTCTGTTTACTGACTATATTATGCATTTCTCCTACTTTCTTCTCTTGCTTTGTGTGCTACATGGAGTGTGGCGAATTGAACTGCCGCACATATGTGCAAAGTTCTATGTCGAAAACCGACCGACTGACCGATTCCTAAGAAAATATTTCGTTTGATTTATTACGTAAAAAGTTGAGAATATCTGCTGGTACAACTCAGTCTCTTTTCTCGCAATTTGTTAATTCGGGTATTCTGTCGATTCTTCTCTACCGTTCATCATTATTCTTCCCTGGACTTCTCAAGAAATACTATGTCATATTACGTGGAACACTGAAGATTGTAAAGAGGGTTAGTAGTGTGCCTTTGACTCAACTAACTGACATTACTGTCAATAGGCACTTCAATTCTCGCAAGCAGTTGGCTAAAGTTATCTTGTCTGATACGGAACTTCCTCTTTATTCTAAACTTTCTCCTTATGTCTTTTCGGGTAAAACCAGAAGAAACTTCAGAAGAAGCATTTATGCTCGTACAGCTACTAAATATAAAAATTCAACCACGCCATATTTATCACGGGCTTTGTGTGAAGAGAGAGAGAGGGTCAAATGTCAGAAAAGAACTTATGAACTTTTTTATTCCGTAACTGAACTGCAAAGTATAGACAAAGACTATTATTACATGTATCATCTATGATATTATCTACTTAAACTTCATTATGTTTCCGCCAAAATTCTGTTTATAGTGGTTTCATTATTTAATTTTACTATCATTGTTACTATTTTAAATTTTATGTATGGACATATTTATGAAAGGAGCTAAATTGTTGCAGTTTGTATAAAAACACAGGCTGAAAATTCCATTCTGTTTAATTATTATTGTTTAGAATGAAGTTATTATTTTTATTGTTATTAAAAAGCAGCAAGAACCCATTGTAGATTTAAGATGGTTGGAGGCAATCGGCAAGAAGCCATACTTTGACCTAGGTTTCTTCCTAGTTTGCACTCGTCAAATTTGACTGACAGAATTCAGTCTGCAGTTAAAAAAGGACTAGACAAATTCAAATAGCTACTAACTAGTGTCCAATCAAAGAACCCACGGTTTTTATCTATATTCCTGGAGGGAGCCTTTTTGTGCTTTGCTCAACTAAATTATTTGATTACAGGATTTTCATCATGAGCTAACATTAGTTAGAGAACCATTGGAAAACCTGGGAGTACTGGACAGCTGTTTCGTCCTAGTTCGGGACTGCACATCACTATTCATTTTGTAGCATTCGTTTGTAATTCTGGAATATTCCGTAATTATTTTTCTATTTAATCACGTGATATTAATATCCTTCATCCTTATAATCAATAACTGAAGTAAATGAATATTTTGCATACTGATATTAGAATAAAGCAAGAACAACAGCGGTTTGTGCAGAATAAAATGGCATCATCATTTATTTCGCTGGCTTCTCATCAGCTGCTCGCCGCCCAAATACACTATTAAATTTATGTACAGAAACAATTTTAACATCCTTACATAGAGAGTTTATTTTTAAACAATAAGTCAGTCTATGCATAAAATGGTAATAATAATAGTAACCACTTCATCCCAAACAATAATAATCATACACAATGGAAATTTTCGTGTTACGTAACCAAACGAAAGGGAGAATGAATTCATCCAGTTACCAGAGCACGAGAAGGCTGGTAACTGCTTCTTCCTGAAAGCATAGATCGGGTTTCAGGCGCTCGAAGGGGGTTGCTTCACCAAACCTGAAGAGAATTGAACTCTTTTGCCTATTGATAATTTTAAACAATCTTGCGACGTCCACCTCAAGACCCATGTCAAAGAGACGAAGGTTTTCCGGAACATGTTCAGAAAAACGCAGGTATGCGTGCCTGCCAATATAGCTGCTCACGCAGATACATTGATATTAAAATGTTCATGTTCTCGTGGACCAAAAGAAATAATGAAGTCTTTTCGATCTCGCTCAATATTTTCTCATTTTGTTCGAGGGAAATATTTTAACCACAAATCACAATAATAATAACAATACTGTTGGCATACGGGAAAAAGAGGTGAAGATGGACTGTTGTCAAGAGAGTTTTAACTGTCTCAAATGATAGTCAAAACACTTGATAGCGCTCCTAACTGACCATGACAAACACTAAATTCACTAATAAGCCTAAAATAAATAAGTAACTAGTATCAGTCTAACCTTGAGAAAAACTACCATGAGCTGTTAGCTGAGATTAGGCTGAATGATAAGCAAAAGTCAAGTTTATTAGTGTACCATACTTATAACTTAAATAGCTCTCGCTTTTTCATTGCAGTGTGATGTTGAAAACTGATTGTCCTAAACCAGAAGTCTAAAAATACACAGCATAAAGTATTCTTTTACGGTTTCTCTAAACTAATTTGTTTTCTTGGCTGTTTAAGAGGAAATAATAATTTTTGTGTGTATATTTCTTTGCCTTAACTACATACAATGTTATGTCAATTGTCTGTAACTACATTTCCTACAGCAGTTTTTCACTACTAGTCCTCATACCTTATTACAGAAAGTTACTGCCCCTATGTACTAACAATGTTAAATTTACATTTGAGGGTGAGCATTTCCTGCAGATTGATGGTTTAGCTATGGGGAAGTACCTTAGGTTCCTTGTTAGCTGATATATATTGTGAAACTATCTGTGGAATTAATTGGAAAAATTGAAAGGTACGTAGATGACATCATAATCACTTGTAACAAACAGACAGATGTCACAGAAATCCTTAACAGGATCAGTACAGTACAAAATAGCAATTGCTTGCCATTTTTCGATGAACCCATAATTCAGCGACACGATAGTTGCATAAGACAATCTGCCTACAAGAAGACTATCTGGATGGGATAGTATTTAAATTATCATGAATTCTGTTCATTTTCTGTATGAAAAGACCTTAGCTAAATGCTCGTTCTTACATATTCAGAGTATACGTGCAGTGGATACTTTTGAAGAAATGAAAAAACCCCCCTAAAATATTATCAGATAAAAATTGTTCCGTGAAATTCATTAAAACTCTACACAACTGTCAAACAAAGGTCTCCACTGGTCGAATCAACACCTAGAAAGGATGTTTATGCATCTCTACCATTCAAGGGTTATTACCAAAGTCTAATCACTGAACAAAGATCCAAAGCTGTACTTAACAGAACCTACTATGCAGCTGAACTCATTTGCATAGTAAAAAAGATTTATGTTGTCCTGTAAACATTCACAGCATCTGGATGATTGAGTCACATTGCACTGTTCTTAGCAATTTGCACTTACGTGTGGTCATACATACATAAGGAGGTCCCATCGATCTCTGTAAGTCCAGGTTACGGTGTGGTGAGAGCTGTCTACTAGCCAAATTGGTAGACAGTAATTTACGTCAATATTTACGTTCCCAAGATTTGTCGTGAGAAAATGTGAACAAAGATTGACTTTGCGTAGGCGGATGCAGTTAACATATAGAGGATTTGACATTCAAGAAACAGTCACAAATAGATGAAAGATTGACTTTACGTGAGAAACAACCAACCGGAAGACTGTGTTTGTTTGCTTAAATATCCATAGTAATGTACATGAAAATATATAAATATGCGTTGATTTCCTTAATAAATGATCTGTTGCCTGACTCTTGCCTTCTGTCGTTACAACGGAACACATTCTAAAAAGTGACTGCAAGAACACTTAAAAACACCGGATACAATTAATCCTAGGAAAACATGACCAACTTTATTTATTGCAAAGCATATTATAGAGATAGGTCATATTGTTGACTTCAGTAATACCCTTACACCCACATATAAAACAAGTTCGTTGAAGCCTTAGCCATAAGATGGCCTAAACCAATTTTATATGTTTGAAAATAACTCTGAATCTGCCTTGGTAATCCAATCTTAGAACCATAGTAGTTCAGTTTATTTATTTAATTCAATTTTAGATTTTCTCGTCGATTAATTGGGCTGAAGTGCTCCGTTTCAGGTTGACATGTCGGCTTCTTGTGCAGATGCTTCGACGATGTCTGCGCATGTAATTAGAAGTTTACTTAATTTTATTTTCAGCTCTTGTTTTATTCTACGCCATATTCTCATATCATCTTCCTACTTCTTATCCTTGATACTCACTTGTAAACAATTTGAGCTATATTGACAAAAAATGTAATCCTCTATGCTCTGTCAACTTTTATATGGATATTAATGACAAGTACGTGTGTCATCTGAATGTTCGCAATGTGTTACGTAAATACATTACACGTTTCAGAGAGATTATATCTTCCTATTGTTTCGCAGAAATTCATAAAAGATACTAATTGCTTTAGATAATTAGATAGTTGGAGGCAAGTGGCAGGAAGCCTTGCACCTAGGTTTCCTGCTAGTTGGCACTCGTCAGCGAGGCGTATCTGCAGCCTTGAAGGAACTCATGTGCCTTCTGAGATTCGAACGCGCATCATCCAGTGCTGCAGTCAGAGACGTTACCACTGAGCTATTCGGGCTCGCGACTGATCTCCTGTAGGACTGTAGTGGTTAGTTTTATTGGGCACTAGTAACTAGTTTGATGTGTCTAATCCTTTCTTTGGTGCAAACTGAACTCTATCAATCAGGTTTGCAATCTGGCCACAATTCTAGGTAGCTCGCCATCATGGTGCACATTGATTTAATGATATTAGATAGTTGGAGGCAACCGGGAGCAGCACTGGGTGATGCGGGTTCGAATCTCAGAAGGGACATGAGTTCCTTCAAGGTTGAAGATAAGCCTTGCTGACGAGTGCTAACTAGCACGAAACCTAGGTCCAAGGCTTCCTGCGGATTGCCTCCGACTATCCAATGTCATCAAATCAATGTGAACCGTGATGGTGAACTACCTAGAATGGTGGCCACATTGCAAACCTGACTGATAGAATTTGGTCTGCGCCAAAGAAGAGATTAGACACGTCACACTAGTTAGTAGTGTCCAATCAAACTGCTTTAGATAATGTTAGCGTTGATTTGGACACAAATTGGTTTCACTTAGGGAATCGCTGGAAACCTTAAAGCACTAGACATCTAGGTTGGTAACCTTCATAAGGACACACTAACAGTACAATCAGAAGATGGGAACTAGTACCTTTGTTTTACAAGGCATTTACGATTTAGGTATTGGGAATTCCAGCATCTATCGATTCGGGACATAGAACCATCGAAAGCCAGTGTTATACAATAACTTGCGTCTTCGATCTTCATGTGTTCCATCCAACTGTGCATAACTGCTCTTCCGAACTCAAACAATGACTCTTAGCAGACAATTTCTTTAAAAAAAGTAGTAATAATTTTTAACGAAGTTAAATAATTATTTAGCAATGGAGTAAAAAATACCTCAAATGTTTCGATTAATCTTGAAGATACTCTTTTCAAGCTTGACAGTTAGACAGTTCTACCGAGATTTGATGAATTCATAAAATCCTGCTTTATGAACTTTTTGTTGCTTGTTTTAAATTCGTATAAAGAAATAAAATATTTCCAAATCTGCTACTGCAGGATGATACTATGATGTCATCTGTTCAGGTTGTGTTGTATTATTTATTAATTTTAAAAACAAGTTGTTAAGTTCTTCGTATAAATGAAATCCAGGAGAGAAATTAAAAGTGAAAAGATCTGTTTTAGAAATATTAAAACTCTAAACTTATTTCCACTGAATACTGGCCATTTATCACAACAACAATATTATTAAAAAGATGGTTGCAGCGACGGAAGCTTTCTTTTCGACGAAATCATCAACTAAGCTGAACATTCGTGTGTTTATAGTGAATGTGTGAGAAATTTCTAGAATGATTTTCGGCCAAAGGTTAAATTGATAAAATTACAAAATGTAGTGATAAAGAAGATCGGGTAGGAAAGACATAATAAGATCATAACTGCTGAAAAACTTGACTGTTTGTACAGTTACAGAATAAGGACGTAGTAATAACAAAATAGGTAGGAAGTTCGGATATATAAAGAAAACAAATGAAGTAATGCAGATAGGAATTAAAAAGGTAAAAATTACAGAAACAAACATGAAGGTTAAATAAGAATGGTAATAGCACTACCATAATTAGTGGGAATGACCTTTTATGATGGCCACGGTAGGGACAATGGTTGAACGCATCTCTTTTGAACACAAAGCTTGGGCTTGAGTTTTTGGATCGTCAGTGCCTCAGCTAATCCTAGATACCTTGATTTGGTAGGTTTGATAGGATCTTGTATATGACTTTGAAGAACTTTTCAAGTGGAATTGAGTGTTGTGAATTCACCAGATATTCTCTTACCGAACTGTATGTACCCTTGCGTTCTCCTTTTGCTAACCATGCTGGAAAGTGTTCCCAAGAGCGTTTTACAAGCAGACACATGGTACGGCCAATGTACTTGGCTCTATACGTGCAAGTGAACTTAAACATGCATTTTGAAGTGCCCGATTCAACAGCTTACCTTTCACATGCTGGTTGAACAGTTTCTTGCAGGAAAATGTTACTTTTAGGCTGGCGGAGAAGTTTGTTTTGCTGAGAGACTTCGAAAGCTGTCCACGGAGACGTTCCGCTTTAGTGACACTCTGGAAATTGAGGTTAAGTATCATCATCTTCTCGGAGACTAGCTGTACCTTTTCAGGCGTTTTCCTTAGTTTTAGACTCTTGTCTATTAATCCGGGTGAGAAAAAATTTTCTATCAAAGCTACTTCGAAGATTTCACAATTCTTCGTCAATTGACTCCTCAAGGCATAACAACAATAACAAGAGTGAAATGTTTTATTTTCCATATATCAGTTTAATTTTGCTGAAAGACCTTGTATACATGATAACCATTAGTTGTTATCATTCGTTTTTATTTTTTTTAAAATGAGTAAGGTAAAGATTTATTTTTTAATGAAAAATAATCAAACAGTTGAATCATTTTGTTTAGATAATCTTTACTGAATTTAATGACAACACAAAAGTTGATTAGTAGAAGATGGATGAACGTGTTTTTCCTTAAAATAAACACGAAACATTTTTAAAATTCAATCTTAGGAAGTAATGATGATAAATTACAAGATGAAAATTGACAGTTAAGTAGTAGTAGTAGATCAAGGTGTCATTTCTATAATAATAGTGATTGATTTCGAAGAATAAATATGAAGAGTTGTATATATATATATATATATATATATATTACCCTGATTACCAGTGGGGTGTTTCATTTTATAAACTGACTGATAAACTAGAGAGTAATCATTATGATGTTTCTATTCCTATGTCCTGAAGCAACAGGTCATGCATCGATCAAACTACAACGCCACGTATCATCATTGAATGGAGCTTGGAATGGCAGTCAGCTTTCCATCTCAACTTCATTGACTTTGAAATGGCCTTCGACAACGTCAATCGAGAGGTGATTTGACAATTACTTCGCTATTACTGGGTGCCATCAACAATTATACATCTCGTGCAACAGTTGTACGACAATGCTGCATGCCCAGTAATCCACAACGAGAAGCTCACGAAATCCTTCAAAATGAAGATGGGAGTAAGACAAGCTGGCTAGCTGTCTACTATCTCCACTGTTTTTTCTGATTGTGGTAGACTGGATAGTGCGACAGACAGTGGGCAACGAGGAAACATACATTACATGGACCCACACAAAAACTTAGGGGATCTGCATTTCGCTCATGCTGATATATATATGATTTCTCATAAACTGGAAAATATGCAAGTGAAAGCAACAAAGGCAGGCCCTCAGATGAACATAGAAAAAACAGAGGTGATAAAGATTCCTGGCCAACAGCCATAGCCACAGTAACACTTACAGACAACAATCACCGTAAATGTGAGAAATCTGAAAGAAGCAGCTTCCTTCACCTAAAGACCTGAGAAGCATCGTTTCAACTACAGGCGGACAGAACTGGTGAGGATATTAAAGCGAGGATCGGGAAAGCAAGGCAAGCTTTCATTTCTCTTAAGTCTGTGTGGAGGTCAACGACACTCAGCATCAAAAACAAGATCCGGATCTTCAACTCCAATGTGAAGTCAGTGCTACTATACGGATCAGAGACTTGGCCAGTGCGTTATAAAGAGCACATGAAACAAACTACATACCTTCATTAACAGTTGTCTTCGCTTAATACTCAAGATAAGATGGCCAGAAAAGATCAGCAACAGGGATCTCTGCGAGCGAACCAACCAGTAACCAATTGTGAAACAAATAGGCAGGAAGAAATGGAGATGGATTGGCCAAAATATGAGAAAACCAAGAAGTGAGTGGCATCACACATCAGGCCGTTGCCCGAGGGGAACACTAATGAGAAGCGGCGAGTTAGTCGTCAGTGCAAGGGTGAAGTGGAGGAGGTCATGCGAAGAGGAGATTTAATCATGTAGGCAGACGTGGAGCCAAATGAAAAAGTTGGCAGAGAACCGAACACAATGGAGACGTGCGACTGAAGCCCTATGTTCCTCTAGGAATTAAAGGAAATAATAGTAATCCTTAGTCCTGGTGCTGAATGAATTCTCTCAGTCACCCAACTAGTTTACTTGCTATTACGGTGCAACTTAGAGTTTAAGCAACAGCTTCCTATTGAGATTACCTTTGATCATTTCAGCATAATTGTGTAAGCTGACAAGTAAGAGTTTAGAAGGTACTTTGACTATTCAACTTAGTAGGATGCTTGTTCCACTATGTATTATTTTTGATTGCAGAGCTGATGTCTACTGGCTTGTATATTTGAATCAATCTGAAACAAATTTCCCACAGACAAGTAGATATGGACTGATTGTCTTCGTTAAGCTGATTAGTATATTTTTCTGAAATTTCAAGTAACTCTTATGACTAAATTACTACGAAATACTAAGAAAAAAATGAAATTCCACTTCCACGCAGGGTGCTATAAACTACTGCTAGATTGACATGAGTAGCTGGACACAACTTGCTTTCTTATTTGTCATTTATGATATCAAGTGGACCAAACACATTGAGACCCCTGAAAAATTTCAGTTTCCAATGGAAACTACGGTGAAAATTCATCTTCAAATGGGTAAGTAGCAAATCGCTAATTTAAAATCTCATCTCGCCTTTGAATTTGCGCACAAGTTTGATTTTCCATGGGCTAACTCTTTATGCAATTAAAACTCATAGAAACCTTATCTTCATAGGCACTTCTAATCTATTTTTTCCGAGAAAAAGAACCTGTTTTCATTGTGACATCCTCATCTTCAAATGAGCTTCGTACTTAGGATAGTAGTGAATAGATTCATTTTGCGTAGTTAAACGCATTGATTTTTTTATTCCTAAATAAGTCCTTTCTATTGTCACCTAACCTACAACTACTTATAGTATATAACTAACTCATAAAGTGTTATTTCCCTTCTCAATTAAATAATAACATCCCTATGAAGCGAGTGACTGGTGATTGTAACAATCAGATAGGTGACTTAAAATCTATTCGATGGCGAAAGAGAAGTAATATAAAACGGGAAAACAACAGAGCAAACTACAAGAACAAAAATACATTCGACATCTTGGAATAGAAATTAAGCGTAACTAACTAGCTAAATAACTAAATTCCATACGTGAAGACAACTACTCGGTTTCTTTCGACATGTAGGCTCTTTCTTTGGTTACTTCGACGGTGGTTTGAAATTAACATGATGGCATCATTGAAGTCTCTATACAAGAATATGAATTGTCAAAACAGACTGTGCTTTTCAGTTGACTGAAATCAACCAATAGGAGGCTCCAAAAAATAATTTCAAGAAAAAACAACTGTCGCTTGTGGTACAAGGATTGGCTCTCATGGTCTAGTAACTAAGGAGAGAAGTTTTTCGTGTTTGAAAGGATTGGCGGTGGGTTTGAGACTATCTGCGGACGCTATTACGCAATGGGATGCAGGTACCTCCAACCGGCAAGTTTCAAATAGGATAAAATGAGTATTCTGGATCCCATTGCTGGCCATCATCAACTAAATTACATTAATTTCATACAGTCAGTTCCTTTTGTTAATTTGAATAAACAAAGAACAAATATATTCGCAGGATAATTTGAGATCATTTTCTTTTGTGGATTCTCTTCAACTACCTGCATCGTATATAAATCAATTACAAAATTCTTGAACATACTTTTTACAATGATTTCAAGTTATAGATAGAGAGTATAAGAAAAATACTTTCAAAGATGATGTAAGCAGTAGGTGCCAACAATATACTTCCCAGATTGACAGAACTTCCCTACTTGGACAGCGAAGTCACCTATTAAAATGACTGCATCTGATTGTTTCGCTTTTCGCAGGAAACTAGACAGTTTTCCGTAGAAATCATCCTTTAATTCCTTCGAACTAGGGTCATCTGGGGCATAAGCAGAGACTATGCGCAGACAACTACGGTTAACTTCGTCCTTTCTCCCTTTAACAGAACAGTTAAGACTGACCGCACACATATGACTATCTACTGGGATCAAGCCAAGAAGGGATTTTCCTGCCCTAACACTAAATGATATCCCTACACTCGTGAGTCCTCGCAGACTAGCTGAGAAATCTCTTGACACCCTCAAAGTGAATTTTTAAGATTCACCTGGTTGCTCGGATGGGGTTGAATGAATAACCACATTCGGGTCTTGTATACATGTCTCCGAAACAAAACATACATCCATGGCTTGAGGTACCGGAGTTCTGGCTAATGATACCTGTTGCAGGATTTGGCAGAAGGTGCTGACGTTGAATTTTCCGACATAAAGTTGGCGGCGTGGTTTCAACAGACTAACGCTATTTACGGACACAGAATGAAATGAAGATGACTGGCCACTCTGCTGAATAGTTTTCACATTAGTAGGAAAACAACATGATCAGGGTGACGCGGATAAATGATGATCAGAATGGCTTTGTGTTCTTTCCGAAGTGTACTGAGGAAGAGTCAAAAACTAGAACGAAACAGATGTCTAGTAGTCACTAATTTTAAAGTTCTCTAATGGATGACAGTGCACTCGTGAACGTCGTCTAGCTGGTAGCAGTGCCAGAAAAAGTGGGTGGTTGGGAGTGATATCAGAAACCCAATCCCTTAAAATAGAATAATGCCACTGTTACTGTAAATTCAAAGTTCAAAGCTTCATGCCCTGCGTCCCGCTCAGAACTCAAAGGAATAAAATTATTTTAAAAAAATCAAGTGAGTTCCCAATAAAGAAAACTGAAGGTGTTTATTATTCTATTCAACTGCTGAAATACGTTAGCATCAATTTATACAAGCCTTTTAGTGAAATGCCGATCATTGCTTTTTCACCATAGATGAATCAAACCATGTAAGTTGAACAAATATTTTTTTATATTTTTTGATTACAGCTTGATGCCACACCGTATTTTAAGTACAAGTATGGAATTTTCAGCATGAATATCGGTAGCCCAAATTTTACAGGCCGACCATGGATATCGGGTGTGCGTCAACAGGGTATCGAACCCCGGACCATGTGCATGGTCGGCGAGAGTCCTAACCACTGTGCCACCGACTCACAACTCTGATTATGATAAGTCAGATATTTATGTCACCAAAAAGAGAAAAATCTGAAATATCTATCGCTTCGCACTAATCATTCAGTAGCTCCATGCATCTGCATACTTTGATAAAAGAGTATGATTTCTATAGGCTAGTAGCATATATCTGTATATGTTCGTCATTTATGCGTGAGTAGACATATTAATGTATTTATAAACGCGCACACATGAGTGTATGCTTTTCATCATGAAAGAGGTAAAAAAAGGAAACGGTGAAGCAATGAGGAGAAATGTCACAATGTCGGTGAAACTATAAGTTCCTCCGTGTTGAATACATTTTTTGTTCAGTGTGGGTTATACCTACTGTTTTTAGTTTTACTGATATATATATGTATACATTTATATGTACACCACATAGTCCATCTTTATTTGCTGTTCGTTTCCTTAATAATACCTCATATGGTAATCAATATTACTTTATTACGTCACTCTTATATTTTAGAACGAAAGTGAAAAAATACTCATCAGGTTAAGCATATATACATATTGATTTGAATGTCATGCGCTTCTTGTATATACACTGAAGCAGAAAAAAATAAGCATGAAGAAAGTCATACAATTCAGTTTTTCAAATATAAAAAGAGACAATACTATGATATCTTTCAGTGTAAATATTTTCTAACCAATATTTACAATAAATTCAATCAAAGGAACAGTAGCGCCTACCGAGTTGGGTGTAATGACAAGTACTAGCTACTGCCATTGGCTGGTGGTTGCAGTACATATCGCGAGTTGGTGAAAGTTAGAATTCATAACTCACTAGATTTTGTCCTAGTGGTTGAATGCTCAGTAGGCGTGCTTCTTAACGTGAAGATATACTGGGTTCAGTCAACTGTGAGGTTAATGGATACAGATCGATGAAGAGTTAAAATGCAGAGCGAAACAGTTGTCCAGTAGTCGCTAGTTTTCAAAGGTTCTCTAAGCGATATCACTAAGTGATCTAACTTGAAACCTATAGAATGACAGCGGACCAACACTTGAAAACCACATATTCGTACGACTGTCATTACAAAATGTGTTACAACTGTTTTACTGAAGTGGAAATAAAGAAAGTTATGTTGAAGACGACTGTCCTTTTTCAGAACAACTGCTGCCATTGCATACATTTTGTGTTGAAACAAAGCGACGTGAAGTTAATTTTTATTTCTTCTAACTAAATAATATAGATAATAATGGTGTGCTTAGAGACTTCATCTTTTGGATGACTCCTTCCAGACTCGACTTCCATGTGTTTTAGTTGCGAGAAGTGTGCGTGCAAAACCTTGGGCTTCATTAAGCATTCATTTTTTCCAAATGTTTATACTTGTTTCGTGATAAAATCATACTCGAGGATTTCTCTAAATGTTGAAAGCAATACTGTTCATAATTTGCTGTCATTCTGAATTTTATTCGTTCACTTTCATACACACTGAAAGTGTCTTAATCTGGATCTCTCAATGAATCATGAATTGATACTGCTAAAATCCCCGAATCAATGTTTTTTAATAGTTCTTCATGACTCTGTGGCTGATGATAATTCTTGACGAAATCTACCTTGGAATTAAATGACTAATCTCACAGTCTCAATTATATTGTACAACCACTGGTAATTTGAAATATGGTGAGGGAACAAATGTTGGTAAACCGACTGAAGTTAAGATTTATTGGAATTATTTTAGTCGAGACTGATATATCAACAGTTGTCTTCGCTCTATACTGAAGATCAGATGGCCAGAAAGAATCACCGACAAGAAACTATAGGGTACAAACAAAACAAGAACCAATCGCCCAACAAATATGCAGGAGAAAATGGAGATGGATTAGACACTCGCTGAGGAGGCCGCTGGATGACATCGCGCGTCAGGCCCTGGAATGGAACCCGAAAGGGAAGCGGCGAGTGGGAAGTCATAGGGTGACATGGAGGAGATCGTGTGAAGAAGAGTTGAAACAGTATGGACTAACATGGATGCAGGTGAAAAGTACAGCAGAAGACAGAAGCAAGTGGTGCAGTTGAAGCCCTATGTTCCACTAGGAACCCAAGGGAACAATAATAATAATTATTTTAGTCGAGACATGGCCTACTGGCTTAAGAACTCCATCTTCAGTCACTGGATCCAGGGTTCAAATTCCACTCTACCTTTCTTCAGCCTGTGCAACTGGGTAGCACCAGCAATCCTCACACTTCAAGAATGATTCTTATACTGGGACACGAAAACCTTTTCTGGAAACCGAATTCAAACAACAACATTTTAGTGATAGCAAACTGACTAACAAGACTAATGTAAATTATACAACTAGAGACGTTCAAAAGTAATAGTAACAGTAACCATGATCTCGGAAGGATCTTTACCAGAGTATATAGCATTGGAACCAATTATGCGTTTTTGTCCACAGTGAATGATGCTCATAACAATATTAATAATAATTTATAAATTTGACACACTGTGGAATCCTCAGTACGTAGTACCATATTGCGTCAACTTTCCTATTCAAATTGCGCGGTGAGAAGGAAACGACAACTACAAGTCTTATTTTGATGTGATTTTCAGTAAGAATATAAACGTGAAATTAAAATAAGAAATTGGTAGAAATAGTGACGACAGTGTATTCACGATATGAAGAGCAAAACACGCCATTTATTCACTGTTATGTAGTAAGTTAGTAGTTTTATGCCTATCACTTTTCTCATCACATAAAATGCGTACCGAATAAAGTATCGTTGAATTTTTATATTTAATCGTTCAAGGATAATTCATGTTATGATTCTTTCTAGCTTTATCTGATAGAAGGAATTGTTTGTAAATCATGTGTTAAGTGTCCAGCAAGATGACATTCACCGATTTCACTCAGTGAGTTCAAGTGTCTGCCCACAACAGTACTAACTAAATAGCTTTTAAAAGCAACCCTTCCGAGATTCGAATCTCAGTGAAGACAGTATCACTAGTTGGAAGTCATATACGAAATGTTCAGGATTTTATCACAAGATAAACCATAGTCTCTCGATCTCACTGCGAAAAATAATAATCACGAAAAATCCACGTATGTTTATATCCGTTTGCCTATTCAGTCCAAATTGGGAATATAATCTAATAAATTCAGGTCACTAGGTGAGCCCGATGGTCATTCAGCCATTGATATAAAATCCAAAGGTCTAGTAACCTGAAAGTCTCAGGTTCAATCTACTCTTGGGTCATGTACGTCAATAAATCTCAAACTATGACGAAAAATGATGCTAAAATTGAACCAAACGTGTTGATATTAAATGGTTGGAGACAGGAAGTCTTGCTTGAACCTAGGTTTCGTACTAGTTAGAACTCACCAGTCAACAAGGCGTATCTGCAACGTTGAAGGAACTCGTGTCCTTTCTGAAGAGGTTCCAACCCACTTCGCGCATTGCTGCAGACGTTGCCACTCAGCTATTCTGACTCACGGTTGGCCTCTTGTATGACTGTATTAGATCCTTCGATACTTTACTGACGAGTACCAGCAAGCACGAAACCTAGGTCCAAGCATGGTTTCCTGCCGACTGCCTCCAACCATCTCTTATCAACAGTTCAGAGTGCACCGTGACGGCAGGCCACCTAGCATGATAGTCAGACTGCAAGCTTGACTGATATAATTCAGTCTGCAGCAAACAAAGAACTAGACACATTGCACTAGTTGCTGACTAGTGTTCAATCAAAGTAAGCAAACGTCTTATCAGTATTCCTCAAGTCTTCAAGAGATCTATTCGTCTTTCAGAACCTTAAGAATTGCATCTTAAAACCTGATATTCAGACAACAGTTGGTTGGTTTCTAGAGAAATACATTCTTTGGGCATAATTATATAATATAATAGTGACCTTGTTGTTTTAATATTCAATTTCCAAATGAAACCAGTTCATGTGATATAACATGTGACTAGAAGTGAAGTGATAACAGTCAAATTTGATAAATGTTTTCCTAAAAATCATTTATAATTTATCTCAAACTACAAAGAAAAAAGTCGATTCGATATAAAATATATAAATAGTTTTAAAATCTTACTGTTCACTTTGTTAGCAGGATATAGTGAAGTAAGCTTTTCACGGTTAATCGGAATAAGTCATGCTGTTAAGTCATATCAAACACAGAGGATTGTGCGTGAACTAGATCTGGACAGATGTATTTTGTTTTTAGATAGCTGAGTGACACTCCTTCTGATAGTCAGTTGCATTTCACTTTTGGCAATTTCTATGTGATAGAAAAGAAAAGGTGTTCAGCAAAGAGTTACTCTTTTCGGCGATATCATTCTCAAGCTGTACAAACCGCAAATTTATAGTAATTTATCTTGGCAACAAAAGGAATATTTCCAAAGATGTGTTAATGCAATTGTAAATTTTTTGACAACAAATTACGTAATTTAGAAGGCGTTAATCGGTTAGAAACTAAAATAAAGTTACAAAAGTAGGTTGGGTGACGAAATCTAATTGATAGGGTTCAATGAAAAATGAATGAGAGTCTGAGTAGAATTCCCTTGAAAATGAATGAGAGTTAAGTTAATGAGCTGAGTAGAATTCACTTAAAAATAAACGAAAATGGAGTTAGCAGCAGTCGTCATGAGGGTAGAGATTTAATAGAGGGTGGGGGTAGAAAATAATGCAATTAAGAAACAGACAAACAAAGAAGAAAGAGGTAAGACAAAATTACGTATTTGGTGTTAAGATAGATCAGGACCATTGTAGATTTAGTGACTGAACAAACTTCTTTTGTATACAGAGTTCAGGATTCAATATGTGAATTGCCATTGCTTCTGCAGTTTGAAGAAGTTTAATTCGTACTCTTTTGGCAAGATTCCCACGTATTGTGTAGATAACTGAGAAGTTGTTTTGTGGGTTTGCTTGGTGTCCGGATTCGATCAAGTGTTCTAGGATAGAGCTGTAGCGGGGGGGTCTTCTTTCTCCTTTATAAAACCATGAAGGTAAGTGTTCGCTGATTCGTTTGGATAGCAAACGCTGGGTACGGCCGAAATACCTAGCTCCACATTGGCAGGTGAATTGGTAGATGCACATTGATGAGGCCCTCAGTGGAAGCTTATCCTTCACGTTCGTGCGAATCATTGGTTTCGTAGAGAAAGTTAGTCTGAGTTCAGCTGCGAAGAAGGTTTTCTTCAGTGAACGGCACAGGCGGTTTCTCAGTATTTCTGCTGAAGAATCTCCGTTGAATTGTAGATTCAAATAGAGAAGTTTCTTGGGAGCAGTAAACATGGACGGTTTCTGTGTTTTGGGCTTCATGGCTTTTGTGATGAAACGTTCCGGGTAACCGTTTTCAAGGAGGATTCTTTTCAGGGTCTTCAGCTCCTCTTCTATATTTTCCGGACTGCAAATGTTGTGGATTCTGTGAGTCAGTGAACGGATTAGATTTCGTTTTGTATATAGAGGCATCCAACTGTGAAAGCTGATGAGTTGTCCATTCCATGTCGGTTTTCTGTGAATGGATCATGCATGGAACATGACGGAACAAACTGAACAAAAACTAACGAACCTTCTCCGACAACCAAACACTGAATCATTCATCGATCTTGAAACCTTCGAATCGTTGAAACCGTCGGGCTCAAATACACCCTGGCTATATGGACTACCAAAAGTGCTCAATAAAAACGTACCTCTTCGACCCATTCTCGATATGACTAATTCACCTTATAACAGTACCGCACAATGGCTAGCAGACATACTAGAACGAGGCAGAAAGCAAATCTCCCGCCACCCACTTCGAGACTCCTTCGATTTTGTCAACTCCATTGAAAACGTCAGCGTTTCCAATCAAACCATGTTACAATTCAAGTATTCATCATATTTTTTTTAAACACTTTCATGATCTAAAGAATAACCTTAACTAATTTTCATTTTTGTTTGAAAATTTTAAATTACACACACACACACACAAAATAATTATATATAAATGCGATTGTACAGCTAAGTGTATGAATTCGTCGAAAAGAAACTCCTTCGCTGAACTTTTTATTCTTATATTCATGTTTGGATGGGTATTTGCCATAATTTAAAAATTAGCAAAGACACTTTGACAATGAAGGAACTTAATGTGTATCTCTGCTATTCTGTCAAGCCAACCGAAGTCACTGCGAAGATCAGTTATCTCAGATATTGCTGTCTGACTATTTAATCTTCAGAGTTCATTATTAAAGATTTTTTATATATAATCCCCATCCAGGCATTAATTAAAACAAAACACGTAGATCAGCGAAGAGTCTCTTTTCGGCGAATTCATTTTCTTAGCTGTACAATCACAAACATATATGTGTTATTTTGTATGTATGTGTACATTAACTTTGTCAAACAAAAATACAATTGGTTATAGTTATTTCAACTAAACAGGTGAAGATTGGTAATTGGAGTTACGTAATACAAAATCAATCAAGAAAATTAGGTGTTAATGAAATTAGCGTAATAACAAAGGTGATGAGTTGTCACAAACAGTTGTTAAGAGAAGTTATGTAATATTATGAATAGTTTGATGAGTGAGTTTTACTCAAGATGCACATAGGAACAAAGTAGATAATACGAAATTACGTAGGAGTTCTAAATGAATACAAGAATTATTAGTAATTAAAGAACGGGTAAAGAAACAAAATTAAGTCATCAAAATAAAAAACAAACAAATAAAATAAAAAAAGTTGTCACCAAGACAAGAGAAGTGGTTGAGTAGTCATCTTTTGTATACAGAGCTCCGGTTTTTCTATGTGAATGGCCAGAGCTTCAGCGATACAAAGAAGACGAAACCGTATTACCTTTGATAGGTTATTCTTGACTCTTTAGATTACTTTGAAGGAGGCGTTTGTTGAAATGGAATGATCAGTGTTAACCAGATGTTCAATTATCGCACTCCTTATTGGACCACCACTATTGCCTTTTCGCAACCATGCTGGATAGTACTCTTGAATCCTCTTGGACAGGGTGCGCGTCGAACGGCCGATGCAACTGGCTGGCTCCACAGCAGCAGGTGAACTGATAAATGCACATAGAAGTAGTCAGATGCTGGATCTTGTACTTGAGGCTTCTGCAGATCAGTGGGGGCTGGAGAACACTATTCTTAGCGTTGCTTCAAAGAATATTCCTCTCAGAGATGGTGTGATCCTTCTCTTGAGAATATCGCTTGCTAAATCTCCTTTGAAATCCAAGTTCATGTAGAGTTTATTTTTGGCGCAATTAAAGTTTCGTTTCTCCGAATTCTTGGTTTGATATTTTTGTCGATGAATCGTATTGGGTATCCATTTTGGATGGAAATTTCTCTTAGAATATCTAATTCTGTTTCCAGAACGTTGGAACTACAGATGCGTCGGATGCGGGTGACAAGTGATTTAAATAAATTCCGCTTTTGTTGAATGGGTACCCAGCTATAGAAGCTTGTTAGTTGACCATTCCAAGTAGGTTTTCTATGGATTGATCTTCTTAGGCTCCCATCAGTTCTTCTTGTTAGTTCCACATCAAGAAACGAAATTTTTGACTTGTTTTCCATTTCAAGAGTGAATTTTATTGCTGGATGGCAACAGTTAAATGTCTTCAGCAGTGACAACAGCAATGACCTCAACTCATCACCTTTGTTATTACCCTAATTTCAATAACACCTAATTTTCTTAACTGATTTTGTATTATTATTATTGCTTTCTTTAATTCCTAGAGGAACATAGGGCTTCAGCCGTTCGTCTCCGTTGCGTTCGGTTCTCTGCTAGAGTTTTCACCTGGCTCCAAGTCTGCCCACACGTCTTCATCTCCTCTTCACATGACCTCCTCCAAGTCACCCTTGCACTGACGACCAACTCACCGCTTCCCTTTCCGGTTCCACTCGAGCAATGGCTTGTCTAGTGATATCACTTGATGCATTGTTTCCTAAGAGTATGGCTAATCCATCTCCATTTCTTCCTGCCTATTTGTTTCACAATCGGTTCCTGCTGGGTTGGTTCGCTCATTGCCAGAGGTCTCTGTTGCTGATCTTTTCTGGCCGGCCATCTGATCTTGAGTATTGAGCGAAGACAACTGTTAATGAAGGTTTCTAGTTTGTTTGAGGTGCTCTTTATGACGCGCAGTGCAAGTCTCTGATCCGTATAGTGGCACTTACTTCACATTCAAGTTGAAAATCCGGATCTTATTTTTGATGCTGAGTGCTGTTGACCTCCACACAGACTTGAGAGTAGTGAAATCTTGACTTGCCTTCCCGATCATTGCTTTGATATCCTCATCAGTTCCATCCGCCTGTAGTTGAAACGATGATTCCCAGGTAGGTATGTGAAGGAGGTTGTTTCTTTCAGGATCCTCCCATTTATACTGATTGTTGTCCGTTGTTTTTATGGCTGTTGGTGGTGTTGCCCAGAAATCTTCATCAACTTTGCTTTCTCTATGTTCACCTGAAGTCCTATCTTCTCTGGATGTTTCTTCTGCCAACTTGTTGCTTTTCGTTTGTATATATTCCAGTTTGTGGGAAATCAGACATATATCATCGGCGAAGTCCAGATCCTCCAAGTTTTTCGTGTGAGTCCATTTTATGCCTGTTTCCTCATTGCCCGCTGTTTGTCGCATTATCCAATCTACTGTAATCAGGAAAATCATTGGCGATAGTAGGCAGCCAGCTTGTCTTACTCCTGTCCTCACTTCGAAAGGTTCCGTAAGCTTCCCATTGTGGATTACTTGGCATGCAGCATTGTCGTACAGCTGTTCGATGAGATGTATAATTGTCGGTGGCACACCGTAGTAGCGAAGTAGTTTCCAAATCACTTCTCGATCAACGCTGTCGAAGGCCTTTTCAAAGTCGATGAAGTTGAGATAGAGAGGTGACTGCCATTCCAAGCTTTGTTCAATGATGATCCGTAATGTGGCAATCTGATCAATGCATGACTTGTTTCTCCTGAATCCAGCCTGTTCCGGTCGGAGTTTCAATCCAGGGCATGTTTGATTCTCTCCAGGATGATGCGGCTTGGTACTTTGCTTGGGATGGACAGGAGCATAATTCCGCGCCAGTTCTTGCATTGACTTAAGTCTCCTTTCTTTGGTAGTTTGAATAAGTATCCTTTCTTCCAATCCTAAGGTACTTTGCCTTCTTTCCACACTTTCTCCAGTAGTGGCGTCATCAAGTCCGCTGTTGTCTCTGGGTCCATTTTCTACGCTTCTGCTGGGATTCCATCTGGTCCTGCTGCTTTTCCAGCTTTTAGCATCTTGATTGCCTTCAGGACTTCTGATTTCGTCTGGGGGTTGGCGTTCACTAGTAGCTCTGTCTCCGCTGTTGGTACTGTTGGGCGCGTTGTCGTTGGTGGTCGATTTAGGAGTCTTTTGAAGTGTTCAGCCCAGTGTTTCCTTCGCTCCACTTCTTTGGTGAGTGACTTTCCATTGTCATCTTTCACCGGCTTGATTTGTGTCAAACGTTTGCCCGATAGGTACCTAGTAGTTTGGTAGAGTGTTGCGAGGTCTCCTTTGCCTACAGCTTGTTCTGCCTCACTTGCCATGGTTTCATAATACTTTCTTTTGTCTTCTCTGGCAGTCTTCTTTACTCTTTTGTTCAGTCTCTTGCAGCTTGTATTCAAATCCTGTTTTTGTTGCCCGTCGGTGCACTGGAGAATCTTTTTTTTTGACCATCCTTCTCTCTTCTATTAGTCTCCAAGTGTCCGTAGTGAGCCACTGTTTATCCTGTCCCTTTTTTCTGCCTAGAACTTCCATGCAGGTTTGACTCCACACTGTTTTAAGTTGTTCCAGTTCTTTTCGACGCTGACCTCTTCGCCAGTGTTAATATGTGTCTCGGCTTTGTCTTTTATACTTGCAGTGAAGATGTCCTTTGTGTCCTGGTCCTTTAGTTTTTGAGTGTTGAACTTGGCTTGTGGTCTATCTGCAGCTCCTGCTTCTCTGAAAGCTTTTAATTTGATTTGGATTGTGCCTTGTACGAGATAGTGGTCTGAGCCAATGTCTGCTCCTCTTCTTACTTTTGTGTCCAGCAGGCTGCGCCTCCACTTCCTTGAGATTGAGATGAAGTCGATTTGGTTTTTGGTTCGCCCATCTGGTGACACCCATATAGCCTTGTGGATATCCTTGTGTTTGTATACACTGCCGCCAATCACTAGTTCATTGAAGGCGCAGAAGTCGGCGAAGAGTCCTCCGTTTTCATTTATTTCTCCGAGAGCTTCTCTACCCATGATGAGTTCCTTTCCTGTGTTATCTGATCCCAGTTTGAAGTTCATATCTCCCATTAGTATTTTGATGTCACCAGCTGGAGTATTGTCCATTGTTGTCTGCAGTTGTCTGTAGAATTCTTCTTTCTTTTTTTCGAGGTCTGCGTTGTTTGTGGGTGCATAGCACTGTATAATTGACACTTTCCTTCCTTTGGAGTTGAATCTGGCGGTTATTATCCTGGGCGAGATCGCCTCCCATTGCATCAGGGCCTTCGTTGCCGTTGGTGACATCATGATAGCCACGCCCTCGGTGTGCGAGTGGTTATCTTCTGGGTGACCGGAGTAGATCACTGACTCACCCGTTGACAATTTGTTGAGTCCATTCCCGTTCCATCTGGTTTCGCATATCCCTAGTACTTGAATTCCGTATCTTTTAATTTCGTTTGCGATCTGGGCAGCTTTGCCAATCTCGTACATGGTGCGGACATTCCATGTCCCCACACAGACGTTTTCTTTTGGCTCAAGGAGACTCGTCATGCTGAAGTTTCTGTAGCAGCTTTGTTCACAGGGTGGGGTTGCTAGCCTCACGCCTGAGAAGGGGAGAGAGAAAAGGTTAGTGTTGCGTGACCACAGGGCCCAGGGGACAACTGCTTGAGGCCGGTCACACGCGGCCTGTTTTTGTTTGTTCATTCTTGTTTGGTATGTCTCAGTAGCATATTTATCACTACTGTTCTGTGACACAGCAGCAGGAAGCGCAGCCGTTGTTTATCCGGGCCCCGACCGATCCGGCATGATATTTTGTGAGATTTTTTGGATCATAGTATTGGATTGGGTAGCTGCTTTTTGTCTAACCGCTATCCAGACAACCTTTCTGGCATGGTAGGACCTACAGGAACATAAGTTCTAGCCAGTGTAGCTCGTTGGGTCATTGCGATATGCAAGCCCGACCATCACGTCAAGGTAGCAGCTATCGGTCGGGGATTTTATATTACATAACTCCAAAAACCAATCTTCACCTGTTTAGTTGAAATAACTATAACTAGTTGTATTTTTGTTTCACAAACTTAATGTACACATACATACAAAATAACACATATATGTTTGTGATTGTACAGCTAAGAAAATGAATTCGCCGAAAAGAGACTCTTCGCTGATCTACGTGTTTTGTTTTAATTAAAGATTTTCAGTATATTTGTACATCTTTAAGCGAAATTCTAACACCTACATGAGAAAAGCCTAGATTTATTTAGTTTCCATCTTGTCAATGTCAGAAATTCACAAAAATATAAAAATGATTACAAGTTACACAAGGGAAGGGAATTGACAGCAACTGTCTGAAACTGTAAACTTAACCAATAATCAATGTCCATGGTACTATGACACTGCATTTGGTACCACTGTCCTCAACCACATGAAGATCCAGAAGTCTGCATTTGGAAATGGAGACGGATAAGAGACACGCTGAAAACACCGTTGAGTAATTGCATGCTACAGGCCAGATCTCAAGTATAACCCGAATCAGAAAAGATGATGGTAATTTGGAGGAGATCGTGTGAGAAAGAGATAAGAGCTTATGGGGAATCACAGAGTCAGATAAAGATGACTACAGGCAACATAATGAAATGGCAGTGTGTTGAGGAAACCCTATGTCCTACTTGGAATCTAAGGGGATAATAGTAAAATAATCACCAAAGTTGTATGATGTGACAAAATATGAAGCTGTCGAAATAAATAATATGAAAGGAAGGGAAATTGTTCCTCCTAAAATTCTCTTATTTAATCATATTCTTCAAATATATCTTTAGGCAATAAGGAAGTTGCTATAATAATAATAATGATATGTAATCCACTGAGACTTCATATGTCGTCTTCTTTAATGCTTTTTTTTATTGATAGAGAGAGAAAATTTCCTTTTAACCTCCGTGAATATCTGATCAATATTTTATTGATACTTTCAGAATCTTTTAGAGTTAAGTTATTACCTGAAACCAATGAATAACTGGTTATGCTACTAACCAAGTGAAAAGAAAAGAAAACTCTTCTGAACATCATAAATACGGTTATTTATAGATGTTTATTTCCATTTAACACTACGATTATGAGTAATGATCATATTTTAACCATATTTCAAAAAAAAGTTGGACACATTTTACCAGGTCGGATTCCAACGATTCGGGTACGAGGTCAAACACTAATCAAAGACATAGGACCACAATAGAACTGTATTTCGAATTGTAAAAAATGAAATTCCATAGGTCACTTATTTTCTAATCTGCAGCTGAGTGTAACGTGGTTCTCTTGTAACCTGAACGTCCTTGGTTCTCCTCCTCGTGAGGTCATAGATGAGAACCGTTTAAGAGTTCTAAAATAGAGTGAAACAGCTGATAGGTTCTTATTTTTTCTGGTGATTTTCTAATGAATTTTGTTTTCTGGAGAAATCAAACAAACAAACACTTAATTTAACCATTAAAAGTGCGAATGTTCGGTTATTTGAATTAAGCAGATAGTCATTAAAATTTTATAGGAGCTTTTTTCAGTTAGCCTGCAAACTTCCCGTCATTTTAGGATTAGTTAGATGAAGTTATAAGTACATTCATTTGTATACAGCTTCGCCAGGTTGAGGAGTCTCAGAGAGAGATTGGACCGAAGTGCTCTCTCTCAGGTTGACCTGTTGGCTTCTTGGGCAGATGCTTCGATGATGTCACGGCATGTAATTAGAACTCTTTGGCGTTTGAAACTATGTGCACTGGGTTCGAGCCTCAGAGGGAGCATCATCACTCACCACGGGGTGCAGGAACATCCAGATGATGAATCCTAAGTAGAACGAAATGCGTATCATGGATTCCACTGCTAGTCACCATTCACCAATTGACTTCTAGAAATAAATGTCGTGTGAAAAATAAAATACAAAGCACTGCAGCTTTATCTGCCATTATGTCTGACATATCAGAGTGAAATTGATGCATTCTGTGACAAAGCTAAACTTCATACACCATTAACCACAAATCAGCGAATGACCTTGAACGCACCAATCACATGAAGGAGGCATATTTTGAGTATGAAATACATATATTAATGAAAAAATGCATAAAAATTATACAAAAGTGCTACAGAGGACACCTTTCTCTCACTTGTGATAAAAGGATCTTCCAGTTTAACATAGGAGTATCAATAGAAAAGTTTAACCAGATCATATGCATATATTCATCTAAATTATTATATACAACATCCTTTTGCGATATAAGTATAAAACTTGGGCATTGTGGTAGAGTATAACTCCCTCCGCGATCTATTGATGGCCCTAATCCGGTTTTTTAACCTTTCCCGAATGCATTTGACAGGATTGGTGTAGGTCCCTGTATTGGGATATATATCCAAGGGATGACAAGGAGTTAAAACCTTTCCATTCATCTGTGTGTATTTTAGATCCTTTTTCACCAGTCGAGTAATAATAGGCATTAGAGTATTTGACTTTCTATCTGCTATTCTCTCGACGAATCCTTAACGTAGAGGGGTGTCGTATGAACCAATCACCCAAACATTATTCGCTCGTCCTTGACCACGGTTGTATTTTCTCTTTAATACGAGTTTAATCCACGTGTACTATGACACCTCCTCCCAATAAGGAAGTAAGTCTCTCCAATTTCCGGAATGTGATATCCCTGCAGTGATGGTACCACTAAAGTGTTGATTGGAGACTATTTTCTGGCGCACCTCTAACAGGCCTTTTTAAAACCCAGTAATTAGAAATATACAAAAACTGGGTTAAGGACAGATGGAACCTACCAAAAATTGTTCCTTCTAAATATCAGAATCATCAGCTTACCTTCCCTGACACTAACTCGTCTCAGACAGTTTGTATAACTATGCACATGTTCATTAATCGATCTGCTAAAGCTTTTTATCGTCATCAGACCTCTGCGTGAACGAATCCTTCCTTTCCTAATCAACCCCACATCTAAACAATAGTGGAAACCTTTGCTCCTCACCAAACTGCAAACGTTACTGCGTTAGAGCAGGTATTTTACTTGAATCAAGGGGAACAGAAGCTTCAACTCACGTGAACAAGACTCATTGAATCATTTAAGGTCATTGGTGTGGCCACACTCCATTGGTAGTTACTGGTGCTTAAAGTTTAACTTGTCCCGTTCAGTTCTTTTTCGTAAGCAACAGGGAATCAAAAGTAATGTGTACATTCTTATGTATATATCAAATTGATTCACTATTTGCGTGACTGTAATAAAATTCAACAGTGGAAATTTCAAGTACAAGAACTTTAGGCTAAATGACCTGATGTAAACTAATATTAAGCGATTTTACTGAAAATATGAGGACCCATTCAAATTTAATCATACGTAACTGGTACAGAGAAAGAAAAGAACCATTCAAAAGAATTTTTCCCAAAACTTGAGTTTGAATTGTTTAAATTAGTTTCAGAGTAGATGCAATTGCTAACCAACATAATTCAGAGAATTATAGAGTATTAGACATCGATCTTGACGTATTTTTTGACATAATTAACTCATAACCTTAAGGTTCTGGATTCTGTTCATTCATGTGGTGCTGAATAGTTCCATACTTGAATGAAAACGTAACCCAGTGATTCCTGGTCGTCAGTGTTTAACTAACTAATGAGTATTCGAGACAAAATAGTAATAAATATTAACACTATCTTGTTGTATTTTGCAGTAGAAAAATAGAATGCGTAGTAAATATAAATGTAATCTATTCTTTACGAGTTTATTCATGACTATTTATTAAATTTCCTTTGAAGTTTACCTAAATTTTAAAGTTGTTTAGTTAGTTTCATGTCACTTAACAACTCTTGACACTATCTGATGTCATAAATGCTTCTTAAAGTTTTCCACTGTAAGCCCAACTTATGACATTTCAAACTTCTCCTATTGTGGTAATTGATGTTTGTATGATAAGCAATAGTTGAAAGTGAAATGAAAATTGGCGTCACTGTCGGTTTCTAATCAACAGACTCTGAATTACGAGTTCGCCTGTCCATCCTCTTAGTAAATTACCAATAGCAATCTTTAAACCTGACGCAATCTAAGAAAGTCTCACCATCAGTTAAATGATACTTACCGAAAACAAGATAAGTAATTCAGGGAAGAGTCTCTTTTGATTCATTTTCTTCAGCTGTACAGTCGCATCCATACAAAATTATTCCTTGAGAAAGTGGGTAGTAAGAAAGATATAAATCATCATAAGAATAGCTGCTAATATTAGATGGTTGGAAGCAATCTCCAGGATGCCTTAGACCTAGGTTTCGTGCTGGTTGGAACTAATCAGCAAGGCATATTCGCCATCTCGAAGGAACTCATGTCCCTTCGGAGATTTGAACCCACGTCTCTCAGTGAGCGATGCAGTCAGAGGCGTTACCACTGAGCTATTCGGGCTCGCGATGGACCTCCTGTAGGATTATATTGGATACTTTGATTGGACGCTAGTTACTAACTGGTGTAGTGTGTCTAGTCCTTTGTTTGGTGTAGACTGAATTCTGTCAGTCAGGTTTACGACGTGACCACCATTCTAGGTAGCTCGCCATCACAGTGCACATTGATTTGATGATATTCGATAGTTGGCCAGATTGCAAATGTGACTTATAGAATTCAGTCCGTACAAACAAAGGACTAGACATATTACACTAGTTACTAGTGTCCAATCAAAATAGGTTTAATATCAATCAGTACATATCAGAATCTAAATAGGGGTGATAGAATTACTTATGGAGATAAGTAATTTAGTAAGTTGTTACTGGGTTGCACATTGAAAAAGCAATTTTATTTTGCCTAAGAGTTCAGAAGGAAAGGTGAATCAAGAAGGGTCGAAATATAACACATCTTTGTAGCATTCGACCTTACGTTGTAGATATTCTTAAAACAGGGCTCTGATGGATCTCAGTAGCCTAGGTCCATCAATGCTCAAGAAATGAGCTAGTACTTGACTTGCACTGACCTTGATAACCAAGCCCGATAATATTTTGAGACGCGTTTCTGTATACGGCTAATATAACTAGCTCTACAGGAGCTGAAGTGGCCCGAAGAGGAAGTTTATCCTTTGAACATCCATTAATGATTTGCGGACTGCGAAAGTTCATCTGTGGCTATACCAAGAAAAACGTTCCTCTCAGTGATCTTTATAATTGGTTCTTCAGAGTATCATTCATGTTATCACCTTGAAATCCAGCATTAATAAAACGCTATCTCTTTAGCCTCATTTGGGTTCTTTATGGCTTCTTTTTCATCCTCGTGTTATTCTTGATGAATCATGTAGTTTATCCATGTTTTAATGAGGACTCTTTTGAGCCCTGTTGTAATATTATTTACTATATGAGGTAGAATGGTGCAATCCGTATTATGTTTTGAAACTTGTGAGTGTGGCAGGGATGCTGGGAATTCGTAAATCTAACGCCGAACTTTGTGCGTAGAAAAGGTTTGTTCATTAACTGTGATTTTGCACACAAGTAGGATCACATTTGACGTTCGATGTGTATTAATGCTTCTTAATAGTAGAGTATTATTGTTTTTCTTTTCTCATCGGTAACCTCATCAAAGGCAGCTTTTTTCTTATAGCTGTTCAATGTTAATGAGATCATTATTTTATAGAAAGATGAATTGACTTATTTCTAGTGCAATCAACGCTTGACAAATCATTAAGTACTTCATCATGAATGGTGCTCATTTTTATTAAATAATTAGATTACACAGTCATTTGTTTTCTTAAGAATATTTTATTGATAAATGATGTATGCAGTAGTGATTCTTGCCAATTTCAAAGATGTCGATAATGTTTCGAGCGTGAATAAACTCTCGACCAGTTAACATCAGCTCCTATGAGAACATCTCAAAAAATTTATTTTATTTGCATATGAGTTGTGTAAGCATAATCACTATCAGTCACTGGAGCACATTTATAATTGCGAGTAATTAATCGATAGACACTTAATTTCACGTTTAAATAGATTTATGCAGCAACTCGTAAAAGCAAATCTAATACTTACAAACCAACTGTTTAAAATTAATATGATGCTCGCTAGTGACTTTCTACAGGATGGAGTTTCTTGGAGTTTCAGTGAGAAGTCATGTATAATCCTCATCCAGGCATTTATGAAAACAAAACACGTAGATCAGCGAAGAGTCTCTTTTCGGCGAATTTTGCGAATATTCATCAACAAAAATATCAAACCAAGAATTCGGAGAAACGAAACTTTAATTGCGCCAAAAATGAAACTCTACATCAACTTGCATTTCAAGAGATATTTAGCAAGCGATATTCTCAAGAGAAGGATGACACCATCTCTGAGAAGTACATTCTTTGCAGCAACGCTAACAATAGTGTTCTCCAGTCGCCCACTGATCTTCAGAAGCCTCAAGGACAAGATCCCGCATCTGACCACTTCTATATGCATATATCAGTTCACCTGCTGCTGTGGAGCCAGGTACATCGGCCGTTCGACGCGCACCCTGTCCAAGAGGATTCAAGAACACTATTGCAACAGTGGTGCAATAAGGAATGCGATAACTGAACACCTGGTTAACACTGATCATTTCATTTCAACAAACGCCTCCTTCAAAGTAATCTAAAGAGTCAAGAATAACCTATCAAAGGTAATACGGTTTCGTCTTCTTTGTATCGCTGAAGCTCTGGCCATTCACATAGAAAAACCGGAGCTCTGTATACAAAAGATGACTACTCAACCACTTCTCTTGTCTTGGTGACAACTTTTTTTATTTTATTTGTTTGTTTTTTATTTTGATGACTTAATTTTGTTTCTTTACCCGTTCTTTAATTACTAATAATTCTTGTATTCATTTAGAACTCCTACGTAATTTCGTATTATCTACTTTGTTCCTATGTGCATCTTGAGTAAAACTCACTCATCAAACTATTCATAATATTACATAACTTCTCTTAACAACTGTTTGTGACAACTCATCACCTTTGTTATTACGCTAATTTCATTAACACCTAATTTTCTTGATTGATTTTGTATTACGTAACTCCAATTACCAATCTTCACCTGTTTAGTTGAAATAACTATAACCAATTGTATTTTTGTTTGACAAAGTTAATGTACACATACATACAAAATAACACATATATGTTTGTGATTGTACAGCTAAGAAAATGAATTCGCCGAAAAGAGACTCTTCGCTGATCTACGTGTTTTGTTTCTAGTGAGAAGTCATGACCATCCAGTCGAGTGTAAGGATGGATGTCCTACCGACTAGATTTGTTGGTGGTCTCACTATAATCGCGAACAGGTAGAAGTTAGAATTCATGGGCTGGCCATTGAGCTGGGTCCTAGTGGCTGAATAGTATACGAGCTTGTCTTGTAACCGTAGGGTCCTGGATTCGAACCTAGGTGGTGGGTGCGTACTGCCGATGATTGCCAAACTAGGATGAAACAGCAGCTGTCCAGTACTCCCTGGTTTTCAATGGTTCTCTAACTGATATGAATCCGTGATCAACTCGTTAAAACAAAACTAATCCTTATAAACCAACTACTGAAGACAGAAAATGTTATTTGTGTGTGTTGGCAGTGGAAGAAGACATGACGTACCTCCTCCGCCAAAGTATAACGGGATTGTAAAGATGAACAGTGGGCAGTCACAGTAGAAGAACTTTATCAACATAAAGCTATTCTGTTGGGAACAGACCTTTGCTCTTGACCGCCCACCACATTATAAATGGCTCACATTTATGACCATAACTCATATTCTCACTGTTATTCATTCGAATTTTATGACAGCAGAACATGTACAAGCAGTCATTGCAGTGTTCACAGAGTCGATACCGTCTCTAAGCCTAACGACTATGTGAATACATCAGATGTAGAATGAAAAAGGAAGTATAAGTTCTGAAGGGAATATAAATCGAATATTCAAGTAGTCAGAATATGAATATAAATCCATACCGAAAAGGTAAACGCACTTCATTGATTTTTCTTCGTTATCCTCACTTGAATGATTTATGCTGATTACAATCGTAGTTCTCTGTTACTTGATTAAAAGCCTCAATAGCCTTAAACCTTCTATTTACTAAGAAGGTTTTATCAAAGTCCGTTAGCAATATAATAAACAAAAACTATAATTAAATTATATGAGTGAAATCTTATTCAGAATGTAACTATAAAGAGAATGAGGTTTAAGGATATAATAAGACAATAGTATTTTTTTTAATTATTTTCTAATGATAGCTTTCATTTCGAATAAACAAAACCAGTTAATCAGAATTAAACACGACTGATTTTATCAGTGTTCACTGATTTTTCGTGATATATGGTCTTGCTTTTAGCGGCTTTCCAACAGATTTCGTGACAAAACTCCGCTATGATGCTGTTTCATGACGAAGAATTACGCATCTTTAATTGGAAATCATTTGGTTAGCTAATATTGCATCAGTCAGCACGCGTAATAAGAACGATGCAGCACTGATTCTGAACCATGTGGAAGACATCCATACTAGAATAGTTTATTTTTAAATACCATACAGTGATGGTGCAGTATTACCAACTGGATGACAAGGTTTCGAGCATAAGTTATTGCCACTCTTTCTTCTTTGTTTGTCTGTTTATTAATTGCATTATTTTCTACCCCCACCCTCTATGAAATCTCTACCCTCATGACGACTGATGCTAACTCCATTTTCGTTTATTTTTAAGTGAATTCCACTCAGATTATTAACTTGACTCTCATTCATTTTTCATTGAACCCTAGCAATTAGATTACGTCACCCAACCTACTTTTGTAACTTTATTTTAGTTTCTAACCGATTAATGCCTTCTAAATTACGTAATTTGTTGTCAAAATTAACAATTGCATCTTTGGAAATAATCCTTTTGTTGCCAAGAAAAATTACTATAAATTTTCGGTTTGTACAGCTTGAGAATGATATCGCCGAAAAGAGTAACTCTTTGCTGAACACCTTTTCTTTTCTATGACTGAATGGGAATTTTCAAATTACATATCAATTTAGTCACATGGTTTTACAACCTGTCTTATATATATTTTATCTACCTCTCTCCGTCTCTATACCTTGCCTTTGTTGTTTGTTACCACTTTCCATAACTCCGGGATGAGCGGTGTTGCGTCACTTCGATTGCACATGTGAGGTGTTGAACCGATGAACAAAGCCTCAGTGATTAACCTCTCCCTCTCTCCATCTAACTAAATTACTTTGTAATACTCTCACACTGTCCCACCCTGTCGCTGTGTGATTACATGCAAGTGAATACAGTGCGATGGCTGACCTTTGCTTTTTCTAGGTTATTTAGCTTAGTAGGGTCAATTATTCTAGGCCTAGCTGGCTAAATTTTTTTTATTTCCTTCACGTTCCCCAGTGGAACATAGGGCTTCAAGCTAGTGGCTTGAAGTTTCTGTAGCAGTGTTTATTTTACAGGATGGGGTTGCTAGCCTCATGCCCAACCTTTTCTCTTCACCAGTATTATTTCTGGCTTAGCGAGGTAAAGGAGTGCGTCGGCCGTGGATTGAACCCCGGACCATGTGCATGGTCGGCGAGCGTTCTTACCACTATGCCACCGACGCATAAAATGTATTCCTTATTTCTCCTAGTTGAGATTTCTAACATTATGGTTTACAAAAGTTAATTGGTGGATAGTGAGCGATGTCCCCACCGAGACTCGAACCCATTGCCCACAGTTTCAAATGCCAAAGAGTTATCCACTAGACCACTAGGGCCACAAAATGTTAGCTGAGGTGAGTTGATGCGACGGTGACGTCGTTGTCCCACTTGACGCGATGACATCGAGGCGTTGTTTGATGCAAGCCAGGTGGATGAGTTGCACAAAGGATGGACGGTCGATCAGCAGTGATGTTGACGAACTGCCTTGTCAGATCAAAATCACCACGTCGCGAGCAGGATTGGAACCTGCGCGGGGAAACACCATTGGTTTTCTAGTCCAACGCCTCAACCACTCGGCCATCGGGACCTAGCTGGCTAAATTGCTATGTAGCAAAATCTTGTTGACCCCGATTTACTAGTTCACCTATGTAACTGACCTCACAGTCACAACATGATATTTGGTTAATTATATTATTTTTCTTGATTGGATCTATTTAGTCTGACTGACGATAGAAGCTATGCTACTAGGTTATCCAAATATAAGACAATACGAGCATACTCATATTACTTGAAATAGGACATGACGGACTAAAATGAATTCTCGGGAGTAGGGTTGAAGTAAATGTAATGTATAAAAGTAATCAAAGAAAGGAATTCATTAAGAGGAATAAAATGAGTTAAGTGTTGTCAAAAAAACTGGACAAGCTATCGTAATAACGGAAATCAAAGGGTACACAAATTGAAGTAATATGATACCAATCCGAAGGATTATTATGATGACCAATGTAAAGAAAGGGGTTTTGATAAAATATTTTCGGTACAGACTAGGTTTCCGTTTATGTACGACTAACGCTTAAGCTGTACATGGTTGGTGAAAGCGTGGACTCTTGAAATGATTGAATTTATCCCCCTGGGTAACTTTGAAATAGAAATCATGGTAAGCCGGGCAACGTGGTTGCAAGAAATATTATCAGCTAGAAAACTTTGTCCTCCTATGTTTACTCTCCACCAACCATATGAAACGGTGTCAGATTGTGCTATTTTGAAGAACTTTCTGACAATGTCAGAAGGAATCTGTGGCTATGGAGGACATAACCAGTAGTTTTCCTCGACATATTATTGGATTATGTCTCAGTTATTGCATATTGGCAACATCGAGTATGCGTTTCACGCAGTGATACAAACGATGGTTCGACAGTTTGACGATGACGTCAACTCTTAGTCCTGAATTCATAACAAGGATCTCTTTCGGTATTGCATCTTGGCAGGAATTAATTCGTTTCTTAAGGTTTCTGTTGATAGATATTGAAATGTAATTATTATTGAAGAAGTTGTCTATTTCTTTAACAGTCATAATTGTAGAGCAAATCACCGAAATTCTGCAGAGCAGTGGAGGGATTAGCTTACTGTTTGTATTTATAGATACAAAACTATTCAACACAGTGAACTACCCTGTAAAGTTCATTTTCGTCACATCGCTCTTCCTTGACATTGTATCTACAAAATAGGACTTAACTGTATTTTCATCTTAAAAAGTTTAGATGGTTGGCCACAGTTGTTTCGCTGTGGAGGAATTCAGTAATCGAACAGTTTTTAAAGAAAATGAACAAAGTATCACACATATATTTTTGTACAAATGAAGGCTACAGATGACCTCTTGGAGTGAATCATTTCATAGACTCATTATTCGGATATCTACCACGGATATTAATGGCAATCACATGTGGTTCTTAGTCACAACATCCAATGTAAACTGCACATTCAGTACTCTGCTTCATATTAACTACTTTCGGTAGTTTGTGGATACGGTAGTGCTCAAGTTATTTAATCAAATGTAACCGCATAAATGACAAATAATTTCTGCTAAAGATACATTTGTATATAAAGAAGGAACATTTAGTGGGGTCTTATGCTTACAGGTCATACTCCATCAATGTAACTGGAAAGACTGAAAGCTTCCGAAACACTCCATTTAGAAGAGCACTGACCTCACGGGTTCAGGAATCTAATCAAATTATTCTTCCGTTACGTAATGGGGTAAATTCATTATATTTAATATTAAGCTCGGTGGAATAAAATTTTTATGCACTTTTGAATGAATAATAAAATACATAGACTGAGGTATATAACTCCTACTATTATTAAAACTATTTCATTATGTTCCTGGTAGAATGTGGGTCTTCAACAGCCCATTGCCATTTCACTCTGTTGTTGACAGTCCACTTTAGCTGACCCTATGATTCCTTGTAAGCTCTCATCCCCTCTTCGCCCGAAGTATTCTATGTCACACTCAGACCTGTCACTCGTCGCCTCCTACTCCGGTTCCAACTGAGGGCCAGACACCTGATGTCATCCAGCGTGTGTCCATTCAATCTTCATTTTCTCTGGCAAATTTTTGTGCAATAAATTCCTGATTGATTCATTCCCAGAGCTCGTTGTTACCGATTATTACTGGTTATCTTTTCTTAAGTGTTAAGCAAAGTGTATAACTCCTGATTATTTGCAATCAAAATATCCGACTTATAAAACACATGGGCAGCAAAATGTTCACCTGAGCTATAAACTGTCTGTATTATTAGAATGCGGCCTTCGACAGCGTCGACCGAGACGTAGTTTGGAAACTACTTCAACACTACGACGTACCTGAAGTCTTAATCAACCTCATTCAACAGCTACCCGACAGTGGCACGTGTCAGGTGATCCACAACATAAACTCAGCGAGGCGTTCGAAGTGAACACAGGATTAAGACAGGGCTGTCTATTATCACCGATGATTTTCTTAATTGTGGTGGACTAGATTGTGCGGAAGACTGTGCGTGGGAGCAAGAATTCAGGAATACGCTGCACTGACCAATAAGAAGACTCTAGAAGATCTGGATTTCACATGTGGATGATATATGTCTAATTTCGCACAAACTCGAAGACTTGCAGGCGAAAATCAACAAACTGGCTGCAGAGTCAGAGAAGACAGGACTCCAGGTGAACATGGAGAAGAAGGAGGTGATAAAGATAACCAGTCAACAGCAGCCACAACAACAACTAGAACCAATCACTATAGACGGGAGAGATTTAATAGACAGATTGCCTCCTTCACTTATCTAGCTAGGAAGCATTGTTTATTACTAAAAGCATGACTGGTGACGAAGCCAACATTAATGTCTTCTCTCGACTATCCCACATAATAAAAATCAAAAGTTACTGCAGTTAGACGGATTTCCTCCTTTATCTCCTGTGGAATACTTGATCCTTTTTCGATACGCAGTCTGAACTTTAGTCTGATTATGACACTACTAAGTATCCTGTTATCATGCCAGTTTGAATACGACTGTAGAGAAACTACAAAATGATTTCTCTTTTTTTCTTCTGTCTTCTGAGTGTTGTCGTTGTTTAGAAGCAAAGAAAGTAAATAACAAATTCAACAGACTCAGTGATAAAGATAAGAAAATATTGATTCCAGAAAGAAAAATTACTAGCCTATCGGTTTATTGGCTGAGCGTCGAGACCCGACTGCTAACTTGGTCATTATTTCACTTAAATCATCGCAGGTGAATCTGAAGTGTCATGTAAATTAATGACAAATTCTATTATTATTATTATTATTCCCTTAGGTTCAGAGTAGAACATTGGTCTTCGATAGCACATTGCCATATCACTCTGTTCTCTGTAGCCATCTTCAGCTGACTCCACGATTCTTCATAATCTCTCATGTCTTTCCCACACGATCTCCTTCATGTTACCTCCGACGTGATATCCAAATCGTCTTTATCACTTTAGGTCTGACTTTGTGCTAGATATCATTCAACATTCTTCCTAGTAAGAGAAATTAAGCAGAGAATATCCTTGTCAATAATTTCCTTTTCTGGCTCTACAGTTATATATGTATATATATATACACGGGATATTCTAGAATAACCTTCATTAACAGTATTAGTGTTTTTAAATACTCTAGATTCGTTAAGATCAATAAAATTACAGTTCAAAAAAGATAGGTAAGCCTTAATAAGTATTAAAATAGTAATAGCAAATAGAATCTGAAATAAAATTAGGAAAATTTCCACAACAAACTAAGGAACATTAAATCCTTAATGGTCAAGGTAAGGACAGTGTCTGAACCAACTATTTTTGGATGCATAAGTTAGGTTACATAATGTAGATGACAACGGCCTCTGCAACATGTAGTAGGTGAACTCATAAGTTAAAGTTAAGATTAGTTGGTATGCAGCAGATGACTTTGAAAGCCTCGTTTGCATCACTATTGAGTTCTGTATCCATGAGATGAGATAGAACAAAATTTGTTGGAGGCCAGGTTGCTGCTGCTGTGATTTCATTTTTCGGGAGGACATATTCTGATCGATGAAATTACTTGAAGGCCGCGTTATAACGCAAACTAGCAAAAGTCGGAATTTATGCTCCATTAAGTTACTCTCCAGTGGCTAAATGATCAACGGGTTGCCTCGTAACCTGAAGTCCATAGGTTCAACCCCTGGTGGGATCATGATGATGCCGATGAAGAGTCCAGTACCTCCTAGTTTACAGTCATCCTATAACTGAAGTCAATTCGTGATCAAAGTGAAATGAACTGAGTTTTTATTTAGAAAAGTAAATAGTTCTGTCGAAGGAGAAATGGAATCATTATGCATACAGTAAGAATGGCTGATATTATCAGTAAGTGAGTGTAAATAAGGCATAAATATTCAAGAGTGAGAGTTTTTTTAAAAAAAATAGGAAGTTTCAAAAGCAATTTATGCTTTACAAAAATTTTATTTTAAGAGCTATTTTTAGTCTTAACACTTGCGTGTATCACGATAAATCAGTGTATAGAAAAAGAAACGTCTAGTTGTTAAAAGTACAAATGGTAGTGAATTGAATTAATAATTATTTTAATGTAGACTTCGTCATAAATCTACATCATCTAGGGAATCAGTGAAAAGTAATGAGCTCTAGACAGCTGTTTCATCCAAATTTGGGACGCTTCTACAGAACGCCTTTTTAATCCCGATTTAAGATCGAAAGAATAACCCTCAGTGCACGTCAGAAGCATGTTGACAAATTAGGTACAGTGTTTGGCACTTAGTATCTATGAATTCTAACTCCTTTCCATTTGTTATATAATACCACGACTAACCAATATCATCTTTGAGTATCCACTACTCACTGGCATGGTTCACCTCATCGGATACGACTTCCTATTACAAATTTAAGATATCCATCCAGGGGCTACTTATGAGTTGGAGATCAATATTCAGATCTTAGGTGTTCTGGGAACTGACTTAACTCCAGTCTACGTCTCGATAAGAACTAAAATCATTTAGAGAATTACTAGAAATTAGGTAGCTCTAGGCAACTGTTTTGACATAGAAGTTTGTAATGGTTAATTGGATTATCTGGAGTAGTTTCAGGAAGTCGCAGCCAGTTCGAATCCTGAAGGGTATATTAAATCAGTCACAGTGTGACAGTCCAAGACGTTACATCAATTAGTCTCACGATCAACTGAATTTTTCTGGTTAAAGTTTGTAATTATCCTGATTTGCTTTTCGTCACATAACAATGCACTGAAGATATTTTACCACTTTATGATATAAATATGAATAATAAAGAAAAAGACTTTTGCATTAAATGAAATATTTCATTTTCTCTTTTATTTTCTCATTAATTTTCTCCCACACATAGGCTTATCCGATTTGTTGAGTCTGGGTTCAGTTCAATGAATTTATTCAAAATCTGAGAAGTATTTTCAGTCAGTGGATCAACCAGCACACACACAAGTTTCTCTTTTGAGTTTTTGGCAGTTTTGATAGTCATTCTACTATTAGACGTAATATGATGAATAAACTTCATGTGATACCGTCAAGCTTTATTTCAGAAGCAATAAAGCGAAGACTACTTAAAGCTCTATAAATAAATATAATTGTCAGGAAGAACAGAAGTGTTGCCTGGAAATAAGTATTCCCTTAAAGCATACAGCTTTTCAGAACTGTAGACGGGAGTAATCTGGAATGTTTCCGGGAGTATATATACCAGTGCTAAGCATTTATCTGCATTCAAATGAAAATCATTCTCTTCAAATACTTAAATTCAAACTTTCGTTCTTATTAGTTCTATTCCACCGATCAGTTTTAAGACAGGATCGTAAGAACTCAATAATTCGATTTTAGTTCACTGCCAATCGGAAGAAATGGAGATGGGTTGGCCATACTCTGAGGAAATCATCAAGTGACATCACTAGACAAGCCATTGCTGGAGTGGAACCCAGCCGAAAGGGAAGCAGCGAGTTGGTCGTCAGTGCAAGGGTGACTTGGAGGAGGTCATGTGAAGAGGAGATGAAAACGTGTGGGCAGACTTGGAGCCTGGTGAAAACTGTAGCAGAGAACCGAACTCAATGGAGACGCACGGCTGAAGCCCTACGTTCTTTTAGGAATTAAACGAAACAATAATAATAATCACTGCCAATCACTGATATGGACTTTCGCTATTTTCTAAAAAGTTATGACTTGTGGAACACAATAAAATGAATGTGAGGAGGGACATTGTCTCCTGGACTTACATGGCACTGAAATTTACCATAGAATGGTAGAGTTTGGAAATTCCGATCGGTGACACTTTGACTTACTGACTGAATGTTAACCTAACGATACTTTTGGAACCTCCAGAAATGCTATGGATAAGTACTGAGGAAAATTCCCAAACTAGGATGAAACATCGGTCCAATGCTTCTTATCTTTCGAATAAAAGAGAATAAGTGTATGAAGTATCCTGGTTTATTGTGGTTCTCCAAATGAATGTAAACCTAAAGTCAGTAAGTCTCTTTTTCCAAGGTAGATTCTCTGAAGTCCTTATCAGAGGTTTTGCCTGGTGGGATCAAGCGAATCGGGCTTAGGTATATCAGTACAGAGGTGTCGCTACATCACAAACTTCCTGAAGTGAAATTAACGAATCAAATCTCATTGTCCCTAAATCCAACCTGGTAGACCTCAGTGGTTACCATTTCACATTAGAACTACAGTAAATTAGTCCTACAGTCAATCACTTATGAGTATCAGATTAATTTCCAAATGTCATTTTATACGAATTCGATTGGTTTCAAGTTTGATCACAGACTGATACTAGCTAGAGAACTCTTGACAATCAGGGAGCATTGAACAGCTATTTCTTCCTTATTCGTGTCTCTTCAGTGACAGTCACCTATGACCTCATCTCCTAAGATGGTTTCAAGGACTTACCTGTTACAAGGCGATGACAACGAATGGAGGTGGCGCTAAGAATCTCCAAATGAATGACGTTGGAACTGATTGATTCCGGCAGATCGGCTGAATAATCGACGAGCTGTTCTTGTAACACAGAGGTCCTGGGTAGGATCCTAGGCAGTGTGATCATATGTTCGTGTTGCTGAAGTATCTTAAGCCAGGACAAAAGAGCTATTCACTACTATTCAGTTTTCGATTGGTCTTTAACTGATATCAACTAGTGGTCGAATCGTGCTATTTTTAATTGTCTAGAATTTTAAAGAATAGGCCGTAAAATAAAAATGGATTCAGTTTCTTTCTAATTAGTTTGATATTTTCCTAAGTTTGCTTCAATTTCGTCTCATGAGCGAGTCGGATGACTTGGCTTGATAAAGTCAGAAATAATTTGTTAACAGATGGTTATGATTATTCTGATATATATGTTACAAAAAGATAAAAGGACGTCATCAGTAATACCTTAAACAAGGAAGAGAAAAATATTTGACTAAAAGCATTATCACCAGTAGTATTGCTAGCAATAGGAGTACTAGTAGCAGACTGTTCTTTTCAAAAGCAGAAATAGTCCTATCTACTATTCTAAAAATATACTATTGTACAAACACGAGGTAGGGTTAATTTTGATAAAATTTTACAAACCTTGGTAACTGATTGTATCGCAGTTATCAGATAAGCATTAATTCTTTCTTGGATAGAATATCATCTAGAACATGTTATGTTATGATTTATCTCTCCAGCTGGAAGAACAAATACCTCAGGACACGTCTATTTAACTATTAAAAACTAATTTAATCCACATGCTTTTCTTTTAGTCATTTACATTTCGAATAGGACCTGAGGCTTTCAGCCTAGATTCAGTAGAGGCTTTATTATGCATTGGGGAGTTTCTAGTCTCACTTCCAATTTACCCTTCTTCCCAGGCTTAATACAGGAGAATAAACTAGTCAAGGTTGAGTAATGAGTCAGCCGGGAACAGAGTCCGTACCTCTCACTTGGCTGGACTGATTTCTACCCTTGAACTACTAACGAACAATTTCTTGGATAATAAGAATTAGTTTCCTTTGCTTATATATAAATTTAAGCCAAAAGTTTATGTATTAGAAATTAAACTATCTCTCTTACTCTTACTTAGCTTACTAGAATGAAATATGAATAAAAGAGAATAATATTGTCTGATTTGTAAATCCCTAAGGCATATCTGCTCATAATATTGTTTATAGATTTTGACTGAGATAAATAGAGCAACTTTTGATGTACTGTAAGAAATATATCTGCCAGCCCTGGTAAGTCCACAATACCTAATAGTAATAATGTTAATATACACCTCAGAAATGATAAGAATTGGTTAGTGAACTGATGCTGTAAGTGAATGTCTGATTAAAGAAACAAATATTCAGTTTATTCTAAATACGATGGTTATGTTACACGAACAGTCCGACGGATATAAATCATTCTTATAACAATTGCTTATATCCCTTGATGTGTCTGAAGTGGAATCATACTTTAGAAAACAGTTGGATTTCATAATTCATTTGGTAAAGTGGTAAGTGTATAATCTCAAAGATATTAGTACATATCCTGCTGTGATATACATTCTTTTTTCCCCTTACAAGTAAAACTCCTACAGTGTAATTACGTCAAAATAAATTGTCCTGTGATTACCGTACATATATGGTTCAATAGCAGAATGCTTATCAAACACGCGGGAGGTCTGAGTTTGATTCCTGGTGACCACACTCCGGGATAGTTAGTATTCAGCTTGAGAAGGAAGAAAGGTTGGAGAGGGGGCTAACAACTCCACCCCGAAAAAGACAACAACAACACCGGTACTGAAGCTTCAAAGCTTGAAGCCTTAAATTCCATTCTGAAATCAAAGAATGAAAAAGTTACCATGAAGGAAAAAGCTGAATTACATCAAAACAAAATATTAGGCATATCTGAAACAGTTTTACAGAATAATCTCATATCGACATATTTTTGATATTTGTGCGAGGACATAAGATATCTTTATGTATCCAGTGGTTTTTGTTCACAATAATTATATAAATTGTCTACAAATGTCCCTTATAAATTTCTAAGACATTGAATAATGAGTAAAGGATATCCTTTATGATAATTTCTTCTTCAGGCTTCCCAGATATATGTCTATATTGGTTAAGGAATAATTGATGCTGATAATAGTTATGTTGCTTTTTGATAATACTTAATTACTGGGATCTAAACTCCAGTATGTGTATACGAGTGGTTTCTCAGCAAACCAAAGTTCAGAACACGTGTATGTGATAATGTGTTACAAAATCAGTGGTGATGACTAACAGTAAACGCTCATGATTGATCTTCACAGTTAATTTTATTAGAACCGATTATAAACATTAAAAACTGAGGTTTCTTTTTAGGCTATCAGTGCTGTCAACATCAATTATTCCTAAATTCATATGAATACAGAGCTGTAGAGTTTGAGGAAGTTACAGACAAGACTACAATTAGCTCCTAACATAAATTTCATTAAATTGAAATTTTCAGGATAACTTAGTATTTTTAAAAGTCAGTGTTCAATGCTTGATATAATTAACACAAAATAAGTAAAGTAATCAGAACTATTTGAATAAATTGCATAACTGTAAATTCTGAGCAGTTTATAAAAATTTTGTGTCTCTGTTGACTGCAAATCCCATAGCCGAAGTAGGTATGCTTAAATTTCTCTGTATGCATACATAATTATCTTTTAGCTTGTTCTTAGCTGAAGAGAAACCAACGAAATAAATAACGGTCTCGTCTTATTTTCTGTACAAACATTCGTTTTCGCTTTATTTAAAATGATATAATTCATGACCTGATTACTGATTGCAAACGAAAGTATAAATATCAATCTCCAGCAAACTGAAGCATAGAAGGATGTCTTCAAGCCACGTTAAGAGGTTGCGATGGATGGGGTCTACCACGTAAAGGAGGAGTGAATGCTAATAGAAGGCATTGGTTTTGGGTAGAGCGATATGACTAGTCGACTAAGTTAAAATTCAAAGGTCACTGAATTCTGGATCAAGTGGCTCAATGGTCTACAAGCTTGGCTTCATAAACTGATGGCGTCATGAATGTAAGCCATTGAGGAGTTCCAAACTGGGATGAAATAGCTGTCCGATGCTCTCTATTTTTCAGTGGCTCTCTAACCAATGTTGGTTTGGGACAAAACCTACACCTAAATAATTCCGGATCTCAAAAAAACCCATAATTTAAATTTATTTAAGACATTAAGAGGACAATTATTCAGAGATGATATCAATTTGTTATTAAGTTGACAAATTCGACCTAAACAAAAGAAATTGGCATAATACTGACAAGGTGTGATTAAGAATCAAGGCAGTAGACAGAGCAGTTCAAATATGATATATGTGGTGTGATAGGAGATGAAATTCTGATGAAGCAGATAGGGAGAGACTAAGAAACTTGACTGCTTTATATAATACATATAGTCAACGCTAAAGTGTCAGAAAGAGGGAAAAATGTTTAAGTGGTAGGAAGATGGGACAAGTAATAAAACAGTAAGCAAAGAAACATCAAATTACCATGGGAATGCAAGGTGGACTAAAAAATCCTTCTGTATGCATAGATTAGGCTTTATTTTTTGGACTGCTGTTACTTCTGCACATCGTAGCAATCTACTATCTCTCTGTCTATTTAACACCTAGAAAGCTGTGCCGGAATTGATGCATTCTCCTATATGAAGGAAATATTTACCAATAGCACTGCTAGGTAGTTTTACGTCTTAAGAAAATCTTTTTGGTACATGTTCAGAAATCCGTTTTGTAAGGACCGTCTCAATTTCCCTCATGTCCATGCTACCACAACTAGATCTATTTCTTTAGACATGCTGTTTGTATTTCTCAGCAGGTTAGGTTAGAGTGATACGTGCATTCAACTGCCAGTTATTTTGTGAGTTCATTTCACTGCCTATGAAGAATGGTAACCAATAGAACACATTCTTCTTTGATACAGCTTTTCCAACCAATTGTTCGCTATCTGATTTGGAAAGTTTCTTGATAAACTGTTCCCAGATATATACACTACTGTGTGGATGTGAAAAAACTTATTTTGTATTGATTGCACCATAGAACTATGTCAAGTTACACACATTTGAAAAGGGCATCTTAGATGATTATATTATACACAGTTTTTCAATTTAGTGCGTCTGTGGAAAATTTAGGGAACAAGAATATTCTTTGTTCACTAATCATCTTTTTTAGTTAGAAAGAATGTCTATTGCTGATATTCATTTCAGTTACTGTGTATTGCCCGTCTATTGATTTCTGTCGAATTGAAACGTTCAACGTCTTTTGATACTTCAGCTTTTAGTACGAATGTTTCCACGATATCTGAAGATTAACATAACGTTGCTTAGTTGATATTGGCTAGCAGTGGAATTCACGATACATATTTCGTCTTATTTGACTGTCATCAACTGGATACACTCCAGTGAGTGACGATGTTTTCATTGGAACTCATCGTTCCAAACGCAAAAAGTTATCTTCCAGACCTTCTTATACTTAAATCCTATCTGACTACATTTACTCATGCAATAAATGAGACTGTAACTTTTAACTCTAACTATCTCTAAGCCGACAATTTTTTTTCTTGTCTAAAGAATAAGGTAAGCTAGTTTAATTGATTGTTTCAATTTATATGAAAAGAATAAAACTAGCACCTTAGTCACTTTTTCACGAGTATTAGTAACTTACATCTTTGAATGGATTAAAGGAACACTATAAAGTGGTCTACAAATAATTACAATACTTCCATTTGATTCTTTGGTTTCTTTTTCAGATATAACAATACTTTTTTGAAAATAAGTAAAGGTTTTAATGTACGGGAAAAAAACACATAAATTAAATTATTATTGTACTGAAATAACGTTCTAACTTATGTCTGTATCGTTTTTATCCCATAGTTTTATCTAATTATTCTGAATGATATGGGAACTCGGTTGAATAAGTCGTATTCAAGGTATTAAGGACAAATAAATACCACTTTGTAAAGTATATGCAATCAAGTAGACTGGTTCTGTCTAGTAAGCACTTCATGTGGTTCTTGCTAACATATTTATTCCATAATTATTATTTATGTGGTTAAATCAGTATTGAATTTAACTTCCTAACTTTATAGTGCGTCGGTAACACAGTGGTTAGGAATCTCGCCGACCATGCACATGGTCCGACGTTCAATCCCCTGCCGACGCACACCTGATATCGATGTTTGGCCTGCAAAATTTGGGCTACCGATATCGCATGCTGAAAATCCCATACTTCTACCAACAATACGGTGTGGAATGAAGCTGTAATCAAAAAAAAAGAAAAGTATGTCGACTTCACTACTTCATTCTAACTTGTCAGTCTAAGGTGGAGTAGTCATACACATCAATGTTATTCACACATTTGCTTGGTGATGTGTATTGTCACAGTTTATGTTCGTATTTCCAGTTTGGGATAATAGAATAGAGGAATTAGAACTGATCATCCAGACACCAGCTAAGCAATCGACAATTGTATACATTAAACCAATGAATAATCGATAGTATGTTACAGTCTACTATCGATAGTTCCCATTTATACCAACGATACATGGATGATACCTTTATCGTATGTGACAACACTACCGACATCAAAATGAATGATCATTCAGACTGTCTCTTGTTTCGGTATAACCACCTTAAAGACCGCCCTAATTATCTCTCCTGCGCCATTATGGAAAGTGAGAAAACAAATGATCAGACATATGAACGCATGATCATTTAGTGCGATCCCAGGAGATTTATAATCTGTCCAATATACGTAATCTTGATCCTACGTTTACAGTCTAAATCGGTAATGTCAGGAATACTACGAATTTCCTAGAGACTTATCAAACCATCCGCCTTCAGGAGTAATGTTTAAAAAGAAAAGGACTAGGATGCAAGACAATTTTACATAATATAATGATTTTTAATGTGTTATCAGATACCTCTCCAGCTTCCTAAAGATGATAAGATTTCGTTTTTATGCTAAAATTTCATTGGCTGTCAGTGAATCAGGTCTCAATGAAACTATTGTAACTTGTGAAATTGCCAATGAGCTTAACTATTACACTCCCTATATTTAAATTAAATATCAGTGGCAAGTATTGTTACAGAAAAGAACTAGGCTTGAGAGGTGGAAAATGCAGAGCAAACATTTTAAGACGGTCATTGTCTTTTGTGTGTGTGTGTGTACACCACCTATATCAGACAAGAATAAAAATTAGTAAGGGTTGTTGTTTACTTCATCAGAATATTTCAAGAAATGATGAATAATCAAACTGTAACTAAGAGAGTGAAGGTAAAGATTGGTAAGAGGGTAGTGGTGATGAGCTGTCGAAAAACACAATTATGAATGTTAATCAACACATAAAAGAAGTTGAATAAGCGTAATGCAGTTACGTAATAAGACAATGAATAGTTTAATGAGTGAGTTGTGATGAGGATGCACATGTAAACAAAGGAAAATATGGAATTATGTGAGAGTCCAAACAATCACAAATGTTATGAAGAGTTGGAACAAAATAAACGAGCACCAACACATCAAATCAGTAGAAGTCAACATGATTGCTACCATGATAGTAGAAGTGGTTGAATGATTTTCTTCCGTATACATAACTCTGATTATTCTAACTGAATGGCTAAGGCTTCAGTAATGCAAAGGAGGCGAAAGTGTATTCCCTTTGGTAGGTTATTCTTGATTCTGTAGATTATTTTGAAGTTGTTTATTGAGATGGGATGGTTAGTGTTCAAAAGGTGTTCAATGATCGCACTCCTTAAACTACTTCTTTACAGCCATGCGGGATAGTGTTATCGAATCCTTTCGGACAGGATACGCGTCAAACGACCATTGCACCTGACTCCACAGCAACGGGTGAACTGGTATATGCACATGGAAGTGGCCAGAAGAGAAATTTTGTTCTTAAGGCTTCTTCAGATCATTAGACGACAGGAGAACACTACTCTTGCTGTTGCTGTGAAGAATGTTCCTTTCAAAGACGCTAGAATTCTTCTCTTGAGGATATCGCAAGCTTAATATCCCTTGAAATCCGGATTTAAGTAAAGTATCTTTTTTGGAACAAGTGATGTTTCGTTTCTCTGAACCTTTGGTTTGATATTCTTGTCGATGAATCTTGGTGGATATTCATTTTGGATGGTTACCCACTCCATCCAATTCGAGATATGTCAGGTTCCCCTTACCACTCTGTTGCAAGGTAGTTGGCTGATATTCTGGAGCCATCTATGAACATATTTAAATTTTTGACACTTTGCCATTCATCGATTGTATACAAGACATGAATGTTGCTAACAAAATTATACCATTTTTCGACAGCGAATCACTTTTCTTCAATGTCCCACTTACAAAAACTGCCTGTTTTATAAGTAAATACATAGATGGAAGCCAGCTCAACATTGGAGAACCAACAACAAATTTAAAACCATTACAGCTGAGATGTACTCCCAATGTACAATTCACTCTTGGTTACATCACCTATAGACAAAAGAACGGTATTGCAATGGGATCTCCCTTAGGTCCATTACTAGCAGTCTGTCTTACGGCTATCTTTGAGGATGGCCCTCTTAACTTGTTTATTAATGACATCAAATTTCTTGGATCTTTGTCTATTTATACTTTGACACAAAAGATGTAAAAGGAATGATTAACTATTTGCAGCCATTACTGACTGCATGAGTAGGCAAGTAGAAATTTGTAACACCTGAGAAAGTGTATTTACATATTAGGGGAGAAAACTCTTGTTAATACTGGTTGCATCTTATACTGAAGAAGATATATATATCTTATGCTTGTGTGAATGGTTACACTTAAGAGAGTTATTCCACACTAGATTAGTTCCTTTTGATATAACACACAGTATCACTGCTGCAGTGCCTGAAGTCTGTTCTTAGATTAGGAGATCACTGAATAGCATTCAGCTTTAGAGTTTCACTTTAAACGATTCTTATGATGCACTCTAACCTACGTGGACTGTTATGCCGAAGCTTCACAGTCTCCTTACAATATAAAGTGATCTTCTTTGTCACTCAGTTTAAAGTGTCATTGTACATTACGTTTAATGATTTTGTATAACCACTGAAATCAATGAATAAACCGTCCGTAACACAGGTTAAAATGTGAAAACCTTTGATGCACTGAAAAACCCTTTTATTTCATGATATTTCTGACTTAGTCAGTTGTTGTTCGTTATTTGACTAGCTTAATATAATACCTTTTGGATTTGTTTCTATATTCACACAACCTTTTCCCTGATGTCTAATGAAATTCTTCACTATCCGATAATCATTTGCCAGTGGTAGGACTGCGTTTACACCATATCAGATTTATTATTCCATCATTATTCTAAATTGTCACAGCTTGAGCCTACTACAGTCAGTGTATTACATCTATTTATTTGTTTATTTATGATATATTTTTTATCACCCTACTGATCACAACTCACTTTCTGGGACGTATAATTTTCTGAAAACAAAACATGTAGTTCAGCGAAGAGTCTCTTTTCGGTGAATTCATTTCCTTAGCTGTACAATCGTAAATATATATACGGGTTATTTTGTATGCATGTGTACATTAAGTTTGTCAAACAAAAATACAATTCGTTATGGTTATTTCAACTAAACGAGTGAAGTTGGGTGGAGTTAACTAATGCAAAAATGGTCAAGGAAATTAGGTGTTAATGAAACCAGGGTAGTAACAAAGGTGATGAGTTGTCACAAACAGTTGTTAAAAAGGAGTTACGTAATAATATGAATAGTTTGATGATTGAGTTGTACTCAGAATACACTTTGAAACAAAGTAGAGAATACGAAATTACGTGACATTTCTAAGTGAATACAAGAATTATAAGCAATTAAAAAAAACAGGCAAACAAACAAAAATTAAGTCATCAAAAATCAACGCAGTCGTTTTATTAAGTTACGTTCTCAGTGGAACAAAGGGCTTCAAGCTAGAGCTTCGAAGTTTCGGTAGCAGTGGTGTTTATTTTTGCAGGATGAGGTTGCTAGCCTGACACCCAACCTTCCCTCTTTACCGGTCTTATTATTGGCTTAGCAAGGTTAAGGAGTGAGTCAGCCAGGGATCGAACCCCGGACCACATATGGCATGGTCGGCGAGCATTCTACCGTCGTGCCATCGACGCACTTTTACCTAAAGGACAATACAGTTTTTGGTATAATTCTAGCATGTTTCGTTTGCCTGTTGCATACTAACATTGATGAATCTATAACCATACAGCTTGATGAAGTTAATGAAAGCAGTTATTTAGCCACATATATTTATGTTCTAGGAAAAAATGTGTATATTAATACACAAATATTTTTTTGGAAACTGTACCTATAAGTCTCCAATTCATTATAGTTTGTTTCTATTTTCATTTCAAAAAACCAGTAGTTTCTGTTTAGATTATAAACAGTTGCTTTGCATTTAACCATCCATCCGTGAACAACTTCAAATTTTTTTGTTACCTATTAACAACAAACAGTTAAGAATATTTGTACACACACCCTTATACGCCAAAATAGTTGATGGAGAAATAGTTGTTTTTCGTTCTAATTTTCGCCAAAAAAAACCTTTTCCTTGGTCTTTAATAAAGTAAACCAATAATAGATTGTTAGATAAAGATATATATATATTTATTCTTTGTTTCAAATGTTTTCACAGAGTTAGACTGCACGAGACGCCTATAAATGTGGTATTGAAGAATACCGTTTTTCCAATCTTATAGAGTATTCACACGTCGATATAAGTATAAGTACAAGGCGTTTTTATAATCCTTTAACTTTTCTCCCTAGATTACTTTAAATATGCAAGGATAGACACTGAATCAACATTTACAAGAAGTGAAGAATGAATACTTCTTATCAATATATACATATATATATAAACTCTTTTTGTGCTAACTTGAACTAAAGAACGGTAATCACTCGTAATCATAAACAGATGAAAATCTGAAGAACTATTTCAAAAATAAAAAATCTGGTGGCTTAATGATAAGAACTTTGGATTTATTTTTTATATGTTAACTGGTTCAAAATTTAACTTCGCCCAGTTTACTAGTTTGCCAATTGCCTAACCGCTCCCAAGCCTGGGTAAAGAGGGAGTGTTGTGTGTAGGGCTAGCAAACCTTCACTACAAAAGCTGTCACACTGCTAGGGGAACTTCAAAGCACAAAAGATATATTAAAAATACAAAAAATTCAAATATAAATCTTATTGTTCTCTGGAATCGGAGAGGTGAAATGAAGCCTTCGGGAAGCCAGTTAGCCAATGTGTATTCTTCTTCCAATGAAAGTAAGATTAAGAATAGGGACGTGGAATGTCTTTACAGTGTACGAGGTTGGAAAGTCTGCCCAGGTAGCCAACGAAATGAAAAGATATGGCATATAAGTGCTGGGTATCTGCAAGAGCAGATGGAACGGATGTGGAATGCCGAAATTATCAAGTGGAGAGTCAGTTATCTACTCCAATCCGGTCACCCAGATGATAAGCATGAGCACACTGAGGCAGTGACAGGCAGTGGCAGCCTTAACCCCAATGCAGTGAGAACTAATTTCATCCAGGATCATGACAGAAAGATTCATCACGAAAAGGATTTTCAATAGGCGAATGCAAACTCTTATCAACAGCTGCCTACCCTGGCTCTATACTTAAGATCAAATGACCAGCCAGCCAGAAAGAATTATTAACAAGAAACTCTGTCCACAAACCTACCAAGAGTCGATCGCTCAAAAAAGTGTAGGAGAAAATGGAGATGGATTGGACATACATTGAGGAAACTGTCGAATGATATCGCGCACCAGACTATCTCCCCAATGGAATCCCAATGGGAAGCAACGAGTCAGTCGTCGGGAAGAGGGTGACGTGAAGGAGATTGTGCGAGGAGGAGATTAGAGATTATGGGCGAACGTGGACACAGTTGAACAGGACAGTAAGAAACAGAAGACAGTGGAGACGCGTTGTTGAAGCCCTCTTTTACATTTACAACCCATTGGAATAATAATAATAAGTTCGTAATTTAGTGTAAAGTCACAAGATTTTGTAGATTATATTGGTCAAGATGAAAATTCACCACACCTTCTTTTAGCAGAACAAACAATTCAGACGGCAACATGTGATATACTTCGGGGGTATAAATTTTATCCTTGAAATGAAACATTACAACAAAATCTATAACCTATCTGGTCATTCAGTATTCAGGTGATTCTAATTTATCCAAATTTTTGAATTTGTTTAATCGAAGTACATTGTGCAAAATGGCAGTTGTGCGTTTCGTTCAAAATAATTTGAAAGATTCGCAGACACAACTGGTTGATGTCAGTGATTTCAATATCAAACTCTAGTATATGCCACCTCACCACTAAGCGGATATATATATATATATATATCACGGAAAACTGACATACATAGTTTATAGTTTACAGCTTATATTTTTAACAGCGATTATCATGAATGAAGACATGCGTTCATTGGATTTCATTTAGACTGTGGTTGAACAGAATAAGTTTTTTCTTTGATAAGTAAGACCCCAGTATTTTCCTCTTATTAGTTAATGCAGACCGTAAGTACCAGTCTAACAGTAGAAGCTACATCAATTAAAAAATCTACAACCCTCCGTATTATTTCGATAAACTTTGTGCAGAAATTTTTTCTTGTGGACAAGATACTCAATTTATGATTATAGTGTTATTCCTTTGGGCTTCAGCAACACATCTTCATTTCAACCTGTTCTCTGCATTCCTATTTAGCTGGCTACACGATAACCAATTAGATTCCGTTCCCTCTTCACACAATCTCCACTCGAGATGTGCACTACAATGTCAAGGTCTCCTCAGAATGTGATGAATCCATCTCGATTTTTTTCTACATATTTTTGGATAATAGATGCTTGGTTAGTTAACTGCCTGAGTTTCTTGCTACTAATCTGTTCTGTAAGTTATTCATTATTATTATTATTTCCTTTAATTCCTAAAGGAACATAGGGCCTCAACCGCACGTCTCTATTGTGTTCGGTTCTCTGCCAACGCTTTCGTCTGGCTCCAAGTCTGCCCACACGTTTTCATCTCCTCTTCACATGATCTCCTCCAGGTTACCCTTGGACGACCAACTCGTCGCTTGCCTTTCGGGTTCCACTCGAGGGCTTGTCTAGTGATGTCACTTGGTGGTTTCCTCGGAGTGTGGCCAATCCATCTGCATTTCTTCCTGCCTATTTGTTTCACAATCGGTTCCTGCTGTGTTGGTTCGCTCCCAGAGATCCCTCCCTGTTGCTGATCTTTTCTGGCCAGCCATCTGATCTTGAGTATTGAGCGAAGACATCTGTTAATGAATGTCTGTAGCTTGTTTGAGGTGCTCTTTGTGACACGCCAAGTCTCTGATCCGTATAGTAGCACTGACTTCACATTGGAGTTGAAAATCTGAATCTTATTTTTGATGCTGAGTGCTGTTGATCTCCACACAGACTTGAGAGTAGTGAAAGCTTGTCTTGATTTTCCGATCCTTGCTTTGATATCCTCGTCAGTTCCATCGGCCTGTAGTTGAAACGATGTTTCCCAGGTCGTTAGGTGAAGGAGGCAGTTTCTTTCAGACTTCTCCCATTTATGCTGATTGTTGTCTGTTGATGTTGTTGCTGTTGATGTTGCATAGGAATCTTCATCACCTCTGTTTTCTCTATGTTCACCTGAACTCCTTCCTATCTTTGTTGTTTCACCCGGAATGGGAACGCTTTAGAGGCATGCATTCATGAAGCCACCGAAAATGAGCCAACAGGTTGAACTAAATCGGGTGTAAGTACATGTACTCGCCGACAGCATTTGCTGATACTGACTACAAAGAAATACTTTGATCTCAGAGTTAACATAGTTATACAGAATAGTGCTATTAACCAAACTTTTTCCTAAATTCCTGTGTGTTCCACTACTAAAGCAAAATCAATGGATATTAAATCAGCCTGCAATGAATTAGGTGTATGATATTAGATAGTTGGAGGCAATCGGAAGGAAGCCTTGCACCTAGGTTTCGTGCTAGTTGGCACTCGTCAGCAAGGCGTATTTGCAACCTTGATGGAGCTCATGTCCCTTCTGATATTCGAACCTACGTCACCCAGTGCTGCAGTCAGAGACGTTACCACTGAGCTAGTCGGGCTCGCGATTGACCTCCTGTAGGACTGTAATGGGTATTTTGATTTGACACTAGTAACAAGTGCGATGTGTCTAGTCCTTTCTTTGGTGCAGACTGAATTCTATCAGTCTGGTTTGAGTGTATAAATGCAGTAAATTCAGTAATCCATGGAGTCATATATTATCACACTGGTGGGCCGCAAATAGGTCGTTTGTAGATAGAAGTCAAATTTACACTTCCGAAAGGTCAGTAATTTGGTGTTAGAAAACAACACAAACGTAACCCGGGTAATATTCCTGCCGTAAGTTTGTTACATTTTATTGTTTGATATCTATTTTATTATTACTGTTGAGGTGTGTGCTACTGATAAGATTTATCAGTAATATACAGAGAGACGTTCATGGGCATGAAACCACTAGACAGATTTGACGACAGAAAGAGAAAATAATACGGTGTTGCGCAGATAAATGGAAGATGGGAAGGGAACACAAAGAAACACAATTTGAAGCCCAGAGGTAGCACAACAAAGAAGATCTGTGCAGATGGCGCGTCGAAGATAAGGTGTACATTATTTGGCTATGTAGAGATACCCCACCACCACCCTCACCATCATTTGACATGTTTCATCATGTATCCATTAATACTGGTGATAACAGCTTTGTTCCAAACAGTAGTTTTGGTACAGATTTGGAATTTCCAGAATGAGTTTATATATGGTTGTGCAGACTATGGAAATTCGTCAAGAAGTCTTCTCTGTTTTGTCTTATTTTTAAGAAACTCATAGGATGTTTAATTATAAGAAATCTTTATGAAGTACTGAATTAATTTCTGAAGATCTGGAAACTTGGAAGATGCTCCAATAACACATGATTGACAAGATTATATGTATGAAAAGTGTTTCTTGCTGCCAGCTGATATATTTTTCGACTGCGTGATAAGTAAATAGCCTACCAACACTAGAATGTGAGTTTTATTCGAATCGTGGATAACCTTTGGATACTTATTGCTGGTGCAACAACTCACTCAGAGACAAGCTTTGTAGGTTAAACAACCCTGTAGGTTGAACAAACTAGATAAAATAATGTAATTTACAGAATATTCTGCAAAGACTGTAAGTGACGTCAGCTACATCATAGGTTGGTCGGGGGTGGTCAGATTGTCGAGACATAAGAATTTAGCTAAGGTTAGAATGATTGATCGCACGAAGACCAGTAATTTAGAAAAAGACTCAGCAATCGCACTGCATGCATTAACACACGATCACACAATAGGGTGGGAGAGGGTTAAGATTCTAAGAAGTAATATTGGTAGTTGGTGGAGAGAGAGATTGATTGCTGAATCCTGCCTGGTTGATTGAGTCTACACCCAACACATGCAACAGAAATAACTCAACACAAATACCGGAGATTTGGAAGATATTATTACCACCAGTCCAATCAGAAGCGGATAATAAATAATCTTAAAATGCATTCAATTCACATTATAGCATTCTAACAAGTTACTGTAAAACACATCTTATTTCCAATCTGATTGTATTTGACTGGTGACATTAATATTATTTCCTAATGTACATTATCCTATATTGATTTTTATTCAAATGCCTAACCAATTTTATTCATGTATATAATTAAAATAAGAAAGTTATGTGAGTGCCTTGATTTGATTATGAACAGCAATAAATTGTGCTCGAAACTTGGTCATCAGTAAATATTACTGTATAACACTGTGAGACTTCATCAAAATAAAATTTTATCCATAATGCAATTTTGGTAAAGCACTCAAGCAGTAAAGAGTTCATTCAAGTGGGCTTCAAGAAAACGGAAGTGATGAAGAAACTAAAACAACTACCATCAATCTTCATCAGCTGGGAGAAATTTAAACTAAGTCACCAGTTCGACTCACCTGACTAAGCAGCATCTTTTCAACTACAGGCGGCACAGTTGAGGATATCCAATCTACCCAGGATTGGAAAGACGAACTTTCACCAATCCGAAATCATTCTGGAAACCTACATTACTCAGTATGAGGAACAAGATTCAGGTCTTCAACACTGACACAAAGTCATTCATCTATGTGGATCAGAAACTTAGCGTATCATGAAAAGCATTTCTAACAGGATTCAAACTTTCATCATCAGCTGCCGGCTTCGCTCATTACAGAAGGTCAAATGGAAACAAACTAACCAAGAACCTACAAACCAGAGAAAGCACAGACAAAAATGTAAACGGATGGATTCACACAGAAGACAGTTGAGTGACGTTAAGAGCTATGCCCTTCGTTGGAACCCAAAGGGAAAATGACAATTTGACCTAGGTTTGGAAAGTGACATGGAGAAGATCGTGTAAGAGGACACTGGAAACTAACAGACAATCATTGAGACAGTTAAAGCAGACTGCAGAGATGAGAGTGAAATGATGATGCGCAGCTGAAGTTCTACATCCCATTCGGAACCTATGAGAATAATAAGACTTTTTATTTTCAAAATTTGCAGATATGTTTTATTCTGCCTAAAAATGGTTTATCATGAAACCGTAATAGGTACTCATTTCAACCAGCAGTTTTTATATAATATCTTGCTGCACTGTTTGGTGTCTTGATTATCTTTTATAGTATCAAGTAGGTTACATATTGTGATCCGAATATTATCGACTTCCAAGAGTACCATGATGACTTTTCTCATCTCAAACAATGTAATTTGCAAAACACAAACAGAAAATAAAATGACTGGAGGACTTCATCACGAGCTGATGTCAGTTAGAGAACCATTGGAAAACCACCTGCGATTACAGGAAAGCTGTCTCGCCAAACTAGTTTGGGACTCTGCCTCACCAGTACGTACCCACTGCCACGGTTCAAACCCACAACCTTCTGGTTACAAGACGAGGTCGTAGACCATTAAGCCACTGGGACCTGATCCAGTGGCCAGCCCATGAATTCTAACTTCTGCCAGTTTACGACATATCGCTACCACTTAGCAATGTAACTGTCCTCACCTTCGACTTGCTGTACACCACTTGTCACGGCTTCCCAGCAGAACCCAAGGTTAACTACCTGAATAGGACCAGTCGCTAGTGAACATCAGATCATTTTTCAAGTACTAGTTTGTAGGGTTGTTATGTTTGATTGGTTGGAGAATTTCATCATGAGCTTGTTTCTATTATCAGGATAATCTGAAGATAAGTTAAATAAAACAGAATTTATCAAATTCATTGATGAAATTAGGTCATTTTTTTAACAATAATAATAAAAATAAATTTCATTATATACTTGAGAAATTTCATTATCTTTGTATAACCTTAACATTCTTCATCTATCGTATGTAACATTGTTCATTAATTAATTAAATGACCTTCTTCGTTTAGATGATAACTTTTTCTGTTTCTTTTCTCATTGTTCAAGTTTATCTCGTCTTCTTCTTCTTCTTGGTCATTATATATACACTGTGTTTGTTTAACTTGATTGATGAACTAACTATGTTGAATTTGACATAATAATCAAAAGTAATTCATTTCACTTATTCATGTATACATAGATATATATGAGAAATATAACGGAGTAATAAAAATGTTGAAAGAAATTCGATTGTTATAAAAGGTTAACTGTCATGCAAGACACCTTCAGAGTTAACTTCACTCATTGAAGTAAAGACATCATCAGGTTTGTTGATGAAACATCCAATGAGGACAACCAATCACATTGAAGGACGACAGGAGAGACAAGTATTTCATTCATGGAGAATTCTCAAAAATCGTTTCATATTTTAGGCTACTCCTTTTTAGATATTGTCATCCAGAAAGGAAGATGGAGGCTTTAGAATGAAAGTTTGCAGATAAGAGAACAGAACACTATGTAAAGTCGTTTACAATCCAGTGGAAAAGCTTGTAGAACATTAAATCATTTCCACCCTCATCCTGGTATATAAACTTTCATTAGTATTACGTAGCGAAGATCTCTCAAAAGTGCCGTCTTATTCCTTCCATTGTAACTTAAATGGTCATTTTCAGGGCATAACCATTACTTTGCAAAATAATAGTGTGAAGTATTTTCATAGTCAGATATTTAATCAAACTGCACTTGACTGGTTCTATTAACAAGGTATTCAGTGATAACTTTTATGTAGCGTCTGAAGTTAATGAAAAATCTTTGATTTTGAAATACTCTCTGGTTGGACTTGGTTTTAAACAGACCAAACACTGCATTTGGAAATGAAAAAAGTTATCTAGCATGATGATGAATGCATTTGAACGACACTTGACAGTTCTTACGGGTTGAGACTGTTGGCACCTGATTCAACCTTTCATGTTTCCCAGTCTTGGAAACTAGGCGACGTTCTGTACGACGTTAAATAACATGAAATGATAACTAAGTACTATAAAGTAAGCTACTGTTAATGTAAATATCAAATTATTTATAATGAGGTTAAGCGGAAGAATTCGTATGCCTCCTTTTGAGAAACATACATCATACAGTCCATTCAGTCAACAGAAAACGATTTACGGTAACCCATTTAGAAAAATGAATCATGTTTTCAAATTAAGGAAATCAATCAAACTTAGACTTCATCACAGACAAATATCTACTGCTAATTAGTAACTGATTGTAAAAAATTGACTTCTTGAAGTTCTAACGAAAAGTAGCGACCGTTTATGTTCACCAAAACAGGTGTTAGAACTGACACTCATACGCATGTGTTACGTATGCGTAGCCATCGACTTCTTCGATGGACAGTGTTAGCTGAAATAGGGTCAGGTTGGAAAACATGGCACCAGTCAATGAAATCTACAACAGTTAGCTCAAGCCACGTAGGAAGGTGTAGACTTCCTGGTTGGGGTCCTCGGGACGGTAAAAACCAGTGGTTGTAAACAATTGGTGATATGGCTCAAAATCTTTCTCAATGGCTGGCGCAGATGCATCCACTTCTTGTGACTTATAGTCTCCAATGAAACTTTATTGTTCTTCGTTATTACTATTGCTTTGTGTGCTAAATGGAGTGTGGCGACTCGAGCTGCCACACATCGGTGCAAAAGTCTATGTCAAAAACAGACAGACAGACAGATTCATAGATGACATTGGCTTGCGGTTGAGCTACATATTGCAAGTTGGCATAAGCTGGAATTCAAGCCCCACTAGATTTCATCTCAGTGACTCAGTGGTAATCCACTCGTCTGGTATCAAGTATTCGATCACTGTTAAGGTAATGTGTACATACTGATGAAGAGTCTCGAACTAGGACGAAGTAGCTATCAAGTACTCTGTCGTACCCAATAGTTCTTTTACAGTTGGCGTTTCGTGACGAAATCTACAAAAAAGTTAGTGAAATTCTTTAGAAACGAATAAAACTGAAAACTGATCAACCTGAAGAAAGACATTGGTAAATGAATAGTAACTAAAGTTCATTGATATAACATCGCTGCTATTTTACAATCTAACAAAACTATATATCGCATTTTAACACAATGGAAAAGCATCGTTAATTCTGTATGCCTTTGTGTGCTTCAGTACTTATTTTAGTTATGGACCAGTTAAATAGACTGTATCGAATCTTCTATTAACTTGAATGAAATTAACAATCAGTTAAAACATCTTTATTATAAATAACCAGTATTAAATAACCTTTTGCATGATTGTGAAATTGTTCATGCAAAACAAAGTGCACTAATTCTTTGAGCAGTAGTCAGGTATGTTTTATTTCTTTCTAGGGTTATTTCATTTAAAAAAAAATGAAGCTACTTCTAAGAAACAAAGTAATTTGAGATTTTTCTGGTAGGCTAAACCCGACTGTTTTTTATCAAACTCAAATGTTGGAAAATAAACTGAATAACTTGATGTTTTTCTTTCGAAGTAGGTTTTTGATAGATGGTAGGTGAAAAAATATTTTATGCGAAAGAAAATATGCTTCAACTTAAAATTCTTTCTCTCACTCTTTACATTTCTGGAGGCATTGTTAGTGTACATAGTTTTCTTTTTTACGCAACAAGTTATGAGTTTTATAATAATATTACCAAACTACTTCATATGTAAACGAGAAGTGTAATTTCTGCAGTAAGATTTACTAATAAAAATGTTGTATAATTCCTGGGAGTGAACCAACCCAGAAGGAAACAATTGGGCAAAACGTATGGAGGAAAAAATGGAGGTGGATTGGTCATACTCTGAGAAAACAATCAAGTGACATCACACGACAGGCTCTCGAGTGGAACTGCAGCGGGAAGCAGCGAGTTGGTCGTCAGTGCTAAGGTGATATGGAGGAGGTCATGTGAAGAGGAGATGAAAGAATTGTGGCAGATGTGGAGCCAGGTGAAGACGTTGATGGAGAACAGAACACAATGGAGACCTGCAGCTGAAGCTCCATGTTCCTCTAGGAACTAAAGCAGACAATAATAATCATATTAACCATACCCCCTTAATGTAAGCATCCAATTACTCAATATACTCTTATTTCTCTGATAAGTGCGCGTCTCTGTTCAAGCCATTGATAATTTCTTCATCTATTTGTGTAAAAACTTACTGACATCTTTTCGCCACTTCCTGTTATACACTGCCAACAAATGAATTTTTGTGAAAGCGTTTCAGTCTGAGATATGGTTTCGACGTTTAGGTAAATTAGACGCAGCGGCTTCGCTGTGTAACTTATTAGGATTTCCCTTTAACTTTATATCTGATTATTCAAGACTTTGAAATGAACTAGTGAAATTTATAATCCCATCGTACAAGTCATTGGTTATAGCTTTAATAGTGTAGCAGTAAAAGTGTCGGCATTTATACTGTAGCCATTCAGATATATATACAGGAGGTCTACATAGAAAGCACAGTTCCTCAAATATTTTTAGTGCAATGATAACAATTCTGTTGTTTCTGAAAAGTTTTCTAATTTTCTTCTAACCCTTGCATTATTTTGAATTAATATATAAGATCACCAACTTTTAGTTCATGTATACTTCATTTTCTTCTAAGAAATAGAGAACAAATATTGTCAAACATCAAAATAGTTCAGGTCATTCCAGATATTTATTTTCTGTTACCCAAACATATAAAAACAAACCTGTCACTAGAGAAAATAATCATCAGAGTGTAACTGTATGGATAATTGAAATTAACTAATTCGTTCATATCAGGACTTCATCATGAACCGACATCGGCTAGAGAACCACTGCAAAACGACCTGAGAGTACTCGAAAGCTGTTTCGTTCTAGTTCGAGATTCTTCATCAGTACACGCCAATAGTGGTTCGAAACCAAAACCTTCCGGTAGACCATTGGATCACTGAAACCCGATCCAGTGGCCAGTGCATGAATCCCAGCTCCTGCCAGTTCACCATATAGCGTGACCACTAGCGAATGTCACTGCTGGAGAGTGTTTATCTTCACACCCAAACTGCTGTACCCCGCTTATCACGACTTTCCACTAGAAGTTAGGTAACCACCTACTTGGCAGGAGTAGGAAGTCATAGACCACTGAGTCTGGTTCCAGTGGCTTAATGGTCTACGAGCTCGCCTTGTAACCAGAAGGTCCTGGTTGCGGACCACTATTGGTGCCTACTGATGAAGAGTTCCAAGCTAGGACGAAACAGCTGTACAATGCTGCCAGGTGATTTTCCAATGATTCTCTAACCAGCGCCAAATCATGATGAAATCCTGAAACCCATCAAATCCCTGCTAACTAACACTTGAATTAGTTAAACTCTCATTGAATAGACACTATTGACATGATTAAAAAGTTGATAAGTACTTTTGGTATTTCTTGTTTTGAAAATAAATTAAGGTTACATGTAATGTAAGCATGAGGCTGAAACAAATCTCTGACATAAAAATTACAAGACATGAATGTATTCTTCAAAATAATTTCAAGTAATGACTGAAAGTGTGAAAGTGTGTGATAATAACAGAATTCAATTAATATTAGTAAAAGCCAGTGCCTAATCAGTACGACCTCTAGTAGCGTCCTGCAGACAATCAGTTGTGAGCCCAAACATCCCAAAGATTACATTTCTAATTACAGAACTGGATGGCTCAGGTTTAAATCTCTGAGGGAATATTATTCCCCTCAATGTCTTACATACACTTCACTGACAAATACCCGTAAATACGGTCCAGATTATTTTGTCAATTGCTTCCAACTACCTAGACATAGAAATTTACTAAAATATTTTAGAATAACTAAGATTTATACGTGTAATTTCCTCTAGACTCTACAACCTTTTGTCTAGTATTGCCTGATCAGGAATATTCGTTTGATGTAGGTGCATGCATCGTGACTAGAATACTGAAGTCTGGACCTGACGATACTTCCTTTCAAGTTATTCAACTCTGTACAACCAGAGGAACTGAGTGTTAATCCACTATCCATTGATAATTGGCTTCAGGATTAGTTTCCTGAAAAATTTGACGAGAAGTTATGATAAATAAAGTCCACAAGGTCAAGTGTCAGGACAACTAAGCACAGCTTGATGGTGATATTCCTGCGTCAGAAAGTGAAAAGTATAACAACTTAAAAGTTATTTAAATTCGACGGTAACATATACTCCTTGTAGTTCGACGATCACTAGTTCGATTCCAGTTAAAGCCTTTCTGTAGTGTTGATGAAGCTCGTCAAAGTAGAATAAACTATTTATCGAGTGCTTTTTGTATAAATGATACTCTAACTGATATTATTTTGTGACAACATCTAACCTGAAATTATTCATACTGGTAAACTGTTATTTATTTAAATCATGATGATTGAATCAGAGGGGAAATTAAATCCTAGATCCCTAAGGGTTCCAGCTGGTAGCCACAAAATTATTAGTCTATCTGTCTGCCAGATCAAATGCGAGATCCAACTGCTAACTAGGTAATCATTTCACTGCAATTATCACGACTGTGTTAAGTGTCATTTGAATGAATGACACACAACTGGTCGCTTATCATTATACACACACACTGTCCACCCATACTACCTACATTCAGTATCTTTACAGCCTATATGGAATTGAAATTTCATGAATTATAAATGAAGCACAAACAAATACTGTCTGAAAAAAGTGAAGACCTCTGTTACTAGATTTTATCTTACAGTATTAGTTATATGTACTTTTCACACCTATTTGTGAGTATAATTGTTGACGATTACTATTCATTTAAAGCACTTTTATATCTATATATATAGATATATATATGTAATACGCTACAAATAAATATGACAGGTAAAACGTAATGCAGTATTTATTAACAGAGACATTCGTTTAGCAGACTACACACTTCTATTCCTCATATATCTGCATATATATATATATATATATATATATATATATATAAGCGTATATTAATTGGTGAGCACCATGAAGAAATCAAAGAAATAAATCCTTTAAAAAAATAGGAATTGAAAAGGTAGTCTGCATTTACCAAAAATTTCATCAATCATTCATGAAAGACACATTGATAAGTAAAGATATAGTCAGCTATTTTTCTTCATGATTTATTTTTTGATATATCAAAGTAGACAGAATTAATAAAGTCTTAGTTAGTCTTGTCAACGCTACAAAAATTGATAATGAAGTTGAATTTCATTTGAAAAATGAGTTTTCATTATTCACTTTGTTGAAATTGAAAGTTAAATGAATTAATCGGTTTCGGTGGACTTGATATACTACTATCAAGTAAGGAATTCAAAGGTAACTCGTGCTAAGTATCTTGATAATGTTTAGATTGAGTAATAGGAGATACACTGGCACGAAATCTAGTGTTTTTCAAGCCAATGTACATGCACAAAAGTGCGTTTATGGTGAGATTAGGTGGAAAGTTTGAGAGTTAATTACTGAAACCTTACTAGACGTTATCTAGAGCATATGGAATTGAGATAAGCAAGATTATTTCTTTCTAATTTAGAAACTCTGCTAATGCTCACTTTGAAAACTATGATGAAAATCCGTAACATTTTTGTGAAATTGAAAAGTGCTATGTCACTGATTTCTTGAAAAATATTCTAGCGATAGTTTCACCATTCAAGCCCTTTTAGTGATGTTTATCTAGTGATGCGTGTTAACAGTTCATGCCAGTATCAGCTAAACACAGTTCCTGGGAAAGTCAGTTTCATTTTGATGCTTGTGACGTCGTTTATTAAATCTACTTTTTCGTGTCTACTGACTCCGTTTTTTTGTTTTGATTGCAGCTTGATTCCACACAGTACTTTTTTTTAGTAGAAGTAAGGAATTTTCAGCATATGATATCGGTAGCCCAAATTTTGCAGGCCGACCATTGATATTGGGTGTGCGTCGGCAGGAGATCGAACCCCGTAGCATGTGCATGGTCGGCGAGAGTCCTAACCACTGTGCCACCAACACTATTAAAAATCTGAGTAACTCTATGAGGATTCCAATGATAAACTTTACTGCTAAATATGTTTGGTTGGAAAATATCAAAAGATATTAGTTATTACATTCCAGACTATAAGATTATTATTATTATTGTAAGATATAACTACTGTAACAATAGTGACAAGCTAAAATATAAACTAAAATAAAAGTCTCACCTATAGGTAAACCCAGAAAGATAAGAAACTTCATATGATTTTCCCCTTTGATGAACATGAACTAGTTAATATGTGAGTGACAAAGCAGATATGCCTGATGAACAGAAGGAAGGATTTTATGGCTACCTATTTGAGTACATTTCAAGAAACTTGCCACTTTAACGTGTAGAAGTCTTCAACAATGCAATCACTCGTCGTTTGACAGATTTATTTATGTTTCAAATTATGTTTCAGATTTATGATTCACAATCATCTCAGATATTTTCATACATTTGGTTCCCTTGATTGATTTCGATAGAGAAAGAAAGACCAGATTTATATTATAAAATGATATCATCATTCTATTTCACAGATTCCCCTCATCAGCTGGCTGCAAACTACCTGAAATTACAATGGTTATAAGTAACAACATTTCATACTTCAATGTTTGAAAGGTAGTAGAGAAAACATTATAATATGAACGCATCCGGAATATAAGCAATACAATTTTTAGTTTAAGTCACAATCAATTTATATGCTTTATATGCTTCCCTGCAGCCAAGCTGGTGACACTATACAGCGCTACATGCTCTAGAAGTCAATCGAAACTGGATAAGTACCCTGCTGATGTTACCTCCAACTGCATTTTTAAACTTACATGCATCTGCGGCAGCAAGTACGTTGGAAGGACAGAAAGAAGGCCTTCCATCAGGTTTTCAGACCATATTCCAAGAAACTAATGCTTAAAAGGAAGCAGATATTTACAAAGTGCAATTACCAAACACCTTGTGAATACGGGTCATTTTGTCGAGATTTACAAATCCTCCAAAATATTAAACATACAAATTACAGAGAATCTACTACAATTTGCTGAAGTAGTAGCAATCAAACGTCTCAGACGAAACTTTTGCTCACAGAAAGAGAGTGTGGTCAATCTATCACTCCCTTTGTAACCGTATTACTTTGATTATACTGATTAGTCATACACACTAGTGAGTTCAGCTCACTAAGCAAGTTTTCAATTTGATGACCTTTAACCTTCTTGTATTGGTAAGTTGACGTATAAGCTAACACTGTTTGTTAGAATTCTCTGTTTTCTGTCTTCTATCACCTCTTTTTTTCATAGTTTGATAGCAAATAAATTGATGGTGACTTGAACTTAGAAACTGTAATGCTTATATTTCGGATGCGTTCATCTTACATTAAACGGTTGAAACTTTTCGATTTGCTGTTCTTAATTTGTTCAGGAATGACGGGAATAGGATGAAAAATATTAAAAACAGTTAGTGTTACAAAAGAGGAAAATGGATAGTGGGTAAGGCTAAAGAAGTAGTTTAAGTTACTAGATAAAGCATGTATACATCGTTTGACATTATATTCATCTAAGAGAAAAGTTACGAGAGGTTTTGTAAACATTTCTACTTACTCATAAATAAACACGTCTCAACGACTTATTCACTGACCGATATCAGCAATATGTTTCCCTGTGATACTAATAAATAACCAGTGATTAGATAACTACAATCAGACGTATATTTTCTCATTAACCGTCTGAGTTCTTGTGAAATTTGTTCCATTGCAAATAAAACTAAACAAATAGACGTAATATAGACACACAGAACACTTATCCTACCCGAAAAGTGTTCCATAAATAGTTTCTTTGTGCTGTTGAATGTTGGTAATAGATGGTTGGAGGCAATCGGCAGGAAGTCCTGCTTGAACCTAGGTTTCGTGCTAGTTGGCACTCATCAGCAAGGCGTATCTGCAACCTTGAAGGAACTCATGTCCCTTCTGAGATTCGAACCGGCGTCACCCAGTGCTGCAGTCAAAGACGCTACCACCGAGTTATTCAGGCTCGCGACTGACCTCCTGTAGGACTGTATCGGATATTTTTGATTGCACACTAGTCAGTAACTAGTGTAATGTGTCTAGTCCTATCTTCGCTGGAAACTGACTTCTATCAGTCAAGCTTGCAATGTGGCCGCCTACCTATTTTTTTCTGAATGTTTGACGACTGTTTAAATACAGTTCTTTGGAGGATACTCCTTTCACCCGTTTTAGACAACATTCTATAAAACAGTGATATAAGGGAAGTATTTGAACACTGTATTAGTATACCGTTCTACTTGGTAAAACAAACAGTGCTTTGAACTCAATTTATCACTCATACTCATATCAAGGTGCTCTAAAAAAGTAATGTAGTTGGAAGGAGATGGAAGGAGAGTTCGATCAATGAATTCTTATTCATTGAATCTACATCTAATATGTGCAACAGAGATAACACGAACCGAATGCCAGAGATATGAAAATCATTACTAATGGTAATATTATCAAAAAATAAGAAATGACAGAACTGCATAAATAAAATCAGAAAGTTATTTGGGCATCCTCGTACGACTTTGAGCAATATTTGTACTCTAAATGTCATCAGTAAATAAAACTGTACCACTCTGAATTATATCAAATAAAATTATTCTATGAGTGAGAATTACGAAACAATTTATTCATATTTATACTGAGTTCTTTAAGGTGTTTAGTTGTCAATAAATAAAGGAGTGTAGCTGTATGGTTAAGTACTTTAAGCCCTCTACTTGTAATTACTGATACCCAAATATTTTGGTCCAAAATAAGGAAAGTAATCGGTGCATTCTTCTGTATAGCTTATGAAACATCTATGAGTAATGCACAGTTGAAAAATTATATTCCAACAATATCATATGAAGATTAAATGTGATAGAATTTATGGTACTGGTGAAAAGTAACTATCCCAACAATCCTGTAGGGCAGCTGTCCAAACCAAAAGTTTCTCTAGTACAAAATACTTCATGTACAGCAAAACCAATAAGCTAAACATAACTATCAAATTTCATTGGTGGATGGTGACTAGCAGTGGAATCCAGGATGCGCATTTCGTCCTATTTGGGACCCGTCATCCGGATGTACCTGCATTTCTCAGTGAGTGATGATGTTCCCAACGAGGCTCGAACCCAGTGCCCATAGTTCCGAACGCCAAAGGGTTATCCACTAAACCACTTGGACCACGAGAGCCACCTCTTGTGCAACGGGTCACATCAATTTAATTTAATTTTAGATATAATAGAGAAGAGACTTCACATCGAAGTATGCGCTGAAGATGTTGCTCAGTAGAGCAATGAAAGCTTAGCAACCAAACCATCCAGCTCAGAGAACACAACCATACCAAAATAATTGAATTTTAGATTTTCCCGTCGATTGATTGGACCGAAGTGCTCGGTCTCAGGTTGACATGTTGGCTTCTTGTGCAGATACTTGGCATTTGAAACTATGAGCACTGGGTTCGAGCCTCGGTGGGAACATCATCACTCACTGAGAAATGAAGGTACATACGGATGACGAGTCCCAAATAGGACGAAATGTGCATCCTGGATTCCACTGCTAGTCACCATCCGCTAATTAAATACAAGTTAAATGTCCAGACATCGTCGAAGCATCTGCACAAGAAGCCGACCTGTCAGCCTGAGACCGAGCACTACGGTTCAATCAATTGAAGGGAAAATCTAAAATTCAATTAAAATAACTATCAAATCGTTGTAGATCGATAAAAATGTTCCCAGAGAGGTAGGATGAAAACTTTGCCCTCAGAAAACAGGCAGAGGAAAGTTTCCCGTAGACAGTCGAAGGCCAAGCAGTCACTCCATACCGTGACCATTCACTTCGGTGAATTAAAATTACAGTCGTAAAACAATGCATTATCATTTACACAACATCACAACAGAAAAAAGAAATAAAAGAAGTAGGGGAAAAGCAAGAACAAAGACAAATAGTGACAATAAAGTCAAAAGATGTGCAAATGTTTGAGTAATAATATGTAAAAGTCCGGAGGAAAACAGCAATAATTACAAATGAACTTGAAATATTCGAATAGTTATCAATATCGCAGATAAATTTTTCTTGGGAGGATTTTAGATCAGTTATTCTGTTGTACTATGTTCATGATTTATGAATTATAGAAACTAATAAAGATATTGGGTTAATTAATCCCTTTTATAAATTTGAATGAGGCATAAATGGGAGGAGCCCGAAAGAAACAACCTCCTTCACCTACCTGGGAAGCATCGTTTCAACTAAAGGCGGACTGAACTGACGAGGATATCAAAGCAAGAATCGGAAAAGCAAAACAAGCTTTCATTACTCTCAAGTCTGTGTGGAGGTCAACAACACCCAGCATCAAAAATAAGATCCGGATTTTCAACTCCAATGTGAAGTCAGTCAGTGCTACTATACGGATCAGAGACTTGCACTGCGCGTCATAAAGAGCATCTCTAACAAACTACAGACATTCATTAACAGCTGTCTTCGCTCAATACTCAAGATCAGATGGCCAGGAAAGATCAGCAACAGAGATCTCTGGCAATGAGCGAACCAACACAGCAGGAACCAATTGTGAATCAAATAGGCAGGAAGAAATGGAGATGGATTGTCTGGCCATACTCTGAGGAAACCATCAAGCGACATCACTGGACAAGCCATTCCTCGAGTGGAACCCAGCCGAAAGGGGAGCGGCGATTCGGTCGTCAGTGCGAGGGTGATATTGAGGAGGTCATGTGAAGAGGAGATGAAAACGTGTGGGCAGACGTGTAGCCAGGTGAAAACTCTAGCAGAGAACCGAACGCAATGGAGACGTGCGGCTGAGGCCCTATGTTCCTTTAGGAATTAAAGGAAACAATAATAATAATAATTTAGAAAACAAATTTTCCGAGATGATATCATTTCGTAGGTTCTGTACAATCGCTTTACAACTAGCATGGTTCACAATAATAATAAAACAAAATGCATGACAACTACTCAGTTATATGAAACAAAGGTACATGCTAATTGTAACGACAGAAGGCAAGACACAGTAGCCAAGGTATCTTTTTCATTAATCAAACCTCTGCTTATATATCTACAGTTTATATTCTTTAGACAATCACTGAGCTTGTGATTTCGGTTTACAACAAACGACATGAAAGAGAATGTTCAAATACACATAGTATTCTGTTGCCGATGCTGTATTGAACTGAGGAAATAATATTCTGACTCTACTATCAAATAGAATGTTCAAATAGACACATTCTGTTGCTATTGCTGGATTGAACTGTGTGAATATGGGAGAATAATATTCCGTTGACACAAATTTTCTGTATCACACCACCACATAATGACCAATCATATTTAGATAGGTCAAGTAGATCATGGTAGGCGAAGGTTGAAGTCTATTGTTCTTTGTACACATACTTCAGGATGTATGTGATTAATCCAACGTGCTTCCATCACCTTTAATAACCAACCTTGAATTAGAGTTATGTGAAATAAGTGTGAAACAGTCATTGATGTTGATTTTGTGACCTGACATTAATAGGTGCTTTGCAATGGAGGATGATGTTGGATTTCTATTCAGATTAATTGCATTTTGGAACATGTTCTTTTCGACGACATTGGAACATTCTGTTGGTTCTACCTATATAGGTGTCACCGCAGCTGCAGGTGAACTTGTAGATACAGTTTGAAGTAGAGTCCACAGAATTTCGTCCTTTAATCGTAGGTACAGGGATCGAAAATGTTCGGCAAATGAGAAAAAGAGATGCGGCGTAGAATGTGCGTTTGATGGCTGACCGAATTCTTTGAGCTGTCAACTGCATAATCTGGTCGCCCTTGAATGGTAGGTTAATAAAGGTAGTTTTCTTTGGTACAGAAGTTGTCTTTTCGAGATGTGGTTTTTCTTTACTGTGACAAGTGATAAAGTTTTCCGGATAACCATTAGCTAATAAAACTGAATGTACATTTCGAAACTCATCCATCAATGTGTCACTCGTGCATATTTTTCGGGCCCTTGAGCACAAACATTTCACTGGGGAACGTTTATATTGGATAGGAACAAAACTGGTGAAATGAAGATATTGTCCACTCCGTGTATGTTTGCGGAATGCAAATCGCTTGATCGTTCCATCATATCTCCTAGTCATTGAAATATCCAAGAAACCAAGTTTGTCATTCGATTCGAATTCGGAAGTCACTCGGATATTTGCATGAGTATGATTAAATGTAGTAAGAGAGTTTTCAATAGACTTACTATTATTACCAGCAATGAGTGTATTATCCACATAACATTTTTAGAGCATAAATTCTCCAAGCATATCTTGGGTTTGTTTCTCCAATTTCCACATGAATATTTCTACAAACAGGGGCCCAAGAGAGCTCTTCATCGCAACACCATCGATTTGTTTGTATGCCTTTTCTTGGTTAAGTGAATCTGATATTTTCTGTACATGTTAAAATAATGTCTCTAATTTAAGTGACACGAATAGGTAATTGTATCCCATTGCTTGTGATGCAGTCACAAATGAAATCAATAGTTCCATGAAGTGGAACATTAATGGAAAGAGATCCTATGTCGACTGAACACATAACTTTTTCTTTAAAGTTCAAAATATCTAGCCACGAAATTTGTCTTCTAAGTGCCTTAATAAAGATATATCAGCTTTTTCACCAAAGAATGAAGACATTTTGTATTAAAGAACTTGGTGGTTCAATGGAAGAGTGCACTTCAATCACTCATATGGTTTGGGTTCCTTTTTTCCCCTTCACGTTCCCAGTGAAACATAGGGCTTCAAGCTTGTGGCTTGAACCTTCTGTAGCAGTGTTTATTTTACAGGATGGGGTTGCTAGCCTCATGCCCAACCTTTCCTCTTCACCAGCATTATTTCTAACTTAGCGAGGTAAGGGAGTGCGTTGGCCGGGGATCGAATCCCGGATTCTACTCCAGGTCAATACACTCCTTAATCTCGTCTAGTTTATTTAATTCGTAAAGGAATCTAACAACCCCATCGTGTAAAATTAAACAGCACAAGTGCCAGCGAAAATTTCAAAAGCTTGAAGGACCATGCCCCAATCGGAAGGCGAGAAATGTAAAAGAGCACACGAGAGAGTTGATCAACCACTTGAATAGATGAACAAAGGTTTTCAACTATGTATAAATAAAAAAAAATACAAATATGCAAAAGAATATCGAGTCAGTTTTGTGTATGTGTTTAGATAAACAAGCAATTTATTTATATTATGGTTAATTATCTTCATTTCATTGACATATGTTTCTCTATTTTGTATTATATTTATATATTTTTTTTTCTGTGCCATCTTATATATCTCATTATCATCTTGAGTGGTTATTCAACCATTATAACCAAGTCACAAATAACAGTGGAGTTAATGAGTAAACAGAATTTTCCCTGAATGAAAACAGAATAGAACAAAACATAAAATGAATAAACAAATACATAAACAATATCGTAGTGTGTTTATAATCTATTAAGTAATTTCGTTGAGAAATAAACTCAGTTCATAAACAATAACTACGGTAGCAAATAAAACTAACTCGTAGATGGAAAAGGGGAGAAACAACTGATCGCTGTTCAATCAGTCAGTGTTCAAGCATCCTAATTAACTGTGGTAGATGGAATAAGAAGGAAGGGAGAATACTCTAAGACGAGAAGAACAGGGGAGGGGGAGAAAATTAGTGGTGATGATGATGGTGATAATAACAATAATAACAGTAAATCATTGAAAAGTTGCCGAGTGTTCATTTAAAGAAAAAAAATTGTTATCAGTCATTCAAACTTGTTATATATTACTTACTAATAGTCGAATTAACATTAATTAGATTTATAAGTATCTATTATCATTATCACTATTATCGTCATTATTAATTATTCTAGCATGAATGACAATCGATATGGTTAAATATGAATGGTATCTTTGTGTGTAAAGATGAAGCATACTCTTCTTCATTGTTAATTATCAGTTCTGAAATTCTTAATGACATGACGAAGTTAGCAACACACACTTAACACTATATATACATATGCATTATAAACATCTCAATCGCTTGATTTACTCACCTCTGAGAACATCGCCACGGTTTGTGTAGTTAAGATTAAGCTGTATATTTTCACGATAGAAGGTAATGAATCTCAGTAGGTTATGACAAACAGAAATGTTTCATTCTATATTATTATATTATTATTGTTTCCTTCAATTCCTAGAGGAACATAGGGCTTCAGCCATGCGTCTCCACTGCGTCCGGTTCTCTGCTAGAGTCTTCACCTGGCTCCAACTCTGCCCACACACTTTCATCTCCTCTTCACATGACCTCCTCCAAGTCACACTTGCACTGACGACCAACTCGCCGCTTTCCTTTCGGCTGGGTTCCACTCGAGGAATGGCTTGTCCAGTGATGTCGCTTGATGGTTTCCTCAGAGTATGGCCAGACAATCCATCTCCATTTCCTCCTGCCTATTTGTTTCACAATCGGTTCCTGCTGTGTTGGTTCGCTCATTGCCAGAAATCTCTGTTGCTGATCTTTTCTCGCCAGCCATCTGATCTTGAGCGGAGTATTGAGCGAAGACAACTGTTAATGAATGTCTGTAGTTTGTTTGAGATGCTCTTTATGACGCACAGTGCAAGTCTCTGATCCGTATAGTAGCACTGAATTCACACTGGAGTTTCTATTCTACAAGCTGGTATGAAAGTAATTGTGATGATGGTCGAAATTGTGATTACCAGCAACAGAATAGCGGTATAGAGTATGACAACACAGAAGGGGTAAAAGTTGAGGATTCGTATTGTGTATATACAGTAAACAGAAGTAAATAACAATTCACATTTATTCAAATGTTGTTTTGCAGGGATTTGATTGGTTTCAGGATTTCATCATGAGAGAACATCCTTTAGATAACCATCAAGAAACCACCAGGAAGTACTTGGTAACTAGTTTGGGACTGTCAGAAGTACGCGCATAGTCTCTCGCACTATCTCCTCCGTTTCATCCTCAGATGTCTAACTCGTCGCTTCTGGTTGGGCCCCACTCTATGGCGTGGCGTGCGATGTTACTCGGCAGTCTCCTCAATGTGTGTTCAATCCACCTCTATTGTTCTTGGAGCATTCATTGAGTAATAGGTTCTTGTTTCGTTCGTTCCGAGAGTTTCTTGTTGTTGATTCTTTCTGACCGTCTGATCTTCGGTATGGAGCGAAGGCTCATGTTAACATAGCAATTATTTATGTATGAATTTCAGCGGATGTTGTTCTCAGTCACAAATTTAAACCATTAACTTAAGATCTAGGTTTAAAACCAACAGGTCACAGATTCAAGTCCTGCTCCACCTATTTCAGTTGAAGTAAATGGATGATATCACTATCCCTCACACAATAAGTGTGGTTGTTAGCCTAGTATATAGGAGAACTCTTTCCAGTAATGCAGTGTAAACAATCGCAGGTAGGACTTCGCCTGATTGATTTTTATCTACCCACTAATGGGATCCCTCATAGCATCGACGAATCACAGGTAGCTTAAAGTAAGAATACATAAGAAAGTACAATTCATTCCTTTTTAATTATTTTTTTAAAGCGAGAACTGAAAATAAATTTTGTATAACATGATATGTTGAGTGTTTAATGCATTTCACACTTTGACATCTAATCGTCTTCACCGATCTTAGTGACATTTCTAATCGATATCTTCATTTTTAATTCTTTAATATATTCAAAGCTGAAAATATCCTTCCATATTTCCAGATATGATATTTTCATTACTATAACTATATTTTCTGCTTGAGAGAAGTGGTACTAGTCAAGATAACTTTTAGCTCTAATCCTCCTATTGTTGAATTCGTTTCCTTTGATTCTGAACAGCATATGCTTACAGTACAACGGTGTCCACAAAATTATTAAAAGTAGCCTTCTTATTGAAGTGCGCGACTTCATTCAGTATGGAATGACAAAATAAATTAAACAGATGTTAAGTGTCGGTTCGCAGGGTCGATTACGAGCTGACATTAGTTAGAGAACCACAGAAAGACCTGGGGCTACTCGACAGCGGTTTCGTCCCAGTATGGGTCTCTTCATAAGTGTGCACCCACTGGAGTTCTAACCTAGGACCTTCTAGTTACGAGGCGAGCTCGTAGACCATTAAACCACTGGGACGCTACCCAATAGTCCATGAATTCCAATTTCTGCTAATTCGTGATATATGTAGCGCAACCACCAGCCTATGTCACGGGCAAGTAACTGCCTTCTTGCCTGACCTGTTGGTCCCAGCTGATTACGACTTCTCCTTGGAACTCCGGGCATTTCCTGTATAGAACCACTTGTTAGGGAGCATCAGATTAATTGTCGAATGTTGGTGTGGCGACCGGAAGATCCTGTGTTCAAAACAGGGGTCCGCGTACCGGCGAAGAATTCTCAATTTGGACGAAATAGGTGTCCAATACTTTCAGGTTTTCCAGTAGTTCACTAACTGATATCAGCTTGTATACAGTCATGTGACTAATACAGATGTCTTTTGGAATAATTATTATTTGGTGTAAATAGATGAGATATAAGTATAAAACTTGGGCACTGTGGTAGAGTATAACTCCTTAATGGATAAGATTTTATTTTGATAAATCACACAGTGTTGTACAGTTATATTAACTGATGACGTTTCGAGCACAAACTATTGATCATAATCATATCAAGTTGATATGATATGATATGATTATGAGCAACTGTACAACACTGTGTGATTTATCAAAATAAAATCTTATCCATTATGGAGTAAATAGATGAGCTCATGTGGAATCAGAGAATGAAATACTCATGAATAACCTTATTAAAGGAATTTTGTGAAGCTACGTAAGGCTTGTTTAAGAATGACTGAAACATAATTGTAGGATTTCTGTGATGTACACCAACCAGTAAGACAAAGCACTGTGTTCCCTATGTTCCAAATTACCTTCCGTTGTTGGAAATATCAGTTATATTCAAACGGAACAATCTGAAAGATTAGTTAAATAAATTGGATTACAGTATGCTGCGTTTTGTAGATAGCTTCATGAAATTTGAAAAATTCATATAGTTAAAGTTCATTTCGATGCATTCAATTTATTCATCAGTTAGCAGTGAAATCATTGACATAGCTTTCTTTTTCTTTTCTGATTTATCAGATGAGTTAGTCTCGAAAGTTTTATTCCTAGTGAAATTTAAACTAGAATTCTATAACTTCAGATGTTACCCCTAGTCATGACCTTATAAATGTCAATAAAACTAACTGAAAACTGTACCATGGGAAGCCCTACAAGGGTCCATACTTCAGGGACTGAAATGCGAAGTTTCTCCTTGCAAGTACTCTCATTACGTACGCTTCAGCGATGATCTTAGATATATGTGATGTGTGCCTATAGGACCCAATAGATGCAATTAAGAAAAATTATAGAATTTATCAAATATCATGTAATGACTTGATTGTGAGGTCAGTTACATAAGTCTACTAGTAGACCAGGGTCAACTAGACTATTGGGGCGTACAAATAATAATAATAATGGCTTTATTCCAAACAGTATTTGTGGTACAGGTATGGAATTTTCAGCGTTCATTACAATATTGCATCTAATTACCTCATAAATTTTATAAGGATTTAGAAATATAAAGCAACAACAACAAAAAGAAAAAAGAGAAATAAAAGAAAAAAAAATAGAACAGCATTGCATTCACATATTTAAACAATGCACCACAGGATATGATATATAAAATTAGTCTGTAATAGAATATATGAGCAACAATATAATAGTAACAAAGAAAGGAGAACATAAGCTAATGGGAACTATTTGTTAGAGTGCCGCAGTAAATTGATCATGTCATGCCTAACAGTTTTCTCATCACATAACAGCTGTGCCAGGTAGGGTATTGTGGAGTTTTTATACTTGGTAGTCCTGGCATATAGCCTCCTATAGTTGCTTCTAGTTCTACCAGATGAAATGCAAGGAGAGAGCTGCGTATAGAGAGGGTGTTCGGGGTCTGACAATATAAAATTTGCTAGTTTCTTACATGACATTATATGTCTATCCACAATTGTGTTAACCAGTTGGTTTAACGAAATCCCACTTGCCCTACTAATAGCTTTTAGTGCCCTATGCAGCGAAGCAAAGTCTTTCTTAAGTAGTCCAGGAAAGATTAATGGGGAGCAGTAAAGAGGGATGGGTAGAATACAGGAATTGACAAACTGAGAAAGTAAAGACTGCTTTATACCAGACTGCCTAAACTTCCTTAGGTAGAACGTTAAGCGAAACATCTTTCTAGTCACTAGCAAGATGTGAGAGGACCAGGAAAGATCGGAGGAAATACTCAGTCCAAGGTACTTGACATCAGATGTAGTTTCAACCTCTATGCCGTCAATGATAGTGGGACCATGTGAGCTAGCTAGTTGTTGAAGGTCACTTTTTCGTCTGAAAGTGAAATTTACTACCTGACATTTAGACGGATTCAGCTTAAGACCGTTTGAAGAGGACCACTGACTAATTTCCGAGAGAAAGTTATTTAATATGGAACAGTCTGACTGAGAGTTAACAGGCATGGAGACAGAAAGGTCATCAGCATACTTGACAAAAGTGGCTACATCAGAATGGGGCAAGTCATGTAAGAAAAAAGAAAACAGAAAAGGAGAAAGAACGGCACCTTGAGGAACACCAGCTAAAGTAAGTGAGGTAGTGGTGGACTTTCCATTGTAGACAGTGTACTGCTTCCTTTCAGAAAAGTAGGAATACAACCACTTATTTATCCAGCTCTCACTCTGTGTTGCAGCAAGCTTACTTAACAAGAGAGACCTAGGTACAGAGTCAAATGCAGATGTGTAATCAAGGAAGGCACACCGAACATATTTGGCTCCTCTATCTAAACTAGAGACTATATTATGATATAGAACTACAGCGGAATCTAGGGTACACCTACTATGTTTATAGGCAAACTGGTTGGGGTCGTTAAAAGGCTTTAAAGACGGTTCAAGATTAAGTAAAATAAGTCTTTCCATAACTTTTAAAAAAGGTGAGGTAATAGCAATGGGTCTAAACTTGACAGTAGGTCCACTTGTTGATTTGGGCACTGGAACAACCTTGATATTTTTCCATGAGTCAGGAATACAACTTTTGGAAAAAGATTCATTGAAAATGTCAGTTAATGGTTAACATAAGATGTCAGCACACTTCTTAAGGATAACAGCAGGAACTCCATCAGGACCAAGGGACTGGGTAGGTTTGAGAGACTGAAGACACTTGAGGACATCATTCGTGTTAAAACATGAAAAGCAGTCATTATTTATACTATTAGATTTGGGAATCATAACATCTGCAGGGATACATATGAAGGATTTATTAAGCATATCAACATCGACAGAAGTATCATTCATTATTTGCTTACCACCTGTGATTTCCTTTAATAGCTTCCACATATAAGATGAGGATTTACATGAAAGAAACTTCTGGTTATAGAGAGCATTTAATCTTTGTAATTCGGCTTTAATCAAAGTGTTTATTCTCTTAACACCAGATTTATTTTTCATTTTGTATAACCTTTCTTTTTGACGGCGAAGCTTTTTGAGTTGAGATGAGGCGAAACGGTCGAACTTTAAGAAGATTGTCTCTTTAGGACAACAAACATCAAGACAGAAATTGAGATAATGTGTTATGTTACTAATTGTGTTGTCAAGAGCTTGTTCAGTAAACAGGTCCCAGTTTGTGTCTTTTAACATTGTCCTTAGATTCTGTATGTTGTCATGTGAATAGCTAGACCTAGAATATTTGACCCTGTTAAGTTAAATAACCTAGAAAAAACAAAGCTCAGCCATTGCAACGCATTCACTTGCATGTAATCACAGCGACAGGGTGGGACAGAGTAAGAGTATTACAAAGTAATATAGTTAGATGGAGAGAAAGAGAGAGGTTAATCACTTAAACTTTGTTTATCGGTTCAACACCTCACAAGTGCAATCGGAATGACGCAACACCGCTTACCCGGGAGCTACGGAAAGTGGCAACAAACAACAAAGGGAAGTTGGAGAGAGAAACAGAAAGAGAGAAAATTTATTCAAGACAAATTGTGAAATCGTGTGACTAAAAATGATATAATTATGAGTGGCAATAATTTATGCTCGAAACCTTGTCATCCGTAATATTTAAAAATAAACTTATCTAATATGGAATTGCATTCTACCACAATGCCAAAGTTTTCCACTAACATTACTGTGTGAATTCGTTAGCCCCTCCCCCAGTCAGTGGAGCGGAACTCAACAACCAACGCAATGAATTTACGATTTTTTATGAAACCAATCAAATGCTTACAAACTAACACTTGAAAATAAGCTTTGTCACCAATATACTACTGATAAAGGTATATATATTGAGTAAAGTATTAAAGATCTACTATCGATTATTCAGGGATAATTCATATCTTCAAATCTTTCTTTTCTCTTTCTCTGCTTTTCACAATGATTTAATTTATTCAGTGAAATGTGTATGCTTATGAATAACTCACTGATCAGAAAAAGAAAATGAAATTTGTATTGAAGGAAAAAACAAATAAACAAACAAACGAACTATACACCTAAGGAAGGAGTAAACCAACCAACCAACCAACCAACCAATCAAGCGACCAACATTCTCTTCTGCTTCAGATCATATGATTTTGATTAAATTATACTGAATATACACATCATAATCAAATTCATTCTATTCATAAAGGTATCTAAGTTAAAATTATAGGAAGAACATAAACTGATATTGTATTGTATTTTATGACAAGTCATTCTTTATTCATTTGCTAATAATAATAATTAAGTAGTATGATATATGTGTACATCATAAATTTCAGATATTTTAAAGGTATTCTCATTATTATAATTGCTGCACGCAAACACACACGTTCATTTGTGGTTTCATTAGATCCACGTATAGATACGGTGAGATAATGTTTTGTTTGAACTGAAAGGCTAAGATATATATGTATATAATATCGATAGTAAAGAATCTTGAACTGGTCAATACTTGAATTATTAAAGTTTTCGCCTAATCAGATACAAACGGAGCCCGATGAAACCTCTCTTCAGAAGAGCTAAGAGTAGGAACTTGCAGTCATCGAAAACAACCTTATTGAAAATGGATACCTTCGGAAGTTCATATTAAACTATGAGAAGGGAAAACAGCTTAGACCGGACCTGAAATGGTTGAAAAGAAACCAGTTTTTATATGTTTAGAGTACGAGGATGAAGGAACATCTATAAGGACGGAAAACAGGACAGAACATTTCTCACCACCAGATTCATTTCACTTTACAACACAGTATGCTCGTTAACCCAGTCAAAAGTAGATAAGTATCGTGCTAATGTCAACTCCAACTGCATTTAACAATTCACTTGCTTTTGCAGCTCCAAGTACATAAGAAGGACTGAGAGCAGAGTGTCTACTGGATTTTCCGAGCATATCCCCAAAAGTCTACTTACGAAAGGTAGAAGAAAGTTCTCAAGAGTAATTGCCAGTCACCTAATTGACACGGGACATACAGTGGAAATTAGTCAGGCTTTCAAAATAATCTGAACACAAAGAAAAGCATGGTTACTTCAGTTCGCATAAGCCACTGTCATTAAAAGACTTCGACCCAACCTATTCATACAGAAAGAGCGTGTGACTAATCTCTCACTACCCTACCTGGTAACTATAATTGTTTTGTTCGTGTGCTTTTGTGTTTTGTTCTGTGGCATAACATTCCACTCAACCTTGATTTTGATTTTCACTCACCGAGTTGAACTCACTGTTAAGGTTCCGAATCCATTAAATTATTTTATCTATTTTATAATTTTATTTCAGGATTAACCCCCGCCCACTCTCCTGAACTCTCCACCATACAATGCATGAATGCACTCTGTTGTTCTACCTTGTATTTCGTCTCTAGTCCATCCTTGTTTCCAAGCTAAATCTGAATTCCACCCTTTTGTCTAATTACGATATAAATAGTAACACTTTTAGTACTAAATAGTTGTCTACTTACATCATTTTTGAAATTATGTTGCCTAGACTTTCTATCTAAAACTTGAAGCCATTGCAAAAAGTATGTTCAGACACCATTTTGTAACTTATAATTGATCTATTTAGGATGCACGCAGCTGAAGAGAATCCAAGAGATAAAACGAGCTCATAGTATCCTGAAAATATGTTCGTTCCTTTTTCTATTAAAATATTTATCTTCTTTGTGGTGCAACTGTCGACGCACTAAACCGAAACGATGCTTAGCCGATAGTAAACTAGTAAACCGGGGAGGTTGTGTGTTTGGCTAGCAACCCAACCCTGTAAAAACTCCACCACCACTACTGAAATTTAAACCTCAAGCTTGAAGCCGTATGTTCCTTTCAGAGTGCAAAATAAATGAAAAAGAACGATGGTTGAATCAGTTTCTTCGACGCAATACAGAGCATTGTTTAAATGTAACTAACTGTATGCTGTTTATCTTCGTTAAAATCGATTGAATATCAAAACATGGCATCTCATTCGTAAGTTATCTTTGTATGCACTACTGAGGTGAATTCATGTATGGAAGGTATTATTAAAATAGCAAAACTTCGATCAGTGCTGGTCAGATGAATGGATGGTCAATAATATAACTGGAAAGATTAACTCACCTAGTCACGACTGTGTGTTATCTATAAAGTTAAAAAACCTCTAGAAGAGAGTATGTTTCCGCATACTTCTTATTGCTGAGGTCTAAGTCATTCATACTGAAAACCCTGACTACTGAACACAGAAGAAATTTCTCCACCTACTCCTTCTATCTCGCATATAATTCCGAGCTCAGCTGTTATCAATATTTTGTTAATAGTGGATCGGTGACTTTGCGGTAAAATAATTGCCGACCACGCATGTGGTTCGGAGTTCGACCTCCGGCGGACACACTCGTTTACCTTGCTAAGTCGGTAATAAAATCGGTAAGGAGGGAAGGTTGGGAGTGAGCCTAGCAACCCTAATCCGTAAAAATAAATATCACTGCTACTGAAACTTCAAAGCTCTAGGTTGAAGCCCTTTGTTCCCCTGGGAAAGTAAAGCAATAAAATGATAAACAAGTACTTTTTCTTGCATTTTCGGTGTGAAATTTCTACTGAAATCATCTTCTCAACTGACCTTTTGTTCACTTTATTCGCCCAATACATAATATATTTTGATAATTATTTTTATGCTCTTTCAGTTAACATGCAGTTTTTATGAATCTGTTTTTCACATTACGTAATCTTCAGTCTAAACTTACCAATTTTCACTCCCTTAGTCACAGTTTGATTACTCGTCATTGTTTTGAAATATTTAAATAGTGTGAGCAATATTCCAAATTAATTAATTTTTTTACACTTTGAAAACTGCAGCCCAATGGTTCGACCCCTGGTGCCGTTGTAAAGACGAAGACCGTTGAAGATTCTTAAATTAGCACGAAACAGCTCTTCAGTGCTCCTTGATTTCCAGTGATCTCTAAATAATGTTGATTAGGGATGAAATCTGCACTGAACCTAATTCAAATCCCTACAGTAAGTCAACAATCTAAAATACATATCTGTCACATGCGTTGTACATCTAAGTGAATGAATTCGCTGAAAATAGTCTCTTCGATGAACTGCTTGTTCTTACTTCTACTTGTATCTACGATCTGATTTACTCCAGTGCAGCGAGATATTTATATCGTTCAGTGCTAGTCATATAAAAAAAAATCAAAGGATATCATCCCATAATGGGTAAATAAGACACTGAGATTAGGCATATCAGCCATTCAATTAGAAAAAACACTACCAGTAGTTACTTATACAGTGAAAACCAGTCTACCTTGGATATTATCTTTCCACTTTATTTGCATTACTTAGCCATCCACACTTAGGGAACTGATATATACCCCCTAAAGAAATTTATCTAACCACTCCTATCTTGGACAAAAATGCAAGTTCACACTTTATCTATGTTATGGATTTACTAATACTAATATCCTTTTTTGTATTTCGATTAAAAGCATAATCTTAAACATCTTGTTTACTTTATTCATTCTTATCTCTATGCTTTTTTCCATTGCCAATTAGTAATTCTATAGAGCTTTATTTGTATTATACAACCTCTAATCTAATCTAACCTCACTAACCTTCGCACTTATACTTACATTTAAATTAACCTTCATTATTCTGAAGTACTTTGAAGTTGTAAGCGGTATTTTCAGACTGACTTCTTTCTTTTTACCATCCTTAATAAACTTAAAGTGTACGCATACGGAAAATAGTTAAATATATAGTTGTGACTATACAGGGAAGCGAGTGAAATCTAATGGGAGACAGCCGCTTTCCTGAATTATTTTTTCTTATCATTTCCATGTCTAGATGGGCATTCTTGGGATAGCAGAAATTCGCATTTTTCCAGATTAATCAAATACAATAGGTTGTTCTCACGAATCTTTCGACATGTAATACCAAAATCTTTCTTATTCTTCTTCATTTTTTTTAGATTCTGTGTGAAGCTTTGATGATTTAATAGCTGTGATGTTACAGTTACCTTGTGGGATTACTAGCTTGTCCTGATAATAATAGTAATAATAATAAAGCTTTATTTCAGACAATATGTGAACATATATTACAGAAATTTTTAGCGTATTTAGTTCCTAAATATTTCCTCTTGATACAAGATTTACTGATAAATTAATAATCTGAAATATATCATATAACTTAGCTTTGTTGCATATGAGAAGAGTACCAATTCTGTAAGCTATTTATTCATTTCTTTAAAGAATTACACAGCGTCTAGTTGAAAGCCAATTAAATAGGCGCACGAGTTCATGTAGTGGTCATATTATGTAATTGCACGATTAAAACAATAAGAAATGCAGAAAAGTTAAAGCATTTTGATGGACGAAAGTTCCAGCAACCCAGTGACTTAAGCAAACCACTAGAATATATCCTTCACGTCTAATCTCCCTTATTTCCACTCTTGCAGTGACCTAGGCTAGATTTAGCGGTGGATCTGCCAAGGATCGAACTTGGATCTCCCGCATGATTTGTGAGTATTCTGCCAATGACACACGGAAGCTGATTCTTAACATATAAACTCATTAATTAGACCAACAAAAACTGTGTTTTATACGTCGAAAGCTCAGTCACTTGTAAGATATATTCACTAACTAGAATTCATTACATCCATAACTTAGTTCATTCTGTTAAGAAAGCCACTGATATAGACTACTGAAAAACTTTTGCTGTATATAGAGAAAGAAAGCCAGCCAGCCATCCACAATCTTATTTTCCATATGAGTCTTTTGTTTTATAACTTCAGTCTATCCGAGAACTTCTGCGAATGAAACTATCAGATATTTTGATAAGCAGATGACAGATGTTATTGCAAAAATATGTAATTCTACTGGCCATATGGTCTGTGTTGTTCATGCTTTATGAAGGTCATTCTAAGCTTTATCTCCTTAAAATATATATAAACAAGACTAAATAAATAGAAAAAACAGAGTTTAAAAAATATTCTGCTAAATTTGTTATAATAAATCAAGTTTTAAAAATGGTATGCAATAAACTTTGTTATGTCAACTTGGTGGCAGATGGAAAACATTTCTGTTTGCAGGAGTTTTTCATTTACCAAGCTCACATGATATTCGCCTTGACAATATTATAACAAAGTAGCACTCACATGGTTGGAGGCAATCGGTGGGGAACCCTGAACATAGGTCTCGTACTTGTTGGTGTTCATCAGTAAGGTGTACTTTTGACTTTGAAGAAACGGATGTTGTCTGAGAGATTTTGCCTACATCACCGCAGATGTTACCGGCAAGCTACTCTAGCTGGTGGTTGATCTCCTGTGGAATTGCATTGGACACATTCATTCATCTCTAGTAAGTAGCCAATACCATTTCACTAGAACTGACAGTGTGTGAAGCATACAGATTTGCTTTGCTAATGAGTGCTGAAAAACAAGGGATTCGTGACGATTGTGTCCAGCCATCTAACACGATGATGAAAAGTTAACTATCTTGGTGATTACATGGCAGACTTTTCTAGTACATTTCAATTTTTTCAAAAACACCGAGTATTAAACCAGTGATACTGGTAATTTCTTTGTAACTGAACCATGTCGAATAATACTTTGTAAGAACACAATTCACTCTGGTGCAATATTAAAAGGAGCAGTGACTTTCTTTTTAACTGTTTCAAGAATGTGCAAGTTATTGTAGTAAAATATCTCGTAAACTGTCAACGCTGTTCAGTGTTAATGTAAGAGATAACTCGAATTAAAAACCAAGAGGGAAGATAAATACAATTGGATGACGTGATTAGTTAAAAACTACTCTCACCAATCGATGATATTTTTTAACATATGAAAGTGATCTTAGCAGTTGATAGCAGTTTTCCTGTCTTTTGAAAGACAACCCACAGACAAAAGCAATAGTCTTCAGTGCCATAAGCTTAGTGAAAACCGGAAAGAGAGCAGGCCCAAACTGAATTCCCCAGAAACACAGAAAAAGAACCCTTTGACCTCAGCAGATATCCTCAGACCACTATTGTAAAAAGTATGGAAGGAGGAATAGGTACCTACTGATCTGAAAGAAGTCTACCTTGTCAAACTTTCAAAGAAAGCCAACTTTAGCCTTTGCAATAACTGGAGCGGAATCATATTCCTGTCCATGCAAAGCCTCATACTGGAGAGACAAATAGACGCGCTGAGTGCGAAACTCCCCCCGGAACAAACCAAATCTAGGGTAAGCCAATCATATGTAGACCAAAGCGCATCTTGACGAACCATCACCGAACAAATCATGGAGTAGTGGTCAAATATCCTCCTTAACTTCGTTGAACTTTAAAAAGCCTCCAATGGCTTTAACCTTGGAGAAATTCGGAAACTGCTTTTACTTTAATCAACAGTTGTATGAGGAAGAAACAAGCACAGCAATTCACAACAGAAAGCTCAGCAAAGCGTTGTAAGTGAAAACAGAAATAAGACAAGACTGTCTTCCATTATCAATCATATTCCCAATTGTGGTCGACTGGATCATGCGATGGACTGTGAGGAGCAAGGAGACGGGAGTTCATTAGGCCGATAAAAATACTCCAGAAGATCTGGACTTTGTGGAAGATTTATATTTAGTGTCACACAAACTCGATTTACAGGCAAAACAAACAATCCGGCAGAAAAGACACTTAGAGAAGACAAAACCTCAAATGAATATAGGAAATAAAGAGGTGATGAGGACGCTTAGTCAACAACATACACCAATTATTGTCAGCGGAAGGAACTTGAATGGGGTCACTACTTTCACATGCTTTGGCGGCATCACTTCAACTACAGGCGACAGCACGGATAAGGACGTTAAATGGAGGATCAGAAAGACAAAACAGACTTTCATTAGTATGAAATCAGCATTGAAATTTGCTGCAGTCATTATGAAGAATGAAATTTGGATCTTCAACAGTAATGTCAAATGACTTCAACACTATTCAAGGACCTGGAGCTCGTGTGATGACAAGCATGTCTATCAGCCTGCCACGTAATTTTACTAAAAGCTGCTTTTGCTTGATATTGTAAATCAGATGGCCAGATGGAAAGTAAAAACAACAAGAATCTCTGGGACTGTAGAAAACTAAACACGAACATGTTATCCAGCAAACATTCAGAAGCAGATGAAGATGGGGTGGACATATGGCTGTGGACAGCACTGAGTGACATCACATGTAACGCCTTCGAGTGAAACCCGAATCAAAAGTAATCAGTTGGGAGGGTGTCCGAGGATGATATGGAGAATGAAATGACCGCTTATGGGCAATCATACAGACAGCTAAGGTGACTACAGAGAACAGAGTGGGATGGAGACGTCCTGCTCGGAAACCAAGGGAAAACAGGTAATAATATTGTTTCGATTACTTTATCTCTTCTGCATATACGTCGATATACTTTGGTCTTTTAAGCTAAGATTTCCCGAGTCTTTCAGTTAATTCTGCATAAAAAAGGATCTTTGACTGGCAATACACTCTCACTGATTAAATCGATTTACATTTCCCGTGGATTGCTTATACTGAAACGAAGTGCACTGCCCTTGTTCACATGTCCACTTATAGTACGAATCCTCGGACGATATCCAACGATTAACATTATTATTCGGTTGATGTCAACTAACGAAGAAATCCAAAATGCACATTTCGTCCTATTTGAGTATCTTCAACTGCATGTACCTGCATTCCCACTAGGAGTCCAACCACGTGAGCATCAGTTCGAACTCCAAAGTTTTATACTCCAGGCCTGTAGGCAACGAGGCCCACCTTAGTTGTTATTGTTTTGGTTAATTTATATTGATTATGCTGCACCGAAATGATTGGTCTCTGTTCAAATATTCAGATATCATATAATTACTTGAAAATCACCATTTAACATTCTGCCTAAAATTATGCACAACATCAAAGTGAGAGGACACTAAGCAATGTCATCGGCAAGACTTCATCCTCACTCTCGACTGGATGGACCCCGCTGGTCAAGACTTCTCATTAGAACTCAAGGCAACTTCGTCCTTTAGTCAGTCACTAGCGAGCATTGAATCGGAGCCCAGTAGCCGAATGCTGCATGAGCTTGCCTTGTAACCGGAAGGCCCTGGGTTCGAACTCCGATGCTGGGTGCGTAATACCGATGAGTCCCAGACTAGCGGGACGAAACAGCTGCCCAGTACTCCCAGGTTCTTAATGGTTCTCTAACTGATATCAATTTGTGGTCTAGCCTGGAAAAACAGAAACCTTAGAAACTAATTGTTGAAAATTTTTGTATTTCCTGTTCCTGAATTCAACTTCTACTCACCATGAACCAAGTAACAGAAAAATTATAGAAGAAATTTAAAAGAGCTTTCTTTCCAGAAGATTATATATATATATATATATGTACGAGATTATTTCTTATTCAGTTCAATGATTTCCTTCCAACAAGTCAACCATATTTAAAAAATATTTTTTAAAAGGTTGCATCAAGGGTGAAAATAAATTAATTTCAAAAAAAAATAATTACAGCTAATATCCAACTTCAAATATTCCAGAAAATTCTGTCACAACACTAGAAGTTAATTCTCTATAAAACCATATAGAACATACAAACTCAAGTGCACCCATACACACACACACGCTCACTCACGTACACGCACACGCACATAGTTATTTTGTCTCTAATTTTTCAATCCACTGAAATTCAGCTCCCATTGCATGATCACTATTCGACTCGGTATATTTACAGATTAGAAGGTAGGCAGTGCTGGGTGTGGGGAAGTCTCCAGTCATAGGGAAGTTTCTATATAAGAATTTACTGACTTATTCATGCAGTTATTTTTAGACTATTATTATTAATGTGACTACTTTATTTCCCGTTTCGTTATTTTCGGTTTGAAATTAAAACAGAGAAATTCCTTCTTTCCGCCATTTACATTTTCTGTTCCTTATATCTTTACTCCTTTTTTATGATGCCTTCTGATTTTTCAAAGTTAATTTCAATTGAAATTTTTGCGTGATGCCATAATTTTTATTTAAAAGAAAAAAAATATTTATTAGTATAAAACTAGTTTAATACACATATTGGAGATCTTAATAAAAAAAGGACGGAGAAAACTTCACTTCAATCTTGAACACACGGAATACACACACCTCAGCATCCACACGCACACGCACACGCACACATGCAGACAAACATGAATGCATCTTCTACAAAGACATTTCTGTAAATACTTCGCCCAATTCTCAGCTTCCTTCTCTCTCTCTCTCTTTCTCTAAATATATATATATATATATAATGCTTGAAGGAGTTTTATGGCTAGAGTTCATGCATGTTAACGGAGAATTTAAAATACTAACAAAACTATATGTCATCCTTATTATTATTATTAATGAAATTGAAATATATTGATTAAAACAAAAATGATTTTCTATTTTATTTTAAAATGGATGAGTAAAAATAATTCAGGATTTCATCATGAGCTGAAATTGGTTAAAGAACCATTGGAAAACCACCTGGGAGTACTGCCAGACAGCTGTTTTGTCAGCCTAGTTTGACACTCTTCAATGGTACCCATTCACCGGGATTTGAAACCAGGACCTTCTTGTTAAAAGGCAAGCTAGCTCAAAGACCGCTGAGCCACTGTGACCCGATCCAATGGCCAGCTCATAAATTCCAACTTCTGCCAATTCACGACATAGCGCGATAATGAAATCCCGTAACCAGTCAATTGGATCCCTACAAATCAATGCTTGAATATCAGTGAGATGTTCACTAGCGACTGGACCTATTCAAGTAGGTAGTTAACTGGGATTCTAGTAGAAAGTCGTGACTAGTAGGATACCGAAGGTCGAGAGTGAGGACAAATACTCGCCAAAGACATTGGCTAGTGGTCGCGCTATGTCGTGAATTGGCGGAAGTTGGAATTTATGAGCTGGTCATTGGATCAGGTCACAGTGGTTCAATGGTCGTCGAGCTAGTTCGCCTTTTAACAAGAAGGTCCTGGTTTCAAACCCCGGTGAGTAGGTACCATTGAAGAGTGTCAAACTAGGCTGACAAAACAGCTGTCTGGCAGTACTCCCAGGTGGTTTTCTAATGGTTCTTTAACCGATTTCAGCTCATGATGAAATCCTGTAACCAATCAATCAAATTCCAACAAACCAATACTAAAATACATTTTTTTTTCTGCAAACAGAGTTCGGGATTCTATTGACGAATTGACAACGCCTCCACCATACGCGAATGCCGAAACCCAACACCCTTTATATCATTTGGACTCACCTTGTAGATAATATTGAAAGACGATTCTGGCGGAGCTGCGTGGCTTGAGTTCACTAAGCGCTAGAGAATTGAGATAGTTATTGTCTTGCATTGTCCTCTTGCTAACTATGCCAGATAATGTTCAGAGATGCGTTTGGAAAGTGTGTGTTTCGTGGGACCAATATAGCTAGTTCCACACTAGCAGGTGAATTTACAAACACACATTGAAGTGGTCCAAAGGGACAGTTAATCCTTCACACATCCATTGATCATTTGTCAGCTGTAAAAGCTGATCCGTGGATAACCAGTATTTCTTCAGAATCTCAGCTTCAGTATCACCTTTAAATTCAGTGTTTGCAAATAGCAGTTTCTTAGCCACCATCTGGGTTATTTTGGGCTTTTGCTTTACTTTCATGATTTTCTCAATGAATGTTTAAGGATATCCACTTTCCATGAGGAGTCGTCTGAGTCGCTCCAGTTCACCATCGACTGTATCACTGTTACATACACTTCTTATTCCCAAAAATAAGAAGTGGATGATATTTCTTTTCCTTTTTTAAAAAAAGGAACCAACTATAAAAATTCGTTTATTGACCATTCCATGTTGGTTTTCTATAGATTGATCCCTGAAGAGAACCATCAGATCTCCTTACTAGCAAGACATCCAAAATATGAGATTCCGAGTTCATCTCTGATTCCTACGTGAACTGGATAGCATGATAGCAGTTGTTGAACTGCTTAGTTATCGTTTCGATGTTGGAATTCTCGTCACATGTGATAAAAGTATGATTCAAGAAAACTAATGATAGTGGGTTGTAACATAATATTTTCTAGATTTGTCAAGAAGGAGTCTACAAGTAAAAGACCCAATGGCGACCCCATTGCTACTCCATCTCTTTGTCTGTACAGTCTGTTACTGAACGTGAACTGAACATTTAAAGTGTATCTCAGTAGCAGTTGTTGTAAGTAGTGTATCGGAACACCCACATTTTGCATAATTGTCCTCGATGAATTTGCACATAAAACAAATACTTTCAGTGAGAGGAACATTAGAGATGAGAGACGTAACATCCGTAGATATCATTTTCTTCCTGGAAAGTCCTCCACTACCTCACTTACTTTAGCTGGTGTTCCTCAGGGTGCTGTTCTTTCTCCTTTTCTGTTTTCTTTTTTCTTACATTACTTGCCCCATTCTGATATAGCCACTTTTGCCAAGTATGCTGATGACCTCTCTGTTTCCATGCCTGTCAACTCTCAGTCAAACTGTTCCAAATTAAATAGCTATCTCTCGGAAATTAGTCAGTGGTCCTCTTCAAACGGTCTTAAGCTGAATCCGTCTAAATGTCAGGTAGTAAATTTTACTTTCAGACGAAAAAGTGACCTTCAACAACTAGCTAGCTCACATGGCCCCACTATCATTGACGGCATAGAGGTTGAAACTACATCTAATGCCAAGTACCTTGGACTTAGTATTTCCTCCGATCTTTCCTGGTCCTCTCACATCTTGCTAGTTACTAGAAAGATGTTTCGCTTAACGTTCTAGGTTAGGAAATTAAGGCAGTCTGGCATAAAGCAGTCTTTGCTTTCTCAGTTTGTCAACTCTTGTATTCTAACCATCCCTCTTTACTGCTCCCCATTAATCTTTCCTGGACTACTTAAGGAAGACTTTGCTTTGCTACGTAGGGCACTAAAAGCTGTTAGTAGGGGAAGTGGGATTTCGTTAAACCAACTGGTTAACACAATTGTGGATAGACATATAATGTCATGTAAGAAACTAGCGAATACTATGTTGTCTGACCCCGAACACCCTCTCCATACGCAGCTCTCTTCTTGCATTTCATCTGGTAGAACTAGAAGCAACTATAGGAGGCTATATGCCAGGACTACCAAGTACAAAAACTCCACAATACCTTATCCGGCACAGCTGTTATGTGATGAGAAATCCGTTAGGGGTATGACACGATCAACTTACTGCGGCACTCTAACAAACAGTCCCCATTAGCTTTTGTTCTCCTTTCTTTGTTACTATTATACTGTAGCTCACATATTCTATTACACACTAATTTTATATTTCATATCCTGTGGCGCATTGTTTAAATGTGTGAATGCAATGCTGTCCTTTTTTATTTCTTTTATTTATCTTTTTCTCTTCTTGTTGTTGTTGCTTTTTATTTTTAAAATCTTATAGAATCTGTAAGGTAATTAGATGCAATATTGTAATGCACGCTGAAAATTCCATACCTGTACCACAAATACTGTTTGGAATAAAGCTATTATTATATTATTATTATTATTATTATTATTATTATTATTATAGAATCAACGAATTCAAATGAATCTGAAACATTGTGCTGACAGAGATTATTTCTCATAGATAAAACAATTTCTGCAAGTTATTTGGCAGTAGCATGATATGGTGAATTTGTTGTACTTATCATGTACATATACTGGAAGGAGTTTTACAGATGGAGTTCATGCATATTACTGGAAATTTTAAAAAATATCGATAACTGAGCTGACTTCAATTGGAGAACGATTGAATGCCAACAAGCAGTACTAGGTAGCTATTTTGTTTTTTAATGTCTCCCTAACTGAAATCAATTCGTAATCAAAATTCAAATCACTCGAATCCCTGAAAACCAGCACTTGAAAATTAATCTAGTGTTCGCTAAGGACTGACGACAGGATGAATTGACTTAAAGTTCTAGTGGGAAATCGTCATCAATGAGGTTCACCAAGTTGGGCATGAGGACAGACAAACACCGATGATATTGGCCAGAGGTGGTAGTCTACATCGCAAGCTGACAGAAGTTAGAATTCATATTCTCACCGTTGGATTCCGTTATAGGGGGAGAATGGTACACGAGTTTGCCTTGTAACCTGAATGTCATGAGTTCGATTCCTAATGGTGTCATGGACGCATACCACTGAAGAGTCCCAAATTAGGAGAAAACATATGTTAAGTGCTTTATGACTTTCCAGTGATCCTTTAGTAGACGTCAGCTTGTGATGTAGGAGGTAGTGATAAAAATACCAAATGTTTATTTTCATATGATATAACAAAGAGAAAGAATTCATGAAGGAAATGGAGGATTCACATTACATGGAATGAAAACAATACGCCAAGTGATGGTTATTTGTTAAAGCATCAAGTAGCAACATAGACTAGGAAACGAAATTTTAGCCGTTTATAAGGGGAATTGTTGTCTTCCTTTTTTACACCTATGAGGTAATTCCTCAGATATTATTATTATTACTTTCCCTTTGGTTTCCGAAAGTAACATACAGCTACACCAGCACACATCCATTTCATTCTGTCCTCTACAGCCGTTTCTAGCTAATTCTACGATTAATCATAAACATCGTTTTTTGTCTCACATTTTCGAACTTATGCCAGACTGGTTTTCTCTTGTTCGAGTCCCACTCGAGAGCTGGTGTGGCGCGTGATTTCACTCATTTGTTTCCTCAGACTGTGTCCATACTGGTTGTCCGGATGGTTTTATTATTATTTACTGGCTACCACTTGAATATTAATACAAAAAACACAAAGCCCTCTATAATATTCATGCCTGAAAATGCTTCTTTAGACTGAATATTTCTCAGTAAAAGGTTGTTCGATACTTGATACGATGGTGACTTGTACATTTTATCATATTTGAAACTTTTATCTGAATGTGCCTGGATTCTCCTACAGATACACCTTTATTCGCACATGATAGAGGTACATCAAGCTGATGAGGACAAAAGCAGGATACAATGCTTGTTACAGACTCCACTGAAAGCCCTCATCATCAAAGTAACATAATGTTTACCTCAAGATATCGCCAATATGCCAACAGAGGTTGATCATTCCAGTTAAGTACAATCAAATAACAAGAAATTTAAAATTACTTCAGCAAAACGTCTATGTTTAAATGTAGAAAAATGGAATACAGTGAAATAATGTGTTCGCCTTTTAAAATTACAGTCATCAATAAATATCTCTGGTTTTGTCTGAAAATTACTCCTGTTATGGATAATTTCAAAAAAAGATTAAAAAAATTGCACTTGTAGAAACTCGTCAGAGAAAAAAGACTGAAGCTATTACATTTGTAGAAACAGGTATTTTGCAAAGTATAGATTTCCTACACAAAACATGAAGTAACATAATTCTTTACTCAGTGGGGGGTTTCTAGTTCTTACTTAATAATGCGCACAGAGATGGGGCAAGATGGAGATGAAAATTAATTTCACATATGAACATTCACTTTTCTTCAATGTAGTGAATGAAAAATGAAATGTTCGTGAAGACAAAAAAACGGTTGCCTTCATGTTGTTACGTGTTTCTTAATCGATTGTTTTTCAAAATACATCGATACTACTTATAAATTTGCTACTACACAGTTTCTACGATATGTTTACTCGTGGCATATATTGGGATTCAGCAGCACGTCTCCATTTCATGCGGTTTTCTACTGTCTTTATTGGCTGAGTCCTCGATTATCCATAGACTTTCATTTCTTCCTTATACGACCTCCTCCTTGCTTTATTCTGATTCATGCTGAACTTGTCGTTTCCCATCCGGGTTCCACTGGACAGCTTGCCTGATGCGTGATATTACTCCGCAGCATATTTTCAGTCCATCTCCACTTCTTTCGGCATATTTTTTAGGTTAAGCAATAGATTCCTGGTTAGTTCTTTGCAAGAGTTCTTTGTTGCTTATGCTTTCTGGTTGGTTAACTGATTTTCACAATTGGGCTCGTGAAGGCAGCCTGTTTATGAAAGTCTGCAGCTTTTTGGAGGCATAGTTTTTACGGTTAATATTTAAAATAATAGAAATGTAACTAGAGATGTGATTTCAACAGTTTTTTCCCCGCAAAGATTAAGCTTCAAAGAGAAAAAATACATGAGACAAATTGTGAAAATACGTTACAAAATATGAGATTAAATTTGTGAAGGTAATTATTCGGTCAGATGTATTTTTTCGGAAGCATCGTTTCAGTTAGATAGGAATGGTGAAGGTAGAATCAGTAAAGCAAAACAGACCATCATTGCACTAAAATTAGTGAAGAAATCTGCTGCATTCAGAGCAAAACGAATAGGATCTGAGTCTTCAGTGTTTATCTTTAGTCACTCAGTGACTCTCTATGGTTCAGAGATTTGAGAGCAGCTCACTCGAAGCATTTCCAGCAGACTACATACTTTCACCACTAGCTAGTTTTGCTACAAACTGAAGACTGGATGGACAGAAAGGCTGACCCTATGCTTACAAATACACAGGTGTCCTTGGTTGAACACTGTGAGATACTTCACACAGTTATTTCTTCCAATAAACTTGAAGAAAGCAGAGGGATACATTGGGCAGGATAATAAGACGTATCTGTATTTTATTCGTTCTTGTCAGCTACATACACCCATAAACAATTTAATATCAGTGTATAGAATACTCAAATACTTTCTTTATTGATCATGAACGTGAAGGATATTCACATCGTGTGACAAAATGGCATAATGAGAAGGAATAAAAGTTGTTTTTCAACTTGTTCGAATGTTTACAGATGATTAAGAAATATATTATAGAATTACGAATGAGTGCTGCGAATTGAATAGAGGTGTAAAATCAACTAAGTGCTTACACAATGATCGAATCATTTGGCTGAACTGGCAATGAAAATTTATCCGGTCAAAAACATAGATAAAGGGTGGGAAATACACTATCGAATTAAAATAACGTAAATTATATCTACGATGATGGATTAATATTAGCAGTTGTTTTCTCTTAGTTGCATTAAATCGTTTAATGACGGTCACTTTAGGGATACACAGTAGACTGGGTCTGTTTTGAGCTTTAAAGGATCCTAATTCACCGATTTCATAACGGCCAGTTGACAAGGTTCACATTATGGGAAAACTACTTGCCATATTATAAACTATCTCTATCTGAATTCATATAGTCTGGAATTCTTTTGGTCAGATAAGAAAGGTTTAACATACAACATACTTGATAAGTCAGTTTTTATACCACTGAAAAGATTGCTGACAGCCATAAACCAGAAAAGAGAGTTACAAGTATCCATTTATTTATCGGTTTCGTCTAGTTGATCTAAGTACCCTCCCCTTCCCAATTATTAATTTCAGTTCCAATATTTACCTGCATTACGCGTGTATTCATACACATATATGGGTTAGTGCTAATCTCTCACTAAGTCATTTGTCTACAGATCTTATTAATTCTACATTTCTTATAATTTATGGCAAATTGTACTGGTTTCGATCCATACTTATCCTGTTGATTCCTTTTTTCAGTTCTTTGCATTCTGAGTAGACAATAGAGCTTCAAACTTTAAACTGTAAAGTTTCCCTATCGCTTGTTTTATTTTTTTATGGAGTGAGGCCGCAAGCCATATGCTAAACCATCCCTCTTTTCCAGATTTACTAAAGCGGAGGCGAGATTTAGGAGTGTGCCGTCCAGAATTGAAACCTGGGTCATGTATGCGGTGCATGTATTCTGTTTGTAGTACTGTTTAATCAGAAAATTCAAACATAAAGTTGAAAAAGACACTACTACATTTACACATCATAAATATCTGGTGTTTTCTGAAGTTCGATATTTGCTAGTGGCTTTTCCATCATAAGATCTGGTGACATCATAATTAACCTCTTTCCGTTTCAGCTTCTGGATTTGTCAAATATCTGAGTGGATAAAGCGAGGCGAAGTGGTGCTATTTTGTGGTGGTGTGATACAAACAATGGGTTCCAGCGGAATATTATTCTCACATATGCGCTTAGTTCAATACTGAATTAGCAGCAGGATACTATATACGCATTCGAACATTCCATTCCATGTCGTTTAATGTAAACCGGAATCACACGCTCAGTGACTGGTTAAAGAATATTAACTGTATAGATATACATAGCTGTTTGATCACTTGAAAATATATCTTGGCTTCCGTGTCTTGCCTTCTGCTGTTACAATTTGAGTAAGTACGTACATTAAACAGTGCCTGAAAGATTATTATTATTGTTTCCTTTAATTCCTAGAGCAACATAGGGCTTCAGCCGTGCGTCTCCATTGCGTTCGGTTCTCTACTAGAGTCTTCACCTGGCTCCAAGTCTGCCCACATGCTTTCATCTCCCCTTCACATCACCTCCTCCAAGTCACCCTTGCACTGACGACCAACTCGCCGCTTCCCTTTCGAGTTCCACTCGAGCAATGGCTTGTCTAGTGATGTCATTTGATGGTTTCCTAAGAGTATGACCAGCCAATCCATCTCCATTTCTTCCTGCCTATTTGTTTCACAATCAGTTCCTGCTGTGTTGGTTCGCTCCCAGAGATCCCTCCCTGTTGCTGATCTTTTCTGGCCGGCCATCTGATCTTGAGCGGAGTATTGAGCGAAGACAACTGTTAATGAAGGTCTGTAGTTTGTTTGAGATGCTCTTTATACCGCGCAGTGCAAGTCTCTGATCCATCCGTATAGTAGCACTGACTTCACATTGGAGTTGAATATCCGGATCTAATTTTTGATGCTGAGTGCTGTTGACCTCCACACAGACTTGAGAGCAATGAAAGCTTACCTTGCTTTCCCGATTCTTGCTTTGATATCCTCGTCAGTTCAGTCCGCCTTTAGTTGAAACGATGCTTCCCAGGTAGAGGAAGGAGGTTGTTTCTTTCAGGTTCTTTCTATTTGTGCTGATCGTTGTCTGTTGTTGTTGTTCTTGTCCAGGAATCTTCATCACCTCTATTTTATCTATGTTCACCCGAAGTCCTATCTTCTCTGGATGCTTCTTCTGCCAACTTGTTGCTTTTCGCTTGCATATCTTCCAGTTTGTGGGAAATCAGACATATATCAGCATGCGCGAAGTCCAGATCCTCCAAGTTTTTTGTGTGAGTCCATTTTATGCCTGTTTCCTCGTTGCCCGCTGTTTGTCGCATTATCCAATCTACTGCAATCAGGAAAATCATTGGCGATAGTAGGCAACCAGCTTGTCTTACTCCTTTCCTCACTTCGAAGGGTTCCGTAAGTTCCCCGTTGTGGATTACTTGGCATGCAGCCTGAAAGATATCCAACACTTTTCAAACTAGTCCAAAACTATTAATCACATACAAATAAACAAATATACCTAGGATGACGACAGATGGAAATTAAAACAGAAATTTTTATATGACGGGAAACAAAACGTTTAAACGAGAAAAATAACTGTCACGCAAATTCTATATATATATATATATATATATATGTATAAGAATCTAGTTTCCAGCTACTTACTCAAACTGGATGTTTTCCAAAACTCTAGCAAAATATTTTATTCACTTTGAATGAAAATGAAGCATTTTTCTTACGCAAGATGAGTAACTTTTCAATTGAACAAATAAAAATAAAATATTTTTACATTTTAAAGTGATTTAGGTTCTGTCAGTATACATAGTTTGAGCCTTGATTTCACTCCTTGCATTCCAACTGAAGCGTCGGATTTCAAGGCTTTTTGAAGTTTCCGAAATTGTGTCATTTGTTTACAGGATTGAGTTGTCAGTCCCAAGCCTAATCTTCCCTCATCTTCAGGTCTAGTGTGACATAATAAATCAGGCATGGTTTGGGAGTGCGTTGGCTGAGAACTGAACTCTGATCATGTGAGTAGTCGGCGAACATTCTATCAATGAATCACTTGGGCATATGACCTAAAACTGTGAAGGTTTAATTTCAGCCGGATAAATTCAAGGTTGAAAGTGTTTATACCTTAATAGCAAGCGACAACAAGCACGAAACCTAAGTGCAGGGCTTCTTACAGACTGCCTCTGAAAAAATATTAAACTCAGTCCAGAGTATACTGTAGTGGCTGGTTATCTAGCTTGGTGACCATTTTGTATACGTGACTGGTGGAAATCTATTAGCTGACATGTCCAATCAATGTCGGTTGAATCATTTCCAAGTAACCCAAAATATTTCGCAAAATTGTAAAAAAATTAATTAAAACAGAGACGATAACTCACATTTGAGTGGACTCCACTGATGGTCACTAGCCACGCTCAGACATCATAGAAGCTTCCACACAAGGAACTGAGATGTCAACAGAGACTCAAAACTTTGGTTCAATCAATCAGCGGGAAAATCAAATGTGAATTAAATAATTCCCATTGTCGGAAGTATATTTGACTTCAAATTATCACTTGTCATTAGCGTTAAAACAGTTTTACAGCAACCATCAATAATTAATGAATACTAACCAGGTAAGAACGGGGCATTTGAAAAGTATGACGAAATCTTTAAAACTTAATTTGGTCGATTCCAACCTAATAATTAAATGATAGTAATATGGTCAACGAGAGATATGCCAGTTTCCATGTCTATATATCTCTACTTTATGACAGTTGGCTGAGTGTCTTGAAATAGAAGAATAAAATGCTTGTCCAGGGGTTTTCAAATTTCAGTTAATGGGGCTAATTTTTTGTTTTGTTTTTCCTGAATTAATGTACCATGAAAAAACGACTGGAGCAGGAAATCTACTTTTTGAAATCCATAATATCATTCATTACATACTCATCAATCATTCTTTTTTATTATTAAATTTACACTGAGTATACAGATTCAATATCAATGAATTGATTGTTCTATTGTTCAATGATTGATCATTCTGTCACTTAATAAGAAAAGGTTAAATGTACATATGTATAGAATGTGACTTTATGTAAGTATCTGCGAAACATAATGGTTAAAGCCTTGCAGTTTCAGTGCTGGTCCCACACTCAAATGTCGCTTGTTTTAAGCATCCTAGATTCCATACAAGAATTCTCTTTTATTAATTTGGGCAGAGAAAGAAAAAAAACATTGATGCAGAATAACATGGATCCATTTTGTTTCATTGGTTCTCATCAGCTGCAAAGTATCTAACATACTTGTGTCAACAACAAGCATATTATAAGAGTGTCATGGTTCGATGAAACATCAGAATGACAATGTTGCTGAAGCGTAAGTATATATATATATGTCTTATTGGACAGAAGTTTCTAAAAAACCTATTGAAAAGTTCGTTATTAGGGTGGTAACAATTACACAGTTAGATAAGAGAAGATTAAAATTTGGTGTGCAAGAGGTCAAATGAAAAGTTGATGATGTAATGTGGTGAGTAGAAATCATAAGGTCAGAAAAAATGGTCTTTTATGGAAGTCAGACAGAAGAAACGAGACCTGAGGCGTTGAAAAGATAAGTTAGTGGAGACCGTTCCGTCCTCCTTTATGGCTGCTGTGAAACATGGCCGATGAAAGTGGAAGACATGAAGAGCCAGGCTAGCTGTCTTTGATGACAGGTGCCTGCATTTTATCTCCCGTGTGAAATGCTGTAAGAGGGTGAGAAATACTGAGGTTAGGAGTCGAACGCTAGGTGAAGAGGGGAAATCAATAAACGAAGCTGTGAAGTTGCATCGATTGAGGTGGTTAGGGCATGTGTTTCGCATGCATCCCTAGCCATTGCCTTCCTCGACGGGCAGTGTTAGCTAATATAGGGTCACGTTGGAAAAGAGCCAATGGTGGTCAAACCAAAACATGCCACCAGTCAATGAAATCCACAAAAGTTAGTTTAAGTCACGTAGGTAGATGTAGACTTGCTGGTTGGGGTCCTCGGGACGGTAAACACCAATGGCTGCAGACAACTGGTGATATGGCTCAAAATCTTTCTCAATGGCTGGCACAGATGCATCCACTCCTTGTGACTTATAATTTCCAATAAAATTAAATTGTTCTTCTATATTACTATTCCTTTTGCCTTATATCTCTGTTTACTGTCTCTTTTGCATTTTTTTACTTTCTTCTCTTGCTTTGGGTGTTAAATGAAGTGTGGTAACTCGAACTGCTGCATATCGGTGCAAAGTTCTATGTTGAAACCAGCCAGTCAGTCAGTCAGTCACTGATTGATCTGAATGATATTCAACTACTCATCTTGGCTAAACATTATTCCATCGATTGTTCCATCAACCACACATTGTTATTCTTCAGCTGATTGTTCAGAATCTTGAGACAATAACGTTTTGGATACATGATGACGGTTATACTTATTTGATCAGTTCGTCCGCATTTTTGTTTTCTGTGAAACGTTACCTAGATCTTAAAGTGAAAGTTTTTATAACTTTCAACATTCTCAAAAATAAGGTTAGGAATTTACATCTTCGTACATTACAGTCATCAATGAGATTTACGTGCAATGATTCATCAGGATAGGAGAAGCAGACACCAGGGAAGTTGTATAAATACCAACAACTTCTAGAATTTTTAAGACCATGATGGTTTCATTAATTAATTAATTAATTATTTGCTGTTAATCAATGCGAAGTTCATTATTATTCATCTGATGAATCATGGAAAATTTTATTATTCACCAGTTTGTTAGTTACCTGCTGTTCAACTGAAAGTAAATTTCTTGAGAGTTTTTAAGGATTCAACGGGAATATTGGCTAAATTATTTCTGTCAATCAGTTATATATTTATTTATTTATTTATTGATAAACCACTGTGTAAAATCAAATATCGCACAATAAATATACGAAAGGAAATGAAGATGGATTTAACATACACACTGACGTGACATTTGATTGATATCACGCAATAGACTGGTGCTCGAGTGGAACACGAATGTAAAATGATAAATCTGCAGTTAATCCGACGGTAACATGGAGGAGATGGGAGGTGATGGACAGTCTTGAAGCCAGCTAAACAGGACTACATGAAATATTATCAAATAGCAATGTACTGCTGAAGGCCTGTTTACCAACAGAAATAATGAAAATAATAAATAAATAATGAAAACAATTCCTCCAGTTCAAAAATTAATTTCTCCAAAAATACCCTATATTTAATATTAATGTATCACTGAGAAGAAAATAAACCAAGTAGGTAACCAGAAAGGAGAATACTTCATTTTGTGCTTTTCTGCTTTCTAATCCCTATTTTCATAACGCTAATATACAATTAGTTTGTAGTATGAGGCAATCGTTTAATAACTACATATTGTATTATCATAATAATACGTTACATTCTAGGACCCCAAAATAGATGACTGAAAAACTCTAAAAAGAGAGAACTTGGGCACTGTGGTAGAGTATAATTCTATTATGGACAAATTTTATTTTGATAAAGTCTCACAGCACATTATATAATACATCTACTATCTGTGTATTCTAGGGCAAAATATATCGACAAATAGGTGTAGCAATGGGATCACCAATATCCCCTAGCGTAGTAGACATATTTATGGAAAACTGGGAAAATATTGCTCTGAATACATTTTATCTCACTTCAAAAATATGTTGGAGATATGTGGATAACACCTTCACAATGTTAATAAACAGAACATGTCTCCAGTTTCTTTAAACACATAAGCCCACTAGTAAAGGGAATAAAAATCACAATTGAATCGGGAAAAGAACAAGGAGAATTAGCGATGTTTGACTGCGAAATAAAACGGACGGAAGAAGGTAAACTGCACACTAGCGTTTATAAAAGCCAATGCATTCTCACAGATATTTAGACTTTAGTTCATCTCATCCGTTATCTGTCAAGGCAGGCTTAGTTAAGCGTCTAACAAACCGAGTGGTAGCACTAACTAGTGCAAGAAAAGACATGAATGATGAAATGAAACGCATGGAGGAGGCGTTGGTGTTGAACAGCCATCCCATAAAATTCATTAAGAAGATCAACAAAGGTAAAATGCAAAAAAATAGTGGCGAAACTAATAATGATAACATAAATAAGAGAGAATAGAGGGCATCTACAGTTATACCATATAAGCACGGGACATCCGTTACCCTACGTAGGATTCTTAATAAAGCAGGAATTAGAGTGGTGGCAATCAAACCTACAAACTCACTCAGGTAGGATAAGCTCTGTAGATTAAAGAACCCTGTAGGTTGACCCAATTAGACAAAATAACATAATTTACAAAATACCCTGCAATGACTGTCAGTGAGGTCAACTACATCATAGGTCAAACTGGTAGATCGGGGTTAGTCAGAATGTCGGAACATAAGAATTTGGCTAAGGTTAGAATGGTTGGCCCCTCGAAAGTGAGTAACTTAGAAAAGAGATCAGCACTGCATTGCATTGCATGCAATAACACACAGCCACATAATAGAGTGGGTGGGACAGAGTCAAAATTCTAAGAAGCAATATAGGTAGTTGGTGTAGAGAGAGGTTGATTACTGAATCCTGGTTCATCGAGGCTACAAACAACACGTGCAATAGGAATGACTCATCACTCATACCGGAAATATGCAGAATACTACTACCAATCAAGTCAAGCGATGAAAAATAATGGAATTATATAAAAAAGAAGTTATAAAGTTGTGTGAGTACCTTCATATGATTATGAGCAGGCGTAAATTGTGCTCGAAACGTGGTCATCAGTAAATATTACTGTATAACACTGTGAGACTTTATCAAAATAAATTTTATCCATAATGGCTAATAAACTCACTGAGAATTGAAAATCACACTTCATATTGAAGCATGCACTGAAATTGTTATCTAGAAAGACAGTCTTCGTAATTAAACCGTTTGTCCCAAAGAACACAACTGCATCAACATCTCCGACAGTTTTTTCTATTTAAATGGAATGGAAATTTATTGAATTTAAATCCAGCATCAGAACATGGATTGTAGATGTCTTCTTCGTGATTTTGAGACATATGATGAAACTGAATAGGGATTTCGAGATGTTTATCACGGTGTGATGTGGGCTACTGACAAGAATATACAAGTAGTATGTTACGTATGATGTCTTCTGAAGAAATTTTGTATATCAGGTCAACCGATTAAGTTGGTAAGAGGAAAACTGGAAGACCCTTGTGAAGCAATACAGAATACATGAAAGGATAACAAAAGAAGCAGATTATGGATAACGTTTGCAAATGGCACTTTCAATGTGAGGTGTCTGCAGTATATGCCGGTTGTCTTATATAGATTCCTTCCAACGAAAAACCAATATATTCTGCCGTCGCAATGGGAGTTCATTAATTAGACACCTCAAGCAATAAATCTCGTCTCAACTGACAGATAGATATAAATAAATAAAAAATGGTTTAAACCTTCCGTACATACACTGAATTAGTATCAGCTTGTCCGATGTCCAGATGCCTTTTCGAAAGAGACATGTATCATATCATCAACAAATGGATTAATCAAGCTTTTTAGTAATTTTGCTAAAATCCCACAACTGAATTTGGGATAAACATGAAAATTAAAACTGAAATTAGTAATAAAAAAACAATCACCGTATCAATTTCTCATCAAACCGTTTGATCTGTATATTTCTGTGCTACTTTCTAGGAATTTTGACTAATTACACGTTGGATCACTAAATGACATTTCGTCCAAATTTATGATTCTTCATCACTATGGACCTTGGACCTCCGCATTATGAGGCCAATCCGTCGATCATCCAGTTACTACTAGTGGAGTCATAGATGCATGCTAGTGAAAAATCCCAAACTAAGATGTATCACTTATCAAGGTCTGCTTAATTTTCACTGGTCCTCTAAGAGATGTACGTTTGTGATCTAACTCGAAATAATATCAATTATCATTTCAGTCTCTGATTCTTGTTTTTAATATACCAGTATAAATAACCAAAGAATTTGTCAATTCGACCGGAATTCGCCAGAATATTTGATTGTATAATATGAGAGAAGTGAGAAGATACTGTAATATAAGAGAATGCTAATGAACCCAGAGTAAAATGCTGTATCGAATCTAGTGTATGCGAGGTAGTGACGGGTGGATGGAATGAAATTATTGCTAGATAAATGAAAATTGAATGCACTCAACTCTAATACATTGGTGACTAATAGGTGAGAAATCTGATAGTAAAGGCTTCATAATAGTTTGGAACTTAAGATTGTTCCATTTTAGATTAAACAAGAAAGTAGTATTAATAAAAGGGTTGAATGAAGCTAGGCATGCGAGGAGCAAAACCATCCACAACAAATGGTGGGATTAAATTATGTGCAAAATTAACATCAACTATCACGAATTCAAAGTAAATACGATCTTTTCTAAATGCCCGACTTCAATTATAGCTTTGTAAAGTCTTCAAAAAAACATTAATACCCACGAAGAAATCATCTTCACAGGCTGTGCGGTCACATTTATATTTACCAAAACCGTAAAGTAGTCTATTAGTGAGTGTCAATGGACGTGAACATTGAACGTTTGTTTATTGGAACTGGCAGCCATTGGTGGGCAACTCGAAGGCGCGAATGGTTCGATCGCTTGCAAGTTGAATGAAGACTGGAGCAAGTACGAATAAAAGTACTTTATAACTTCATTTGTACTTAACATTTGTTTGTAGACTTTGTAGTTGTCTTCACTTTAATTGCCAAACAATATAATTTCGTTCAAGGAATACTGGTGTTTTGGATTTAAAGTTGAAGGACATACATAGTATTTATCGGTTCAATCGCCTACGTCTTCATTACAATAGGAACTTAGGGCTAAGTTCCTTGACAGTGAGTAATATGGGGGGTGTGACAACTGATATAATTATTCAGAAACGGCTTTAAAAGTGAAAATGAAAGTTGTAGATTATGTAATACGCAAGGAAGAAGAAGGTATGAGAAATCTGATAAGGTTAGAATTGTTATATATCAGTTATGTCACACACCCCATATTACTCATTAATAGACTACTATACGTTTTTTGGTAAATATAAATGCGACTGTACAGCCTCTGAAGATTATTTCATCGATAAAGAAAATTCCCTTCGTTGAATTGTCCGTTATTTTCTTCAGAATTGAAATAGTTACGCTGCAATACTTTGTAAGCATCAGTGTGAGATGTGTTTCACAGAAATCTGTGCTACCAAAAGTTTGGTTTAAAAACCTGTAGTCTATCTCATCTAACAGTGAAAAATCCTCATGCATTTTTGAGCCCTTTAATAACAGACTGGTAACGTTTTTTTATTTCAAGGAGATATTTGAAAAGTCAAATTGATTCGATCCAATTCAAAACCTTATTCCACTTTTTTATTCATTTTATTTAAAACAATTAGTTCCCTTTATGAATTTAGATAAAGCAATAAGAAGATATAATTTGGCTGAATCGTGTAACGTTGTATTCGCGCAACACATTTCGAACAATCTGATCACACATGGACTTGTCATAGGAATATATATGAAATTAATAAAAAGGTAAGAGGTGAGAAAATAGACCTAGGTCAAGTTAAAAGGACATATTCAAGGTCAAAGTAACAATGAAGATCACTAAACCAAATAATAGTACATCTACGCTGGCTAGTATCAAAACAAAATTTACCAACGAAGGTTTAATGTGATGACGATTTGTTCTTAAACGCATAAAGGTGGCTTAAACTTTCGAATTGCTAGGGCTTCCACAAACTTTAGGATACGCCCTCTCCAAAACACGTCTTATAGATAGGTTTAAAAGATGTGTAAACGTCAGTTTTAAGTACTGTCTCTATAATATGTTTCGCAATAGAAGAGCTAGGTCTCCTGTTCTCACCATTAATGGGTTCTGAAGATTCCATTTGTTTTTGGAGCCATTTAGGAATATGCTCTGAAGCCCTTACTTGCAGGGATTAATGAATCCTCCCTATGTATGTGTGTCCACACGTACATTCAAATTGGTAAATACAGTGGGATGTGACATCATTTTTCGCATATTCCAAGGGCTTAGATAGATATATTGGCTTCACATTGTCAATTATTATGATATTAGCTGCATAAAAAGTCTTTTTGACAGCAGCGTTCATTCTTTGTCTAGTTATCAAGCTGCTATAATGCTCCACATAGAATAGCTTTATGTACACGTCTTTCTTAGGGGAGAGTTGTAGAGTGGGTCTTGGTGTTCTGACTACTTTATATCTCCTGATGAACTTGCCTGAATAATTGTTATCAACCAGAGCTTGTGTCAACCTTTCTTTCTTCTTCATCAAGTGTGTCTTCATTGCATATTCGTTAAAATTCTACTGAAGAGGCACCTTACTAAGGCTCTTTTATACCGAACGGGGCAGAAACTGTGGTAATTAAGATACTGTCCTGTCCAGGTAGGTTTTCTATAAATAGATCTTTTCATTGACCCATCAAGCCGTCAACTGAGCAATATGTCTAGGAAAGATAAACAGTTATCTTCCTCTTCAACAGATGTAAGTGATATTCTATTCTAGACTTCATTCATTCGATTTAAAATTGAGGTGGCAGAACAAGACTTATCACTGATGATTACACGTCCATGTGTGATCAGATTGTTCGAAATGTGTTGCGCAAATACATTACACTATTCAGACAAATTACGTCTTCTTATTGCTTTATCTATATTCATTTTATCTCATGAATGAACACAATTATTATTCGGTGAACAAAGCTCATGATGTTACACAGACAGAACTATATATTGTAGTTCTTATTACTTACATAAGCAATCAATATTTTAGAAATTTCTTACTTTAAATGTTCAATATTGTTCATTAAGTGAAACAATCGCTTTATTACATATGTTTATCCTGAAATTAAATGAAGTTGAGTTTCACTTTCTATAAAATAAAGTTTTAAGGGTAATGTTCACTAAGCGTGAAATTAAATCATTTTACGGGTCATTGTCAACTGATTATTGAATAACTACTCCTTTGAGGAAGAATGCAAAAACTTGAACGCTCAGTTGAAACCTAGTCACATTATTGTAGTTAATAGTTGAATAAGTTGTGAAACATGATACGCAAGATTAAACGTTGTTATCTACGCCATTGAGGGTAAATAATTGTTAGTTAATTAAGGAGACGGAAAAAATAAGTAGGCCAGCATAACAAATCGTTAAGATTAGATGAAATACTCCCTTACAGTAGGATACAAGTAAGTATTTTTAAAACTTGTTTACAATAGGGACTAAGAAACACTGAGATTGTGCTCATTATAATTAAAGCATCAAAATATTGATAGTGGGAAACTGTCTGAGGTAGTCTCCGGTTGGCAGGTTTTTAATGATGTAATAGCTCATTGGTAGATGGTAAGATGAAAATTAAAGTCACCCCTGGATTAGAATGACTGAAGAAAGGGAGCCTAGCTAGTTAGCTAATGTAGTCCCAAGCGAAATTTATGCAACATTCTTTCACATGAAAACTGGGCATTATACCTGGTTGCTGCTGTTTTTTTCATTCTTTGCTCTCACTGTCGAAAATATTTTGTTTCAACCTTTGAATTTTTCCTGGCTTCGTTTCTACTTGGTGGGATTGCTAGCCACCCACTTAATCTCCCCTCTTATCAGTCCGGAATCGAGTCCGGACAACCTGTGTGGTTGGCGAACAATCTACTATTGAGCTAACATTGATAGCTGCACTGAAATGACGGCATGATCAGCAGCTGGGCCTCGTAGTTAAGCTGCTTGAGTGATTAATTTGCAACTCAGAGATCTATGATTGAAATTCTACCACGATGCCAGTTTCACCTTCAACCAACATTCGCTATATGTGAATATTGGTCACTCAACAAAAAGTAAACTGTCTGTTTAGAAAAAGAGTCTGTGGCCAGATTAATAACAAATGTGAGTTTGAATAGCTCTTCTCTGAATTCGAATTCCTCCAATAAATGGTTCTAGTTTTAGTACTTACATGCATAACGTTTCGTTCTGATTCATATACATTCATTCTTCAAGTGTTTTATTTATGAAACATTCGGCTGAAAGAAAGACGTGTGAAGGTTATTTTAGGAAATCAACTCATATCCTAATGACATGCAAACATATATATGTAAGCTTAAACAGCTTTTAAAAGTAATTTTTCATATATGAAATTACAATCTGCTTTTCTTAACTCCTTTTTATTTGACACTTTAATTTGTCTTTTTTGTTTTTTTTATAATATATGGGATACATTTTAGAACTAATCCTCAATCGTATGTATTTGCCACTTAAAGTAGTTGGACACATTGAGCTTTTATGTTTAAGGAAAACTTGTTCAGTTTAAAAACTTCTCACAGGATTCTAGTTTAGAAAGGAAAAAAAGGGGCTGACAAATTTTACAATGACGAACTTTACAAAATTTGTAAATATCAGGATAAATCCAAAAATAAATACCAATAACAGTATCTAGAAGGAATCATTTCCATGAGATTAAAATGATACTGTAACTCCTAAAACACAGTTTGACAAATTACTTTCAAAACTGCTTGCAACTGTCAGATTATTCAGCCAGATAGTGAAATAAATAAATGAATGTTATTCAACAACTACTTGCATTCCAACTCATTTGGCAGTGATGAGTCTCATCTATTGTGTTAACAAATCAGGCTATTAGCCACACTTGTTTTCTGAAAAACATTGATTCTATTGAGTTGCCCAGGGTGAAGTAGGTGGGGAAGGATTCGAACTCATGACCCACTATGTGAAACCTAGAAGCTCAAGTTAATACGTGTAGGTTGGGGATGCTCCCGTGCTGCCTAAACCATAGTAGGTAAAGTGAAGCTCAAAACTGGTACCCAGTAATCGGAAGTGAAGTAGACCACTGAAACCTACTTCCGCAGAAAACAAATCCGTATTTTCGTAATTTAAATTTAATTCTACACATTACTTACTCAATATCCTTAGGCAATACGCATAAAAAGCACATAAGAAGGATTCTTTACAATTTTGTATGGAGAAGTTAACTACGATGTTCAAATTAGGTTATTCATACGGCAAAATAACCCTAATTTTCACGCTTTAGTAATTGTAGTGAGTAAGAAAAAGGTAGTATATGATATTTTATCCAATCTTTTGTTTGCAGCTATTTATTCAACATCTTCTTCTGTTTTAATTTTGATTGCCATTGAGTTACTTGGACCATTACCCCATAGTATGATAAAAATTTCGTGAATTAGAGGTAAGTCACTGAAATGAATAGAAATAGTTCGTTAAGTAGGTTATCAAGTCAACAAATAAAGAGGTAAACTAATGGAGTTATACTCTACCACAGTGCCCCAAGTTTTATACTCATATCAATTATACGGTAAATTAGAAAGTTTGATAATGTGCTGAACTCACTGAGTGGCGTAATACAAGCAATGATTATCCACCCCTCAAAGTAATTCATGTAAGAAGAAAATCAAGATTGCCGTTGTTTTTACAAAAACTCATCACTACCAGACTAAATGGAATCTGGTTAACCTAGAACAATCCTAAATGCCAGATCTGCTTTGTTCCTATCTATTAATGTCTAAACTGTTTGTAGCTGCAGAAAAGACATGACATGAAATGACTTGTTTTCGCCTCAGTATAAGTGCTTTTTTCATACCTGCTGAAAAGTTAACTTTCAGTAAATGAATGCATAAAAGAGAATTCAGCGAAGAAAATTTTCTTTGTTGACGAAATCATCTCCAGAGGCTATACAGTCGTATTTATATTTAGAAAAACGTATGGTATTCCATAATTGAGAAGTGGGGTGTGATGTTATTGATGTAATTACTTCGAAGTGTCTTTGAATGTGAAAATAAATTTATAAATTTCGTAATACTCAACGGTAGAAAGGGAAAAGACATTAGAAGTTTTATAAGGTTAAAAATGGCTGCACAAAGCGCACACTTTCCAAATGCATCTCTGAACATAATCCAGCATGGTTAGCAAGAGAACAATGCAAGACAGTTACTAGCTCAATTCTCGAGGACTTGATGGACTCAAGACACTTGTTTTTTCCTTCTTAAAGTTTGATTGGATATTCTTTAGGTAAGTCTTCAAAATATCGAAAATATATTTAATAATTTTTTTAATTCTTAATGGTATTTTCAAGAGTTGGTTTGTAAGTATTAGATTTGTTTTTACGAGTTTTACCACGGATTGATATCAGTTAGGGAACCACTGAAAACCAGGGAGTACTGGACAGCTGTTTCATCCTAGTTCCCCGGAGTTGTAACCAGTGAGGTTCAACCAGTCAGGTGTGAGGATGGATTTCCCACCGACGACACTGGTTGGTGGTCGCGCCAAATCCCGAATTGGTAGAAGTTAGAATTCATGGGCTGGTCGTTGAATCGGGGACCAGTGGCTGAATGGTATACGAGCTTGTCTGCTAACCGGAAGGTCCTGCGTTCGAACTCCAGTGGGTGCGTACTGCCGATGGTTCCCAAACCAGGATGAAACAGCAGCTGTCCAGTACTACCTGGTTTTCAATGGTTCTCTAACTGTTCTCAATCCGTGGTCTAACTCGTTAAAACCTAATTGTATTTGTCTGTACCAGCTTGTTCTCCGAAATACCAATACCATTCATGTAAACCGATTATCATGCATTTATAAGCTGAAAATAGGCTTTAATTTTAAAGACACATTGTCTATTAAGATATCAGAAGTGCTGGTTAGTAGCGATTTCGTCTAAGCGTCGTTTCAGAGGTGCAGAGTCACTTTAAATATAAGTAGAAAGTGCAAGGAAACAGGTGAACAGTTCTGATTACTTTTTAATAACTGATAGCAGTATTTAGAAGGCAAAAGGAATGATCGAAGAAGTGTTTATTTTTTCAATTAGAACTTCTTCAGTGCCTTATGTATATACACATGTGTTGTAAATTATTTGAAATAATCCCAGTGTCAATGGGTGGCTGGTGAGTAGCAGTAGAATCCACGATACACATTTCGTCCTATTTGGGAATCGTCATCTGGATTTACTAATTAGCTTCAGTTTACATGACCAGCCATCGTTGAAGTATCTGCACAAGAAGCCGACATGTCAACCTTAGACTCAGCACTTCGGTCCAATCAATGGATGGGAAAATCTGAAACTGGATTCAATAATCCCAACGTATTTAAGAAAAAATCAAAACAAGATTTAACTGAACGTTTCGCTATGTAAACCACAGCTTCTGTAGCAGAATTATTCGGATTGCATTAACCATCAAAATATATAATCGAAAATTACATAAACTGAAGCCGTTTCGTTTTAAGATCACCTGTCAGTAGACATTTGCACCAATAGAGAAATGTAAACAATCATCACATATTTGCAATGACTATTGTCAAGTTGTCATATATGCATATTTATCTGTGTGAATGGGTGTGTATATGTTGTTTGTTGTGTGGGAAACACCTCAAAACATGGTAATATTTCACAGTGGTCATAATGTAGGACGGAATATCTTTTTGTCATCTGGTTTGTTTCATTCGAGTATGCCATATACGTGATAAGTCTTTCCCTTCTCTGCTACTTATTGCACTCGATGTGGTTAAAATATACAAGGCTTGAGAGGTCAGCCTTCCTTTCTGTGAATGAAAGCCTCCTCCTAAAATTTCGACGCTACGGAAATCAATCTTATAGCCACTGTCCATAACATGCATTGCTATAGATAATCTTTTTTCTGGACTTTTTAATTCTGCTTCATTTCTAGGTGGACGTTTCTTGCATAGTCTATGTTCATTCACTCTGGCATTCACCTGTTAATTGATCTCCCCTATTTTTGATTGCACACTAGTCAGTAACTAGTGTAATGCGTCTAGACCTATCTTCCCCTATATAGAAAGCTTCACATTCTGAACACTTTATCCTATAGAAACAATTACTCTGTGACATTTTGGGTACCATATCTTTGACATTCATCAAAGCTTTCTCTGGAGAATAAGAGGGCTTGAAATAGACTTAAATATTATATGAAACAAGTAGTCTTTGAAGTTGTTCAGCTGTCGCCTTTAGATACGGAATTGCTATCGTCAATAGCCGAGATTTTTCAATTTTCTGTTTTCCCTTCTGGTCCTTTTTACTGATAATATTATTTAGCAGCCTTTCCGGATAACCATTTCCAATAGAAAATTGTTACCAATTGGAGATCTCGTTCGCCATATCATAATAACCTGTCATAATGTTCCTAGCTCATTCTTACTGGATGGATGATCTGACTGGAAATTTAAATATTTAATTGAATGTGCTGGTTTCCTGCATTTCGCGAACTTTATTTCCTCGTCAGGTTGTCTTTTTACAAGACAATCATCAGAATCCATTTCGAAATTCTATTTCATTAGTGAACTATATATATTTTGAGATTAAGGCAATCTGTGTTAGAAAGTTTTCTTTTACAGCTCTCTTAATAATGATAAATTTGCTATCTACATTTATGAACCATATTCTAGAATAACAACCAAAACTTGTCAGTGTTTTCCTTTCTAGAGCTTTCATATACAGGTTTGCTGCAATTGGATGTGTTCGTGATCCCATCGTGACTGCAGTTGTCTGACAGTATAGTTTGTCTTTAAAGGTAAAATACGTAGATTTTAAACAATGTTCTAAACATCTTATAACGTCTTCTCTCAATAATGATGATTTAGCTAATATTTCCTGATTGTTTACAAGTTCGTGTTTCATAATATCAAGTGAATCACGTATAAGAGTACAAGTAAATAGAGAAACCACATCAAAACTTGCCATAATTTCGTCTTCTTCAATAGTGATGTTCTCTACTTTTCTTTTAAACCCCTCAAAATTTTGAATGTTTGAAGGAATATTGTATTGAAGTTGGTTTCAGTATTCTTGATTTGGGTTTCGATAAAGCGTATGTTACTGAAATGGATCATTTATAATGATTCAGTCTGACTCGGCGCTGAAATTATAACAGGAAATTCGTAACATCTACGGCGTGGAAACTTATATTCTTATATACATATGTCTTCTAAATGTCTAACTGAGGATATCCGATATAACAGGAGTATGTCAACTAACGGAAAACAAACACAATTATGTTGCTTTTAATTCGGAGTGCTTAGGATCAAACTCAGAAGTGTTTAATAATGACTAAAAGCAGACATAAGCATTACTTTCCACTTTATTTATTTATTTATGCTCATTAAGCTTCATGTGACTGAATTTATCATCATTTTAGCAAATAAAGTCCTTGAATGAACTTCTTCACATAACCTTGATCTGTGATTTAAAATTGTTTGCTCTGTTGTACTGCTATCCAGGGCAAGCCACGGCTGATGCTTTACCGTTTGAAATGGTAGCTACTCTGTTGGAGTAGCTGTAACCCCCTACTCATACATATATATTTGATAATTTAATTTTGTTTTCTTCCATGAAGTTTGGACCTTTATGGCCAAACGAAACAGTAAGAGTGATACAAATTTAACGTTTTACATAACAACAATTCGTTTGAAGTGTACGCAAAATCACTTGTATCTGACTTTCAACAATTCAGAAATTAACGACTGATAATACGTGAGGGATCGCTGGTATAAGATTGTTAGAGGCAATCGACAGGAAGCCCTACTTCGGCCTAGGTTTCCTGCTAGTTAGCACTCACCAGTCAGAAAGACGTATCTGCAACCGTTAAGGATCTCGTGTCCCTTCTGTGATTCGAGTCCGCGTCATCCAGTTCTGAAGTCGGAGACGTTAACACTGAGCTATTCGTGCTCGTGACTGACCTCCTGCAGGAGTGTATCGGTTACTTTTGATTCGACACTAGTTAGTAACTAGTGTAATTTGTTTGGTCCTTTTTGTTTGATGCAGACTGAATTCCATCAGTCAAGTTTGCAATGTGGCCACCATTCTAAGTAACTCGCCATCACGATGCACTTTGAATTGTTGGTATTTGACGGTTGGAAGCAATCGGCATCGTGATGGCGAGCCACCTAGAATAGTGGCAACATTGGAAACATGACTGATAGATTTCATTCTGCATCAAACAGAGGACTAGACACATCACACTAGTTGCTAACTAGTCTCCAATCGAAATGGGGGGAATTTTCACAAAAGTAGTATAGTATCAGTTGTCTCCAAAGTCAGAAATCCAAAAGAGGTTACTTCCTTCGCTCACATAGGCAGCATCATTTAAACTACAGGCGGTACAGATTAGCATGCCAAAGCCAGCTAGAATCGGAAATGCAAGACAGATTAGTATGGAAATCTGTTGCAGCATGAGGAATAGCATTCAGATTTTCAACACAAATATCAAGTCAGTTTATCTGTATGATTCAAAGACTTAGAAATATCATGTCCCGAAAAGCATTTACATAAACCTGCTGCAGACTTTCTCCAACAGCTGTCTTCCCTGACTTCATACGGAAAATCACGTGGCTAACAGAAAAGCATAAGCAAACAGCAACTCTAGAAACGAATCAACCAATAGCCTATTTTTCAAAAAATGTGCATAGGCGAATAAAAATGGATAAAACATACGCTAAAGAGACCCTTGAACAACATGCTTCGGGCTGCCGAGTTGGACCTGAATGAAAAACGTTGAGTAGGGCATGGTCTCGAGGGCGATATGGAGGAGATCGTGCTAGGAGAGAATGGAAACTTACGAACGTTCCGAAAGCCAGCTAGTAAAGACTGTAGAAGACAGAGTGAAATGGAATAATAATATTAAATACAGTATTTTATGTGTTTCACTTCACACATGTGATGAATTAGCTTGTTTAATTTTCATCCCAACAATTTCCTTGTAGGTTATCTATTTTGTAATTGGAATCGAACAGGAATAAGTGACTTAACTGACTAATCTGTTACTTCTACATTCATGTACATGTAAATACTCTTAAACTTAGATCTGTGACTGAAAAAAACATGATTCAGCGAAGAGACTCATTTCAACGAATTTATCATCAAGCTGTATGATCGCATATATATGCTTTTTATGAAATTATATCCTGTAAGGGAATTGAATCATAGGTGTGAATATATTAAATAATAATAGTGTGGAATGCTGTTAAAATGTTTGTGATTATAATCATAGTTAAATGTCAAGTGGCAAAACAATTAATGTCATATATGTAATAATTCATCGGATATACAGAACTTGAAGGGGTATGAAATTATAGGATTACTAGGCAAATAGAATGAGAATAAAAACGTTACTTAACATTGTATGAAATTCAATAACATAAAATTTAACTTTGCGAAACAAAATCGGTTTGGAATGACAAGTGGAACAAGTGAAATAATACCGGGGACAATTCAAAGTGAGAATAGTAATAGTAACAGTTGACGCAACAAAGGAAGAGTATACAAATTGAATTAACAAAACGAAAAATAAGCAGAACCAAAAGGGGATTAGGGAATATCACACTTAAGCATAGAGGGATTAAGACCATGAAAGTTGGAGAGGTTGAACCAACTTTTTCTATATACAGAGATCTGGCTTTTCTGTTTTGATGATGAAAGCTTCAGCAATACAGATGAGTTGGGTACGGAGTGATTTGGGCAAATTACTTTTCGTCTTGTAGATGACTTTAAAGGCGAAGGCTGTGGAGATAGGGCGATCAGTAGCGACCAGATGTTCAAAGATCACGCTTCTTATTGCTGCACTTCGACCTCTTCGTAATCATATAGGATAGTGTTCTTGCACCCTCTTGGACAAAACTTGAGTCGAACGACCGATATACCTAGCTGCATATGAGCAAGAGAATTGATAAACGTACATGGAGTTGGTCAAATGAGAAATGTCGTCCTTCAGGTCATTGGACAGTAACAATCGACTGAAAATCGTCAATATAATTCCAATCATTTTAAATGCATTTCATACAACTATTATTATTTTATATATCCACACCTATAATTCAATTCCCTTACAGGATATAACTTCATAAAAAGAATATAAATATATATGCGATCGTACAGCTTGATAATAGATTTGTTGAAGTGAGTCTCTCCGCTAAATCATATGTTTTTAGTTTCTACAAAAACATAGAGAAAATTTAAAATACAACAGGGAAAAGACACTAAAGTATCATTTTTGCTATTATTCACTCTTCCGTATTTACTCCATTTGTATTTAAACTTTCAGTCTCAGTCGTCACAAATTTGTGTCCATATTCATCTATCAATAAAACACAAAATTTGAAGAGATTAACTGATAAAAAGTAAAAGTTCATTACAATTCTTGTTCAAAACCGAATGCTCGTTTAATAAAGAACAGTGAATCAGAGACGAACAATGAAGGACAAATCATCGCTAATACAGAGCAGCAGTGGAGATGTACCTCACTGACTTAATCACCCGACTTCAATCTATTGAGTCTTGGGTTTCAGTTTCGACCCACCTACTTCAACTTTGGCAACTGAGTCGCATCATCAAACTTCACACAGTATGTATGACTACGTCCTGATATCGAGGAGAAAATGATTTCTAACCAATAGATCAGGAATGATATCATTTGAGTACACTTGAATGAATGTGAGACGCAGGTTCAAATCTCAGAAAGGACATGAGTTCCTCCAAGGTTACAGATACTCCCCGATGACTGGTGAATGCCACCAGCACGAAACCTAGGTTGCAGGCTTCCTGGTGATTGCCTCTGACCATCTAATACCGACAATTCGAAGTGCATCGCGATGGCAAGCCACCTAGAATGGTGGCCACTTTGCAAACTTGACTGATAGAATTCAGTCTAGACCAAACAAAGGACTAGACACATTGCACTAGTCACTGACTAGTGTCCAGTTAAAGATTTACCATTTCATTAATATTTATCTAAATTTTTACTTCAAATACATTTCATCTCTCCTCCTGTAAAGTATGTCTTTTCTCAATAGCAAACTCTCCCCCAATAGAGAGAGAATGTTCATTTTCTTTCAACTCTTCTCTCTTGAACAATATCAATTAAATTTCTTATGTGAAATTTTCAAAACATTCTTTACAGTGATTTGCGTGACTATAAAACACTCTATTTTCTGAAATAAATCATACTGTTCAATTGGTACGAAAAATCTTTTCAGATGACAGTTCTGCATCAGAACGTTAAATAAATTACGTTTTATTTCAAAACACTTAAAGGTCAGAATGATATCGAAACTGTTATTTTCTTTCAAGATGACAATAATTCTCTCTATTCTGACGTCAAATAATAAAACAAAATGTATATGAATAATTTGGCCAGTTTCAGTATCGTTTCGAAATATAAGCAAATATTTGTTTGTGCCAAGTGGTTGTAAGCATCCAAACATGCAAACAAACCAATGTCACCAAAATATATAACTTGTGTAAATCAGTAAGGAGTTTAACTTTCCACGAAATATGTCTAAAAACAACCATTCCTTCCTATCTTCAACCATCAAAAGTTATACGATAAAATCTTTTCTAAAACTTGTTACCCCATTTAGGAAAAAAAATCTTGTTTTCTACTGCCCATCACTCCATCTTCAACATAACTTTAAAATGGGAATGAAAATGTAACTGATTAGTTGTACAATGAAATTTAAGAGAAATTTGACCTGTCTACTGCTGAATATTTCACTCATAGAGATGAGTGGTATGATGTTATTCCGTCTGCTAGATCAGATCAGATGCATTACTAATAAGGTTGTAAATGTCGTCGAATTCAGCAAATAGTTCTACTCACATATATCATATGTTAAGCTATCATTTCCTGCTGTCTGTGTTTGTGAATTCAAAGACAGACTGAAATGCTAACTGATGGAAGTCTAAGAAAATGTCTTATGTAATTTGGCTGATAGTAGTCACTAGTGAAATCCCAGATGCATGTTTAGCCTATTTACTACTTTTCCACTGCTCTTATTTGTATTCTCAATGATTGGTGGCGTCCCAGCTAAAACTCGAAACCAGAATTCATCACTTCAAATGTCAAACCGCTGTCCACTATATAACAAGGTCATGGGAGTCGTCTCTTGTGTAGCAGGTATTAGTCGTTGCTTTTTTTAAGTTATACCATGACAATAAACATTTTATTCCAAACAATAGTAATTTTATAGAATAGGATTTTCACCGTTTTTATACATATCGCAACAACATAGCTCCTTTCATAAATAGTTTTTTTATTCCTTCATGTTCCCCAGTGGAACATAGGGCTTCAAGCTAGTGGCTTGAAATTTCTGTAGCAGTGTTTATTTTTACAGGATGAGGTGGCTAGCCTCATGCCCAAACTTTCCCCTTTACCAGCTTTATTTCTGGCTTAGCGAGGTAAAGGAGTGCGTCAGTCGGGGATCGAACCCCGCACCATGTGCATGGTCGGCGAGCATCCTAACCGCTATGCCACCAACACACTTTATGAATATGTACATACATAAAATTTAAAATAGCATTAGTGATATTGTAAATGAAACCACTATAAACAGAATCTTGACAGAAACATAATGGAGTATAAGCAGATATTTTAGATAATATATGTAATAACAATTTTTGCTTATACTTTGCAGTTCAGTTACTGATTTAAAAAGTTGATGATTCCTTTTCTGACATCTGACTCTCTCTTCACACAAAACCCGTGCTAAATATGGCGGCATAGTAGAATTTTTATATTTATTTGTACTTACGTAAATTCTTACGAATTTTCCTCTGGTTTCACCCGAAGATATGCAAAAAGATTGTTGCGAATGAAGAGATTGTTCGGTTTACGACAAGAAGGTGAATGGGCGAAATACACCAATTGATAAACTGTGAGAGAAGAGGCTGAGTTATGCCAGAAAGTCTCAAGTCCTTTATGTAATAGGTCAAGGGAAAATTTTTTCTAAGAAATCAACAGGATATGAGACGACCAACAGAGATTCGAAGAAAAATTGATGGCGAGATAAGAAATATTCGATTTATTCCTTGCCATCACAGTACCATCAGTATTACAGGAATCATGCGACTGAATCAATCAATCCACTCAAGTTTTATTCGCATCTGAAACTAATATCAACAATGTGACATTTAGATGGATTTACTTTGGGACCATTTTGGTGAAACCATTTGTTAACTTCAGACAAGAATCTATTCATATCAGAACAATCCAAAGCAGGAACTACTGGGACAGAAATGGTTAGATCATTGACATATTTAATAAAGTTAGCTTTGGAAGAATATCGAAGATCATGCAAAAAGAAAGAAAAAAAGAACAGAGAGAGTGCCATACCTTGAGGTACTCCAGTTTCTGTTGGCAACTAAGTTGATTGCTTTCCATTCAAAATAGCATGTTGTTTTCTACTTGAAAAAAAAGAGGACAGCCAGCCACCTTGTGACCGAGGACTCAGTGTTTGCTGAAATCAAATTATTTAGTAAAAGTGCCCTAGAGCCAAAAGCAGCTGCTTAGTCTAAAAAGGAAGCTCGAAAAAAAATTTGCACTGTTATCAAGACTTGAAACAATATTGTGGTGGAGTACAACGATAGTATCTAATGTGATTCTACTGCAATTGTAAGGAAACTGCTTTGGGTCTTTGAAATATATCAAAGAAGGTTTAGGAACATGCAAGAGAAGTTTCTCCATAGTTTGCGAGAAATGAATATGTGATGACGAGTGGTCTAAACTTTAGACTTGATCCAGAAATGACTTTGGTACATGCACCACCTTTATTTCTTTCTAGGCCACAAGTACTGTCCTCATGCGAAATGTTGCATTAAAGATTTCAGTAAGAGGATAACTTAAAATATCAGCACACTTCTGAAACAAAATGCTCGGTACACCATCGCGTCCTAGACTGTTCGATATATTTAAGGATTCGGGACATATTAATACGTCCTTTTCATGGAACCCAGGGAGATTATCACTCACGTGATTAGAAATATCAAGTTCAGCCATATTAGCTTGTTGCATTATAAAGGATCTTTTTGAGGTATTTGTATCAGGGAAAGCATCAAGTGAAAATGTTTTTTATTGTAAGTTGATTTTGCATACCCCGTCGGTTGACTTTTACCATATTGAAATGTTTGATCTGTGCTGATGAATCTAAAAAAGGAGGAAGATTCCTTTCTGGATTCCACCACGAACTACTATAAATCAAATAACATTATGTAAAATTTCAGACTTCTTCGAAGCGTCTGTATTAGGAGCTGACTTATCAACAGATAAAGAGCATTTCCGCTGAGTAAAGCGGTAGTCAGTAAAAAATACAAAATAACTTCAAGAATATTAAGAAACCCTTACATATTTTAGCTCAAGAATTCTTGAAATGACTCAGCTAAAATCCGAGCACAATTAAATTTCGAGTTAATGTTTTGTCAAATGACTAGCGATAATTATCTGAATTACAGAATATTCTTCTTTAAATCTTTTATGTTCAAAAGACAGAGCAGTAAGCAATTACGGATATTGATTTTCTGCTAACCGGAAATTCTTAGGACTAATCGATTCGAATCTTTATTTTGACGGAAATAAAATAGAATATATATTTTATGAACGATTTTTTTTAGAAATTAGAAGCGTTAACTGTAAACAATTATTTCTTTCTTTGTCTAATGGGTGGAATTCATAGAATGTTTAATTTTCATAAGCTAACTGCAGAAAAAAATTGGGAAATTGCATGTTTGTTAATTAATGCTAGTTGAGTGATGGTGATTCACAAGAACGTTTGAACATAATATTCATGTTTGTCACCATTCACTCTACTACTTCGGATGAACAGAAATATCCTATAGCATCGACCAGTGCTGCAGTCAAACATGTTAACGTGAAGTTATTCTGACTGATGACTGCGACCTCCTGTGGAAATGTAGGGGATGAATTCATTCATCTCTCGTAAATAGCCAATATCTTGTCATTCGAATTGACAGGATAAGTAAGAAATTCAACAGATTATTGCCATGGAAATCATAGCTGCAGATATTTTTTCTGTCAATGAGTGCTGATAAACACGAAATCAAGGTACAGGAATCTCTGTTGATGTCTCCAACTATTTGAAATTATAGTAAATATACATCAGGACATTAGAGAGAAAAGAACAAGAAGTTCAGCAGAGGTATCTTTTCGACGATTTCATTCTCAAAAGATGTACAGTCGAACTTACACACATAAGTTTAATTTAATTCCACATAGTAACAAAGGAGATTAAAGCTCATAATAATTTTCAACTTGATGTGAATTGTAAAAGGCGTGAATATAGATTACAAAAGGTATAGAAACAAAATTACACCTAATTAGAAAATACTTGAGTTATACGTAAAATAGTTTTTTAATGAATACAGCTGTAAAGGGGATAGTTTTTTATAACTAGACTAACAAAAACCGAGGAGTCGAACCGAACTAGATCCAAGGTAAATGTAAAGATTGAACTATTTTCTAATGAACAAATACCTCCAGCTTTTCTATGCTTATGACGAGGTCTTCTGTAGTACGAAGGGGTTGGGAAGACCTTGCCCTTTGTAGACTTTTGGTCACTTTGTAAATGAATTTGAATGATGAATCAGTTGAGATAATGTGACGAGTGTTGACGAGGTGTAGCTTCAAAACGTGTTAGAGAACATCACTCAGCATAAATGAAAAGAGGAAGCACTAGTTCAGTCACATGTGCCATATTTGAACACTTCCGATGAAGTCATTTACAGAGAAGAAGATGGGACTGTGATGAGGCCTCCACTAGGTTGATTACCAGCAGACTGTTTCATGGCAAGCATCGGCAATTGCCTACTTAAGTCAAATTTTGATAATTTCTAATTGTGGGCTAGACATATGGATGAAATCTTCATTATCTGTGTTGACAGTCGTGATCTTAATCAATTGTCACACATATTCGACAACTTCCACCCAGCAACAATGTTTACTCTTAAAATAGAAAATGATTCTAAAATTCCTTTTCTTCATGTTGAACTTTCAAGAAGAGCCGACAGAAGTGTAAGAAGATCCGTCCAAAGGAAACCTGATTATACCTCCTACTGCTTATATGCGACGTTTCTGCAGCCTTGATGCACTGGAATAAGAATCACACTTTTTGAAAGAAATCTGCATGCAAAACAGATATCTGCCAAGTTCAGAGACAAGAGACATCATCCATGCCAAAAAAGAAACTTCACATGAACCTTAAAGTCAAAAGTGAACTACTCGTTGATGTCTTAAAGAGGATGATTTCGGCTTCTCTAAGAAGAACTTTCTTTTGAAGCACTGCTGGGAGTAGTGTTCCCCAGTTGCTCACTGGTCTGCAGAAGCGTAAAGAACAAGTTTTCAAATCTCAACACTTTTAAGTGGGTGTATCAGCTAACTTGCTGCTGTGGAGCCAGGTACACCGGTCGTTCAGTGCATATCCTGTCTAAATGCGTTTAAGAACGCCATCCCACATGGTTACAGAAGGGTAGACACGGCTCTACAGGAAGTGCAATCATCAAACACCATGTAAACACTAACTATTCCATGTCAACAAACACCTCCTCCAATATAATTTGCAAAGTGAAGAATAACCCACCAAAGACAATATGCTTTCGTTTTCATTGCATTGCTGAAGCTTGAGGATTTCACTTAAATTACTAATGCTAAGTCCTTTCTTTGTCACAGCACACTGATATATCAGCATATTATATGATGAAACATATAACAGTACTCATTATGATCTAAGGAAACATGCTAAATGTTCAAAACTAGTTTGATCTAACTGAAAATATTCCATTTCCAAACTGTTTAGCACCGACTGACAATGTCTATTTTACTATATGTCACTTTTATACTACTTGACGATCTAGTAAACTGCTAGGAGGAGGCTAGAACCAGTCAAAACATGTTGGAACAAACCATCGGGCCAAGGAAGCATACTTACTATAATGCGATTGGCCGAACTTGGAGCCTTAACATATCCAAGTGATTAAATTATCCACTTGTTGGCTAGACTTTTCGAGGTGTATACTACTAGTATGCAATATATTTATGCACAATAAAGCCCTACTGTTCTCACTGGTTGAGATCAGTCTTTCTCCGGGAGATAGGAGGTCATAGGAAAAAGGCAACGGTATTCAGTCTTCGAATGAGTCACCTATTGCCTGTCCGTATCAGACCTTAATCACAGTACCTGTCTCATCAACCTATATCCGACTTTACAGATGCTTTCAGAGGCAAACAAAAGCTTTCCTTATCATTCATATCATCAGCTGTCAGACTAATTCAATGAATTCGAGGACAACGCTTTCAGAAAAAAATATAGACGCCTTCAGAATGACACCTTTGGATATAATTGAATTTATTATTAAATGTTAATGGTTTTAAATTATAAATGTGTAGTAATTTGTGATCTGATTTGCTTCATGCATTACCTTCAATCAGTTGGGTGATATGTATGTTGTTTGCATTTACCATATCTGTCTCTGTATGAACTGTGCCTAACATTATCGGTGAATCGACACTAGAATAATGAATAATCATCAAGGTTTCAGTATGTCAAAATTAAATGAAACAATTTTCACACGAATAAAACATTCATTTCCAGGTTGGTGCGACTGTTTGCTATCAATAATATAATTCTTTCTGTACCTCAAGAAATGATGATGTAATGAATTCTGATCACTCTTCTGAATTAAATAGATAAATGGCAAGCAAAATAATCCCTAGGAGTATAGTTTCCAGTAACAACCAGATTCAACAAATATACACGTCTAGGTACCATAAACCCGTAAATGCAGATAATGATTCTGTTTTACATGAATTTTGAAAAACACACTAAGTGCACTGGAAAAGTAATCGAAACATTAGTTTTGAAGATCTACAGTGCAATGCAATACCAAACATCTCAGTATACTAATTGACATTATTTGAATATGATACCTTTTTATGTGAATTCAACTTAAAAACTTCCCCCACTGAAGTGTTTTTTTTTTGAGCAAATAACCATTGAGTGACAGGAACAGTTGGAAACCATTATTCACAGTAATTTATGTTAACTGGTTACATCTGAAAATTAGTTTACATAGAACAGGTATTTCTTTCGTTTGGAAAAATTCTTTCAATATGTACACTGCAGGGAGTTAAGTATTCATTAACTTATTGTAGCAGTGTCTCTGTTACTAGGCACTGATATACTAATTAACTAGGTGAGATCCCTGAAATCAAATGGCTATTTAAAATTTACGCAAAAACCAGAAAAATCATTCAACATTTTGGCATTTTAAATTTGATTCATGACAGTAATCTACAATGGTAAATTTTGTTGCACAATTATGTTTTTCATTTATTTGGTGGAGAAATTTTGACAAAGTGGTGCTGAACATGTTCGTATTTATGGTTTGAGAGACCGATTTTTGTGAACATCGTCACTTGTCAGTGTAGACTGCTATTGGGTTTTGACTTGTTAAGACTGCGAAGTCGAGCATGTCGACAGATATTCCCGGATGAAATTACTGTGAATCAGCGGAAGTTAGAATAAACGCATCAATGGACCACCACACAGTGGAAGAACGCTTAAAGCTGTCACCTTGAGCTCTCTTCCTGGTGGGGTCGTGGGTACACACTTTTGAAGACTCTCAAAATAAGGCTAAAAAAATCGAGTGCTCCACAGTGTACAGTGATTCGCTTACTGATGCCAGTATATATCTATGTTCAAAAATCCTCACTCAGTCATTCAAAAGAAAAGAAGCTCAGCGAAGAGTTACTCTTTTCAGCGACATCATTCACAAGCTGTGCAATCACGTATATGTAGTAAATTTTCTTAGCAATAATAGGAATATTTCTGCACGCTCAGTTATCAAAACGTCAACAAGATAGAACACTAAAAAGATTCATCTCTAGATAGCCGAAATAGAACTGACAACACACTAACTTTCATTGCTGGGTGTCCCTATTCTTGACAAGTGACATGATCCGTTCACTTAGGCATAGAATCTGCAGAATTTGTAACTTTGACGCTACGAAAGAGGAGCTGAACATCCTGAAAACAATTCTCATCAAAAATGGCAACCCAGAACGTTTTATTGAGAAATTCATGGAACAGAAACCACCGAAACCGCACACACATTCTGCTCCCAAAAGGAGTCTCTACTTGAATCTAGAACTCAAAAGAAACTCATCAGTAGAAATACTGAGAAACCGCCTTTCCTCATCAGTCAAGAAATCTTTCTTCGTGACTGAATTTAGAATAACTTTCTCTGCGAAATCAATGATCTGCATAAACGTGAACGATAAGCTACCACTGTTGGCCTCATCATTGTGCATCTGCTAATTCAACTGCTCCACCTGTGAAGCTAGGTATATCAGCTACGCCCAGCGTTAGCTATCCAAACGTATCATCGAACATTTACTCTCATGATTATTTAAAGAAGAAAAAAGTCCCCCGAAGTTATATTCTGGAACACCTGATCGAATCACAGCACCAAGCAAACCCACAAAACAAATTCAAAGTTCAAATAAATTATAATTACAAGTCAGTAGTTTACCCAGGATGATAAGTTTTGTTTTTTTTGGTAATATTTCGATCAAAATAACCATCTGTGATCACACCAACTTTTGGAATTGTTTTGTTATCTACAGAACAAACGCGAATCTTGCTGACAGAGTACGAATCGAACTTATTAAAATCTCAGAAGCAATGGCGATTCACCTGTTAAATCCTGAACTATGAATACAATGTATAATACACCTGATCTATCTTAACACCAAATATGCAATTTTTGTTTTTTGTTTCTTAATTATATTATTTCCTTCCCCCACACCTTACTAAATCTCTACCCCTTTGTGACCACTGTTGTTAACTTGACTTTTGTTTAATTTTAATTTCACTTGAGCTCTACTCAACCCGGTCATTTACATTATGTTACTCAACCTATTTAATCTAATTTAAGTTTCTGCCTGACTAACGCTTTCCACATTACGTCATTTGTTATCTAAAATTTACAATTCTAATCTGTTTCCTGATACTCATTATGCAAAATAACCTTTTCTTTGTATATCATTAGATATTCCTCCTAGCTGTAATATACTCAAAAAGTCACTTCAGCATTAAAACATATCAGGCTAACATCAATATAACTGTCTTTTGCATTCTTTTATTAAACAAATTTTTCATGTTATATTGCACAGAGATACAGAGATGCAATGTCCCTTGATATAGCTGTTTTCCTATTTATCAGTATAGGCATTTTATGTAGAGATCTTCACTTGTTACCTACACAAAGAGGGTATTTGTACAAACCTGATTTGAATTTCAAATTATTAATTAAGTTTGTTTACTGTTCATTAACATGCAATGCAGTGTATAGGCCACAAAAATCCAGAATCTAGTTATTGCTGGAATGCAGAATCACTTGCATATATGTACATGGTGCCTTTTAGTTTTTTAAAATATTAATATTGATCATATCTTGTCCATACATATACGTAAATACATGTATTGCAAGATTCACATGAATTCTTACTGTGTCTGTACATAAGTTTTAAAAAAAAGGTTACGAATTCAGAATAGTCATTTAGACAATGGTGTGTGGGCCACTAATGTACTCCTGTTGATTTTCAGGTTTTTATCAGGTATGACAACTATGCACTTTAATGACTTTGGAACCAAATTTTTTTTGAAACTGCATTTAGTCTCTTCCCTAAAGTATTCCTTCAAAAAATGCAGTATACTTGATAAATGATGTGACAACCTGGGCTTTTTTTTTAAAATTATCTAAATAATCTTAAAATGTATAGATAAAGCTTCATAATAAAGCATATATTATTTAAGAAATAAAACAAATGTACATTGTTTGGTGGGACCAATATATTCTGCTTCTAGTCTATGATGTAGGTGCAGTAAAGTACACAAGTGAAATTCCCTACAGGGGTCCATCAACACGCAGGAAATAATAACATGAGACTACTCTACAGTATAAATCTATTATGGATAAAATTAGTTTTGATAAAGTCTCACAGTGTTATATAATACATCTACCATCTTTAAATTCCAGGAGAAAATATACGAACAAAAAGAATGTGTGGACGTTGGATCACCAATATCCCCTATCATAGCAGATATCTTTATAGATAGTTGAGGAAATATTGGTATCAGTGCATTTAATCCCACCCCAAAAATATGGTGGAGATATGTATCATTATTATTATTATTGTTCCCTTGGATTCCTAGTGGAACATAGGGCTTCAACTACACGTCTCCACTTACTTCTGTCTTCTGCTGTACTTGCATCCATGTTAGTCCATACTGTTTCAACTCCTCTTCACACGATCTCCTCCATGTCACCCTGGGACGTCCCACTCGCCGCTTCCCCTTCGGGTTTCACTCTAGGGCCTGACGCGCGATGTCACCCAGCGGCCTCCTCAGTGAGTGTCCAATCCATCTCCACTTTCTCCTAAATATTTGTTGGGCGATTGGTCCTTGTTTTGTTTGTTCCCATAGTTTCTTGTTGGTGATTCTTTCCGGCCATCTGATCTTCAGTAGAGATATGTAGATGTCACTTTCACAGTGTTAAAAAACAGAACGTATCTATTGCCTCTTCACCCATAAACTCACTAGTAAGGGGAATAAAATTCACATTTGAATCGGAAAATCAACAAGGAGAATCAGCGATGTTTGACTGCAAAATAAAACGGACGGAAGAAGGTAAACTGCACACTAGCATTAATAAAAAACCAACGCATTGTAATATTGGATACTCAGACTTTAATTCATCTCATCCATTAACTGTTAAGGCAGGCGTACATAATTGTCTAACAAACTGAGTAGTAGCACTAAGTAGTACAAGAAAAGACCCAAATGATGAAATGAAAGACATAGAAGAATCGTTGGTGTTGAAAAGCTATCCTATAAAAATCATCAGGAAGATCAGAAAGGTCAAACTCAAAATGAAAATAATAGTGAAACTAATAGTAACTGATACTACAAATAAGAAAGAATATGAGACACCTACAGTCCTACCATTTAAGCACAGGACATCTGAGACCCTACCTATGTAGGATTCTCAATAAAGCAGGAATTGGGATGACATCTGAACCTACAAACTCACTCAGGGACAGGTTCTGTAGGCTTAAGAACCCTGTAGGTTGACCCAATTAGACAAAATAATATAATTTACAAAATACCTTGCAATGACTGTGAGTGAGGTCAACTACATCATAGGTCAAACTAATAGATCGGGAGTAGTCGAACTGTCAGAACGTAAGAATTTAACCGTAGGAATCCGCCTGAAGAAGTCAAATCTGTGTACTCAGAAAAAATTCGTACAGCCACTTTCATTGCCTTGGCCATCATTATATGAATGTATAAACCGGACTACTTCAACCCCCTACTCCTAAGCCTTTTAAAAATTATAATTGTCCAAATTATTTTATTATTTTTTCTGACTACTTCCTCATGAATTACATGTTATCATTGTCCAAATAGTTTTGTTCTTCTTTAAGTATCTGTTACGTAATCAACTTGAACACTCGCTTATTCCGTAATTACTATGCATTTTTCCAAAATTATGCGTTATGCAATCCAATCGCTGTATCCACGTTGATACCGAGTAGTTATTGTTAACAAACCTATTGCCACTTAGATTGGTGAAATGTTCTGCATTGTATTGGATAGGCTACATATATATAAGACTAGAGCCAGAAATCAGGATTTAACTGAAAAGTAAATATTTCTTCTTGCAGTCCTTTCGTTTTCAATAATTTTTCAAATATTATTTTACTAAAGTCAAGTCAAATTCAATAACTGAGTCGTAATTTCACGAATCAAATCGTAATTAACACAGCTGGAGGTGATCGTCTCACTACAGTTTCCATCGGAAACTGAAATTACTCCGATTACAACATATGTGATGTGCTTGATCCCATAAATGGTGATCAACAAACCAAGTGTAAACGCATAGAACTATGAGATGAGTAGTTGTATATTGGCTTTTAGTGAAATGTAATTACTCACTGGATTTTCTGTGTTTTTACTGTTGATTAATATACTCAATAATCAATATTGGGAAGTCGTGATCAACGGGTCGACGGATTTAGACGTGAGGCTAGCAACCCCACTATGTAAACAGATAATCTGGGTTACTACCGGCTAACAGAGGTTTAGAAATGTGTCGACCTGGGACCGAACCCCATACCATATGTGTAGTTGTTCATTATTCTACCACTGTACCTCTAACGATAATATATATCCACATATTATTAAAATACTTTGTTTTTAAATGTTTTCCACGTAATTCGTACTCAGCCGAAGTTCGGCTGACGTTAACAAGGAAAGATTTTAGATAATGATTGTCCACAGGCATGCAAGATAAGCAATTTGAAGGATGCAAGTGTATATTCTCCATTTCCAAGTCAGAGAGCATATCTTTTTTTATCCTTCACGTTCCTCAGTGGAACATAGGGCTTCAAGCTAGTGGCTTGAAGTTTCTGTAGCAGTGTTTATTTTACAGGATGGGGTTGCTAGCCTCATGCCCGACCTTTCCTCTTCACCAGCATTATTTCTAGCTTAGCGAAGTAAAGGAGTGCGTCGGCCGATGTTCAAACCCGGGACCATGCGCATGGTCGACAAGCGTCCTAACCGCTATGCCACCAAATCAAAACAATAAATTGATTTCCAAAAATATAAACTATATTTCGCGATCAGAAATGCGTGCATGAACGACCAAACATAGCTTAATACTGTGACAAGTGGCTTGAATGTTTGGTTACAGGCCTTCAGTTTAACTCAAAGATCGTTGATTCGAATTGAATCGTGACATTCACACACTTTTGTTTAACCTTCAGTCATCACCCACTTTATCACTAATAGTCTGCCAACCAGAGACTATCTCTGAGTTTTACCTTCAAATGAAATACTACCGACGATGGAAGAAATGTCGTCTGTTTGGACTATCTCTTAAGCCTATCTCATTTCTCTGACGTGAAATTAAATTTCTTTGTTAAGTTCTAACATCACCTAAACATGCACTATTTGCTGATTGGTATTTTCTGACACGTCTTTTAATGAGATGAGGTATTTTCAGAGAAAGTTCAGATCAACTGGATGCTAACAACAGAAATTACTGCCTTAAGTATACATCACAAAACGTCATGCAACCGATGATTTTAAAATAATTATGTTATGATATATTGATTTTAATTTAAAAGTAATTTTCATCTTGCCTTCTTCCTGGAATTTTCCAACAGAGTTGATCTAAACGAGTTTTTGGAATTACAAAAATACTTTGGACTACTAAGAGATGGAAAAAGATGAAGCCTGTGGATTATCAGTCACCACACTTTTCTGTCGTCAGCTGGAAAACACTGAGTGGAGCGTATCCCTATTTCAACAAATCTATTTAGATAACATAAAACATAGTGTATGAGGTCACCTCCAGTTTATAGTTTTCAAAAGATTTTTCAGAAATAATTCGAAGACATCCTCAGATTTCAGCCAATTTCAAATTTTTGCAGTTTCATCAATTTCATATTTACTGAATTCATGAAACAAAATAATTACTCATTCTTTATCTCAATAATACATTCATCCTATGACTTCGACGATGTTCCCACAAGACTGACGGGACGTCTTTGGTTCGGCTCCAGGCTGGCTCATTTCTCAACCCCTCTAAGCGAGTAGTAAGCCCAGAATAGAGAGAAGTTTAGCAACCCTACCCGTTAGAAAGGAAATGACTTCTACCTAAACTTCAGAGTTAGAAAGCCACAATTTCCACTCATAAAGTAGGGAGTAAAAATTACCTTCTAACCATATATTTCTGAAAATTGGGAAAAAAGTATTCTACTCTGTGATTACTTAAAAGTTCGTGTTTAACTTTTGTTTACTCCTTTCAGTGCCTAACAAGTCACTGGGGGAAATGGAAAGATAGGAGCAGAATACAAAAGCGCAGAAACTTGTAGGCATTGTTTCGTTTTACGCAGTTTAATTTATAAATTTGTAAGACAGTGATACGGACAAATAGAAACTTCCCTTGTAATCAAGTTTACCAACGCATTACAGTTTATATCTGTGATGAAAATAAAATTTTCAAATTAACACAACTACTACTGATCAAAATAGGGATTACAGAAAGTAATACTTCTCAATTGAACAAGATTATAACGCTTAAGAATTATGGAAAATTTCACTATCTGAATATCACCCAAGTTTTCTAAACCCTGATATTCAATAAATACCTATTATCAACAAACGGAATTTTTCGGAAATAAAATGGTACGTGATGATATTAGATGGTTGAAGGCGATCGTAAGGAAGCTATTAGCCCAGTGCTTGTGCTTGTTTGAGCTTTTTAGAAAAGTTTATCTGCAGCCTTGAAAGAAATAATATCCCTTTGAAATTCAAAACTGCATCACCTGGTGTAACAACAGAAGGCAAGGGTCAGGCAACAGATCATTTATTAAGGAAATCAACACATATTTATATATATTTGCATGTACATTACTATGGATATTTAAGTAAACAAACACAGTCTTCCGATTGGTTGTTTCTCACGTAAAGTTAATCTTTCATCTATTTGTGACTGTTTCTTGAATGTCAAATCCTCTATATGTTAACTGCATCCGCCTACGCATAGTGTGCTGTGGTCGATTTTGAATCAATCTTTGTTCACATTTTCTCACGACAAATCTTGGGAACGTAAATGTTGACGTAAATTACTGTCTACCAATTTGGCTAGTAGACAGCTCTCACCACACTGGTGTTCCAGTCACAGACCGGAACATAAGGCTATTTCGCCCCACAAATGACATCCTGAAGAGCTATGGAGGTTATATTGACTGTTCACTGGGAGACTGTCTGTGCTGTGTATCTGGTGGTTAGCGTCAGTTCTACCTCAGTTCTATTGGTTAGTTTGCAAAGTAGTCACCAGTTTGGGAGACACAACAAAGAAGTTCATGATTTTTTAATTAATTGTAAATTCTCATAAGCAGTCGTCAAAATGCCCTGCATCTTGAGTCTTCTACTTATTTGCATTCATCAGCTAGACATGTCTCAATGATTGAAGTATATCAAAATTATGCGCTAAGATAATTTCATATAATTCAACAATAAGGAAATCTCAAATCTTCTAGCAGGAAGGTGAAATGTAAACACAAATGCTGAAAATTTCTTGTTAAATGTACTTTGTGAATATTCAAAAGTGACTACCTAGCAATCTGAAAATTTCCAACAGTATGCTTCGAAGACACATGAGAAATCCAGCTGTGAATCTGCCAGATTTGTTATTCGTCTTTGCTGACATTCCAATTAACAAACAGCTTATGACATAAGAAAAGAACATATGCACTATGGTAGAGTATAATTCCATCATGTGTAAAATTTATTTTGATAAAGTCTCACAGTGTTATACAGTAATATTTACTGATGACGTTTTGAGCACAATTTATTCCTCATAATCATATCAAGACACTAGTCACACAAATTTACAAATTCGTTTAAATAATTCCGTTATTTTTCATCGCTTGACTTAAATGGTTGAAGGATCTCCCATATCTCTGGTATTTGCACTGAGTCACTTCTGTTGCATGTATCGGGTGTAGACTAGATGAATCAGGATTCAGTAATCAATCTCTCTCTCCACCAACTACCTATATTACTTCTTAGAATTTTAACTCACTCCCACCCACTCTATTATGTGGTTGTGTGTTAATGCATGCAGTGCAATGCAGTGCTGAGCTCTTTTCTAAATTACTTATCTTCGTTGGGTCAATCATTCTGCACTTGGCTAAATTCTTATGTTCCGACAATCTGACTAACCTCGATCTATTAGTTTGACTTATGATGCAGTCGACCTCACCCAAAGTCACTGCAAAGTATTTTGTAAATTATATTATTTTGTCTAATTGGGTCAACCTTCAGGGTTCTTAAGCCTACAGAACTTGTCCCTGAGTGCGTTTGTAGGTTCAAATGTCATCCTAATTCCTTCTTTATTAAGAATCCTACATGGAGAAGGTGTCAGATGTCCTGTGCTTATGTGGTACAACTGTAGATGCCTTATATTCCCTCCTGTTTATGTTATCATTATTAGTTTACCTACTATTTTACTTTGTTTTTGACCTTTCTTGATCTTCCTAATGAATCTTATAGGATAGTTAGTTATTTGACACCAACGCTTCTCCTTTCCGTTTCATTTCATCATTTAGATCTTTTAATGTAATGCCTTAAACTAATAATGTTATCACAGGGTATTCTGGCTTATGTATTTTAACAGCGCCATATATTCTACTAAAATTTCACAGCTTTTGATCAGCTGTAGGCCAACTAAAATTACAGGGCAGGCAAAAAACGAGTTGAATTGGTATAAGGGAAAATGTCGTACATTAGAGATATCTAAAATCTAGGGATCACAATTTTTAGTTCAGATCATTATTAACTTGTATGCATTGCCGAGTAGAAAATAAGAGGGAGTGGGAGGAGAAGACAAAAAACAAGGATTTCATAATAAACCAAGAGAATTATAATTCAAATTTTTCCCTCACGTTCCCCAGTGGAACATAGGGCTTCAAGCTTGTGACTTGAAGTTTCTGTAGCAGTGTTTATTTTACAGGATTGGGTTGCTAGCATCATGCCCAACCTTTCCTCTTCACTAGCATTATTTGTGGCTTAGAGAGGTAAAGGATTGCGTCGGCCGGGGACCGAACCACGAACCATGTGCATGGTCGGCGAGCGTCCTAACCGCTATGCCACCGACACACTATATTTTCTTAGACTGACATTAATACAGTGAGCTAAATTCATTTTTGTGGATTATTATGCAGTCAACGTAGTCAAAAACATGATGCCTCTATCGACAGCGTGCGAAACTGATCCCACCCACTTTCCCCACGCATAAATTTGTTTGAAAAGGTTTGATCGTAATCACTTAAACAAATCGCAGAAATGAAAATTTGATCCTTCTTTTTTCACCAGACTTTGTTGATGGAATCACATGTTTCTGAAGTTTTACTCTGATATTAATGTCAGTTTTTAAGAAATTGTCTTCAATACAATATCAGTGGAAGGCTTAAAAATACATATATTTATAACTTGAATATATAGAAAATAAAATTACACGTCACGTTTGTAGTCTATAGTTGAATAGTTTTCCGTTTCTGGTGGATAGTGATTATCACTAAAGTCTAGGGTGTACATTTCGTCCTATTTGGGACTCCTCATTTGGACGTACCTGCAATCCACAGTGAGTGGTGGTGTTCGCACAGAGACTCGACCCCTCTAGAACACAGGAGCTACCTCTTCAGCAAGGAGGATAGGTTATTACTTTGTTTGAGTCAGTTTTGGTTTTCCTTTAGATTAACTGAACTGAAATGTTCTGTTTCTGCTGTCAACTCGAGTGCGCCGTGCACCCAATAACAACCAATATGAATCTTTAAACATCGTCAAAGCATAAGTATTAGGCGCCTACATACCAGAGGAAGCAGAACACTTCGGTTTAATCAGTGAACCGGAAAAAGCGAAATTAACTTAAACAAAATTGTACTCTGTATCAATGCACAAAACGGAGATCCAAGGAGTAATTTCAGGTCACATTAAAACAGTGACAGCAATCATTGTTTGATAAATAATTATCAATTATTATCAATCAAATAATTACCAACAACAACAGCAGCAAAATCCAGTGCCAATCACCATCAAAGGAAGGGATTTGAAAGAGGTTACTTCTTTCACTTATCTAGGGAGCATTGTCTCAACCACAGGAGGAACGGACGAGGATGTCAAATCGAGAATCGGGAAGGCGAGAAACACATTCATCAACCTGAAACCAATCTGGAAATCTTCGTCACTCCTCAGCATCAACAACAAAATTCGGATTTTCAATACAAACGTCAAGTCAGTCAGTTCTTCTATACGGATGGATCAGAAACTTGGCGGGTCACCAAGAATATTTCCAACAGCCTGTTGCAGACCTTTATCAACAACTGTCTTCGTTCTATACTGAAGATCAGATGGCCGGAAATAATCACCAACAAGAAACTATGGGAACAAACAAAACAAGAACCAATAATCCAACTAATATGTAGGAGAAAGTGAAGATGGATTGGACACTCGCTGAGGAGGCCGTTGGGTGACATCGCGCGTCAGGCCAATGCTCGAGTGGAAGCCGAAAGGGAAGCGGCTAGTGTGACGTCCAAGGGTGACATGGAGGAGATCGTGTGAAGAAGAGTTGAAACAATATGGACTAACATGGATGCAGGTGAAAAGTACAGCAGAAGACAGAAGCAAGTGGAGGCGTGCAGTTGAAGCCATATGTTCCACTGGGAACCCAAGGGAACAATAATATAATAATAATAATAAGATAAGCAATTCTGAGAGGAATTAATATTAGCATTTGACTTCATTTCCAGGCAGTTAAACAATAAAATACAGTTATTCAAAGATGATGTTTATCTTTTTCATGAATGTTATTTCACTTCCGTATGCATCATAAAGAGAAACTGCAAGGGAATTCGTTGTCAAAAGCCTGCAGTTGGCAGGCATACATTGCAGACAACTTTGTAGTAGGAGGTTACTCCGATTAGTGTCTGATGACAAATTACCTTAAAGATTTATAACATAAGACTTGTTACCGTGGTAGTTCGAAAACCGTTAACATGATTTACCCGAAGAAGTGCAACTATTGAACTAGGAGTTCCTTAGTCCGAATTTCTTTGTAAAAGTAATATTTGGTGCATATATTATTAGATACTTGTAAAATGTATTTAAAATCACCTTAGGAAATAAACGAAATCCTTTGGTTAAAGAAATTTGACTTAAATCATCTCTCAAATCGCAATGAATATCTTTCTATATTCTCAAAACGCCTACAGCGAACACTGAACACCATCCATCCATCCATGCATCATAAATTTTTTTAAAGCAATTCTTTTCGTCACCAACATGCTATCTAACTTACAACACACATAAGTCACTTATTCAAATAGTGGAAATTTGTAAAATATAATTTACACTTCACTTGAATTGCGCAAAAATGTTTTATCACTGATATGATTCAAACGAAAAGTGTTAACAATTACTAACCGTATTAATAGCCTACCTAAATAGTGTTCACTAATAGATTTTTCACATTTGTTGTATTCATCATTGATATTCCTACTCCTAATATTTTGTTGTTAACCTACATTACAATAATTAATATTTCCCACGTAGCTGGCTATAAAGATATATATGTGTACACTCACATTTGGAGTAAGTCGGTGGATGGTAACTAACAGTGGAATCTAGGATGCTTATTTCGTCAGCTTCGGGATTCATCATCTGGAGGTACCCGCATTCCACAGTGGGTCACTGAGTGATGGTGTTCCTACTGGAGCTTGAGCCCAGTACTCATGATTTCAAACGTCGAAGCGCTATCCACTAAACTACTTGGGCCATCAGAGCCACCTCTTTCTTGTGTAACAGGGGAACAGTAATTATTTAATTCACTTTGCACTATCCTGTTGATTGATGGGAACATAGTGTTCGGTCTCAGGTAAATATGTCCGTTCCTTGTGTAGATGCTTCGAAGCATTTGCTTCAAGTTAAATAATCAGATATCATCGAAGCATCTGCACAAGAAGCCGACATGTCAACCTGAGGGCAAGCACTTTGGTCCAATCAATCAACGGGAAACTACAAACTGGATTAAATAAATACTTTCGAACTGTTTATTTAATGTCGTGTCCTACAAGTGCTTTTAGGATAAATAGTATTCTTTATCAGACTATCGGGTAACATCAATAGACTATAAACACACAATTTTAACCAACAGTATTTGATATGTACTTTTCCAAAATATAGTTTAGTAAGATTTTCTGGAGTCTTCAATTGTACGACATTCCCTTGATCGTGATAACATCACAGTGATAACAACTATAATACTATGATCAAAATACCTCTGTAAATGTATCTGATAGGGGTAAATAAAGTCAGATAGGCATGAATAATCATTTGCATATAGGAAAATATACATACATATGCCTTGATTGGTGTTCACTGATAACAGTATATCATGATAAACAATTATTCTAAATTAAGGTATTTCAAAGAGCCATATTTGATCTAATATAAGGATACCATAACGCCAATAAATACATATCATGCAAACAGTGCATTTCATGTTTACTTGACAACTTTAAGGACTAATGCAAACACGTAAACAAGACAATAAAGTACACGTCCGACATCTAATTTTCGTAAAATTTTATTAGAAATAGTTAAATTAGTAATTCATGCGGATTAGATGTAAATTGCTTGAGACAGAAAATTAGAAGTATCATTTTCCTATAACTGAGATTAGTTAGTGGAGACACTTGTATCTCATCAATCGATAGCTCTGTCAACATGACTGGAACTCAGTAGCTATCTTGTACAACAGCAAACATTTTTTCTCGTAACCCATTACAAATAACAGTTCTCACTTTGTTCATTCTCACCTGTCGATGATTTCAAGTTTAGACACTTAGACTAGTTTTTAGCTAGAGTTCAAGTATTTGCATAAACGTTCTTATTCAATCATCTGTAAGTATGTCTTACTGCTGAATACCAAGTTGAATGAAACTAGTTTCTTGAATTTTATTTGTTAATCACCTTAAGATGGGTGAGGATATACGTTATCGCGTTTTAAATTTACCTCGCTTCAGGTTTTCTCGTCTTTCATTGGATAGAACGGTAGCGGTCAATTGGATTTTTGATTTGTCATAGGTAGGTACTTTCGTGTGAGGTTTTGTGTGGTTGTGTTATGTGTGGTTTGCGAGCAACTGTGATGAATATAAATCTAACATGTGACTATTCTTACGTTGTTTCACTGTTTTTTACACAGATACAATGCTCTTTATGTTGTACAAAACCTCGCCTAGATTACTAGGTCACTAGTATTCTAGCCGGTCCCAAGCCCGGATAAAGAGGGAGGGTTGCAAATTGCAACTCTACGCATTATCATCGAACAAAGCATGGAATGGCAATCAAATCTCTACCTCAACTTCATAGACTTTGAGAAGGCCTTCGACAGCGTTGACCGCGAAGTAATTTGGAAACTACTCGAGTACTACGGTGTACCCCAAATATTCATCAACCTTCTTCAACAACTGTACGACAACGGCACATGTCAAGTGATCCACAACGGAAAACTCAGCGAAGCGTTTGGAGTAAACACAGGAGTCAGACAAGGGTGCTTATTATCACCAATGATATTCCTAATTGTGGTTGACTGGATTATGCGTCAGACAGTGGGAAACGAGAAGACAGGGATATCCTGGACCGACGTGAAGAACCTAGAAGACCTGGATTTTGCGGATGATTTATGTTTGATGTCACACAAAATCGAAGACTTACAAGCAAAAACCGACAAACTGGTCGAAGAAGCAGCAAAGACAGGACTCCAGGTGAACATAGACAAGACGGAGGTCATGAAAATAACCAACCAACAACAGCAGCAACATCCAGTGCCAATCACCATCAACAGGAGAGACTTGAAAGAGGTTACTTCTTTCACTTATCTAGGGAGCATTGTCTCAACCACAGGAGGAACGGATGAGGATGTTAAATCGAGAATCAGGAAAGCGAGAAACACATTCATCAACCTGAAACCAATCTGGAAATCTTCGTCACTCACCATCAACAACAAAATTCGGATTTTCAATACAAACGTCAAGTCAATTTTGCTTTACGGATCAGAAACTTGGCGGGTCACCAAGAATATTTTCAACAGGTTGCAAACCTTTATCAACAACTGTCTTCGCTCCATACTGAAGATTAGATGGCCAGAAAGAATCACAAACAAGAAGCTATGGGAACAAACGAAACAGGAACCAATCGCCCAACAAATATGCAGGAGGAAGTGGAGATGGATTGGACACTCGCTGAGGAGGCCGTTGAGTGACATCGCGCGTCAAGCCCTCGAGTGGAACCCGAAAGGGAAGCGGCGAGTGTGACGTCCAAGGGTGACATGGAGGAGATCGTGTGAGGAGGAGATGAAACAGTATGGAATAACATGGACGCAAGTGAAAAGTACAGCACAAGACAGAAGCAAGTGGAGACGTGTAGTTGAAGCCCTATGTTCCACTAGGAACCCAAGGGAACAATAATAATAATATGTTGTACAATCCCTTGAAACTGGTTAGGCTTTATGGTGGTTATCAGTGACTACGATCCCGCGGGTCCCAATGCATTTCTTGAGTTGTGGTTGAACGTACATATTTCTCGATATTTCTCACTCACGTAGTCTGGTATTCTTTGTTGCTTGCGAATTAATTGTGACAAGCTGTGGCAATAATGTGCTTCGTTAACGAGGCCTTTTCCTAGAATTTCATTGCAGGTAATCAGTGCGAGCGGAAACAGCACATATGTAAGAATCTACGAACGCTTTGGAAGACTTTCAAAAAGTAAAGGACTTATAAATTGCTAACAGTGAAGACTTTTTTCACACACTAGTATGTGGCTACGTTCACATGCAGAGAGAAAATCTGCGAATGAGACATTGTATAGTAGTGAGACAACTTTGTTGAACTTTCATCTAGCGTGGACATTTCTCTCTAATATTTTTTCCCTCAGACCACTAACACAGTATTGCTAGATGTATTCATGTAGTATTATTCGATGGCACAATTACTGGCAGTTAATAATATTATGTATGCGTAATAGTCATGATAATTTCTGCACCATTAATGTGCTCCACATTTCAAAAGAAGTGAAAACTCGAATGATTGAATTTATTAAATACTAAAGTCGTATGTGGTCATGCATGTTAATTATTTAAATGCTTAATTTATATGACTGGATTTAATCTGTAGCACTTTTAGTAATGTCAAGTCGTTATGAGGTCTGTCAGTCAGTTAAATTCACTGGAAGCAGATGTAGTCACATTCAGGCAAAGACATCCGAAAAAAACTGACGAGTGTTTTACGATTTATGACCAGATACATTTGCATAATCAGCTGTAGGAATTGATTCTACATACAACAAGAAGTGAAGGTAAGTTATCGCATTCACTTATAACCATACAGATATTCCCTTTTCCAGTTTGTGATACTGGATAACTTTGGATGTGGGCATACAGTTCTGCTTACTTGAATTGCGGAAGAATTTGAACGTGACGCAATTTGGACACTGGGCAGTTTCTGTCGAATAATGGGAGATACTCCCCAAACGAAAACTTTCATCTTTGACTGTGCTCAGCCTGTACATGTTAATAAAGTTGTTCGCGTTGCAGCGAAGTAAAATTTCCTATCGAATATTCTTGTGTTCTATTTGTTCTGCATGCGGTGGGAGTACGGCATGCTAGACCGGTACTTCCTAGGATATGAACTAATTACTATGCATAAGTGTAATGCGTACGAACACTATCGATCGATATAAGTAGTGAATTATAAGTACTTTAGTCAAGCCTAAACACCTGCCTAAATTTACGCGATTGCGTCTTCTGGCCATATGTAAATTTGTAAGGATCAATGACAAAAAACTGATCTATGTATTCGAAATACAAGAATAGAACTTAGGCACTGCAGTGGAGTTCGATTTCATATAAGGTAGTGCATGACTATTATTTCACTTAAAGCGTGATGTCAATCCATATGGTTATACAGCGAAATGAAGTCTATAGGAGACGAACAGTTGAGTAAATAGAGCTGTAGCAATCGTTACAATATTTCGCTTACATTGAATTATGCCATAAATTACTTTCTCAGGTCTCACTGATAAGTCAGGCTTCCATCTCGTCATGATGACAAATTTAGTTTCACTCAGATAGAATAATAAAAGTCTGGTAAGCAGTATGTTAAATATATTTGATGAAAAACAATAACAAGCAAATGTTTTTACACAATTGTTTGTCGTAATTATTTCGGCGATGTCGAATTACTGTGACCAGGTTGATTGACGTTTATGGACATCTGCAAATAAGTGAATGAAGTGTATTTCTTAAATCGCTGAAGTTAGAAAAAAGTAATATAAAAGTAAAACGTTTTATATTTGCCTACCTTGGCTGAAAAAGGTTCACACTCCTTTCTCATTCTTTGGTCATGACAGCATTCTTCTGTGGTTTTCACTGTCACACACATTGTCCCTCTTCTAAAGTATAGCACCAAGCAAATAATAATAATTTACTATGTCGTATAAACGGGTGCTTACAAGGGATACATGCCATTTCTACAGGCACAATAAGTTATGTTATAAATTGCAATCGTGAAGTACCATTAATTAATACTTTTTCGAAAGTTTGAATCGTTCGATTATTGTACAAGCAATTAGAACATGTTATCATAAGTGTTAAGCTAGAAACCCTTCACAATGAACACCGTATATTTGGGTAAGTGCTATGCCTTCACGTGATTAAAACCTATTTCAGGGGGAGAATAATGTCCTGAGAAACTTCAAAATGGCACAAAGTACAATTATGGATAATACACCATTGAAAGTACACCTACAAGATATATACGGCAAGTGTCTATAGAGTCCTTGGAATGGTAGTTTACATTATCAATGTTAAATGCTAACCATATTGGTCTTATCATGGAAACCATGACGTTTTGTTTTGGTGTTTTTCATCAAATCGACCAGACTTTAATCAAGCAACAAATATGAACAAAGAGTAATTTTTAGCTTTAATAAAGACCTAAGTAGTTAAGATAAAACAGAGCATAATAGTGCGTGAATGAGAAGAATATCGTCAGGTAGATAAGAGATATTTCAGTGAAAAGTGAATTCAAAGATCTGGAAGATTGGAACCCATAAGACAAGCTGACCTGTAAGAACTCTCACGAAATTCTGTAGGGCCCACAGGGTAGTATTGATGTTTTGGCGTCATTCTGAACTTTGAAAGATGGTTTACACATCTGAAAGATAGTAATTATGGAAACTGGAGTAACACTTTCTATCTTTTCAGAGTGTTTCCGTTGATGCAGTTTCTTATCAACAATTTGCAGTATTCCTAGTGATTTTATAGGAAGCTTGATTTCCTCATCGTTTTCATCAACTGTCCTTTCAAGCACGATAGCATAAAGTAACTCCATATACTCAATCATTGTAACCTGAACATCATAAAATCCCTATAGATAACTTGTTGAACAATAAATGTTTTAAAAAATGAGTCATAAGTGCAGCTTCTGTATCCTTCATAGCCATAGGTAATTCATGAAGGAGCTCAGAATATCTTAGTGATCTGAAAATGAATGATTATTAGGACTGGTATAACTTGGGTAACAGGTTAACTAGTGGTAGGACGCAGCTGCTAGCTACTGTTCGACAGGAAGGTATACTAACTACAAACTCTGTTACATTTCAGAAGGACTATCCATAATATTATTCTTATCCAATTGCACACTGATATTAAGATAAGTTGATACAATTTAATGCACTGATCATTTACGGTCTTCCGAAATTCGATGTGACAATGTAAATTCAATTGGAAACACATCTTCGGCTGAGCAATTTTAACCAGGAACTTCACCAAAGTGGACACAATCACCACGAAATTCCGCCGCTTGTTTCTTTCACTGCATGATTTCCTCGTTGTGTTATGGAAGATTTCAATCATCACGGATGAAAACAAAAATGATCAACCTCCTTAAAACATACATCTAACTTATGTCTATGGGCTTACTCTCTTTCCATTATCTGATTCTTATATATTAAGTGATATGACAACAACCATTCCCTACAGTCAGTTTACAACCTGAAAATCTAAAATAAGTCGCAAATTACAAAGTTTTAAGGCTCTCAGAGGAAAACAATAGTCATTTCTATGCATAACTTCTTTAAATGCATGCATTTCTTCGCGATAATTTGTCTGGGATATCAGGAAATTATTACGCACTAATATGAACACAATACAAGAAAATATTGCTTTTCTCACCTACGGAAGCCTAAAACTAGTCAAATATACTCTATTTTCAAAAAAACAAACGCTTATAACGCCTCAACAGGCATGAACGCGATAACCCATACAGTGCACGAAAATACATCGTGATAGCGTTTATCCTCACCCATTCAAATAAGAAATGTCTTCCAAAAATTACACTGTGCTTTATGAAATTCGATATCAAATTTAAGACATTCAACAAAAGCTAATAAAGCAGGTTTAATAGATTCATCAAACTTCAGTAGAACTCTTCAGCTGGATACCCTACATACAGGGATATATATATATATAGAATTTTCTATAAAATAAGTTTTAAGTGCTCATTACTATTGTTACTATTATTAGTACCACTATTATTATCAATTTTACTTAGTTCGAAATTCTTCATATCTTATCAGTCTTATATGTCTCAATGTAATTCTAGCGATTTATATATAAATATATATATATATCCCTGTATGTAGAGTATCCGGCTGAAAAGTTCTACTGAAGTTTGATGAATTCCTTAAATCCTGCTTCATTAGCTTTTGTTGCTTGTTTTAAATTCGATAGCATTGAGTATAAACACTTCATTCTGTTTCTGTCCTTTTGTGAATTCTCAGTTAAAGTCAAAGTTAAACTCCCACTGGATAGCTGTATTCGAAACATTCGATTGCAGCCTATACTGGTTTCATACTACAATAACTTAATATCAGGCTGAATTAGTAAAAGTTTTCAGACATCTTCCTTTCAAAATAGAATCATAGAAGGGGATTATTTCATCGTGTAAATAGAACCGAAAACTTCCACCTAAAATTTGTGAATGTGGATTCAAAATTGTACTTCATTGGCGACAGTGGATGGCTAAATCTTAGGACCCAAGTATCTTTTAACCATCTATTGCTTTTACATCCCATTTCAAGAAATGCAGACTAGTTAAATATGTGAAAAAAACTGACGTTATCTACCACTACTTGGCTTTTTTTCTGCGTAAATTCGGTCACTCTACCTGTAGCCTCTTCACAAACTGTTTTACATGACTAGGGACGAACTTTCAATAAGATTTCTGTGACGAAAAATATAAGTAAACAATGGTTTTATCAACAAGACATTTCAGCATTTCATCTGGAAGTTTACATGGAATATTGACTGGATTGGAAGAATATTAGCACTTATTCAATGTGTTTGCTCTGAAAAAGAATCTTACCCTTGTTTCGTTCATACAATGAAAAATGCCTATTTAAGTTACACACAAAGGAACTGGAACAGTAATCGAACCGAAGTTAATATACTATCCAAAAAGATGAAGCGAACAAAGACTTCAGTCTTCTTCGACAAGAGAGATAAAGTATACAATTGAATTTTAGGTTTTCCGTCGATTGATTGGACCGAAGTGCTTGATCACAGGTTAACACGTCGGCTTCTTGAGCAGATGCTTCAACAATGTCTGGGCATTTAACTAATATTTAATTGGTGGATGGTGACTAGCAGTCGAATCCAGGATGCGCTTTGGCGTTTGAAACTATGGGCACTCGGTTCGAGCCTCGGTGGGAATATCATCACTCACTGAGAAATGCAGGTACATCCAGGTGACGAGTCCCAAATAGGACGAAATGCGCATCCTGGATTCCACTGCTAGTCACCATCCACCAACTAAAGAGATAAAGTAGTTAAGGATTTTTGCGCATACAGTTCACTAACGAAAGGCTGATGCATACAAAATACATATATATATACATATGGTTTTGATGGACAAAATTTCCTTATGTGTGCACTTTCAGACAATTCAATGAGACGTCTCTTTAAGCCTCTGTTGTTCTTTGCACTGAGATAATAGTCCTGTAAAAAGCGTTTTATTTCCGATACCTTAAACTCGTGGATGACGATAATTTGAATTTCTGTTAAAATAACAGAATTCAAATGTCAAATAAAGAAAATATTCATTCAGACATCTAGAAAAAAACAAAATAATTCAGCAAAGAATATCCTTTTCGATAATTTCCCCTTCTGACTCCAAAATTGTATATATGTTTATTCAAAACAAATAGTTCCCTTTATGAATTTAGATGAAGCAATAAGAAGACGTGTGGATACACGTACATAGGGAGAATTCATCGATCTCTGCAAGTAAGGGGTGGCTTCAGAGCATATTCCTAAATGGCTCCAAAAACAAATGGAATCTTCAGAACGGTGAGAACAGTAGACCTAGCTCTTCCATTGTGAAACATATTATAGAGACAGGAATTAAAATTGACGTTAACAGATCTTTTAAACCTATCTATAAAACATGTTTAGGGCGTATCCTAAAGTTTGTGGAAGCTCTAGCAATCAGAAAGTTTAAACCACCTTTATTTGTTCAAACACAATTCGTCATCACACTAAACCTTCTTTGGTAAATTTTGTTTTGATACCACAGCAGATGTACTATTACCTCTCTTATTTGGTTTAGTGGTCTTCATTGTTATTTTGACCTTGGATATGTCCTTTTAACTTGACCTAAGTCTATTTTCTCACCTCTTACCTCTTTATTAATTTCATATATATACCTATGACAAGTCCGTGTGTGATCAGATTGTTCGAAATGTGTTGCGCAAATACATTACACGATTCAGCCAAATTATATCTTCTTATTGCTTTATCTAAATATATGTTTATATAAACAGAATATTGTAGAACAGTCATCACTAACAATACTGGTGTTTTTGAATACTTCTGATTTGTTAATTAAAACCAATGGAATTATAGTTCACCGAAGATTCATGAATTATAATAAGCATAAGAATGTAGTAGCAACTAGAACATCAACTAAAATTAAGGAAATTTCCACAACAAATTGAGGACAATTAAACCCTTGATGGCCAAGGTAAGGACAGTGTCTTTACCAGCTTCTTTTCGATACCTAAGTTAGGTTTCTTAATGTGGATCCCAACGGCCTCAGCAATACACAGTAGACGAACTCTTAAAGTAAAGATTAAATGGTATATGCGAAATGACTTTGAAAGCCTCATTAAAATCAATCTTGTGTTCTGTATCCACAAGATGAGACAGAATAGAGCATTGCATGGATTTCGTTTCTCCTTTAATTAACCACGCAGAATGATGTTCGGAAATCCGACGAGAAACACACTCAATTGTACGGCCCATATAACTGGTTCCACAGGAGCAGTTAAATTGATAAATACATATAGAAAAGGAGAAATTAAGCAGTTTGTCTTTTACTCCCGAACGCGAAATGGGGGTGGTTTTGAAGACATTGCGTAATTCAGCAACAGGGAATGCTCTTTTTTACCACCATATTCCTTAAGCATTGTGTTAGTATCTCACCGATGTTATCCCCGACGAACTGAATTTGTAAGGATAAGGCCTTTTTCGGAACTGTTGGCACTCTGGTTTGTTTCGATATTTGATTCATATTCTTATCGATGAATTTTTCCACATAACCACTCTCATTCAGCAACTATTTAATAATATTAAGCTCTTCATTAAGACATTCATAAGAGCAGATTGATCTTGCTCTGTGTACCAAGCACTTTACTAAATTGCGTTTGTATTTCAAAGGCAAGAAGCTGCAAAAATGAGTATACTGACCAGTTGATGTAGATTTCCTGTATACACTTCTTCTCATTGTACCGTCCTCTTTTCTACTCATAAGGACGTCTAAAAATGAAACACCAGAGTCTCTTTCTTTTTCGATGGTTAAATTAATTACAGGATGAACATCGTTAAATTTGTTCAGGATGTGTTTTTCTTCATCCTCATTTTTCATAATCAAAAATGTATCATCCATGTACCGACAGTAGAATTCTGTTTCATCAATTACATCTTTCAAAGGCTCATTTCCTAGTTTCGCGAAGAAAATATTGACTAGAGTCACAATGCAAAATTATGGTTGTCATGGAATTATAAAGCATAAGATGGGGAGGGAAAATAAATTATTTATTTTACTAACAAAGATGAAAAATAAAAAGTTTTTATTCAATAATGCCAAGTCCCCTGAATTATGTTAATTATCCTATAAGTTTAAGCAACTCTTGAATACATGAGTAAATGTTGTCTTCTAACCGGGAATCACTGATTATTTTATTCCCATGTCTGGAAAAAGTAAACTAAATGCCACCCTTCTTAGTGTGGCTGTCTTCTGTGAAGCTATTTTTCTATTTATCTTAAACCTTTGCTTTCCGACTGGGACAAGGAGCTTAACGCGTTTTTGAAGTTTCAGTAGCGATGCTGATAGGGCGGGGATGTTAACCCTTTCTCTTTTCAGGGTTTACCTACTGTCTTGTAAACTAGGAAAGGTCTAAGCAACTCAATTATTTAGCAGGAAATCAAGTACTGGTTAAAACATTTTTCATATTCCTGATGACTCATATTATATTCTTTCAAAATATTCTCACTTTTAAATAATGTTAGAATTAATTAGGTAACAGACTTTTAGAGTTAATTTCCGAAAATGTTCATTTGACACTAGTTGGCTTTGCGATAGCTTTGTCAGCCGTTGTTCGTTTGAAAGATATAACACCTTGTAAATAAAGTGTTCAAAATCATAAAAGTTACTAGAAAGCTTTACGGATCTTTTGACCAGATACTGAACTTTCAGAATCAGCTCAAACTTGTCGTGTATCAAAGGCATAAAGTCTACCTATATGTAAAAGAAAACAACTGTTTTGAAGTTGAAGAGTTTATTTAATTTAATTTAATTAAATACGAACACCTTATAGTCCAATAGCCTAACTGAATAACAAAAAGAAAATTAAAAGACAAAGTCGGGGGAAACTAACATTTGTTTGATAGTTCCTCTTTAACTTTTATGCGCAAAGCGCTCGTTTTTCAAAATTTTAATAAGTTATGAGCTGCTTTATAAAAGGCGAATGAATTCCCTTTAGAAATCTCTGTGGAAACATTAAATACAAAGTAATAAACACAATTTTATTTATGCTTTATTCGAAAAAAAGTTTGATAAATTAATTTCTTTTATGGTTTAATCTCTGTGTACATAGAAAACAGCTATGTGTCACTCTGGTAACCATCTTGGCCTAGTGGATACTACTTTGGCATTTGAAAGGATGAATAAAGGGTTCAGGTCTCATTGGGAATACAAATACATCCAGATGAGACGAAATACACATCTTTGATTCCAAAGCTCAAGCATCATCAACACAAATAACTTTGTTAGTTATGTTTTCATTTATAAAGGTGAAAAACAGACAACAAAGCAGCTCACTTTGTAGAATGACCTAATTCCTTTGTAAAATGCGTTGAAATGTTTAACCATAAAAGAAATTTTACGCTCATTATGTGTTTACTCTCTATGAATACAGCTATTGATAAACTTCTTGGAAAAGGAAAAGCCAAAAAAAATTAGGACTAGTTTGTGACATGTAGAAAGAACAAATAAATGCGCTAGTTCCTTTTTTTAACTAATATGAACCTCTAGAAACGTTTCATTTACGTGGATATCATTTTCTGTCAACAAATATCATTCCTTGAGTTCTGAGTAGAACATGAAAGCTCAGTAGTTCATCTCCATTCTACTCAATTCTCCGTCAATGATTTCAGATGACTCCACAAATGACCACAATCTTTGATTGCTTCTTCCCGTAATCTGCTTCACTTCGCAGCCTGCTACCCGAGTCACACTTTAGTGTGTAGAATTCAAATATCTCCTTAGAGTGTGTCCAGTTTATCGCCATTTTCTTCTCCATGTTTGTTGGATGATATTAGTTTTAGTAGTATTCCTTTCTGGTCTCTTTTATTCTGTTTCTCAACAATAAATACGTTCATACACTAGACTATCAATGTGATCCGATTATCTTTTTGATAAGTGGATAAACAAATGACAATATTATTAATATTCTGCTCATTTTCAGCATCTATTTATCAGTGAATTACTAACATACAAGAAGAAAAATCCACAAGACAAATTGATTAATACTCAGATAAATCAAATTCTTTGGAGAGAGAAAAAAATAATAATGAAATAATAAATCATTCTAAAGATTTCCATAATTTATATCGTTTAGTTTATGAAAGGAAAAGAAAGAGAGAGAGAGAAAAGAACACATTGTTGACTTCCAAGTGGGAAGTTGAAATTAGATTAGTTTAATGGAACAATGAATTGTGCACCAGTGTTTTATATCTATAGATGAAAACACTCCAAGAAGAAAGACAGCTAGTGTCAGATGATACTTTTGTGTTGCTTAATTTCTAGAAACAACTTAGATATGCCATAAACAACATATAGGAGAGTATGTCTTTATTCAGATCAAGTGTTTGACTACATACATTAGGGGAAGCACTTCGTGGATAACTGATGCCCAGGTAATGAAGTTATGTATGATGTTGTCGAACAGTCTCTGCGATATAACACTTCAATAATACGTGTTAAATATATCTACAATCTTGAATTTATTGCCTAAGAGGAAAAACTGACTGATGATGGCGTCTGGCTTTCCCCCCAGTCTAGTCAGGTTTAGTCTTTTCTTATGTTTGTCTCTCGAATGTATATTATTTCAAAATAGAAAGCATTTCTAATAATAAACCATAAAACATTGGTTGACATAAACTGATTTCAGTTTTCCCTGTTCAGCAAAAGTGGTATCCAAAATATTTCTCTATCATCCAAGTTGGATGATATGAAGGTTTTTAAATGCACAAAAAATTTTTGCTATCATTCATCCTATCGAAAATATTAATAAAACTAGCCTCCTTATCATCTGTGAAACGTAATCCATTAAATGCCTTTTGATTTAAGATAAGTCTACATACGTTGAAATCTTTCACACATCTATAATGAAAAAAGGCATAAATTTGATGATTTCGCACAATTTTACAGTATTCTACAAGAAGGAAAAAACAAACACGGTTTAGATATTAAGCATTACTAAATATACCTTTTTCTACAGTGTCACAGTTCTCCTATGGTTATGACAGCATATTAAATAATCAGGCATTACATGTGTCTTAGAGAATAATTTTGGCGTTGTTATAATGCTCACGAACATATCCACGCTTATATTCTTGAGATTACCGTAATATCTTAGATGACGACAACCGCCGCCTGCAACAGCTATCAAAAAATCAAGTCTGATTATGAAATAACAGGAGTTATAGATCTACTAAAAATAACAGACCACCGGGAAGTTGTTTCCACCATAGTTTGAGGCTTTTGGGCAGAAGGCACTGAATAATTCTGTAATTAAAACAATTTGTCCCTTTGATAAATTTGAATAAAGCATTAAGAAGACAAATTTCGCGAGATGATATCGTTTCGTAGTTTCTTTACAACCGCTTTACAACTAACATGATTAACAATAATAAAATAAAGTTCATGATAATTTCTCAGTTAAATAAAAAACAAAAGTACATACTAATGACCAGTCATATTTAGATAGGTCAAGTAGACCATGGTAGGCGAAGGTCGAAGTCTATTGTTTTTTGTACACACAGTTTAGGCTGTATGTGATAATTCCAAAGTGCTTCCGTCACCTTCAATAACCTTGAATTACAGTTATGTGAAATAATTGTGAAAAAGTCATTAATATTGCTTTTGTGACCTGACATTAATAAGTGCTTTGCAATGGATGATGCTGGATTTCTATTCAGATTAATCGCGTTGAGATTTTCTATATGATTTAGTAGCCATTTTGGAACATGTTCTTTTCGACGACATTGGAACATTCTGTTGGTTCTACCTATATAGGTGTCACTGCAGCTGCAGGTGAACTTGTAGATACAGTTTGAAGTAGAGTCCACAGAATTTCGTCCCTTAGTCGTAGGTACAGGGATCGAAAATGTTTGGCAAATGAGAAAAAGAGATGCGGCGTAGAATGTGCATTTGATGGCTGACCGAAGTCTTTGAGCTGCCAACTGCATAATCTGGTCGCCCTTGAATGGTAGGTTAATAAAGGTAGTTTTCTTTGGTACAGAAGCTGTCTTTTCGAGATGTGGTTTTTCTTTACTGTGACAAGTGATAAAGTTCCCCGGATAACCATTAGCTAATAAAACTGAATGTATATTTTGAAACTCATCCATCAATGTGTCACTCGTGCATATTTTTCGGGCCCTTGAGAACAAACATTTCAGTAGGGAACGTTTATACTGGATAGGAACAAAACTGGTAAAATGAAGATATTGTCCACTCCATGTCTGTCTACGAAAAATAGATCGTTGAACCGTTCCATCATCTCTCCTAGTCATAGTAATATCTAGGAAACCGAGTTTGTTATTCGATTTGAGTTCGGAAGTCACTCGGATATTTGGATGAATATGATTAAATAGGGTAATAAAGTTTTCAACAGATTTAGTATTATTACTAATAATGAGAGTATCATCTACGTAACGTTTATGCAGCATAAATTCTCCAAGCATAGCTTGCATTTGTCTCTCCAATTTCGACATGAAAATATCTGTAATGCCGAGAAACAGGTTCAACTCGAAGCCGTGCTTTCGTTTATTAAGCCGAAATGTTAAAGTTATACTCAGCTATAGTTTATTTTCTGAAATGATTTTTAAGTTTCGCCTAAAAGACGAAAACAATTTGTTCAAACACCTTGTCTCAGGAAAACTTTTAAGATGAAAAATTTGTTTTCATTCATGAGAACTAAAGAAAAATGAAGAGTGTCACTGCCATTTTATCTTGACAGTTATCTATAATCAATAATAAAATATCTGTTGGATCTATCAGATTTTTGTCATGAAACATTCACGTATTTTAAGTTATTTCATAATTTCTTCCTCATTGTCACTGTTTCTGTAAGTGTTTTCAAACAAAACTGTTCGTGAGTCTACGCTGCTTTCTATCATATATATGAATATATATAAAGTAAATGGACATGCAGTTGAGCATCAGAAATCGCCAGACTGACGCAAAATGAAGTCGATTTGGGAACTATATTTTATATTTTTCTGAGTATAAGAGTAATTGGGGTAAAATGTTGCATAATAAAATACTTAATTGTTCACTACGTTATAACTGTAGAGAATAATCGTCATTCAAGCTAATAACCAGGGTTTATATTACCTTGGCTGACTTCTTCTGTGGATTATATGAGTCTCAACACTTATTACTCACACCGCTTGACTAGAATTACCTACTGAAATCGAATGTTAACATGTCATACATCTAAAATAAGTTAGACTGTTATTATTATGACAGTTGAAAAAAAACTGCTGTATCGTTTTTCCACTGGTGCTCTGCTTTCTAACCATGCAAATGATCCAGATTCAATGCTCATCCGAAGCAATCATAAACTTCGCCTAGCCACTAGAAAGCCCAGTAAATCGGGAAGGTAAACGTGAGACTAGCCACCCCACTCCGTTAAAAACTATACTGCCACCAGTAAAACTTCAGAAAAACTTGAATCCATATGTGCAACTCGGAACGCTGAAGCATGAAGAAGACAAGAACAAAACTATCTAAGATAAAAGCCGTTTGTTATAAGAGAAACGTGTATTCAACCTATGGAATTGTTATTTGAGTGGTGATAACTAATTTGATTTTTTGAGATGAACCAATTCAAGCACATCGCGGTTGGCTTCAACATTAAAACAGTGGAACTATCTTTAAGCGTGTAGATCATCACAATCTGGTTATATGCCATCAATGTAAGTCCTGCACTTACCTGAAACTAAAGTGCATTTATGTCTCATGAAATCAGTGCCCATACTGTTGATACTCACCATGCCATTGGTGTGTGCGAAACCAATGAAAAAAACTGAAATAGATATAAGTGGTTTGCACTTTAATTTAATTTATTTTTTAATTTTTGATTACAGCTTGATTCCACACCGAATATTTTGGTACAGGTATCGAATTTTCAGCATGTGATATCGGTAGCCCAAATTTTACAGGCCGACCATAGATATCAGGTGTGCGTCGGCAGGGGATCGAACCCCGAACCATGTGCATGGTCGGCGAGAGTCCTAACCACTGTGCCACCGACGCACAAACGCGTGTCAAATTTCTAGACCTATTTTAATAAAAAAATATTTAAGAAATAAGAAACTTAGTATATGTTTTTTATTGAGTGGTAGGAAATTGGCACCAGGGATAGAATTTGATATCAGTAGATTTATGCATAATCAAATACTGGATGGATGCTAATGAACCATTGTTAAACTTTTTGAAGATAATTCAGATGGAAAACACACAAAAGAATCTACGTCAACATTTTTAATTAGATTTTTGTAACTGCTGATTGTGGTACCAACAACAACAACTACAGTTCTTGATGTATTTCCTAATGGTTTATTATTGCTCTTATCATTGTTCATCATTCATCTCCTACGTTTCAGGTGAAAAGTAGGCCTTCATCAGCACATAGACATTACCGAGTATTGGTTTGTAGAGATTTGACTGATTGGTTACGGGATATCATCATGAGTCAACATCCGTTAGAGAACCATTGGGAAATCGGGGAGTACTGCTAGACAGCTGTTTCATCAGCCTAGTCTAGGACTCTTCATCAGTACGCACCCACCGTCAGGGCTCGAACCCAGGACCTTATGGGCACAAGGCAGGATCTTAGACCATTAAGCCACTCGGACCAATATTTAAATATCAATGAGATCCTCACTAGCAACTGGCCCTATTCAGGTAGTTATTAAACCGGTGTCCTAGTGGGAATTCGTAACTAGTAGAGTACAGTAGTTCGAGTGGGAGGACATTTACTCACCGATATTCCTAAGTAGTTGCGCTGTGTCGCGAATCGGCAGAAGTTAGAATTCATGGACTGGCCATTGGATCGGGTCCCAGTGGCTTAATGGTCTACGAGTTAGCTCACTTTTTAACCTGAAGGTTCTGGGTTTGAATCCCGGTGGGCCAGTACTGATGAAGAGTCCTAACTAGAAAGAAACAGCTGTCTAGCAGTACTCCCAGGTGATTATTCAGTGGTTCTCTAACCTATGTCAGCTCATGATGAAATCCTGTAACGTATCCATTTTGTTTTGCTCTCAGCAGTCTTTTAAGGTTGGCTCCACAATCACCCATAAGTCTTCATTTCCTTACTATATAATCTCCTCCATTTCAGCCATGGATGTACAAGTCCTCGTTTACATTTGTGTTTCGGTCTAGGGCACTCCACGCTGTGTCATTCAACGGTTTACTCAGCCTGTGTCCGATTCACCTCCACTTCTTTGTGGACATTTTTTGGTTGGTTTCAGGGTTTCTTGTTTACTATCCTTTCCAACGGGTCATCTAATCTTCAGCATGAAACGAAAGTAGAGGTTGATGATAATCTGCAGTAGCCTGTTCAAAATGCTTTTCGTGACACACAAAGTCTCTTAACCGCTCGTATGATGATGTGAACATTATTTTTCTCATATGATTCTTATTGCCACCTAAAAGTGATTTATGAACTGGAGTAGACTTATAGTGTCAAAAGCATTTAGTTACACCTCATTTTAACCTTTTTCTCTATATTTCGATGATATTTTGGTGAAAGTCTCTTGACTTTTAGCAAAAACACCTGATCATTCTGTTCAATTCAATTTCAGCTGCTAGTATTGACTAATCTTGCTTTTATGAATATTTAGTCTATAGAATAGAATCCTTAGAGCTTTTTGCCATCACTATTGTTGAAAGTAAATCAATCTTCATTATTTTCTAAGATAAAAAAGAAATTTTGCTTCTGTCACTGTGTAAAAATATAATACTATCAAGTTACCCAAAGTTAATCGACATTCTCCTTTTACAATTTGTGAAGCAACTTTTGTAGGAGATGCTTGTCACTGTATAATAATTTGAAACAGTGTGTTGAGATAAAAACAAAGAACTGACTATACATTTTATGATGCACGACACACTGTAGACAGTTTGCAGACTGAATGTTAACACAAATATGAACACTGAGTGTTTCTCGACTATGAATCTGACTGTGTTAAATGATGACATGAGTAATTTTCGAATCGAGTATCGTGTGGATTTTTTTCATATGCTAAGTTGAACTAATTTACAAAAATATTGTTTATGAGACGCAGTTAATTTCAATAAATTCAAAACAGTAAACCACAAGGCTGACAGATTAACTTAAGAGGATATTATCAAAGAGAAAATGACAATCCTCTTCATATACATAAGGCTTCTAGCTGTTTTGAAGCACGGGTAATTTTACAGGGTAGCGTTGCTAGACTGATTCTTAACTTTCTCTCCTCTTCAGGCTTTCCATTGGCTAGCGAACTAAGCGTGGTTTCAGAGGATGTCAGCTGGATCTCATCTTTGACTGGTAAGTATCTCACCAGTGAATTACCGATGCGCTAGACACTCATAACTTTACTGAGGATCTGGCTAGTAGCCTTCACGACAACTTAGTGGAACAAAAGCAAACTGATGGCATTTTGTATGCTAGTGAATTTACATTCCATTAGTAATATTAAAGAACTAGGTTTGTTTCTATTTTCTCTACTGTTTTAACGTATTTCTCACTCCAAATGTTGAATAAGAACTGCTAGACTATTTTAAATACACTAGGCAAAAAAACTATAATATACTCACAGCTGAGTTGATTTTATGATAGATTTATACACAAGTGACCAAAACTCAGCTGATTATCAGTTGCAATAATGATGACATTTTTTTCCTGTCAGCCAACCTGTGTGTTTTTGTATTTCTTCCCATAGAACACTATGTTAACATACTTTCTAATCAGTAAATTTATTTTCCTTTACACAACGTTACATAAATTGTCAATGGGTTATCAGGCTAATTTAGAATACGTAGGGTGTGAAAATCGCTTATTCATTACTGCTCTAGTTTTATACCCAATTTGATTATCTGATTAGAATTATTCATCAGAAGTTAGTCTATCCTCCTAATTTGATTGAAGATTATGCGATTGTAGAGAACAAACGAAAGATACGCAATATCTCCAGTAACAATTTCGCCAATCGAATTTCATATAAACTTGAACAAAGCAAGAACAACAATTGTACCAGGATAATATCATATAGTTGAAAATAGTCCTGACTACAGAAGAAAACATCTCAGTTCTTCCGAAGAGTTACCTATCTGGCATTCAATCATATCTGAGGAAAGAAACACTGACATAGAAAACAACATTTCAAACATCTAAAAATCTATTCTTGCGCATCATGAAGTTAACAAATCGTGTTTTCATTTCTTGTCTTCCGACGGAAATATAATTCATCAAATCATTAGCGGTAATATCTTGCTTACAAGTTGAGGTGGACAACCTTTCCCCCAATTCTCCTTCTTTTACTTGGTTTGCTACCTGTACATAAACTAGGTAGGATTTTGAATATAATAGAACCCAAACTTTCTGAATGGATGATGAGAATTCTATCAGTAAACCAATGGTGCACAAGAAGTCAGCAAGGTATTAAATTGTAAATTTCCTTATAGATGAGTTCAATTGTTTCAATGAAACGTATGTCTGCGAATGATACTTGATTAATTCAAGCTATTATTATTATTATTGTTTCCTTTAGTTCCTAGAGGAACATAGGGCTTCAGCCGTGCGTCTCCATTGCGTTCTATTCTCTGCAGTCTTCACCTGGCTCCATGTCTGCCCACACGTTTTCATCTCCTCTTCACATGACCTCCTCCAAGTCACCCTCGCACTGACCACCAACTCGCCGCTTCCCTTTCGGCTGGGTTCCACTCGAGCAATGGCTTGTCTAGTGATGTCATTTGATGGTTTGTCTCCTCAGAGTATGGCCAATCCATCTCCATTTCTTCATGCCTATTTGTTTCACAATCGGTTCCTGCTGTGTTGGTTCGCTCATTGCCAGAAATCTCTGTTGCTGATCTTTTCTGGCCAGCCATCTGATCTTGAGTATTGAGCGAAGACAACTGTTAATGAAGGTCTATAGTTTGTTTGAGATGCTCTTTATGACGCACAGTGCAAGTCTCTGATCCGTATAGCAACACTGACTAACTTCACATTGGAGTTGAAAATCCGGATCTTATTTTTGATTCTGAGTGCTGTTGACCTCCACACAGACTTGAGAGTACTGAAAACTTGTCTTGCTTTTCCGATTCTTGCTTTGATATCCTCGTCAGTTCCGCCGGCCTGTAGTTGAAACGATGCTTCCCAAGTAGGTAAAAGAGGTTGTTTTTTTCAGGTTCCTCCCATTTATGCTGATCGTTGTCTTCTGTTGTTGGTCTTGTCCAGGAATCTTCATCACCTCTGTTTTCTCTATGTTCACCTGAAGTCAGCAAGGTATTAAATTGTAAATTTCCTTATAGATGAGTTCAATTGTTTCAATGAAACGTATGTCCGCGAATGATATTTGATTAATTCAAGCCGTTTTCTGAAACAGTCTATTATTGGTTTCGAATGGTAAGATAAAAGAAAACAGTGAAACAGGACATAAATTATTCAATTCCACAAGAAACAAACCCCTAGAATAATCAAGATGTGCAGTTACTCCGTGCTTTGTGGTAATTTAAACAAGCTACGTAGAAATTGATAAGTGGATACATAATTGTTTCGAAATTTAGTTAATTAAAAGTTTGTCTGAATTTCTAGCGTTATTCAACTATACATATATATATTTATATATGTAGAGAGAGAGAGAGGGAGAACGGAAGTTTGAAGTAAATGTGAGAAATTGTCTAAAAGATTAAATCTGTGGCAAATAAAAATAACACAGAGAAAACTGGTTAAATCAATAGTCTGAGTTATATTTTAACATAACTTACTTCCTTTAGCCTTGTAAAATACTAAGTAAAAAAGTTAGATGAAATACTTTATAAGACAAGAAGCAGAATACAGAATTACAATAAACAGAACACATACGTCATTGGAAACATTTATTTCCCGATACGAATTTAAAACAAGCAATAAAGCAACATACGTCATTGGTGTAACAGTTTACCTTGCTCAGAGTTTCAACTGGTATCAGGTATTTTCACTCAATATTTTAGAATAACAAGATAACTTACCTCTGAAAGAGAATGATAACTGCTGATGTCTTGTACGCTGGTGAGGACGTTTTTAGCGATTTCAGTAAAACTGAATATCCAGAACTATCCCAACTGCGAATTTATTTTAGAGAAATTCTTATATGTTCTATTGTCAACCGTTATTCTAAGAATAACGATGGGGGAAAATTATTAATGGATAGTCAAAGTTAATATACATCAGACATAGAGAAAGTACCCATTAACATATTCCCAAAGATTGAACATCTTGTGCTGAACGCAATTTAAATTGCATGCGCAACTAGTGTCAATATCATTGGAGAATAATTTTGAGTAAAAATTTCTGCTTGAAATTTGCTTTTCATCGGCAGATATAAAAGGATTCTGTATTACCTAGGTCCCTTATCTACCATTAAGATGTATTTGTTTTGACCGCAGAATTTCAGAAATAGTGAACTGTACTGCTTACATCGATAAGTGATCACACCAAAAATAAGATATAACTTAATAGCAATACTAGACAGTGTAGTATGTGTTATGCCCCGTGAAATACAAAATGCCATAAACAACAAAAAATTAAATAAATAATAATTATATTTCAATGGGTTACACACAATGAAAAGTTTTGTTGGTGGAAATTTCGCTCGAAATATTACCAATAACAAAACTTATCATTGTGTGTAAACCATTGAAATATATTTATACTCTATTTGATCTATTCCACAATGCTCAAACTTTTTACTGACATTAAACCAAAAATTAAATCATTATTTCAATGGAATTACATTAAAAATAAATAACTTTTTATATATCGAATAACAAACGATTTTTTATTCGATGAGTTACCACTGTGCAACAAAGGGCTTTGGAGTTGCAGTAATCGTAGTGTCAGTTGCTAGCCTCACACTGAAGCCTCCCTCTTCTCCAGGATTATAGTCGGCTAATAAACTAGGCGATACAAACTCTATGTAGGAGTTATTCATGCATGAATAAGTATTCTGATATTGGAGCCAAAAAATGTATGCTTATTACGACGTGTTACGTAAAAACGTGAAAGCCGCTTCTTTCTAAACACATAATTCGGGTTTCAGGCGCTTGATGAAGATTGCTTTGGCTAACTCAAGAATAATTGAACTCATTTGCCTACTGATTTTTTTGATCTATCCTGCGACGTCCACCTCATGACTTGTGTCGAGGAGATTCCTGGTAATGGCACTACTGAAGGCGTTTGTCCCCTTGAGACCTAGGCTTTTCGGTGCATGTTCAGAAAATTGGAGGTGTAAGTGCCTTTTTCTTATTCTTCCGAAGTATTTACTCCCACAGATACATGCTGATTCGTATACACAGTTGGATTCAACATGGAGAGGGTATCTATCGACTTTTCATTGCATCAAAGATCATTTTTTCCGATAAACGGGAACCAACTTAGCTGCAGGATATGTTCTGACTAGTGAAGTTTTCAGTCTTCTATTGATTATTCCTGTAATATTTTCACCTTTTCAATCAAGTTGAATGGAGACAGTCATTTTTCCCACTGTGATTTGTTTGGTGTTTGAGCCTTCACATCTCTCATATTTGTTAACCGTTCTTTTTCAACATCTTTTCGAAGATCATAAATTCCCTTTCTAATTTCTCTGCAGAGTATATTCTCCTAGCTCTATAGTACAGATTCTTGACTAGTGCTTGTTTATAGTTATCTGGACAATAACTATTAAAATGCAGGTATTGTTCAATTCATGTCTGAGTAGGTAGAAAGCATAACTTTCATTGTCGCAATCAACAAATATGTCATCTACATACAGACGATAAGAAGTTGTTTTGTTGATCGCATGCTTCAACTTTGTTCTCTTAAGGTTCAACATGAAAATATCTGCTAAAACAGGACTAAGTGGACTGCTCATAGCTACACCATGTATCTGGTAGTTAGAAGTGTTGTCAAACTGGAATTGTACATCCATGGTACACATTAGCACTAGGCATTTGAATTCTGACACTGAGAGTAGGAGAAGATCAGAATGCTCACACTAACTACCCGTATGCAAGATGTTCAAAGAGTGCTCTTTCATCAATATTTCAAAACTCTTTAATGGAATTACCACTTCTGAATAATAAGAAATTCACGTCAACTTATTTGTACAAAAAGTTTTAATCTATTTATCAGTAACAATGAAATTTGTTTCATTTTACTGAAATGACAATTTTCTTCCAACCATTCAAATTAATTTCGTAACAATGACCGCTGTCAATGTTATTCAGATACTTTCATGATTTCAACTGTATGATAAATTTACATTTTGCGTGTTGAACTAGGCACAGCGATCCGTTCTACGTGAATCAAAAGGGAATGTGACTGAAATAGTTCAACTTTTCAATGAATTTTTGTAGAGGACGTAGAAATTTGACAAGGTAGACAAGTAGATGTATCTCTAAAAAGAAAACAAAAACTGTATGATATATAGATGTATGACGTGAATACTTGCTGTAAACCTTAACCGTTTTCTAACGATATAATCATATCTGGGATATACGTTAGAGCATAATTTAAAAGCAATGACTGTATTAATTGTAAGAAACACTTAAATTGAAAAGGAATTCTTTGATTAACGTTCAGTTTGGCGGTTAATAGGCACTAAAAGCATCAGATAGATTTAACTTATTAAAATGAAGTTCGGTATATTTCGCTTTATCAAGACAGAAAAGGTGTTTAAACAATTTCAGGCTAACAGAGAAGTCGTTTTCCAGGCAAATCACCTACTGCCTTTTGTAAAAAAAACATATTTTCAACGTCATAATAACCTAAGATGAAGATGTTGACTTTCTGCAACTATTTAGTCGGTATTCAGTCAATAACTTGAAATTAATACTTTCAAAATTACAATGTAAGCCCTTTTGTTTCCGATGCTGAAGAATTGCCGATAATGATAATGGTTGTATTTAGTTTGGCAAGTATTAAGGCAACTCTGAGCTACGCGTCTGAAAATAAATTCAAGCATGGTTTTATATCATTTGACTGTTGGATCTTTTGAGTGTTTGAGTGTCCTACTAGACAGTCTGGTCAGCTTGTCACTGAACATCTTCCATAGTAGTTTAGTAAAGGAGAAGCAATCCGTCCAGATTTCTTTTTTTGTCGTGTTTAGTTGACAATGGTAATCCAATGCGGAAAAACGAAATCATTCAGTATCATTCATCGCACCCCGCAAAATGTTTCCAATAAACTCCGTATTCGTCTACTTTATATATAGCTGAGGTGATTGGCATTTAAACTATTAGGGTGAAACTATGCATTCAGACGTTAGTAGAGACACTATCCCTCCCCTGGGCCAGTTAATTCCAAACCAACTGACGACACCAACACCCCATATACATAACATATATAAAGAAACAAGATTAGAATTCCTTTTTTATCAAGCCTTATTACTATTGCACCTTCATTGGAACATAGTTCTTTCCCTTCCCCCATCCCCCAATCTTGCATTACATAATCTGAGTGCTTGTTTTTCTTAGCCCTTATCTAAAACATTCATCTGAAGATTTATCTGTTAAATAATACCATTTTTTCTTATTCTTGTTATCACAAGTTATTGCACTTTTTATCTTGGTAATTCCATCCTTATTTTAAAATCTGTTGTTGATAATTAAAAAGCAGTGAATACATTTTAACGTAGAATATGATTGTGAATAAGGAATAACCCGATTTTGTGATGTATGTGAAAAAGTTATTTATATTTCATTTAACGGGCTCTAATTTCTCCAAATATGCATGAAATGGCAAATGCGTTCATAGTCTGATGATTGAGGCATAATTTATGTGTACAGAAGGATTTTTCGGTCCAGCTTGCGTTGTCGTTGTTTTACTTACTATTTTATTATTTGTTGCGTTCTCCTAATATCCTTAAGCACTGTCAGTCTTCTTATCACTATTCACAACCCATTTTATTTAGTATAGAATGGTCTTGTTTTTTCTGTTTTACCACTATTTCGATCCCCCCATACCCCACTCCTATGACACCAAATCTAATATACCTTAACCGCCTTTTCTACCATCCTGAATCCTAATTTCATTTTACCAGTATTCTGTTGAATTATTTTGTTTCTTTCGCATCTAATTAGTGGTGTGACTTGTCACCTTATTATTGATTTATATTCCTGTTTGTAATGAGTAGTTACGTGTGAATGTCTAGATGTGAAAATTCGTATTGGTTATGCTACTGAACTACATTAAATAAACTTTTGAAATATAAAGCCTGGGAAGATGTAACTATTTCCCTGTTCTGCAATAATTCATTACTAAGGGAAGATCCAACAGGTAAAGAAGATAAAATTAATACCATTTACAAAAAAATAAATTGCATGAACTGTAACAGACATTACATCGGCCAAAGTGGGCATCCCCTTGGAATCAGAATCCAAGAACAAAAATTAGCTGTGAAAAGACATGATACATATTCTTTCATATCAATGAATATAGATAATAATGGACAACAATAATGGATAATAATGAGATAATGTGGAAATTTTAAAAACAGGGAACACCAAAGGTTCCAGATAATTTCTAGAAGCCTAATACTCAAGCGAATATGTGATTAGCAAACACGTTGAAAATCCAAGTCAATAAAAAATGATCAATGGAGATATAAATCGACTACCAGTTAAGAAGATGGTTACCAGGAGACGCAATTCTATCATTCATGGAGAATTTAAATCAGTTCTTTTATGCCAAAACTTTCGCTTAAGATGTTTTCCAGAAGGACAGGGAAAGCTCCACAATTAAGCTAACCAGCTCAGAGAACACAACCAGTTGCAAACAAGTCATATCATTGCAGTATACAATTCTCAGTGATTTCTGTCTACAGAGACACACTACAGCGCTTGTGGTGTAAAAACAGAAGGCAAAGCACGGAAGCCAAGGTATATTTTTCATTTATCGAACCGCTGTTTATATATCTTCAATTCATATTCTTTAGACAATCAATGAGAGTGTAATTTTGGTTTACATCAAACGACATGAAATAGAATGTTCAAATACATACATCGTATTCTGCTGCTAATGCCGAATTGAACTGTGAGAATATGTGAGAATAATATTCCGCTGGCAAGCATTGTCTGTATCACACCACCACATTGGTAGAACTTTTAAACCTGTGACCACTGTACGCAGAAAAGTGTGAATAATCCATGCTTAATAAACCTTTAGAATGTATTAGTTATTCGTGTACGAATAACAGAATAAGGTATTGACACCAGTAACACATTGGTTTTATTACGTGATAAATATTCGAGGCGTATTTTATCGCAATATTACATCAAAATATCAGTGGTTCGGAATAAACATAGAATTGAGGTGTTTCCTGTCCATAACACTCTATGTGAACGATCCATGCAGGAAAACAGTCAGTTCTTTGAAGTTTTAACAAAAGTTCAATACGTACTAATTGTAATTAAAAGAAATGGTAATCAAGGGAACCCCTAAAGTAGCCTACTTCAAGTAAATCTTACTTAGAGAACTCTCTGAATAGTGAAGTGCTCAAATGATTTAAATGTGACCACCCAGCTGTATGTTTCATTATCGAATAAGAGTTAAATCCTGCCATAAGAGATTAATCCCGTAAGAATTACTTTTGAAACTTTAAGATCCTCGGTTCGAATCCAAAAGGTGGGGTCATGAGTGTAAGCTGGTGAAAAGTTCCGGAGTTAGACGATTGAAAAAGATTCTCTAACTAAAGTTGGTTTTTGAACAAACTTGAAACTAGTCAACTCCCTAAAAAATAACACTCAAAAATTATGGGTTGTCAAATATCTGTTGTTATCGAAGTAGCATACTCAGGTAGAATGAAACACTGACATTGCATGTTTTAAAGTCGACATCATCCAATCATTTTAATTGGCGACGTCATCTGTTTATAAACAATCTATGTTATTTCTTATAGATGATGTATTCATTTCTGCTAACATTTTATTCATTTCTCCATACTTCTATTCAGACTGTTGACATTTCAACAATGTACCTCAGCTGAAAATATTTTGATTGATCAGTCATTACTCGATTTATGTAACAAGCCATCATAGACGAATCATTTTTTCTGAAGACACTTTGGAAAGTAAACTCTTAATTTGACGAATAAAAGAAATGCATCGTATTATTGCGCATTTCATATCTCTGGGTAAAGACTAGTTAGAATCGATTCAGATTAATCGAATTTCTCCTGCAATAAAAATGGGTACACATTTCATTAAATACTTTGATCGGCTAAGATAAAGTTGATGACAAATGCAGAAATACAAAGATCAGTTTTAAAAAAACGAGAAGTTTCATTTTCCTGTGAAAGGGAATGCATATAAATATCTTATTACAGAGGATGCTTGTGCATGATTCAGACGTTAGCCAATAACATATTGAGCACTAAGGACAATAAGTGAAACGTCCGAGGACCAATTACTGAAGTAAGAGTAGGTATTGCCATTTGAATATATTAATATGTAAAATTTTAAACTCACACATGCTATTTTCCACTAGAAAACGAAATAAAGTTTACACAGGTTACGCGTTTCAGATTATATGCAAGTATAATTTAGACAAAGAAATCCGATCACAGTATCAATCTTGAAGTAGAGGAAGTAGCAAAATGAAAATAGAAAAAAAACTACATACTCACTGAATGATATCAAAAGTCGGAGACACCTTGCATCAAACAGTATTGGTTGGAGGACTTAATAATGAGCTGACATCAGTTAGAGAACCATTGAGAAAGCTACCTGGGAGTACTGGGCAGCTGTTTCGTCAGCCCAGTTTGGGACTCCGTTTCAGCAGTACGCACCCACCGGGGTTCGGGCCTATGACCTTCTGGTTACAAGGCGAGCTAGCTCGTAGACCATTAAGCCACTGGGACCCTGTCCAATGGCCAGCCCATGAATTCTAACTTCTGCCAATTTATGACATAGTGCAACTACTTAGCAATGTCTTCTTCGATGAGTTACTGTCTCACCTTCAACCTGCTATACCTTACTTGTCACAACTTCCTACTAGAACCACAGGTTAACCGCCTGAATAGGGCCAGTCGCTAGTGGGGATCAGATTAATTCCCAATTATTGATTTTGTAGGGATTTTGTTTGATTGGTTGGAGGGTTTCAGCTCATGATGAAATCCTCCTCCGACGTGATTGTTAACATGATAGTAGAAGTGGTTGGATGATTTTCTTTTGTATACATAACTCTGGTTATTCCGACTGAACGGCTAAGGCTTCAGTAATACAAAGCAAGCGAAAGCGTTTTGCCCTTAATAGGCTGTTCTTCACTTTGCAGATCACCTTGAAGGAGGTGTTTGTTGAGTTAAAATAGCTAGTGTTGACGAGATGCTCGATTATCTCATTCCTTATACAGCCACTATTACCTTTTTGTAGCCATGTGGGTTGGTGTTCTTTAACCCTTTTGGACAGGATGCGCGTCTCCTTCCGTCTTCTTTGTTTTGGTGAAGCCTTAGCCATTCAGTTAGGATAACCAGAGTTATGTATGCAGAAGAAAATTATCCAACCACTTCTACTATCACGGTTAACAATCACATTGACTTCTACCGACTTGATGTTTGTTTGCTTGTTTATTTTGTTCTAACTCCTTATAAAATTTGTGATTGTTAGGACTCTTGCATAATTCCATATTTTCCTTTGTTTCGATGTGCCTCCTCATCACAACTCACTCAAAAAACTATTCGTCTTATTACGTAACTGTATCACGCTTATTCAACTTCTTTTATGTGTTGATTAACATTGATAACAGTGTTTTTTGAAAACTCATCACCACTACCGTCTGACTAATCTTCACTCCCTACCCTACTTACGGTTTGATTACTCATCACATTTTTGAAATGTCTTGACAATAATAACCCTGAATAAACTTTATTCTTGTCTGACAAAACTAATGTGAACACATACAGAAATAAGCATATAAAGCTGTGATTGTACAGCTAAGTGATGAATGAATTCACCGAAAAGAGACTCTTCACCGAACAACTACGCGCTTTGTTTTCACTATTCTTACTTAAGTTATCTGACTTACTTTCTCTATTTGGCAGTGGTACAGTTTTTTCATTCTGTATTATTTTCGTTAATTTAATCATTTTTTATCGCTAACTTTGTTTTTCTATGGTTCTTCATATATTCCTGAATAATTTCTGGTGGGTAGTTAGTTATTCACTAGTAATACTTCCTTTATTTGTTTGATTTCTGGCTTACTAGTTAGGCTGTTGACCAGATTATTCAGACATTTAACTAAACCTATCTTTACCGATTCTGGGCGGGATGAACTACAGTCTAAGTTTATTAGAGTGTGTCGGTTTCTTATAAATGCTAGTATCTAGCGTTAGAACCCTTTCTAACTCAGAAGTCAATTGGGACCCGTCTACAATTAAGTTTATATGTGTGAAAAAATGAGAGATACATTCAGATTTCAACACAGTGAATGTGTCATCCACATACCTCCACCATAACCCAGAAGCAGGATTAAACATTCTGAGAGCCTTATGTTCCTAACTATCCAAAAATATGTCTGCTACTGTTGGGGATATTGGTGATCCCATTGTCATCCCATTCGTTTATTTTGAAATCTGAATACACTGGAGGTTAGACATAACTGAACACCTAACATTATTTCATCAACCGAAAGCTTAGTCCCCCTTTTTTTGAGTTCGGGATCAATGCTTCGTTCATTCCTAACTGCCTCCGGAGCTGTATTGATGGGGATATTAGAATATAGACAGTTTATGTGAAAACTAATCATTTTTTTACCTTTTTCTAATTGAATTTCCTCTAGTTTCTCTTTCATTACATAGGAATTAGTTAGCCTAGAATTTGACCTACCTCTCATAGGGGAATACTATTGATGCTAAATATTTAGATAACTCGTTTGTCGGGAGGTTCCTAAAGTCAACCACTGGCTTGATAAATTAGAAAATTATCAATAAATAACACGAATTTTATTTTATTTTAAAAATAAAATAATTGACGATGCGCGCGAAGGCGCAGCTGAAATTGTGGCATGGCGTGGGACGGATGGCTGGTTTTCTACGGCCAGCCCCTGTCACTTGGAGGCCTATGATGGCTTCCAATCCTCATCAATGGAATTATTTGGTAAGTTTATTTTATTTTAATATTATTTTTACTAGTAGTTTTCATGTTTAGGCTAGGTTTTAGCTTCATGTTTACTATGCTGGGGCATTTAGGGACCATACGGTCATAGTTTGTTTAGCGATGCTCTGGAATAGGAAAGCTATATATCAATCGATAGCTCTCGACCAGATCTATCCTTTGACATTGGTTTTGACCCTTGTAGCTTCTCCTCAGCCTTCCTCAGGATCTTTGATATCTGGGATGCGCCCTCTGGGGTTATGCTGCCAAAATTTTTCCAGGGAGGCTAGGACTTAGGTGAAGTTATATATCAATCGATGGCTCTCACAGCAACCTATCCCTTGTCATTGGTTTCGAACTTTATAACTTCTCCTCAGCCGAATAGGGTGGGCTAGTGCCCTTAGGGACTATGCTGCCTAAATTTTCTTAGGGAGGCTAGGACTTAGGGAAGCTATATATCAATGGATAGCTCTCGACGAGATCTACTCATTGGTACCGGTATCGTACCTTATAGCTTCTCCTCAGCCGAACAGGGAAGTTTTTCAAAGGCTACAGGGGAAAACTGTTTCTAGGCCTAGAGTTCATGCCGCTGGCATTTCTCTTGACATTTTAGCTCCGCGACCTCAGGTTGTATGCCATTGTGTATGTAGCTAGGGGGCATTACCAACCATAGGGCAGCAGGGGGGCAGAGACTGCTAGGCAGGAAAATCCTCGTATTTTTCTTAGGAGTAGCTTTATATACCATTTATATACCATTGGATTCCTCTCGACAAGACAAATCGATTGGTACCTGTCTCGTCCCTGTAGGACTTACGGTTGTGGAGCTATGGCTTCTTAATTTCAGCAGTTATCCTCCTATTTTAGCGTTTCTTAGGGTGAACATGCTCGTTCATTTCATCCAAGACGTTATCGGCAACGGGGAGCTGATAAGGATGGTGAAACAAAAGATTATCCAGTGCACCGACGAGCAACAGAAACAGGAGTTGAATGCAAGCTACAATACACTGAACAAAGGAGTAAAGAAGAGTGCCAGAGAAGACAAAAGAAAGTATTATGAAGCCATGGCCAATGAAGCAGAACAAGCAGCAGGCAAAGGAGACCTCGCAACACTCTACCAAACAACTAGGTACCTCTCAGGCAAAAATTCGTCACAAATTAAGCCAGTGGAGGATGACAATGGAAAGTCAATCACCAAAGAAGTGGAGCAAAGGAAACAGTGGGCTGAACACTTCAAAAGACTACTAAACCGACCGCCACCTACAACGCGCCCAACAATACCAACAACGGAAGCAGAATTATCAGTGAACATCAACCCCCCGAGGAGAACAGAAGTCCTGAAGGCAATCAAGATGCTGAAAGCTGGAAAAGCAGCAGGACCAGATGGAATCCCAGCAGAGGCATTGAAAATGGACCTAGAGACAACAGCGGACTTAATGACGCCACTACTGGAGAAGGTTTGGAAAGAAGGCAAAGTACCCGAGGATTGGAAGGAAGGATACTTATTCAAACTACCAAAGAAAGGAGGCTTAAGTCAATGCAAGAACTGGAATGGCAGTCACCTCTCTATCTCAACTTCATCGAATTTGAAAAGGCATTCCACAGCGTCGATCGAGAGGGGATTTGGAAACTACTTCGCTACTACGGGGTGCCGCCGACAATAATACATCTCATCCAACAGTTGTATGACAACGCTGCATGCCAAGTAATCCACAACGGGAAGCTCACGGAATCCTTCGAAGTGAAGACAGGAGTAAGACAGGGTTGCCTACTATCGAATATGATTTTCCTGATTGCAGTAGATTGGATAATGCGACAAACAGCGGGCAATGAGGAAACAGGCATAAAATGGACTCACACAAAGAACTTGGAGGATCTGGACTTCGCCGATGATATATGTCTGACTTCCTACAAACTGGAAGATATGCAAGTGAAAAGTAACAAGTTGTCAGAAGAAGCATCAAAGATGGGCCTTCAGGTGAACATAGAGAAGACAGAGGTGATGAAGATTCCTGGCCAACACCAACAGCCACAGCAACAACAACAGACAGCAATCAGCATAAATGGAAAGAACCTGAAAGAAACTACCTCCTTTACCTACTTGGGAAGCATTGTTTCAACTACAGGCCGGCGGAACTGACGGGGATATCAAAGCAAGGATCGGGAAAGCAAGGCAAGTTTTCATTACTCTCAAGTCTGTGTGGAGGTAAACATCATTCAGCGTCAAAAATAAAATCGGGATTTTCAACTCCAATGTGAAGTCAGTGCTACTATACGGATCAGAGACTTGGCGTGTCACAAAAAGCACCTCAAACAAGCTACAGACCTTCATTAACAGCTGTCTTCGCTCAATACTCAAGATCAGATGGCCGGAAAGGATCAGCAACAAAGATCTCTGGGAGCGAACCAACCAGGAACCGATTGTGAAACAAATAGGCAGGAAGAAATGGAGATAGGTGGATTGGCCACACTCTGAGGAAACCGTCAAGTGACATCACTAGACAAGCCATTGCTTGAGTAAAACCCGAAAGGGAAGCGACGAGTTGGTCGTCCAAGGGTGACCTGGAGGAGATCATGTGAAGAGGAGATGAAAGCATGTGGGCAGACCTGGAGCCAGGTGAAAACTCTAGCAGAGAACCGAACGCAATGGAGACACATGGCTGAAGCCCTATGTTCCTCTAGGAACTAAAAGAAATAATAATATTATAATAATAATAACACGAATTTTCAAAGCATCAATTAACTGAAAATATATCTTCAAGTATTACTGACAGTCAACAAAATTAGTTGACTCACAAGATAGAAAACAACAATATGAAATATGCATCTGGCTTTAATGATAATAATAATAATAATAGTGAGAATATATGAAGCGTGAATAAAACTTTTATTGAAGCCACACACTGAAAGAAGTCGAAGTATAAACAATCTATTATGTGTTTAACTTTCTTTTATTACAAAACAGGCATTTTATTTTTAAACAAAACCAGCAAATACTTCAGTTTTTAGTATTAAAGATATTCAGCTTGTTGAAGTGATTTTGAATTTCCCTTTGATTGGTAATATTGGATCAAAATGCATGGTCACTGTTGACATGCTGTCTTTCGTTATAGATGCTCAGGAGTTGATTTTCGAATGATATTACTCTACTGATCTAGTCGTCTAGGAGTTAACATTTCGGCGTTTGAAACGATGGCTAGTGAGTTGGAGTGGTTGTGAGGACACCATTACTCACTGGAGATGCAGATACACCCAGGTTACAAATCTCATAAAGGATGGAACATGCATCCTGGATTCTAGTGTTAGACACCATCAGCCATGTATTGTAGGTATACATCCTTACCTTTCTTCTATGCCATTTGATCAATAAGATTTATCAGATTTTCTTAATATTTGACTACTCTACTTGACTGAAATAAATGTGTTGGTACTTTCCTAAGTTGGGAAATAATTCATAAGAAATACCCTTATAGCATTCATTAGTTTGTGGCTCACATACACAAATAAAATTACAACTCTATGAGAAAATGAAAGCATTAAATTTAATATGGTTGGTTGGAAAGACGAAAAAACAACCCACTTCCTTATCAATTGTGATTTCAAACGTTTGACTTTAGGCGATATTTAAGTAGTCATAAATCCAGACCCATGGGAGTTTTGTATTATGTTTGTTAAATTATTAAAACCACGTAAGTGATGAGAAAAAAAGAAAATCATGTGATACATATATGCAAATATGCGTGAAAATTGATGTCGTTGATATGACGACGTGTATTCTCAGCTTCCGTGATATATATTTAACATTCAGTATTTGAAATAGTATTATGGTTGATTTACATCACTATTTCGTCGGAATTAATTTGTTAAGGCGATTCAAGCACTCAACTGAAAAAGATAATTTTCAAGCTATTAGGATGTGAGGTTTCTCTATCTTCCAGGCTGTGTTTCTTAATTTACACCATTTATCCTCTGGTACAAAAAGTGATAAATCTGTGCACTAGATTTTCACCGTAGAGTAAGTAGTGCCATATGATCGTTTTTGGTGGTAATGCTGACTGAATTCTACCAGTAGAATTTGTAATGCAGTCACAAAGCTGATGAATGGTTTTTCCAAAACTCGACATTTACATAATTTCTACATTTTGAGCTGAGGAAGTTACTTATAATTCATTCACTTGAAGGAAAAGCAACAAGTAAAAGATGAAGAGGATAAAATGACGTCATTAAATCTCATTGGTTCTTTACCATAGAGTATATATTTATAAACTACTGTAATATCAATAAACAAAATATTCAAATATTTTAGTTATCCGTCGTACAGTAAACATACCTTAATGCATTTGTATTTGGAAATTATTTTTGTCAGAACATTGGTTACATATAAGAAGTATTATTATTATTATTATTCCCTTGGGTTCCAAGTGGAACATACGGCTTCAACAACACATTTGTGTTATGACCGAAACTACGACCTAGTAAACTGTGAGCGAATACTAACTTAATGCGCTGGCTGATATGGCTGACGGCCCTTGCGTACATATATATATTTAAGACAACCTTGAGAAGCACTATTGTCGTTGATAAATTAAGACAGTAAACAACCAATAGGGTTTCAAAGGTCAAAAGTAGCGTGAGATGAAATGAGGTCAAAAAAATCAACAAGTAGGGTAAGAGAGACACAAACAGACATGTAAAATAACATGCAAAAATTTCGTCCGTATATACTTCAATCTGCACTATATTCTATTTTCTGCTGTCATCTTCAGCTGGGTCATCGACTGTCCATGATTTCTCATCTCCTCCCCAAGCAATCTCCGCTGTGTCACCCTTGGACTACCAACTAATTATTTCCTATTGGAATTTCATGCGAGAGATGGCCTGGAGCGCGATGTCATTTGATGGCCTCCTCAGCGTGTGTCCAATCCATCTCAATTATCTTCTGCATGTTTGTTCAGCAGTCCGCTGATAGTTGGTTTCTTGCCAGAGATCCTTGTCGCTAATTATATCTACCGGCCATTTGATCTTCAATGTGGAGCGAATGAAGGCAGCTACTGATCAATGTCTGTATTGGCCTATTGGAAATCCTATTCGTGACGCACTGGCCAAGTTTCTGACCCATATAGAAGAGCTGACTGACTTCACATTTGTGCTGAAAATCCGGATCTTGTTCTTAATGCCACAGAGTGCAGAAGACTTTCAAACTGGTTTCAGATTAATGAACACAACATTGTCTGGCCTGCTTGGACATCTTCATTCTTTCTATCACCTGTGGTTGAAACCGTGCTTCCTAGCCAGATAATTGAACGAAGTGGCCTCTTTCAAATCTCTCTAGTTGGTGGTGATTGGTGCTGGTCCTTGTTGTTGTTCTCCATTATGGATAAGATTTTATTTTGATAAATCACACAGTGTTATACAATAATATTAACTGATGACATTTCAAGCACAAATTATTGCTCATAATCATATCATATGATTATGAGCAATAATTTGTGCTTGAAATGTCATCAGTTAATATTATTGTATAACACTGTGTGATTTATCAAAATAAAATCTTATCCATAATGGAGTTACACTCTACCACAGTGCCCAAGTTTTATACTTATACCTTGTTGTTGTTGTTGCTGCTGATTTTGGTTGGTTGGTTATCTTCATCACCTCCGTCTTCTTCATGTTCACCTGAAGTCCTGTCTTCTCTCTCTGATTCTTCGACAAGTTTGTTGGTTTTCGCCTGCAAGTCTTCGAGTCTGTGTGACATTAAACATAAGTCATTCACAGGCGAAATCCAGATGTTCTAGAGTCGTCTCATCGGTCCAGTGTATTTCTGTCTTCTCGCTCCCACGGACAGTCTTCCACATGATCCAGTCCACCACTATTAAGAATATCATCCATCATAATAGGCAGCCAGCTTGTCTTACTCCTGTCTTCATTTCAAACGTCTCACTGAGTTTTCCATCGTGAATCACCTGGCACGTGCCATTGTTATATATCTGTTGAATGGGGTTGATAAAGACTTGGGCGCTGCACTCCATAGTGCTGAAGCAGTTTCTAAACCACCTTTCGACGTCGATGAAGGAAGTTGAGGCAGAGGTTTGACTGCCATTCTATGCCTTGTTCTATGATGACGATATGTAGATTTGTAATTTGATCAGCACATGATTTACCTTCCCTGAATCCAGCTTGTTCTGGTGGGGCGGAGTTCTGCCTCCAGTGCATCTTTTATTCTCTCCAGGATGACGTGACTTAGCATTTTACTTGACGTCGAATAGAGCATTATTCCGCGCCAGTTCTTGCAGATTCATGAGTGATCCTTCTTTGGTAGTTTAACAAGGTAACCTTTCTTCCAATCGGTAGGTACCTTTCCTTCCTTCTAAACATCTTGCATTAATGGCGCCAGCATATCTACTGCAGTCTCGTGGTCCGTTTTCACTGTCACAGGGGAGATTCCATCTGGCCCTGCTGCCTTCAGTAGCCTGATCGCATTAAGGATTTTTGCTTTTTTGGAGGATTGGTGTCCACTGGCAATTCTGTGAGTGCTTTTGGTTGTAAATTGTATAGTAATCCGAAATTTGATGCAATACACAAGGAAATACGACGTCAAACCGTTGGTGTTTATTATTGTTTCTTAAAGTTTCACATCCACTCCACACTTTCATAAACCTTTCTATACACGAATGATTATTTTGTTTTGCCATATTACGAGCAACTGATTGGTTGTAAAAGCCTTTACAGTCAATGTAAGTCATTACCAAGTATCCACATTTTTCAGTTGATGAAAAATATAAGTATTACGTAATGGAAGGAAGTCCTTATAATGACATAAAATCTTTTCATGCTAGTTTCTTCAGTCCTGAAAGGTAAAACAATTTGACACAAAATATCTTAGAACAAAATTAAACTTGAAAGAAACGAATTAACTGAAGGAAAGAGTTGTTAGACGTACTTCATATAGCACAAATTACAGTGCTATTCAGTAGAATATATTTATAGTTGAATTTATGAATCACTGAAAACATTAGAGTGATATGAAAGTGAAGATGAACTAAGTTGTACATAACCTGTGATATTTTCAGTGAACTGTGTGAAGCATTATGGTGTTAATCTTCCCTAAATGAGAAAATGTTGTATATTAAATTCAAGCAACATATGAATTTGGAGGCATTGATACTGTTACGTATGCCAGAGTCATTTAGGATAGAGAAAATAAGGTGAACATTCATTACTGTGAAATTAGTGTAGAAATTCACGGCGATTAGTAGAAAGAACATAAAGAAAGCGTTTAACACTGACGTAAATTCAGTGCTTTTATGGGGTTCGGTGTGCGTATCACCAAAGGCATTCCCAATAGCCTGTTGCAAACTTTCATCAATAGATGCCTTCTCTTAATAAAGAAGATCAGTTAGCCTGACAGGAAAGAATAAACAGCAGAGAACTCTGGTAGACAGCAAAACAGCCAACGTGTTTAATAAAGCATCGAAAAATTAGGAGTTATTTCGAGAAATGAATGTTGAAGGTCTAGTTTAAGAACAGTGAAAATTCAGTATTAACCTAAACGAGCTATGAAATATTTCAACAACAGGTTCCCTCATTTTCCCCGCTGCCTTGTGGCATTTGAAACGATGGCTGCGGAGTTGAAGTCTCAGTGGAAACACCATCACTCATTGCGAATATAGGTACATCCAGTGAATGAGTTTCAAACAGGACGAAATGTGAGTTGTGGATTACACTCCTAGTCTCCAAAACAACCTAAACAATGTAGTTTCAGTAATTTGCAAATTTTCATTTATGCATTTAGAAAAAAAAAACAAATTAAGCAATGAAACACATTCCTTTCAGTCAGTTCCTCATCGTAAGCTTTACCCTAATATAACATGAAAATTATGCCAATCATGTGGTTGTTTTAATCAATAGGAATTGTCAGTTTTAGATACAGGAGGGTGAAAACAACAGATTAAAAATCACGAAAGCAGTTGACTAGTAGATGTAGTAGAAGAAGATTCTTTCGTCTAATAATTATTTTATTTAACTTTGACATGGAGACAGACATGGTAAATGATTCTGCAAACAAAATATTTACTGCCCAATTGATTGAAGGTGATGCATGAAGCGAATCAGATCACAATTTATTACACATTTATATTTTAAAACCATTATTATTTAACAGTAAATTCAGTCTATATCTGAAGGTGCCTATATTCTCTCTGAAACGGTGATCCTCGAATTTATTGCATCATTCTGGCAGCTAATGATATGAATGATAAGGGGAGTGTTTGTTTGCGTCTGAAAGCATCTGTGAATTCGGATTTAGGTTGATGTGACAGGTGATGTGATTAGAGTTCGATACGGGAAGGAAATAATTGACTCATTCGAAGACTGAATACCATTGCCTTTTTCCGATTACCTCCTATCTCCCGAAGACAGACTGATCTCAGTTGACGAGAACAGTGGTTGTTTATTATGCAAAAATATATTGTCTACAAGCATTACTCACCTCGGAAAGCTTTTTTATTTTTATTTTGATTATAGCTTGAAACCACACAGTATTTTTGGTACAAGTGCGGTGAGAACTGTCTACTAGCCAAATTATTATATTATTATCATTGTATCCTTTAATTCCTACAGGAACATAGGGCTTCAGCCGTGCGTCTCCATTGCGTTCGGTTCTCTGCTAGAGTCTTCACCTGGCTCCATGTCTGCCCTCACGCTTTCATCTCCTCTTCACATGACCTCCTCCAAGTCACCCTTGCACTGACGACCAACTCGCCGCTTCCCTTTCGGCTGGGTTCCACTCGAGCAATGGCTTGTCTAGTGATGTCACTTGATGGTTTGTCTCCTCAGAGTATGGCCAATCCATCTCCATTTCTTCATGCCTATTTGTTTCACAATCGGTTCCTGGTTGGTTCGTTCCCAAAGATCCCTGTTGCTGATCTTTTCTGGCCGCCCATCTGATCTTGAGTATTGAGCGAAGACAACTGTTAATGAAGGTCTGTAGTTTGTTTGAGATGCTCTTTATGACGCGCTGGCCAAGTCTCTGATCCGTATAGTAAGTAGCACTGACTTTAGATTGGAGTTGAAAATCCGGATCTTATTTTTGATGCTGAGTGTTGTTGACCTCCACACAGATTTTAGAGTAATGAAAGCTTGTCTTGCTTTTCCGATTCTTGCTTCGATATCCTCGTCAGTTCCATGTGCCTGTGGTTGAAACGATGCTTCCCAGGTAGGAAAGAGGTGGTTTCTTTCAGGTTCCTTCCACTTATGCTGATCGTTGTCTGTTGTTGTTGTTCTTGTCCAGGAATCTTCATTACCTTTGGTTTCTCTATGTTCACCTGAAGTCCTATCTTCTTTGGATGCTTCTTCTGCCAACTTGTTGCTTTTCACTTGCATATCTTCCAGTTTGTAGGAAGTCAGATATATATCATCGTCGAAGTCCAGATCCTCCAAGTTTTTTGTGTGAGTCCATTTTATGCCTGTTTCCTCATTGCCCGCTGTTTGTCGCATTATCCAGTCTACTGCAATCAGGAAAATCATTGGCGATAGTAGGCAGCCAGCTTGTCTTACTCCTGTCCTCACTTTAAGGGATTCCGTAAGTCTCTCGTTGTGACATGCAACATTGTCGTACAGCTGTTGGATGAGATGTATAATTGTCGGTGGCACCTCTTGGTAGTAGTAGTGAAGTAGTTGCCAAATCACCTCTCGATGAAGTTGAGATAGAGAGGTGACTGCCATTCCAGGCTTTTTTCAATGATGATCCGTAATGTGGCGATCTGATCAATGCATGACTTGTTTCTCCTGAATCCAGCCTGTTCCGGTCAAAGTTTTTCATCCATGGCATGTTTGATTTTTCTCCAGGATGATGCGGCTTAGTATTTTGCTTGGGATAGACAGGAGCATAATTCCGCGCCAGTTCTTGCATTGACTTAAGTCTCCTTTCTTTGGTAGTTTGAATAAGTATCCTTTTTTCCAATCCTCGGGTACTTTGCCTTCTTTCCACACCTTCTCCAGTAGAGGCGTCATCAAGTCCGCTGTTGTCTCTAGGTCCATTTTCAATGCTTCTGCTGGGATTCTATGCCATATAGTATAGATTAATTTCTTCTCAAATTTCTCTCCTTTCTTATCTAAGGCATATTTCTCTGGATAACTTAACAGCATGCTGGGTAGCATGATCCGAAAAAGAGAAAAAACAAATTCTAACAAACTATTCAAATACCATTAAATACAATTTGTTCATTGTATCATATGACAATAGTCAAAATCTCTAAAATACCTCAGTGTGCTGTCAGCATCATTTTAAATGGTCAACAAAATTACCTTTTTTTTTAATAGACACTTAGTGATTTAGTTACATTCATTAATCATTAGGTTAGAAAATAGAATAAATTTTAAAACAATGGCTCCAGTAAAACATAAAAAGTGGCATATTTGTAGGAGGAAATTTGTTTTGAAGACCATGAATGTATGATTTATAAATGTCAAATATATTATAAAAGATATACAGGGCCTTTCATTTAAATGAAATTTTAATCCTTTTTTGCATAGATGAAGAAATATCTGTTCGAAGGATTTTATCTATGAACAGTTTTGATTTAAAACTTACATCATCAACATCATAAAACCATTTTTATTGCAAAAAAATGTTATCAGTAAACTTTGCTTCTGGTTTACATGTTATGAATAGTAGGCAAAATGGAAGCAGTTTTTTCTTCTCTCTCAAGACAATTTTAGTTAAATTTTAATTTCATTTCATTGATATCCAAAAAAAGTTCTTTCTTTCTCGGTTGTCTGCACATGTAAAGTGTCATTTCTGTTGAGAAGTGGAACATTAGATATGAAGTGTTTTATACAAGGAACACCAACATATAATCTGTCTAAAGAAATTTTCAGAAAATTAAAATACCGAACAGAATCATGGGATCATTCTGTCAATTCATTAATCCCCAATTTTTAGACAAAACCAAAAACATTCAATTGGATGATAATGAAATGATGGTGTCTTTTGATGTCACAGTATAATACTTCAGTGGGTCTAAAACTAGCAAAGGAAACTATGCAACAACTATTCTATAAAAATGAAAACACAAAAACGCAATATTAAACTTGGAAAGAACTCATAGAATAATGTCTTGCAACATACTTCCAGTTGAATAATCAAATAGACAAACATATAAAAGGAATACCAATAGGATCGCCCATATCAGGATGAGTAGCTGAAGCTGTTATGCTAAGATTAGAATTAATAACCCTACCTATAATTAAACCAAAAATCTGGTTACGTTACGTTGATGATACATTTTTAATAATTAGAGGAAACGATTCGGAACGTACCGACAAATTAATAAACAACATATTTGAAGACATCAATTTCACAAGAGGAGAGGAGATGAAAGCATGTGGGCAGACGTGGAGCCAGGTAAAATCATTGGCAGGGAACCGAACGCAATGGAGAGGCGTGGCTAAAGCCCTCTAGAAACTAAAGGAAACAATAATAATAATGAATTCATAGGAGAAGAAGAATTAGACAACAAAATTCCATTCTTAGATGTTTTAGACAAGAGAACTAACAAATTAAATTTAGAAACACAAGTATATGGGAAATCAGGACACACAAACCAAATAATTAACTATAGTGGTAATACCTCAGTTATCCACGAAAGAAACTGTGTGCAAAACATTGTTTAAAAGAGTTCAAACACACTGTAGCACTTCAGTGTTGAAGAGAATGGAGGAAAAATACCTACTAGCCGTCTTCAAAAAGAGTGGATATCCTTACAATTTCATCAAAAAGTGTTCAAACTCCAGTCACAACACTAACAAGAAACCATCACCAAAGACCACAAGAAAGTGGTCCACACAATTCAAGGATCATGATGATATCAAGCACACTTAAAGTGTAACGTAATTTTTTTCAAAAAATTTGTTAAACCCTCATGAAATACGCAGCGTTTATATATATATATATATTAAGTGATTTTTCAGGTACATATTTGATAAAAACGCCTACCATCCATCCAAGTTCTTGTTTTCTGATTACAAATTTTACAGATGATTTCTCTAAACAAGCTGTGTTTCAATGTTTATGTTTGCTCACTTCTTGTGTGAAAAGACTAAATGAATTTTAGAAAGTATTCAGCTTACTAACCGAACCCTTAGGCTAAATATGAGAACACATGCTTGTACACGAAACACTTCTAGTGAATCGTTTTCTTCATAAAACATTCTCGTTACTTAGTTTGACAAAATAAATAAAGATTCAATAAACCCATAAAAATCCATCAATATTCTCACTTAGTTTACTTCTTATGTTTTATCTAATCAGATCCAAAAAATGAAGTTATCTAACATTTAGTTTCAAAATTTCAGGGAATCGTTTTAATCTTAAAACAAATTTTGCTGTAATCCACCATCACTCAGGCATCTACTGGTGTTCAAAAAGTTCTGGAAACATTTAATGTTTGTTCAGGAGTTTTCAGTAGTGCATATCCATTATCCTCTCTTCTTATCTGTAATTACCATTCAAAAAGACATTTTGAATTTCTAATGAGAAGCGGGTATCAGTGCTTATGAATTCACTCGCTTACAAAACATTCTTACTTGCTAATCGGATAACACTTAGCAGAATGCTAAATTGGTATAAATGTCTTGTTTAATTGGCAAAATTCAAGCTAATTAGCACTTAGTTCAGACAAAAGGTATTGGAAATATTTGTCACCCGATACAAATTTAAAACAGGCAACAAACTTTGGTTGCCACATAGGTATCTTCAAGTGTTGAATTATGTCGACACCTAGAACGCAAAATGATATAAACTGCCTGTTTAGTCCAATAAGGCATAAAAATTCTTACATTGCTGACTTTGAAATTAAGTACACATAAGTGGCTTGAACTGAAATTTGTCAAATCAGTGAATAATTATAATCATTAATTATTCAAGAGTTGGTTTGTAAGGATTAGATTTGTTTTGTCGAGTCTGACCACGGATTGATATCAGTTAGAGAACCATTGTAAAACCAACACTCGAGTACGAGACAGCTGTTTCATCCTAGTCTGGAGCTCTTCAGTAATATGTACTCCCTGAGGATCGAAATTGCAGCCTTCCAGTTACAAGGCAAGCTGGTGTATCATTCAGCCACTGGGATCCGATTCAGTGGCCCATGAATTCGAACTTCTGCCAATTCGTGATTTAGCGCGACCATCAACCAATATCATCGGCGGGAAATCCATCCTCACACTTGACTGGACAGGCCTCACCGGTCATTTATTAGTCTTATATTGAACATTCAGTATTGGCATATATATATATATATATATATATGTATACATATGGTGGTTCTCGAACAGTGCTTTATATTTGTAGACTACACACAATTTGATTAGAGGTGATTTAAACAAAATAAATATTTGAGTATTCTAATATCACTGAAGACTTCATTTTTGAGGGAAACACTAAGCTTCCTTATCCTAACGATGCAGCATTAACAAATAACAAGAAAAATATAGAAGATGAGAACTACCTTTCAACTTTTAACATTATACTTTATGGTATAGTATCAGCTTCATCTAAAATTCAGTCTACCCGATAAAGAATTTAACATAAACGCTAAAAGTAAATTATTTCTACAAATAATTACAAATAAATTATGAAACATACGTGAAACAAAACACCTCATGACTCTAATAATATTAGAAACACTTTGTGCATCTGTTGTAAAAACTAATTTATTCTTCATTCCTTGGCTTCGCTGGTTAAAAACAAAGAATTCATTGAAGAAAATTCTCTTTTTTACGATTTCATTACTGCACAATCGTACAGTTCATATATATACATATATATGAATTACAACAGACAGTGACAATCAGTTTTCATGTGTGTGTTAAAGTTTGACAGTGAGTGGAAATACCGCAGTGCACCTTAATGTGAAAGGATTGCTTCCATGATTATCTAAATCCATATGTATTTATATGTTCACCTGAGGTTGAAGAGCTAGGTACATAGGACGTTCGTCGAGAAACATATCCTGTCGCTTTTGAGTGCACCTCCCAATCTGACTGAACAAAGAAGAACCTTGAAGTATTAATTAGTTCACCTATATTGCAACATATTATACATACTGACCACGCAGCATCCGACACATCTTTCAATATAGTGTACAAAGTCCGACAAAGTTTGCTGAAAGGGAAACGAGTGGATTTGCTTTGTATCGCGAAGGCATTGGTAATACATATATAAAGGCAGAACTTTGAGTACAAAAGCAGTCTGTACGATCTCTTTCGCAACCATGGTCTTGATTTTACTATGTAATTCACATAAAAACTTTGTTATCCTTCTTTATTCCATGTTCCATTTTGCCTTTCTTTTATTTCACTTTATGTTATCATATTCTAACATTTTATCTAGTCTACTACTTGAACAACATTTCACTCATCCTATCTTTCCATCATATTATATTCACATATTCACATTTCCGAATTCACTTTGCTTTCTGATCATTTATTTCACACATGTCCACATAACTTTAGGTTGACCTGTATTTCGGAGTTTGACTATGGGTGTATATCAGTTAGAGAACCATTGAAAACCAGGGAGTACTGGACAGCTGTTTCATCCTAGTTTGGAACCCGTCGGTAGTGCGCACTCACTGGCAGAGTTACAACCCAGAATCTTCCGGTTACAAAGTAAGTGCCTATGCCATTCAGCCATCAGGACCCACGAATTCTAACTCGAAAAACAAATCAAATACTCACAAATCGACTCTTAAAAATTGACTTGTATTTATTTTGGCTATTCATTCATATATCTAACCAACTGATCCTATACACCAATTTTATCACATTTTAGTATTTCCACTCACTGTCAAACTTTAACTCACACACATACACACAAAAAAACTTATTGTCATTGTCTGTTGTCATTCATATATATATATATATATATATATATATATATATATGAAGTCGACGAAAAGAGGATTTTCTTCGCTGAATTCTTTGTTTTATGTCTCATTAGGGATTATTCATACGTTGGTTAATTAAAAAAGAGACAAATTTTGTGACAAAACTAAGATAATGATCACCGTATTGTGTCCTTGAGAACAGTAATGATATTTTTTGTTGTTAAAAATAGACCCCTATATAGAAATTAGTATAGATGAAAACAAAGTGATAGATTGTTTTATTATCCCTTTACGTTCCCCCAATGGAACACAGGGCTTCAAGCCAGAGGCTTGAAGTTTCAGTAGCAGTGGTTTTTGTTTTTACGGGATGGGGTTACTGGCGCCATGTCCAACATTCCCTCTTTACCAGTCTTACTTTTCGTTTCGCGAGGTAAAGGAGTGCGTCGGCCGCGGATAGAACCCCGAACCACATGGGTGGTTGGGTAGCACCCTATCACTGTGCCATCGACGCACCTAAAGCGACATATATATATCACATTGTGCTCTACTTGACCGACTTTTCCAAAGATATATGGGCCTTATTGAATCTAGTTCGGTGGTAATCGTCTGAGAGACAGGGATACAATTACATTATTCAATTTTCTATAGTTTGGTTTGTAAGGATTAGTTATGTTTTACGAGTTGATCACGGATTGATATCAGTTAGAGAACCATTGAAAACCAGGGAGTACTGGACAGCTGCTGTTTCATCCTAGTTTGGGAATCATCGGCAGTACACACCCACTGCCAGGGTTCGAACCTAGGACCTTCCGGTTACAAGGCAAGCTCGTATACTATTGGGTGCGTACTGCCGATGATTCCCAAACTAGGATGAAACAGCAGCTGTCTAGTACTCCCTGGTTTTCAATGGTTCTCTAACTGATATCAGTCCGTGATCAACTCGTAATACATTATTCAATAATTATTTTTTATTTAAATCAAATTCATTGAAGCTGTTTCTTGTAAATGCACCATTTGTCTAGCGATGTATTTACTCTTAATGCATGATATCTCTTATTTGGATGAGGTGATTAATGACTCCTGAGCCGTTGAAGAGGCTTTTTTAACTCTGATCTTCTTTATGGTGTAAAATAAATATTTATCTACATTCTGTTATTTTGCTTCGGTTGAGAAGTGGTATTTTGATACTTGTCCGGAGTACACTAATACGAAAGAGATCTCTATTTGAATCAATTGATTAGGCTGTGACGTCTGTTAAGATATATGTTTCTTCTTCAGTAGATATGCCGGAAGCTTATCTGCCCTTAAAGTGACTTATGGTCGTCATAATTTTATTCAAAAGTGAATATATAATATGCATGTAAATGGTTTTAGAAAAGTATTCCGTATTTGTCTCAATTCTTGAGCATAGGATGATGTAAAGTAGGCTGTGGTGATTTTATAAGTTAGAGTGATGCCTCGTCTTAAACACAGTGCAATACACCAATCGTTTTATTTAAAATATTTTTGATATAAAGCCAGGTCATTCTACATTTACTCTGATGACATTAAGCGTGAATCAGTGTCAAAGTTATAGGTGCACCTGATTAATTAGGGTCAGTAATAAGTTCAACTATCCCATAAATTGTAACAGTTAGAAAGATTAAGCTTCTTGAACTTGTTAAGTATCACTGTCCTCGTGACACTGCATGGCAGTGTGCAACAAATAACGTAACGAGAAAATATTTGGGAAATCCCTCTTGAACGACCTAATCACATTATTTATACTTATTTCGATGTGCCAACTAGCTGTGTAATTATTATCCGTATATCACTGTTCTGAAATTTTTTAACTCGATCCTTATTATACGTCTTTATCGTTGTTTCATCTATAATTTAAATGCTTGTCTTAGTGATCATGCAATACATTGATAATGGTATGCTTTACTATGTGATTTTTTTGAGTGAATCGAGGTTATCCTGAACTTCGACTGTCTGAGAGAAGCGTTGGTATGTGATAGACAGAGTTTTGATCTCATCTTGTTGAGAATATTTGACTTGATTCTGAGTACTTGTTTTGTACTCAGAAAATTTTATTATTATTCCCTTGGGTTCCAAGTGGAACATATAACTTCAACAACACATCTCCACTTTATTCTATTTGGCGCTGTCCTCTTCAGCTGGGTCCATGATTGCCCATAATCTCTCATCCCCCCTCGTCAAATCATCTCCTCCATGTCACCAACGCAATGATGACCCACTCGTCGTTCCTCATTCGGATTACACCTGAGGGCCTTCTCAGTGTGTCTTCACTCCATCTCCATTTTCTTTTGCATAACTGCTGAACAATAAGTTCTTGATAGTTTCTCCCCAGAGGTTCTGGTTGCTAATTCTTTCCACCGGACATTTGATCTTCAGTATGGAGTCAGCGAAGTAGGCACCTGTTGATAAAAGTCTGCAAGTGCCTGTTGGAAATCCTTCGCGTGACACGACAGGTTTCTAACCCATATCGAAGAACTGACTGACTTCACATTTGCGTTGTAAATCCTAATATTGTTCTTATTGTCGTGGAGTGCAGAAGATTTCCAAATTGATTTCAGATTGATGAAGGCGTATCTCGCCTTTCTGACACTATCTGGCTTGCTTTGACATCTTCATCCGTGCTGCCGCCTGTGGTTAGAATGATGCTTCCTAGCCAGATAAATGAAGGATGTGACCTCTTTCAAATTTCTCCTGATGATGCTGATTGGTTGGTCATCTTCATCACCTCCGTCTTCTACATTCTCACCTAGAGTCCTGTCTTGGCTGCCTGCTTCTTCAGCCAATTTGTTGCTCTTCGCCTGCCTGAAAGTCTTCGAGACTTTGTGATAATAAGCATAAATCGTCCACACGCGAAATCCAGATCTTCTAGAGTCTTATATCGGTCAGTGCAACGCATTTCTGTCTTTTCACTCTCAACACACAGTCTGACACATGATCCAGTCAGCCAATTAGAAAATTACCTTAACCTAATTCTAAGGTATTCCTTATAGTTGAATTTTAGTTAACCACATTCATTCAACAGCACTTGTTTTGTACTCGGAAGGTGCCTAACGGCACTACTGAGGCGATTTTGAGTTTTTGAGATTATTATTGGTGAATGGAACTAAACACAGATTTCAGCCATGAATAATCATCTTTTTGCTGTCTTTTGAGCGATTTGTGACTGTGTGTGCCTCAAGTAAGTTTTGTTAGCTATACAGTAGGAATCAGAGATCGCTTTGCTGGTTCCAGAAGACAATGTATCGGTTTTGTTCGGGACAAAATAAATACACTAATACTCATTTGATTTGATACCATATTGATTCATTTGAACTTCAATAAGATCTACAGTCAATATGAAAGTTTGTCTTTTCTGTTTTGACTTTTAAAAAATGGATAGCACATATTTAACTTTTATGCATCCATTCTCTATAAATTCATAGAATGATCATATAATTTCCCCTATGCCTAAATGAATTCTTATCAGATCAAATCAGAAGGGTTCAACTTTAGCAAGAATCTTAACATCACTTTAACTAATATTTAATATAAAATATTGAACTTAAAGGATGAATAATTTGTTGTTGTTTGTTTGTTTTTCTAATTATTATATGAAATTTTTTTCTATAACATTTATTTTAAAATATTTTTAAAACTTCCCTCCCTAAACTTTTTCCACTTCACTTTTGTATAATCTGAGTGAGGGACACTCACCAATCACCAAAATTATCAGACAGATCTTTTGTGATTTGTTATTTAGCATAAACGTTGGAAAAAAATTAAAGTAGCAAAGAATGTGTTACTTGTTAAAACCTTTCATGTCTAAAATCTCCCTTTTTTTCAAAAATTTGTTTTTATTCTCACTAGACAACTTTCATTCTTTGACACATTAATTAAATCGTAAGACAAATGATATCAAATTTGTTAACTTTGACACAATGATGAGATTATCACATTGACTATGTGGTGTATTTAACAACAGAGAGTATTTCTATGTGAAAATAAATTAGACAAGCCTACAAGCTTAATTGCATGTTTCTAGCGAAAAAGGTAAACTTTGTTGGTAGGGGAAAATATCTGTGTGAGTAGGGATGTTCTAATGAAACAAGACAACAAAACCAGCTAGTTTTCAGAGTCTTGCATGTTTGTTTCTTGAGAAACACACTTTAAAACTATCTGTCTTCAAATTCCCAATAGAATGCCTCTTTTTAGAAAGAGATCCATATTGAAGAAGAATAGTGACGAACAAAATCAGAAAAAGGACGCTTTTATTTCACTTACCACACCTTATTCCTTTCCTCTAATTGTTTAAAAGCTCTTCGATTTTTGTATGAATTTTGGAAGCTTATAGTAAACACTGTATAGATGCAATTTACCTTTAGTATGCATATGTGTTCGCTTTTTGCAGACTGTCTAAATTATTGTGAGACATACATTTGATTGCATGGAGGATTTCATCATAAGCTGACATCATTTAGAGAACCACTAGTAAACCTGTGAGTACTGGACAGCTGTTTTGTTCTAGTTTGGGACTCTTCATCGGTACGCACCCGCCGGGGTTCGAACCCAGGACCTTCTGGTTACAAGGCGAGCTCGTGGACCATTGAGCCACCGGGAGCTAATCCAATGGTTCTTGAATTCTAACTTCAAACAAAAATTCCTACAAAACCAGACTTACATTTATTCATTGAAAATTCCGAATATAGAATTTAAAATTTCATTTCCTGTCGCAGTTAGCCGTGAAGGTGTTATCTAGAAACATATCGGTCAGTCAGCCAGCTGCAAGAACACGACAACACGGATGTTGTCCAGCTGAGCTATCAGTCCTTCCCATCGACAAGCTCTTTGACATAGACAAACAGCTAAGTATTTAATTGAATTTCAGGTTTTCTCGTCGATCGATTGGTCGAAGTGCTCGGTCTCAGGTTGACATGTTGGCTTCTTGTGCAGATGCTTCAACGATATCTGGGCATTTAATTGGAATCTAACTCATGGATAGTGCTCATTTCGTCCTGTTCGCGACTCGTTATCTGGATGCACCTGCATTCCCCAGTGGGCGATGATGTTCCCACTTCGGTCCAATCAATCGACGGGAAAATCTAGAAAATTAAATTAAATTAATGTGCCATGTTGCACAAGAGGTGGCTCTCGTGGCTCAAGTGGTCTGGTGGATAACGCTTTGACGTTTGAAACTATGGGCACTGGGTTCCAGCCTCGGTGGGAACATCATCACCCTCTGTGGAATGCAGGTACATCCAGATAAGGAGTCCCAAATAGGAGGAAATGCGTGTTACCCTGGATTCCACTGGTAGTCACCATCCACCAATTAAATTCAAACAACCAAGTAAACTCGGAAACCGTATTGTGAGTTCAACTCACTAAATCAAAATCAAAATCAAGATGGAGTGGGAAGTTATGCAAAAGAATAAAACATAAAAGCACACGAACAAAACAATTATGGTTACCAGGTAGGTAGTGAGAGATCAGTCACACTCTATTTCTGTATACATATTTTGAGTCGAAGTCTTTTGACGACAATGGCTTCAGCGAACAGAAGTAACCTTGTTTTTCTTTATTTATTGATTATTTTGGATGTCTGACTAATTTCCACTGTATGTTTCACGTAGATTAGGTGTCTGGCAATTGCTCTTGAGAACAATTTGTTGCCTTTCAAACGGAGACTTTTAGGGATATGCCTGGAGAACCCAGTAAACGCTATCCTCTCAGTCCTTCCTATGTACTTTCTGCCGCAAGTGCAGGTGAACTAGCAAATGCAGTTGTAGTTGACATGAGCATGATACTTACCTACTTTTGACTGAGTTAACGAACCTAAGGTGTTGTAAAGTGTAATGAGTCTGGCGGTGGGAAATGTTCTCTTCAATGCACCCTTGATTCTTTTTTCAGTCGTTGTAGATACTTCTTCCGCTTTGTCCGCCAGACGAACATAAACTGGTTTCCTTTCATCTGTTTTGGATTTCGGTCTAGGTGTTTTCTCACCTCCATATTTTAATATGAAGTTTTAGGGGATATCCATGCTCCATATGGTTCTTTTCGACAGCTGCAAGCTCCTCTTCAAACTTATTTTCTGAATACTACGAAATAGCTCATCTAAAGAGCATTTTTAACTGGCTCTGTTTGTGGCTGATTGGTTAACAGCTGTGATAATTTAGGTATTGATCATTCCAAGCTACTTTTCTATAGATGGAATGTTTCAATCGTCCCATCATTTATTCTTTTTATGTTGAGATTTAGAAAGTGGAACTGATCGTCATGTTCATGGTCCACTGTAAATACAATTCTGGGGATGAACAACGTTGGTTTTCCCAAATATCATGGGTGGTCATCTCCTTTTCCGGATTTATCCGAGTCTGTCATGAATATGTCAGTAAGAACAGGATACAGAGGCGAACCCATAGCCGTCTCACAGATTTTCTGGTATAGCTGGTTGCTGAACCAGAATTAAAAAATTCTTTGCAGGGAAAACTAGTTATTTTCTTGGTTCATTTTCGGGAAGAGAAAATAGTTTGGAGTGATGGCGTATGATTTCTACCGTTTCTATAGAAGGTGTACCAGTAAACAGTGGACAAACGTCGTATTACACAGGCAGTTTATCTGCAATATTCGATGGATCTAATTCTTTAGAAAATTGGAATCAATCCATGGTACTATGAAATGCCAACTTTTTCCGAATTAGTTCCGAGTTTTGTGCCGACCATCTGGCCAGTTTGTGGCATAGCGACTTGACCGATGACATTATAGGTCTCAATGGCACATCGAATTTGTGGACCTCGGGCTGGATATTCATGAACAATTCACGCAAAACCCTTGGTTTAGCGTTATTATAGGTTCTGTTGTCGATTAGTCTTTCTTTAAGCAGTTATTTGGACTGTCTGTTTACTCTTTTTCAGAAGGCTGTAGTTCCATTAGTTTTTGATCCATCTATTTGGAATCTCATGGCGTCACTGAGAAATACCATTTTGTCTAATTTGCTTTTGAGGACCTTATTTAGTGCCAGGCTGTGGTCTTCAATAAGCATTTTTGGTTGTGCAGGAGGAGAAATGTGATATTGTTCTGCAGTATCAACTATTTTGGGCTTAAGCCAAACATTTGTATCCTCGTCTATGAGTTTCAAATCAGAAAGTCGATCGTACAAATACTCAAACTGCGTTTCTCTGTCAGTTCCTCTGATAAATGAGTTGGGTACGTTATACTTGGATCTTAGAGATAGAGCTTCGTTTTCGACTTTGTTTAGTTTTACTCCCTATAAACTGGATATGTCAATTTCTGGAGGCTGTAGAAATTCTTTATGTGGTTTCTCAACTGCTAAATATATTCCATATGAAGTTGCTGTTTGTAGTTCTAAGTCTTGAGTGAAGTTAATAGACTTTACATGTCACACTGAACTGAGACTCTCCTATAGAGTGTCGAGTTTGACTAGATCTGACTTCAAGGTGGTAATGTGTCTCTGAGATGAATCAGTATGGGATTTGGTGAAACGACGCAGATTTCTTTTGATTTAGAGGTAGTTCAGTAGAGTTGACCTAGAACGTAACCTATTTAGAGACAGTCCTCTTTAAATTTAATTATGAAAATTTTTATTGCTATTCTGCAACGTAACGTCACTAACTGTTTCAGTGACTTGACTGGTTTTCTAGGGAGATGTTGTTCCAAGAACTTTGCACAGCCGGTTGCTTTTCTTAGTTTGGACAACGCAGCTGAAAAGAATTCACGAAACAAAAAGAACTTGTATAATCCTTCAATTATGTTCATTCCTTTTTCGTTCAAAGTTTGATTTAATTCAGACTGATAGCGTTAAACATAAACTGACTGTTTTGCCTTCATGATTTATTTACAATAGTCGTATGTACTAGAATAGACCTCGTAGTGATATCCGTGAAACATAAATTTTTACAAACTGGTGATTTTATTAATTTTAAGTGACTTCATTGTCCATGAATAGATGGCTACCTTTAAATTTCTTCTGAAGGCGCAGCTTCTTCATATTAGCTGTATAGTAAATACATAGTATCTTAAGAGGCTTCACAATTCTGTTCCAGCATCAAAAAATATTAGTATATTGTGGTGCACTAACAGTTACGTATACTTCGACTTCGCAAATTATAGTAAAAACAAATTCCTCATTAAGCATATCAAAATATCCACGTTTTATATTGATGTCTAAGAAGTCAGCTCATCTTTTTTATTCAGCTCAGTCTTCTTACCTAAAAATTCAAATTCTTCGAATCAGTGAACTAATTACACAACATTGCATAAGATGACATTTCGTACGTTCTCTCAAGTGGATGTGACAGATTTTTATGCGAACCAGTTCATTATTATTATTATTAATATTATTATTGTACTTGCAGTTCGGAAGGATGTAAAATAATTCCACAACCAAATATTTTATCTTCTGTAACAAATTCCCACCAAATTTAGCTTCTTCTCCCTTGGTTTACCCATGTGAATCGTGGATTGTAAATGTAAATCCTCACTAATGTTTTGTAATTAATGAACACTATGAGAAGGGGGCAAACAGTAGCTATTTATAACATTACACTGTTCAGTCAGGAGTAGCAAAAAAACGGCAAAACACTCGACTGATTAGAAGAAAACTGTATTTTCTGATAATCTGTACTAAAAAAATTTGTCTTATGAAAATAAGAAGCATGATTCTTTGTTGCGATTTACCTTAATAGTAACTGTCTTTACCCAGCTTTTAATTTCAACTTGTGAAAAGACAATATAAGATAACCACAAAGCAAGGACGGATTGCATCATAACTAATTTCTTTTAAATAGAATACTCTTGGGTTAGTAGTCGTCATTGTACCCGTCTGCTGTAGAAACAACGGGGCAACTATCAGTCAGAACAAAATCAGTTAAGTATCAATACAATCATTCATACATATATTGAGGGAACCGTCGGATGACATTGCGCGCCAGGCCTTCGAGGGAAATCCAAATGGGAAGTGACGAGTGGGTCATCGGTCAGAGAGTCACATGCAGGACATCGTTTGGGGAGGAGGAGATGAGAGAATATGGGCAATCGTGGAGCTATCCAGCTAAAGATGACGGCAGAAAATGGGAGAAAATGGATACATGTTGCTGAAGTCCTATGTTCCACTCATAACACAAATGAATAATAATAAAAACCAACCGAAGAAATTTCTCACAAAGACGGTTTAATTTACACATTCAAAATGCGCCTTAAAAATTATCTGCGTATAATGTATATTTTGCACATACATTACTTCCCTTGGAAATTCTCTTTTTTTATTGCTGATGTTCACTTTTATAAGAGGAATACATGTGAGCCTCATTAAATATTGCTGAAATCAAATCTTTGACTGCTGACGTTCTCTGCATACTTTTAACAACTGGAGCTCCAATGTAAAAAGAACCTAAATTTCCCCACTGTTACCGAAAACCAATTTAAGCGATGAAAGTAAGAAGTGCGATAGAAACTAGAATGCCCAATAGCACATGGCACTTATTACATGCAAGAGGTAGTTGGTAGAGACGAAATACATGTACATAGATTTCGCATTAATTATTATTATTGTTTCCTTTAATTCTTACAGAAACATAGGGCTTTAGCCGTGAGTCTCCATTGCGTTCGGTTCTCTACTAGATTCTTTACCTGGCTCCAAGTCTGCCCACACGTTTTCATCTCCTCTTCACATGAACTCCTCCAAGTCACCCTCGCACTGACGACCAACTCGCCGCTTCCCTTTCGGGTTCCACTCGAGCGATGGCTTGTCTAGTGATGTCACTTGATGGTTTCCTCAGAGTATGGCCAATCAACCTAACTCCATTTCTTCCTGTCTATTTGTTCCACAATCGGTTCCTGCTGGGTTGGTTCGCTCATTGCCAGAGATCCCTGTTGCTGATCTTTTCTAGGTGGCCATCTGATCTTGAGTATTGAGCGAAGACAGCTGTTATTGAAGGTCTGTAGTTTGTTTGAGATGCTCTTTATAACGCGCCAATTCTCTGGTCCGTATAATAGCGCTGACTTCACAGTGGAGTTTAAAATCAGCATCTTATTTTTGATGCTGAGTGCTGTTGATCTCCACACAGACTTGAGAGTAGTGAAAGCTTGTCTTGCTTTTCCGATTCTTGCTTTGATATCCTCGTCAGTTCCTCCTGTAGTTAAAACGATGCTTCCCAGGTGTGTAAAAGAGGTTGTTTCTTTCAGGTTCCTCTCATTTTTGCTGATAGTTGTCTGTTGTTGTTGTTCTTGTCCAGGAATCGTCATCACCTCTGTTTTCTCCTTGTTCACCTGAAATTTCGCATTAAATTTCTATCATATTCTGAAACACAAGTTTTAGAGACAACATATCTGAACACACAACATCACAAATATTGTCAAATTAATGAGACCATAAGCCAAACTGCTGTTGTTGTTTGAAAGTTTGAAAGTTGCACCGAAATTACTTTGGAAGCAAAATCCAGTTTATATAACGAATGGCGTTATAGTGAAACTTCAACCCAAGAGGTTGAGGAAAAACACCTTTTAAATTTAATGACTTCTAACTTCCGCTTAGAATCAAAGCACAGAATGGTTGATAACATTGTTTATAATCTCAGGAAACCATTTTCGAAACTCTGAATTTCATCATATGAGTCAGCCGACTACAGTACACATATGTCTTCGCATTTTATTCACTCTTCAACTGCTTACTATTGCTTCACGTTTCACGTCTTGGTGATTTTCACAGATTTCTAGGTTAATTTTCCATACTTATGGTTAAGCAGAATGTAATGAAAGCCAGATACACTTTGTGGCTGATGTACTTTCATATTACCTTTTTGATTTCTTTTATCTAGATAAGATTTCAAGTGTTCAGCTCGGACTGTGTAGTCCATCATAATTATTGAATACAGACAACTTCAATTTTATTACTGTAATATCGTTCAAAAATTCATTTTGATGAATTAAGCATCAAAGTGCAGAATATACAATCAGACTCATAGTCATAAATAATATCAGCCATCTTATTCACACTAATAAAATTTTATTCATTTTTCTTCTGATAAAAAGTATGCAGACATTTTGTTCATTATTTTAAACGAATCTACAGGAAAATAAAAGTAGGCGAACAGATAGAGAGAGAGAGAGAGAGTTGAAAAATTAAACAAAATCTAATGAAAACAAAAATTCTACAAGAAGTAACAAGATTAAATTACTCTAAGGAATAAATAACTCTCTGTTGCATCCACATACAAACACACATCATTCCCCCCCCCCTTATATTTGTTATGATTCTCGAGACTATCTGGCCTCTTATTTCGCATGTATACCAATCAGTCTACTCTGACATATGTGCTTGTACATATACCAGTAGTAACAATACTAACCAGACAGGATTAAATTTAATTAGATTTCATTTGCCCAGTGTATTTCTTTTGTTTCTTAAGCACTGCAGAAAATTAGAAGCTGAAATTATAGAAATTCGTTTTGAGTGCATTAACTAAATGTTTGATGGTGATGATGAAGTAACTGAGCTTTGTATGTATATGGTAGTGTCTCAGATGTACATGGATATGGAAACTGACATTCCTTTTGGAATATCTGAAACAGAAACAACATTAATGTTGCATGAACGCAGAGCCCAGGGGACAACTACTGGCGGCCAGTTATACACATCCTATTAGGAGTGGTTTTTGGGGCTGCGTCCGTATTAAGATCTTACCGCCAGCTATGAAGAGCTGCAAAGCAAGTTAGATTAGGCAAGGTTTGAAGCTGACCATTTATAACCTCCCCTCTCCATAGTCGACAGATACTATAAGTGGCATGTTGCTATTCTAAAGGAAACATTTTATCGTTGTTACATCCTTATCCATTAACAGTGCGACTTTCATCACAGGACCCCAACATAGTGCAAAAATGACTTACACCATGGTGTAATCACTTTTAGTCTAACCACCATCTAAACAAACTTTTTGGCATGATGGGACCTGCAGGAATATTAGTTCCAGCTAGAGTGGTCGTTGGGTCATTGCTGTATGCGAATTCGACCACCAAGCCAAGATAAGAGTCATCGGTCAGAGTTTGATAATGATAATAATAGCAATGATAATACCAGAAGGTCGTGCACAAAAGGCCTTTTAAGGGGAAATATCCACACTGTTATTGGGGGATAAATCTCTTCCGACTGAATTTCTACGTCAAATCTTGAATTTCTGTAGTAAAAACCGTTCATTGTGTATTTAACAGATTCGCTGAAGAAAAATTTATTTATTAATAAGGGGTTTAAATTCTGTAATCAATATCTTTGACCTGGTAGCCTACTGAAAATATCTTGAATTGGTTTTAATAACAGTAAGTGCCACAAGATTTTCTAAATATTTTCTTTACAGCAACCCAAAATTTATGAATAAATTCTAATTTTGTTCCCAAAGCTACTGTGTACCAAAAAAAGATTTAATACTTTGAATGAGGAGACTATCAGGTGACATTAATACCACATACTGAAGTGAAATCCAAACAAGTAGCGAAGAATTGTTTATCTAAGAGTGACACGGAGAAGATCACGTAAAAGTTAATGAAAGTATGTGGGCTGTTTTGACACTAGCTGGAAGTAAATGCAGAGAACCGATCCTATTGGGGATGGGCTGCTGAAGCATTATGTTCAGTTGGGAAAGCAAGGAGACTTCATTCTTTTCAATTGAATTCAAAGAAGAAAGATGAAATAAAGGAGTTACTATCCCTAGACGTTATGTGTAACCATATATGAGAGCTTTAACTCTGTCGACTTCTGTTGCTAATGTCCCTTTGATTTGTTTTAACCAAATAACGCAAAGAGGAATAACTCCTAAATGCTGTGGTCTTTTGTTTCTCATAGGCATCGTGAATGAAAAATGATTTCCTTATCATTCGTTAAAGGAACAAGAGACACAGCGTTCCGGCAAATCATGTGCTGATCAAATTGCAACTCTACGCATCATCATCGCAGGACAAAACATAGAATGGCAGTCAAACCTCTACTTCAACTTACTTCATTGATTTCGAAAAGGCCTTCGGCAGCGTCGACCGAGACGTAATTTGGAAACTACTTCAACACCACGGCGTGCATTACCCAAATTCTTTATCAACTTTATTGAGCAGCTGGCTATATAACAATGCCACCTGCCAGGTGATCCAAAACGGAAAACTCAACGAAGGCTATGAAGTGAACACAGGAGTAAGACAAGCTGGTTGCCTATTATGATCGGTGATATTCCTAATTATGGTGGACTGGATTATGCGTCAGAATGTGCGTGAGGTGAGAAGACAGGAACACACTGCGCTGACCGATAAGAAGACACTAGAAAATCTGCATTTTGTGTGTGGATGATTTATGTTGAATGTCACACAAACTAGAAGACTTGCAGACAGGCGAAAACCTACAAACTGGCTGAAGAAGTAGACAGAGAAGACAGGACTCAAGGTGAACATAGAGAAGACTGAGGTGATGAAGATGACCAACCAATAGCAGCAGCAACAACAACAAGTACCAGCACCAAACAACATCAACACGAGAGATTTGACAGAGGCCAATTCCTTCTCTTTTTGGCTAGGAAGCATCGTTTCAGCCACAGGCAATAGGATGGATGACAATGTCAAAGCAGGCCAGACAGTGTCAGAAAGGCAAGATACGCCTTCATTAGCCTGACACCAGTTTGCGAATCTCCTGCACTCCACGACATTAAGAACAAGATCTGCATTTTCAACAGAAATGTGAAGTCAGTCAACTCTTCTACACGGATCAGAAACTTGGCACACACGTCAGGAAAGGATTTCCAACAGGCCACTACAGACTTTTATCAACAACTGCCACCTTCGCTGGCTCCATATTGAAGATAGAATGGCTGGTGGAAAGAATAAGCAACAAAATCTCTGGCAGGCGACAAACCAGCCTAGCAACCAACAGCCTATTGCTCAACAGACATACAGAAGAAAACGGAAATGAATTGGACCTACGCTGAGGAGGCCATCGAGTGACATCTCGCACCAGGCCATCTCTCTATTGGAATCCAGATGGAAGATGACAAATGGGTCGTCACTGAGAGGGTGACATGAAGGAGACGGTGTGAGGATGAGATGAGGGATTACGGCCAATTGTTGGCCCAGCTGAAGAGGACAGCAGAGAATAGAATAAAGCGCAATTGTGTTGCTGAAGCCCTATGTTCCACTTGGAACCCAAAGGAATAATAATAAATGTTTTAAGGACAAAACAAGTACTTAGAATCAAATCGAACAATGGACTTCGTTTCTCCCTTACTTAACAACGCAGGATAGTATTCCGAAATCCGACAATAAACACGCCTAATTGTACAGCCTATGGAACTAGCTTTACAGGAGCAGTCGAATTGGCAGATAAAAATAGGAGAGGCAAAATTAGGTAGTTTTTCTTTAAATCGCGAACGAAAAATGGGGGTAGTTTTGAAGATACAGAATACATGAGCAGCACTGGATGCTCTTTTTACCTCATTTTTCAGGCTTTGTGTTAATATCTCACTGATTTTATCCCCGAGGAACTACAGTTGTAAGAACTGGGGCTTTTCCGGAACTTTTAGCTTCAGATTAACAGAGTTGTATACACTTGGCCTGATTACAGACCAATAAATTTTACTGAATTAAACTCATTCACAAAAGAATTTCGTTAGTTTCTATTTTTCTAAAATTTTTGTATCCTAAGACATGGTGAAAGCAGATATTTTCAGCAGTATTATTATTATTAATATTGAATAATGAATAAATCAACAATTGACAGTCACGCAATATACTTAAATGAACTCAAACTTTGTTGTATCATAATGTCACCGAGGTACTCAATAATTTTTCAGTATTTGAAAATATGCCATTGTTTTTCTTTTAGCTCTAATAAACTGAAGTAACTTCAATCACTGGTACTGAACATTTTACTTTTCATCAGTAAGTTTCATCAATACTACGGTGTTACTTTTAGTGAGGAAAAAGGAAATATACATAGAGTTCATGAGAACACCGATTTAGGAACACACGTGATGCCCTTGGAAGAAACCCCGAAATGGGAAGAGACACGTTAGGATTTCAGGGATGGCGCGCAAGAGATCAAGTAAAGGGGGAATAAAAACGCCGAAGCAATCGTGAAATCAGCTAAAAACGGAGTAAAATCGTAATGTGCTGGTGAAACCGTGTATTCAACTCGTATTCCGGTGGATGAATAATAACATAATAATCTCTTATGCATGCACTAAAAATTGAGACTTATTGATTTTGAAATATATCTTACAATGGCGTGTTGCCAACAACGTCTGCTATAAATTCTCAAATGATAATGTTGACTGTATAAATGTTAAATGTAAACCTAAACATCTGTCTAAGTACAACTTCATTTTTATCACGATCATTTATGTCACACTTTGTTTTAGTACTTCAAAACTATCTATGTTTTCTGATTTCATATTCAGATTTCAGATTTAATGGTTGAGGATAGAAGGCTTGAAGCCTATGTTAATCCTTTTCCAGTAAATTTTTGTGGTTGTCCAAACCCTTCTTGAACGAATCAGTTAAGGTTGCAGACACCACTTCTTCTGGGAGTCGGTTCCAAGAGTTTATGACTCGATGTGAGAACCAGTACTCAACAGCAATATGATTTCTTCTTGGCTTTTGAACTCTCCTGCTATGTCCTCTAAGGATGTGAACTTTTCAAGCAGACATTGAGATTGTACTCCTTCAAACACTTTCGGCTGTACTGAGAAATATCTGAGGATGGATAAATATCAGGTAAATTAATCTTACCTCTGGTGAACAATTCCTTATCTTAGCCACACTGAATATGTGAACAAGGGAGGGAACAATCACAGAGTTGTTGAAATTCTATAGATTAGTCGTCGATATATTCCACGATATATTTGAAATATTGTAGAACTTCCGAAATATTTGTCTCACTTTCTCTTCCGGAGAAAGCAAATATTATACACGTGACTCTCATCCATCCGTTACAACCAACTGAAAGAGGTCAAATCTTCAAACTTTATACTTCTTTGATTAAGTTACCCAGTATTACTCTCCCTGTAAGTGGATTCAGTGCTTAGCAAATCTGTGAAATTTATACACATGTTAACTTGTTCCCTTAAGCTAAGAAACATAATGTCTATCCACTTTTATTATTACTATTTCAAAGCCCGCCTCAGTAACGTACAACACTTGTTAGCATCAACGTTAATACAAAGGAAAATCTACCAATCACGGTGTGCGTAAGTGAGCTTCAAGTGCTCAGCCTCTCCCTAAGCCATTTGTGCAGCTATCCTCTGTCAAAATTTTCCATCACCTTTATTGTATCTGATTACTTGGATTTATTTTGTTTTAATTATTCAATTATGTGTCCAAATCATATTACTTACTCTCGCGATTATTTAAAACGTTTTCAACCGGATGATTTGCGAGTATATAATAACTTTAAGAAAAAGCATCATGGTGGGTGGCAAAGATCCCTAAAGTGTACTTCAATGCATCAGATGACTGTTACTGTGATTATGAGCACTAATTGCAGGTCATTATCGAACAAGATTAATTATTTGGATGCTCTATTATGTTCAAATATTTACTGTAGTACAGATGTAATAACGCTACACGACTCATATGATGATCATTTAATCTTACTGAATGGTTTCAATATGTACAGACAAGACCAAAGTAGTTCAAGGAAGAAGCGAGGTGGTGCTGCTACTTTTATCAATTCTCAGTGGTCTGTTGATAACATCTTCTGTTTCAAATTCTCAAATGATAATATTGACTGTATAACTGTCAAATGTCGACCTAAAATCTATCTAAATACAAATTCATTTATATCACGAATATTTTTATCACACCTTATTGTAGCACTTCAGAATTATCTAAGTTTGCTGGTGAATTCACTATTTTCGCTGCCGCCTGTTTTAAAAACTCATTGACCATAGTGACAGGTGATTTTAATTCATGTGACTGCAGTTTTCTCACAGTGCTAGGCCATGAAAATGTCGTCAACTTTCCCACCTGATTGGATACTTCTCTTGATCTTGTATTTATAAATGACTGTGGAATATATAAAGATCGTAAAAGAGCCCCACTGTTTAACTCAGATCATTGTATTGTATGGGTTTTACCCAAAATTTGTGGAAAGTTACACAAGAAAACCTTTTCACACCTTTCCAAGAAAACTATACATGGATGTTACTCTAAGGAGAATGTTCAGAATCTAAGAAGTATGCTCAAAGATACAAGGTGGGATTTGTTTAATGCAGACTCTCTTGATGAGGCTATGTCTAATATTACATCTTATCTCAAATTTTGTCTTGACACCTGTTGTCCCGGAGAAACGCTCTTCATCAGATTTGACCGTTTCTCCTCCCCTAAGCTTAAAAAGCTCCGCAGGCAAAATGAAAAGTTATATAAAATGAAGGATAATACTGGTTAGAGAAGAATTAACATCCTAATAAAGTCTGAAATGCACAGATTGAATTCTATTTACAACCAAAAGTTTATATCCTGCAAAAACGCCTCTGGTATATGGAAACTTCTCAAAGAAATTACTGGTGGTAAACAGATAAACAGCATTCCTTATTCATTTGATGTGTATACACTAAACAAGTCTATCATACATTCTCCCACAAATGCAAACTTTCTAGTGTCACAAGTGTTAATGAAACCTGCTTTCTTGGTTTCAATACAAATAACATTCTAAAATGTCTACAGACACTGAACCCTTCTTGAAGCCTAGGTCCAGATGGTTTGCCTAGCCTTATTCTTAAGAAATGTGCAGATATCCTGTGTTATCCTGTCATGGACATATTTAATGAATCTTTTTCCAAGAAATGTCGTGCCAGCCGTTTGGAAGGACTTTAAAATTGTACCTATACCTAAGTCGTCTACTGCGACATGTTTTAAATTTAGACCTATTGCTATTACCTCTCCTTTTCTAAAAACTATGGAAAAGTTACTCTTACTTAATCTTCAACCTTCACTTAAAGCCTTTAACGGTCCAAAACAATTCGCCTACAAGCACAGTAGAAGTACTTTAGATGCAACTGCAGTCTTGCATCACAACATTATCTCCAATTTAGACAAAGGGGCTAAATTTGTTCGCTGCAACTTCCTAGATTACACATCTACTTTCGACTTAGTACCTAGGGACATTTTGTTAAACAATCTTACTGAAACTCAAACTGACCGTTGGGATGTCAAATGGCTGCATTCTTATTTCTCAGGAAGGAAGCAGTACACTGTATGTCAGGAGAAGTCGTCCACTTCATTGCTTAATGAAGCTGGTGTCGCTCAAGGCAGTGTCCTTTCTCCTTTTCTGTTTTCTTTCATCTTGCATGACTTGCCTCACTCTGGTGAAATAAACTTTGTTAAGTATGCGGACGATCTAACTATTTCAATGTCTGTTAACTGCGAGCTAGACTGTACTAAAATGAATAGCATTCTATCAGGAGTTAGCAAATGGTCTTCGTCTAACGGTTTTAAACTTAATCCTTCCAAATGTCAGAATGTTGATTTCAGTTTCTAATGTAAGAGAAAGTTAAATGAAGCTGATGGTTCCTATGACCGTTGCAAAATTGATGACAGTGATATATAAATCAAGTCTGAAGTTAATTGTCTTGGATTAATTATTTCTACTGATCTATCCTGGTCTTCCCATGTCTTAACGATTTCCAAAAGAATATTTCGTCCGACATTTTACATTAAGAAGACACTTAGGCATAACTCAACCACTCCTCTTACAGTTTGTCAGCTCGTGCATCTAACCTATTCTTCTTTACTGTTCACCCTTATTCTTTCCTGGATTGCTTAAAAAAGACTATGTCATACTTCGTAGAACTCTGAAGACTGTCAGTAGGACGAGTGGTATCCCATGGGGTCATATCATTTACATCGTCACCGATAGACACTTGATTTCATGCAACGAATTTGCTAAGGGAATTTTGTCAAACTGTGAGCATCCACTTTACCCGCAGCTCCAACCTTTTTAGAATACTTTATGCACGTACATCTAAGTATAAAATTCCACTATACCATATTTGGCAGGTACTTTATGTGATGAAAATAATGTCAGGCATGAACTAACTAACCTTCTTTGCACTATTAAATAAACCATTTCGCCCACCCTTATAACATCAACCTTTATTGTTAATGTTCTTCTTATATTTATAATCCTCTCAATTTATTTTGTTTTTATTTGTTTATTTTGTTTTAATAAGTGTGGACATCATTTAAGCTGTGTTATAACTGTTAATTTTGTATTTTCCCTCATCATACTAAATCAACAAAACATTAGATTCAATACTCTAAAACATGCTAAAATTTTCAAACTGAATCGACAAAACTGTTTGAAACAAATTCACTGTTGTTATTATTAATACCATTACATTTATTATTCTCATTTTGTACTTCTAATATTTCTGACTTTATACCGTAAATGTAGACAGACTCCTCTGGTTAATTTCGTTTTAATTTTATTTATATTTTGAGTAAACCAGATGCAATATTGTGACAAATACTGAGAATTCCATTCTGTACTATAGGTACTATTTTTGGAATAAAGTAGAGTATTATTATTACAGCTTTTAAATATTTTTAATGGTATTTTTGATTCAAATTTTAAGGCTCAGAAATTTGTTCATTACATAGTCTGAAGAGACCTGAACTTTAATTTCATAATTTTTGCATAAAGAATGAAATCTGCTATTTGACTAGTACTCAAATGTTCAACATCTGTCTAGACAGTCAACTAAAATAAAAACCAATTGAACTCACTTATAGCTGATGAAATGAGCAGTGTTGCACTTATAGCTAAGTTACTTATTATATCTCTTGATTCATAGACAAGTCTTTCTCTATAATAACCATAAGTGCACTGTATTTCTTTTTCTCATCACCACACTGACAGAGTGCTATAATAACAACTCATTTTCTGATTTTACTTCATATAGTACTCACATATCTTATGACAGATGTATATATTCACTGAATTATTTATGAACTTATACTACGAAGTGGAATAATTTTTCCACTAATATTTCAAGCGTGAAAAGGAAATCAATCTTCTCAATAGTATATAAATATATATGTATCCACAATTTTAAAAAGGAATCAACTAGGTTTGGTAGTCTTGATAAATGTTACCTGTGCCTCTTTGTTTGATAATCTTTTATAGTGTAGAAGACCGTTCAAACACAACTTCTACTTTTCTGATATAGACATTAACATCATTAGGCAAATTAAGTTATATAGCAGTTAAGCATTGAATCATATTTAATTATCAACTGTTAAGAATTATATTTAAGATTCGTAACGAATGGAGTCTGCCAAATGGTGTCACCAAGATTCATGCACTGATTGAATTTAGAATTCATGGGCCATTGGATTTCGTGCAGGCATTTGAATCTTCAACTAGCTTGACTCGTAAGCTGAAGGTCCCTATGCCATAGGAGTGTTCTGATGAAGAGTCCCAAACTAGGACGAAACGGCTGTCTCGATCTACCTATCTAACTGATAATAATCTGCTACCTAAAATATATTTTATCATGAACTGATATGAGCTTTCTTATCATTTTTGAAAATCAGAAAGAGTTGGAAGAAATTTTTTCCAAGTTGAAACTTTTCGAAAATTGGTACCCAAATCTCGGTAGAGAACTAAGCACAGAAGCTCCAGATTCCAAGGAGAGTGAGTTTCTGTTAAACACATGGGTCACTGTTCATAGAACTTCATTTTGAAACTTCTGCAAACCTGTGTGTATACTCAAAGTAAATGTCATCTTGTTAATCACATTACACCTTTTCTCTAGTAACCTTGAAGTAATCGTTACAAAAATGCAATTAATATTACCGAAATTATCATTCTCGCCAACAATAAAATTAAGCGTAAGTGGAAAGATGATACTCATGTTGTTCTTAAACTTTCGAGAATATTATTAACGGAGGTATATTCAAATCGTTTTCATGGAAATGAGAGTGAATCGTTAGTATTATAATTTGCATTCTTTTCCTATATCATCCCAACTTAAGATCTTTTGGTCAGTTTCATTCTTTGGGATAATAAAAAATGCGCAACAAATGAGTGCTGTACAACAGCTTCGCCCCCAAAAGGTTATTCTCCATGTTACAGACAAAATATCATATTTCAATAGAATAATGATCATCGATACGGGTTAAAATCAAATGGTGTCAGCTTTGTGACGTGCTAAATAGTTTAGGAAAGTCTCGAAATTTCTTCGACACTTTTTCAACCTATGTCGCTTCTCTGGATAAAAACGTCTCGTAATAATTAAGTCAATTTTAAAATAATTGCGAAGAACAACTGTGGAGGCATACATGAGAACACGAATTTCGTTTTCTGATTCCAACGATTGTGTTGTATGGTAAAATGATCTGCCCTATTTTTCCCCATGTCACTGGCTAATTTCTGATAAGCCATTGTTGAAAGGCACATACTTACAGCATTATCACACATAGACAATGCTTGTTGTAGAAGAAGGGACAAGCAACTTGATAACGGGATTTTGATTTTGGATTTGATGTCTCTATACGGGGAAATTATGTTCACCTTATCTTGAAATTTTCATTTGCATAGATCTTAGGTGTTGTGCTTTTTCTGCCCTTCCTTCGTATTGCTCCTCTTTGACTTCTTTTCGAGACTCCCGTGTTTTGCCTCAACACTGGTTCATTAGGTCTCTTTGGTGTCAAATGTCTCTCCACTGTTTGATATTTTTGTACCGATGAATCTTGTCAGTAGCGAACGTCAAACTCTTCCTCTACAAAATAGTTTCAAGGGGAGCTGCACCCACCCTTTTGGATCTACCTGTTCCTGTTATACCGTGGTTCCGGCTTCCTTATTTCACTGAATCTACTTCTACAGTCAGCTAAAAATAACCGGTTTCATTTTTATTTCCTCTTTTGATGGTGTAAACTGGACCACGTCTCCTGGTGATAGTGTATGGCCCTTCCCACATCGGGAGCAGTTTCAGTGGACCTGGCCCTCATTTGAGCGTCCACTTCCTTTCTCTATACTTTACTTGATTACCGACCTCAAAGGTTTCGCATCGCATCGTCTCTCCCTGTTCTGATTTCGCGGCGTCTATCTTCTGTTTATGCCTCACATCACTGATGGCTTCTTTTAATTCCATCCTCAGCCTCGTCATATTTCACTCTTGGTGGAGGGGCCAGTTGGTGCTGTGTATAGATAGTCGTGGTTTTCTCCTATACATCAACTGAAATGGTGAATTCTTTGTAGTTTTCTGAGCGGTAGCACGATGTGCTAGTAGAATCAATGGAAGCTCTGTATTCCAGTTACCTCTCTTCGAGGCCAGCCACTCCTTCAGCTTACGGTTATTTCTCTCTGTCGAACCACTCGTTTATAGAGGATATTGTGTTGCTCGGATCTTCTAAATACCCATCTGTTGCAAACGGGATGCAAATTCTTCACTTTCAAAACAGGAACCCTGATCTGTCAGTATCGCCTCTGATGCACTGTGATCTGCAACAATATGTCGAACTACTGCGTCAGTCACATTTCTCGTGCGTCGTTGCGGAACCGCAACGGCATCTGCCCATCGTGCAGTGTGATCTGTCGTCATCAAGAGGTAATGATTGCCACTGGATGTCTGCGGAAACAGATCCATTACCTCTATGGAGCACAAGTTACCTACTGCCGTAAACGGAACCAACTTCAGAGACGGTAGTACGCATCGATCTTTTTCATAACCTGGCACTGTGGACATCCAAGTACATATTTTGCTACATCTTCCCTCATGTATAGCCAGTTCATGCTTTGTCTCAAGAGGTAGGTTGTTCTAGCTACCACTGTATGTGCTAGCTGATGACATTCTTGTATCATCTCATGGCGTACAAATTGAGGTATTACCGCCAAACAACATCCATCGTTCTCTTGCCAAGTAAGAGTTTTGTAAGCGTTCACTCTTGGTCGATATTTCTGTCTGAGTAGCAGGCAGATCCTTAATCACCATAGGCTGACCTACTTCTATTCCATTAGTCATCATCTGTATTAATGTATTCAGGGTAGAGTATGACTTCTGACTGCAGGCAAGTTTTAAGGGGTCTTGTTCTAATGCATGCACTCCATAATGCAGCTTCGTCTTCCTTTCTAGATACAATGTCTGAAAAACATTTTCTCTGCCAGGGAAGTGTGAGATCGTGAAGTTATACTCCTGCAGAAGAAACATTTACCGCGACAATTCCCCAAGCGTGTCTCTCGCTGTCCTCAGAAACTGTAGTGGCTTGTGATCAGTTCCAATATGGAACCGTCCTCAGAATGAAGGCGCTCTCCATTTGTCTACCACCCATACTATTACCAAACATTTTTTCTCTCTGGTGGTCTAAAAGCTGTTTGTTGAGGTCGAATATCTTCTGTGACTCTTCCAACTAAACAAACTTCGCCTCACCTAAAAGCCTGCACAGGATGTGGGCTGCTTTCTCTTTGAAGTTTTTCACGAGTCGACTATAAAAGGCTGCTCTCCCTAGGAACTGCCCTAGCTTCCTCTTGGAGTGGTGTTTCTAGACAAGATTTTCTCAGGAAGCGGTTTTATCTCACCGTTGCCTACTTTATGACCCAACAGCGTAACACTGCGTTTGTCTATCTGAGATTCGGTCGGTGGCACAGCGGTAGAATGCTTGCCGACCACGCATGTGGTCTGGAGTTCGATCCATGGCCGACGCTTTCCCTTACTTCACTAAGCTAGTAATAAAACTGACAAAGAGGGAAGGTTGGGCATCAGGTTAGCAACCCCATCCCGTAAAACAAATACCACTGCTACCGAAACTTCAAGCCTCTAGTCTGAGGCCCTATGTTCCACTGGGAATGTAAAGGAATAAAAAAATATTGGGAAATTAAAGATATCTTATCTGAAAATCTCCACTTACATAGATCTTCCTTCTAAAACTGATTCAGGAGAAATGATTATCATCACATTTTTTCCGCTTTTAACCAAACAATCGATCAACAAAATCAAAGTCTTTAATGATCAAAGTTTTTCCATTATATTTAGGGGGCTTATCTCTTCTCAAAAAGGTTATTATTATTATTATGGCTTCTTATTACCATCTGTTATGATTGTATAGTCATATGGATTCAGGGTGATTTAATTTTACGCTTATTGAATATTTACTCTGAAATTATTCAATTTAATAAATGTGTATAAGCTGAATTTGATTATTATTCATAGTGAAATAATATGGTGAAATGATTGACTATTAACACAAATCACTTCAGGGATAACAATAAAAAAAATTTAGGTCAATTGTGTATATTGACAAATATTTTATTTATGTAAGATTAAATGAACTATGAACAATAAGTTAGTTCTATTTGGCAATGATTTTCTATGTATATGAAAATATGATTAATGGAGTATACAAATGCGAGAGTTGATGAATGAGTCATGAGAATAGTTGTCCAGCTTTAATGTTTTTTTAAAAATCCTTTGCATCTTGAGTGTAATATATGACTTCAAGCTTAAGCTTTGAAGTTTCAGTAGCAATGGTGTCTTTAAAGAGCTGGAGCTGTTACCCTCACGCCCCGTCTCCCGTCTTTGTCTGACTTACAGTCAACTGAAGTAGGTAAAGGTGTTAGCTAGCAAGGCAATCGAACCCGAGACCATGCGCTTGGCTGACAACTATCTTACCATTGTACCACCGATATACATCTATAGTATCCAGTTTATCAATTACCTGACTGTTTATTATATGATGCAAAACACCATAAGGAAGAAATTCAGGCATTACAGAGTGAACAATTACATCGCTAAGACTTTTAGAAGATAGTGGTAGAGAAGAATGTGTTTGGGGAAGGTTGAGTCATCTAACCTCTTAAAATGAACTTGTTCGAAAAAATAAAAAATGGAATTCATTCTAAAGCAAATGTGATAGAGTAGTAAGAAGATATTTGTGAGTTAGTAAGTGATGAGAAAAAAACGGAATGGATATCACATAAGCGCACTTGAAATTCTAAACTTGCTTCAGGACAACTAATAAAGCTAGAGACTTTACAATCAAAGCTGAAATAGGCCATCTATCGGATATTAAAACCTAATTATGAAATATAATGCCAAACAAAAAGTATGATTATATATCAGCCATGTTTTATATTACTCATTATTAATTATTCTCCACCTGATAATCTGCTTGTTTCATTTGAATATGTCATATCAGACATTCAGTACTGAATGTTTACCTTACTTAACCCTACTCTCAATGCTTGCCCATACACCCGAAAAATGTCTGTAGAAAACGAAACACGGTGAAAAGTAAAATGTTGGATTGACTTCATGACTGGGGTTTCACTTGGGTCTTCTTGAAACACTCCTTTCTTGATCCTAAGTGCTAAATATAATGTATACTAAATCAAATATATGAAAATTACTGGTCAAGGTTTTCAGCTGACCAACAATGATCCTAATGCAAATATAAAAGAGAAATCATTATAAATAGAATTTATTCGACTTATAATCGGATTAACTTAATAAATAGTTCTATTAAGAAAAGAGCACAGATGGAACGACAATTAAGGAAACCAACATGATTTCTTCGACTAATATTTAATAACTATTGAAAAACGTCATTCAGATGAGTACCTAAGTGGCAGATGTTTCTGACTATAAATATTTTTTTTATTCATTTATTTATTTTTTGACTACAGTTTGATTCCACACCGAATTTTCGGTACAAGTATGGAATTTTCAGCATGTGATATCGGTAGCCCAAATTTTGCAGGCCGACCATAGATATCATGTGGGCGTCGGCAGGGAATCGAACCCCGGACCATGTGCATGTTCGGCGAGAGTCCTAACCCATATGCTACCGACGCACAAAGTGGTGTCAAGAGTGGGATAGCTTCACTGAACAATTTGTTCAACCTTGGGCCGATTAGCAACCAGTCAGAACAATATTTTTTCCTCTGAACTAGCTGAACCTTAATGTGACTAAGCACGTATGCGTCTGATGTGTTTTTCATTAATAAAGGTCCGTTAATAAGTCCATATTCTGCAGTTACAATAACAGCCATTTTACACTGTTTTAGAAATGCACTAAGCTCTCGGCTGATAAGTTTCGTTAAGGTCAGAATAGTATGGTTTTCCCTTTAGGTGAAAACGGCTTGAGTGAATATATGCATATATATTATTTTCCATTTATTTTGAAGAAGCCTAAAATAATTTCCAAGCTCTCGTCCACTACCACTAGTGTAACAGTTGTAATACGATATATTTTTCGGCTCCCCAATACTTTACAACACACGGTTTATTCAGGCATTACATTTGTTGAAATAATGAATGTTGATTTACTTTACAGGGACAAATTGTTGTTAAGCAGTGACAATGGTTTCTAGACTATGACGTAACTAATATAATTTTTCCACCAAAAATCTTGCTAAAATATGTACATTAGATTACCATTGAATCAGATAAGAGGAGAAACGTTGAGCAAAAAGTTACTCTTTTCATCGATATCATTCTCAAGCTGTACAATCGGATATTTAACCAATTTCGTTATTTGTTTAGAAGCTAAAATAATATTTCATAAGTAAGTTGAGTGATGTAATATAATTGATGGGGTTGAGTAGAATTCAACGAAAATTTCGACTAAAGTCAAGTTAACAACAGTGGTAATAAGGGGTAGAGATTTAATAGGGGGTGGGGGAAGAAAATAATACAACTAAGAAACAAACAAGCAAGAAAAAGACGAAGCAAACATTTCGTATTTGGTGTCAAGATAGATCAGGTTGATTGTAGATTTAATGACTGAACAAACTTCTGTTGTATGCAGAGTTTAGGATTTAACATGTGAATCACCATTGCGTAGGCGGTTTGAAGAAGTTTGGTTCATTTGATTTTGAGATTTGATTTGTGATTTCCACATACTCTGTAGGTAACTTTGAAGTTGTTTTGTATGTTTGCTTGATGTCCTGATTTGATCAGGTGTTCCAAAATGTGCATCTAAAATTCACCTACTCGTGTGGAGCTAGGTATGTCGGCCGTATCCAGCGTATACTATCCAAACGTATCGCCTAACACTTATCTTCATGGTTTTATTAAGGAGAAGATAGGTCCCCCAGGAGCTCTATTTTGGAACACCTGATCAAATCAGAACACCAAGCTAACCTACAAAACGACTTCAAAGTTACCTACAGAATATGTGGGAATCTCAAGTCAAATCTCAAAATCAAATGAACCAAACTTCTTCAAACCGCCTACGCAATGGTGATTCACATGTTAAATCCTAAACTCTGCATACAACAGAAGTTTGTTCAGTCATTAAATCTACAATCAACCTGATCTATCTTGACACCAAATACGAAATGTTTGCTTCGTCTTTTTCTTGCTTGTTTGTTTCTTAGTTGTATTATTTTCTTCCCCCACCCCCTATTAAATCTCTACCCCTTATTACCACTGTTGTTAACTTGACTTTAGTCGAAATTTTCGTTGAATTCTACTCAACCCCATCAATTATATTACATCACTCAACTTACTTATGAAATATTATTTTAGTTTCTAACCAAACAAGGAAATTTGTTAAATATCCGATTGTACAACTTGAAGATGATATCGGTGAAAAGAGTAACTCTTTGCTCAACGCCTTTTCTTTTATATGTACATTAAACTATCACTGAGTAAATACCAAGTTGGTGTTTTGTAGGTCTTTGACTCAAATCAACTTCAATAGAGACTGAGAAAATTCCAACGTTAATTAGTCAGTCTTTCTTTTTTAACTGATTAAGTAGGAGTTGTTTTCACATCAAGCACATTCTGATACAAAAAGTATGAGATAGTTCAGAATTTTATTCCACATTTATTTCACCATTCGGTTTCGAGTAGAACATAGGGCCTCGGCAGCACGGCTCCATATCACTGTTCTCTTCAGTTAAGAACTCTACGTACAAAGAAGAATTCTTCAATAGCAGGAAACTCCTCAACTGTTTGAAACAAGTTTGTTATTCAGTTTGGACTTTCCCGTTGATTGATTTACCAGAAGTGCTTAGCTTCAGGTTTGTAAGTCGGTTGCTGATATACTGACCTTATTTTCTTATAATACTACATTTACATTACTGGTTCAATGGGAAAGACCAAAATGAATTAAATAATTACTAATACTCTTTGCAGAATAAATGGCTTTCGTGGCCCAAGTAGTCCAGAGGTTAATTCTTTACCGTTTGAGATTATGGGTACAGGGTTTGAGCTTCAGTCGGGACAAAACCACTCTTTGAGAAATGCAGGTATAATCCATTGACGAGTTATGAAGAGGACGAAATGTGAATCGTTGATTCCACTGCTAGTCACCATCTAAAAATTTCCTTCGGTTTGTTATTCGTTGCTTTAAATTCTGATTCTTCTATCTCTCCAATTTCTATATAACATTGCATTTCATTCCTTGTCAAGTTCACTCAGATTACAGTTGATTTGCTAAATTATTTATCTCGTTCCCTAACTCCGTCACTCTAATCGAACTTCTCTTATGTTTCAATTATTATTATTCGCAGGTATGATTATGGAAACTAATCTCTTTTGTTACTACTCTCTTTTGTGAAAAACATTGTATATATATTCGACTGCACAGCTAAGAATAGAATTTGCCGGAAACAGTCTTTTTCTCTGAACTGTTCGCTTTGTTTCTCATCGTATAACAAAGTGGTGGAGTGAATATTCACGAAATTGATGACATTGAAAAGTTTCATATTGTATTGTTTATTACACTACATATATTCAAACTGTAGAACGGTATTTAGCAGTTGTTATTATTATATCTGAAAATGACATCAATAATAAGTGTATTATAATTATATATCTGAATAAAAACAATTCGAACTATTAGAACGATCACAGGTAGTAATATTTCTCAAAATATTACCGAAAACAAAAATCTATCAATGTTTGTAAATAACTAGAAACAAAAATTTCAAAAGTACAAATTATCGAACTTTTAAACGTCATGTTTTGAGTCTGACTGACTATCTGCGTTCACGTGTACTTACAATGGAACAGAATATCGACCGCATGCATGGCGTGTTTGATGATTTAGCTGATACTGCACGGTCAGGAGTATGTTTCTACTGTCACTGAAAAACATTTGCGTGATTCGAAGCATGAGCTCCTGCATTCCTTGAAGCTAGTGGAAGTCCTTGCCGAAGTTCCACTGAATTAAGTAGAATATGTATTTGTTTTCTCAAAGATGGAAATCAGATCAAAAGGACTTCAACCATTATCACTCGTCACCAAATTCTGCCACTGATCTCTTAAAGAGGAATATCTCCAGAGTGAAGTTGAATTCGAGAGTTCAATTATTAAAGCAAGAGACTTAGTCCTTGTTTCCAATAAAAAACTATAACATTTCAAGTCAGCTAAAGCTGACTGCTGTTAGAAGTTCAGAATATCAAAAGAAGAGTACACTGACTTCTAACCAAACAACATTTCATGAAATTAAACCGATTATTCAGAAAAAAGATCTAATGATTACTTGTCCAGATGAAGATAACGGAGTAGATTTACTGGACAGATCAGATTATTTTCGAGAGGTGATTGGAGTCCTCAGAGATCACAGTAAATTTTCAAACCAGACTGGTGAAAAGGGAAACATTTCACAAAGTGTAAAGAAGTTAACAACAATTCTTTTGAAAATGAAACAGGACTTAATATTTAGCTCACGAACTTATGAAATGATACACCCATCCGGTTCAACAATTTCACTCTTACATGGCTTACTAAATTCCACAAAGAAGGGTTACTCCTGCGTCCGATCCGAGTTATGTACAGATCACCTTATCATCCTGTAACACGATGACCAGTGGAAACTTTAGAAGCTGTAAGAAAGATAATGGCCAAGCGCTGTCTGAAAGATAAGTTTGAGTTTGTTGATTCAGTAAGTCAGGTGAATGTATCTGGGTTAACTATGGTTTCGTTGGACGTAGTTTCAATGAACGAAACATTTTCATACTGAGTCATAAGAAAAAGACGTAAAAAGCGGAGAAAATTTTTTTTTCGACGATTCATTTTCATGAACTGTACAATCGTAATTATATTAAACAAAGAAATCTTTAGGCCAATCAGATACTGGTAAACTTTGTCCTCGAAATGTGTATTACATAATGTAAGGTGTAAGAAAGGATGACTAATTGTATGGTAGAAAAGAGGCAAAAGTTGGCATGACGTAATAAGCGTGAGATAATGACTAATCAGTAAGCTCGTGTAGAATGGACAGGAACTAGTGGGAAGGCAATAAAGTGCTTTTATATAAAATCTGTATGAAAAAGCAATGTTATTAATAAACAGTAATATTAAACTCTACTGGGACGTAGTTTGCCCATTAACTAATATCTCCTAAACGGAAACTGGGTGCTTCCTATGTGAGTTTATCAATTCAAAAAATATGAATGTTGCAGGATTTTCATCATGAGCTGAAATTAGCTAGGGAACCATTGGAAAACCTGGGAGTACTGGACAGCTGTTTCGTCCTAGTTTGGGACTCTTCATCAGTACGCACCCGCCGACAGGGTTCGAACCCAGGACCTTCTGGTTACAAGGCGAGCTCGTGTACCATTAAGCCACTGGGACCCGATCCAATGGCCAGCCCATGAAATCTAACTTCTGTCAATTCACGACATAGCGCGATCCCTAGCCAATGTCTTCGGCGAGTATTTGTCCTCACGCCCAACCTGCTGCACCCTACTGGTCACGACTTCTCACTAGAACCCCAGGTAACTACCTACCTGGATAGGGCAAGTCGCTAGTGAGCATCTCATTGATATTCAATTGTTGGTTTGTAGGGATTTGATTGGTTACAGGATTTTCAGTGAGATGCTCACTAGCGACTTGCCCTATCCAGGTAGGTAGTTACCTGGGGTTCTAGTGAGAAGTCGTGACCAGGAGGGTGCAGCAGGTTGGGCGTGAGGACAAATACTCGCCGAAGACATTGGCTAGGGATCGCGCTATGTCGTGAATTGACAGAAGTTAGATTTCATGGGCTGGCCATTGGATCGGGTCCCAGTGGCTTAATGGTACACGAGCTCGCCTTGTAACCAGAAGGTCCTGGGTTCGAACCCTGTCGGCGGGTGCGTACTGATGAAGAGTCCCAAACTAGGACGAAACAGCTGTCCAGTACTCCCAGGTTTTCCAATGGTTCTCTAACTAATGTCACCTCATGATGAAAATCCTGTAACCAATCAAATCCCTACAAACCAACATTTGAATATGAATGTTGTTATACCAACTAAGCATATCACAGAACTAATCCTGAGGTGCATACTCAATATTCAACTTTTGTTCAGTGGTCAGATATACCGACAGAAAGGTACAGTAGCAGTGGGTTCTCAACATGGTCCATTGCTCGCCGACTGCTTCATGGCATACCTCTAGTCAAATATCCTCCTACCAACTATCAAACAGTTCGCAGTTTACAAGTAGTATATGGATGATATCTTGATCATCACGAATGAAAACAGTGACCTAAACAAAATCTTACAAATATTCAGCAACGCTCACCAGTCAGTCAAATTTAGAAATGATGCGGAGTTCGAAAATCCGTCATCCTTCTTAGATGTTCAGTTTATAAGACGATTAGAGTGAAGTTCACAAAGGTCAATCTACTACGAAACAAATTCGAATGTACTACTGACAAACTATCACAGTTTTTCCTCAATGAGCAGTAAAAGAAATCTCCTCGCCTTTCTTGCGACGAGAATATATTGTATATGCGCTGAAGACATATTGAATAAGGAACTGGAATACTCTAGAAAAACTCCAGTGAAAAATGGATTTCCAACCTCCTTCACTATTAAACATGTAAAGATAAAGACCGATCCTGCTTGAAACATGGATGTACTCTCAGAAACAACTTATCGTAAATCTGAAATTCAACGGAGATACAATTAGTGAAATCCTTCGAAGCCACCTGTTGACAGCAGTTCGTAGAATATTCTGTGTTGCATATCTACGTTTCACCTTCTATACACATGCTTTTATTTATCAAAGACAAGATCCCACTATTGGCAACTTCGATGCATATTTACCAATTCACTTGCTCCTGCGCATTTAAGCCATATCAGCAAGACATTTTCTAGACGCCCCCATAAACTTTTACCAGCACGGTTGTCAAAAGGAGAACGCAGAACTGTCAGCATCTCAACTCTGGAGCATATAATTACTTCTGACTATGTAGCACCAGCAGAAACTTCTTCCAAAATTATATACAAAGTACAACCAAGCTATTCTGAAGGATTTGGCCCACATCTTCTCTATCCATCTGAATCCTTAGCAATCCTTAAGGAGAAACCTAGACTTTGTGTTCAGAAACGTTTCATCTAGCCACTTTCACTACCATAGCCTGAATACTATTTCGTCTTTGTCTTTCCTTTTTTTTCCTCTTCCTTTGTCTTCCTGAATAGCCCCAATACTAAGCTCTGTGTAGTCTGCTTTCTGTTTATTTACAACTCATTTTCAATCTTTTGTTCTCCTGTCTCTTACCAGCTATTTCTAAATGATTATTCACCTCTCAACTAATTAATTGTCAACTCTCTTGATTACATAAGACTATTCCCAGTTTTTCAAACATGGTTATTACTCATCCACCTTGATTTGATTTATTACTAACCGAAAATAATCCTTGATTTCCATTGTCAATCTATATTGTATACAAAAAGACGCTAAATAACGATGCAACTTTGAAATGAAGTTACAAAAGCAGATCTCTTTACTGACTCATGTGCTTTTAAAAATTCAATTATAATAAATTCGTCTATTCCACAATGCACAAAACTTTTCATTCATACTTCAAGATACCTGATTAAGAAATGAAAGTAAGCCCAATCTCCAGTGAGAGGGAGAGATTTGACGTCTGTGAGAAGGATTCATTTTGACTTCCTTCTCTAGTCCATCATCAAAACTCTTTGTTTTCAAGTGAATTTCCTCCAATATATTATTGAATCAAGTAATTGTGTCAGACCAAACGAATTACAATAGGACATGAAGATTCAACAGCACATTGCCTTTTCACAATGTTCTCTGAAGTCTTTTAAGTTGGCTTCACGACTGCCCATTGTCACTACCAATTCTGGTTCGACTCGACTGCCTGTCTTTCACGTGATATCACTCAATGTCCACCCCAGTGTATGCCCAATCTATCTACACTTTTTTCTGCATATTTGTTAGACGATAGGGGTTATTGTATGGTTTTTTACCTGACTTCCTTGTTGCTTATTCTTTTCGGTAATGTGACCTTCTGTATCGATCCAACGAAGACAACTGTTGATGAAATTTTTTACCAGCCTGTTGGGAATGCTTTTCGTATGGAGTATGTGTCAAGTTTCTAAGCAATATGGAATCACTAATTGATTTAACTCTGTTGAAAAATTGGAAATTGTCCCTCATGCTGAAAGAAGTTGTTATGACCACATATTCACGTGGTAATTTGTGCTATTGAAATTCCCACCTAGTCACTTCGTGAGCCTACTGTTCTAACCACTATCAGCAGTAACATGATACGATAGGGTTTCAACGAATCCGCAACGCAAGAAGACAGACCGTTGACGTAGAGAACGTTTACTGTCTCGTATCATCCGTGAAAAGTGGTTGACAACGCTTGTGTAAATATTTGCTTTAAGTGACCTTGAAAGGCACTTACTACACTGATAAATTAAAACAGTCGACAACCAATGGGGTTGCAAGGTCATAAGTGGGAGGAATACAAACAGCACTGTACAGTAAAGATAAAGGTAGTATTTTAGAAAAATTAGATCCATATAACAGCAGTAGCTTACCACATTGGTTCCAGAGTAATGAGGGTCTGTCTTGCTTTACCCATCCCTACTCAGACATCGTCATCCATGCCATCCACCTGTAGTTGAATCGGTGCTGGTGAAATATGTAACTAATGGCAAAGACATTTGATGAACGCACACGCTGAATAAATTTCACCACTGAAAAGGGAATTTTATTCTCTCCATACAAATCTTCACATGGTACTACTAAAATTTGTTTTCGTTTTATTGAGAAAAAAATTTAATAAATTTCATCACTGGATAATTTTTAACTGGAGACTATTTCATTTAATTGTGCAAAGAATGAGAAAGCAGTCGACTTCATAATTTCGTTGAGTGAATTTAGCTTTTAAATTTCTTCTTGAGTGCAATGCAAGTCACTTGAAAGCGTAGATAAGGGTCATGATAAAATGAGTAGGCCAGTATAGAACTGTTCAAAGGAATACATATTTGAAGAATATAATTCTGTAGTCCTATATGAATACATTCATGCCTAAGATGATTTTACAAAACAATATGAAGGGTTGACAATTTAACCTAATTGTATTTGATACTTGATTTTTGTTACTGCTCAGCATTGACTAAGGAAGTGTAATTGTACCCTCGAAATAGTTCATTCTGATCCTGGAATTCACTATCACTTATCAACTAAGAAGATACCAAGATACTGACTGTTCTCCTGCGATTAGTAGTAAAGCACAGACACTGATGAATGCAAGTAAGAATGAAGTTTATATCAAATGCTTTTTACCATCGGACACCTTTTAGTAGCACAAAAGCTAACTGACCATAGTGTAGATTCCCCTGAAATAATTTGACTAACTTATGTGTGATCTGCATTCAATACAACTTAATGGGGATTTTATGTATAATTTCTACTACTTTATATGACATCAGTTTTCGCATCTGCTCTGGTTTCCGGTGTACACTAAAATTTCAGTACCGTTTCGTTGTAAAAAATCATCACACTGAGTAAATTTGACTTTTACACCATCGTTGATTCTGACAAATACGTCAAGCCAACTACTGAAATAGTTCTCCGTCTAATCTTTGCTTGACACCTCGAATAATTTGAGCTTTATAGCATATGTATTATAGGTAAAGTTTAACCAGTATAATTATTGCATATCTGGTAGATACTTGAAATAAAGGACGCGAAGCATCTGTCGTCTGAAGATGTTCAAAATGCTTTTCTTCACTTAGAAAGATTATTATAAATTTTGAAATTGGGTTCGTTAACACATAAGCAAACTATAATTAGTTTGGTACAGCTATGGTTATTGCAGTCATTATATTACTCTTTTATTTTACTTACATAACCTCTTATTCCCAATACTTAGTGATTTTAGAACAGTGAATGACTGTTTATTTTATGAAGCCCGATTTGGTACATGTATTACACAATCCACAGATTACTGCAAGTTTTTCATTTCACTAATTTATTAATTCATGGAAAATTCCCATTGTAACATATAGAAAATCAAAACAAGCGACTCAGAGAAGAGACTCTTTTCAACGAATTTATTATCAAGCTGTACAATCATATATATATATATATATATATATGATTATAAGTATAAGAGGTTATATCCGGTGACAGAATTGAATCACAGGTGTGAATGCATAAAATAATAATAGTATGAAATGAAATGAAAATGTTTGTGATTATAATCATAATTAAACACCAAGTGGCCGAATAATTAATGTAATATATAGAATAATTCATAGGATTTATAGAACTTGGAAGGAGGATGCAATTATAGGATTAGTAGGCAAATCGAATAAAAATTAAAAATCGTTACTTAACACTGTGTGAAATTTGATAACATAGGATTTTACGTTTCAAAACAAAATCGATTTAGAATGACAAGCGGAACGAGTTAAACAATACCGCGGACAATTCAGAGTGAGAATAGTAATAGTAACAATTGACGTAATAACGGAAGAGTATACAAATTGAATAGAAAAAACGAAAAATAGGTACAGCTAAAATATGATCAGGGATTACTTTAGCTTAGAGGGATTAAGAGCGTGGAAATTGGAGAGGTTGAACGAACTTTTTCTGCATACATAGTTCTGGCTTTTCTGTTTCGATGGCCAAGGCTTCAACAATACAAATGAGTCAGGTGCGTGGTGATTTGGGTAAATTACTTTTCGCCTTGTAGATGACTTTAAAGGTGGAGGCTGTAGAGATAAGGTGATTAATATCAATCAGATGTTCAATGATCACGCTTCTTATTGCTCCACTTCGACCTCTTCGTAACCATGTAGGATAGTGTTCTTGCACCCTATTGGACAAAACTTGAGTCGAAGGACCGAAATACCTAGCTCCACACGAGCACGTGAATTGATAAACGTACATGGAGTTGGTCAAATGAGAAATATTGTCCTTTAAGTCATCGAACAGTAATGGTCGACTATAAAAAAACATTCTCAAAGATACAGCAAGGAATGTTCTTTTCATGGACTGTGAAAGCCTTCTTTTAATGATATAGGAAGCTAAGTAACCTTTGAATTTCAAGCTCATGTACATTATTTTCTTGGTAAGGGGTGATAAGTGACATTTCATAGGATTCGACTGTATATTCTTGTCTAATTTATCACTATTCTTTTCTGATTATAAATATATATATATATATATATATATTGAGGAAGCATATCATTTTAAAGTCCGTGAATTTCTCTTATTCAGAGTTTGAATAGATTGTAGTTTGTAACGCCTAAGCTGTTGCGTCAAAAGCTGAAATTAATGTGAGTCATATTTTTTTCGCAAACATAGTAATTCGGGTAGTTTGCGTTTAATCATGAGCAAGGCATGTGCGTATTGTTATACGCTAAGCTGACTTCATGAATTCCAAACTTAGATGCCTGAAAGAATCATACGTCAAAACGGTTCTGATTCTAATATCATTACATTTAAAACTTCCTTACTGCATCTTTGAAATCCCGGAGTTTACATTAGTAATACTAAGGTGACATTGTGGCTTGTAAATGCGTGTTTTCGCCTTAAACTTCGACTGATCCTTTTGACCAAGGCTCATGACTCCTTAATAACTAAATCAACAGAGTATATATAAAAATATTACATAGGAAAGAAGGCTTAGATTTCACTGTCCGGGTTGATTTATATCACCTAATGATCGTGGAATAGCACTGGGTGAAGAAGTTATTTCAAGGCTTCCAAGATTGCCTTCTATAAGCGTTAAACATTCAGTTGTCTGAAGATATTTCAGCATTCTAAATCTAAACTTTTGTAATGAATAATTTTGAACAGCTTTTCTTTCAGAAAAATTTAATCTTAATTTATTTTAAATCTTAGTCAAATGCTTATTCCTTAAAAAGTGTATTCAATTGGCACATTTGTACATGCATTAAATATTCATGAATACCAACTGGATGCGTTGATTTCGGTCCTTCTGGTGTGTTTTCCACCTACTCTGGTTTTGTTATAGTAAATGTCCCAAAAAACACTATAATCAGTGCAAGCTAGGAATATCACAAATGATATTCCTAATTGTGGTGGACTGGATTATGCGTCAGACAGTGGGAAACGAGAAGACAGGGATACCTGGACCGACGTGAAGAACCTAGAAGACCTGGATTTCGCGAGTGGATGATTTATGTTTGATGTCACACAAAACTGAAGACTTACAAGCGAAAACCGACAAACTGGTCGAAGAAGCAGCCAGAGAAGACAGGACTCCAGGTGAACATAGACAAGACGGAGGTTATGAAAATAACCAACCAACAACAACAACAGCAGCAACATCCAGCGCCAATCACCATCAACGGGAGGGGTTTGGAAGAGGTTACTTCATTCACTTATCTAGGGAGCATTGCCTCAACTACAGGAGGAACGGACGAGGATGTCAAATCGACAGTGGGGAAGGCGAGAAACACATTCATCAACCTGAAACCAATCTGGAAATCTTCGTCACTCAGCATCAACAACAAAATTCGGATTTTCAATACAAACTTCAGGTCAGTCAGTTCTTCTATACGGATCAGAAACTTGGTGGCGGGTCATAAAGAATATTTCCAACAGCCTGTTGCAGACCTTTATCAACAACTGTCTTCGTTCTATACCCAAGATCAGATGGCCGGAAAGAATCACCAACAAGAAACTATAGGAACAAACAAAACTAGAACCAATCGCTCAACAAATATGCAGGAGAAAGTGGAGATGGATTGGACACTCGCTGAGGAGGCCGCTGGGTGACATTGCGCGTCAGGCCAGTGCTCGAGTGGAACCCGAAAGTGAAGCGGTGAGTGGGACGTCCAAGGGTGACATGGAGGAGATCGTGTGAAGAGGAGTTGAAACAGTATGGACTAATATGGATGCAGGTGAAAAGTACAGCAGAAAACAGAAGCAAGTGGAGACGTGCAGTTGAAGCCCTATGTTCCACTAGGAACTCAAGGGAATAATAATATCCTGATATTTAATCTTGTTACAAATTGACGTTTAGGAAAACCATTTAACCGTACAGGTTTGCTGATGATCCGTCCTTTTAAATATAGATCACACCGGTATCCAATGAAAAAAGTTCATTTCAAAGAATCATTCTTCATTTAAAATTATTATTTATTATTACTCCCATAGGTTCCAAGTGGAACATAGGGCCTCAACAACACATTTCCAATTTATTCGACTTTCTGTTGTCCTTTTCGGCTGGCTAGCTCCAAGATTTCCTATAATCTTCCACCTCTTCCGCCTCACACGACCTTCTCCATGTCATCATAGCACTGATGACCCTCTTTTTGTTTCCCGCTTGGATCCCACTCAAGCGACCGCCTGCATCGCGCACGATTTAATTCGACAGAGTCCTCATCGTTTACCCAATCCATTTCTGTCTTATATTTGTTGACTGATCGGCTCTTGGCTTGTTCTTTCCCATAGTTTCTTACTGCTAATTCTTTCTGACAAGCTGTCCATTTGATCTTCATTGTCAAGCCAGCCGATTAGGGTGGTAGCTGTTGACAAAAGTCTTCAGTGGCTTGCTGGAAATCCTTTCGTGACACGACAAGTTTCTGACTCATGGAGAAGAACTGACTGACTTCACAATTGTGTTGGAAATTCAAATCTTATTGTCTATACTCAGTGAAGAAGCTTTCCAAACTGATTTCAGATTGATGAAGGTGTATCTTGCCTTTCCGACACTGTCCGGCCTGCTTTGACATCGTAATCCGTTCTGTCGCCTATGGTTGAAACCATGCTTCCTAGACGGATAAGTGAAGGAAGTGGCCTCTGTCAAACCTCTCCTGTGATGGTGACTGGTGCTAGTTGCTACACTGTTGCTGCTGTTAGCTGGTTGTCTGCATCACTGCAGTCTTGTCTATTTTCACCTGAAGTCCTGTGAGTTTAAGTTTCTGTAGCAGTTTAGTTTTGTATGGTAGGGTCTCTAGCCCCACGCCTAACCCTCCCTCTTTACCTTGATTTGGGACTGGCTAGAAAACCAGCGAGCTAGTAAACTAGTGAAGGCTCTTCATTTAAAACCAAAATAGAAATGAATAATTTACGACGATAGAAGTATGATGTAAGTCTTACGTGAATACAAATGAATAATTCAGTACATATGAGGACTTGTTAACACACAACACAAGCCATAACAGTGACCTGTTACTAGGATACAAATATCCATAGGAAAATCACATTCATTTTGGCCAATCTTACGAATGACAAGATGTGGACATACATACATATGCACTGAACACTGTATGTATTATCAAACTCATCAGTTGTCTAATCAACATAATCTAAATATGGCTCAAACTTTATTCTGTCTGTAATATCTACCGCAGAATGCTCAGTTAATCCCATCTTAGACAGCTGACGTGATATTTTCTTTGTAGAAGCATTAATCTATAGAATTATCTATTCTTTATTTCTTCTCTAGTCACTATTTTCTTCTTGTTCGCTTTATACTTCCACCAAAGTTGGACATTTGATATTTGAACAGTTTTTTTCTAAAATTTTTTAAAAATGTTTCATCTGCTTTGCATCGTTCCATACAAATTCTTATTTAAATCTTCCAATATTTCTCCTGATATATATATATATATATATATATATATATATTCATAGCTCTAGTGCCATTCAAGCAGATACGATCATTGCTTAACTAGTTGTGATTGATTTCAAATGTCTTGACAAATTTTTATTAGGCAATGGAAGATTGTTGCAAATTACAGCGCTATTGAATAGTGTTGATTCATTTTGTTCAGTATCTTGTTAATCAAATGGTTGAAAATGATGCCTTTCATTAAAGTCATTTCGATTTTTGCATCCTATTAATCGTAATTCTGTTTAATTTTGTAAGACAACTGACTTCCCCACTGGCATCACATGCTTTTCTTTGGGTAGCATTACTACTTCTATATTAAAAGCTTTCCTGTGATGTGTTAAATATAAAAGCATTTACATGTTTATATGATGTCTGGATACTTTCTCTTCTAGTCATTGAGTCAGATATAATCGCATAATGGATGAGAGTAGCAGATTAAAGAAAGTGCTAAAAATGGTTTCGACCCGGATGACGCAATGTTTACGGTCACATATCAGTTCTTGAAGAACACAGAATCCTCTCGATCCTTACGTTAATAGTTTCTATCATCGGTGTAGTATTGTGGTATAATATGTACAGCTATTGTTATTTCAACTATACTTGATAATTCTAGTTTGAAATATCATTGAAGATTTAGTAAGTTGATGACAGGTAGACAGAGGAGTTGTGATAACTAAATATTCACGTAATATTTATTCACATTACGGCTAAGTGAAAACCTATACAATTTAATTGACAGTAAGGTCTTTAGATCAGCTAGGTCACTACACTCACTTGAGATGGTGACTCGTCAGTAAACTAGAAACTCTGATCCAAACACCACTTTAACTCAGGTTTCTTTTCTAACTTCAATCAATGCTTCATCGTAGTATCCATCCGACTTAGAGTCATAGATCAACGTGTGTCTCAGTTATGAAAGTCTTAGTGCCGAAAACGTACAGCACATGATGTAATGTCAAGAATTCGGTTTACAATGATTCAGGTTTTCTCCTTCTAAAATGTTACTGGGTGGTTATAGGATTTCATCATGAGCTAACATCGGTGTGTACTGTGAAGAGTCTCAAACTAGGACGAAACAGCTGTTCACTACTCCCTGTAGGTTTTCCAGTGGTTCTTTGACCCATGTCAGCTCATAATGAAATCCTATAACCAATCAATCAAATTCCTATAAACTAATACTTCAGTGTTAGTGAGTGTTGTAACAATAGATAGTTTGTTGTCTGCATTTTCCCTTCTTATGTCAGTCCGTTCCAAATTTTAGTTATATCATAACATGTGCATCAGGATTAGTCATTTTAACATTACTGGAATGCTGTCGGTTTAAGCTCATCTGTTTGTAAGCTAATTTGAACGATTTAAAGACATACATTGTTTCTCTCCGTTTGAATGTCATGGTGAGCAAGGACAGTTCTGCGGATTTCCAATCTTTTTAATTTCAGATCCTTATTATTATCTTCAAACAAACAGTTACCAATACTTAAATTTGTTTTCCCATCGTGTTTACTTGAATATGTCCATTCAGGTGATGATTTGCATGAAGCGTTATGCATTGAAGGCGTTTTGTTTCAACAGTTACGCTGAACTTTCAGCATTTTATAGTAAGAAGAAGATTCTAACGTTTTGGATGAGAATAAAGTGAGAACTACTCATTTTTTGAATTTGAAATACCTTCGAAATAAATAACACATATTACACAATCATTAATTGATTGAGTAAAATGTTTGTGTTCCGTGTCAGTGACAGTTTACTTGAGTATTACAAGAACCTAATGAAAACAAAACACGTTGTTCAGCTAAGAGTCTTTTTTCGGCAAATTCATTTTCTTAGCTGTACAATCGCAAATATATATGTGTTATTTTGTATGTATGTGTATATCAAGTTTGTCAAACAGAATACAGATCGTTACGGTTATTTTGACCAAACAGGTGAAGATTGGTAATTGGAGTTACGTAATACAAAATCAGTCAAGAAAATTAGGTGTTAGTGAAATTAGGGTAATAACAAAGGTGATGAGTTGTCACAAACAGTCGTTAAAAGAAGTTATGTAGTAATATGAATAGTTTGATGAGTGAGTTTTACTCAAGATACACATAGGAACAAAGTAGAGAATACGAAATTACGTAAGAGTTCTAAATAAATACAAGAATTATAAGCAATTAAAGAAACAGGCAAAGAAACAAAATTAGGTCATCAAAAAAACCAAATCAACAAAGTTGTTACCAAGACAGTAGAAGTGGTTGAGTAATCCTCTTTTGTATGCACAGCTCCGGTTTTTCCATGTGAATGGCCAGAGCTTCAGCAATACAAAGAAGGCGAAACCGTATTGCCTTTGATAGGTTATTCTTGACTCTGTAAATTACTTTGATTTACTTAACTTCTATATGCATATATCAGTTCACCTGCTGTTGTGGAGCCAGGTACATTGGTCGTTCGAGGCGCACCCTGTCCAATAGGATTCAAGAACACTATCCAGCATGCGAAAAGGTAATAGTGGTGCAATAAGGAGTGCGATAATCGAACACCTGGTTAACACTGATCATTTCATTTCAACAAACGCCTCCTTCAAAGTAATTGCTTATAATTCTTGTATTCATTTAGAACTCTTACGTAATTTCGTATTCTCTACTTTGTTCCTATGTGTATCTTGAGTAAAACTCACTCATCAAACTATTCATATTATTGCATAACTTCTTTTAACAACTGTTTATGACAACTCATCACCTTTGTTACTACCCTAATTTCACTAACACCTAATTTTCTTGACTGATTTTGTATTACGTAACTCCAATCACCAATCTTCACCTGCTTAGTTAAAATAACTACAACCTATTATGTATTTGTTTTATTAACCTAATGTACACATACATAAATATAACACATATATATTTGCGATTGTACAGCTAAGAAAATGAATTTGCCGAAAAAAGACTCTTAGCTGAACAACGTGTTTTGTTTTCATTAATGCCTGGATGGGGATTATTCATGTATTGCAAGAACTAACATATTTTCAGTGAATTTGTTGGTGAAGATGTTACGAAGCCCTGTGATAAAATCCAAACGACTAAATACCAAAGCTCAGATGATGTCAAACAATTTCTCAGAGTAAACGTTTCTAGCCTGGAGTTCCCACAACTTACCTTCCAGACCAAGATGTTAATGAAGTTATTATTGAAATGGCGATTATCATGAATTGTGTGATGAATAATCCAAATGTAACTGTGGGGTGGTGGTGAAGACTGGTCAGAGGGTAGTGTGGATGAGTTGTCAAAATATAGTTATTAATGTTAGTCAATGCATAAGAGAAGTTGGATAAGTGTATTGTGGTCACAGAATAAGATGAATGGTTTAACGAGTTAGTTTTGATTAGGATGTACATAAAAACAAAGGGAAATGTGGAATTATGTAAGAGTTGTGAAGAAATACAAGAGTGATAAGGAGTTAGAAAAGCAGGCACATAAACATCAAGTCTGTAGAAGTCAACACTGTTGCTACCATGATAGCAGAAGTAACTGAATGATTTTCTTTTGCATACACAACTCTGACTCTTCCAACTAAATGTCTAAGGCTTCATCGATACATATGAGACGAAAGCGTATTGCCTTTGGTACGTTGTTCTTCACTTTGTAAATCACTTTGAAAGAGGCGTTTGTTGAGATAGAATGACTAGTATTGACGAGATGTTCGATTATCACACTCCTTATAGAGCCACTACTACTTTTCTGTAGCCATGTGAAATAGTGTTCTCGAATCCTTTTGAACAGGATAAGCGTCGGACGACCAATGTACCTGGCTTCACAGCAACAGGTGAACTGATATATGCACACAGAAGTGGCTAGATGCCGCATCTTATACTTAGAGCTGATGCAGATCAAAAAACAACTGAAGAACACTACTCTTAACGTTTCTGCAAAGAATGTTCTTCTCAAACGTAGTGAAATTCTTCTCTTGAGGATATTGCAAGCCACGTCTCCTTTGATTTACAGATTCATGTAAAGTTTCTCTTTTGGAACAAGTAATGTTTCGTTAACCTGCAGCTCTGGTTTAGTATTCTTGTCAATTAATCTTGGTGGGTATCCATTTTCGATGAAAGTTTCTTTCAGAAGATCCAGTTCTGCTTCCAGGATGTCAGGACTGTTGATGTGTCCGATCCGAGTGATAAGGGACTTAATTGGATTTCGTTTCTGATCGATAGGTACCCAACTGTATAAATTTGTTGGTTGACCGTGCCAAGTGGGTTTTCTGCGGATTGATGTTCTTAAGGTTCCGTCAGGTCGTCTTGTTAGTTGCACATTAAGAAATGGGATTCTGGATTCGCATTCCATTTCTAGAGTGACTTTATTGCCAGATAGCAGTTGTTAAATATTTGAAGGAACTCACTTTGGTCTTAGCTGTTGTCGCAAACGACGAAAATGTCATCTACGTATTGTTTGTGAAATTGCAAATTGTCAATGATCGACATGAGTGGGCCGTTCTCAAGGCTAACCATGAAGCAGTCTCCTATTAATGGACCTAAGTCAGATCCTATTGCAATACGATACTTTTGTCCTCAGACGGTGTCACTGAATGTAAATTGTACACTGAAAGTACACCTCACCAGCAGTTTCTGTAAGTGCGACATTGGTGAAAAGTGATTGTGTCAAAAGATGTCATCCTTTTGTTAGTAACCTTGATATTTGGTATGCAGCCAAGAAATTGGGAGATATTACGAAGTGAGTACATGCATAGATATTTCCACACAGGTTACAAAATATTAGCCAGATAAAGTTACTGAAGAGAAGTTAAAGGCAAATTTCATATGGTCATCAGGAAATCACCACCATGTCACCATTCTTCAGCCTCATGTTAGTTACAATTTGACCATCCATCACATTGGTGAAACATCCTGATAACAATAACTCCAAATAATTTCTATTCTTATCGGACAAACCTAATGTACACACATTCAAAATTAAGTATATTTCATTGTGGCTGTACAGCTGATTGAATGAATTCGCCGAAAAGAGACTCTTCGCCGTTGAACTACGCGTTTTGTTTTCAGTCATGAAATTTTTGTGTGTATTGCAATAAAAATGAATAAATTGTACACGCATAAATCACTTTAAATCTGAATGAAACAGTAATAAAAATTGTGTAGATTAGGTTCATTTTTAGTTTTAAATAATCTTGTTACTTTTAGAAAATTAAAACAATAAAAAACAGACTTTAGAATTCCTCAAAGTAGTAGTCTATATACGATTAAGCTGCTCCGTTTGTCTCAGTTAACGCGCATTTAAACTATCTACTTCATATATCAAATTGACTGTTTGCAAATCGCATAGTTTAAGATGAAATTTCACCACAGCTTTCTTTGGAAAATGAAATTGTTCAGATCCCATTATCTGATCTACTTGAAACCATAAGCGGTTATCAAAAAGGTAGGCGTCAGTGCATGATGACACACACACTAGTGATTGACTGATTTGATTAATATGAATGCGCAGTCGAATACCAGTCACATCAACTAGTAGTACTTGCTAGTCAGGTCGAAGTGATCTAAAAACTGAGAGACCGTTTTGCTCGTTTAGGGGCCAAAATGAATTCAGGCTACTAGAAGAACTGGTTGACATGAGTAGCAACCAACTACTCATTTATTCCAATCACTTAGTAGTATATATATATATCAGTCTGATGCTCACAAGCAACTGGCCTTATTCAGGTGAGTAGTCACCTGGGTTCTAGTTGGAAGTCGATACCAGTAGGGTATAGCAGATATTTGATTATAACAAACAAATGACTACAAGATTTTCATCATGAGGTGACATTGGTTATAGAACCATTGGAAAACCTGGGAGTAGTGGACAGCTGTTTCATCAGCCTAATTTGGGACTCTTCATCAGTACGCACTCATCTGGATTCGAACCCATGACCTTCTGGTTACAAGGCGAACTCGTATACCATTAAGCCACTGGGACCCGATCCAATGGCCAGCCCATGAATTCTAACTTCTGCCAATTCACGACATAGCGCGACCCCTAGCCAATGTCTTCGGCGAGTATTTGTCCTCACACCCGACCTGCTGCACCCTCCTGGTCACGACTTCTTACTAGAACCCCAGGTAACTACCTACGTAAATAGGGCAAGTCGCTAGTGAGCATCTCATTGATATTCAAGTGTTGGTTTGTAGGGATCCAATTGACTGGTTACGGAGTTTCATCATCGCGCTATGTCGTGAACTGGAAGAAGTTGGAATTTATGAGCTGGCGATTGGATTGGGTCACAGTGGCTCAATGGTCTTCGAGCTAGCTTACCTCTTAACAAGAAGGTCCTGGTTTCAAACCCCGGTGAGTGGGTACCATTGAAGAGTGCCAAACTAGCCTGACGAAACAGCTGTCAGGCAGTACTCCCAGGTGGCTTTCCAATGGTTCTATAACCGATGTCAGCTCATGAAATGATTGGTTACAGGATTTTCATCATGAGCTGACATTAGTTAGAGAACCATTGGAAAACCTGGGAGTACTGGACAGCTGTTTCGTCCTAGTTTGGGACTCTTCATCAGTACACACCCACTGGGATGGATGATTGATGTCATTTTTAGATATAATAATAGCAACTGCTAAATACCGTTCTACAGTTTATATATATATAATGCAATAAAAACAAAACAATATGATACTTTTCAATGACATCGAATTTCGTGAATATTCACTCCACCACTTTGTTTAATGATGAGAAACAATACGAGTAGTTCAGAGGAAAAGGCTGTTTCTGGTAAATTCTATTCTGGGCTGTGCACTCGAATGTATACACAATGTTTTTCACAAAAGAGATAATAATATTTAGAACATAAGAGAAGTTGGATTAGAGTGACGGAGTTACGGGACGAGATAAATGATTTGGTGAATTGTCGTTTGAGTGAACGTGGCAAAGAATGAAATGAAATATTATGCAGAAATTGGAGAAACAGAAGAATAAGAATTTAAGGCAACGAATAACAAAATGGTTTGAAATAATATGATGATTGCCAACAGTTGCGGAATTCATCTTTACATGAAGAGTTTCAGTATTTTCATCCAAATTGTTAGAGTCTGAGCAATGCAGTTAAGTTGAAAGCATACTGTCGCTCTACTTTTTAGGTCACTCTGAAAGAGGAGTTTACTGACACAGAATGACCAGAGCTAACAAGGCTACCGGTTATCGCAGTCTTCTGCTGATATCTTTCTTTAACCATGCGGGAGTGTACGCCTGAATTCTTTTAGAAAGGATATGTGGGCTCTAAATTAGCAGGTAAACTGATATGTTCAGTTACAACGTCTAAGTAATTTGCCTATGTATTCTTTAATCTGTTTATAACATAAATATTGAATAAAATGAAGACATAGACGTTGACGTATTCTAAGTTTCAGTGGAAGCTACAGGTCTCTGCCTAACACAACAGAGATAATATGATCACTAAGTATAATATATATTTATAATCGCATATTCTGTTTGCTGTCCATTTCATGTGGTGTGATTAGCGTCTGCTTTTTCTTAAGAAATATATTTGATGGGAGGTCTGTTAAAATATTAGCGATCTCACTGTAATGGAAAACTTAGCAAAGCTTTTCAAGTGAATGCAAGAGTAAGAAAGGGTTACCTACTACATTCATCGATGATATTTCTAATTATCCTGGTGGACTGTATCATTTTTCAGACTGTGTGTGGGAGTGAGAAGACAGGAATACGCTGCACTGACCAATAAGATGACTCTAGAAGATCTGGATTTCGTGTGTGGAAGATTTATGTTGAACGTCAGACAAACTCGAAGACTTGCAAGCGGGAGAAAACCAACAAACTGGATGAAAAAGTAGACAGAGAAGACAGGACTCCAAGTGAACGCAGAGAAGACGGAGGTGATGAAGATAACCAATGAACAGTAACAACAACAACAACCAGCAACAATCACCAGCAACGTAGGATATTTAAAAGAAGTTACCACCTTCACTTATCTATGAGGCATCATTTCAACCATAGGCGGGACGGGTAAAGATGTCAAAGCAGGTCAGACGGTGTCGGAAAGTCAAGATACGCCTTCATCGATGTGAAATCAGTTAGGAAATATTCTGCACTCCGCGACATTAAGAACAATATTAAGATATTAAACAGAAATGTGAAATCAGTCAGTTCTTCTATATTGGGTCGGAATCTTGACCAGTGAGTCACGTAAGGATTTCCAACAAGCCACTGCAGACTTTTATCAACAGCTGCCTTCTCTGACTCCATAATGAAGAACATATGGTCTGTGAAAAGAATTAGCAACACGAAACTATGGGAACAAACTAACCAAGATTTTATCGCTCAAAAATATTCAGAAGAAAGTGGAGATGGACTGCGCGCGCTCTGAGGAAGCCCTCGAGTGAAATCTCAATGGGAAGTGACGTGTGGGTCTTCGGTGCGTTGGTGACATGGAGGAGATCGTGGGAGGAGGAGGAGACGAGAGATTATGGGCAACCGTGAACCTAGCTGAAGAGGACACTACCAAATAGAAGAAAGTGGAGATGTATTGTTGAAGCCCTATATTCCACTCGGAACCCAAGGGAATAATCATGATAAAATACACAGCACTGGAAAAATAATAAAGGACATCATCATATGTTCTTTTTATGTTTCACCTAATTGTATTGTTCAGCCATATCTCCTAACACAAAAAAATGCATCGTTTCGTGTTATTATAACTGGGATAAAAGTAGTCAGAGGTGGGAGGGTGGTTATCTGCTCTCAGAGTGAACAATTACTATCATCACTTCGACAGCAAATCATTCCTGAAACTTGTATTCCGTCTCTATCAGTTAAATTACGATTGGTTGTAACTTTTTTAACTTTTACTTTGAAAGTCAAATCTATTTTTAGATCAAAGTTTGACGTTTGGTAATTTTCAGCAATTCCGAAAAAATCAATAAACTGACTGGCTTTATTCATACTTTCTATTTCGGAGTCACGTAGTTCGTATGCTGACATATTCCACATAGTACTGCCAAGGTATTTTTGCAATTTATATTACCCCTGCAAAATCCCGCAAGTGAATACATTAATATCATTATCCAAACAAAACAGGGATGATTTAAGTTGAAATTTTGTCTAGAAACATAAATAAGTTTTTTTTGGTTTATAATTTGTAGCAAATTTTGTTTAGTAGTGTCACTGTTTACAGTTCCATTTATACAAATCCATTGACTATGTAAAATAAGTTCTAGGAAATGGAGTGAACTAAATCAGATCAAAATTCGATATTCTTAACTAACTACTATTTTCTAGCAGCAAGTAGTCAGTACTCTAGACTCTGAATTCTCTCTGTGAATTAAAATCTATTGAGAGCTATGCAGCATGAACTATCATCATAAGATAAAAGATTGAGGTTGTCGAAATACAGGACTGTGGTTAATCCTTTTGTAGTTGATTTCATCAGATATATACTCGAAATGTTAAAGTTGCTTCAAACCGTCATAATTCTAATTACCAACAGTCTGTAACTTTCTGAGTCCTAGGACTAATGATGCCACCATAGTTTTTTTTGTAAATCAAAATGATTTAGTTTGTGAAAAATAAACTGAGTGATATTGTCAATGGCCTCACGAATGTGCACATCATGTACTATGGTTCGGTGTGATGTCTCTCACTTGTAGCATCATAACGGAATCTTCAAAGTTAAGAGTTAAGTTTACCTAGTTTTGAAATCCGCTCCTTTGCTGCTTTCTGAATGAATGTACCATTGTAAAGTTCAAAGTATTCTTGCATCAAGAATTAGAACTTCATCTAAAAGAACAAGGCTCTTTTCATTCACTTTTCTGAAGAACCTTGTTAATAATAATAGAAAAATTTACGATGAACACAACTGTGTTTAAATATCAATTAAGACTGAATGTCAAGGTTATAATTTAGACTGAGAAGTCACAGGATAGGTTTGTTACTCGTACCATGCCTACTGAACTGATTAAAACTACGAAAATATTGTCAAGTTTATGATAATAATGATTAGTCATACCCGTATAGTAGACAAAAAGATAGATCGGTCCAGATCCCTGTATCTGGAGAAAAACAGGTTCCGACTGTGTTCCTGCCTCAGCTGTCCTTAGGACTTAAAAAATTTTTTATCCACAAGTTTCTTCTCCTCACGTTTTATGTCTTATTCTTTTTGAATTATTTTTAAGTCACAATATCATATTATTGGTATTCTCTATCTTAACTAATTTTTGACATCGTCTTCAAATTTTTCATTTATTTCGACTGATGTGAACAAGCTATCCTGAGTTACAGTTAATGTGCTTATTGCTCATCGTATGATCCAATACCATTAATTATACATACTGGAGACGTAAAACTTCAGCAGCACATCTCCATGCCAATCGGTGTACTACTATCACTTTCAGGTAGCTCCACAACTGTCCACAAACTTCAATTCCCTCTTCGAATAATCTCCTAGATTTTAACCATGGACTACCAACCTATCACTTCTAATGCGTGTCCCGCTTAGGGGACTTTTGTATAGTGTCATTTGTCATTGTTTTCACAGCTTATGTCCAATCCATCTATATTCCCTTGTACATATTTTTTGGATAAGAAGCTGTTGGCTGTTTCTCTACACAATCAAAGTTCCTTGTTCCTTATACCTTCCGGTAATCTGATCTTCAGTATCGAGCGAAGGCAGTTGTAGTTCAAAGTGCCCAGCCTCCAGTCCTGCTATCTTCCAATTATTCTTTGTACTGTCCCATAAATAAACACATTCCAGTATGGAAAACTAAGTCATTAATTTGTCTGCGTCATATTTCATCATGGCAAGTCAGCATTAACATCCGTTAAACATTGTTTGTGCAATTGCAGTCAGTTAACCACACATGGCAAAGAAAATAAGTGATGGTGTTGCTTCGCATTCTGAATCTGATCCAACTTTAGAACCATGTCATGTGTTTAATTTTTTTATTTTATGCAGTGTCTGCATTACATCTATAAAATCTTAAATACTAAAAAACAGTTGTTAACACAGTAAATATCTAAGACTGAGAGCAAGTACATAAGTTTATGGGCTCGATACTTCACTGTTTGTTAGTTTTCCATACATAATTACCCAAGATATCTAACGCTGTATAAATGTTATTCATTTCTTTCTTCTTCAAATATTTACGAATTAACGTTGCATTAATACAAGAAATCAAAAACGTTAATCATTTAAGCTCTTATTCACGCATGCTGGAAAGCCAACTTCCCATGCTTTCAATATAATACAATGCTCATAGGATGACATTTTTTTCTCTGAGATTCAAAATCAAATATACTTCATGCATCACACATTTACATAAAATTGAGGAAGTAAACATTTATTTTCTCATATTGTGGTTGTGTGACACAGACAATGTGTGAGAACGGAGTGTTATGCTCACATATTCCCACAGTTCAATACTGCGTACAATATATTTATTTGAACATCTGATTTGATGTTAGACAGAATACATTTCTCACGGTTATATACAGCATTGACAAAAAAATTAACACATATATTTGAACATTCTGAATGGACACTAGTAACTAGTGCGACGTGTCTAGTCCTTTCTTTGGTGTAGACTGAATTCTGTCAGTCAGGTTTGCAATGTAGCCATCAATCTAGGTAGCTCACCATCACGGTGCACATTGGTTTGATGATATTGGATAGGTGGGGGCAATCGGCAGGAAGCCTTGGATCTAGGTTTCTTGTTAGTTGGCACTCGTCAGCAAGGCGTATCTGCAGCCTTGAAGTAACTCATGTCCCATCTTAGATTCCAACCCACGTCACCCACTGGTGCAGTCTGCACCAAAGAAAGGACTAGACACATTACACTAGTTTCTGACTAGTGTCCGATCAAAGTATCCATTAGAGTCCTACAGGAGGTCAATCGCGAGCCCGAATAACTCAGTGGCAACGTCTCTGACTGCAGCACTGGGTGACACAGGTTCGAATGTCAGAAGGGACATGAGTTCCTTCAAGATTGAAGATACGCCTTGCTGACGAGTGCCAACTAGCATGAAACCTAGGTCCACGGCATCCTGCCAATTACCTTCAACTATCCAATATCATTTGAACATTCTATTTCATGTTGTCTGATGTACACCGAAATCACACTCTCGGTGATTGGTTAACGAATATAAACTGTAGATACATAAACAGAGGTTTGATTGATGAAAAATATACCTTAGCTTCTGTGTCTTGCCTTGTGTTGTTACAATGTTACTGAAGGAAATATTCCCATCTGTTATTACTGAAATTCTGCCCAAAGATAGAATGGTATTTTATTATAGTATATAAACATCTAATTTGCACAATTGATTAGTAATTTACTCTTATTCAAAAAATACAAAAGACATAAGTCTTCTTAATGGTTAAAAAACAATAATAAATGACCAGAAGCAATTCACTCTTTAATATTTCTCATTACTTTTATAAACAGCTACTACATTCTACTGAGACAAATTGATTGAGTCCTATTATCATAATGAACACCACTTTGGAAAATAATCTCAACAATGCCTTTTTGTTTTATTGTTATCAGATCTGTCTGCTTGATAACAATGAGATGTCTAGTAAATACCTGCTGTTTCACTCCACTTAGAACGTCTCATCTGATATTTCCATATTCTAGTAAGTATATTAGTGTTCCTAATTTGATTCAGACAAATGATCCATCGTTTAAAAAGGAAGTGGTATTCAACATTTATCCTATACAGTTCACATAGTAATAGAAGTAAATGGATTCAATTCAGTACAACTGAAGTATGAACCTATAACAGCTTGTAATTGTTATAAGGATAAAACTTGAGCTTAGTTAAGTGTCTAACAAACCGAGCAATAGCACTGAGTAGTACAATAAAAAAAACCTAAATGATGAAATGAAACAGATGGAAGAAGCGTTACTGTTAAATAACTGTCCTATAAAATTCATTAGGAAGATCAAAAAAGGTTGAATGCAAAATAAAAATAATGGTGAAACTAAGCACATTGATGAATACAATTTTAAACCAGGTAACTTGAAAACGTATAAACAATCACTATACCTAGGGAAATACTGAAGGACCCACAGTAACGAAATAAGATGAGATAGTAGAATCAGTATGTTATCAGGAACTGCTGAATGACTTCGAAAAACTGTACAAGATCCCATGAATTCACTCCCTCTTCATCAGCAGATGAAAAGGACGAAAAAGACAGAAAAAAATATTCATACACTTGCCAACTTTTTATCTTTCGTATGCTACTTATTTCAGTTCAAGTAGTATAAAGGATATTGCGTTATTTCTATTCACCAGAATATTATAGTTGAGAAAGCAAATTCAAGGAATGATTTTCCCACTGAAAAAAAGATTCATTTCATAATTTCAAACGTATAAATATAATAATTTACAAAAACAGGGAATAATGTGCGAAGAAAGGACTTCAAATACGCCTAGGTGTGAGTTCCAGGTATCAAACAATCACATTACGTTTCACTCTTTAACATAATATAAATAACAATGAAAAAAATTAGTCAGGTAATTATTCAGCCACGTTTATTCTGTTCAGAAGAAGTTCAGTAACTACCATGTGAACATCAAATATCCATTTCAACTACCTTAAGAGTCGTTAACCGGATTGTAAAACCTTAAACATACGGGAGATAGTCGTTTGCATCGAAATCACAATAAAGCACTGTTCCAGTCCAGTGTCTTCTTGGCATTGTGATTATGTGGTTAGAGGATTTCCGCACTAGCTATAGGCCCTATTTTAAATAGTATTATGGTGCCGCATTTTCAATACGTGCCGTAGTAGAAAATATCCGTCAAGTGCCTTTCGTACCTAAAAAGTTTTCAAGTTTCTGTTGATTCGCGATGTAAACTACTAATGACTTTCGTCATTACTGTGTATACTACTGAATGTCATGAATATTCCAGCATTACTTATATCCACTTGTAGTGCTTGCTACCCATAATTAATCGCTCTAACCAGTGAATGGCCATATCGTTCATTTGCGGCTGTGCTTACCAGTGGCTTACTCGGTTTTCATCAGCTCAGAGAGACAAATAAGTTCAAACCACTTGAATTCTATCCAGGTACTTAGGCACAATGGAAATACCTTTACGTATCTATGCCTCCTTCCTCGATTACCATTTATGGTGTGAAATAAACCACATATCAAGCAGTAAATAATTTCGGTTTCCAAAGCAAATTATGATGGGATTTCACCTTGACTTGTGTACTTTGTAAATTGTCATATCTTCATAAACTCTACAGTTGTAAAAGTAAGAAAAAAAACTAGTCACTTGAAAATGCAGTTGTCATAAAAACCAACAAAATCAAAAACTTCATCTTCAAACAATGAACACTAACTTGTTTGATATCGTGTATATTTTGAAAGTCCAAACGTCACTTACTATACACTATACACTTAATCAACAAATGATTCTTGTTTAGTTAGTCATGTTATGTCTACAAATATTATGATGTTTTGAAATGAAACTGCCTCAGTAAGCTGAAATCAGTGTATGAGAGAACAAAAACCATTATTCATCTAAAAATCAACTTAAATCAGTGTACTACAAGGACAAAATGGAATAGACTTGTCATATGATTTTCCATATACATGGAACCAACAGGGAACAAACGATTCTGCAGAAGGAATTAGTAGTGCAGTTACCCTATATCGTAAGAATTTGCTTTAACTGACTCCGGTATGGTTAATGTTTAATTCGTGTAGTTGTAGAAAATTTATTATGTTAACTGTGAACACAGGAGTAAGACAATGCTGGTCGTCTATTATCACCGATGATACTCCTAATCATTGTGGTGGACTCAGTCATGCGGAAGACTGTGTGTGGGAGTGAGAAGACAAGAATATGCTGCACTGACCAATAAGAAGACTCTGGAAGATCTGGATTTCGTGTGTGGATGATTTATGTTGAATATCACTCGAACTCGAAGATTTGTATGCAGGAGAAAACCAACAGGTTGTCAGAAGAGGCGGGCAACAGAAACATGACAACATGTCGACATAGAGAAGACAGGGGTGATGCAGATAACCGGCCAACATCAGCAGCAACAACAACAACGACCAGCACTAGTCACCATCAACAGGAGAAATTTGATAGAGGTTACTTCCCGCCTTCACTTATCTAGAAGCATCGTTTTAACCACAGGCGATAGAGCTGATGGTGTCAAAGTCAGACAGTGTTGGAAAGGCAGGATACACCTTCATTAATCTGAAATCAGTTCGGAAATCTTCTACACTCCGTGGCATAAACGACAAGATTGAGATTTTCAACAGAAATGTGAAGTCAGTCAGTTGTTCTTCAGGATTTAGAAACTTGTTGTGTTGCGAAAGCATTTCCAACAGGTCACTGCAGTCTTTTATCAGCAACTGTCTTCTCTGGCTCCATAATGAAGATCAAATGGCCGGTGGTAATAATTAGCAACAATAAATTCTGGCGGGCGACAAACCAACCAAGAGCCTATTGCTCAACAAACATGCAGGAGAAAATGGAGATGGATTGGGGACACATTGAGGAGGCCCTCGAGTGGAATCCAAACGGGAAACGACGAGTTGGGCGTAAGTCCGAGTATGACCAGGAGGAGATCGTGTGATGAGGAGGAGATGAGAGATTATGGGCAATTGTTGGCCCAGATGAAGAGGACAGCGCCAAATAGAATAAAGTGGAGATGTGTTGCTAAAATCATATGTTCTATTCGGAACCCAGGGGAATAATAATAATAAAACTGTAAGAATGTCACTGTATACATCAAAAAGAGAAAAAAAATAACATTCTATTGCTTTCCAGTATTCGTACAGGTAGACATCTTGCAATAAATCCATACCTAAGAAGCAGAAACTGGCCCATATTCCGAGATGTTATTTGCATTTCTAAAGTGTATTTTAATAGCTAAGGCGTTAACACTTACATGTAAGCGATTTATAGCAGATAAATAAAAGCAAGCAGAAAGAATATTTAATTAACGTATTTCACATAAGAAGTGTCAGCCAAACGGATTATTTAAGCCATTCTTCTTGATAGACTTGTTCATTCATTTTCTGTTCCGATTCAGTAGTGATAGTAGTTGGTGGTGGTAACCAGTTGTAGTTGCTGGTCCCACTCTCAATCTTCCCTGCTTACCTAGGTTCAGGAATGCTTCCACCGAGGATCGTATCTCGGACCGCATGCGTGGCTGGCGAGTATTCCACCACTGAACCAACAATGCATCTAGATGGGCTAACCATTACAAAAACTCTAATCCATACACTTCTCGGAGTTAAATACACATATTTCTGCTTTGAACTACACTTTGCTACCTACATGAATTATAAACTATACACCTGAAGTGTAAATATATATGATTCTGACATTTTGAATATTTCTGTAGACTTGCGTTACTTAGATATTATTAGTGCGATCCAGATGAGGTACTACTTACAACTAACAACATTGACTCATATTTAACACCGAAAACTTTTCTCACCGTCATCAAAGCAAGTAAAAACGACGTCTCATAATTTATGTTGTTACAAATGCCTGTATACAACCGCCCATTATACATTTTATCAACTGAATTCCCAATTCACTTGACTACCTTATTAACACTGCACTGTTCAGCACACACACTGTGTTAGCAATATTAGCAATTGATCACTGAAAACAACCCTAAGCTTCAGCAGTTTCCTTCATTACCTATACTCACTAAGCGATCTTAATAAGCAGCTGAAGCTATTACCAATAATTCATGGAGTATTTTGAAGAAATCATCGCGGTTTGATAAATAATCAGAATAATATTGCTTTTATGAGTCTAAATATTTTAAGATTCCATCAACGAAATTTTCATTCATTCCACTTTACAAAAACATACTTGTATATTTCATCATAATGCGTGTAAAAGAGCTCAGAGTTAGCCTCTATATTCAATTTCTTATATGCTTACTTTTAAAGGAAGTGTTCCATTCTGCCTCCCTCCAAAAAAAAATATGCAGAAATAATTAGGTATGGCCTATGCATCCCCTGAGGAGATATCCAAGTAATATCGCTCAAAAGACAATAGAAAAGTGCAGCTAAAGTCCTGTTTTCCACCCAGAAAGGAAAGAATGAAAAATATTATCATGCATTCTATTACGCAGTATTACTTTAAATGTGTTTATACCTATTCTTATCGTCATCACTAGATTAATCAATACATAGTTTTAAATTATTTTTATTATTAATCAGTAACATCTATTCCTAAAATTTACCGAATGAATAAAGAATATGGGTAATTATTGTCATAAAGCAAAAAAACATCAAAACTTCAAAGTTTTAAATAATAATGGATCATGTCAGCCATTTATACCAGAAGTTACAAATTTGAATTATTTACAATCTACTGGAGTACAAACTAAAAATGAATCACTATCATTCTTATCTAAATCAGTACAATGCTCTTATTCACCGGAGCTGAAACGTTTTACTTCAACTAATAAACGTACTAATTTGAATCAATCACATCCAATTTCTGTAGGTAATAAAGAAGAATTAAACAGTTCAATATACGAGGATAAATTGACAACATCATCAAAATGGAAATGTATATCACCACACTGTAATACAAAGAATAATCTATTCTGTAAAACGTGCAGTACTTTGTCAACCAATAAACAATTACCAAAACAGTGTAACGAAGCATATCCCATATTATCTAACGATATGGCAAATAATATTAATGAACGCTTCATGATGAATAAACCATTTGAAGCTGGAGGAGATTATAAGTCGACGTCTAGTCATACTTATCCACCCAGTTCATACTTTCATGGTGTACAAACAACTACCAATGAATCAGCCAAATTAAATAGATTTCATCAGTTTATTAGAGAAAATCACTATTGTTCAGGCAATACAGTGAACAATCAAACCAGTAGGCCACATTTATCCTCCTATGAAACATGTGTGTGTAAAAATTCTCCAGCCTATCATCCAATCTCTTTATACCATCCCCATGCTTTGACGCATACATGTTGTGAACATAAATTTTTACCCGGATATATAAGAAATTCTGAAATTTGTTTGACTCAAGCAAATAGAAAATATTTATTAGATGATTATTATACATCGAATTGGAGTAATTTTAAACGAAGAAATTCCATGTTACTATTGAAACCATTTAATGATCAATGTTTCAGTATGGATAATATTAATTCGGTGAATTATCAAGATAAATTATTACAAAATAATTTTCCTTATTATCATAAACCTACAATCTGTCAAATGAATCATTCAAGTTATCATATTAATCATAATAATGAAATACTCGAAATGAACTATAATGGTAGAGAACAAAGGCTGAATGATCAAACAATCCTTACACGAGAACATCGAAGTAAATCTTGTGAAATACCTAAAAGTACTCAAAATTTAAATATTACTCCTTGTTCTCGATCATATTCTTTATTATCAGGAAAGCTGGCAAGGTGTGCTTCACAGTCTATTGCAACATCGAACAACATTGAATACGCACCACCACCACCATCTCCAGTAGGTATGTCAAGAAATCAACAGGACAGCAGACTCAATGATGAAATGAAATCTTCATTGAATTCATCAGTCAATGATACGCATTGGTTTCATAATAAAAATACACCAAGTCTTCATTCAATAAACAATGCTAAAATGAATTATGCTACAAATTATTCACAAAGATTTGAAGATTCGAATATTTTGCATAATATAAATAATTTACCACAAGTTTATGATGTTCCAGAGTGTCGACATTATGCTACACCATCATCTTGTTACAATTTATCGCATATTATGCATCAAAAATACAAAGTATGTAAGTGTTTCAATTGTGAAAGACACCTGTTTCCTGAAGGTGATCATCACTTCATGCATTATGCTGACAGTTTGCAACGTCTTCATGGTGAACGACGACAACTACAACACCAGCAACAACAGAGTTGTGAATTCATGAAATCCTCAACACATACAAGTCAACCAGTTGAGTACTGGTTAAATAGTACAAATTCAACCATGTATAACCCTATGAATCATTTAGATAGAAAACAAAATAATCCAGACAATTCAGACGGTGTTAAGCCAACTCCTTGTAAAACGATCAATTCAAAAGTTAATCAAAAAACTACTCATAATAGTAGTAGCGGTAGTGTTCGAAGCAGTGGAAGTCATCGTCAGCATCGTCTCAGTAGCACGCGAAATTCACATTCTTCTCGATCACCTAGTCGCCATACTGATGGGACAGTGAAAGTGGTTAAATCAAAAGTTGATCTAGAGCCAACAATGAATAATCTCCCTTCTAATCATAATTACTATACAACCCAATCGTTTAAGCATAGATTCTTTTTAAAAGAAACATGTGGCATTGAAAAGATTATATCTGATCCAACTGATCGAAGGATAAGGGCAATATGTGATAGGTTTCGATGTGATTTAGAAGTTTATTCAAAAATACCAAAAAATGGCTATTTACAATATGTGATTGATATATCCTCACCGAATTTATGGGCATTACATGGATGTGCTAGAGCATTGGATTCTTCATTGAACTGGTGTTTAACACCACAATTAGCAGTTTAACTGGGTTTATTTATTACACCATAAAAGCAGTATTATATAATTGAAGGTCAATAAGTAAATGTTGCTAAAAGTCATATTTTTAATGCATTCCTTATTCACCACTTTGTAAAAATGCATTATTATTATTATGATTAATAAAATCGCTAGAGATTATAGAGAAACTTAAAAAGTTTTTATATTTTTTAGCAAATGAAGTTTTTTAAAGGTAGGATACATGCGATATCAATATGGTGATTCTTTTTTCATTTGTTCGCATCCCAGGTAAAAAAAATTATTTTAGGCTTGAAGGCTGAGTAGCAGTAGTGTTGTTTTTACACGTTCAGATTGCTAGCCTCACGGGCAGCCTTTCACCCTTTCCATCATTGCTACCAACTAGCAAATTAAACAAGCTTTAGGACTGTATCAGCCGGCTTAAAGAAGTGGTCCTGCAAGTCCTACCATGTCATAAAGTTTAGCTGAATGGCAGTTACACTAAAATCAACTATCATCGTAGTGTAACTTCCTGCCACTGTCATATGTAATAACATAGAGTCCGTTTAACGTTTCCATTGGAAGGCCAAACAGACATTCAAGATGCTTCCCCAATCTAAGGAGGGAACGTTGAAATTCCTAGATCCAGTCAATGTAGTCCCTCCTAAACTATTTGGCCATCGCTAATGAATTCGGCCAAATAAACGCAGTCCCTAACTTCTTCAAAACACAGTGCGCAGGTCACACTGGAGCTGTAAGTGTTCACCATCTATTATGAATCGGATAGTACGTCTCAATGGTCTAAAATCTAATGGCTTGGCCTGCTGGTACATGTCGTACCCCTAGGACATGCAATCAAGACACATTTTAACCCACTGGTAAGTATCACGAATCTAAACTTCATACTTCATGGAGTTGATGGTGTAAATAAGATATTAAACTGTGCAGTTGGAAACTTAGTACTTACTTTGTTCCAAGTGGAAATTTATCTATTAGGTGACCATCAGAATTCGTCTGTAACAATTTCTGCTTATGCTTTTAATGGATGCAATTCGTAGGATATAGAAGATCATTATGTAACCAAAACTCAGATACAGTCGACTTGATAGGTGATTTTAATGGCGAAATGGCGATTGGAGACAATTGTAACACATGTAGGTAGTAATCTGCAGTCTCACGCCGATAAGTCAACAATGGTTGTTGTACAGATAACTGGCTGTTGCTGACCAGCGCAATTTTTAAAAATCACTGAAACCACTTAATGGCTATTGAAATAAATCAAATGGTGTACACAGTTAGAAGCTTCTTACAAGTTATGCATGAAGGAAGTTGATAAAAGATTATCTCTCATTCTGGAACACTGCGAATTTTAATCATGATTTAGTCCGTGCACCTCTGAGTGTCCAACTTTCTGATAAGAGCATAAGGTTTAAACTTACGCAAGACATAAATAAAAGCTTATTTTGATGCATCAGTAACACTCATCTAAAGAATGCTTGTAGGAACACCAGTGAAGGCTTTTGATAACCTTAAGTGAAAAGTTATTAAAAATCTGTTGTTTTCTATAGTCTCGTCAAAAATTAGTTCAAAACAGAAGAACTTAATAACTTGTCTTCGGGGGTGGTTTTTTAGGATGGTTGTAATGATTTATTGAACTAGACTAACTAAGGTACTTGCAACAAGTCTGCAAATCTTCTGTACTTAGCATAAGGAACAAGATTAGCATTTTCAACACCAACATCAAGTCATTCCTTATACAAAGGTCAGAAACTTAGTCAGTGTGTCACAGAAAGGATTTCCAACAGGCTATCGCAGACTTTTATCAACAGCCGTCTCCTCTGACTTCATACTGAAGAAAGAATTAATAACAAGAAACTCTGGCAACAAACCAACCAAGAGCCGATCGCTCAACAAATATGAAGGAAAAAATGTAGGTGGATCGGGCATACATTGGGGAAACCGTCGAATAACATTGCAGGCCAGACCATCGTTCGAGTGGAATCCAAATGGAAAGTGACGAGTTGGTTGTCCTAGGGTGACATGATGGAGGTCGTGTGACGAGGAGAAGATAAGTGATTATGGGCAATCGTGGACCCGGTTGAAGAGGACAGCAGAAAATAGAAGAAAATGAAGGGTGCGTTAATGAAGCCCTATATTCCATTCGCAACCCAAGGGAATAATAATAATAATGAACCAAGTTACTAGTCTAATCATACCGGCCATCTTTGTTTATAAGGAAGGAGACGAATTTTGAGGTAATCATATTTCAACAACTTGAGTAATGCACTAGTCAAGATACTATGGCTCATTGTGATTCCTCAATTAGGTGGCTTGAGAAAACAGTAGAGGCTTTTAGTGCAGACGATTGATTATATCCTCAGGTTCTGCCAAAAGACAGGCGTACTTTTGTATGCTTAAGACGTCATTTTTATACCCAACATTGGTGTTTAATTCTATCAATCCAAAAGTGTTCTGGCAATATTTCTCTGTGAAGGAAATATACTGTAAAGTATACCACGTTAACTGAATCGAACCACCCTTCTGTAACCGATTATGCTATGCAAAGGCTTATGGATAGTTTCCATCTAAACTAATAACAAAATTTAAGCTATTATTACCATAAAAGATGAATAAATTTTATTATTGGTGTCGTTATTCATTGATTTTGTGGTTAACTATTAATAGGTTTCTCTAGTTTTAATCGCGATTTCCACAGGTCTTATGAACAGATTAAAACTTATATTTGCATTCCTACATTTTAACCTGGATGATTACTATGCGTTATAACCAGATGTCTAGGTATGCAGAACTGCTAGGTTTCATTCTGAAAACCAAAAGTGTATAATTATGAACTATTGGCAAAGTTAGCCTGAGGTATGTAGATGTATACTAAAGCAGTGCTTTTCCATTTAATTTCTCCTGTGATCTTATGGACAACATCAGTGGAATGAAGAATGTGAATTATTAATAATTCCTAAAAAAGGAAATCATATCAAAACACACTTCATTCATTATCTAAGCCAAATATTTCCTTATAGTAACACCTAGTAGAACAGATTAGTTCTACCTGAAAAAACAGCTTTAGCTAACTAAATATCACTTTTTCTACTGACCAATTCAAATGTGCATTGGTTTTGAAAAAGATATTGAATGGTCAGAGAAGATTATGAGGTAATGGAAAGAAAATAAAAGACCAGAGATGATACAGGCTTGATCATGGATTGATACCAGTTAGAAAACCACTGAAAATCACAGAGTACTGGTCAGTTAATGCATCCCTGTTTGTGACTCTTCGCCAATACGCACTCATGACGCAAACTCCAGAGATCGAATTCAGGACCTTCAAGTTGAAATTCCTGGGCCGATGGACTTCAACTAAGTGGCTGAATGGTTGACAAGCTCTTCTCATAGCCTGAAGGTCTCGGACTCGTTCTTTTGCAGTGAGATCATGGGCGCATGCTGATGAAGAGTTCTACATAATGGCGAAACATTTATCAAGCCCTCCTTGGTTTTCATTGGTTCTCTAACTAATATCAATGCGTTAATAAACTTGCAACAAATTAAATCCCCACAGACTAAATAGTGTAAATGTGTTACAGTGTGATATACGACTTGAAAATTGATTGCACATTTCCTGATAGTCATCGAAAACATTCACTGTCTTCGATTATATCATCTGGTGACTATAACGATGGCAATAGGATTTGTGTAGGTGCAGACGGACTACAGGATCAAAAATATGGATAGTGAGAAATGTTTTGCCAATATGCTTTGCTTGACAAACTAATTCGTTTTCTAATTAGTTTAACACTGTGTCTGTCAACTTTGATCTAGAATGAGAAGTATCACCTTATAGTTTATAGGACTTACACTCTCTGTTATCAAGTGAATGGCACTGACGCAATAAGTGTATCATAATAAAATTTAATAATTTTCTAGAGTAAGTATCCTGCATTCTATAACTACGACATACACAACTAGGATGTATTTCTGATGTAGTTGGTATAAAATCACGTAACTCCATAATACAGGATTCGTTGTGAAGCTACTTTAACTTCCTGATTAAAATAGATTGGTCTCTTTTTACAGTTATTATTAATGCCCTTTAAGATCAGTTTGGTTCGGGATTCATACTCACTGTTAGAAATGCCATTATATACTACTTAACTACAACATTTTGCGATAAATTAACTTATATACAAGTAAATTATAGTGTCTAGTTAACAATAAGCTCTTAACTTGGCTTCACAGCCCTCCTTAACGTAGCTCATGATGAAATCCTTCAACCAATCAAAAAAAATCCATACAAAACCAAAACTTGAAAATAGATATGATGCCCACTAGCAACTGGCCCAATTCCCGCAGTGACCTGGGGTTCCACTGGGAAGTCATGACTAGTAGGGTACAGTAGGTTGAAGGTGAGACAGTAACTCATTACGAAGCGGTTGCGCTGTCATAAATGGCATAAGCTAGAATTCATAGACTGGCCACTGGACCAGGTCCCAGTGGCTTAATGGTCTACGAGTTCGTTGGCCTTGTAACCAGAAGGACATTGGCTGGAACCCCGTGGTGTGGGTGCGTACTGTGAAGATTCCAGAGAGACTAGGACGAAACAGCTGTCCAGTACTCCCAGGTGGTTTTTCAATGGTTCTCTAGCTGATGTCAGCTCATGATGAAATCCTCCGAATAATCAAACAAAAATCCCTACAAAACCAATACTTGAAAACTAATTAGTTAACTGATGAGTAGTTATGTGAAAACAAGTGATAAGAAATAAGGGTAATAAGAAGTGAAAGTAGGCTAAAACATTTTTAAAATAACCGAAATTACGTAGAGTTTATTATGCAGCAAATTAAAAAAACAAAATATAAAACTGAACTAAGGCCACGGCAGTAAGAGAGACTAGACGAAATGTCTCGGAACACAAAGTTTAGACTTTTCTTTACGGAATACAATAGCTTTGTTTGCCTCAAGAATATGTAAGTGAAATCTTTTTGAATGGCTTTATCTAAGATTTTTCACCACTCTGAATAAAGCCTGTACCGATGACGCATGACCAGAAGTTTTCATGTGCTCCATAACTGAGCTGTTAATTGTTCTACTTTATTCTTTCAACATTCATGCTTGTTGGTATTCATGAGAGTGTCTAGAGAATTTCCAACTAGTACAGACTATGTACTTAACTCCACAGGAGTCAGTGAATTGGAAAATAAGTACTGAAGTTGCCAACTGTAGGATCTTGTCTATGACTTTTTGATATTTAAAGAAGGTAAGATGCAGAGATACAGCAAAGAATATTCTTTGGACTGCTGCCGACAGACGGCTTCGGAAAACTTCACCATTGTAATTCAGATTTACAGTTAGTTGTCTCTCTAACATTTCCCTATTTGGTATTTATCAACTCTTACATACGTTATGAAAAGAGATGTCTTTGCTGTCTTGCGTGTTCTTGATTCACTTAAAATGGGAATTCTTCTTATCTTAATCTGTAATTACCGAACTTTATGCCACCTATAACATTTTAGAAATTCTCTTACCTATTTTAACTCCCAAGATTATTGCTTAATATTACATCTTTTCTGTTTCGACTCTTTTATTACGTAACTCCCTACCTATAATTTTTCAATTTGATTATACTTCCGTTATATCCTGCTCAGTACTCATTAATCTCTGGAAATTTGTGTGTATATATGGAATGGACACATTCATGAACGAAAGTGAATATAATTGCGATAATGACTATGATAAATGAAATTGTTTGAATCACCCGTTCCTTTTTCTGTTTTATCCCAAAATGTCTCGATGGGGATTTAAGTTAAGAATTAGAGCATTACAACAATCAATCACCTAATGATATACTGACGCACATACTCAACTGCATGTGTCCTTGAGCAAGTGAACCTACCACTGTATGTTGCACAATTCTGTCATACATATTATATAGCAAATAAAACTGAATAAACTATAGTATATTTTAATCAACCTTATCTATTGGTGCCATTCATAGAACAGACAACTTATTGTATTATCCAACCAACGGTGAACAATGAACGCTTATAAACCAATCAAACGAAAAGTAATATTTGATATTATGAAACATTATTCCTTGTAAAATTTCCTAGCCCTAAAAGGATAGCACTTCCATACTCCAAATTGTTTCAGGAAGTATTATCGAAATCACACCGGATTATATTGGTAAGTTGTAATGAATGTTATACAATAAGAAATATCTTGTTTCAATGTTTATGACACAATAGTCCATGCAGTGTATCAACAGACAGAAGGAAAAGCAATTTTCAAACTGAAATAGTTGTTCTACTAATTTAAACATGTTTAAAACATTATAATGAAGATTTTTGTATTTCCCAATGAATGAAAAACAAAATGAGATTGTTTTTACTGACGTTTCGCTATTTAATGCTAATAGCTTTATCAAAGTATTATTAAACCGAAATTTACAAAATTTCAGTATATATACAACAAAGAGTTAAGGGGTGAGAAAATAGACTTACGTCAAGTGAAAAGGACATATTGAAAGTAAAAATAGCAATGAAGATCACTAAACCAAATAACAAAGGTAACAGTACATCTGTTATGGTATCAAAACAAAGCTTACCAACCTGATCATCGTTCGTCAGTCTAGGGGCACTTTTTCGTTGTCAAGTTGGTCATTTGGTAAAGATAACAAAATCAAGTGTGGATTGTTGGATTTGATCAGTGTGTAAAATTATAAAAGTAGTGTGTGTTTACGTAGTGAAATTGCATATCACATTCGTGTTGATTTTGTCACTTCATGGGTGAGGGGGAGAAGGGAGGTGTTGTAACCAGGTCAGATTCTGTTTTAGTCCATCATTCCTATTCAGACAATTTGGATTCCACTTGATATGAAGTGCTTCTAATATTAGATGTTCTTTAAGATTTCTGAAGTTTTTCTGGAAGAAATGAACACCGTAGAGCATCTGTTCGACCACCGAGAAATCCAATTGAACTGGAAAAACTTGAAAAATCATCAGCCATAGGTCTACATGCTATAGAATCAGGTCACAAAATTGATTTTGACAATAATGAAATAATCCAGAAAAACTTCAGAAATCTTAAAGAACATCTAATATTAGAAGCACTTCATATCAAGTGGAATCCAAATTGTCTGAATAGGAATGATGGACTAAAACAGAATCTGACCTGGTTACAACACCTCCCTTCTCCCCCTCACCCATGAAGTGACAAAATCAACACGAATGTGATATGCAATTTCACTACGTAAACACACACTACTTTTATAATTTTACACACTGATCAAATCCAACAATCCACACTTGATTTTGTTATCTTTACCAAATGACCAACTTGACAACGAAAAAGTGCCCCTAGACTGACGAACGATGATCAGGTTGGTAAGCTTTGTTTTGATACCATAACAGATGTACTGTTACCTTTGTTATTTGGTTTAGTGATCTTCATTGCTATTTTTACTTTCAATATGTCCTTTTCACTTGACGTAAGTCTATTTTCTCACCCCTTAACTCTTTGTTGTATATATACTGAAATTTTGTAAATTTCGGTTTAATAATACTTTGATAAAGCTATTAGCATTAAATAGCGAAACGTCAGTAAAAACAATCTCGTTTTGTTTTTCATTCATTGGGAAATACAAAAACTCTAATTATAATAGATATTATATACCCAATGCCCAAATTTTTTCAAACTGTTAAAAGTGAACTTGGTTTGGACATATATACTGTTTAAAACATTCTTGAAACATTAATTTAAACTATACCTTCAATAAATTCTGTTATATTAAGAGTGACTTGTTATCTAAACAGAAGTAGTCTTTACAGTATTTTCTGATACTATGTTTGTGATATTAGGTTTGTGACGTTGGATGACGAGTCCAAATTCGATAATACATAACAAATTTTAAGCTGTGAGACGACATTATCAGCTCTTAGACCATAAGTATAGATAACTGCTAAGTGCATTAAAATGCATACGGTTATTGAATAGCCATTGCCAGTGCAATTACCACCATGTCTGATTATACTATAAACCACTAAACACGTTAAAACAGGCGATTTTTTACACAATCAAAATTCAAAACATTAAAAAGAAATAACAGCGAAGAAAATTTTAACCAGTATATTGCTAATAATCTAAAGGAGAAGTTATTGAGCTACTATGTCTAACTTCATTTGGTATCAATAAATTGGACTTTTAAAACGCGCAATTTTTAAAATCCACATTCATATTTCAACGAAACTCTCATTTTATTTTTTTAATCAACGTCTGGACACCAGATAAATACAACCATTTATTATAGAAAGTTCTATCATCCTTTCTAACGGGATCATACTGATGTTGCTAAATCAAATCTTTTCAGAAGCTACAGATAATCTTTGAGCACGATGCACAGACTTACTGAAAATTGGGAAACAATTATTTTCAAGTATTGGTTTTGTAGGGATTTTGTTTGATTGCGTGTAGGATTTCATCATGAGCTGACATCAGTTAAAGAACCACTGGAAAACCTCGAAGTACTGAACAGCTGTTTCGTCCTAGTTTGTGACTTTTCATCAGTACGCACCCACCGGGATTCGAACCCAGTGGCTCAATGGTCTACGAGCTCGCCTTGTAACCAGAAGGTCCTGGGTTCGAATTCCGGTGGGTGCGTACTGCTGAAGAGTCCCAAACTAGGATGAAACAGCTGTCCAGTACTCCCAGGTGGTTTTTCAATGGTTCTCTAGCTGATGTCAGCTCATGATGAAATCCTCTATGCAATCAAACAATTATTTCCCTTCATGTCCTCAGGTTCTGAACCTGACCTGAAAAATATTCAAACCTGTCGTCTTATGCAATATATTTTGTTCATTTTTCAGTTATATATCCCCAGATATATATAATAGCAAGTATATAATTATTTGTAGATTATTCACATGACGAGTCCAGCGATTCAATAATTTCATTAAATTCTCCTTCATTTAAATTTGTTGCTTGTTTTACTGAAAATCGTTTTAGTTATTTCATATCAAATACTTTTTGAATGTAAAACGAGTCCTCTCAAAACCGAGTAGCTTGTATTGTTAAAAACAAACTATAATTGCTAATCCAAGGGATTTCTTTTGTACTGATTTTATTTGGGGAGGAGTAGTCAGTGACACCATTGTCATCACTTTGTTATAATGATACCATCTGCACCCATCAAGTGCTAGTGTTCTCTTTCGCTTAAAACTTCAGTTGTCACTCCCGAAATCCACTCGGTAATACCAAAATTCCGTTAGTTATCACTTTCGCGTAGTTTATATCATTTGCATACGTATAGAAAACTTTCAAGAGCATATTTTCTGATAATATTAAACTTGTAATTAAATAATTTGAAATTTGAAGTTGTCATCTAATTTCGTCTCTGAGAGTTTATGACACCGATTTATGTCTCATTATTTTGCTTTGAGAATGCGTACAATTTATTATTCATAATCATATCGACGTTGTTAAACATTCGTCATTCTAGTCGCCTATTCAAAAGCACTGCATCAGAAATGTCACATGAGGGTTCCAAGTTCAAGTAAATAGTCTCAAACGATGAAACTGTCAACATGTTTGAAATCCAGCTAAATTCACGAATGAAATTGGTTCAATAAAAGGCAGAACTGATTTCTTAATATGCGTGCATTTAAATATAACCATTAGTTAGAGCTAAGAATATCCATAGGTCTGAAGTTAAACATATGTATCTGGACATAGAGGGTTAATTTCTGTATCAAAGTTATTAATGCGTGATAACCATGAATCTGCATAGTCTTCTGAAGAAAATACAGTTGTATCAATCTTGAAATAAAGGAAGAATGAGTAAGTGAAATTCAATAACTATTTGTGTTGCCGTGGCTACGAGAAATGATGTTACAGAGACGTTGTTCTGAATTGGTGGATTCCCAAAAATGTTTGGGATTTTTTGATACACTAATTAAATAACTGTTACAATTTACGTAAAACTTCTTCCATTTTTAATCAGTTATTTCAGCGTTATCGGTCAAACATTAACTACAAGGTATTTCCATCAAGAATGACACTATTTCCCTTTCAAAAAGAATGGCTTGAAAATAATGAAATGAAGACAAATAATTATTGTCACAACTATCCCAAAGTTATTCCTGAAGAATTAAAAGTTCACGCATTCAAAGATCAACTTTACAACTTTCTGTGTAGAATTAAATCATCAATAAATTTTAAGCAAACTCCTGTAGAACTTCGTAAAATTACTGTTAGAAATTCGAAAGATGATCTAATTGATGTTTTACATATGAATAGTTCACATGCACAACTGAGAACGTATGAAGAATTGAAAATTTTAAAACTTTTAGAAGATGTTAAATCATTTAGGGTGAGTTGACTATTTTTCCAGACTAATTTATGGCTGCAAGTTTTGGCTTGTTTATTTTTTTACACACGATTTGAATGTTGTGCGTATATTAGTTTTAAAGCCGTTTGTATCATTTACTTTTATTATATTCCCTTAGATTACGTGTGGAGCATAGAACTTCTACAGCACATTGCCATTTCATTCTGTCCTTTGCAGCCTTTTTCTTAAGCTGTCATCTGCCTGTCACACTATCTCCTTTATGTCATATTCAAGCTCCTAACACGTCTTTTTGCATTCGGGTTTCTGTCGAGGGCTGGTTTAGTGCGTGATGGCACTCAATGGTTTGCTGAGTGTATAACCAGTCCATCTCTACTTCCTTCTTCCTATTTATTGGACAATAGCTTCTTGGTCGGTACGTTGACAGACTTCCTCGTTGATTATCCATTCCAACAGGCAATCAGATCTTCAGTATGGAGCAAAAGTAGCTGTTAATAAAAGTGCACAGTAGCCTGCTGGAAATGCTTTTGGTGTTGTGCGTGCCAACTCTCTGAAATATGGTCCAGAGATATAGCATATAGAATCACTGAATGACTTAACATTTGCGTGTAAAATTCTCCATTATAAATTTGAGTAGAGAATGAACAAACATTGGTGAAGAATAACATGGATGCATTTTATTTCTTTGCTTCGTATCAGCTACATACAACCTATAATCTTTATTATACAAAAGTCAGCGTAAAATTTAACTTTCTTCTCTCCAACAAGATGTATATATACACTTACATTTCAGCTACTTTGTCATCTTACCATGACTCTCTTATCATTTGCCTGTTGATAGACAAAACAGTGGCAAGTCTTGCGCTGATTTTTATTTATTAAAGATTATAGGTTGTATGAAGCTGATGGGAATAAAAAAAAATGAAATGAATCTGCGTTATTCTGCACCAATGTTTGTCCTTTTTCTGCTCAAATCTTATTCCTTACTCTGAGTACAGTAGATTCCCACAATGAGTAAGTAAACGAGGTGGTTTCCTTTAGAATTCTACCGTTGGTGGTTGTTGTTGTTGTTGTTGGTTAGCTATCTCTGTCTTCTTAACATAGAGAAGCCTTTTGTGTAGTCACGTTGTTTTGGGTTCTCTCTTATTTGTGGGATAACAAATCAAATCACAGTAGAATTCAGAATATACTAATCGTCTCTTCTAAAAATTTCCAGTTAGGTAAAATTCTATCTCAGTTTCTTCACCTTTCCTCTGATTTTGTCATTAATTAACCATCACTTCAAATGCTTAACTACTACCTGTTAGAGTAATAAGTCATGAGTAGGAATTCTGTGACAGTGTATATCATTTCTTACTTGTTATGCATCAGCTACTACAAAAGTTAACAGTATCTGGACGAAACTCAAATTATTATCAAGAAATTCATTAAAAAAATCTTCACTGCCATCAATTGCAGTGTTTAGTTTAAATAAACAGTCGGAGAATGTCAGACGAAGTAATATAATTTCATTCCCGTAAGAGAAAATGATTTAAGGTGAGATGAAATCTGAGTTTATGGTGAGATTTGGACCAGTAGCTTTTAAATTAATAGATTGGCACTTTACTGACTTGAGTCTTAAGGTGAGTCGAACTCTTACTTTACCAGTGATCAACACACATTACATCAATTTAAGGATATCAAAGAAAGTTTGAACGATCACTCGATTTTTTGCTGAAACTTTCTGATAGGTAGACTCAGTTCTTGTTATGGATATCTCTTCATCAGTTCTCTATAGTGGAAGATTTCTGGAAGAATCTCTAGACATCAGTTTCAAAGCTGAAAAGCTAAGATATCATAATTTTTAAGTAATTATCGGATCAAATGAGACATCTGATGCACTGGACTTTTAGTAGATATTGGTTTTGACACTTTAAAATGAGTGGACAGTGAAATACAATGTGAAGGATGTTTCAGTTCCTGGATAGAATTAATGAAATTTTCAACAATGACGAATCTGATGATGAATACTCTACCGATAAAAAGAGTCGATTAAATGTGTGTGTCAACTGGTCCACTATAATAAAATATTCTTTCTTTTGTTTGATAGAAATCACGTCTCACAGTGTAAAACATTCTGCTAAGTCATTCAAAATATATAAGATAATGAGTGAACTAGTGTTCGGATACATTTATCACAAAGTATTTAGATAGCTTAGTAATATGTCTTATGCCGTCGGTTAAAAGTCATCATTGTACTACAAGTCAAAGATATCATGCCAATTGGAGGATGGAGTGAAACCAGCTTTCGCGAGGGCTTGAAACTAAAAGATGGTTACAGGATGCATATTATCCTAATTTTCACATTCTACTGTTAGTATAAGTTTGGTATACTCATCTTACTTGAAAAACAGAAGGTAGACGTGATATAACTACCACTTTATGGTATGATTTCGCAATTAATTTTGTGAGGATTAAACTGATGTTTTCAGTGAACTTGTATCAGATATCTAAGACTTAAAAACTAATGTGCTCTGGGTAGATGACATGCTTTAATTTGTAATCATCTGTTACTTCATAATGGCAAAACTCGAATAATTTAGACTTAACAAATTTATTAGTGACTAGCTTATGCAGGGGATCCCAGTAACCTTTATAGGAAATTCTGGTCAACAGAATCCTACTAGAAGGGTAGAAGGATAGCTGTTCACTGGTTGGTCGTGAGACGACATAAATCCGTATAACCTGTATATCAGGGGCTACTGAGTTTCAACTTTCTGATTAAACAGCGCCGCGTTCACCTCAAAACTTTACCTTCCGGCATAGATTTGTAATGAAGCATCTCAAATTTGAAGGAAGCACATGTGCAATGCCTCTTGCTGTTTAGTAATCCTTTCACAAATTTCGACTATGAAAAAATTTCTCTGTAGTCTTTTGGAGTCATAAATTAAGTTTCGTTAGCTTTATTGTAACTGCTTATTTGGATTTATACGCAGGAATGCCTCTATGATGTTGTTTTTAGTCTGAGGTATGACGCAAAGTTATGAGGGTAATAATCATGCTAGTAATGCTAGTAAATGTGTATGTGTGGCTTGTGACTAGCTCTACTCCTCTTCTAACCAAAAACTTACGGAAGTATTTGCAGAGTTCTTTCTATACTTCTTAACTAATAGATACCACAAATACAACTAAAACTAATGTTCTCCCCTTAGATGTATGAATTCTACTGTTGGTGCAGACAGAATAGAACTTCGCTTAAATTCTGTTCCTAATCTATCAATAGGTAAAGTGCTGATTGAACTACTTTTCATGGAATTAGTTATAGTTACTGTAGTAATATCCTGTTTAATAAAGACTCACACTATGTTTTACTGAGACAATGTTAATTTCATTGTTTTGTTTCATTTTCTAAATCTTATGTAACCCCATGAAAACTTTCCGTATCTCTGAGTCGATTGATTCCTATCCTAAATATCAATAAAACAACATCATATCCATATATAAACATAATGATTTTAGAAGGTCACATTAAAATTGCATGAAACATTTGTCAAATTAACATCTTATGATTTCACAAAAATAATATTTTGTGTAAACAGCATCTGTATATACTGAAGGCTAACGGATTAGTTTTTAATTTATTATTCTCCAGCTTATGCGTCAGTGGTTTAATAGTAGAGTGTTCACCAGCTACGCACATGGACCAAGTTGGAATTCCAACCAACGCACTGCTAAATCTCATTTAGTCATCAGTAAGCCAAGCAAAGACAGGAAGTTAGACACGAGGCTAGTAACTTCACTCCGTAGAAACAATACCACCTTCACTAGAGCTTAAACATTCAATCCTCATTCCCTAAGTTCTACTTTGAACGTAAAGGAATGAAAAAACGAAAATCTTCGTCATACAAATATCTACAAAACATATACATGTTTGAGATAAGTAAATTCTGTAGTTACTTCCTACGTATCACATTTAGGCGTTTAAACATCTAAATTACCATTATTCTATAAAATTAACCAGTCATATTCTCTGAGATAATGAATTCGAATACATACTACTATTGCATAATGTTAGAAGGATTTTTCCTGTAATTGTAGCAAGCTTTCTGAAGAATTAGAAAGTGAATATTGTAACAGAGAATGTTTCTGTTCTTCAGTAAGCACAGAAAAATGATGCCTACGTCCAATTTTTTAATTTTGATATATTTTACTCCTTTGGTTCCTAGTGAAACATAAGCTTGAGCTTTAAAGTCTAAGTAGCACTGGTCCTTTTTTAAGGAGTAAGTTTGCTAGTTTGGCGCCCAACCTTCCCACCCTACTATGCTTACTACTGGCCAAGTAGGGTTGAGGAATGTGTCAACTGGGGGGACTAAACTCCGGATTACGTGTGCGGTTGGTGAGCATTCTACAGCTGAACCACTGACGCATACTACTAAGCGTTATTCACTAAAAGAAACTGAACCAGAAAGTACGGAATGCCTTATGAGTTTGCATGTTGTCCTTGCTCAGGGGCTGTGCTAATCATCTCTATACCGTCCTAATTTTGGTATATTTACCGCCTACATGAGTATGTTTAACAAAGGCTACTAATTTCATTAAATTTACAAAAAAGTAAAATAAAGTCGGATTCCTCTTTGCGGTATGTACTCGTTCTTCGCTTTCCTCAAATATAAATTAATCAAGTGGTCATTTCAGTTGGAATAAATGTAACAGAAATATATACATATATATGCATAGTGCTGTAGGCTCTCTGAAATACGGTTGACTCGTTTATCGAATATCTTCATGTTTTAATAAAGTAGGAACAAAAAATGTAACAGGGTAACAACAGCTCATTATGTTTTATTATTTCACGGATTCTTTTCAAATGCTTACAACTTAAATAATATCGAAATGCAACTGTTTGGACGTTCTTTTATCGCACTGAATATTTATTCGGTAAGAAATGCATGCAGCATTAGTTCAAAATGATGTAGGTACTTAAGTTACTCAGTGTTAAAAAGGAATGATGAATATTCTTGAATGAAGTAATAACAGTACACAAAATGGATAGAGAAAAAGTTTAACCTAGAATTAGTGTGCATGAAAATATCTTCAACAAGTAGTGACCAGTGTCGTGTTTCTATTCCTTAGTGTCGCAGCTAACTGATTACAGTCAGTGAATCTATCTATCAAAGATCTACAGGAGGTAAATCTTGAGCCCTAACAGCACAATGGTAACACCTCTAACTGCAGCACTGGTTAAAGTGTGTTTGAAACCCCGAGTGTGCATCATTTCAAGAGAAGCTGTAGATATGTCTTGCTGACTGGTGACAACAACGTCGAGACATACGTTCGGGGCTTCCTGTCAACCATATGAAGGTCCGAACAGACGCAAACAGATTCAGGTTATTACAGGGATAATAATATTTCACTGTCAATTGATGGGAATCAGTCTTAAGTGATTATCATTATTATTATTACTGCTACTGCAACCAGTCAAGATTTGAATGGTCTTATAATGAAAAAATAATATCGTAAGAAAAAACTGATATCATATATAGAAAATGTTTCTTTTCTCATTAATATCTAGAAAAGATAAATGACATTCAGTCAAGCAAGTCAATTAAATTAGATAGATTAATTATACATTTTGTATGATCTGATACTATCTTGACAACTGACAGAGTATGTTTCCATCTTAACTAACTAACTACATGTGATGTGATGATATGTGCAATGCTTTTAAATTAAGTAGTAACATATATCTCTTTCTGTGATAATAAAACCTTAGATAAATATTAATATTGTATAAGATTCACTTCACTGTCACAGACAAAGATTTCAGTGTTTATGTGTATTTTTGGTGATGGTAAATATCTTCAGTTATGACTGAAACTGAAACATGAATTAATTCTTGAAAGGAATAAGAAGAACAGTTAATTCTTCTGTCAATTGAAGCCCAATAACATGTATACACTCTAGAATTATCCACTTAGGGAAACATCACATAACATAGTCAGCCTTTTGTGATATCAATGAACCAAAACGTGTACTCAGTCATAGGTTACTTAATCCGTGAGATAAAAATGTTGCTGCTGATAGAATAAGTCAAGTTACTCACACTGAATAATATGTCTACTGGACTGGTTAATTTTATATTGCATTATCTATTAAATATAGCTAATCGATCGATGTGTAAACGTTGGGGTTAGTTAAGATTACTCCTTTGAAACAAAACTTTGCGGACTAAAAGTTGCTTGTCATTATATATAGATAGCATATATAGATTGTAAATTGAATATTCCCATAATTTATTCAGAACAAAATATTTAGAGCGAACAATTGTTTTCAATGAATTCTTCTTCAGGCTTTACAATTATAAATCCATGAATTTAAGCATACAATAGCCGGTAAAGGCAAATTAGAATCATATCAGAAAGTGTATTGTGGTACAAGTATAAGATGGGATGGAACAATAGTCAGTTAGTTTTTTTAATATGCATGGTCAATGAGAACATGGGACAAAATAATAATAATAATTTGCTTTATTCCAAAACAGTAGATGTGATACAGAATGGAATTCTCAGCATTTTTACTACAGTATTGCATCCAGTTTGTATATTATCAATAAATAGAATTCTACATAGATTGAGGAAACCACAGTTCATTATTACAACAATACATTGGCATGTCAGTAGCAAAGGTAAAGCTGAAAGTGTTTGAAGGTGTTAGAAAAGTGAGAGCTGTCATATTTGCTGGCGTAAGCGAGAGAAAGAAACAAAGCAGCACATAACGGAAAAAAAGAGAGAGAGAAAAGGAAAAGAAAGAAAATGTTGCACCTATAAATGATATGAGTTGGAAAGACGAGATCCAGTTTTACTACTGACTATTTAACGAATTATAGGTGTCACGCCTGATGCTTTCTTTATCATATATATATATATATATATATATATACAGGTTTCGAGAGTAAGTGTAATCAGGGTGTGTGAGACAATGTGAAAATAAACCAACGAATCGGGTGGACTAGACATAAGTTCAAGGTTGAAAATAACGACAGTAAGAATGACTGTAAGATAATAACGATGATATGGTGTAAAATTACAAATACTGTAGGTGTATGATTGTCAAATAATGATGAATATAATGAAGTGGAATGAACAGGATTTTGTAAATACGATAGCAAGTTAGAAAAGCACTACTTAAACCTAAGGTAATAAAATCATAAGGAAGGTCATGAAATCATAAAAGTCGAAAATGAACGTTTGTCAATGAAACAGAGGAATAGAAGAAGAAGAAAAGAAAATTGTGAATGGAATTTATAGTGTTAATGGAGGATTTGTTGGCTTTATTGTAGGCCAAGGTAAACATAGAGGTTGAACATACTTCATCTGTATTCAAAGAGATGGTCTTCTGGTATTAATTGCAACCGCTTCAGCTACTGAAACCTGTATTTTTCTGTTGACTATATATATATATATATATATATATATATATATATCATTAAATTAAATTACTTCATCTCATTTTGTCCCATGTTCTCATTGACCATACATATTAAAAAAACTAACTGACTATTGTTCCATCCCATCTTATACTTGTACCACAATACACTTTCTGATATGATTCTAATTTGCCTTTACTGCCTATTGTATGCTTAAATTAATGGATTTATAATTATTATAGAGTCTGAAGAAGAATTTATTGAAAGCAATTGTTCGCTCTAAATATTTTGTTCTGAATATATAGATTGCTATATTTATGAAAATAAATTTGATTCCGGTGAGAATTTTGTTAGTGGTAAATTCAGTAGTGTTCTTACAGAAATCCCATTTGTAATAGATGAAGAATGAAATGATACTGTATTGGTGACAAAGTTAAACATTTGACGCCTTTATACTTTATGAACTTATATACAGAAATTCCAATTGGTTTGACCTCTGACCATTGTATCTGTTGCATATTAGGCTTTAATTCAAGAGAGTACTGGACAGCTGCTCTTTCATCCTTGTTTAAGAATCATCGGCAGTACGCACCCACTGGGATTCGAACCCAGGACCTTCCGGTTACAAGGCAAGCTCGTATACCATTCAGCCACTGGGACCCGATTCAACGGCTCATGAATTCTAACTCCTACCAATTCGTGATTTAGCGCGACCCCAACCATTGTCGTTGGTGGGACATCCATCCACACACGTGACATCTAATTGGACCTCACTGGTCACGAATTCTCACTAGAACTCCAGGAAACTCCATCCTGTAGCAAGTCACTAGCGAGCATCAGATTAATTTTCTATAGTTTGGTTTGTAAGGGTTAGTTATGTTTTTACGAGTTGATCACGGATTGATATCAGTATACGAGCTTGCCTTGTAACCGGATAGTCCTGGGTTCGAATCCCAGTGGGTACGTTCTGCCGATGATTCCCAAACTAGGATGAAAAAGCTGTCCAATACTCCCTGGTTTTCAATGGTTCTCTAAGTGATATCAATCCATGATCAACTCGTAAAAACATAACTAACCCTTACAAACCAAACTATAGAAAATTTAATTCAAGAACTTATTGCTGATTTGTTATAATTTTTAATATTGATCTTATGAAGAATTCCATGACTTATGACATTAAAGGACTTCCACTAGACTATCCTCCAATGTTTTTTCTAGGATGATTTGAATTTCTTTAATGTTCTTCATCAGCCAACACAGTGACTAGTCTTGCTCTTACAAATGCCACTGACTCTGTCAATTAAAGTCCTGGCATTTTCGTGTTTTCTTCATGATGACATTGTTCTGTAGCCTTGTCATATTTGAGTGAAGAGTACCTACTTCTATTATCTGAAAATGAGTTTCTTTTTATATCAGTATTTCTAAGTAATCAGTAGAAAGTAGTGATTTTGTATGTTAATGTTACGATAACATTCTTCTAATCACTGAATTGTTTCTAGACATACTTGTTAAGTGGTAAAAAAAATACAGACCCTTAACCGGAAATTATACTGGAACTTTCCCATCCATATGATATAAATACACGAATGTACAGCCTAGATGATGACTTCGTCGAAAATTTTCTTCGCTGCAACTGTCTTTTTATCCCCTATGATCAAATGTGCATATTCCGTGATTTGAAAACCTGTGCTTTATGATTCACTTTTCCTGAGTAATAATTTTTAATGGTTAAACTATTAAGACAGTTGAACCCCCAACCCTTGTTGTAAGTAGAATTTCAAAGAGAGAATGTAGGAAAATTGAAGATGATTGCATTGCAATCTTAGTTCAAGATATAAGTGACAGTTGCTATCGCTTACAAAGATATACGCATCTTGATTGTTGCACTCGTGATATTGAGGAGAAATGATGAACACGTTCATATGCTATAACACAGAATGAACCGCAACAGCTCAAAATAGTTACTTAAGTTTCTCTTTTCTTATTCCAGATTTGAAAATTTTAGTGATCCTTTGACTTTTATTGTCAATATTAGAAAATGTGCAAGTTCTAAAAGCTTTACCTCTTCGCTTTCATGAGATTTTATTCTGTTTTTTTTATTTCTACAGTTACCAAACTCAGCAACTCAATATGAAGATGTCATTAGTACACTGCAGAATAGTTCAGCCACTTCAGTCACATTTGAGAAGATAATTAATGCATTACTACATTATGCTATTCAATATAATCATATTGATTTCGTTGAATGGCTACTGATTTGTGGAGCAGGTATGGATAACTAATTTCAGCATACTATTAATTTGATTGCCGATGACCTATAATATCATGTTTCTTCCCTATATTGAACTTATAGTTGTAGTGTATTATAATGGAAGCGACTGCATTCTTAACGAGATTTTATACGTCAAACTAATATATTTCAATGTATTGAATCTAGGTATAAACTACTTATGCAATGGCCATCTGTTATTGCGTATATTTCTTGATTTCCCTCTTTTTGATTTACTGAAAACAAATGTTCACTATCTGACTTCTGAACTTGTGTCTTCATGATAATACCTAATAAAGCCGGGATGAACATTTAAAGTCACATCATGCGCTAATAATGCATTCACTAACCATATAAAGAAGAGTACACTGCACAACAAACCCGTCTGTTCTAATTTGTGACTGTAATCCAGGCATAAAAAGTGGAATAGACGAAACGGCTGATTTTTTTTCATCATCGCAACTGCCTTTTTAACATTGACAACATGTTGAAGAAGCACAACGATAAAAATATTATAACTAGATATCAGGTATTCAACAAGAAAAGAATTTCCTATGACTGGAGTGCCTGATAAAGGTATTGCATTTACCAAGATATCATCTTTTTAGAAGGCTATATTTGCTGAATTTTGATTAGATCTGATAAAAGTTTGTGGTTCGAGGAAAAATATGGCTACACTCTATGAATTGTCTTACTGTTGGTGTGGGCTTTGTAAGTAAATCTAAGTTGTATGGATGATTATCTCAGAATCTTAGGAATCTGTGGGGTGAAATCCTATGTGATAATTTGTAAAATTATTCATCTAAGTACAGATATATTCACCCTTTAGTACCTTTGAAACTTTCAATAAAATAAAATAGATCCATGTTTTTCTACTTTATTATTATTATTATATTATTGTTTCCTTAAATTCCTAGAGTAACATAGGGCTTCAGCCGTGTGTCTCCATTTCGTTCGGTTCTCTGCTAGAATCTTCACCTGGCTCCAAGTCTGCCCACACCTTTTCATCTCCTCTTCACGTGACCTCTTCCAAGTCACCCTTGCACTCGCCGCTTCCCTTTCGGGTTCCATTCGAGCAATGGCTTGTCTAGTGATATCACTTGATGGTTTCCTCAGAGTATGGCCAATCCATCTCCATTTCTTCCTGCCTATTTGTTTCACAATCAATTCCTGGTTGGTTCGCTCATTGCCAGAAATCTCTGTTGCTGATCGTTTCTGGCCAGCCATCTGATCTTGAGTATTGAGCGAAGGCAGCTGTTAATGAAGGTCTGTAGTTTGTTTGAGGTGCTCTTTATGATGCGCAGTGCAAGTCTCTGATCCGTATAGTGAGTAGCACTGACTGACTTCACATTGGAGTTGAAAATCCGGATCTTATTTTTGATGCTGAGAGCTACTGACCACCACACAGACTTGAGAGTAGTGAAAGCTTGTCTTCCTTTTCCGATTCTTGCTTTGATATCCTCGCCTGTAGTTGAAACGATGCTTCCCAGGTAGGTAGGTAGGTGTAGGAGGTTGTTTCTTTCAGGTTCCTTCCATTTATGCTGATTGTTGTCAGTTGTTGTTGTTGCTGGTGGTGGTGTTTTTCTACTTTAGTGTTTGCTATTTCTTCTTTCAGAACATCAGCAAAAGAAATATGTACAAAGGAGACCGTCCGCTCTAAATCTTCAGTTCCGATAGAGTTATATCCATCACGTTTATATTGTCTTCTCTATGTTAAAAGACTTTTAATTGATTTAAATGACTGGGATATTAATAAGCATAAAGCTTGAGTCATTAAACTGTTTATTTTCTGATGACTGCTTCCACTAACCGTAATATTAAGTGTGTCAAGCGTAAATATTCAAGAAATAATGTTATTCCCATGCCTAGTTAGTGAACTCAGAACACCTCTCCACATGTGTTTATAAATGTCGGAATAAATTACCTCTCTATTAAATATTTAGAATAAATTTAGTTAATAGCTCCTTAGTACTTCGGCGGCACAGAGGTAGACTGCTTGCCAACCACGCATGTGGTTCAGGGTTCGATCCCTGGCTGCACACTCGTTTACCTCGCTAAGCCATTAATAAGACTGGTGAAGAGAGAAGGTTGGGCATATAGGGCTAGCAACCCCATCCCCTAAAAATATACACCACTTGCACCTGAAACTTCAAGCTTGAAGCCCTGTGTTCCATTGGGGGAACGTAAAGGAAGAAAATAAATAAAATAATAGATTCTTAGGAAATACAACATGCTACCAAAGTGACTATAATGCATTATCCTACAACGATTGATCTCCAAAGCATTTTTAAAAATTGGCTAGCTCTACTCGTTTATGTCAATGGTAAATACATCCTGACCAACCTTTAAAAAGAAAGCTAAACTCCCTTCCTAAAGAACATTCCAGCTTGACACCTTTTGTCCAGTGAAGATTTCCTGGCGAATATTCTTAATAGCATTCAAGGGTGTACAACGTTCAAAAAATACTTTCCTATGTAGTTGAAAATTCATGAAATTATCATTCATATTTCAGTTTTTGTATTATTTCAAAGAAATCGCTCAATCTTCAGTAAAAATTAATATAATTAATTCCTTGTCTTACCAGAATGAAATTCTCCATCTATACATCTACATTTCATTCATTCAGATCCGAACAATATTAATGAATTAGGAGATCAACCTATTCATTCAGCAGTACTTGGAAAACACTTGCAAATACTTCGATTGTTAATTGATTTTGGTGCCAAAGTGGATATGAAAAACCAACAAGGCGCACAACCTATACATTTAGCAGGCGAGGGCAATTTTCTTGAAGGACTTGAAGTAAGCCATCTATTTTCGTTTCTCGTGACTTTTAGACAAAGTTATTTATTGGTTAACTATATCATTGTGGGAATATGAGGCTGAAATCCTATTTTAGAAAGAAAATGAAAAAATGACTCATGGATACAGGAGAGGTATGTACTGGGTAAAAAGCCTAGGGATCAGTAGTGCCTAAACGTTTTCTTTCTGAATGGATATATGAAGTTTATTTAATTCTATAGATAGAGTTTTCACTAAGTAATCAAATGGCCAGTGATACAAGTTTAAGAACTCAGTGTATCTCAATAAAAGCTAGGTTACCATATATTTAACACCCGGAGCCCAATGCATTTGACAACAACTAATAGTGGATTTGGTATCACCTGTTGAAAGCATGAAAGTGAATTCCTTTATATTCAGATATAGACGTTTTAATAGAATACGCTAAATAAACTTTATCACAAGACAGCTAAATTGGTATATACCCAGCGATAAGCACTAATTAGGTGAGAATTTTCTCGAGGATATGAGTAATGCATACAAATATCCATCGGCAAAACGTTTTATTTACTGGCTTAGATAGATCTATCAACATGAGTTGACTTGGAATGTCTTCATTAAATTTTATATACAGAAACAAAGGTCTTTTCTTCAGTGTTGGAAGTTTATCATTTGGTTTCTAATGATTTATGTTTCTTTTGTGAACGGATCATCATATCCCTTTTCGCCTGAAGTATTCTCGATGGAATGTAGTTTCCGTGTATAACATCACCCAGGGTAGATTGTCGCTTCTCTATATATCAAAACCTCTTCAGATTTGGCCTCATTTTAAGTAGTTAAAGGAGAGTCTTATGATCATCTTCCAACGTACACTACTTTCCACAGAATCGTACCCCATCAAAGGGATTAAGGTTTATTCTGTTCACCTTAACACGTGAAACAGACTATTGAATGAAGTGACTTGGAATGAAATATCAATCAATAAAAATCTAATATGAGGAGGCGCTAAATGTGTGTTTGTTAAGTTACTCTTCCTTATCGTGTTGAAAAACTGAAATACAACTTTGGTTCTATATTTTACTAGTCTGTCAAGCAAAGTTTGTGAACGGTGCATATACTTCTTTGTGATTTTTTGATAAGGTGACAATTATATTTCTAAGATGATAGTATCAAACAGAACTATGCGTTCATTTTTGGCAGGCCATCAGTATATGCAATCACATTAACAATTTTCATTTTTTTATATGTGAAAGAAGAAATAAAACTTGTTTATTTAGGTGACAGTACACAACCTTTGCATTGCCTTTCAGCTAAGTCTTTCAGTATACCTTATAAAATTCTACTAGTCTTACTAAATGGATATCATTTTGAAGGCATAACCAGCTATGTCTACAAATACAACACCAACTCACTATTATTATTGTTCTTATAGCCCCATTATGAACTTTAATTAGTATGGTTTTGAAGGTATACTTGTTCTTCAAGTAGTAGTACCGATACCTTCCGAAGTTCGCTTAAAATTTTTACAACATTGTATTAGATGAAGCAGATAAATGGTAAATTAATGCCTTCTTGAAAAATTTCTTTACTGGTGTTACGAAATTTATGTTAGAAGGAAATCCCTTACATCTGTAATTGATTGATTAAGATTTAGACTTAAATATAATGAAAGTATCTTTCTAAACTTTTAGAAAATCTGCATCATATTGCTAGACAGTTTATTCCTATAATTAACTGTATTCGTTTTGTGATTGTTAAATCCAAATGATGCATTTGATAGACTGAAGGATCATTTTGCTCGAATCGCTAAAATGTGAACTGAATAATAACGCGCTTGCTTAGTAGCTTCAAAGTTTTGGGTTGAAATCCTAGTGGGGTCACAGTCACGCACTGCTGATGAGTCATAAACTAGGACAAAACTCTATGCTTTTCTGTAGTCACCCGATTGATATAGGTTTGTGAGTTTCTATGCGTAACTATCCTCACTAAAATCTTGACATGAATTCTTGAGTTTTTGAATCTAACACTGAAGATCAAGAAGTTCCTGTGAACTTGTAATGCTCAGAGATTATAGTGAATTAATCAATGTAACTCAGATGTTTTAAAACCGTTCATTATTCACCATAGTCATGATATTAAACAAATAATGCAACAATGGGTGAAAGGAATATTGTCCAAATTGTAGAAAACGCTTAAAATCTAAATAAAACACTTTCATAATGAAAATATATATTTAGCATACCACTGTAACAACAGAAGACAAGGGTCAGGCAACAGATCGTTTTATTAAGGAAATCAACGCATATTTATATATTTGCATGTACATTACTATGGATATTTAAGTAAACAAACACAGTCTTCTGATTGTTTGTTTCTCACTTAAAGTTAATCTCTCACTTATTTGTGACTGTTTCTTGAATGTCAGATCATCTATATGTTAACTGTATCCGCCTACGCAAAGTCTGCTGTGGTCGGTTTTTGAATCAATCTTTGTTCACATTTTCTCACGACCAATCTTGAGAACGTAAACATTGACGTTAATTACTGTCTACCAATTTGGCTAGTAGACAGCTCTCACCACACCACTAAATAAATTCTTTTTTATTCCTTTACGTTCCTAGTGGAACCTAAGGCTTCAAGCTAGAGCTGTGAAGTTTCAGTAGCAGTGGTGTTTATTTTTACGGGATGTGGTTGCTAGCCCCACATGCCCAACCTTCCCTCTTCACCAGTCTTATTACTGGCTAAGCGAGGTAAAGCAGTGCGTCCGTGGCCGGGGATCGAACCCTGAACCACATGTATCATTGGCGAGCATTCTACATAAATTTATTGAGTGATAATTCAGCTTACAGAAGAATTATACTTGCATAATATTTTTATTCATATCCAAAATTTATTTCTTAAAACAATGATTAAAGGTAACAGTAAATTAAAAGTCACTATTTAAAGTATGATAACTGAAAATCAGTGTCAACAGGACGTAACAGCGACCTCAGTGAACCTTATTCCCTCTACGAAATTCAAAATCTAATATTATTACATTATGGGTGAATTTTATTTTGATCATGTCAAGGACAGGGGTAGAGAAAAAGGGTGTTTATGAGGGGTTGAATTTTATGCGCGCTGTATGTGTGTCAGTGTGTAACTTAACTACTTAGGTGGAGAGAGAGGTTGATTACTGAATCCTTGTTCATCGAATCTACACCCAACACATGCAATAGGAATGATTCATCACTCATACCCGAAATATGGAAAATATTACTACCAATCAAATTTTTTTTTTGGTTACAGCTTGATTCCACACCGTATTTTTGGTACAGGTATGGAATTTTCAGCATGTGATATCGGTAGCCCAAATTTTGCAGGCCGACCATAGATATCGGGTGTGCGTCGGCAGAGGATCGAACCCCGGACCATTTGCATGGTCGGCGAGAATCCTAACCACTGTGCCACCGACGCACAGTGAAAATCAAGTGAAAAACAATGGAACTATATAAATGAATTTAGGAAGTCGTGGGATTAACTTGATATGATTATGAGCAATAAATTGTGCTCGAAACGTCATCAGTAAACATTACTGTATAACACTGTGAGACTTTATCAAAATAAAATTTACCCATAATGGAATTACACTCTACCACAGTGCACAAGTTTTATTCCTATACTAATACTATTAGGCTAAAGTATACAGCTTATTGGTTGAGACGATGTATTTCCTGTGATGATGATGCTATGTATCTGTAAGTAGGTAACACATTTAATTTTAAGTATATCTGGCGTTTGCACAGAGACTCAAACTCCTGAATTACCACTATCACAGTTCATTGTACCCATTTTATCCAAGAAGTATTTTTATTTCGATGGAAGTGTTTTAAGAGAAGAAGATAGTTTCCTGAAAAATTCTTCTTAGCATCAAAGTGATTCCAACGTGAAAGCTTTTGCTTGCATAGTAATAGACAAATGCCAGAATTGTATCAGAGCGTACACACTGTTTGCTATAATTGCGTCTTTTGCTTATTACATTTTTTACAGCTTCTGCTTGAAGTAACACAAGATGCGAATATCTTGGATGATGTGGGTGCAACACCGATTCACTACTGTTGTTTCAAAGATAGTGCAGAATGTTTACTGTTATTGGTAAGAGCATTTAAAATGACCGAGAAATACATAAAGAACTGGTAACCATTATTATTACTATTATCATGCGGCGTGTGGTGTTAACTAAAATCCACTGCGACTCATGTAAATACTGTGACAGAAGTTTATATCATTCAAGACTGCCTAACTTTAACCAAGCTTTATATTATTCATACTAACTACTCTACAGGTAGATGAAATGGTTTGTGAAAAAAAGAAACAGTTATGTCAGCCTAACATCTTGAAAACAACTTACTGATATCTGCTGACTAAACATGAATTTAAAATTGGTCTGATAAAGGAGTATTCTTTTCATTACACTCCCTTCAGCTCTTCACAATTATAAAACAAAATATCTGTTACCAAAACAATAATAGTCAGCTATGCAGTAAATTCGGATTTTCAACTCCAATGTGAAGTCAGTGCTACTATATGGAGCAGAGACTTGGCGCGTCACAAAGGGCACTTCGATAAACCACACACCTTCATCAACAGCCGTCTTCGCTCAATACTTTGCTCAAGATCAGATGGCCGGCCAGAAAAGATCAGCAACAGGTATCTCTGGGGGCGAACCAATCCAGCAGGAACCGATTGTGCAACAAATATGAAGGAAGAAGCGGAGGTGGATTGGCCATTCTCTGAGAAAACAAACCATCAAGTGTCATCAAACGCCAGGCCATAGGTCGAGTGGAACCCGAATGTGAGGCGGCGAGTTGGTTGTCAGTGTGAGGGTGACATGGAGGAGGTGATGTGAAGAGGAGATGAAAGCATATGGGCAGACTTACAGCCAAATGAAAACGTTGGCAGAGAGCCGGACGCAATGGAGACTTGCGGCTGAAGCCCTATGTTCCTCTAAGAACTAAAGGAAACAATAGTAATTATATAATAATAATGCAGTAGATATACTTTATACAAAGCAATAACGAGACCTAATTTATCTCATACATTTTTAGTATTTCATTTTTCAATCGACCATGTTTTAGTTCCTGTAGAAATATGTCTATAGTAATAGGAACTAGAAGAGATCCCACAGCTCCTCCATCAGCTTGTCTGTACTTGTCATTATTAAACACAGGAACTGAACATTCGTTATACATATAAGCATTATTTCCTTCAAACTAAAGACAGTGGTATCAGTGTACAACCTTTTGTTAATCATCTATTTTTTATAGTTTGGTTTGTAAGGGTTAGTTATGTTTTTAAGAGTTGATCACGGATTGATATCAGTTAGAGAACCATTGAAAACCAGGGTGTACCGGACAGGTATATGAACTTACCTTGTAACCGGAAGGTTCTGGGTTCGAATCCCAGTGGGTGCGTACTACCGATGATTCCCAAACTAGGATGAAACAGCTGTCAAGTACACCTTGGTTTTCAATGGTTCTCTAACTAATCATCTATTCACAAATGTGATCGATCATTTCCACCCGAAGAATGTTAGTGAATAAGGAAATGACATCAACAGATTTTATTTACTTGTCAGTTGTATCCGGGTATTTTACTTTATTATTAAACTTGAAAGGTAGGCTTGACACTGTTCCAGCTACTTTTTAGTCCTATGGCGAAGTGAATACGTTATATCCAGGTTGGGATGGACGGGCACTCCTGATTTATACACTACTTCTGGTAGACAGTACAAGTGTGAGACGATATCAGTGAATTTCAGTTAGTTTATAACTAGATGCAGAAGGGTAAATTAGATTTTAAAAAACTTATAACAGACTTCACGAGCAAAATTCTTCCAGTATCAAGGTCTCAGAGAAAATGTCACGATAGATTAGTGGTGGTGTGATACAGGCAATTCGTGCCAATGGAATATTTTTCTCACATATTCCTACAGTTCAATTCGGCATTAGCAACAGAATACGATATATCTATTTGAACATTCTATTTGATGTTAGAGACAGAATACTTTCCCGCAGTTCAATACTGCATTGGCAACTTAATACTATGTATATTTGAACATTCTATTTCATATAGTTTGATGTAGATCAAATCACAACCTCAGTGATTGGTTAACGAATATAAACTGTAGATACATAAACAGCAGTTTGATTAATGAAAAATATACCTTGTCTACCGTGTCTTGCCTTCTGTTGTTAAAAATTGAATTTATCAACAACCTATCCACTTTAATATCTTGTTTGCGTTAGGCTACTGCCTCAGTCTGACAGACACGTTTGGAAAAATTTGCACAAATCTCTTTTTGATGAATGTTAGACGGAAGATTGAAATGGACATAGAAGAAGTGAGCAAGTTAAAATTGTGCTTATGTCCAATCCATGTCTATTTCCGTCGATATATTTGTAAGGCGATAGGTTCTTTGTTGGTGTAACTGTACTACCGAACATTCTGAATTTTGACAAGCAAGTCACTTAGTCAAAGGTCTGCTAACAACATCAAAGTTACAGATGTTTTCATGTCTCACTTTAGAAGCAGTTTTGCAGGAAGTTACTGTTTCAAACAATCATGTTTCTTCACTTGTATCCTGACAGGGCTTCATATTTATTTTGGGAATATGAGTGCGCATCAATTAGTTTTTTCAGTGAAAGGTGAACGAACTTCATAAATTTTTTCCTGTCATGATTTAGTTAACTCTAAGAAATAACGATGGTAAGCCTCGTAATGTGTGCATTACGGTTCTCTAAGCTTTAATTTTCTTGCAAACGACTGACTTTCGTAAGTGGCAATCAGTCTGAATACTAAACTGTGAATAAAAATTTCAGGTTTCATAAAAATCTAGGGATAAAATCAAACTGAGACAAAACACAGTGTAATTCAAGTATTGGTTTGTAGAGATTTGGTTGATTGGTAACAGGATTATACCATGATCTGATATCGGTTAGGGAACCATTGGAAAACCTGGAAGTACTGTACAGCTGTTTCGTTCTGGATTGGGACTCTTTAGCAGTACACACCCACCAGGTCCCAGTGGCTTAATGATCTACGAGCTAGCTAGCCGTGTAACTAGAAGGTCGTGGGTTCGAACCATGGCGGTGGGTGCGTACTGATGAAGAGTCCCAGGGAAACATCTGTCCAGTACTCCCTGCAGCTTTTCCACTGGTTCTCTAACCCATGTCAGCTCATAATGAAATTCAGTAGCCAAATTGTGTAATGATAATACCGGCAATAATTTTTTTAGAAAACTGGTTGGTTTTTTTAAATTGTTGTTTTCTATTACCATTAAGATAGAGCATGGTGGCAATATATATCAACCTAATGTATTTGGAAAGTATCCAATTCACGAGGCAATTTCTCAATTGAGTCTACGATGTGTTAAAATTCTTTTAGAATATAATAAGTATGATTTACAAATGAGCACAGAAACAAAACAAACAGATAACACTGACCTATCAGTTACTGGCATTTATGTCAATAACAAATCTAGTTCAATATTCAATCGAAAATTTTCTCTGATATCAAACAATTTTAGCCTAAATAGACATGTGTCACCTAGTATTCCATCAAGATTTGGTATGGAACAAAGATGTTCTAATCAGGAAAGCGACCAACCTATAAAACCTTTACAACTAATTCATTTACCTGATTGTCAAGGTTTTGCACCGATTCATATGGCAGCTAATTCAGGATCTATTGAACTTATGAAGGTATGTGTTAACTGTTTTACAATGCAGTTTTCATTGCATTATTTTTAATTCAAATACTTAGTTTGTTCTATGCTTAACTGACTACAAAACTAACATTTTTCAATGTTATAAAGGCTATTTTATAACTTTCTACGTTAAATATTTACACAACATGAACCTAACTGTATCAAGATGGTGTTTATCAGGAACAAATAGAATTAGTGTGTTGCACTGTGTTTCCTGAGCTTTATTCTGATAGTCAGAGTTGAAAGATTTTAGCTATAGCTCACCAAATGGCACATTAAAGTGTTTAGAAAATTAATAATAATTACTGAGTAAGAACTGGTAACAAGTGAGTTTCATCGCTGAGCAGATCTGCTGACAAGAAACGTCGTCAGGTTTTGATAATTATGTATAATTATGCAGTAAGATAACATCGGGACAATGATAGACTAGAATTAGAGTATGTTACATGGGCAGAAATCAATTTATTTTTAGGGGCCATGTCACAATATACTATTTTGTCTACTTTCTATGGATAAAAGTAGTCACTACATTTATGATACCATTATATTTTTTTACATTATTATGTGAACTAATAGCCAACTATGTAGTGAAGGATTGTTTCGATTTAAAAATCATTATCTTATGGTGTAACATTATCTGGACCATGTGTTATTGCTTGTAATTTACCTCTATTGAAAGATGAACGCCTGGAATGAGCATCTTTTTTTGATTACGGCTTGATTCCACACTCCATTTTTAGGTACAGGCATGGAATTTTCAGCATGTGATATCGGTAGCTTAAATTTTGCAGGCCGACCATAAATATCAGGTGTGCGTCGGCAGGGGATCGAACCCCGGACCATGTGCATCGAGATATTAAATTTTTTCATTATCACCTTATTTAATGGATAGTTCACAAGCCAACTGGATAAAACTTTAGCTCTTGAAATAACGGATGGTTAATGTTAACCCTAACTGTATTACTGTAGGCTAATGAGATGTTAGAAGTTCTAGCTGACGACTTCCTCAAAGAACAAACATTGCATTTCAAAGTACACAAACATTATTACCTGTCACCAGACAAATTTCGCTAGATGTGATAGTTGAGACAGAAAATACTCAACCCCAAACACAACACTTTCTTCGTCAATCTTCATAAGCAAAAGATATCATGGGAATAAATTTTTTTAAAGATGATAAACAACAGATACAGTAAGATAAAAAGGGGCAATTTAATTTTTTTGTTTAGTTTCTTATCAGCTATTTACAACTCTGATAATCAAAGTGAATAGTTGTGTCGAAAATTTAATACATTTCAGTTTGTTAGTGACTCAAAATGTCCAACAGTTGCTGAGAATATAACGGAAAGTTGCTAAATTATTACGAATCATCATAGTAGAATGACAAGAGTGGAACACAGGGCTTCAGGAGAACATTTCAGCTGCACTTGATTCTATGTCACCATGACTACTGATATGCTTACACTTCCTTCTTATATGGTCTCCTCCGATATCAATCTCCAACACCGAACCCATTTATTCCCACTCGGGTTCGACTTGACATGTGACGTCATTTGAAGTTCTTCTCAAAGTGTGTGCAATCCGTCTCCACTACCTTCTGCATATTTGTTGAACAATAGGTTGTTAGCTGATCCATTGTACTCCTCGAGTTCCACTCTGCTTATCCTATCCACATGAACATCTGATCTTCAGCAGTTCCCTTCGCTCGTTGTTGACGAATGTGTGCAAAAGGCTGTTAGAAATGCTTATCATAACATGTGTGCCAAGTCTCTGAACCGTACACTAGCACTCTCTTGATATTAATGTTGAGTAGAATCCGGATCTTTTTCTTAGTATTACATATCGTATACCTCCGCAGTGATTTTTGAGAATAATGAACGCCTGTTTTAATTTTCCAATCAGAGTTCTGAAAAACGATACAAAAAAGTTTTGTGTCGCATACATTTTATGATTATATAAACCATCAGGTAATTATACCGAACAAGATATGTTAAATACAGAACTTTAGGTTGATTTGGCGAAATTCAAACTGTGTAAGTGATGATCTATATATTGGTGGCCTGGTTAAAATTTGGACTACCATAAACTTCCATCAATGTATTGCATATAATTTCTCTTATTTAGTTTGTTTAAATCTAGTAAAATATGACCCCTAATAGTATTGTCTACTCTGGCGAGTACTTAAAAAATTTACAACCTGCTGGCATGCAAGTTTCTAATAAATATGTGAAAAAGCATAATACTCGATGGCAGCTTATTCCAATGCACACGAAAACCGTTCCTGATTGATGTTCGTGGTTCATAAAATGCATCCCTGAACTTTCTGTAACTGGCATTCAACAAAACGTGGTGTATTTCTCGAAGGAGAAAAAGAAGATACATCATAGTGGATTGGTTTGCACTTCAGGTCACATAGAAATGTTGAAAACAAAACACGTAGTTCAGCCAAGAGTCACTTTTCGACGAATTCATTTTCTTAGCTATACAATAGCAAATTTATATGGGTTATTTTTATGTATGTGTACATTAATTTTGTGAAACAAAAATACAATTAGTTATGGCTAAACAGGTGGAAATTAGTTAGTTTTGGGTGGAGTTACGTAAAACAAAAACGATCAAGAAAATTGAGTGTTAATGAAACCGGTGTTGTAACAGAGGTGATGAGTTGTCACAAACAGTTGTTAAAAAGGAGTGCGATAACTGATCACCTGGTTAACACTGATCATTCCATCTCAACAAACACCTCCTGCTTCAAAGTAATCTACAGAGTCAAGAACAACCTATCAAAGGCAATACGGTTTCGTCTTCTTTGTGTCGCTGGAGCTCTGGCCATTCACACAGAAAAACCGGAGCTGTGCATACAAAAGAGAATTACTCAATCACTTCTACTATCATGGTGACAACTTTGTTGATTTTTGATGACTTAATTTTGTTTGTTTGCCTGTTTCTTTAATTGCCTATAATTCTTGTATTCATTTAGAACTCTTATGTAATTTCGTATTCTCTACTTTGATCCTATGATCCTGAGTACAACTCAATCATCAAACTATTCATATCATTGAGTAACTTCTTTTTAACAACTGTTTGTAACAACTCATCAGCTTTGTCACTACACTAGTTTCATTAACACCCAATTATCTCGACTGTTTTTGTATTACGTAACTCCACCCAAAACTTACTAATTTCCACCTGTTTAGCCATAACTAATTGTATTTTTGTTTCACAAACGTAATGTACACATGCATACAAAATAACCCATATAAATTTGCGATTGTACAGCTAAGAAAATAAATTCGTTGAAAAGTGACTCTTGGCTGAACTGCGTGTTTTGTTTCATGGTAATGCCTAGATGCGGATCATCCATGAATTAAAACGTAGACTGGATTTGGTCTCACGATCTGGTCTCAGTTAATCTTTTATTTGATGATCCTGGACAAAGAGGAAATACCATGCAATAAACTCTGCTGAAAAATCTGTATATCATATGAACATTGTCAGAATGAAGTTGTCACTGTTCTTTTTGTTGATAAAATTATAGACGAAGTGATTTTTTTTCCTTTACGTCCCCCAGTGGAACATAGGGCTTCAAGCTAGTGGCTTGAAGTTTCTGTAGCAGCGTTTTTTTACAGGATGGGATTGCTAGCCTCATGCCAACCTTTTCTCTTCACCAGCATTATTTCTGGCCTCGCGAGGTAAAGGAGTGCGTCAGCCAAGGATCGAACTCCGGACCATGTGCATGGTCAGCGAGCATCCTAACCACTATGCCACCGACGCACAGACGAAGTGATTAGTTAACTGAAAATCTTCTACTTGATCAGCTGACAAATGTCGACTATTTATGCAAACAACTTAGAAGCGTTAAGCGTTTTAGATACCCTTCTTGAAATGTATTTTTCTCTCTTTTTCTTTGTTCTTATAAACAGATTTGTCTTCAAGAAAAAGCAAATATTTTGACAAAAGTATACAATGGTCAAACAGTTCTGCACTATTGTGCATTACGTGGAGATTTAGAATGTATAAAATTTATTATTGAAAGCATTCAACCAGAAGAGATAAAAATATTAATTGAATGTGCTAATGAAAATGGTGAAACCTGTTTACACTTAGCTGCAATGCAGAATTATGTGAATATGGTGGACTATTTAATAAGTTTGGTAAATTTTTTAAACTGATTGTCAATTTTATCTCATCGAGTCTCTGTTTACGAATTGGTTTTCGCTGGTTTTTATTATATATTTAAGTTAGAAGTAAATGAATATTTTTCACTTCCTGAGTTTTACTTATTTTATCCAAATAATAAGACATTGGTATTTAGTGGCTTTCCTTGTGGCTGATTACCTCTGAATCTTTTATTGCTTTCGACTGAAGTATTGCAGTACTTGACCTACTCTTCAACAAGCAGCTCTAATGAACAGATTCCGACTTCAGTTTAGTGGTCATTGTCAGTACTGCTTCATTTAATCATTCCTAAATACAATCTTAGTTAAAAGGTGACATTAGTTATTGGTTGGAGGATTTCATTATGAGCTCACATCAGAACCTGGGAGTAGTGAACATCGGTTTCGTCAACCTAGTTTGGTGCTTTTCAACAGTACGCACCCACCGCCACGGTTCGAACTCAGGGCATTCTGGTTACAAAGCGAATTCGTAGACCAATAAGCCACTCACTGGGACCCAACCGACCCAATAGCCCGCCCATGAATTCTAACTTCTGCCATTTCATGACATAGCACGACCACTTCGCAGTGTCTTCTTCTATGAGTTACTGCTTCACCTTCGACCTGCCGTACGCAACTGGTCACGACTTCTCAATAGAACCCCAGGTAACTACCTACCTGTAACAGCCAGTTGCTAGTGAGCATCAGAAGGTTCCGGGTTCGAATTCCGGTGGGTGCGTATTGTCGAAGAGTCCCAAACTAGGCTGACGAAAAAACCATTCAGTACTCTCAAGTTTTTTTCCAATGGTTCTCTAATTGACGTTAGCTGATGATGAAATCCTTCAAGCAATCAAATAAAATCCCCACAAACCAACACATGACATTAGTTATTTTTTAAAAATCGAAGGTTCGATATCCACTTATGATTACGTATAACATGTCTGCTTAGTTAAACCATTAATCTAAGTAAATTCAACATGCATCTGGCCTTATTAGGTCGAGTAAGAATATATCTGCGTAAATAATATACAGCTGGTGAAGTCTTGACTGTTTTCCGCCTCTGTTTGAAATACAAAACTAACATTTTGATAAAGATAGAAAAAAACTTTGGACAAAAATTTTTGTTCCTTTATCACATGACACCCGAAAATGCCTTCTATTCCAAATCAATTTTCTCCGTCAGAAATTATGTTTGGTCGAAAATAACGGAACTCTCCTCAATGAAATTAAATCTAAGCAGGTTTTCTGGAATGCGAAAGTGGAAAGTGAGCATACTCACAACCATGGTGCCGAAAGTAGACTTCTCAAACTGCACTAGCAACTTTATGTAAATGATTTTGGTTACCTGCCTCCATGATGGCTACTTGGATGAACAGTAGGGGGAAAAAGTAGTGTTCTGTACACAGTAAACGTAGAATGACAGACATGGACCAGATACATGAAAAATTTACAAAAACTTTTAAACTACAGGAGGCTACAATTCACATTAAATGCTTTAATGGATAATTTCAATATTCTGTGAATAAAAAGAAAAGATTCAGTTAAGACTCTGTTCGTACTAACTCGATCAACTTGAAACGGAGCACTTCAGTTCAATCAATAGACGTAAAAATCTCAAATTCAATTAAATTAATATGACCCGTTGCACAAGAGGTGGCTTTCGTGGCCCAAGTGGTCTAGTGGATAACGCTTTGGCGTTTGAAACTGTGGGCACTTGGTTTCAGCCTCTGTGGAAACATCATCACTCACTGGGGAATGCAGGCACATCCAGTGACGAGTCCCAAGTAGGACGAAATGCGCATTCTGGATTCCACTGGTAGTCACCATCCACGAATTAAGTGGTTTGTATTTGTTTTAAAAAACTCACCTAAAAGCACTATCCTCTCAGGTGAATCCATTCATGCTTTACTTCTTTAATGAATTCATATTGCTAGTCTCTGCAATTCAAAATGCTTTATGAAACTTATCACTCACTGAGAACTGAATTAATTTGAATATTTAAGCGTGTACTTAATCTGTACTATATTACAATGAAAAGTGCAATGCAGTTAAAAGCAGATGATAGGAAGAAGGAACTATATCTTTGAACATACTTCCCAGTAAAACTAAATACAAGCCTTTACAAGTAAGTCTAAATATAAACATTAAGGGAATCCTTGGTTTCCGTTTCTGTGCAGGGAAAGCATTAGAAAATCGAACTGTTATCCTGCACTACATTCTGCATCTTTCTATCAAAACAATTTAAAGCGGAACCATTGATAGCATCAGTCAGAAAGAATGATTCTGTGATCAACCACAGTTAGCTGGAGAAAAACCACTGAGAACAAAAATGCATTGGAGAATTGACTAGGTTTATTTTGACACTAACCAGCGATTAAAAACCCACTGTGATCACTCTATTTATCTGCAGTGTTTCTTTTTTATGACGCTAGTTCGTGACAAAATCAATCATGGGCTTACTTGAATCCTTATACAATTAGTCATTTAATGAAGACTTGTTTAAGTTAGCTTTTATCAGCTGACCACCGAACTTCTTATGATGATTACTTAGTATTCCAAAGGAGGCAGTTTCCTCAGAACTTCTTGGTCTGATGTATATTGCTTTAGCAGTCGTAACGAACATACAGTCCAGAAATGAGACATACAGACTCAAAGTGCTATACTTCATACTAATTAAATGAAGTAAGTGTGCATTAGACTAAGAGAAAAAACGAGGCCAGTTTCAACATCTGCAAAAGTGTCCAGAATGGGGATTTGAAAAGACCAGAAATATGATGCTGTATGCAGTCACAGTTCCAACAAGAGTAAGACTACTGTAATTCGTTTCCAGTTGTTCTGTGGAATCTGTAAATAGTTCACTGTGTATATGGTTCGTCACATGCATGAATCTTGGATGGCGGAGGGACGGATTAAGTTGTGAAAAAGAGAAATGCAGGTCCTTGTGAGATAAAGAAAGCTATCAAATACTCTTGTGTACTACGGTTACTATTCCATCTAAATCTCTTTAGTCTCCTTTTATGGAGTGAATCATACGTGTGTGGTGAGAGGTGTCTGCTAGTCAAAATTGGTGGACAGCAATTTACGTCAATGTTCACTTCCCGAATTGTGTTCACGAGAAAAAAAAGAACAAAGACTTTGCGTGGGCGGATACGATTCACAGATATATGGTCTGTCCATCAAAGAAACAGCCACAAAGAGATGACAGATTAACTTTCAGCGAGAAAACAACCAATCAGAAGACGCTGTTTCTCTGCTAATAATTACAAATAATAATGTACATTTATGTTCATTTTCTCAACTATCTATCACCTGGCCCTCTGGATTTCAGTCTGGTGTTAACTAGTTTTCCAATTACCAAGTTCTACTTTAGCAAAACTTATTTAATGCTTGTATTATCTTCAATAATCTCAAGAAAATGAACACTCATCCACTCAGTAATCTTACTCTGTTTACGATATAACTAAAAATTAAACATAAATAGTCATCTTTCGACTTAATTCAATGTTATATTCTTAATTTGCTTTCTATTTCTGTATTGTTTCATTTAGGGAGCAGTAATCAATAAACCTGATATAAACGGTAATACACCCATTATGTCAGCTGCAATAAAAGGCTCAGTACAAGTGTGTAATTATCTATTGAAAAAAGAAGTGAAATTAATGCATCATGATTCAAAGCATCGTAATTTATTGCATTTACTTATATTAAGTCATTGTGAGGAAATTTGTGATTCAATCGAATCTTTAAAAACTGTAAGCTATTAGATAAATATTCTATATTGCAATTAATTTTATTATAACTGTTATTGGCTGGAGAATTCAATCATGCGCCGACATCAGTTAGAGAGCCATTGGAAAACTACCTGGAAGTTGTGGACAGCGGTTTCGTTGGCCTAGTTCGGTACTCTTCATCAGTACGCACACACAGCCACGCTTCGAACCCAGGACATTCTGGTTACAAAGCTAGTGAGCTAGGAGACCATTAAGCAACTGGTATCCAATCCAATGGCCACTCCATGAATTTCAACCTCTACCAATTCACGACATGGCGTGACCACTTAGCAATGTCTTCGATAAGTATCTGTCCTCACCTTCGACCTACTGTACCTTACTGGTCATGACTGCCCAGTAGAACCCCAGGTCACTGCGTGAATAAGGCCAGTCACTAGTGAGCATCAGATCAGTTTTCAGGTATTGGTTTTATAGGGATTTTGTATGATTGGTTGGAGGATTTCTCTAACTGCTGTCAGCTGATGATCAAATCCTCCAATCAATCAAACAAAATCCCCACAAATCAATACTTGAAAATTATTAGTATTATTCAGAATGACTGAAAGGTGTTAAAGTTAGCTGTAGTTTGACAGTTAATTCTTATTCAATCTTTTAAATTATGTTGAGTAATATAACTAACACTGACAGATGTCAGCTATTCTTTTATAGCATTCACAAATCCACTACTTTTTTAACGACTAAGATTGCTAGACAACGGTCTGCTTAAGATTTAGGCTACCGAAAACACCTCTGTCATCATATTGTATAGAATTTCTCTTGTTCAGCGTATTTCACTCTTTTAAAATATAACAGCTAATGGCATTATTTACTCTCGCGTGTATTTAAATTGTATACAACCTGCTTATTCTCGAGTTTCCACTAAACTTAAGAAAAAGCATAATCGTGGGTCACAGCGTATCCAATTACATAAAATGACCATTCTCGAGTCTCAAAATGTACTCCGGAACTTTTAACATTTGTCTTTCAATCAAATATCGTGCATTTATCGAGGGAGACAAGGAAGGAATATTATGAAGGGTCGCTTTTCGATCTTGGTTTGATAGCACTGTGTCACACGATCTACTGTCGATTAATATTTGATTTGAAGATTCTGGATGAGGAGAAAATATCATGCAATAAACTCTGCTGAAAATTTTGTACATTATATAAACACTTTAGAAAATAGACATAATATTATTATTAATACGCTTTCATTCTAATAATTCCCCGAGTTATCTGAATTTTGATTCTTGTCCATCTGTTTGGCTACTACAGTATTGCAGTTGGCGATCGTCTCTACACAGTCTGCCACCCAAATGAAGGAAGTAACCAGGTGATAATCTTGACTGAAGTAAACTGATATTAAAATGTGAACTAATAAATATCAGGTTCAACTTTTCCTAGGATAACTGAGGTTTGAGAAAAAGCTCAATAATGCATGCTGAGATACCGCTGCAGAAATCGTCAAATTTATTTAACAACTAGATTACGTATCATGATCCTTGTGTAGATGCTTTTACTGGCTAGAATAACAAGGATCTCTGCGACATAAAACTTTTCAAGTGAATTATTTCTGTTGGTTAGTTATTATGGTTCATGAGGAAATAGCCTATTGTCTGCTGAGATCAGAATACCTTAGAAGTCAGTACCTTTTACCTGCACTTCTGATCAAAAATAAACTGAATATTCTCTCTTATCTTTGACCTCAGAGAAAGCATGTCATTAGATTTAAAAAGGTTTTCTTTCAAGGATAAATTATCGTTGTTAGTTTTATCAATGTCTTCGCCTGACTTGAATTTACAGAACGAATTCGGGACACCTGATTCAGTGAAAATTTACTGGATAATCTCTGGTCAAGCTTGTAGTTTGAATTTTCTTCTTTCGTGAAATCACTTCATATGGAAGCACAGGAGGCTTTTCAACTACGTGGGAATAACTGTGAGTCATCCGAAATAATGAAGAACTGTACTAGGTGATCGACAGGCATTACTAGAACTAGTTTTCGTGATTATTGCCAGTTGTCAGCTTGAAAAACTCCGTAACAACCTCCTATACTGAAAAATTGGGAGATATCGGTTCTAATCTCCGAGGGGGTACCAGTCTCTTCGATGTCACACATGCGCCTTACTGAATGGAGCCAATAAGAATTGAACCTGGGACCAGGATTCCTTGCTGACTGCATTCGACTACTTTACATTTATACAAATTGCACTATGACGAAGAGTCATCAAGATTGGTGACCACATTGTAAGCCTTGCTGAAAAAATTCAGCCAGTACTAACAACTAAGAACTAGACACAGGATGTCGGTTATTCCCAAGTGACCAATCAGTGCAATTAAAAGCTATCTCTATCTTCCTTCACTATGATAGCCATTGAATGAATGTGGATACATGAATACGGTGAAATGTGATACAGAATGAGTACTTGGTTATTGTTTACCAGAGTTTTATCATTGCTCTCAGCTTGGAACATGGGGATCTAAGCTGTACAGTCTCAGTAGCAGCTGTATTGTTCTTAGAAAGTCAGGTCATTAACCTCACCCTGAACCTACCTTTTTTTCCATGCTCGCCATCGCCTAGTAGACTAGATGAGGTTTCGGAGTGCGTCAGCCGCAAAGCGAATCTGGACAATTTGCGTGTTTAGACAGTATTGTTTCACTGAACTAGCGATACACCAAACTATTTACTAGATAAGAATTCGAATCTTGGCATAGGTAAGAGTAATTACCTCAACTATACATGAGCTGTCTTTAACTGTGAAAGTATTTTTACTATTCGAACTATAAGTTAAATAAATCTCTGCTTATCTTTTTCTTCTTTTACAATCAAAAATATTTATTTAGCTAAAAGAGTTACCTGAATTACTAAATGATGTTGATAATTTCGGATTTACACCATTACATTATGCAGTTGAATTGAATCTTATCAAAACCAGTCAATTCTGTTTACAGTTTGGTGCAAATGTGACAATTATCAGTAAGGACAAAAGTAGTCCACTTCATATTGCAGCTAAATATGGTCGTTTGCATATATCACAGGCAATACTGAATACAACTGAAGGTATGAGAACATTGTCAATGGCTGATAGTAAAGGTCGTCTACCATTACATATAGCAGCTTTATTTGGACATAATAAGCTGTTAGAGTTATTCATACAAAATGGTTGTTTGTTTAGAAGGTGAGTTTTAAAGATGTACCACTTCCCCAAGGATAATAACATTAACCAAGTCAATATATGTTACGGTGGTTTGGAGGTAAAGCGCTCACTAGCAATGCGGGAGGTCCGGGTTTAATTGCTGGCCGACGCCATCTGAAACCTCACGTAGTTTCCTAGCCGGTAATAAACCCAAAGAAGAGAGTGGGTCGGGTGAGAGCCAGGGCAACCCCAGTGCTACTGAAACTTCATAGCTTGATGATCTGTGTTCCAATCGGAAAGCAAGGAATGAAAAAAATCGATAAATATTAGACTCTAAATTGTCCTGAAACAATGAAGTGACAGGCAGAAGACGTTTTGTGATAACACAGTAAATTTGTAATTCCGAATAAAACTGAAAACTCATTATAAATTATTTAAATTAATCCCAGCGTGTTTAAGAAAATCAAAACAAGATTTTTCTCAACGTTTTGCTGTGTAAGCCACAGCTTCTTCAGCAGATTTAGATAAATCTGATAAATATGAAAATAGGGCGAATTTCCTTAATATCTTTGTTTTATGATAAGAATTTTCCATATGAGGATGGAATAAATAACAGAATTCCAATAATCAAGTCCGTAAACCGCTTAAATGACCCATGTACGTTAACATATTGTAAAATAACATCACTTAGTATTCGTGACCACACAAATCCACACAAATAACAGACATCATATTCAATATTAGGTGTCTGAAGGCAATCACCGGGATACCTTGGAAACAGGTTTATTTTTGACCAGCACTCACCAGTAGGGTGCCTACAACCTAAAAGAGAAAAATGTCCCTGAGGGGGCTGGAAACTGAATGACCTCAGTGACTAACCAATAGGCTACAATCCAATTTTCCGAAACGTGATATTTCTGTAACAAGTAAGCTTGAAAAGTCTACGGAGAATATTCAAAATCTGGGAATTTACAAAAGGTAGTAATCAACAAACATGTAAACTGTATGTCTACATAGATGAAAGATTGTCATTATTCAAATAATGCAAAACCAGTCAAATAGATTAATAATCAAGAATCCACTACGAATATGAATATTACAGGGTAGTAAGTAAATAGTGGTTCGCGTTGTGGAAATCAAATCATCTTTATTGTTCCGTTACTTTTATAAAGAGAAGGTGGTTTTACAATTTAATAGAAAAAAAATCTAATCTCGTATAGTACCAGTATATTATGTTAGTAATTGCGATATATATAGGCCTCACCCAAACTAATTCTGTAAACTAAACTCTTATTCACAGATGTCATGAAGGAAACACTGCACTACATTATGCTGCAATGCAGAAGAATGTAGAAACTTGTCGAATTCTATTAGAAATTAATCCTACATTATTAAATCAAACCAACTACAATGGGGTAGGTTCATTGCCTATAAATTCTACACATCTGCTGACATATATATTAATTAATACGTTGATTAAGGCATTTGTAATATATTGAATGTTTTAAGGAGAAATATTCCCTTCTGTTGTTTGGATGAAACATTCCATCTGTATTGAATTAAAGTATTTTAAAACTATAATAGAACTATTAACTTTTCTTATTTGAATACCAACGAAGCAAACATTGCGTCCTCTTTATCCGGTACCTTGAGTTGTTATTACTTTGTTCAAATTTGTTGGGGGGAATTATTGTATAAAATAACGATATTTTAATAAATTATGAATATGTACCAAAAAGGTGAAATATTTATGCCTTTCATAAATCGACCCTCACATCTAAGTGTTTAGGCTGCATTGTTTCAACTACAGGCAATATGCATGATGATGTAAAAGTCTACCATAGTAGGGAAGGGAAGAAAGGCGTTCATCCCTCTGAAATCAGCGTGTGGAAATCTACAGTATTTACCACATGGAAGAACATCCAAATTTTTTAACATTAATATCAAATAAATGTTTCTGTATGGTTAGAGAACTTAGCTCTTGAGTCTTGAGAAGCCTTTTAATAGACTGCAATGTATCATCAACAGCTGCCTTCGCTCACTTATACTGAAAATTGGATGACCGGATGGAAAGGATAAGTAAGACGGGACTCTGGTGGTGCAGAGAACCAACCAAGAATCAATTTACTCGGGAAATATTCATAAAGAAGTGGAGACGCATCCAGCATACTCTGGGGAGACATTCCAGTGACATCATATGCTAATCTTTCGAGGAGAACCAGAACAGGAATAGGTAATTTCGGAGTAGGTCCGAAAATGACATGGAAGAGATCAGCTGAGTAGGAGGAGGAGAGGAGAGCTTGTGGGCAGTAGTCGAGCTAGTTAAGAATAACAATAGACAACAGGGCACAGTGGAGATGTTCTACTGAGACTATATATTCTATTTGGAACGTAAGGAATGAATAATAATAACCTTGGATTTATTGAAAGAAGATAACAATTCACATTTAATAATATGAAGAAAAATTGTAATTTGAGTAAGTTGCGAAAAGCCGATGTCAAATGAATTAATTTAATACCTCGAAAATATCCCATACCTCTCTTTTCTCAAACTTTTCAGAAAATCTCTAATAGTATGTAGGTGCCACTGTAAAATACATAAAAATTTTCCTTGTAAAAATTAAAATCACTTCACTCACTATCTTCAGAAGTCTACTGCTCCCCTTGTTTTATCTAATAGCATTAAACTTAGTAAATGTACTGGTTATTTTGAAGTCTAATTTATACAGTACTCGTTTTATACTCCATCTTGCCTATAAACATTCCTTTTCGCACAAACACATTACCATTTTACAACTGTCGTTCTTCATTTCGTACGTTCAGACCACCCAGGTTATTTTTATACTCATAATGTAACACCAGCTCCTCTTTCTTTTCCTCTTCATGTGTATTCCGTTGAAGATCACTCATCATATTACATAAAACATTTACTAAAACATAATTACCGGTATCTGATTGGTTTGATGAGTATAAATACACATATACTGCCTTTGGAAATAATTCATAGTCTCTTTAACTTCTCCTGAAATACTGGAGAAGATTTATGGCTCAGATGGATTGTTTTGATGTGGTTATACTCTCTGCGCTAGGTGGCTTAATTTCTAAGCATTTATCATCTTTCTAGATAAAATCTTCCGAGCAAACTTAGAAATGGATTAAACTTATTAGGCAGCAACTAGCAGTGGAATCCATGTTGATCATCTGAAATCTTTGACACGTCCGTACAAGAGGCCAAAATGTCAATACAGACTGAACATTTCGGTTCAATGAAACAACATGAAATTCGAATTCAACTCAAAACAAACAATGAATTGAACTCATTTGAATTCTCCTTGATTGACATCACTGTGTCTCTTGACGACAGTGGTTATAAATGGTTTTCATTTTATTGAATTGGAGTCATTTGGTTTTATGATTAGGACTTAGAATTTTCCGTTTACATTATCTTCGTAAATACGAAATAAAACCGACTTTTTAAACATTATACTACTTAAAATGTTTTAAGTAGTGTAATAATATTTATAAACTTTCTCACCAATTGATTTTCAGACAACTGCATTGCATTTAGCTGCTATTAGAAATAATAGTCATACAGTTGAATACTTACTGTCCATTGGAGCAGAAATTAAACCAGACCACAGTGGATTATATTTCTCGAATTATGCAATTAGAAAACGTAATGAAGCAGTCGTTAAAGAGATAGTCTTACATAAAAGGTTAGCTTCAAACGTAAAATTTTCATGACAGTTTATTTATTTTGTTTAGAAATTACTGTAAAGCTTACCTTAAATGATTATGTGATTATATTTCCATTGAATCTGTCATTATCATATATGGATGTGTTTTTGTTTTTAATACTGAAAAGATTTAAACAGTAAAGTTTTGGAAGTAAGCAAACACCAAAGGATTTTAACACATTGTGAACATTCAGATAGCACAGAGTATTCTAAATCGAGCACCACTGTAGACTTCACTTCCTTAATGGTTAAGATTTAATTGATCTCTAAATAGCTTTACTGTACGAGCATTTTCTTTATTACTGACTAACGTCAGTTCAAATCCCCTAAACACGATTACGTCTTTCAATAAATTATATTGTATCATTATAATGAGAAAAACTATGGAAATGAACCAACCTGGAATTCTGCTTTATCGTTGTGCCAGGAATTTTGATTTTATATCAGTTTTTCGTCTTGACGACTAAAATAGTCACAAAATTCGACTAAACAATTAGTTTTTCACTCCCTATTCTCACATATAAGATTGACTTTCACGTCCTCCACAAGAATTTCATCTGGCTTCAACCTTTGCAAACATAGTTCACCATGTTTCAGAACTCAGCATGTAGGCTGTTGTTCCACGATGACGATACACAGCAGAAGGTCGAATTTCAGCGTCATAGGAAAAATCAGTGATGCGCTTGCTGCTCGCATCCTAGAATTTAAAAACGAAACAACAGGATATCACCCAAGTCCAGACAAGTCGGATATTTACCTTCACTACGACTCTAATTTTTGTAACGCCTATTGGCTCGCTCATATTAAAACGCCTTGATCTGTGTTTCAAGACAAGTTACCACAACACCACAGGTTATTGGCCCAAACCATTACATGCACACGACTGCCAGCTGAAAAGGATCAAGGCATCAACTGATCAGCCGAAACTAGCAACAAGTAAATCACATTCAACCCCGCCTAAAGAACAGAGCACAAATGCATAGTCATCGTCTTGGATACACCATTAAGATCCCATACACCATGCTAGCAAGACTCATAGCCCATAGAATGGCCCAGTGAATCACCTGCCAACCTATCCAAGCCCAAAGTTATTAGATCTGATCGGTGTGACTACAGCAGACAGACGGCAGTGTTAGTCCTAGTGGGTACCCTGATAAAAGGCAATTACAAGTATATTCTTACATCCTCGAAGGCGTCTGACACGTGACAGACACACCACCTATACCTAAAAATTGGAAGGTGCCTGCAGTAAGACAAAAACTGAAAGGCGGACAATATATCCAAGCATGAATTATGCTCACTAGATGAATTCGCAACAAATGCAGTCCAACCACACTCGTTCATGTCTGAACAGTTTCATGCACTGTTCACTCTCTCTTCAAAGTACTTTTTAACGTCACCTAATGCTAATTTTTTACTATGAAACTCATGTAGGTTGACTGAAACTGATGAGTTTATCAGTCACTTTGAGCGACAATTGATTCTCATCTATTTAAAGGTGTTTAAGTACGGAAAATTCAGGACAGAAATTCAAGAGTATTTGGTGATTAAAAGTGATATCGACTTCAGATATGGACTATCCAAAATATCTAAAACGTTCCCCTCCACCGTACATGAAATACGACCAACGACTTCTCGGTAGAACTCCTTTTTTATCATATTTAACCACATAAACTAAAGTCAGCATATCTTAACGTTCTTTTGCTGCATGCATTTTAAAAAGACTGATTAATATATAGGAGAAGATTCGATGTTTCCAAGGAATGTGTTATAATGGTGAAATTTTTTTCACAGTAATAATACTTGTCAGTCACTAGTTAAATGAAGATTTTTTAAATCAATTTTTAATGTAGGAATAAATTCATAACTGAGCAAAGAGTATCCTTTTCGATAATTTCCTCTTCTGGCTCTACAATTTTATATATGTATATATATATATATACATGTTTATATACATAAAATACTCTAGAATAGTAGTCAATAACAATATTCGTGCTTTTTAAATAATATCGATTTGCAAAGTAAGAACAATGGCATTACAGTTCATTAAAGATGCTTAAATTATAATAATAATAAAGATACAGTAGCAAATAAAAATATCAACTGAAATTAGGAAAATTCCACAAAAATTCAGGATCATTCAAACCTAGATGGCCAAAGTAAGGATAATGTCTGAACTAAATTCTTTTGGATGCACAAATTAGGCTTCTTAATATGGATCTCAACAGCCAGCCTCAGCAATATTTAGAAATCGGACTCTTAAGGCAAATTGAGATTTGTTGGTATGCGATAAATGACTCTGAAAGCCTGGTTCACATCAATTTTGTGTTCTGTATCCACAAAATGAGATGGAATGGCGCTAGGAATAGATTTTGTCTGTCCTTTACTTAACCCCAGAGGGTGATGTTCGGAAATTTGACGAGAAACACACCTAATTGTATGGCCTATGTAACTGGCTCCACAGGAGCAGTTAAACTGGTAGATACGCATGAAAGATGTAAAATCAGGCAGTTTATCTTTTACTCCCGAACGCAAAATGGGGGTGGTTTTGAAGACGTGGAGTAATTCAGCAGCAGGGAATGCTCTTTTTACCGCATTTCTAAGGCGCTGTGTTAGTATCTCGCTGATGCTGTCACCTAGGAACTGCATTTGTAAGAGTAAGGCCTTTTTAGGAACTGTTGTAACCTTGGCTGCCTTGATTTTTGATTCATATTCTTATCAATAAACTTTTCTGGATAACCGTTTTCACCCAGCGACTGTTTAATATTATTAAATCCCTCATCGAGACATTCATCCGAGCAAATTGCTCTTGCTCTGTGAACCAAGCACTTTATCAGATTGCGTTTGTATTTTAAGGACATGAAGCTGAAAAAATGAGTAAACTGACCCTTTGGTGTAGGTTTTCTATATACACTTCTTCTTGTTGAGCCATCCTCTTTTCTGGTCATAAGGACGTCTAGAAATGAAATACTAGTCCTTTTCTTTCTCAATAGTAAAATTTATTGCAGGATGAACCTCGTTAAATTTATCCAGGATGTTCTTTGCTTCCTCCTCATTTTTCATAATCAAAAATGTGTATCCATGTTCCGACAGTAGATTTCAACTTCATCAATAACATCCTTCAGAGGCCCATTTTCTAGTTTAGCAAGGAAAATGTCGGCTAGAATGGGTCCTAGTGGTGACCCCATCGCAACACCGTCGGTTTGTATATATAGTTTGTTATTAAATAAAATTTGGACATTTACTGGTCATCTCAAGAGAAGCCCTTTCATAAAAGATATAGGAATGCCAACATCGATGTTTCGTCTTATAAGTTCTTCGCATACAAAGTCCACTCTGTGTGGTTGAGTGAAGGACAAACAAAATCTATTCCTAGCGCCATTCCATCTCATTTTGTGGATACAGAACACAAAATTGATGTGAACCAGGCTTTCAGAGTCATTTATCGCATACCAACAAATCTCAATTTCGCCTTAAGAGTTCGACTACTAAACATTGCTGAGGCCGTTGGGATCCATATTAAGAAGCCTAATTTGTGCGTCCAAAAGAAGTTAGTTCAGACATTATCCTTACTTTGGCCATCTAGGTTTGAATGATCCTGAATTTTTGTGGAATTTTCCTAATTTCAGTTGATATTTTTAATTACTACTGTATCTTTATTATTATTATTTAATGAATTGTAATGCCATTGATCTTACTTTACAAATCGACATTATTTAAAAAGCACGAATATTGTTATTGACTACTATTCTAGAATTTTCCATGTATATAAACATATATATAATTGTAGAGCCAGAAGAGGAAATTACCGAAAAGGATATTCTTTGCTCAATTATTTTGTGTTTTATAGATCTCTAAATGAAATTCATAATTTTCACGAAAGTTAAAATACTAATGACAAAAGAGAGAGTAAATAAATTCAAACAGCAGGTCTCATCTAACATAAAAACACTATTTCCAGATGGAGTGTCATCATAAAATAGTATGGATATATAATACAGATAGTATTTGTTTGCAGGTGGCTAACATTTGAAACCATAAACTAAGACTAAGGCAGAAATATGTCCGAAAAAGGCAACAGCTTCTGTTTCATAAATGTGTCAAGAATCTACAATGTTTGGAAAAAATTCTTTCGACTTCAACTGATAAATCGGATTAAATATAACGGTAGAACACAGGGGGGGGGGGGGTTAGTAGCAGAACTATTTATTTCGTAAGATGATGTAAGTTAATGCCCAAACTAAAAATCATGCATTGAAACTTCATTCTGCAAACGTTAGTCGTACTCTGCGTCTTTTATCTTCATTTCATGCTTTTTATATAGTTTCACAGCAATCTTCATTTCTCCTTTTCGCAATTGACTCCTCTACTCAAGAGTCCTTCAGAAGACATCATCAATACACTACTTGAAAATTCTTGCCAGTGACACGAGACTTTTAATGTTTGCATTTATGACAGGTACACTTAAAAACAAAGAGAATAAGATTCTTTAACGTTTATGCATACAGTATGCACAGAACAGCCCCCGTGCATATATTCATACAAGCAGGTTAACTTGCATGCCTTTAACTTGCTGAAAGATACGTTATACAGCTGAAAAATAGCGATTTCACAGGTGAGGCGAGGAACTCCTTCCTCAAGTAGTTAAAGGTAATTGAATTACTTCTTCAACTCAGATTCATATAGATAATACATGATCAAGTTATTTAGTTACTGGGGTTCCAGTGGGAAGTTATGACAAGTAGGGTGCAGCAGGTCGGGTGTGAGGACAAATACTTGCCGAAGACATTGGCTAGTGGTTGCTCTATATCGTGAATTGTTAGAAGTTAGAATTCATGGGCCATTGGATCCGGTCCCAGTGGCTTAATGGTATGCGAGCTCGCCTTGTAACCAGAAGGTCCTGGGTTCGAACCCCGGTGGGTACGTACTGATGAAGAGTCCCAAACTAGGACGAAACAGCTGTCCAGTACTCCCAGGTTTTCCAATGGTTCTCTAACCGATGTTAGCTCATAATGCAGTCCTGTAACCGATTAAGTTATTTGTTTGGCAATGACCAGCAGTGGAATCTGTTTGTATGTGTCTACATTCTCGGTGAATGTGTGTCCCCATCGGGACTCGAACCCAGAATCAAAAGTTTCATCTTTATTTCATGACATCATCAAAGCATTCACGCTAGGAGTAGACGCAACAACACAAACCGAGCATTTCAGTTCTACATGACTAATCAACAGGGAATTTAAAATAACTTCGACAAATAATTTGGGGGATTTTCAAAATGATAGAATATTAAGATTAGAAAAAATGTAACACTAAGTTGTCCAGGCTTGATTAGCAAGTATATCTAACTAAACCTAACTATGTAGGAATTTATCTTCATTCACTGAAACAGTATGTAAAATGTCAACGCTTTTTAAATGAAAATAAAACTGTCGTTTATCATCATTAACCTTTTTAGATGGCCGGATATCATGGAATTACTGTCTAATTCAGATTACTGTCCATTCAAAGAAATGATTGAATACATGCCTGATATCTGTTTGGTATGTTCACTTTCAGTAAAATAAATGTTAGTTATGTATGTTGTCTATTTGGTGTTGGCTGAAAGTGGGTCAAAAATGTAAAAATTCTCTCCACTCTGGGGATTACCAACTAAATGCGTCGGTGACACAGAGGTTAGGACTCTCGCCGACCATGCAAATGGTCCAGGGTTCGATTTTCTACCGACGTATACCTCATACCAATTTGTCGGCCTGCAAAATTTGGACTACCGATATCACATGCTGAAAATCGCATACTTCTACCAAAAGTACTGTGTGAAATCAAACTACAATCAAAAATTAATATTAAATTTTAAAAAATTAAATGAATCCCACTCAGTGATCTCATTCCCATCATGACTCTAATTCAGAATCTATTATTTCAATAGTCAGAAGGATATATTCCAAGCTACATACTCATGAGTCAGCAAAAGAAAAAACGAAGAATTATTAATTTCAATGACGATAATTATCAGTACCTTAATTATGTCAATGTACTTTAATCCACCGTTTCATGTTTTACTGATTACAGATGGTTTTCGATCGTTATATAACTGAACAAGGAAAAGTGAATAATTGTGACCATGTGGTAAGTAGATAACTTCTGCTGATGTGCGAAAAATTTTTCGACCTATTATTCGTAAGTGAGACTGTTATTACACTCATATCCTGTTCTTCATATAAGGTCAATTGTAAAGTTACAGACTATAACACTAGGCTGACAAGGTTTCAGTCTCTAAAGTGTTAACGATTCCCTTGAGACTTAAAAACACATCATGATGATGAGCACCGTAAGCACAATACTTAAATTCAAAGTTTCTTGCTAACTGCCTGTAATCACTTGACATTAATCAGAATGTAACAAAATGATGGATGTTCTAGCTTAATGTTTACCTTAAATTAGAACCAGTTGTCAAGAGATTGCTTACTCCGCAGATTACCAATCAGAATAGAGAAATTGTTACTTAATCATTAGAGTATTTCATACTTCGCATAATAAGAGTAGTAGATGATAGCTGGACTTATGGTGAAAACCTGGGCTCCGTTTGGATTCGAACCAGAAACCACTGACATTCTACCATCTAACTTCGAACTGAAACCCGTCAGCAACTATCACTCATTACATCAAGAGAAGTCTGTCATATAGTCACACTATCGAAATAAGTTTAGTCAAACTTTCTCCGAGTGAATTATCCATAGTTAAATCAAAGTGTTTATGCTTTTTGGTTTAGAAAGTTTGAAACTAACTTCAACCCAGTCCTGTCACCGCCAGTATAGCGAGTTTTAGTAGGCGGTCTCTACATCTTTAAGATGGTGGATATAGCTCACCAGTTTTTAAACAACAACCCAAAGGAGGAAAGTATTTGAAATTCCCAGCATTCCAAAGCATTGAAAGAGCTACGGGAAAATTCTAATATAATTATTACGAAACCTGATAAAGGTTCTGGAGTCGTCATTATGAATAAAAGTGACTACAAATCTAAAATGATGTCTATTCTTGATGATGAAAGCAAATTTAGCCGTGATCCCTCCTCAGAAGATATTCAGTTGTCGCAGGGCACAGTGACAGCTAATCTAGTGAAGCTTCATGGCCTAAATGCTATAAGTAAAGATAAATTTGATTCTTTAAAACCATCAGAATGTAAATTCCTGCATATGTATGGTTTGCCAAAATACATAAACCCAATAATCCTCTACGTCCTATGTTGTCAATGTGCAAATCCCCAACACATAAACTTGCTAAATGGTTAGTAGAATTATTGCATCCAGTCAAAACACAATTCTGTAAGAGTATGTGTTAAAAGATACATTTGAACTGGTTAATTTTCTTGACAATATTAATATTATGAATAAGAGTATGCACCCTTTTGATGTAAACTCGTTATTCACTAATGTACCTTTGATCAAAACAGTTGACATTTTGTGTGATTACATTTCCACAAACAATTTTTTCATCCCGTTTCCTATATCATATTTAAGGGATTCATTACTTCTATGTACTAACAATGTTAGGTTAACATTTGAAGGCGATTATTTCCGCCAAGCTTATGGTGTTACTATGGGAAGTTCGTTAGGGCCCCTTTTAGCAGATATTTACATGTCGTACATTGAGAATTTATCGAAGGACTTAATCGAAAATGTGCCTCTTTATAGAAGGTATGTAGATGATATTGTAATCATCAGTGATAAGTCTTTTTCTGCCACCTCAATTTTAAATCGAATGAATGAAGTTCAGAATGGCATATCATTTACGTCTCTAGAAGAAGAAGATAATTGTTTATCTTTCCTAGATAAATTGCTTAGTGGACAGACGGCTTGATAGATCAATAAAAAGATCTATTCATAGAAAAGCTGCCTGGACAGGACGGTATCTTAATTACCACAGCTTCTGCCCTGTTCGGTACAAAAGAGCCTCAGAAAGGTGCCTCTTCAGTAGAATCCAACGAATATGCACTGAAGACACACTTGATGAAGAAGAAAGAAAGTTGACACAAACTCTGTTTGATAACAGCTATCCAGATAAGTTCATCAGGAGATATAAAGTAGTCAGAACTTCAGGACCCACTCTCCAACTCGCCCCTAAGAAAGACGTGTACATCAAGTTACCCTATATGGAGCATCAAAGCAGCTTGATAACTAGACAAAGACTGAACGCTGCTGTCAAAAAGACTTTTTATGCAGCCAATATCATAATAATAGAGAATGTAAAGCCAATATATCTATCTAAGCCCTTCGAACATGCGAAAAATGACGTCACATCCCACCGTATTTGCCAATTTGAATGTACGTGTGGACACACATACATAGGGAGGATTCATTAATCCCTGCAAGTAAGGGCTTCAGAGCATATTCCCAAATGGCTCCAAAAACAAATGGAATCTTCAGAACCCATTAATGGTGAGAACAGGAGACCTAGCACTTCTATTGCGAAACATATTATAGAGACAGTACTTAAAATTGACGTTTACACATCTTTTAAACCTATCTATAAGACGTGTTTGGGATGTATCCTAAAGTTTGTGGAAGCCCTAGCAATTAGAAAGTTTAAACCACCTTTATGCTTTCAAAAACAATTCGTCATTACATTAAACCTTCCTTGGTAAATTATGTTTTGATACCGTAGCAGATGTACTATTACCTCTGTTATTTGGTTTAGTGGTCTTCATTGTTATTTTGACCTTGAATATGTCGTTTTAATTAAATTTATGTTTATAACTTTATAAAGCGATTTACGTCTCTCAAGTTAGAAATGTACATACAAATCCTGCATTGCTTACATGGCAACTTCAGAGAATCCAAGCAGTGTTAAAGACGAAACGAAGGATAGAAGTTTTACGATAGATAATGTCTTGTATCATAAATACACGCTTATTAAACTGTCTTAATCAAATAAATTAACGTTAATAGAACAATCCATATGAAATACCAGGTTTCTTAAAAGTCCCAAAGGATACTGTAAAGTCGAGAACTGGCCTTTTAATGTACTTGAACAACATAGTTTAATCATATTATATTTGTCAATACTTTATTCTTATTTAAACAACTGGTTGCGTAACACAAATGAACTTTTTAAGTGTCTGAACAACGGAAACAGAAAATACTGCAAGTCTTAATGTCAACAATAACAAAGTAAAGAGTCATTGAGCAATTTGCCAATAACGAAAAGCTCCAGTGAAAATTTTAATTTAGTTTTCAAATGTTGGTTTGGAGGGATCTGATTAGGATCTATACAGAAGAACCCTGATTAAGCTGTAATGCATAAACTTTAATGCAGTAAATTCTCAGCTTATGTTTAAGTTTGTTGTAAGCATTAAACGACGAAAAGTCAGCAAAAACAATCTTCTTTTGTTTTCCATTCATTAGGGAGTAATTCATTTTGAAATACTGCTACTAGCTGTTGCATCTACAGTCACACCTATCATGTAGCGAATGAGATAAGGAAACCAGTGTAATTCGTGGTTAAAATAACAGTTTTAACTAAGATCAGGGACTGATATCAGTTAGAGGATCACTGAAAAACATGGAGTACTCGAGAGCTGTTTTATCCCATCTTTATTGGTAAGTACCCATGACACTACCGAGGGTTAAACTCAAGACCTTCAGGTTACCAGGCAATCCCGCTGGCCAGTCATCTACTGAAACCTAATATAATGGTCTGTAAATTCTAACGTCAACCAAATCGTAATTTACAGCGTCACTAGTAATTAATTACAGCATAAGTTCGTCTGAAATTCTAATAAGAGGTCGTTTCCAGTCTATCAGGAGTCTATCAGGTCGGGTATGAGGATAAGTTCTTAGTGATGGTCGGTGGCACAGTGGTTAGGACTCCCGTCGACCATGCACATGGTCCGGGGTTCGATCCCCTGCCGACACACACCCGATATCTATGGTCGGCCTGCATAATTTGGGCTACCGATATCCATGCTGAAAATTCCATACTTGTACTGAAAATACGGTGTGGCATCAAGCTGTAATAAAAAAAATAAAATAAAAAATAAAAATAAGTTCGTCTGAAATTGTAATAAGAGGTCGTTTCCAGTGGAGTCTGTCAGGTCAGGTGTGAGGATAAGTTCTTAGCGACGATAGCGACCAGTGATAGTGCCACAAATCCCTGATGGGATCCTCAGTGAGTACTCATGAAGAGTTTTGGACAAGGACGAAGTGGTTCCCCAGTACTTCCTGATTTTTGGTGGTTCTTTGATTTTTTCTATATTTGAAATTTTAACATTTTGTAGAGATTTTCGTTAGACTTAACTGTATTGATATTGGTAAATATTGTACAAAAACACCTTTATTTTTGTCCTCTTTTTAGACAGTGTTTGATTTCTCCTTATTACAACCTGCTTTAAAATGTCATGAAAAACAGCCATCTGAACCTTTTCAATACTTAAAGGTAAAAACATTATTACAATTAATCTATTAAAAAAAAGTTACTTAATATTCAAGAATGATGACTGTATGCAATGGAAAAATCGGAATTGTGATAGAATGTATTATAAGATGTCAATTATCAGTCATATGATAATGGTTTACTGCTGTGTTATGCAAATGCTGACTTCCCCTAAGACGGTTTCACTACTTTCATTGTTATTTAAGAATGTGAAGACTGTGTTTGCCTTGACAAAGTACTATAAACAGTACTTCTAATCAGTAATTTACATTCTTTACTGTTTAAGATTTCTAAAAAAGGCAAGAAGTCTGAGATTTCCTGTTATCTACTGTATTTAAACTAGAGTATAAGATCTATTGACTGTGAGAACACTCCATGCTGGATTAGTTTATCTAAAATATCTTACACTGATTGTAAGAAAAACTTAACATATGATCACTCTTCTGACTTTTAGCTTAATTACAAACTGTCTAAATCAAAAGTGGAAGATTTCATCAACTGTAGGATTTATTCAGATTTACAACTATAGTGATATTTCAGAACTTGAACAAAACAGTAAGGACAACAATCTATCTACTTATTACTTATTCTCTTTTCTTTGCGTTTCAACTGCAACACAGAGCTTCATGCTTTGACGATTCAGAAGCTGTGGTTTTGTTTTTACGGGGTATTGTGGTTAACTTCATGTTCAACCTTCCCTCTTTTCCAGGCTTACTATTGATTATTAAACTGGGGGAAGTTTAGGAGTTCGTCAGCTAAGAATCGAATTAGAACTCTCACTTAACTGGTGAACATTACACCATTATACGTTTTAAACATTAAGTAATGATTATACCAAACTCTGAATCTCTTAGAGTTGGTTGTAGCCAGTACTGAAGACTCTCAAAGTGATATTTAATGACAGTTCGACATGCTTAGATGTTTAGTGATTCCTAAGTCCATATCTGTTTATCAACTATACTAGCAATAATCCAATTACTCACAAAGGAAACTGTGTGCAGACATTGTTTAAAAGAGTTCAAACACATTGTAGCACTCCAGAGTTGAAAAGAATGGAAAAAAATACCTACAAACGGTCTTCAAAAAGAATGGTTATCCACAAAATTTCATCAAAAAATCTTTAAAGTCGAATCAAAACACCAACAAAGAACCATCATCAAAGACCACAAGAAAATTCATCCTACCATACATGAGAAATATCTCTGAAATAACAGCTAGAATACTGAAACCGTTTGATATAGATATAGCACACAAGCCAGTCAAATCGCTAAATTCGATATTATGCAAACCGAAAGATCCAACAGAAAAAGGAGATAAAATTAATACCATTTACAAAATAAATTGTATGAACTGCAACAAGCATTACATCGGCCAAAGTGGGCGTCCCCTTCGAATTAGAATCCAGGAACACAAATCACCTGTGAAAAGACATGATATGTATTCTTTAGTATCAATGCATATAGACAATTATGGTCATTAATTTGATTAGGATAATGTCAAAATCTTAGACAAAGGAAACACCAAAAGTGCCAGGGAATTCCTAGAAGCCTGCTACTCAAACAAAAATGCAATTAACAAGCACGTTAATATAGACGAAATATACCAACTAATAAAAAGTAAATCAGGTGACCAGAAAGTTTAAAATCCAAGCCAATAGAAAGTGGTCAATACATATGTAAAGATGATTACCAGGAGACGCAATTATATCACTCATGAAGAAATTTAAATCATTTCACTTTATGCTAAATATTGCGCTGAAGATGTTGTCCAGAAGTACGACGAAAGCTCCGCAACTAAACCAACCAGCTCAGAGAACACTACTAATTGCAAATTATTTGTTGGCCAGAAAAACTTCTAAATAGTTCACTAGCCGTAAACAAAACTGATATTTTCGCTTACTGAGAAAAGAATCAAAGTCTTATTTGTGAGTAATTTACATAATATAACAAGTTAGAACGAAAAATGACTGTGTGGGTAGGACTTTCTGAGGTGAATATAATTATGGTTACATTGTGTAATTAGAATTTTCCGCTTAGCCATTTCAATAATTAATAAGTCTGATTAGTTGTACACATCAAAATGTTGCAATTTTCGTATTAAATTTCATCAAAGTCTAAATGTTTTTTCTCCCAAAAACACTGATAAATTTATTAGAAAAACTTTTACATAAGAAGGAAAGGTTACATTTTAAATCAGTAAGCTTTTGTTTCTTTCTTTTCTGCCTTCAATCAATAAAAAAAGATGATGGTACACTATAAACGGAAGAAACTGCTTGTTCATCCTTTATGCGTGATGTTTCTCAAGATGAAATGGTGAGTAGATATAATGGCAGTATGTTTAGCGGTATGACTGTTATTGACAATATCCCTTTTTTCTGTTTTCACAAATTTATCCTTGGTCTGTAAAATAATCATTCATCAGTACATAGTTGTCATGTGATTACCAGCGCCTATAGTTCAGCTGTGGAGTGCTTGCCAGACACGTGGAAGGTTAACACACTTCTCAGCCTCTCCATTTCAACTACTCATAAAAGAGGGGAGGTTGGGCATGAGACTAGCAACTGCACTCTGTTAAAATAACAACACGGCTACTGAAACTTCAAAGCCCAACGCTTGAAGATCTTTATTCCACTTGGAAAGCAAAGGAATGAAGAAGATGACGATGATGATCTCTTAATTCTTTTTATAGCCCCGAAGAGGAACATTTCTGTTCAGTCACATTCCTTTATATATATATATATATATATATATATATATATATATATATATAAACAGTGGGTAATTTACGAAAGTTTCTCAGAAATCTCATAATGGTGATTAGGATTCGCTGTTAGGTTAGCTCATTATTAAATACATCAAGATTCTATAAATGTGTTGCTCATGTTGTAACAGCAGAAGGCAAGACACGGAAGCCAAGGTATATTTTCAATTGATCGAACCACTATTTATATCTATACAGTTTATATTCTTTAACCAATCACTTAGCGTGTGATTTTGGTTTACATTAAGCGACATGAAATAGAATGTTCATGTATATTTATAGAGTATTCTGTTGCTAATGCATTATTTAACTGTAAGAAAAGTGCTCTATCTCTAACACCAAATAGAATGTTCAAATACAAATAGCATTCTGTTGCTAATGCACTATTTAACTGTGTGAATAGTATTCAGACATTAACACCAGCAAATACAATGATTCTTACTGTGAGAATAACATTCCATTGAAACCCATTGTCTGTATCACATTACCACAATGTTACCTTTATGTCCGTCACATTTTGAGGGCTATTTTATAGTTGATATATGTTGCACACTAACATTATTTGTTATATTTCTAAAGTGGATAAATGTACTCTCTCTCAATAAAGTGAAGATTTTACGCGTTCTAATAAGTTGTTAAGTAAATTAACTGACATTCTATATACTTAGCTTTTACTGTTAGCTGACATTTGCCCACACTATAATGCTTACTTCGATCTTGAGTAACGTGTAATGTTATTCAGCTCCAAAATATTTAACGCGTCCTTTCAAATTCATGAATAAGGCGTAATATAACAGATAATTATATCCTTTATTGCCTAACTGTAAGGATTTAGTCATCTTCGACAGTTGTGTTAATTGACATATCACTGGAAAATGAGGTATACTGGGTGACAGCATCATCTTTGTGTGAGGCTTTCTAGATGTGAATATACACAAGCCTATAAAGGACCGACTTCTGGGTCGTCAAGTTTTTATGCATAACCATGTTATCATTCATGTGCGATGGTGACTCGGAGGTAGAATGGTCACCAATCGCCTAAACCGTCCGGGGTTCGACTCCCGATGGACGCAAGCCTAAATCGTAGCCAATAGTAAGCCCGGTAAAGAGGGAAGTTTAGGCGTGAGGCTGGCAATCCCACCTCGTAGAAAATAACGCCAGTGCTTCTGGAACTTCAAAGCTGTAGCTTGAAGCCTTACATTCCACTCGAAACTTTAAGAAATAGAATTTCAAGAATGTCATCATTCGAGAAACAGAATGAAATTACACCATCCATGATTCCTCATTATTTACTCATGCTCAATTAGAGTATTAATTATAATATTCCCTCTTTATAAAAGCTACTAAACAACTTTTCCTCTTGTTCCCCTGTTTGCATCAAAGGAAAATGTATGGAAGATGGATTTATTTAATATTCACTCTATATAACATCACACTGAGTTTAACAGTCACATTACTCACTTTAAGACAAGTTCCATCAAATATAAATTATGCTGATATTGATAATAGCAATAATAAAGATGATAACCAGACATCCTATTGTGTTCAAAAGGTAATTAACTTTTCAAAATATAATCAATATACTTATAATTCATTTTCACAGATAATTATTTCATGTATTTTTCACTAAACAAACCCTTTTTGTATGACTGTTTCATTACAAGGAATAGGAAGTTGGTAACAGTAGAATTGTTATCACTGATAAAACTGATAATATCAGTTTGCGAACAGTGATTGACAATTTAATTAATTTATTTTATTTTATTATGGCTTGATTCCAGACAGTATTTTGCTACAAGTATGAAATTTTCAGCATGTGATATCGGTAGCCCAAATTTAGCAGGCCGGCCATAGATATCAGGTGTGCGTCGGCGGGGGATCGAACCTCGGACCATGTACATGGTCAGTGAGAGTCCTAACCGCTGTGCCACCGACGCACACGGTAAAATTAAACTGGAATAACACCGACTGACGAATAAATAGGTCACACTGGTTGGTAATGTGGCAGAACAATCATTGCTCGCGAGAAACTGTATTATTCTTACAAGGTACCACTAAGTGGAAAACAGAATACAGAACAGTTTCTTCGTTAATGCTTACTTTTACAGCTAATGAATTATCGTTCAAATAGAAAAAATATTATCTAGATTGCTTAAATATAGAATATTTAACAGACAGTAAATCATCAAATAAGAATAATTCAAAAGGTTATCAGGAAAATCAAAATGAAGCCGTACCAAAAGAACAGAGACTGCGTTTCTATTCCCTATGATAAGATTATAACTGTTATGAAGATTATTCTCAATCCACTTATTCTGAAAATAATTTAGAAGTTTTCTATCTACAAACACAGTTATGACAATTCATCGATGCTACCCATTTTGATGTGTGAAATTTAAAAGTTTCTTCTTTGGTATTAACCACATGAAGGATGTATGTAGAATACTTGTGAATTTCACACTCAGCAACCATAGGTTATGAAGAAAACCAACTATAAGAATATTATTTTCACTGTAGATTTTTTCACAAACAAACATCAGTTGGAGAATCATTGAAAAACAAGCAACATTGAACAGCTATTTTGTTCTAGTCTGGGAATTTCCAGTAGTGTGATGCATGACCCTATTGAAACAAGAGCCGTGAGATTTTAGGGTTGATTCATTCATCATTTAGCCACTTGACTGGAATTCAATGACCCGTGAATTTTAACTTCTGTCAATTGGCCATATAGAACTACCGTCAACCAGTGCTACTGATGAAAATCCACTTCACTATGACATGGCTGATACCAACGGCGATGAATTGTCATCACAATTTCAGAACATCCATTTTATGGTAACTAATCGCCTAGAGGCCGATGTGAACATTTTGGGTTTGTAGGGATTTCCACTGGTTTCACTACATACTTCAACCCCTTATGCGGTTGGGAGTACTCACTACTGACGATAGCCCCCATCTAGAATGAAACAGTTGCCCAGCACCTTTTCATTTTCAGTAATTCTCCAGCTGAAAACTGTCCCTTACACTGAAATCAGTCAAAATTCATACATAACCCAAAATCTGAATACTATTTACAATTAGTAAACCGGAAAAAATTATCATGAAAACAAACTCAGAATTATCCAGTCAACTTTAGTGATCGCATCTTCAACAAAGGAGAAATTTATAGCTCAGGCAATATATAGTCCTATGAACTTTTCTAAAATTTTCAAGTATTGCTTTTGTAGGGATTTTGTCTGATTGCTAAAATTGTCCCTGTTAATTTATTTCCATACTAAAATTGATTATTCAAAATTTCGGAATATACACATTGGGTCATAGGAGTTATTAAAAAGACAATTGCAGCGAAGAAAATTTTCTTTTCGACGAAGTCATCATCTAGGCTGTACATTCGTGTATTTATATCAAATGGATGGGAAAGTCCCAGAATAATTTCCGGTTAAGGGTCAAATTGATAAAAAATTACAATTAGGAATTAGAATGCCATAATAAACAGGGGGACGGATAAAACTCGAACAAAGTAGCATTATAATAACTAAGAAGATTGACATTGTGCAATTGGGGGTTAGAAATGTAGAAATAACAAAATATACAGGATGGTTGGATAAAAAACTAATATGATGAATAATTGTTTATGCAATCAGGGATTAAATATGTAGAAATAGTAAAATGACAAAATAAACAGGAAGAGTGGGTATGAAAATATGGTAGTGTAAACAGGGATTAAGAAAACTTAAAATAACATGAATAAACAGAAAGTTTAGATAAGAAAGGCGATGGGATTGTCATTACTAAAAAAAATTTTACCTGTTTATGATGGCCATGGTAGGGAGAGGGGTTGGACGTAATTCTTTTGGATACAAAGCGTGGGTTTGAGCTTTTGGATAGCTAGCGCCTCAGCTATGCCCAGATGTCTTGATTTGACTCCCTTTGATGGGTTTGATTGAATTTTGTATACTACTTTGAAGGATTTTTCGAAAGGCGCTGAATGTCCTGAGTTGACCAGATGTTCTGTCACTGAAATTTGCTTTCTTCTACTGTCCATCTTATCTGTACAACCAGGTGAATGAATCAGGAAATGATCGAGGAATCTTTATATTACTTCTGCTCATTAGTTTATTCAGTGTGGTTATGCAGTGCTTGAAAATTGCTTCAAAAGTAAGTCTGAATATATTTAACACCCTATAGCTTGCATGCGAATACATGGAGATTCTCCTTAACATTCTTTATTACTCTGAAGTAGTATGAAACTTCCTGCCAAAGTTTCTATTGCGACATTCGAATTCCGAATGCGAAGAAGACACTGCGAAGTGGTTGTCCTATGTCATGAATCGGCAGAAGTTAGAATTCATGGGCTGGCTGTTGGGTCGGTTAGGTTCCAGTGAGTGACTTAATGGTCTACGAGTTCTCTGGCTTTGTAACCAGAAGGTCCAGGGATCGAACCGTAGCGGCGGGTGCGTACTGATGAAGATTCCTAAACTAGGTTGACGAAACAGATGTCCAGTACTCCCAGGTGGTTTTTCAATGGTTCTTTAACTGAAGTCAGCTCATGATGAAATCCTCCAACCAATCAAATCCCTACAAAACCAATTCTTGATAATATGAAGACTTTCTTTTGTTAGTCTGTAAATGACTTACACTAAGAGCCTACTGTTACCGACCTCCAGTCATTCATCAGTGAATTCATAGACTTTAGAATAATGTCGTATAAGGATAATAAGACTTAGCTTAGAAAAAGTGTAATTTCACACACACAATTATACTGACAATACATTTGATTACTCTTAACACCTAAATCGAAAAAATGTGGTATGATGTGATGTGGAATTTCTGAGGAAATCTTAAATATTCGCTTACTTTTTCAGTGCTTAGACAAAGGCAGTGAATAAGTACATTGATTAGACTCTAGGTAGTACCAAATATTATGTATCTAGTCCATGGTATTGGCGGTGAGTGTATTCCTTGAGTTGAATTTGCAATATAGTCATCAAGATAGCGACATATAATCATATTTTCTGAATTAGCATTAGATGGTCACAGGTAATCAGCAGGAAACCTTCAAACCAGTCATACAAGAGGTCAGTGGCACATCCGAATAGCTCAGTTGTTACGTGTCTGACTGAAACATTCAGAGACGCGGGTTCGAATCTCAGAGGGAATAGCAATTCCTTCAATGTTTTAGATACGCCATGCTGATAAGTACTAACAAGCATGAAACCCAGATTCATTGCTTTATGTTGATATTTTAACACGTTTCACTTAGGATCCTTGATGATTGTCTTCTCTTATTTTGACAACCAATAAAGTCGGGAAACTTGTACTGTTTTACCTAAATTATTTAACAACAACTGTTAATTTTTTTTGGTATTGGCAACTGCAGCTTTTTTTGAAATCTAATCATTTCAATGTGTTTCTTCGCAACTTACATAACAGATTAGCAGTCAGGGAATAGGTCTCTGCCAACATAGATATCTATAAATAGCAAGCCTTCATATTCCTCAGCTAGAATTATTAGCCAGCATAATATTAAGTAGTATCAAAGGATTCTAGTGGCTCTTGTGTAACAAGGTAAATTCATGTGCCATTTTACAAAGTTTCACATCCACTGTCAGTTTGTCAACAAGCTCTCACTGGTAAGTAAGAACAAAAAGGACACAAAAGCAGTGATGCTTTGATTAAAATTGCTATTTTTTATTGTAATTCCTTTGGGTTCCAAGTGAAATATAAGGCTTCAGAAGAGTATCTCCTTCCCCCCTGTTCTCTGTAGTCTTCCTGACCTAGCTTCTTGACTGCCCGTGTGCTTTCAATTTCTCCTCATACTATCTCTTCTGTGTCACTCTCGAACATCCAACTAGTCGTTTCCTATTCGGATTCCATTCAAGGGCTGACGTGGCTCGTGATATCATTCACACACTTTGATATAGAAAATGTATATTTATGTATGACACAGCTTTGCAGTTTGACTAGAATAACAAATGCTATTTTCAGACAACGGGAATGATTATTTTTGAAGAAATTTGCCATACAACACAGGCAGATGTTTATAATGAACTATATCGGAAAGTCTTACCAGTTTTCCCTTTTTTTACTATTGTTTACTCATCATTCACGCCGAGGGAGTCTTTTTCTTCTTCTTCTTCTTCCCATTTAGAAACTGAATTATTTCGAAAGTTTTACAAATTATTTCACTATCACATTTCATATACTGCTTAACATAAATTTAGTGATTAACTTAATTAGTCAAACAACATCGTACGGTATTGTATTGTCTATAATTGTTATGTTTATGGCATGGATAAACTTGCTGCTGCAAATGCTCAGGTTAGTGCATATATACAAATATATATCTGTATGAAATAAAATTGAATATTTTCAAGTTCAAGTTTACATGGATTTGATTGATTTCAGGTTAAATTAGGAATTGACATCAGTTAGAGAACCATCGAAAACTAGGGAGTAATAGAGGAGAGTTTCATCCAAGTTTGGGACTCTTCATCAGTAGTTACCCATGAGCTAACAGACAATAGTACTCAGAACCTTCGTGTCACTGTTCGCCCATGAATTCTAACTTCTGACGATTCTCGATAAATAGTGTCACAGTTAGCTAACGGGATATACAAAAATTTAAAATGAAAGTTGAATTGAATATTGAGTGAACTGAGTAGAAGTCCAGTATGAATAGTTGTTGAATCTCATGCATTAATTGATAAAGTACAGAATTATGGTGAAAAAATTCTTCAGTTCTCTTCGGTTTTCATTGGTTCTCTGAATGATGTCATTTTATAGCTAAAGCTACTTTGAAGTTAATGGAATTCACATAAATTCTAAATATGAAGACTGATTTTTGAAATCTTTATATACAACATAGTGCGCTAAATCATGAATTGGTAGAGGTTAGAATTCATGGGCTGGTCATTAGATTGTGTCCCAGTGGGTGAATAGTATACGAGCTGGCCTTGTAACCGGTAGGTCCTGGCTTCGAACCCTGGCAGTGGGTGCGTACTGCCGATGATTCCCAAACTAAGACGGAGGAAACAGCTGTTCAGTACTCCTTGGTTTTCAATGGTTCTCCAACTGCTTTCAATCCGTGATCAATTCGTAAAACATAACTAACCCTTACAAATCAAACTATAGAAAATTAATACCTAAATAATTAATAGGAAATAATAATTGAATTGTAATGGTTTTGTCTAACTAGAATAACTGATATATTTCCTAACAAAGTTTTATGGACTAGAATACTGGCCCAAATTATATTAGCGCTTCAATGCAAGGTGCAGACGAATAACAAAATGCTTCTATTCATGTCCAAAGCTAGTTCTGTTAAAGAAGGTGGTCACTTTTATCAATTCATCTGTTCAGTCTCTGGAGACAGATACTCATCATTCGTCATCGAAGTGTTCCTCTGATATGATTATATCTAGACATTTATTTTTCCTTATATCTTAAGAGAACTTATCATATACATAATCGGAAGTTCTGTCATTGAGTGCATAAACAAGGGATAAAATGAGACGTCCGTGAGTGTCAGTATGCTTCTAAACTTTGAAAATCCATTGAAATAGGCAGGTAACAGTCAACTAACATTCGAGTGAACAGTATTTTTAATGGTACTTGTACCATCTGATATTCAGTATGGAGCCAGAGACGGCTGCTTTCAATGAAAGTCTCCAACAGTCTGTTAGGAATGTACAACAAGTCACTTAGCCAAATAAGAGCAGTGACTTTACAATAGTGTTAAAAATTTGTATTTTGTTCGCTTTACTTAGTGATGTACATCTCCACGGTGATTTCAGACTAATGAACACTTGTCCTGCTTTTCTGCCAGTAACAGAAACTAAAAAATCATCGATATACCTGTTTTACTTCACAATAAGTGGTTGGAAAGGATAATCATGTGGTGCTTCGACAATGTGAGTCATTAGAATTTGACTAAAGCCATCTCAGCAAGTACCCAAAGTTATTGTGATAAGCGCCTGACCGTCTAAGGCATATTACGAGGCCTGGTAAACAGAAGAAGGAATATGTTCATTCATAATCTTATGTGTTTGAATGGCTTAACAACATACTTTGTACCTCTTGTCAACAAGAGCGATAAATTATACCCGTATAATTAAACTAGCCTGGCTGGTGGATGTTATGACCAACGAAGCTGTTAGAATAGCCTTCAAAGTTGTTCGAGTATTCAGAAAGCAATCGCATTCCAGGATGTCTTTTTACCTACTTCTTTTAAATCCTCTATTTTTATAAGAAACATGTTGAAAAAAACAATAAATTCTCAAAATTGGATCTACGCAGTTATACGTATCTACGTTTACTATTCATTTATTTACTAACTTTAGGTCACAAGATTTGGGAATATTTGTCATTATGTTTATACATGTAACAACTACAGTAGCCAAAGTGTTCCCCTTATTTTTATGCCTTCTCACTGGATTTGCAATAGTATTCTGGCGACTACTTCAGTCACCTGAGGATAAGGTAAGTGATAATTTATATCACTTATAATTAATACAACTAACATTACTAAAGTATATGAGAGTTATGTACTTGTTTATTAAACGTCTGGCATCCTAGCTTAGTCACAGACAAAGAACAAATGACTTTCACTTTTCATTGTTCTATGCTATCCTTATCAAGTGTTTTCACACTATATTTACTTCTTTTAGGCATCCATTTCCTGACACTAAGGCTCAATTTACTTTTCAGGTGGTTTAATTCTTCAATGGAAGAATGCTCACCGACTACATAGGTGGCCTGGACTCGACTGTCGACTGACATATTTCTAAACCTCGTTCAGCCGGTAATAAGCCTGTTATAAATAGAAGCTTTGATATGAGGCAAGCAACGGTACCTTGTAAAACAAATGCAACTAGTGAAACTTCAAAGATCAAGCTTGAAGCCCGATGTTCCACTGGGAACTCAAAGGAATGAAAAAAACTTCTTTCATTATTGCTTTCAAATGTTATCGCTATTTTCATCATCTGAAACTAACCTTACAACTAAAATCAATGTCAAATAAACAGTGATGTATCCAATGACTTTTCCATTTATCAGTTAAATATAATATACTTACCCCATGAAACTAGAATCTCTAAAAATTATATAATAGGAACTAGGGTTCGTTGGTCTAGACACTCGATGTCCAACCTGTAAGTCACCGTCTCGAACTTCACTCCGCCTACCGAGGTTTGAGCAATCAGACAGTATCAGCAGCCTTCATACAGTAGGTGTAGCTCATTGTCAGTTGCACAGAAATACAAGTGGTTGTTGAGTAACATTTCATTATTCCATTCTGTTGCAAACTGTATGGTTCACGAAGTCGTTTAAGCACATTTAGCCAATACAGCTGACAAACAGCTGGTTGAAAAAAATGCTTCTTTTGTTTGCTGTTTTTCATATATGTGTATAATTCATCTGTTTACACTAACATTTTAATTTAATTGAAAATAAGTCACACCTCTCTCTATTATGTAATATATTCGCTAATAAAATTTGTCTGTAAACATAATGTCAGCCTTAGAACTGAATGGCTTTGCTTAGAAAAAGCAACACTGAGAATATTCTAAACGGAATGTGAATGTAGCCCAGTTTCTGAAGTGTTACTCCTATATATACACTTTGCCTCAAATATCGGCACTTTCAACATGCATAAAATCTTTCATCCTTTTCTTGTTTGATTTTTATATTCTCCCTTTAGGAGTTTGATATTCTGTCTGAGACAAGTAAAAACCAACTAAGTAAATGTTTTACTGGATATGAAATTCTGTTCTATCAGTCAGTGAATAAAGAAACAATAGACAATGGTAGACATATGAATATATTCAGTAGTATTGGTTTATCATTTTTCAATGTATTAATGATGATGATGGGTGAATATAAGTACACAACAGTTATTATTCAGCCATACTTAGACAACAGCTTACCTATAATCTCTTTTCCAAAATTAACATTCATCTTCTATATAGGATTTGTTATTTTAATACCAATAACCCTGATAAATTTAACGGTAAGTATTTGCTTAGCTAATATTATTATTTATATTTTATTCCTTTGCGTCCCCAGTGGAACATAGGGCTTCAAGCTAGAGCTTTGAAGTTTCGGTAGCAGTGGTGTTTATTTTTACGGGATGGGACTGCTTGTTTCACGCCCAACCTCCCCCCTCTGTCGAGCTTCTTAACAGGTAAGCGAGGTTTGGGAGGGCGTCGGCTAGGGATCAAACCCTGGACCATCTAAATGGCTAGCGATACGCTTAGCTAATATAAAATTGATGTATTGTAGTAATAGCTAAAGGTGAATTGAAAGTCTAGGTCACAGTAGGATTCGAAGCAAGGGTCTGTGACTTAGCAATCCTGTGCCTTCTATCAGTTGAACTGCGAGATTTCACTGCTCACCAGATCATTACTTTACTGAAATCAGCAGAGAAAATGCTTAACTGTCAGGTGAATGAATGACACGTTACTGTCCGTTCACCATCATTCCCAACTAGATCTTCTTCTGTCAATCTTAATCTAGATGAATTAGAAGGAGTGGAATAAGTTATTAACTGACTATGAAACTATACGAGATAGTCTTCGGTTGGTAGACTGTTACTTATGTTGACCAAAGTATAAAATTGTTTATGGGTGGATCTCACTCTCTACCCTTGCAGAACTAAATTGATCTAACGACTTAATGGTGTGGTGAGAGCTGTCTACTAGCCAAATTGGTAGACAGTAATTTACGTCAATGTTTACGTTCCCAAGATTTGTTGTGAGAAAATATGAACAAGACTGATTCAAAAACCGACCACAGCAGACTTTGCGTAGGCGGATGCAGTTAACATATAGATGATCTGACATTCAAGAAACAGTCACAAAGAGATGAAAGATTAACTTTACGTGAGAAACAACCAATCAGAAGACTGTGTTTGTTTGCTTAACTAAACATAATAATGTACATGAAAATATATAAATATGCTTTGATTTCCTTAATAAACGATCTGTTGCCTGACCCTTGTCCTCTGTCGCTACAATGGGATGAATTTAAATCAGTGACTGTATCTTGCTTCTACTACTGGCACGCAATCGTTCTCTATTCCTGTGTAGTGCATATTTGTAGACTTACCTGCTTAATAACAAAATTCAGTTTTCATTAGTTAAAACCCCAAAATGTCTTTTCACATGATGCTGGCAATCTCTTTCGGTACAGATTCATGCATAAAATTCACACAGTATATTTTTTCTTTGCCTCATTTCTATTTATCTCTTGATTAAAATTGAGTAAATATTACATTCTGTTTAATTTCAAATTCAGATAGGATTAGCAGTTGGTGATATTGATAAAATTCGTCAGAGTGCAACACAAGAATTAATTTCTCAACAAGTTTACTGGTTGGATAGTTTAGAGGCAAAATTTCCTCGTTGGTTTTATGAGAAAATGTGTGTTCAACAATGCTTGTTGAAACCGGCTATGACGGATTTACCAAAAGTAAATTTTGTTTTTTACATCATTTCTAATAGAACTATTTATGAGTAAGCTATTCTCGAACTATAGATAAATTTTAGTAGAATGAAAATTTATTATGTGGAAGTGAACAATTATATTAGTTACAAGTAAATCGTGGCCATGTCAGCAATTAACAATCATAAAATATAGAAAAAATAAAATCCATTTAACACGGTAGCGTGAAATTAATCGTTCTCTCTTTATTCAGCGTACTGCTGAAGCAGAGTCTCAAAGTAGGACGAAACAGCTGTCCATTACTCCCTGCAGGTTTTCCAATGGTTCTCTAACCGATGTCAGCTCATGATGAAATCCTCCAACCAGTCAAACAAATTCCCTACAAAAACCAATACCTGGAAATCTTATCAATTTGTTGTTAAGACTAGAAATATGATCTTCGTTCACAGTGTGTATCTACTCCCTTTCCTTAAAGTTGATCAAGGCCGGACACAGTCTGATTTTAGTCCGGTATTTCAAAACTTACTAGACGCCTTTACACAAAAAGTTCAAAACCTCAGCAGAACTTTTAGTTCATTGTTTGATCACTAAGGCAACACTATTGTTATAATGCGTAGTCTGTGGTGTCAGTTGTCTTTAACCATCCAACATTAGAATCTTCAGTTATGTGTGCATCTACAGATCATATTAACTACTCGAAAATAACCTGAATGACTAAGAAAAAATTCACCCATTATGAGTATGAAAATCTAGTTTACGTCAATGTTGATTTTGACGTGAATCTGCATCAGTAAAAGGAGTAATGGACGTATGTGTCTTCTCAGTTTCAGACTCTCGCATCATGAGAAGTTCAAGCCATGATCTATAAGTTACACTTTAGGGTATTATCCTTTGGAATTCAATGGCTCATGATTTTTCCCTTCTATTTATTCCTGACATAACCTAATGGTTAAATAATAATGTAATAATAACCTTGTAAAGAATAGAAAAACTTTTCTTATACCATAGACAATTTAGATATGATAGAGAAGATTTGTAGCTCAGGTGGATAATTTTGATGTTGTTGTGTTCTCTGAGCTGGAGAGTTAATTTGCGAAGCTTTCATCACCCTACTGGGCGCTGAAGATGTCACCCAGTAGGGTGATGAAAGCTTCGCAAATTAACTCTCCAGCTCAGAGAACACAACAACATCACAATAGACAATTTAATTTTATTGAATAATCTTATACTTTCGTCTTTTATGTTTAATAGCATGAACGTTCAAAATATGATTTTAATGAAATGATCACATTTTTAAATAACAGGTAAGAGAAATTTTTGTCAAAAACAATTGTCTTCAAACTTGTTACATACTACAGAAAAGAACAACAAAATGGTACAGGGATTAGTAGTGTAGATATGACTCAATAGTTTTGTCATTAAACTTACAAACTATGGGTCCCAGGTTCGAGTTTCACTCCACCTACTTCAGCCTGCAGACACAGGTGTGTGTGTGGCTCATATGAAACGTCAGTCCCAGGCAGTTGAGTTCAAAAACATACACAGAAATTAGTTATTAAAAGTCGGAGAACAATATCAAATAGAAGGTTTTATTACGCAATGAACTACAATTACATGGTTGGAGGTAATCAGCAGGAAGCCTTGGACCTAGGTTTCGTGCTAGTTGGTACTCGTCGGCAAAGCGTATCTGCAACCTTGAAGGAATTCATGTCCCTTCTGAGATTCGAACCTGCGTCAACCAGTGGTGCAGTCAGAGACGTTACCACTGAGATATTCGGGCTCGCGATTGACCTCCTGTAGGACTCTAGTGAATACTTTGATTGGACACTACTCAGAAACTAGTGTAATGTGTCCAGTCCTTTCTTTGGTACAGACTGCACCAGTGGGTGACGCGGGTTCGAATCTAAGAAGGGATATGAGTTCCTTCAAGGTTGCAGATACACCTTGTTGACTAGTGTCAACTAGCACGAAACCTAGGTCCAAGGCTTCCTGCCGATTGCCTCCAACCATCTGGTATCATCGAATCAATGTGCACCGTGATGGCGAGCTACCGAGGATGGCGACAACATTGCAAACCTAACTGACAAAACTCAGTCTGCACCAAAACAGGACTAGACACTCCACACTAATTACTAGTGTCCAATCAAAAAAACTACAGTTACATTGATATCATTTCATTCTTTTGAAAACTTCTGCAAAACATGGAATACATTTGGTGATAACCTTCATCATCTAAAAGTAAACCATATGATCCTCAAAAGAATTAAATTACAGCAGTGAAGTATGTTTAACAAATGGTATTACTGATACATATTTATGGATCCAGTTAGCTTAAGTGTATGAGTATTTATTATTTGAATATAGCTTGATTCCACACCGTATTTTGGTAGAAGTATGGAATTTCCATCATGCGATGTCGGTAGTCCAAATTTTGCAGGCTGACCAATTGGTATCAGATGTGCATCGGTAGGGGATCGAACTCCGGACCATTTGCATGGTCGGCGAGAGCCCTAATCTCTGTGCCACTGACGCAAAGAACATAAGGCTTCAACAGTACAACTCCATTTCATCTTGTTATCTGCACTTCTTTTTATCTGCTTCTACAGAAGTTTTCACCTCCTGTATGTCACCCTCGGATACCCAACTCATCGATTCTCATTCGCATTTCACTCTAGGGTCGGGTGCTTCATGTCACTCAACAGAGTGAAACATTCAATTTTCAGATAGAAAATAACTTCTTGATATAGATTACTGATGAATATTAACAAGAATATAAAATTAGACCAAAGCAACATCTCTAGACAATTTTTTCGTAACTTCCTAAACACAGAGTGCTAAGATAAGAAGGGAATAATCTCTAAGTATGGATCTTTTGAATGGAAAAGCCTTATCGATTTGTTGTGATAGTTAGGAATGAAAGACTACCAAACAGTATTCAGGTGGCAAACTAAAAGACTGGATCAAATAGGAGTACAAAATCGAGAGATATATGCCCCACTAAAATAGGCAAACAACAAAAACACAATGCGGCCTAAATCCTTATGGAAAGTAAAATAGTGCTGAAGAAGTTAGAACGTGACTTCGAAACAAGCATCCAGATATATCAACAAGCTGAAATATAAAAGATAAATGACACGTTTAGAAATTATTATATTTCAATAAATAAAACAGATCCATTCTGGTCTTACTTGCTTGATGTTAGTTAGAGGTAGGTAGAATCAAGCACAAGCTGCTTCTATATTTATGATCCCAATGACTTGTGACGTTCTCACGAACCCAATATTTGTTGTTTCAAACAATAAAGTTTTATCTCAAACGAAAGTTGTATCTTTTGCAAAAGGTCTTATGTTATTAGCCACTGTTGCCGCATGAGTATCTAAGACAGAAATTACTATGGAGTCAACAGAAATCCATCAATTTCCTCTGGTGAATAAATATTGAGAAAGCAAGAATATCGATTTGTAAAGTAAATTCACTTTATTTCATAACTGCTGACGCTGTCGCCTAGTCAACAGCTACTTACCCGGCTAGGCAGCACCGTCACAACAACAAGCGGCAGGAATGAAGATGTCGAAGCCAGCTACGATCAGGAAAGTAAGACAGTGTGAAGACCTATGGTACAAGGAATAACATCCGGATTTTTAGCGCTCATGTTAAGCCAAAGCTTCCGTATGGTTTAGAGACTTGGTGCACTCGTCACAAAAAGCACCTCCGCTGGCCTGATGTAGACTTAAATCAACAGCTGCCGGTATTAGATAATGAATGTCAGACAGCCGACCACAAAGGATAAGTAACAAGAAACTCTGGTAGTGCAGTTCCACTCGGAACCTCAGTAAAGAATAATAACAATCCACAGAAATCACATCGATAAGGCTATGTAAAAACCAACCTGACTCCATGTCTAAATGTTAGAAAATAATTAAAATTAAGTCATTCAGCACTTAGCCAAAATTTTGCAATAGATAACAGATGGAAACTGAAGATTAATTTGTCTGGATAACATCACTCGGACATTTGATTTTGCTCAGAATCTGAAGTTACTACTTAGTTGACTTCTTACCTATCAATTAGGAAGTGTGTCAGTGAGAACATATACGTCTCCGACCATACTTGTATATTACTATAATAATACTCAAGAAATATGCTCTAATGCTGTTCTATATGAAGCTATTGACGACGATTTTAGCGACTTCACCGCAATGCAAATGAATTCATCTGACGAGCTCTGGATGGGATGAAACGATTGTTTTCAGTAACAATAATGATAATTTTGCCTCCTTTTTATTCAAATTCTATATCATGCGCTTTAATTTTTTTCTAGTTATTTAGTCTACCTGTTGATATTTTTTTTCTTACTAATTTAGATTGAATAAAATCAACAATAAGCTAAAATGGAATAATTATCGATTAAAATTACTTATGACAAAACTTGGAGTACAAACTTTAGAAACATTATTGGATACTGGATGTTACAATGAAGTTGGCTAATAATGTGATGATAATAATATTCACTACAGAAATATTACACTGAATAGAATTATATACGCATTCATTCAATTGTATCAGAGTTCCATTAAATATCTTAAAGCATACAGAAATTACGGTATTAATAAATTTACTATAAAGAACGAATGATAAGACTTTCTGGATTGATCACAGTTTAAAAAGATGATTAGTTATTCAGATTTTAGGTCTGTGGAAATGGATGTTCTGTAGTTGTAACGAGTCATGACCAGTGCATATAGATCTATGGCGCTGGTTGGCGTTAGGGCTAAATATTGAGAATTAAAAAGAATTAGGATTCATAGATAGAACGTCAAAAACCTGAAGGTACTGGGTTCGAACTCTGATGAGATGATGGACATGCACTACCGAAGAGTTCAAACTTAAGACAAAACATCTGTCCAGTGTTCCTTGGCTTTCAGTGATTCTCTAAATGACATTGATTCGTAATGAAGTCAACATCGAAGAAGATTATCTTTGATAAAATGAAATAAAGCATACAGTGAAATGGCATTATTCCACAGTTCGTCTAAAATAGCTCTACTATTGGCATGTTTGACAATATTCAGTTAAACTTAGTAAAAGTAAAAATGTGACAATGAGTCATCTTTTCTATTAGATCACGTTGTTTAATGTAGGCATCGGTTGAAACCCGTCATCTTCAACACACAATTTTCGGTGCAATAGGTAGTGGGAGAATGCAGTAATATATTCAGTAGCAGATTATTTACTTGGCAAATAACATAAAGTGATGGCAAAACACAAAAACCTTTCACTGAATTTTGCACAAGTTCTTCGTATTCTGCTTCTTTTGCCTTCCTTCCATGTTTCTTATATTGTTTCGTCAGGATCTGTCATTTCTCTTCTTCGTAACTTAATTTGTCACTGCATTATTCAAGATTCTTATGGAAGACATCCTGCACGATATTATTGTTATTATTGTTCTCTTGGGTTCCTAATGGAACATAGGGCTTCAACTGCACGCCTCCACTTGCTTCTACTGTATTTTTCACTTGCATTCATGTTAGTCCATACTGTTTCAACTCTTCTTCACACGATCTCCTCCATGTCACCCTTGGACGTCTCACTCGCCGCTTCCCTTTCGGGTTCCACTCGAGGGCCTGACGCGCGATGTCACCCAACGGCCTCCTCACCCTCCTCCTGCACGATATACCACTTGCAAATTCCTGTCAGTAGTACAAGTCACACTCGTCTTCTAGTCAAAAAGTCTCCAGCCTAGCCGCTTTGACCTTCTTTGCTGTGTCTTGTTGCCAACTTCTTCATCCCACTTCATCCATCTCTAAAGTTGGCTGGTCTTAACCAACATTTGGAAGGAGTTTTCGTGGACCTGGCCGTCCTTCAGCAGTGTACTTCCTCTATGTATACTACACGTAATCTCCAGCATCAAACATTATGCATTTATTCTTTCTTCTCGAATTTCGCAGTGTCAACCTTTTGTTTATGCTACAAACTTCTGATTGTTCGGTTTCCTACTTATACATGCTTCACTGTTAGGGATGTAGCCAGGTCTTGTTGTGTACTGGTGGTCGTGGTTTTCTGCAATAACTCAACTAAAAAGAGACTTTGTTGTTACCTGGAATGAAACGCAATGTGCTAGTAGACTGAATGAAAGTTCTGTCTCCCAGTCACCACCTCCCTTTGAGACCAACCACTCCTTCATTGTGAGGTTATTTCTCCCTGTCAAACTATTAGTTTATGGATTATACACTGACATGGCGTGCAGTCATCAATTTTCACCAATTGATTTTACAGACATCCAAGTACACATACCCGACCAGTATATGCCTTGTCTCAAGAGGTCGGTTGTTCTGGAAACAAGTATGTGTGCTAGCTGGGTGGTATTCTTGTATGATCTCATAGCAGAGGGACTGAGGTATCTTTGTCAACCAACTTCGATTGTCCTCTTGCTAAGTCAAGGTTCCGTAAGAGTTTAGTCTTAATAAATCCTTCTGTTTGAGTAATATGGCTAGTTTCCTATTCTCCGTAGGTCAGTTTACTTCTATCCGGTTAGTGATCACCTATATCGTTGTATTCGGGGTAGGATCCGACTTTGACAGGTCTTATTGGGTCTTGTTCCAGTGCATGTACTCTATATTCAATTTCTGGTAACTCACTTCCGTCTTTCGGTCGAGGTAAAAAGTTTATCAACAAACTGTCCTCCCCCGGAACGAGATGGTGAAATCATAATCTTGCAGACTCAACCTCCACTGCGACAGCTTATCAAGTGAGTCTCCTGCTGTCTTCAGCCACTATTGAGGCTTGTGTTCAGTCTCAATATGGAACCGTTGACCAAGTACATAAAATTTCCATTTATCTAACGCCACACTATTACTAAATATTCTTTTCTGGCCATTGAGTGTTTTTGCCCCGTATTTGTTAGAACTCGACTGGCATAATCTCCAAACCTTCACTGTCTCAACACTGCATCTATTACATAATCACTCGCATTTGCAGACACCATGAACCGCTTTCCAGGTACAAGTAGTTTTTATGTCAATTGTTGGTAGTCTAAAAGGTGTTTAATGCAGTCAAAAATCTTCTGCGAGTCTACCAACCAAATAAACTTTGTCTCGCCTAGTAGTCAGTACAATGAACTTCCTATCTCATTGAAATTTTCAAAAACTGCCCATAAAACGCTGTCTCAAAGAAATACTGCAGTTTTCTCTTCTATTTCGGGGCTCCGGTGTTCTTTATCGTCAGAATTTTCCCAGACAAGCGTTTTATATTACCGTCTCCAACTTTATATCCCAAAAGTACAACATTCTTTTTAGCTGTCTGCAATTTCATCTTGTCGATACATAGTCCGAACTCTTCAATGTGTCCTAAAACGGCTTCTATGTGTTCCACATGATCCTTTCTGTCTGGCTATATATGACTAGGTCGTTGTTGGGACCCAGCATATAATAGTGTATCATCCTTTCTCACGAATCATGTGATTTATCTTCTGATAGAGTTACTATGTTATGTTAATGTATCATTTCTCACGCATATTATGGTTTAGTATGTGATCAGTTCATCGTCTTTTGTCCCACCTTGAACTTTGGCGGATCACCAAACAATCAGAATAGACATTTCCAGCGAATATGAACAATCCATTCTCACGGTTGTGAGCCGACTTTATTATGGTTAAGAAAATGTATAAATATCATGTGTTGTTTCTTGAACTATGTAGTATAGTATAATACAACATCTTACAGTCACAGGCCAGCCTTTGTCTTTTGATATTTTTATGGCTCAGTGAATCGGAAAGTACAACGGACAAATAGACATTAGCGTACCAGTCGAGTTCATTACCGTCATAGTAATTAACAGGCGCAGACTTAACAAATTAGTAACGGAGTTTATTCAGTTCATTTCAGTCATAACAAATTGGCTATGGAGTTATGACAGTTATTATCCACGAATTCATATGCCTGAACTTTAGGCCTAGCAACCACACTGACATAAAATGTTTATGCCTAATAATCTTATTGTGTAATTGTACAGGGTTGGTGGAAAATTATCGAAAAAACATGTTTGCAGAAATTTTACAGGAGATGTAACATGCCATTAGGGTAGCAAACAATAATTAGCTCTTCGGATTACGAGTTTTTTTCAGGATTTAGGTGAACATACTGCTGTGATATCTAAGACTAGGAAGAAATATCCACTATCTAGTTAGTGTTCTATGGTATTTGAATGATTCTCTAAATGTTATTTCTTGATGAAGACTATATATGGAAGTAATTGGCTAAATGGTATCATGCCTAGTTATGTGTAATTCTTTCTGCCATCAGAGGTTGATAAAAGTAAATCGGTAGAAAAGTCTGCTTAGTATAGATTTCGTATCTATTGGGATTCATCAAGTAGATAGGTATATTTAAAGTTATTCAACAAAACCTTAAAATTCAATAATCCTTTTCAAAGTGATGATGATGATCGCAAGAAGGCAGGCCTTCTCTTTTCGACTACCTTCAAATATTCATGATTTAAAAATAAAATTTTATTACATTTCTATACTACTTAGCTTAGAAACAGGGCTGCAGAACTGACCGACTAATGTATGGGTTGTATGAACTGATTCAGTCTAATTGTGGCGTGTGCTACTGATAAGGTTTATCAGTAGTATAAAGAGATGCTCATCGACATAAAAACATCAAATAATAGGGAGATAGTTTTGTCGTCAGACAAAGTAAATGAGTCAGCGTTGCGGAGGAACATGAGAGATATGAAAGGAACACAGAGAAACGCAACATGAACTCCAGAAGTAGCACAACTAGGGAAGATCTGTGCAAATGGTGTGTTGAAGATAAGGTGTACATCATTTGGCTATATACAGATACTGAATTTTCACTACTCAACACCTTTCGTCTTCTACCGTTTCAATATGAGTCTTGTAATGTCAAAGTTACTATGACAAGAAATAAATCGAATGTTACCAGTGTTCATGTCAATTTCTTTTTAAATCTTTGTTAGTCGTCTCATATCTTGGTGATTTCTAAGAAAACCTTTTTTTGATGGCACAGTGGTTAGGACTCTCGCTGACCATGCACATGGTCCGGGGTTCGATCCCCTGCCGACGCACACCTGATATCTATGGTCGGCCTGCAAAATTTGGGCTACCGATATCACATGCTGAAAATTCCATACCTGTACCAAAAAACTACGGTTTGAAATCAAGCTGTAATCAAAAAAATAATAATAATAAAAATAATATCTTGGTGATTTCTAAGAAAACCTTTTGTCTGAGTTGTTATATAGACAAGTTGAGACTTTGTGGAATAACTCAACCTCTTCACTTACAATGGATTAATTCATGTGTCCTGCCTGGCTTATTCTTTCTTTTCTGGGCTTCTCAAAAGAAAGACTACGTTATATTATTTTGGCGCGGCATTATGCTCTTGTCCATCCCAAGCAAAATACTAAGCCACATCATCCTGGAGAGAATCAAACAAGCCCTGGATGATAAACTTGCGTAGCTCAGTGAATCGGAAAGTGCAACGGGCAAATGGACGCATTAGTGTACCAGTCGACTTCATTACTGTCATAGTAATTAACAGGCGTAGACATAACTAAGTAGCTACGGGGTTTATTCAGTTCACTACAGTTATAACAATCATCAACGTACACTGCCATATTCTTCAAATTCTTACGAAACAATGTCACTAGTCGTCGAAATGTAAACCCAAACGATGTACTTTCAAAACGGATATTGTTTCTGTCCCAGGTTAAACGCTGTCTTACCGTTGTCGAACTATTTTATCGGTATCTACCAATAAGCCAATCTAAATTGGTTCCCTGGCCTATGAATTTTCAAAAAATTATTCTACTGTGGGGTATGTCACTCCTTAGACTTAAATTGTTTATAAATTGCTAAACTGTCCACTTCATGAAATACACAATCCTGATAATAACATATCCCCCGGAACAATATGTTCATTTGATACAACATAAAACAAAGTTCTGCATATGTATATTACCAAGTATGTACTGACCTATCAACTACTGATACTTTAGTGTATTTAGTGACCTATAGATGTTGAAATCCCTGTGTAAACTTTCGCTGAGTAAGGCATCATTTGTTCTAGTGAGCAAAATATCCTTCGTTTCGTCACCTGAAACAACCGGAGGTCATAGGTGTGCTCTAGGACAAACTAGCTGTTCAACGGTTCCTCCACTAGCTTCGATGCCAAACGAAATATACCTTGAGACTAGTTAAATGACTAAAAGCCTAACAAAGGATAAACTTATACTGCCTATTAGAGGAGTGTTAGGTATCCCCTTTCTTTTGCATTCTCCCTTTACAACTATGTAACTTACTATTTGATAGTATATAAATTGACAGTGGCATTAAAATGAAACATGTAATTTTCTTAAAAGTTAGAATATGTTATTCAACTTCTTTTGTCATATTCAATTACTTCAAACGGTTTGTAACTAGTTAGAAGTAATGAAACCGAATGAAATTGTTTCACTCAGCTTGCACACTCTCTATAATCAAATTTTCCGACAAAACGAAATGTAAGAAATAACAAAGATTTCATAAAAACAATGATCAAAAGTGTTAAACCTTTTCATGTTTATAATACAAAACCTCTGATCTTTCTCCTCCAATCTGCATATTATATCTCTGACAATTTGCAGTTTACACAGTTCGAGTGGTGAAATTTCACCGTAGTAGTTTCCTTTAGAAACCGAAATTATTCCGATCATAATATTACTGTGATCTGAATGATACGATAGAGGGTAATCAAGAAGGAAAGCAAATTTGCATAAAAATATGTACTACTGCTGATTGACTGGAATGAGTAGTCGCATACCACTCACTCATACCAAGCAGTAGGGCTTGCTAGACAGAACGAGGTGATCTAAACACCGGACGACCATTTCGCTCGTTTGGGGCTAAGCCCATCCCATCCATCGGTATACCTAACCGGTTTGACTCAGAGAGCTTAGAGAGCCGAACCAGTTCAAACCATCTGATTACCATTTATGGTATCAAGCAGATTACTTATTCGGAATGGAATAACTTGGTTTCCAAAGGAAACTACTACGGTGAACTCGAACTGTGTAAATTGCAAATTGTGAATTTGATTTGTAGCTTGACCAGTTCAATAGAGTAACTAACCAGAAATCGGATGGTTTGAACTGATTTGTCTCTCTGAGCTGGGTCAAACCAGCTAAGTACACCGCCGATGAGCTCGGCCCCAGACAAGTGAAACAACCGTCCGGTGTTTAGATCACCTCGATCTGTCTAGCAAGCACTGCTGCTTAGTGTAAATGGTAGGCAACTACTTGTCCCAATCAGTTTATCGATCCTCTGTGTAACATTAAGGAAACAATATTCAGTGAAGAAACTCTTTTCAACAAATCTATTATCGAGCTGTACAATCGTGTATGTAGCTTTTAGGAGACTATATCCTGTGAGGAAATTTAAACAAAGGTTTTAAATGCTTATAATAACAATGTTGAAATGTAATATATTGTGTTTGTGGTTATAATCTGAGCTCAATATCAAGCGAAAAAACAAATAATCTCATACATAAAATACTTCATGGAATGTACAGATCTTGGGAAAGGGATGTGAAATTAGTAGAATTAGTAGCATTATATAACATGGTGAGAAGTTTGATAAGACAGATTTTAATATTGCAAAAAATAATACGGTGATATAAAGTAATAACTGCAACAGATGAAATAATATCGGAAACTGTTTAGAGTGGGAACAAAAATAATGACAATCATAGTAGTAACGGAAACGTACAAATATTAAATAAACAAACTGAACAATAAATAAATGTTAATCCCTCTGCGGCCAAGGTAGTAATAGGAACTGAACATACTTCCTTTACACTTAAAGGTCTGGTTTGAATTCATGAAAGACCAAGGCCTGCACTGTCTTTAGAAGTTTAAAACGAAGAAATCATGGCAAGTCAGCATCAATTCCGTAGACAATTCAACTTCAACAACCCCACTTTCCCACTGTGGCTTTAAGAAATTTATCTTGAAGCCAATCACTAATAAACATCAGGTTATGACTTAATTGAGTGTTCTGTGGCAGAAATGAATACACATGTAGGTGGAAAATGCTTCGTAAAATAAATACGCCGAAATAATAAATTACAAAAATTGATTGCAACCGAAATCTTAAGAAGTTAGATGTGTCATGTACTACTCAGTAGCCAACTGCTACTCCATTCGGTTGGCAATGAGCCACAGATACTGTGTGAAGACTAGTGATTACTACGTGGCTAATCCAAACCTCGGTAGATGGAGTGGAACGCGAAGCCGTAACCACTGCCTAGAAGCCCGGACCAATGAGCCACAACTCCTGTACATTCGAAAATGAAAGTGATTACAAAGGGTCAGGACATAATTGCTTTTAAAAGTGTAACAATAGAATGCCCACTGCTTAAAATACGCCAATAGTCGTATATCTCCCTCCGGATATTGGTAATCTCAACCATTTTATACCAAAAAAGAACATGACAGAACCAAACTGTGAATTTAATTTTTCTTCGCAACACTTATGAAGCACAACCTTTGTGGTGGTGTCATACACACAATGGCTTCCAACGGAACATTATTCTCACACTCAACAGTGCATTAGCAACAGTATCCGAAAATTAAATTTGAACATTCTATTTCATGTCGCTTAATGTAAACCAAAATCACACGCTCAGTGACTGGTTAACAAATATAAACTGAGTAGACTTATATCTATTCGGTTCGACCATTTGAAAATTTACCTTGGCTTCCGTGTCTTGCCTTCTGCTGTTACACTTTCACTGTCAGAAAACGTTTACTTACTACAGCATTTTCATTTGCCAGTTAGTCATCTGAATAGGAGCTAATTTTTTGAAAAATAATCTTGATCACGAAGCTACTGCTTTAGATTTAAGAAAAAACACTAACTGCATTTAAATCAGTGAATTGAATATATTTACAACCGAAATAATTAAAGACGATTTCTATTCACACAAATACGAGTTGATAACAACCAATTGAATATAATAATTTCACCACAGTCCGAATTAAGTTTGATCAGTCTTTTCGTAATACAGATAACACATTACCAAAACTATGTACAAAAGTCAAACATCAAAAAATTCCCAATGTATAAACAAGATCACAATACACATTAATAATACTTACACACCAGCTTTGAATTATTAAGTGAAATAATTTGAAAAAAACAAGGCGTTAAAGTTCATTTACAAACATTTTTCTGATTTGTGTTATCATTCTTATCAAGAGTATCAATAAAATTTGGTACAATATTGGAACTAATCAAATCCAAAGAAAATCGATCATCAGGTACTAATGAAGTTGAACAAGGCACATTTATTTGTTTGTCTTCCGCATAAGGCGGTATATTCCATGTAGTTTTTGGTAAACAATTTATTTCATTTAATGGAAAACACTGTACACGCATGCATTCAAAATTTCTGTATTCTTTAAGTCTATTATTTAAAAATTCCCAAGAACTATATTGTTTATTGGGAAGTTGAACTACTACTGTTTCAAGAGCAGTAATATAAGCTAGTTTATCTGCAATTTGACTGTTTGTTTCACCTGAAGCAATCAATTCTTGACGAATTTCATTCCATCCATTAGAGAATAGTACTAAACGAGATAATATACTAGGTGACCAATTAGTACACAATAAATTATTCAAAAGAGTCGGAGCGCAATGTGGTAGTATAATGAAATGAAATCGATCAGGAGATAGTTTGTAACAGCCTTGTTTATTTACTGGTATGATCTAAATATAATAAAATAAAATAAAGTCATCCGAAGATGATTAGAAGGTTCTATTTGTAATCATCAAACCAGTTGCCTGGTTCCAAGTTTAAAAATTGACATAAAGTCCTTATAAAAATTTCAAGCAAAAGTGGATTATAGGGTAGTACTAGACTTTTCGGTGCATTCTATTTGTGACTTCATGTCCATGTAGTTCACAAACTATAATAATAATGTTATTATTCTTCCCTTGGGTTCCTAGAGGAACGCACAGCCTCAGCAGCACAACAAAATCTCATCATGGATACAAAAGGCACCTGTAGCATCTGCTAACGTACGTCATCTTCAGTGTGGATGTGATTTCCAGATATCGACCAAAGCATGTGTGTATTGAACAGCAGTTCGCTCCACCCCTCATTTACAGCTATAAGCCGTGGGCAATGAGAGAGGAAGACTCAAAGAGGCTTGTCGTCTTCCACCATAGGTGTTTGAGATCCATCCTTTGTGTTAAGCGGTATAATATGATGAGTAATGTTAGGTAAGACGGGGAAGTCAATGGATGAAGTTGTGAAGGTACATCGACTGAGATGGCTAAGACATGTGTTAAGCATGCCCATCCGTCACCTTCTTCGTCATGCAACGTTAGCTGATATCAGATTAGGATTTGAAACACGTATTGTCAAAATGAAAACTAACATGTATCCATGATGTTTTCGACTGTTGCTCTGAGCCTAGTAGGCTCGTGCAGACTGTCTGGCTGAGGTCCTCGAGAAGTTAAGAACCGATGGCTGGAGGGTATTGGGGATATGGCTCAAAATCGTTATTAGTGGTGAAAATACAACTACTTGTAAACTCCTGGATCCATCAAATTCTCATTATTCTCTATGTTCTTATTATTCCTCTCATACATTTCCGTTCCTTATAGTTCCTTAGGATTTTTCCTTTAACTTTGTGGGCTATGGAGAATGCAGCAACCTGAAATGCTGCACTTCCGCACAAAATTCCACCTTCACACGTCTTCGACCGTTATTCTAACTCGTGAAATACTCATATCGTTGTAAATACAAACGAGCATAAAACAAAATACAAAATTTTAGAAGTTATTTGTAAAGTCCTATTAGATAAAAGAATCTACTTACATTCATACCAAGCTTTTGTATCAACTCTCGAACGATAGAATTGAATACAGGGTCATATAAATAGGTACGTGATCGATCCAATCGGGAGTCAGCCTGTAACAGAAGATCTAATACGACTAACTGATGCAAACTGGCACGATCTGCAGCTGGACTGCCCAATCCTAAACATAGAACATCGACCATCCCCGGTCCAATCTGTTCGTTTGATATGATTGAAAATGCTTGATTAATAGAATGCAATAAACAATCGAAGAAAGACTTATTTGACTTTGAAAGTAGGAAGTTGGATCGCATACCAACAAACCTTTGCATGAGTGTTTCCAGGTTATCATCTTCGATAAGATTAGAAATATTAACATGTAAGCTGTATCCATTCTGTCGATGAACGATCGAATGCATAACTGGTTGTACATTTTTGTATTTACGTCTCATTTTACGAGAACATACACGAGACCATCCTTCAGATTCATTTTCCTCCAAACTCACTTTCGCAAAATCATCGATAAAAGACTCAACCATTATTTCCACACCGATAAATACGGTTATCCAAATTATGATCAAGGTCTGATGGTAATGTCTAGTGCCTTCATAGCATGATAGACCTACATAAATAAAACATAAATGATACAAAAAAGACTAAAAGCAAGTTTTTACGATAGTCAGATTAACTGTTAGTTTACATACGGAAAAGATTCGGTATCAGAAAAAATGCAAGCGATTGTTAAATCCCAAAACAAACATGAAAAGTTTCGTGAGAACTACGAAACAAAAATGTAATACCACACAAGAGTTACCACCTTAGTGGGACCGAGACTGAAAAAAATCTCAGCACCAAGCAAAACAGGTGTAAGGGAAGAAAAGCAAGGAAGCAGACAATAATACAGTGCTTGATTTTCAAAAACAAAACAAGAGATAAATCTATCCATACTGATGTAATAACTAAACTTGAAACTTTAAGTCCTGACCTCAGACTACAAAATATCAATACACATTATTATGTTTTATAAACACTAAACAACATTCATAACTAATACGTTTCCTCATAAGCTTACTGTCCTCCGTATAACTTAGACCAAACACGTATTATCACCTGCTGATCCTTATGTTAGGTAAACAACTACGAAGACAGGTTGAATACTACGCAAGAGTAACATGAATAAAAATACATCCACCTACCCCATCCCCTACAACAACGGAGTAAAGACAACGTAAGTGTAGATTTACAAAGCCTATGAGGTGACAGTAGGTAGTGATGGGCAAAATAACGCTAAACATATGCCAAAAAAGCAATGGATATAAGCAGTACAGTACAACCACACAAGTTGATTACAGGGACTGGTATGAAACTACAACTGAATTAAATTACAGGAAAATGACTTTATTGAAGAAACATTCATTGGCAGTTCAACTGCCATCCAAGTCCTCAAAAGTTGCCTCCTATTGAGATTCTGTCTGGATCTGACAACAATGTTGGATGTTTATCACCTGGTACGAATGAACATAATCCGATTAAATAAACAGGTAACCAAATCATAACAAAACGATAAGTTGTGAATCCACGTATGCAATCAGACGCAAACAAAAGAACTTGAGAGCCAATAAATTGATTACCATTGTACTTAGATACAGAATTTATGGCTTATAAATTATATATTGATCAAAATACTTATGAAGACGATAGATTATAGTCCCACATTCCTTGATTACCTTATTGCCCACAGGATATTTAGAAAATTATACTGAGATAATTTCTAATTCAGTTCCCTTGGAGTCTTAGCTCTTACGTGACATCAAATGGAAGAAATACTAGCGAGTCAGAAAGTTATCGTATAGATGAATCTTGCATAGTTTACAACTGATAAATTTCGTATGCTTGTGTCGTTATACAGGATCTGAGCGTAAATCGAAGGAATTAAATGTAGGAAAGTAAATACACTACAAAAAATCCTTTAGTTAAAGTGACAAATGCTTGCAATTCATGACGAATTACCATGTCACTCACTTTATACACTTGTAATGGCATTCCTATTTGTAAAAAATCATATTCAAATAAAACATTGTTAGACATCGTCCGATCAGCTATCTCAAACCTGTTGAAGTAAAACAATTTAAAAGTAACCCTTTAACTGCTGAATGTAAAAACATTTGGAGTATCTTCTCAAAAGTACGGAAACACAATACTACTTCAAACAATTTACTTCACTAATAGATCGATAATAATTCCGAAACGATATTAAAGTTTACTGCAGGTCAGGAACTAGCAACATGATTCTCCATTTAATTGACATACTCGACCGGAAAGCTTCAATCACTCTGGACAAAAGAAAGTGATTCCTAACATTCTTTTGTGAGTATACATTATTTACAAACTTAATGCTACTCATTTAATGTTCAGAGATAATTCTTTCCTGTTGTTTTCCGCTTCTTACGACTTACATTCCACCTAAAAGAGAATACAAACTAGTGCTACAACATGTAACTTCTCTAAGACCAACCTCACACTAGTCTTATAGTTACCAAAGCTTAGCACCAACATTCATTGTCATAATTGCACTAGTGGTTGTAGGACTGTTTCTGCCTCGACTCTAGCGTGATTGATGAGTTTATTTCAAGAAGTAAGATTTGTGTGAAACGTAATAAAAAATATACTAGGTTCCACCAAACCAATTACCTTGATGGTGTCAAATGAGCGCGAGGTCTACATTCAATTCACAAGGATATTTCATTCCATTAATCCAAAATTAGGTCAATTAATAAATGCAAGCATTTGTGGAGGCTTAACCAGAGCTAACCAGATAAATTATGCTATCAGCATACACTACGTAGTCGTACGGCTGCTTCATAATTCACTCATTGGTGACGATAAGACTACTACTTTGGGCCCATTCACATGTACTTCCAAATTTTATTGAACAAATAATGAATGTGAATAAATGTATAATAATGTCTAATAGGATAATGAAACAACACCAGTCGCATACTTGTCCATTATGCAACAAAGTAACGCAATCGTTAATTTTCCCTCAATTTTACAGGAAGTTTTAATTCACCTTCATATTCCATTTTCTGGTAGAAAATACAAGGCTTTCTTCTAATGTAAGCAAGTTTAAGTTTTAAACGTTACCATGTTTTTATTTTTTCATTCTTAGACATTTTACTTGGGTTATTATTACAAGATGGGTAGTTCCCTAAAGTATGTACTCTTCACTGGTGTCAACATTCGGTAGTGAGTGACGACCTGAGTGGTCTTAGTGAATTTTTGGATAGATAGTCCTTGGAGGAATATTGTCACTACTTATCCATATAAGCTCGAGAAACTTGGTGACTGATCAGGAGAGGAAGGTAAAACTAACGGTAACGTCGTAAGAGTTCATCCATCACTGTATCTGAGATGGCAAAGTTCAGCAAAGCGTCCCAAGGGATGCCCGTCAGCGAACCAATCATAAAAATGAGGAATATTTGCACAAAAATGAAGTATGTTTACAAGAAAATGCATGAAAACACATTAAACAGGGTATCTTTTTCTGAAAGGACTTAAAAATACTTCCCAGTTATAATGAGGAGTGTCAGTTGCTAAGTTACACTAGTTTTTGTACATGTATCCATCGAGGTAACCGAAGATAAGCTGCTTTTGTGAATCGTCTATCTCTCTTACTCTGTTGTACGGTATTCCTCGAAAACCCTCGGTTGAATTAGTATGGTTTCCAGTATGGGGATCGACGACTGCTTACCAAAAAAATTGGACAATAAAACAAATTAAAATAAATGACATCAAATCTAACTCTATCCTTATTCCTGACCCTGACGCTATACCTAACACTAATTCTAACCTTGATCCCAACCCTAATGCCAATTATGACCCTGATCAAAGCCCTTACCCGAATACTTACCTTAACCCTGATCCTAACCCTAACGACCTTTTAATGCATTATACAAACAGTACTTAAAAACGTAATGTGTGTGAAATTTTCTGCTTAGTTCGTGAATAGCGTTGATATTTCAACTATGACAATGACATGTGCCGTCAGCCAACGACTAGCATGTTTCCAAGGTCAGTGGAGCGTTCGCTCTCCTGGGACCCATTGTTGAACTTCACCACTGAGATATTCTTAGTGCTATTTTTCTGTCTCCCTTGACTAATATCGTATTGTGAAACACTGTGATTCAGGTGGGTAATTTCATGAATAGTTAGGCTAAATGCACCTACCTAGACAGCGATTTGTCCTCAGTGACCGTAGAAAAGTATTGTGATCAAAAACAAAATGTACTGCTGGACTTGTTCGGTACATTGTCAAGTCAGCTATTTGAAGTGGCTGAACTTATCCCTCATGCTCAAGGTCACTGAATGGATAAAGCACGTTAGGGTAGTTTTTTCCATGTTAGTCAGCGGTGTTGGATTGCTGTATGCTAACCACTAGTTCATGCCCTGGCTTTTACGTTTATTCCGCAGTTATTCGCAGCTTAGCCTGATGCAGATTATTCACAAATGTTGCATTTAGCATCATTTTGGTCTGATTGCCATTAAAATTATTTAATTGTTTGGTTTTGGAAGTTTTCACCACCAGGTCAGTTCTTCCACTTCATTGTAATTGTTTCATAGGTTGCTTTCACGCGTTGTTACAGTGTTTCAGTTACTTCCCAGCTGTCAAGGGAATAACACTATGAACAAGTTCTGGAAATTTTATGTATGAACGTGTTTTAGTGGCAGAAGCTGTTGTTTATAGTTCATTTTTTGTTTGCCTCTATTGTTGATGGGTCCAAATCGTTTCTTAATTTGAAGAAATCTAAGAGACTCTAAAGCATAACGGCCCAAAACGAAACCACCTCTGTCGGCCAGTCAGATGGGTTGGAAGAAGTGCGTAATTTGAAATAAACGTCTATGTACAATTAATGCAGTGTTGAAAAGTAGTTACATGGGATAATGTTCTTGTGCATGTTCCAGGAAACCCCCAATTCCTCACAGGAGTCCTCCTAATTAAATTAAACCAATTTATGCACATAAATTCGTCAAGGTCATCAATCCGTTCACTAGGTGGTTTTGTTTTGAGCTGCTTTAGTTTAAAGTCACCGAAATCTAAAATAGACAATGTCCTTCACGTTGATGTTTTTAATATGCAACAATCTATGAGTCAATCTGGTGAAGAAACCACGGCTAGGGTTGTTACTAGTAAGGTTTCCGAAGAACGTATTAGACCTGGATAACTTAGAACCTGCGCTGAACTTGAAAAAGCTTTGAAGTTTTTCAGAAAAGTGAGTATAACACAAATGTGCCTAATTTCAGATTATAAACACCTAGTATGTTGTGACAGAACCCGAACTAAATAAGAATGAACCACATCTGAATTATGAATATATTGTGCTTGTATGCGTCTTTGGGGACAAAAGAAACGGGGAAGCAGTCAGGAACCTACAAAAGATAAGTACTATCTATCGTTGTTAAAGCTTAATATACTAGACCCGGATACGTGAATTAGAATTGTCTGTGTTAAAGCCAGTGTTAACAGCTATTCAATATGTCGCAAAACGATTTAGGAAGCGGATAACATACGATGATCTGCTGAATATACGAACTGCACTTATGGAAGGTATTATTATTATTGTATCCTTTAATTCCTACAGGAACATAGGGCTTCAGCCGTGCGTCTCCATTGCGTTCGGTTCTCTGCTAGAGTCTTCACCTGGTTCCAAGTCTGCCCACACGTTTTCATCTCCTCTTCACATGACCTCCTCCAAGTCACCCTTGCACTGACGACCAACTCGCCACTTCCCTTTCGGGTTCCACTCGAGCAATGGCTTGTCTAGTGATATCACTCACCTGATGGTTTCCTAAGAGTATGGCCAATCCATCTCCATTTCTTCCTACCTATTTGTTTCACAATCGGTTCCTGGTTGGTTCGTTCCCAAAGATCCCTGTTGCTGATCTTTTCTGGCCGGCCATCTGATCTTGAGTATTGAGTGAAGACAACTGTTAATGAAGGTCTGTAGTTTGTTTGAGGTGCTCTTTATGACGCGTTGGCCAAGTCTCTGATCCGTATAGTAGCACTGACTTCACATTGGAGTTGAAAATCCGGATCTTATTTTTGATGCTGAATGTTGTTGACCTCCACACAGACTTGAGAGTAGTGAAAACTTGTCTTGCTTTTCCGATTCTTGCTTTGATATCCTCGTCAGTTGCGTCCGCCTGTAGTTGAGACGATGCTTCCCAGGTAGGTAAAGGAGGTTGTTTCTTTCAGGTTCCTCCCATTTATGCTGATTGTTGTCTGTTGTTGTTGTTGCTGTTGGTGGTGTTGCCCAGGAATTTTCATCACCTCTGTTTTATCTATGTTCACCTGAAGTCCTTTCTCTCCTCAACGCTTCTTCTGCCAACTTGTTGCTTTTCACTTGCATATCTTCCAGTTTGTGGGAAATCAGACATATATCATCGGCGATCCTCCAAGTTTTTTTGTGAGGGTCCATTTTATGCCTGTTTCCTCATTGCCCGCTGTCTGTCGCATTAACCAGTCTACTGCAATCAAGGAAATCATTGGCGATAGTAGGCAGCCTTGTCTTACTCCTGTCCTCACTTCGAAGGGTTCCGTAAGTTTCCCATTGTGGATTACTTGGCATGCAGCATTGTCGTATAGCTGTTGGATGAGATGTATAATTGTCGGTGGCATGTTTGATTCTCTCCAGGATGATGCGGCTTATTATTTTGCTTGGGATGGACAGGAGCATAATTCCGCGCCAGTTCTTGCATTGACTTAGGTCTCCTTTCTTTAGTAGTTTGAATAAGTATCCTTTCTTCCAATCCTCGGGTACTTTGCCTTCTTTCCACACCTTCTCCAGTAGTGGCGTCATCAAGTCCGCTGTTGTCTCTGGGTCCGTTTTCAATGCTTCTGCTGGGATTCCATCTGGTCCTGCTGCTTTTCCAGCTTTTAGCATCTTGATTGCCTTCAGGACTTCTGATTTCGTCGGGGGGTTGGTGTTCACTGGTAGCTCTGTAATCACTCACTGATAATTATTGCTCATTCCGCATCCCTTATGTTTCGCTTCAGCACCTGTACTAAAACGCTACTTACTTCTCACTACTAACGTAATCATTTATCATCCCAGCGGGAAATTGACATGCCGTATATTTTTCACCTAAAATTTAAATTTGACGGCATGATAACTTCTCGAAAGCTCTGGGCATCTTCTACCATAACTCAAACACATAAATAAATAAATAAATTTATTCTCATAGTACAGTACATGAGGGACGCCAGTTTACAGGCATCATCAAATTGTTACAGAAATAGAACCATATAATTCAATCACAATTTACAGGCAGTAGCAAGATATGCTTTACATGTTCGCTGGAGATTATACATACACTTGATAAATGTTAATCCCAGTAGTATAAAACAGCCTTTTCACTTATATACAATCATTTCTGTGCAAAGTTGGAAAAATCTGCTAGATTGTCAGTGAGTGCAACACAACAGGAAATACAGGAGTATTGTCTTCGCATTAACAAAAAAACCAGGTCTTTGGTGGATGGATTATAAGTGCCTGGGAAAAAAATAAAGCTTGAAGTAAATATTCATACATAACTTTGTTGTGTGCAGAGTCCTCGAATTATAGTTCATGGATGTGTTATTTTGGAATCAGTGATGTGTTTATCTCATTTGATCTGCAATGTCATTGTTGGGAGTAAGTGCATAAGCTTCGGACGCATTAATTAATGGATTTCTACTGCTTGTGGGTATTTTCTTAGCGTTAGGAAGGTTTATGAATTTCAGCTGTTCCGACAGGAGTTGAGAATATTAACTGCTCAGCAACATTATGGATACAAGTTCATCACATTATCTAAGGAAAGGTGGGTTGCAGTTGGTGACGGATATATGGTGCCCAACGAGCGTTCATCTGTCCTTGTGATGTTGTGGTGAGTTATACCTTTTTCATGTTGTCGGTTTATGTCCATTTTATTCCACTTATTGTGTTGGGTAGTAGTTTTACAAACGAGATTTCTTTTCTGTTTGAGGATACGTATCTTAACCGTTAATGTTTTATCTAGAATTATAAACATAGGCAAAAAACAACAGGTGTAGTATTTAAGCTTATACATTAAATGGACCTATAATTTCGGAGGCTCTCAGATAGGAACTAGAACTACTATCGTTTGCAAACTCTTGTAGTTTGTCATTAAGCATCTTTTTGAAGGAGGCCAATGTACTTGCTTGACGCATTTCCATTGGCAGTTTATTCCATATCTGTGCATACCTAATCAAGTAAAATTTTTGCCTGGTGGCTGTTTTACATTGTTCGATAGCTACTGTACCCTTAGTATGTCTTAGTTTGTAGCCATTGTCATCTGAAAGTCGAGTGCCATTAGTAGAGGTAAAAACTAAGTGGTTTAGAAGCTTATAGTAAAGTGTCAAGTTTAGTCTCAGGCGTCTTAGCCATAGTGTTTCTAGTCCTAGGGTATCACATCTAGTGGAGTAGTTCGTACCATTTTCAGTTCCGAGTAATTTTAACGTGAAGTACCTCTGCACTCCCTCGACTTTCAATTTGTCCTCTATGCGTATGCTACTATACATGAATGAACAGTAATCAAATAAAGGACGCACACAAACCTTGTACAACAGAATTCTAGACTCATTTCTGTAGAAGTTCCTGAGTAGAAAGCCGATAAGTCTGCGTGACTTTGACACTTGTTTGGAGATATGTTCAGAAAATGATAACTTATGTGAATATTTCAGCCCTAGGTCCAGTACAGATTCCAGTCGTTGAAGTGTATGGCCTTGAATTGTCAGGTCAAGTTCTAAATTGTTGCAACCTATGCAGAGCCAGCCACATTTTTCGACATTAAATTGGAGTTGCCAGGTGTCACACCATCTATCCATTTTTTCTAATTCTTGCTATATGGCGTTTACTGTTATTCCAAGATCTGTGTTCTTGCATTTATACGTCACTTTTAAGTCATCTGCATATAGTATTGGTTTACCTACATTAAAGCATTCACAGATACTGTTTATATATATTATGAATAAGAGTGGGCCTAATACACTTCCCTGGATTACACCACTACTTACTGGTTGAGGCCTTGAGATTATCGAGCCAACTTTCGTTGCCTGACTTCGGCCACACAGAAATGATTTTATCCAGCTCAGGAGAGGATCACATATCAATCTGTAGCTGTATCTCTTTAATAATGCATGTTAGGTAAGAGAGCTCTACTTTTTCAGACAGAACATCTTCCACCTGTATTACAGGGGTCAGAGTTATGTTCGAGTCTTTTCTGTTGGGTGAACTACTAATAATAAGGGGTGGTAATGTGTTATTAGACGAGCTGCTGCTATTTTCTAAATTACTGGTGTTCACACGAACACTCTTTTTAGAATTTCGGCCCATCGTTATTAAAGATCAATCAACAGTAAGCAATAAATGAATATAAACGAAAACACGTGCAAAAAGCGTCACCTGGTTCGAACGTACCGGGCAAGTACACATGCTTAGATTGTGTTATTCCACTCCAGACACTAAAGGTTTCCCCACATAAAAAGTCACTTATAAAACCAAACGATCGTACGAAACTGAAGAGATTCTCAACAAGTTACTTCAAACACCACGACTTTGGCACACTAGGTTTAATGCTTAACACTTTTAGCTCCACCTCACAAGCTCTATATTTGCGCATGAGAAACGAAGGATGCACCGCAGTAGTCAGTCCTTCTAGGGTGTATGCTCTCACAGAAATTCTAAAGAAGCGAATGAATTGCAAGAATTACAGTATTTCTCTCCTCATAGACAAAAGTAGGCTGCGCACTGATTCTGCAGGCATGTGCGAATTATTCAACAAAACCTTTGCAGCTAACTACCTTAAGCCCACAGTCGCGATACTCGATAGACACCCTGCTACTAATATGGCACAAACTCCATCTCTACACACACCAAACTTAATCAGTACTGTTGAATTTACTTATGCTAACATTAGTCATACTATAAGAACCCTCAAAAGCTCAAAAGGTTTTGGTACTGACGATATATCATCCTATTTTTATAAATATGGTGGCCCTGACGTTCCCTTACTACTGCTTAAAATATTCACAATGTCCCTAGAAACCCAAACTTACCCTGGTTTATGGAAAACAACATTTATTATGCCTAAACACAAATATGGCTCGAAAACAGAAGTTAGTAACTACAGGCCGATCAATATCACACCTATCACATCTAGAATTATGGAGAGACTAGTTAAAGATAACCTAATCAAACGTATGCTTTTCTGCAACATTATAAGTCAGAACCAACATGGATTCCTAAAATCCAGATCTTGTTTAACATGCCACCTAGACTTCTTTAATTTTGTGACCAGCAGTCGTGACAGACGACAACTAGTACTTGTCATCTACTTTGACATTTCTAAGGCATTTGACTATGTCAACGATTTACTGCTAACACATAAGCTTAACTCCTTAGGAATACGCGATCCATTTTTAGGATAGCGTAAATCATTTCTTAACAACAGGCCCCAAATAGTTAAACTCGGGTCTGTAACTTCGAAACCTAGCTCAATCACCTCTGGTGTAGTACAAGGTAATGTCATTGGACCCCTCCTATTTACTCTATATATCAACGACATATGCGCTTGCTTCTCACATGGGAAACCATTCACCTTTGCAGATGACCTAAAAGTAGCTTACAAACTCCAATCTGATGACCTAGGGTACTTCCAGAATGTTGTACAAAAAGAACTAGATAAAGTGACTGCTTGGTCGTCTTTATGGAATCTACAGTTTAACCTTAAAAAATGTGGCTGGATCTGCTTCGGTGCACCCTCAATCGACATGAAATTAACGCTTCAATCTGCTAACCTAACCAAACTCCGAAGTGTCGTTGACTTAGGCTTGAGGTACTCTAGTGACCTAACATTCTCTGAGCAAGTGGCATCACAAACTCGAAAGTCGAGGATGCTCTCAGGATGCATACTCAGGAACTTTCACGACAATGAAGCCAAGCGAATTCTGTACAAAACGCTTTTAAGGCCACTACTATAATACTGTCCATTTATTATTAGCAGCACTCACACACGTGACAAGCTAAGGATATAAAGTATCCAACGATATTTTACATCCAAACTACTTGGCTACGATTGTAAGAAGGACTACATCTCATGGTACATGATCCTAAAACTTGACCCACTTTGGACAAGACGACTTATTATTAACCTAGTATTCTTCTTTATGGTCCTACCCAAAATATCATTCTCAGACAATAAGGAAATACAACTCGCACAGGAAGGCTCTTACGATCAGCGTAACCAAACTTGCACAGGGACAGTAAAAGCCTTTAAATCAACACTCCTTGGAGACTTCTTCACAGTCATGTATTCTAAAATATGGAACAACCTGAACCTAGAAGTCAGAACTTGCAAAACGGTTATAAGTTTCAAACGCTCTCCGTACAGACTGTTTCATTCTACTGATCACATTAATAAACTATTTATTCCTAGAACGAATCAATTATTAGTTTAGTATAGTACCTAATGAACGCACAAATTCTCTAATTACTCTATAAACGATAAATAAACTAGTTGCATAGATGCATAAAAAGACTAAGTAGAAATAAATCTGTATGTCTGATAAATGATAATGTACAACGAAGATAAACATTTTTAAAAATTTTTTTATTTTGATTACAGCTTGATGCCACACAGTATTTTTTCAGTACAAGTATGGAATCTTCAGCACGGATATCGGTAGCCCAAATTTTGCAGGCCGACCATAGATATCGATTGTGCGTCGGTAGGGGATCGAACCCCGGACCATTTGCATGGTTGGCGATAGTCCTAACCACTGTGCCACCTACGCATATGTAAGTACAAACACTAGGGTGATAGTAAAGACCAATTGCCTATTCTTTGCCCTCTGGTACTTTGCTGCTCGCCTCTTCTCTTCTATTTGCCTTGTAGTAGAAGTTGCATAGATCTACATTTAGACTGAAGCTGAGAAACAATCTATATCACATACTCAAATATCATCCTTCGAGATTTGGCTATTAATGACTCAGCATCCTCGGAATATTTACTATCACCATAACAAGACGCTGTACAGCGGGTGAGGACATAGGCTATGACGTGTTAAATTTTCCGCGCCTCAGGTTTTCTCGTCTTTCACTGGCTGGAACAGTGGTGGCCAATTTGATATTTAATTTGTCCTTGTTAGGTGGTGTGTGCAGGTTTGTGTGGTTGAGTTATGCATTGTTTACAAGCATATTTGATGAAAATAAATGTAAAATTTGAGTATTCTAAAGTTTTCTTTTACTTATTTTGTGCATGTACAAGGCTTGGTTTATCATACACTCGGTTTGTTGGCCTATCGGTTGCTGGCGATGTCAAGGAACCCATGGGTTCTTTGGCTTTTATCGATTTTAGGTTATACGTGAAGCATTTTATTGGTGGATATTACTCAGTGATGTATTTCAATATTGCTTTTTCCACGGAATTATATTGAAACAGTCGCGAGACAGATGGATACTAATTGACAAAGCCTTTTTAGTTTATTGCAGGTAGCCAATGCGAGTAAGAGCATTACTTATCCTGCAATATTGTGTGCATAATTCTATTTTTGTTTACTCTTCCACCTTTTGTAGTTAGTAATATGCTGCATAAGTGTCAACGATGGTCATGATCTCGCAACTCGTGCGCATCTGAAAGCGGGAGAAGTAATCGCACAAATGGACCATTTTCTTAATATGTAAACAAACTGTTGTATTACAATAAATATGAACTTTTCATAGAAATCTTGTTGTCTTTCAATTCATGGGTTCGCTTTGTGAGCACGGCATGCTAGACCGGTGCTCCCTAGGACTTGAACTCGTTACTATACTTAAGTGTAATTCTGTAGGAACACTATCGACCGATATGCGTGGTGAATTATAAGTAGTTTAGTGGCCCTTAAGTCTCTGTCTACAGTTACGTGAAAACGTCTCATAGTTATACGCAAGTCTGTAGGGAACAATGACTACAATAGGTAGAACTTAGGCACTGCATTGCAGTTCCAGTTCGTATACGGTTGGGTGTATTCCAAATCAGTGTATTACTAATATTTAAATTAAAGCGTTATGGCAGTCCCTATGATAACGGGTGTTAACGTATACTGTAAAATTAAGTTTACACATAACGAATAAATAAGTAGGTTGAGCTGTAACAGTCGTAGTAACAATTCGCTTACGTTTAATTATGCAGTCAAATAAATCATCAAGTATCATTGATAAGTCTGACATCTGCATCGTCATGCAAAAAAACTTAGTTTCACTCAGATAGAATAAGAAAAGTATTGTAAGCAGGATGTTAAATCTATTTAATGAAAAAAATAAGCAAATGTCTTTACACAATTGTTTTTCGTAATTATTTCGACCATGTTGAATTGCTGTGACCAAGTTGACTGACATTACAGGATATCTGTAAATAAGTGAACAAAGTGTATCTTTTTAAATCGCTGAAGTAAGGAAGAAGTAATGTTAAAGTTAAACGCTTTATGTTTCCATACCTTTGCTGAAAAAGGTTCATTTTCCTTTTTCATTCTTTGGTGATGACAGCATTCTTCTGTTTTTTTAATGTCACACAGAGATTGTTCGTCCTATATAGTATAGCAGCAAGCAAATAATAAGTGTTAACTTGTAAACCATTCACAATGAACACTGTACAGAAAACTTCATCACATCTTCATTTTAACCAACTTTTCCTTCATGCACAGAAGGATGCAATTACTACATACCCTCAAGCATTGTAACCTCAACATCACAAAATCCCTACAGATAACTTCTTTCATAATAAATGATTTAAACATATGAGCCATAAGTGCTTCTTCCATATCCTTCATAGCCACAAGTAATTCATTAAGGATCTCAGAATATCTTAGTGATATGAACACGAACAATTGTTAAGACTTGGATAACTTATGTAACAGGTGCAGTAGTTGTAGGACACACCTCCTAGCTACTAATCGACAGAAAGTTGATACTAATTTTAAGTAGTCTGACATTTCATGAGGACCACCTACACTATTCTTCGTGACCCGATGCCATTTTTGACAATGAACAATTAAAGCCTTCTGACATTCCAAGTGTAAATGTCAATTAAACTAGTATTATATCTTCGCCTAAGCAATTTTAAATGGGAATTTCATCAAAGTAGATATAATCACCAGGAAATGCAGCAGCCTGTCTCATACGTCGCATGATCTCTTCTATGTGCCATGGAATATTTCAGTCATCACAGATGATAAAAGAAGTGTCTGACATCCTCAAAACACACATCAAACTTATGTCTCTAGGCTATTTCTCTTTCAAATGCACGATTCTCATAGAATAACTGGGATGACAACAGCCATTGCCTGCAGTCAATTTACAACCTTAAGATCTGAAACAACTCACAAAAACAATGCCTCAATGCTCCAAAACCCTAATAATAGACTTTTTATGCGATATTTCTTCAAAATGATGACTTTTTTCATCAGTAATTTGTCTCGGCTGTCATGGCAATTTTACGCATTACTACGAACACAATACACAAAAATATTGCACTTTTCGGCTACAGAAGCCTAAAACTAGTCAAATATAATCTATTGTCACAATACTGAGCGATTAGAGCGTCTCTATAGGCGTGAACGTGATAACCCATACGATGCGCGAAAACACATCGTCGTAGAACATAGCCTCACTCCTCTTACTGACCAAAGATGCACTGACAAATGGCGGGCCTTGGCTGATGTGGGTGCAGTAAAACGAATCTGCCTGACAATAACCAATATTAATCTGCATTCAGTTTAATTCACATCCGGTGTTACATACGATAAAAATGCTGACAAAATCATACAAATAAATCACTCATTTCAAATTATTACCCAATTCAAATATAAATCAAGAACAAGAAACGATGCTGCGCACACCAAAGTTATATGGAGAAATTGACTTCAAGCTTTATTTTTTCCCAAATATTTTTTATCCATCTAACACATACTTGGGTTTTTTTGTTAATGCGAAGACAATATTTCTATATTTCTTAATGTGCTCCATTGAATGACTAGTAAGCAGATTGTACTCACAAACTAATATCAGAAATAATAATAATATTAATAATAATATATATTTTCCTATCAATGTAGGACATACCAGTTGTACAGGCATGGATAAGTATTATTTAAATTACATGAATTTGATTTATAGTGAAATTACATGGTCGCTCTCCTCTCTGACATCGGTTAGTGAGCATATTCTGACAGTTAGTCGTTCAATGAAGCACATGAAGAAATATTGTCTTCGCATTAACAAAAAAAGCCAAGTATGTGTCGGATAAATGACAAATATTTGGGAAAAAATAAAGCTTGAAGTCAATTCCTCCATATAACTTTGTTGTGTGTGGCATCTTATCTTGTTTTATGTTCAAATTGGGTATTAATTTAAGATGAGTGATTAATTTTTATGATTTTGACATCATTTTTTGCAAGTAATGCCAGATGTGAATTCAACTGAATGCAGATTAATATTGGTCAATTTCAAGCAGATTTGTTTTACTGCACTCAAGTCACCCATTTGTCATAGCATGGTTGCTCCGTACGAGTAAGTTGATAAACACGTAGAAAGCTATATAGAAACCATTTTAGATCGTTGACAGTGCTTGTATAAGATGCTGTACAGCGTCTTGTTATGGTGACAGTGGATTTCATCAAGGATGCTGAGCCATTACTAGCCAAACCTTGAGGGATAATATATGAGTAAGTGACTTGTTTCTCAGCTTCAGTCGGAATGTAGATCAAAGCAACTTGTACTACAAAGTAAATACAACAGAAATGTACCAGAGGACGAAGAAAAAGTATGTGGTGTCAAAAATCTTTGTTTATATTCGTTGTACATTGTAATTTGATGAACAAAAATTTGTTTCTACTATGTCTTTTTATGCATTTATGCTACTAGTTTATTTATAGTCTTTAGAGAAGTAAGGGTATTTAAGCGCGTTCAGGTACTGTAGTAGACTAATAGTTTATTCGTTCTAGGAATAAATAGTTTATTTATATAGTCGGTAGAGTGAAATAGTGTGTACAGAGAGCGTTTGAAACTTAAAACTGTATTTCAGTTCCTGACATCTAGGGGCAGATTGTTCCATATTTTAGAATACATGACTGTGAAGAAGTTTTCGCGGAGTGTTGACTTAAAGGCTTTTATTGTCACTGTGCAATTTTGGTTACGCAGATCGTAAGGACAGATACCACGTAATTTCACCATAAATCAAGTTTATGTAATGTAAATAATACTTATCCATGCCTGTACAACTGGTGTGTCCTACACAGATAGAAAAAATATATACTTTTAAATCTTGAACTTACTGCCTCATTTGATCCATTACATTGGGCAGATATCAGTACCAAGCAAAGTTTTCTAATAAAAGTGCGACAAATGTAACGCAGTTCAAGAATGTAATGCCACCGATAGTGCATACGCCAGAAAAAATTTTTGCAAAGTTTTATTCAAAAATCGTACACAAATATAACCTGTTACTAAACCACTATAGCAGTGGAATTTGAAGCTGCGGTTAGTGTGGGCGTACAATAAGACACTCGGCATATCTATATTCTCCCGAGTGTCTGGCACAATCCACTGCTCCATAACCACTTTCAGAGGCATCGCAAGAGATACATGACTCTGGTTGGCTGATTCATGAAGAAAAGCCACAGACAACGCGGAAATTATACTTTAGAAGCCGTCTCAAAACTGTAGCGTACATTGAACCTTCGAACTTTTGTTTGTACGGACTCACCTGACCTTTAGCACTACTTCCTCTTTCGATTCGTGAAACTCTTGTATGTTCTTGGTTCGCTCTCTCGTTGTGCTTTCATCCAGCGCACTCTCCGAACCTACCACAGTCAAGATTGCAGATAAGTGTGTAACCTCTTGTTTCTTATCAAATTCCATATCTCTTTTGTGTAAATACAATTCTGTTCCAGTCACACTTGCCATCTCAAGTCTTTTAACCTTGATTCCGTTCGTTAGTACTTGCACGTTAGGCAGAGTACGATTAAGGTCATGAGGGGTGAAGAAGTTTTGTAAGAGTGGTTATTTTAGGTCTAAGTTAAGCCAAGCCTAACTCTCACAAAACTATGCAGAAATTTGACCCGGACGTCGCTTTCCCTCTTAGGTATTTCATCATCCCAATCCAAGCCCAATTTTCATAACTTTTGTGGCAATTGTTCAGTAGATAATACTCTAGATGTTAAGAAGCCCAAAGGGTTAAACAACGAGGCTACCAACGACGAAATTCTACGCCTGGTTCTGGGCTTTCCAGGCCCGCGGGTTTTATAGACAAAATAATCAGCGGGAAAGTACAAAGTGAATTAAATAATAATCATACCCTCTAAGCAGGTGGCTGCGGTGGACCAAGTGTTCTAGTGGAGTTTGAAACCACGGCCACTGATTTTGAGCCTCTATGGGAAAACCACCACTCAACCTGGAATGCAGGGACATCCAGGTAACGAGTCCCAAATAGAACGAAACGTGCACCCTGGATTCCACTGCTAGTCACCTTCCACCAAATTGCCTCAAATGAATTCTTTTTTCTGTCCCATTAAAAAATTAAGGTAAGTTCGATAGGGTGTGTTCCAAGATCTGTTTATGTCACAGTTCGTGCAGATTGGTTTGACGGCACACACTTTACTACTTATATGGAACTGTTGACTTTTATCGCCAGTCTGAAACCTCCCTTGGCAAGAACATACCTTATCCGTCCAACTTGGGAAATAGCCTATTCAAAATTATCTGATGATGGTAACTAGTCATCCACAGAGAAACACCTTTCGACAAGTCTGTGTACTATACCTGATCTTTCGCCACCGAAGGTCTCAACAGTCTTCTTCAGGGCATAATTTGCATAGAAAGGATGTAAGACGGCCCCAAACGGATGAACAGCTAATTCGTACTCAGAAACCTCTTGTGTTACACCACCATCCTTCCACTATAACATAAAATGCTCCTCTACCTTGTTTCGGAATTTTCACCTTCAACGACACTTCTTCTATATCAGCAGTCATAGATACAACAGCAACTCGGAAGCGTGAAGTCATTGCAGCTAAACTGCTGACGCTATTTGGTTCCTGTATTAGCTAATCATTTAAAGACATACCACTGTATCCAGCCGCACAATCAAAAGCTACTGAAAGCCTTTGATGTTTCTTTGGATTCATAACCTTGTGATGGGGTATGTACGACTGTAAACTTTCCGGATGAGCATGCATTTCAACTGGTTCTGCAGTGTATCTTTCCAATAAATGCCTTGCCAAGGCCTCTCTGTATCTGTTTAGTAGACTAGAGTCTTTAGAAAGACGTCCTTTGGGGCACTAAATTCGATGGCTCGCCATTCCGTTACAGTCTGACAGACTAGGGCGGTGGTGCTTTCATGGTAATCCTACTCCAAAGCGACAGTCGACAAGTCTGGAGGAACGAGCAGCTATCTGCAGCATTCTCCGTCCTCTTCATAATGCTTCCACTTGGGCCGTTCATGAATTTAGTTCACACGTCTCCACTCAAGCTACTTACTCATAACCACTCAAATTCCGTGAACAATTCCGTGCTACCATTTGAAGACGCTGGTCAACATTCTGTACAAGGAATATTCTTGATCTGAAACAAAGAAGCAACTGGTTTTCAAATAGTTTCCAATGTCTTACTCAACTTACGTGTACAGTCTATTATGCAGACACAGATGGCGCCAATGGAGAGTTCTGGAATAGACCTCGGCTCCATTTGACGCCGTAAATCAATCCAACATGACCTTATCTAGTTTTCGTATCCACGATCAAATTTCTTTCCTGTTATAAAACTACGATAAATATATCACTGATCTCAACATAATACATCAATTAACTTTAATTCAAGGATGCTGTTCGCAACCAAGTTATATAGGAGAATTGACTTCAAGCTTTATTTTTCCTAGATATTTGTATTACATTCATCGGATGTCTGGGTTTTTTGTTGATGCGAAGACAATATTTCTATATCTCTTTATGTGTTACACAAACAGACTATTCATCAGACTGTTCCGACTGACTCTAATGTCAGAAAGAACAACCAAACTGTAAATTCACCATACATCGAAATATGTGTAATTCATATAATAACTTATCCATGCCTGTACAATTGGTATGTTCCTGCATAAACAGGAATAAATAAATATTATCATTTAACCTTCAAGGATTGCTCCGCATTTCTTGGCTATTCGATATACGGCAACATAAAACGTTAGGTGCCAACTGACCAAACTGTTTCGGCCTCAACGTAATCCAACTCGAATTTGTTCTAACAGGAACCAGTGACAAACTGGAACATCCCAACCAGCTAGAAGGCCAGCCGAACCACCCTAACTACGTAGCAAATTAATGTCTTCCGGGTGTTCAAGGGCCATTAACTCTTCCTCACTATGGTGTTGTCCAGTAGTTATTGGTAAGCGATGGATTGTGCAATCCTTGATTATTTTCGCCTAGTCCCTTTAATCTGAGAAAAATGGCTCCGGAGTCACTTTAACACGGTCGTGCCGTGAGACTCCAAATACCGTGGCTTACTGGGCCTTAAGTCATTTATCTTAATACCCAGCCTTTTAACAGTCTTTTCTACGCCAAGGTACTGTCTAGGAGAACATACGTTTCCAGAAACCCTTTCGGGCTAAACAACTTCACAGGAACTGGGTGGAAACAGGCCTTCTCAGAATTGTCCTTAAGACCAAAAATATTTACGAACTCATAGTTTCATTACTATTCTCCAAATGTAATAGTATGTGATGATGAACCTTGTATCCATCCACATGACACATTTTATGACCAATAACACTCCGGAATGTGGCCTAATTTGACACAAGCATAATAAACGTGCAACTTTTTAAAGGTTTTTCTCCTCTTACCAACTTTCACATCCTTCATTTTGAGGCACTTCGCTTAGCCTTGAGAATCAGTACATAAGATGGAAATTTTAGATTCCTCTAGGACACTTTCAAGCTGCCTTGTAATAGGCCGTTCAACTATATTACAGCGAGACACCAAATACTATCTCTCTGCAGCCTTTTTTTCTCGATAGTTGTGTTGCGTGTAAGCAACTTTCCGCAGAGCGTTCAGACAAACTGTGCTCTTTTTTCCAAAAATCTTAGCCAGATCCTTGAACTCCGGCTCCCCACCAGCCACCGAAATTCTGTCAGCTAAATCAGTACGTTTCGCCTGCACTCGGCAGGGAGATGGACGATAACTAGTTGTAAACTTATAGGACATTTCGAATCAGAAATGTATTCAGCGCCACTCGACGCGATTGAGTATTATGAAGTCTTATCGCAAATTTGGTGAGATCACCTCCAGTCACGCTAATGACAACTGAACCAGCAATCCTATGTTCCTGTCCAAATAAATCATATGGTATCTTCATGGACCTTCTATAGTTGAGACCTGAAGGGAGTGCCACGCAGGCCTCCTAGAAATGAAGGCAAGTGAACTGTCCTCCTGATAGTTTCTTGCCTAGATAGGTTACTGAATGCATCCCGTCAATGAGGGTCTGTCAAGGGTGGTTTTGTAAGTATAAAAGCTTCATGATGAGTCATGCGGTGTATTCATTTGACGAGTCAACTGCTAGCTGCGTTTGGACGATGGGAATTGTTGAATTTGGGACAAGGGGAAAGACATTCCATCAAGAATCGTAAGAATGTTTATAAAAGATGTTCGGAAGTATTTTGTCTCCTTGAGGGAGATGATGCAGTCAAGACTGTGAATCAAGGTTTTAGGACTTTGATAGGCTGCTGTACTTTTGTAACCAGAAAATACATAGTCAGGACCATGGCTGGGTGTAGAGGTATCTTGACGCGTCTGGAGGGGTTATGGTGATGGGTGTGGCAGAATTCATGATTTGAAAACCCCTCTATTGTCGGCTGTTTGATGTTGCTGATACTTGTCTGAGCACTACCATTAATATGGCAAATACTAACTCCTACTTCAAAGCCTGTGCACTGTCATATTGACATATATTGGTGTCATTATCGGTGAAAATTGAAACAATGTCCATTGTCCTTGTCAATTCAAACTGTTTTCATTTTTTGGAGGAGACAATCCCTGCTTGGCCTCAACACTTGCTGGTTGGTAGAAGACCAGAGCAATACGATTGGAAGTACCGATAAATATTATAATGACTTTCATTTGTAGACCTTTTCTAGTGTGTTTAGATTAACCAGCTGTGAACCTGGTGGTCGAACTGCTGTATAGTTCAATTCGCTATATTGGTTCGTTGTTGGTTGAGCAATAGGTCTTCAACGTTCCGGTTTGTTTTTTATTATCAATCGCCCTGAAGTTCATTTGGTTATTGATTACCTAACGAGCAGTCTGAGTTCTGGATCCTTATCTTCTGAGTGCAGCAATAATTCTCGGTATTGTTATTGACATTTCGTATTCTCTTGACCTGATCCATATTACTGATGGTCTTTTGTGACTGATTTTTGCTATTTACTCTCAAACCCTGCCATTATTTGACGGTCGTCTTTCGACGATTCGTCATCGCTTTACTGTTGTCGACATTCCCCTTCAGTGAACAAAAGGTTGCAAGCGAAGAAACTGCTTGCGTTCTGATCTTCTTCCTCAAACGTTTACTGACTTACTAGATCCTGACGGACAAACTTTCGATCGCATTTCATTGGGGATACTCTTGTAGATTGTCAAGTATGAGACAGTCGTGTCTATCTGGCTTTTCTCTGTGTAGCTCGTTCTCTGAACCAGATGAGTCACTGAACTCTGGAGTTGCCCAGCGGTACTGCTTAGGCAGATTTGCATTTGTGATGTAACTTATTGTTTAATAGCACCACCGATTTTGTCGCTTGAAAAAGTTTTCTAATAAAGCGGAAACAATTTTTGTTTATCTTTGACTCACAGAAGTTTGGTGAACTTAAGAACCCGTTTTACCTTATGAGTCGTTCTAACTTGGTGTGATCACGGGCAGTAGTTCTGCTCAAGATATCACCAAAACAAAAACTTACCACTGTATATAAACTACTGAAATGTAATTATAGTTTATTTTATCTATTCCACAATGTCCAAACTTTTCACTGAGATTAATTCCTTCATTCGGTTCCTGCATCCGGATAGAGAGAACCTGTATTTTTCTGCTCTGCTTTGCAAGTTTTCTTCATTTATCTGGGGGACAGTGGCATGATAGCTGATTTTATACCAAAAACCTTTAGTGTTCTGTGGAGGAACAGTTTGTGGGCTTGAATCGTCTTACAACAGTATATTCTGACTTCTTTCAGCCCACTGAGCTTAAAAATAAGATACGCTGGGCCTAATTTTACCTTTTGCATTCACCTGCTGCAGTCACTTTAACAGATGTCACAAAGCAGGTCTCATTACAGACTTCTCTTTTGAAGCTGCCGCTTAAACTTCTAAGAAACACTGAAATGACTCGTGACAAAGATACATTTGCATAACGAGGAACCGAAGTTGTATGAAATAGGGCTGCAGTGTGAAAACCAAACAAGTACACCTAAGATACTCAACCTTATGTCCATGCTGCGTGAGAACACTAGACACGTAGGCGCTGACCATAGGACCAGTATGTATGCGCAAACGAATAATGGATATAGAACCGATTTTTGAATGACGCAGACATATCACATTTGTGAAGCAAATGGAACTGCGCTGAACGGTGGGCGTTTGACATACACAAACAGACAGACTTCAGGTTATGATGTCTATTAATTATAAAATGGAGTGCGGACGATTATATGGCATAGCCCCTGTTCGAAGTGGCGCGCGCTTCTGTATCTGGTGGGTACGGTTGATTTAGGTCGGTGCTATTTTGCTTTGCTTGATCCAGGCAGCTTTACTTGATGTGATCTTTATGTTTATTTGGTTTTGTAGGAATGATTTCTTTGAGAGTCGTTGTCTGACATTGTTTCAAAGTAGGAATTAATTGCTTGTGTGGCAGGATGCCTAAACATATGTTTCATGCAATAATTGTCTGGTATACCGAGTATACTTGGTGTAAATATCCGTGACTGAGTGGAACATGATTCCCTTGCAGCTCGGTTGCAGTCTGCATTCAGCCACACCTACTTCCGGTTAGCTGATATCCTCGATCTGCTTCCAGTGAGGGAACCTAAAAATAAGATCAGCACTCGAATTCATGCTGCCGAACGCTCGCATGGTGTTTTGGTTGCGAAACGTCCATGGAATCCACCGATATAAGCAAAGCAATGCACACATTCGAACGCAAGCTAAGTAACGATTGACGAACATTTGCCATATCCGCTACTTTCAATCAAAATTATTAACTGGCGTAAAAGACATCTTCTTCTGATACTTTATTAAGTATGAATTGCTCAAAATAGTCGCGATCACGTACGTATCAACAATTATCCAAAAAGTATGTTATTTTGTTTGTCACTATCTTTGCCTTTGTGAATTTCCTTTAATCCATTACGTGGTGTAGATACCGCCATCAAGTGGCATTTTCCGATACAGGGTGAAGCAACTGTGACAACGCCCGAGTACATCAGCAAAAATTTCTACTGTAAAATTTCATTTAAAGAGCATATAAAGGATGACTTCTGCCATTAAACCGACATAACAACGAACTACGACGCCATAGTTAGAGAGGATATGCTATAACGCCTCCCGTAGAATGCTGACTGCCACTGAGCTGAAGAGGTATCAGAAGTTTTACGCAAATCAGAATGAATCGGCCACTGATATTTTGCTTCAGTGGGAATCATAAACTAAAGATAGTCGACTTGGTTATCTCATAAACACGTATTTTCACTTGGTTATTAGTCAGTAGTCATTTGTTTGTCAAACAAATGTCTTGGTTTGATGATATATAAACTCCTTGCTGAAAAGTTAAGTCGATTTCCTTCGTTTTGGCTCCGATTTGGTGTTATATAGGTAGAAATTGGATGTAGACGGTAATTACATCTAGATAACAAATCATCTCCTGCGAAAATTACTTAAACTGACACGAGGCATTGTTAGGAAGTTAGATGGGAAGGTTACACTTATACCTACCGAATAAAAACTGTAGGCGCCAATTGTGGCAACTGAGTGCACGCTGATAGACAGAGTTATAGAAGTGTGCTGCTGCAAGTGGCCTGCCCTTATCAACAAATTATAGTGAATCTCAGCTTTATAAATCCATTGTCGCACCACTGTGTTATTCATTTAAATCTCAGCTATCTGGTGCCAGACTTTAAGTTACCCTTATTGTGCAGGGACTAACGATACTGCCTAACAGAAGTAGATGGAGTGGGACTCAAGTACGGGACCCATTTACTCAAGGTTTAGTCCATAATCCAATGCTTTATTGTCAGTGTGGAGCCTGTTAAAGCAACAGAAGACCAGTAAAATATCCTACAAAATGTAAACATAAATGTTTTATAGGAGGCCAATTAGTTTGGCTGCTTGCACAGACTCGAGATCGCCGCCAGCTGGCTTCAGCTAGAAATAACACCCATGATTGCTGTGTGACTATCAGTCCTGATAGACCTGAGCCGTAGGCACACTACCTGCTGTTCCCCACCTAACCTAGTAGCCAAGCTGTCCTTAAAACTGCCTTAGCTAGCAAAGGCTGAATATAACACTTGTAGGGGACTGTCTAGGGAGCTGAATAACGCAACAAATATGCGAATAGAAATCCAAGTCAATGAGATGGTAGTGTAACGATATATTATAAAAAATACAGAAATGAGTTATATTAATAAAGAGGTTACTTGGATATAGTGTTAAAGTCCACTGCTACAAATTAATAATATAATCCACAGAAGTGTTCACTGTTGGAATCGTGTCTGCTGGAAGAAGCTGTGTGCCGGTTGTAGAGTTGTTTTCGTATGAGGATAATAGGTTCCTGCAATAAATCCAAAGTATACAACACGGTATGAGTGGAGCAAGTAATGGCCAGTGAGAAGGCGAAGATATCAACAGTATAGTAAATTCCGAATTGTGCTCGGAAGTTATATATATGTAAACATGAATCGTTTTAAACAAAAATCATGTGCAATGTCTCTAATTTCAACATCCAACAAAAAGTGTACAATCATATTGTTACATACTCCACACACTTACGGTTGCTGAAAGATGTATTTGTTGACAGTGATTTGGGGAGAGTGCATAAGTGTCCACAATCACACCACAATGAGGCTGCTGAGCTCTTGTCTCTTGAAAACTGTATTCACCACTTTGGGTTGCAAACCGCATGGATAAATAAACTGACTATTGACGGTGAAACGGCTGAGGTTCAACTAAGTTAAAGAGCTCCTTTTGACACCTCACAGTATTACACAATGTTCGGAGGTACGTTCTCCTCTATGAACATATTTTTTGAAAAATATAGGCGTGTTTGACACTCGCATATATATTATGTGAATGAAGTGAATTTGTGATGAACCTCCCCTTACAGTTAAGTAGTTTTCCGTCACCACCTGAAATAAGATATGGCCAGACCCTAAAATCGTCGCACGTAACTTCTCTCTCCTTATCCAACCAATTATAAGCACATTATAAAATACATGGGTTTAATACAGTTGGACGACAAGTCATTTTTGTGCAAATTGTCTGCATTTTACGGAGTATGAATAGTACAGTAATGATTACAATAAGTGTTCTTTATTCTGCAGCCCGCTTGTATTTATTCGTCTGTTATTATCAATAGTTAAAAAGTAAAATAAGAGCAAACATTCAGTAGTCCTAAATGCTTTATATCATGATCGACGCTTCCAAAGCTAGGCCAAATGGAGCCAGCACGAACAGCAGGATATATCACGAGAGTCACACACGATTGGGTTGCTTAAGCGGGCGCATCTAGCTCCCCTAGGCCACCGGGACAGTGAAGGATCGCCCGCGATATTAAGTTCCGTAACACCTGTCAGTTCCTTATTCATGCATTTATTTATCGCCACATCCTCCCGACTGACTCATTTCTACGACTTGAACTTAAAAGTTAGGAAACGGTATTCACTTTCGAGGTTTTTTATGCTTTCACACGGTGGGAAGGAATATTCAGTTGGGGAAACAAAACTTAGCAGTCACTTTATTTACAATTTTTGAAACACCATTGAATGGTTTCCTGTGTGTACGTTTTCATGCATATATTGTTCACTGCTCTGTTACACTTTAAAACCTTAAAACGATTCACTGTAGCATACACTGTGAAGGGATATATAACAAACAAAAAATCTGCACTGTTTTTTATTTCCTTGTTTGAATCGGTAGCGAGTGTCGGCGACCCTATTTTCGAATTCCGGCGGTTGGTATCGCCATCTGTTAGTCTGGTTATGGGTTCATTTTGATTACAATTTACGAAGTGTACTCAGAAACTAACTGCTTTTAGTAGGTTTTTGGTATCCATATCTGATCTTTGTAAACGTGTGTAACTGTCCTTTCTCGAAATCAAAATACTTTCGACTTATAATAATAATAATAATTTTTGCTTTATTCCAAAAACAGTATTAATGATACAGCAAGGAATTTTCAGCATTCGATGTGATGCCCAACAGACAATTCAGCAGTATTCAAAATAAGTAATCATTGCTACCAGCATTTATTGAAGTGCAAGACACTGAGTTTCGTTGCACACACACTATTTCCAAAATTGAGATGGTTTGTATATTGCGAAGTCGACTTTTATTCAATGAAGACACTATTCTCTGTATGCTTGCCACAGGCAAGTGTGATGTCAGATATCTTCGTTAAGTCTTACAAACAGCTGTCTCTTTTCGACTGTTGTGGCTAAGTTTCGGTAGTATTCTATTTTTTTTTAAGTCGTATTTTTTACCTCATCAGGAATAGTGCGTATTAGTTTAGCCTGTATATATGAAAAATAAATGTTTATTCATTTCTAATACTGATGTCTTCAGAACTGGGCGGATTCATTCTTTTCGTGGTTATATGTTTTTGTTAGTATGAGTCCGTGTGCCTTAGTTTCTACCAAGAATTCACGACAAAGGACGCTGTTGTTTAGGGTATTTTAGGTTCCTACAGTCTAAAATTTCACTGTACGCGATGTAAATTGTTCGCATGACGTTGTAAGATTGCATGCATGCATATATTCATGGGCTTAGAAAAGTCTCCAAGCTGCCCGATGGAGTTCCCCACCATTATTAGGATACATATTACAGGCCGTACTATCTTTTGTGGGCCACTGTATAATTATCACACGCTTTTTACAACATACATGAGTGGTTTCGAGTTCTGTGTAGACATTTTCCCCTCACAATATGCATCACATGAGTAGTACATTCACTAGGTTCTTATTCGTTAACTCACAGTTTTACCTATACCTCTTGTTTTCTTAAATTGCCATGCTTACGTCCCGTGACCCTTTTTCTCATGCCCTAATACGATCGGACTGCATCTTTCAGATATTTCATTAATCAGCCACACTAATGCTAAAGTTGTGTATCAGTGAGTTGCTTTGTTTGCAGTAAGTCTCGTAGTATCTGTTTTTAGTGCTATACACCTATTGTCTTAAGAAATTTCTGGTATGCCTACTGGGTTTTCAACGTAGAGCTATGCGCAAAAGCTCAGCAGTTCAAGTTATACTTCTGCTTAAAGGTTAGGTCTGTCAAGTCTATTTTCAGTGGTGATTCTAGAACTTCCTTTGACTTCATCAGAAAGCATTTACCTTAGTTCTACTTCTAAAAAATACATAATTCCACTGGTCAACTCAGCACTTGTCACTTGTGCTCCCGATTGAATTGAAAGTAAACGCAAAACCTAAGGTGTCATTTTAATTATGGTTGGGTGGAAAGTCCATCAAGAATAAACTCTTACTGATATTAACGCAAAGCTAGTCAATTCCTCTACATCTAGTGGGAGATGTGTCTGCTGCCGATACCTAATACAGAAGCTGTAATTTAGAATGTACTAATAATGTGGGTATCGAATAAACGGACGGAATAAGTACTATTAAATCACGTAGCTTGTCAGCAAAATAAAATGTCCCGAGTTTCTTTTGTAAGTAGTGACGCATAAAAACCAGTTACGCATAACTCCATTATAGATAAGATTTCAAATAAAACTTATCCAGAATGGAGTTATACTCTACCACGGTGCCCAAATTTTATACCAGTTACGTATGTTTGTTAAGGTATCAGCCTTACTGTCTATTTAGTGCATCGTTTTACTTCAACAGATATGATAGTTGGATAGTGTCTTGTAAGAATGTCTAGCTTTCTGAACCGAATTCCCCTGCAACTTTAGATTGAAGATATCAAGTTGCTTTTTTATTGATCTTGCCCAGTCTGTTTTCTCAAAAAGTAACATTTTAGGATGATGTATAGACGCCTTTCTCAGGATCATCTAAATTTATATGTATTCCTGTGATTAAAAAATCATTCAGTTAAATATCAGTATTATTGTTTTTCTTGAAGGATATAGAAGATGGAATTTGATGTATTTGAGAAGCTAAGTGAACTCGAGACGGAGATCCATATCTTGAAAAAGGAACTGGAGGAAAAAGATGCATTTATACAAAACTTGATGGATAAAAATACAGATTTGGAACGTCGTCTGCTATCAGGTGGTCTTCAAAATAGCATAAATGAAGACACCGTCAAAGCAACTGTTCCTGATGGTCTTAGTACATCGGAGCCAAAAGCATATGGTGTGGTCTTCTAACAGAAGTTCATGTTTTTCCTTAGGCACTACCATAGCTAGTATGCTCAAAGAGACATCTGACGCAGTTGTACGCAGTACGGGGTATACATTTGATGAGCGTACTGGTTTGTATTATGATCACAAAAGCGGTTACTATTATGATCCAGTATGTCGGATATTTTCAATTTCATTTATTAATGATATATAGGAAAATCAGTTATTCTATGAACCTAAGTCTGGAGCGTATTATAAATATAACTCTGAAACTGGTGAATACACTAATTATACAGCGTCAGACGACGATTCTATGAATACCAAATTTAAAGAATTCTCGCACCCAGTATATGCCCATTTATTAAAGGTAAGAAGTTTCATCCATGAAACCTAAAGCAATTTACTATCATACATCTACTTATTTAAAACAAAACGTTGAAAATTTTGTAAAATTTTCTTGTAATGTATCAGCTTATTCTCTTTAATTATTTCAGGTCAGTATTTATCGAGTCATGGAGTCATCAGTGGAGATACAGTTGTACAAGAAACAATCAAATCCACTGGAACGAAACCAACGTTTAACATTTTTTGTCGATCTTTTTACTCACGTACTCTTTTCTTTTCATTACTTTTTGCTTTCGGAAAATACTTATTGGGGACGGTGAATAAAGAAAGTACAAGAACAACATCGTAGGGAAAAGAAAAAGGATGATTGTGGCTGCCACTCGAGAACGATGTCAAGACACAGTCGGTCGACAAGCAGTGAGGTTGGACATCGTAGACGAAGACAGAGCCGTAGCTACTCCGGTTCACGATTTGGTCGTTCCTATGACAAACATAGACATGAAAGTCCATGTCATTACGATAGATCAGTTCATGGGCATTCAAGATCCAGACGGAAGTCACACAAACATTCTCATCGTTCTGGCAGTTCATGTAGTGGTGAAAGTTATTACCTACGCAAGAAGCATAGAAAAAGAAAGCATTCGCATAGACATAGATATCGATCATCTTCTACTACTGGTTCTGTCTGTTCGTATAAAAGTCGAAGTGAGTTCTCATGAACTAACCTACTATATAGTGGATTTTTCCCTGCCTATATTTTTTGTATATAAACACTTTAATTCCAATCTTCTCTCATCTTTTCATCACTTAGTTGATACGTAAACAAGAGTGTTTTCGTTCGAAGTATGTTGTTTTGTTTAAAAATAATGCATTTACTAACCTTTTATTTGCTGTACAAACGTTTTTTCGAGCCGAGAAAATGTTTCCAAGTCATGTTTATATGATTCATTTACACTAAAAGTCGAAATCCTAACTGTACTGTAAAGTGTTCATTACTGTTTTTATTATTGTAATTATTGTTATTGCTAGTTTGTTGGAGTCAAAGACCGTGATAAGCTTATATTTAGTAGGCAAAGCATTTAATGTAAAGTAAGCAATAATTTTGATGCTTTCACTGACATATTTTTCTTAGTGCGAGGCAGATATTTATGGGTGACTGATAACCGAAAACGTTTTAATTTTTTATGCACTAGTACTGGTATGAGTGATTTGCTGTCTTTATACTTATTTTATTACTATGAAAAAAAAACTGACGATGATAATCATTACGTCGCCTGTAAATCTTTAAGATGGGTGAAAATTAGTTTATTGTAATATTTTATAGTAGGTTAGTGATACAGACGCACCTGATTTGTTTTGTTACGAGATAGTCAGTTCGGTAACAACATTTTGAGTCTTGTGCATAACTGTTTTCGAAGTGGTTTACCTGCATCTATAGGTTAATTATCAGAAAAGGTGTTTTTTAGGTCTTATAGTGCAATCGCTCAATTGATAATGAATTTTTTCCATTTTACTGCAAACTTAGAATCTGTTTTGAAAGATTTTCTCACTTATTTGGTGTTAAATTTATGCTGTAGTCTTAATGTTCGTTCTTTATCTCGAAATAATTTATGCCACAATATGAATCTTCTAATCAATCTGTTCCCACAATTCACATTTCAGTGAAATTAATGAGTTTATTATAGATTTTTTTAAATCTGAAAAGTTGTTGTTTCAGATTTAAATATTCAAAGTTTATAAATCAATCAAATAAATGAATGGATTCCATGAGGATCGTCGGGATGGGAATGCAACGAAGGCGTGGAGATCGTTTATTTCGTGAAAATTATTCAGAAAGTAGTGATTCTAACAAAAATATTAAATAAATTTGTAGAATGATATATTTGTCTTATGCGTCTTATTTTCAGTCACCAACATTATTGAAGAAATTGATTTGTTCTGTTTTTCTAGTAACTGACGGTAGAACAGTGGGATTTTATCGGGTCTCTTCATTGGAGTTCTTTAAAGTAGGAAAAATAATGCATCTTTTTCAATGTTATGCTTTTTTATGTTCATATCATTCTGTGCCGTATTCCAACTAGAAATGCGTGGCTTTGTTAACTTTATTCTTCATCTGGTCCCAAATTCGTGCTTGAAATGTACTAGCAGATTCTATTTGCAAACAACAATGATAAAATTAGTAGTCCTTTTCAGATAGATTCACTTTAGCATTGGTGAAATTTTTCACGAACTTTATTTTACAACGGTTTTTCGCTCTTGAATACAATCTGAAACAATATTATATCTTGTCTCCACATTCTGGTGTGTACTGCTAACTAGTGGGTTTGGATTTGAATCTGGTCCTACCCGCCTCAGCTTAGTCGTTTAAATAGTCTAATTGGCCTTCATCCAGTAAGTTTGGCTCATAGGTATTTTATGACTCCACAAAACTGCTATAGTCTACGCACCACGCATATTTGATACTTATAAAGCATAAAAACAGTCACTAAAGTATCTCTTATAAGCTGAATTCCTTACATTTTCTTAGCACTTGGTTAAGGTTGTTAGACAAAATTGAGATTTAGACGGGATAATTGTTGTGGTCAAACTCGTAATAACAAATTTAATCCTAACAAACCAACTCCTGAAAATTGTTGGGGTATCACCTGTCAAACTCAACACGTTTTATTGGATGAAACTACATGGTTGGCCACATTATTGTTTCTACATTACCGATGGATTTGCCAAATTAGTTGTCCTTGACAAGTAAGCGAGTGAACGAGTACTCCTTTAGTTTAAGAAGAATCTATGAAGTAATATCAATGTGCATAACAAGTTATAGAGACGTTAGTTTTTTGTGTATTTGGTGTAACGAGCTGGCAAGTCAACTGGGATACAAAAGATGACTTAGATAGTTCTGTGAATTTTTTAAATTGAATTACATTTTCTAGTGTTTGCATTTATTCAGTACTACACGATTAAATCTTCAATCTTGTTGTATCTTTTCTTTCATGACCTTAGTACGTGTATAAAAAAGAGAATTGGTATGGTGTTATCATAAATTGTGTTCCTGATCCATTTATGTTGATGGGTGGTTAATTTCGACTCTGTCACAATTTCGATCCTTAAAGTAAGCGTATTATTTTACGGTATCCGCAAAATATGATTATTAGGGCTCTTGGAAGTAAGTAAGACTGTAAGGGTTGATATATTATTCACTTGTTGTTAATGGGAATATTGTCTTTTAGCTTGATTGTGTTCGAAAGGGTAGACAGAATACCGGTTCTATTTAATGGGTGAACATGATTAAAGTAAGTTCTAAGCAAGTGAACAACTGAACTCAGCTGTTATTAAGTCGTCAGGTGCATATGGGACTGGGATGAGCAGTTAACAAAGTAAGCCCATTTTGTTTGCAAGCAAGGTTTATCCTAAGTTTATCCTTTTTTCCAAACTGCACCTATTTGCTATATCAGTTAAAGGAAACGGTTAAGGATTTCACTTCTCGGTTGCTTTCACATCTGGTTTGTTCTCTAGACATTTTCGTTGTATTAGTTAAAATATTGGATTCACTTGGGTAGCTGTTCCATCTATTTATAAGTTCTCTACAGGGTTGTCACTCATTGGCCTAGGTACTTGACTCTAATTCAGTTGATCTTGGGTTAGGATGTCACTCCACCTACTTCAGTCTGGAGGGCTAGGTGGTATTATCAAACCTCACGTCATAAGCATGGTAAATTATCTGTCCTGATATCTATGGTCGGCCTGCAAATTTGGACTACCGATATCATATGCTGAAAATTCCATACTTCTACCAAAAGTACTGTGTGGTTTCAAGCTATAATCAAAAATCAAGAACTTCTAATTATGGTTTCTCTGTGTGTTTCGTATTCAGCCCTACTTTGATCTTCAAACTTTGTCTCTTCTAAAAGTTTGTTTTCTTTCTGAAACGCTTAAATATTTGTCTTTAACCGTAGACACGTAACTTGAGTACTCACTATGCATTTTATCTGATTGATTATTGATCTCTGGGGAATTCTTTTCTAGTAATACTTCATATCGAAACAATTTTAACCATATGATGCGTGAAGATAAGCTGAGATAAGTGAAATCAGTAAATTAACCTTAGCTTAAAGTTACACATATTTTCTTAGACTTTTTAATGACTTTCACTATCAGTAGGCATTATTTAGGAAGTAATACAAACTTGTTGATAAAATGACTAACGGAACGTCAAGTTTCTTGATAGGTAAACGTCTAATAATGAAATTTTGTTTAGGAATAAACTTGAATATACTCTCGGTCTTGCCCATTTAATCCAGTGAGAAACTGCATTACTTATTTTCCATTTGGCAAGACAGTGGACTGTCGTTATAAGTGACTTTTCAGTAATTTTTAATGGAGAGCATTAACTGTCGTTGTGTTTAGAAATCATACCGTCATATATTTTGGGGTGAAACTGAATTTTTAACATTCTCTTGAGCTTCATGTGCAATACCGTAATTGTGTATTGAACAAAATGTAAGTTCTTATAGCGCACCGTACTAATGCATATAGTAAGCAGATAACTAACTATTCTTGCCATATAAAGTAGTTATTACTGGTGCATAAATTGTGTGGTAAAAATGATTTACAGAGAATTATGCTGTATGTGGTTTGTAGTCTTCAAAAAGGGAAATATTTCGAATGATTCGTTTTGTTAGGTGGATTAAAGAATGATATGAATATACATTTTATATAACACCAATTGAGCATAGTAACCTAAATTTATATGGTTCATTTAACCTAGTGTCTGTTATGATGTCTCTAGATATAATTCTGTGACACCAGTGAAAGCACACCTTATAGATTTAGCAATAATTAATGGACTATGTAATTCAGGTTAAATAAATAATCCATTTATTTTAAATAAGATATTTACGGTATGAAATAAATTGATGGACTGGTTTATTTCATAATAGAATTAAAAGTGTTTCTACTTGTATAACTAATGATACATAATATACACAGATTGAGGAAAGTTACTGAATCGGCTGACAACAGTTACTTTCATCAGTACACTGTTGCAGAAATAGCAATTTGTAAAGTAAAAATAAGTTCGTTTAAGTAATTTCTATATATTTTGTGTTCTGAAGGAACGTGTGCTCACTTGTTCCTGTCCCTGTCTGTCTGTATTCGACATAGAACTTTGCACATATGTGCGGCAGTTCAAGTCGCCACACTCCCTCCTTGTAGCACACAAAGCAAGAGAAGAAAGTGGGAGAAATGCATAATATGGACAGTAAACAGAGGTGTGAGACAAAGGAATAGTAATAACGAAGAACAAAACAGTTTCATTGGAAATCATAAGTCACAAGGAGTGGATGCATCTGCGCCACTGAGAACGATTTTGAGCCATGTCACCAATTGTTTCCAACCATTGGTTTTACCGTCCCGAGGACCCCAACCAGGAAGTCTACACCTTCCTACGTGGCTTAAACTAACTGTTGTAGATTTCATTGACTGGTGCCATGTTTTCGTTTGACCGCCGCTAGCTCTTTTCCAGCCTGGCCCTATATCAGCTAACATTGCCCGTCGAGGAAGGCGATGACTAGGCATACGTTCCTGTCCCACTCGTTGGTGATTTTGTCTGACAAATTTCTCTTCAGATGCCTCGACTTTCACAAGTAGTAACTCAAAGAATCGAATGCATAGTGTTTTTTCCAAGCGCCTTAGCAATACTGTAGACATAATCTTAGGATTTGTTGTTGTCTTTTACGAATGAGTAGGTTGGCAGTAATTATTGGGTGGAGGGGGGGCGGTTATCCACAAATGTTTTGTGATTATGATTGGACATACTACTTGGGATACAACTTTCATTGGTAAACATTACGAAAAAAGAGAAAAGGGGTGTAACGTTATACTAGAATGAACGGAGTTAAGTGTAGAAAGGTGAAAAAGTAATTAAATAACGATTAGTCAAGATATTCGGAATATCAGACCATAATAAAGTATAAATCATCTGTATCCTTTTGAACGATTTGAAAACGTTTCATCAAGATTCCGCGGCCAATGGTTTCTAGTGTCCTAATTACTTCACCTAGGCAACACTTACCTATATAACTCATGTGGACAGTAATCGATTTCATGGATTGGTATACCTACCTCTACTAGGTTAATTCTACATTTATCTTTCCTGCTCTTCATGATAGAGCATGCTTAAATATATGCAGCAAATGTCCCACTGACTGAAGTCCCTGGAATTTACTACCTCTATGCCGTACGTCTAATGTAAACACCACTCGCCATGTGGTTCTTGCTGACGTAAGCTAAATACTCGTAACCTTTCCGCTTATACTTTCGTAGACCACATCTCAGCTATAAAGTATGTAGGATCTCCCAACAGGTGACTGGTTCTCATACCATTTCTAAATTCGAAAAGCATCTATTGTGTCGTTGCTGGGTCTTCGTGCGTCTCCAATCTACTGGAGTTTATCCAAATTAAGGATTTAACTCCTTACCTTTGAACTGGGACTTGGAATAGTTCAGTCTTGAGTATCATCTTACATTTGTGATAGGATAAGAAAACAAACGTGTAATTTTTTCATCGGGACGTATAAAAGATCCTGTATTTTGTTAGTTGTATTCTAGGTCACCCTCCTCATTGCCGTAAAAACACGATTTCAGCGGCATCGAAGTCAAATAGGGTCACATCCAAGCATTGAAAGTTTTCATATTTGTTAGGCGTTGTGTTTGACACCGACTATGTTCAATGCACTCTCAAAATATATGTGGTCATCTGTGGTTTATTTCCTAACTCTTCGATTGTCAGTTCATTGGCAATGAGCTACGTAGAATCCCTCAGTGTACTCCTCCAACTGGCTGAATTGTGTTAATCACCTACTGTGCTGCAATCTCAACAAATGTCGAAACTTACTCTTCTTGCGGTATAAGTCATTGATTGCGGAGACTGATCTATGTCTTCTAAGTGGTGGTCGGACTTGCATACCTCACTAACCCAACATGCTGTAATGATTGAAACGAATGTCCCTGCGGGTACTACCATACCCGCAAGGTTGTTTCAACAGTGATTACACTAAAGGCAGTTGCGCACACTGGGGTTTGGGTCTTAGGGCGCAGTTATATTGCTTATGGTTAGGGGTCCCCATAGGCAATTAGCTACGCAGCTTCCTTGCCGTGGTTTTAGAATTAAGAAAAGATTATCCAAGGAATTCTGTACCTCGACCTCTAAAATAGTAAGGCCTGTACGAACAAAACTCCGCATGCAGAAATACCTTATGTAACTGGCGTCGAGGAGTTGTTCTTTGACATCTGCAGTCTTTCGACACTCACCCAACTTTTACATGTTGTGAGCAGCCAGAAAATAGGAACGACCCGAACAAGTTCATCCAACCATCACCCACATTGATTTGCTAGAATTCCTCCCAGAGCCAATACTGTTCCATAGGTAATTTCGTCCTAGTTTCTGAATTTTGTGTTCATTCCTGACGACCTGAGCAAGAGAAACTGACTTCATACACTGTTCAAACTGCCTTGACAAATTCATATTGGAGTTTTAACCTAAGTCTATTTATCAAATTAGACAACAACCATCATTAACGAATACTGACATCTCGGGCTCTGGATACATGTGCATAAAAGACACCCAGTCAGCATCCAAGTGCGATTATCCAGTCATTCCTACAGCCGACAAAGAAAATATGCGGAATTCACTTGATGGATAAACGAACAAAATCCTGGTATTAAAAATGGCATTGTGCTCTACAGCAAAACAAACCACTAGTCTAGAAGTCGATATTCACCAAAATAAGTCCTCAATTCACAACAATGCCGTCTCACATTCTCAGTTTACTCATCGAAATGGGGAAAATGCCACCCTAATTAGATGCCAGGATAGACTACTGGAACGTTGGAAGGAACACTCTGAGGAGCAGTTTAATTGGCCTACAGCCACGCTCAACTTACCCAGCATCCAACACCTCCCTAGATGGGATACGGATACTGGTTCTTCGTCCCTAACTGAGGTTACAAAAGCTGTCACTAGTCTGAAACGAGGCAAAGCTGTGGGACCTGTTGGAATGACCCCAGAGGTGTTTAAGTAAGGTGCAGACAACTTACTGTCTGCGTTAACTAAGGTACTAGGCAGCGTCTGGGAATCAGAGGAAGTCCCGTCGCGCTGGTGTAAGTCATTGATTATCCCGATATACAAGAAGGAAGACAAGTCTTCCTGTGATAATCACAGGGGGATTAGCTTGACTAATATGGTATCTAGAGTTCTAAGCTTAATAGTAGTGCGTAGACTGAGTGGTCCACGGGAGGAACAAACATGAGAGAATCAGACAGGTTTTAGACCAGGAAAGGGTGTATTGATCGTATCTTCACCCTTCGACATATTCTGGAACATAGCCATATTTATCGTTGGCGTCCAACAATCGTCATATTTCTTGATGTAAAGGCAGTATTCGATTCCGTCAACCGAGAGGTACTGTGGCGATGTTTGGCTGTGAGGGGAGTGCCGAGAAAATACATTGCGCTGATCAAGGCACCCTACTCGCACTCATGCAGTCAGTCAGGTGAGAGTCTACGGAGAATTGTCGTCTGAACTGATGACAAGTGGTGGTGTCCGTCAGGGATGCCCACTATTCCCATTTCTATTTAGTTTCATCATAGATGTACTAATGGACTTAACCCTAACTAACGTCAGAGACTCAGGGATTGACTTGTTACCAGGGAATAATCTCGTTGACTTAGAATGTGCAGATGATATTGTCCTCCTGGGTGAAGACGCTGACAAAATGCAGAGTCTTCTGAACACCTTGGACTGCAATCTGCAAACGTTTTGCATGCGATTCGCTCCTGCTGTCAAATGTAAAATGATGAGGCTACAGGAGTGGACTAGATTGACTCACTCCTAGTTTAAAGATAGAGAGTGAAGTGGTTGGGGGAGCGTGTTGACCACTTCTTTTAGTTGGGAAGTTGCATCAGCCAACGCCAGTGGGTTGATCGCTGACGAAATCTCAGCACAGAGGGCTAGTTTCGCATATGCCAGTTTACACCGTCTCTGTCGTGTAGACGTGATATCCAGCTGGCTTTCGACCAAAGGACGTGTGTACTGCTCAGCAGTCCGCTCCGTCCTCCTTTATGGCTACCTGTGAGACATGGCCATTGAGAGTGGAGGACATGAAAAGCCAGGCTAGCTGTCTTTGATGATAGGTGCCTTTGTTCTATCTTCCGTGTTAGGTGGTGGTATAATAGGGTGAGCAATATTGAGGTGAGGCATCGGTCGAGTGCTAGGTAGGTGGGAGGAGGGGAAATCAATAGACGAGGTTATGAAGTTACATGGATTGAGATGGTTAGGACATGTGTTACGTTTACCTAGCCATCGTTTTCCTCGACAACGGGGAATGTTAGCTGACACGGGATAGATCAGTTTAGAAAAGAGCTATTGGTGGTCAAACCAAAACATGGCTTGATCCATTCATGAAATGCATAACAGTTAGCTTAAGTGAGCCACATCGGAAAGTGTACGCTTCCTGGTTGTGGTCCTCGGGATTGTTAGAATTAATGCTAGGAGACAATTGGTGATATGGCTTAAAATCGTCCTCAGTGGTTGATGCAGATAGATGGATTCAGTCTTTGTGATTTATAATATCTGATAAAATTGTATAGCTCTTCCGTCCTACTACTCTTTCTACCTCATGTCTCTGTTTTGAATCTCTTTTTCCTAAGTTCTCTTGCTTTGTGTGTTGAGTGAAGTGTGGCAACTGGAACTGCTGCACATCTGTGCAAATTTCTACATTGAAAGCATTCAGTCAGTGATTTATTTGGGAAGTTGCATTAGGCCTAGCGACCTGATTGCTGAGGAAATCTTCGCGCGGATACAAAAGGTTCATGTAGCATTTTCCAACACTCTTATCTTTAGTGTAGACATGATATCCGGTTATCCATCAGAGAACATTTGTGTACTGCACAGCAGTTATTTCCATCCTTTATTGTTGTGAGACGTGGATGTTAAAAGTGGAAGATTTGAAGAAACTAGCTGTCTTTAAACTACGTGGCGACTTGAGCTGCTACACTTCGGTGCAAAGTTCTATATCGAAACCAGTCAGTCAGTTAGCCGATTGCATGCAGTTCGTGTGCACTAAAGAATGTGTCGTATCAAGAGCTGTTTGGTTTGCCACTGAAAGCTAAATGTTCAGATATACTAACCTCGACAGATCTTTTGTTCAACAAAGGAAACTCAGCTAGTCTGATAGGCGTATTTGTTTTCCTAAGATGTCGTATTTCGATAAAACCACGTTGGTGGTCGTCCTTTTTTTCAGATAGATGTCTGTTCTTGGCCTGTAATGATTTCAGGCTTAGAAAAATCTTGTGTTACTTGGTGATCCTGGCAATCAAGCCAACGATGGACACAATCGGATCACCTAACTCTAGGTCATTAGTGGGTGATTACAGTTAAGGGCGGTCACTTCACGCACAACATCTTGCTTAGGCCATGAACTAGATGTCTACAACTAAACAGATTAAAAAAAAGTAATATAGTCCTCAAGCGTCTTGTTCTTCGACAGGGAAATAAGGTCTACTTCACTAGGAGGTGAATAAACACTTATTCGAGCAATACTCACTTAGTTTGCTGTGGAAATAGAAGTGCAGGTTGTGAAACATATTCAGTCGGGCGTCAGAGAACGTCAGGAGACTCATCCCTCAATGTAATAACGGTTATTGCTGAAGTGTAGGTCGACTAAAAATCACTGCGACGACCACATGAGGTGGTAGGAAACGAAAAAAATGAGCAAGGTATCAGTAGGAAATACCAGTCAACTGTTTCCCGTTATTGAAGACGTATCTTCTGGAAGCTATGGGAAGTAACACAATCTCTGGATTTAAATGAAATTTCATCAACTCAGCATTGACATTATGTAGAACACCGAGAAGCTTCAAAGCAATTGCATAACACCCAGCTTTTGCCAAAATTAAATGTAGCTAATGGTCTCCCAGTTGCAGGTGGGTTTTTGAATGCTGTCTATAATCTACAATGATACAAAGTAATAGCCTAGTGGGTGTGAATGCGGAGATGTTGAAAGATGAGGGTGGTGAATTGCAGACTAAATTGATTTAAATATTAGCTATCATATGAGAATTTGAAGCAGTTCTGTCGAGGCTGTGTGGTTGGTTTATCGTACCAGTCATCAAGAAAGAAGACATCTTACTGTAGTGATCGCATCTAGTTGTCGTTGAAAGTGGCGACAATTAGTAACATGTCCGCACTGCGACCACCATTCGATTTCATTGTAGTTATATTGATGGGTGCTAAAATAGTTGACTTCTGTTTTTCGCAAATTAACCTGCTACTACAGGAAAGCTACTTTGACTTAGAGTATGCAGATAATTTAAATGCTGAATAATTTGACTGAAAATCTGTATATATTTAGCATACAACTTGCCTATCTCGAATATTACATGCAACTGGGATGGTTTGCACCGTCTTCTGGTTTAGGGATAGCTAGTGCAGTTCCTGAGTGTGCTGACCGCCTCACTTTTTTGCGAGGTTGCACGCTGATGTAATGATTTTCTCGATGAGCATTGGTAGCCGGTAGGATTAGGTTGGAGAATAGTTGGGAGTGGTCGAAAATAAACACGGAACAAAACAGTCAGGTTTTTAATTGTTGGTTTAAGCCACATGGCTTGGTGTTCACTGTCTTGCTGGAGTACTTGGGATGCTAAAAGTTGATAGCTGACACTTATTATTCAAACTCGGACTCGTTGGCAATAACGAGGGTGTGATAACTGCTTGTTATCATATGGATTCTGAAAACCTTTACTTATCTTTACTTAATCATTGTATCTCCCGGGAATTTTTGTCCGTTGTAGTCGCGTTGCATTTCCTTCCCCTGCTTTCATATAGAAAGTTAAGGCAATTACCATTGATTTGCTGACCTTAAGAATTTTTTTACTCCACTTTTGAGTAAATGGTTGTAACTTGTTTAAATTAGTTTTAAGAAGGTTCACAACTTCATTAATACAATAGTATTTCTTAAATAATTGTCACTTAAACATACGTAGTTTCTCTATGTACCTTTTGAGTGAACCTGACCTATAACTGCATTTGACAATGACCCACCGAACCGGGACGAATGTACCTGTGGGTCCTACCATGTCTGATAGGTCGTTTGGACAGTGGTCCAACTAAAAGCATTTATTATCATATTGTAAGTCACTCATCGAAGGTTTGAAAGCAATGCGGTGCTGCCGCGAATGAGGACGTTATGTTAGTAGGGCTTCCCTTCGGACGACCAGTAAGCCAACTATGCTGTCTCTCCCTTACTGAAACAGGGGGGTGTAAAAAGATGACCTCGAAATTTGTACATTCCGACTCACCCTGTGATATTTCCGTGACCACAGTTAAGATTGTCATGCGGATACATCTCCTAAAAGCATACTACTTCCTCTTAATTCTGAGGCTGTATAGAGACCAGAGCCAGAGAAACACAATAAAACCACTGTAAAAACTCAGCGTCCTGATCCTTTCACGAATTGGACAACAGGCTTCACTAGTGGTTGCATTTGCAGCTATGGGCTTGTATTGTTTTGGAGACACGCATGCAAGACCTAAGTGTGGTTATTCATTGAACCCCACCTTACCAACATAGTGTATCAGCAGAATTCACCTTATGTGTGTCAGGGGCTTCTTCGGCTAGTTGGCTTGGACTTGTTGATGTGAAAATAGCTTTAAAGCGGGAAAACTGCTACTTGGTCTGATTCTTTTGAGCAGTGTTGGACGTCGCGCGTCAGGCCCTCGAGTGGAACCCGAAAGGGAAGCGGCGAGTGGGACGTCCAAGGGTGACATGGAGGAGATCGTGTGATGAGGAACTGAAACAGTATGGATTAACATGGATGCAGGTGAAAAGTACAGCAGAAGACAGAAACAAGTGGAGACGTGCAGTTGAAGCCCTATGTTCCACTAGGAACCCAAGGGAACAATAATAATAATGTGTGCTGTACCACTGAACAGATCGTAATCTCCTTACTCACCAACGGGCTACATTTTGGACGAATTAAAAAATAAATTCCATCGGAGGCATCATTGTTTGCTGATAAAAGCAAGACTGTCAGACATAGTCATTTTAACAAGTGATCTCACTGCTCAAATAGGAAAGCTGGAAAAGTATATTAGTGGCAGTTAGAGAGTCTCCTGTCAAATTACCGACAACGGTAATCATCTTTTTCAACTTGTCCAAACAGCCATCTGTTGTTAGTCAGTAGTACTTTGCAAGCAGAAGGAGATACATTGCTTACCTGAAGACCACCGTCATTGAAACCATAATTGACTCAAATAGATCACTCAGTCATAAGCTTTCGTTGCTGTGGGTCACTGAAAGACTGTTGCTTCTTCCTGGACATATGCGTAGACTCCGATCATGCATTAGTCCGTGTGCGTAAATGCCCACGACTGAACAGACTTAGAAAGCAGGAAGTCTACGATCCCAGCTTGCTGATTTGATTGCAAGACTTTTACTTAGAAAGGAAATAACGAAATGGGCATCTGAGATTGACAGAACGTCTCGTTCTGGGAAAACCTAGCAAAATATTCAATCTATTGTAGGAACAGTGAGAGACTGTTGATAACCTTAGACCATAGATTAGTAAATGCCAGTGGATTTCATTCGAAGTTTGATAGACACGAGAAAATGGATTCCGGTTGACTCTTAACGTAATTAGCAGCGAATACAAGCCGACTTAGTGTCCACGATCCCTGGTTCATTGGTGGGTGACATAGATCAAAGAGGTTGGAAAGACATCAGCGGAAGGTAACATCAAACATTAGACCAATGGGTTGTAAGAAACAAATGATATGCAAAATGATTTCCGAGTTAGGCGCTGCTATAATATTCTCTCAGGACAGGCGACTGGAAAACTAGAGGGGACGCTTTGAAGGGCACATCAAATTAGCCCACAGCTACGCTCAGTCTTCCCCACCATTGAATGTCTAGCGGAGTCGGAAGTAGATATTCGTCCTCCAACTGTAACTGAGTTTGCAAAAGCTGTTTGTAATCTGAAACTAAGCAAGTCAGCGAGGCCTAATGGAATAACCGATGAGGTGTTTGATGACTGCTGATGAATTATTGACTGTGTTAATTAAGACATTAAGTAATCTGTGGGAATTCGTTACAGTGAATCATTGGTTGGGTCTATTTACAAGTAGAGAAACACATCCTTCTGTGATCATCGTAGGAAGATGTGCTTGACTAACATAGTATCTAAATTCCTAGATTCAGTAATCATGCGAAGACTAAGCAGTGCTCAGAAAAAACAAAGTGATGAGAACCGGGCAGTGTTTAGGTCAGAAAGAAGGTTTGTTGGTCACGTCTCCACTATTTGACAGATTGTAGGACACAGGCGTACTTACGTCACCCAGCACTTGTCACACTGCCCGACCTGAAGTTAGTGTTTAAATCCGTCGACCGGAAGGTTCTGTGACATTGTCGGGCCCTGAATTGAGTGTCAAGAAAGTATGTCGCACTAATCGATGCATTCTAGTGGAACTGACACAGCCGTGTAAAAGCTTATGGAGAATTGTCATATGAAGTGATGAGAACTAGTGTTGTCTGTCCGCAATTCCTTAGTGTCCCAATTTTCGTGGCACGCCGACTTACGTCAACTCTAGTACCGATGTAGTATCTAGCTGTCGACCAAAGGGCTTGTACTTCCCATCAGTGCCAAATGTTCTCACCAATTTTCCTCTTCCCTGTCTCCTAATGATGTTCCTCTATTTTGGTGACATTGCCGAACTATGTGCTGGTAATTTTACTGATGGATCTATTTCTGAGGTTTTCTGTTTATCTATATGAATGAATTCCCATGTCTGACATAATGAGCTTGGATCTGCATGTGGCTTAATGGTCTACGGGCTCGCCTTGTAACCTGGAAATCCTGGGTACGCACTGATGGAGAGTCCGAAACTAGGACGGAACTGCTGCCAGTTTTTCCATTGGTTCTCTAATCGATGTCAGCTCATGATGAATTCCTCTAACCAGTGAAATATACTTTGCTCTAAATAATTCCCTTCATACTTCTAACATAAGTCTTCTCTGTAGTATGGAAAGGATGAAACTCAGTTTAGTTCCAATACTTCATTCAAGCTCAACTTGTAGTTTTGCTCTGTATGACAGTAAGACTTACTAAGCTCATAGACTCAGCGGATAATTGTTATCTGACCAACCCGAACTGCTTCATTCAAATGTAAGGTGATACTGCAGGAAAGGTCTAAACTGACTCTGAGTTTAAAGAAAGAGTGAAGTTGTAGAATGTTTTAACCGCCTGACTTCCCAATAGCCGTGAACAGTGGTGGGCGACAAAAGCGAAAGAGATTGGAAAGGCATCGGCGATCGGTAACACCAGACAACTATTTAGACTCATCAGGGAAACAGGTGGGAAAAGGCAAATGATACGTGGAAAAATCTCTGAGGAAAAATGCCACCCTAATTAGATGCCAGGATAGACTACTGGAACGTTGGAAAAAGCACTTTGAGGGGCAGTTTAATTGGCCTACAGCCACGCTCAACTTAACCAGCATCCAACACCTCCCTAGATGGGATACGGATACTGGTTCTTCGTCCCTAACTGAGGTTACAAAAGCTGTCACTAGTCTGAAACGAGGCAAAGCTGTGGGACCTGTTGGAATGACCCCAGAGGTGTTTAAGTAAGGTGCAGACAACTTACTGTCTGCGTTAACTAAGGTACTAGACAGCGTCTGTGAATCAGAGGAAGTCCCGTCGCGCTGATGTAAGTCATTGATTATCCCGATATACAAGAAGGAAGACAAGTCTTCCTGTGATAATCACAGGGGGATTAGCTTGACTAATATGGTATCTAGAGTTCTAAGCTTAATAGTAGTGCGTAGACTGAGTGGTCCACGGGAGGAACAAACATGAGAGAATCAGACAGGTTTTAGACCAGGAAAGGGTGTATTGATCGTATCTTCACCCTTCAACATATTCTGGAACATAGGCATATTTATCGTTGGCGTCCAACAATCGTCATATTTCTTGATGTAAAGGCAGCATTTGATGCCGTCAACCGAGAGGTACTGTGGCAATGTTTGGCTGTGCGGGGAGTGGTCCTCGGGATGGTTAGAATTTATGCTTGGAGACAATTGGTGATATGGCTTAAAATGGTCCTCAGTGGTTGATGCAGATAGATGGATTCAGTCTTTGTGATTTATTATTATTATCCTTCCCTTGGGTTCCTAGTGGAACATAGGGCTTCAACTGCACGTCTCCACTTGTTTCTGTCTTCTGCTGTACTTTTCACCTGCATCCATGTTAATCCATACTGTTTCAGTTCCTCATCACACGATCTCCTCCATGTCACCCTTGGACGTCCCACTCGCCGCTTCCCTTTCGGGTTCCAATCGAGCTATGGCCTGACGCGCGATGTCACCCAACGGCCTCCTCAGCGAATGTCCAATCCATCTCCACTTTCTCCTGCATATTTGTTGGGCGATTGGTTCCTGTTTTGTTTGTTCCCATAATTTCTTGTTTGTGATTCTTTCCGGCCATCTAATCTTCAGTATAGAACGAAGACAGTTGTTGATAAAGGTCTGCAGCCTGTTGAAAATATTCTTGGTGACCCGCCAAGTTTCTGATCCGTACAGCAAAACTGACTTGACGTTTGTATTGAAAATCCGTATTTTGTTGTTGATGCTGAGGAGTGACGAAGATTTCCAGATTGGTTTCAGGTTGATGAATGTGTTTCTCGCTTTCCCGATTCTCGATTTGACATCCTCGTCCGTTCCTCCTGTGGTTGAGACAATGCTCCCTAGATAAGTGAAAGAAGTAACCTCTTTCAAATCCTTCCCGTTGATGGTGATTGGCACTGGATGTTGCTGTTGTTGGTTGGTTATTTTCATAACCTCCGTCTTGTCTATGTTCACCTGGAGTCCTGTCTTTGCTGCTTCTTCGACAAGTTTGTCGGTTTTCGCTTGTAAGTCTTCGATTTTGTGTGACATCAAACATAAATCATCCGCGAAATCCAGGTCTTCTAGGTTCTTCACGTCGGTCCAGGATATCCCTGTCTTCTCGTTTCCCACTGTCTGACGCATAATCCAGTCCACCACAATTAGGAATATCATTGGTGATAATAAGCACCCTTGTCTGACTCCTGTTGTTTACTCCAAACGCCTCGCTGAGTTTTCCGTTGTGGATCACTTGGCATGTGCCGTTGTCGTACAGCTGTTGAATAAGGTTGATGAATATTTGGGGTACGCCGTAGTACTCGAGTAGTTTCCAAATTACTTCGCGGTCAACGCTGTCGAAAGCCTTCTCAAAGTCTATAAAGTTGAGGTAGAGATTTGATTGCCATTCCATGCTTTGTTCGATGATAATGCGTAGAGTTGCAATTTGGTCAGAACATGATTTGCCTTTCCTGAATCCAGCTTGTTCTGGTCGGAGTTCTGTATCCAGTACGTCCTTTATTCTCTCCAGGATGATGCGACTCAGGATTTTACTTGGCGTCGACAGGAGCATGATTCCTCGCCAGTTCTTGCAGAGTCCTAGGTCGCCCTTCTTTGGTAGTTTCACGAGGTAACCTTTCCTCCAGTCAGTAGGCACCTTTCCCTCTTTCCAGATCTTTTGCAATAATGGAGTCAGCATATCTGCTGTCGTTTCTGGGTCCGCTTTCAGTGCTTCCGGAGGTATTCCATCTGGTCCAGCTGCTTTTCCAGCTTTCAGAAGCTTGATTGCATTCATGACTTCAGCTTTCGTTGGAGGATTGGTGTCAACTTGCAGTTGTGTACGTGCTGTTGTTGGTATTTCTGGACGGGTTGCAGGTGGTGGTCTGTTCAAGAGTCCTTTGAAGTGGTCCGCCCATTGTTTAATCTGTCTTTCTTCTTTGGTAATTGGGTTCCCTTGGCTGTCTTTTATAGGTTTCACTTGTGTTGATCTCTTCCCGGATAGAGACTTGGTTATCTGATATAGTGTCCTCAGGTCCCTTTTGCCTGCTGCCTTCTCAGCTTCAGTAGCCAGGTTGTCGTAGAATTGTCTTTTGTCCTTCCTGGCACTCTTCTTCACTTCTTTGTCCAGTGCTGTGTAAGTTGAGCTCAGCGTCTCTTTCTCTTGTCCATCTTTGCATTGAATCATTTTCTCTTTCACCATTCTCCTCTCCTCTATTAGCTTCCAAGTGTCTGTTGAGAGCCATTCCTTGTCTTGTTTCTTCTTTCTTCCTAAAACCGTTGAACACGTTTCGTTGAAAATTACCTTCAGAGAGTTCCAATGGTCTTCCACGGATGATTCCTCAGTGGTGCCACGTAGTGTTTCCTGCTTTGCTCTGACAGTTGCAGTGAAAATGTCCTATGTGATTGTGTCCTTCAGTTTTTGCGTGTTGAACTTGCATTGTGGCCTATCCCCAGGTATCCTCGAGGCTTTCAGCTTCACCTTGAAAGTCCCTTGTACTAGATAGTGGTCTGAACCCACATCTGCTCCTCTCCTCGATCTTGTGTCCAGTAGGCTCCGTCTCCACTTCCTTGAGATTGAAATGAAGTCTATCTGGTTTTTGGTGTGTCCATCTGGTGAAATCCATGTTGCCTTGTGTATATCCCTGTGTTTGAACACACTGCCACCAATCACCAAATCATTGAAGGCGCAGAAGTCTGAGAAGAGTTCACCATTGTCGTTCATTTCACCGAGGGCCTCACGACCCATGATGAGTTCTCTTCCTGTATTGTCTCCTCCCAGTTTCGCATTCATATCACCCATCAGGATTCTGATATCGCCATTTGGGATGTTGTCCATTACTGTTTGTAGTTGTCTGTAGAAATCCTCCTTCTTCTCTTGTTCTGAGACGTTTGTAGGCGCATAGCATTGAATGATTGTAACCTTCTTTCCTTTTGAGCTGAACCTGGCTGTCATTATCCTGAAGGAGATTGGTTCCCACTGCATGAGAGCTTTAGCTGCTGTTGGTGACATCATGATGGCTACTCCCTCGGTGTTCTTGTGGTTGTCCTCTGGGTGACCGGAGTAGATTATTGTCTCTCCAGTTGGTGGTTGGCTCTTTCCGCATCCGTTCCATCTGCTCTCGCAGATTCCCAACACTTCTACTTTATATCTCCTCATTTCTGCGGCTACCTGAGCAGTCTTTCCAGTTTCGTACATTGTACGAATATTCCACGTCCCCATCCTAATTTTTGCTTTCATCGAAAGAAGGCACATCGGCTGACTGGCTTCCCGAAGGCTTTCACCAGCCTGCGTCATTTCACTTCCACGATTCCAGCGAGAAATAAGGTCATTGTTTGTATTTTTAGAATTTAAAATATATTTGTGCGTTGAAGTTTTCGTAGCAATTTGGTTAAGTTTTGGGGGTGGAGTTGCTAGCACCACGCCCCAACCCTCCCTCTTTATCCGGGCTTGGGACCGGCTAGAATACTAGTGACCTAGTAATCTAGGCGAGATTTTGTGATCTATAATATCTGATAAAATTGTATAGCTCTTCCGTCTTACCATTCTTTTCGCCTCATATCTCTGTTTTGAATCTCTTTTTCCTAAGTTCTCTTGCTTTGTTTGTTAGGTGAATTGTGGCAACTGGAACTGCTGCACATCTGTGCAAAGTTCTACATTGAAAGCATTCAGTCAGTGATTTATTTTGGAAGTTGCATTAGGCCTAGCGACCTGATTGCGGAGGAAATCTTCGTGCGGATACAAAAGGTTCATGTAGCATTTTCCAACATTCTTATCTTTAGTGTAGACATGATATCCGGCTATCCATCAGAGAACATATGTGTACTGCACAGCAGTTATTTCCATCCTTCATTGTTGTGAGACGTGGATGTTAAAAGTGGAAGATTTGAGGAAGCTAGCTGTCTTTAACTACGTGCTCACCTACAATCTCCCGTGGTAAAATAGTATAGTATAATGAGGTTAAGCGTAGTGTAAGGTAAGGAAGGGAAGTCAATTGATGGGTTTCTGAAGCTATTATCAATTTGAATGACTAAGGCTCTTGTCACATCTGCCGAGCCACGGCTTTCATCGACCTGTAATGTTACCTGTCATCGGATTGGGTTGGAAGAATTTTTATGGTTTTCAAATAAAACAGTCTGTATCGATAATGTCTGCTTGTTGGATTGAGTCATGCAACGAGGTGGTGTCCTCGAGACCTTAATAAGCAGTGAACGGGGACTATTGGTAACGCAGATATCTTCGCTCCCTATAGTCTCCCAGGTACCTTAGGGCTTTATGTTTCTCGATGTTGCTGTTCTTTTTCCTGTACATTACAGTTCTTTACCTTTGTATTCTGTGTCGTGTGACAAACCGAACTGCTTCACTTCTGTGGAAATTTTGATGTTGAAACTCAGTCAGTCCATTAACAGCCCGAACTCTCAATGTCCTGGTGTATGCCTTAGTGTGTTAACTTTTATTTATAAGTTCTATTGGACAACTATTCGTTTAAAGCTTTCCTTATGTACATTCGCATGCCATTCCGAGATAAACATCAGAGATATAGCTTCAATTTTATCTATAAGCTTTAAAAAACAGTTGAAAGATTGATAAGAGTGTTAGGGTTGTTAGCTGAGTTTATTGACTAAGTGATGAGGATAAGTGTACTATTTTGTCCGTCTTTACAGTTGAAATTATCACAAAAGATATTAATTAAGCTAACCATTGTACTAAAAATTCATTAGCTTGAAAGTGAGAAAGAAATATGCAGAATTTATAATTAAACAGTATACAAAAATTTATTTATTAACCTTCATTGATGTAAAACCTATTTGTGCATATTAGAATATGTAGGTTATTTTTATCTCTCTAGAATAAATCGATCAGTATAGTATGACCTGTAAAAAAGTGGTTTATACATTTATCTCTAGAGTTTTGCACGTATTCATTTTTATTCTTATGTTAGGGTGCATATTGTTTGCTTCTTTGTTATACAAATACCTTGGGGTTAGATGTGTCTAGTAAATGCTAGAGTGTACTCAGACTAATTGTTAGGTGATGACCGAATTAACTGTAGAGTGCACGCTGCGAATACTTGTCTAACTGTCACTACAATAGTGTGCTCTATTGGGTTTAGATTATGAAGGAAGTCTGTCATTAGAAAATCCTTAAGTATTCGGTTTTTGCTCCATTATGGGTAAAATTTATTTTGATAAAGTCTCATAGTGTTATACAGTAATGTTTACTGATGACGTTTCGCGCACAATTTATCACTGCTCATAATCATGTCAAGGCACTCACACTACTTTCTAACTTCGTTTATATAATTCGATTATTTTTCATCGCTTGACTTGATTAGTAGTAGCATTTTCCATATTTCTGGTGTGAGTGATGAGTCATTCCTATTGCACGTGTTGGGTGTAGACTCGATGAACAAGGATTCCGTAATCCACCTCTCTCTCCACCTACCTATATTACTAAGAATTTTAACTCTGTCCCACCGACCATATTGTGTGGTTGTGTGTTAATGCATGCAGTGCAATGTAGTGCTGAGCTCTTTTCTAAATTACTCACTTTCGAGGGGTCAACCATTCTAACCTTAGCTAAATTCTTATGTTACCCCTGATCTACTAGTTTGACCTTTGTAGTTGACCTCACAGTCATTGAAAGGTATTTTGTCTAATTGGGTCAACTGGGTCCTTTTAACCTACATAAGAATTTAGCTGAGTTAAAAATGGTTGACCACGAGAAGATAAGTAATTTAGAAAAGAACTCAGCGATTGCACTGCATGCATTAACACACAATAGGGTGGGAGAGGGTTAAAATTCTAAGAAGTAATATAGGTAGGTGGAGAGAGAGGTTGATTACTGAATCCTTACTCATTGAGTCTACACCCGACACGTGCAATAGGAATGACTTATCACTCACACCGGAAATATGGAAAATACTACTACTAATCAAGTCAAGCGATGAAAAATAATGGAATTATACAAACGAAGTTAGAAAGTTGTGTGAGTAGTGACTTGATATGAATATGAGCAGTGATAAATTGTGCTCGAAACGTGGTCATCAGTAAACGTTACTGTATAATACTATGAGACTTTATCGAAATAAATTTTACCCGTAATGGAATTATAGTCTACCACAGTGCACAAGTTCTATCCTTATATTCCGTCTTTCAGTTACAGAATTAACGAATTTGGTAATAAACTTTTGAACCAGCTCTCACTGGTGGATATAGGGCTCATTAGGTTAATACCTCGATTTGCAGTCAATGGATAGTACCATCCACGTTCACACCATAAGTGTGACTCTTAGTCTGATACAGGAAATATCTGTTTCGAGTAAACTCCATTCAAACAACAATCCTTATCGGACTGTGAGGATATGTCTAGTCGTCTTAAGCATCTAACTTTCATCCAGTGGGTTCTGAGTTTAAATCCTATCCCACCAACTTCAGCCTGAACAACTGGATAGTATCACCAGTCCTCACATAATAATTGTGATGTTCACAGTCCAGTACCAAGCAACTAACTTAATTGTTCAACTGATGATAACGAGTAGAATCTGTCACGCTATAGGTCTAGAGTATCTCACTGATAAATTACTCCCATTATAACGCATTATATATTTCCCAGCAGTACATATTAGTGTTTGTCTTTTATCACCTAAAATAATAACCCCATAATCCACCTACTATCAATAGATTCTGACGGGTGAACACATTGGCAATTAGACAGATGTACATTGATTACAATCTAGTGATGAGTTATTGTGAATGCCTCAGTCATGTATTGACTTGACTAGTCTATTAATAATAATAATAACTACTATTCCTTTCGGTCTCGAGTGAAACATAAGGATTCAACAGAACATCTGCATTTCACTGTGTTCTCTGCAATCCTATTTAGCTGGGCCTTTACTACTGCCTATAAGCTTTCATCTTCTGCATGTCATCCTCTGATTTCTGAACTGCATAACAGATATTCAATATGACTAACATTGGTTTTATAAATCCACCTACTTCAGTGTTAAGTGTAAATAGCAAAAAAGACGTAGCATAAGTAAGGCTGTTTCAAAAGTCTAATGTACTCTGTTATTGTTTTTAATTTAACCGGCTATCATTCAGTTTTGAGATGGTATTCACCCGCTTGGGTTCGAACCCAGTACCTTCTGGTTACAAGGTGAGCTAGCTCGTAGACTAAGCCACTGGGACACGATCCAATGGCCAGCGCATGAATTCTAATTTCTGCCAATTCATGACATACCGCGACCACTTCACTGTGTCTTCTTCGATGAGTTACTGCCTCACCTTCGACCTGCTGTGCCCTACCGGTCACGGCTTCCTACTAGAACCCCAGGTTAACTGCCTGAATAGGGCCAGTCACTAGTGTGCATCAGATCAGTTTTCAAGTATTAGTTTTGTAGGGATTTTGTTTAACTGGTTGGAGGATTTCATCATGAGCTGACATTCAAGTGGGTGCGTACTGTGAAGAGTCCCAGACTAGGACGAAACAGCTATCCAGTATTCTTAGGTTTCCCATAATAATATACATCATCTGCCTACTTGAAATTCCTTTCTTCAAAAACAAACTACTTGAATGACTGATTTTGAAGATAATTTGAATCATATGAACAGTGATAGCAGTAGTGTAACAATGTAAGGCAAGACACGGAAGCCAAAGTGTATTTCATTAATCATACCGCTCTTTATATATCTACAGTTCATATTCGTTAACCAATCACTTAGTTTGTAATTTCGGTTTACATCAAACGACATCAAATAGAATGTTCAAATATACATAGTATTAAGTTGCCAATGCAGTATATAACCGTGGGAAAGGTATTCTGTCTCTAACATCAAATAGAATAATCGAATAGATGTATCGTATTCTTTTGCTAATGCAGTCTTGAATTGTGGGAATAACATTCCGACTCTAACATGAAATACGTATATTGTATACTGTTGCTATTTCCGACTTGGACTGTGGGAATATGTGAGAATCATATTCCGTTGGCACACACTGTCTATACCACACCACCACAGTAGTAGTGTAACAACAGAAGATAAGGGCCAGGCAACAGGTCGTTTATTAAGGAAATGAAAGCATATTTATATATTTTCATGTACATTATTATAGATTAGTTAAGCAAATAAACACAGTCTTCTGATTGGTTGTTTCTCACTTAAATTTAATCTTTCACCTCTTTGTGACTGCTTCTTGAATATCAGATCATATATATGCTAACTGTATCCGCCTACGCAAAGTCTGCTGTGGTCGGTTTTGAATCAATCTTTGTTCACATTTTCTCACGACAAATCTTGGGAACGTAAATATTGACGTCAATTACTGTCTACCAATTTGGCTAGTAGACAGCTCTCACCACAGTAGTTGTTATAATGATAACTCTTGATCCTACCTGTTATTTAAATCTGTAATCATCCTACTATTCGTTTCGCTAACTAACGAAACTAATTTTACTCGTATATGGCATTCTGTTTAGATGTGATTTAAATAATCTCCCTTAGCGATAAAGTATTATTGTGTGTTACTTTCACACAATAAACCTTTCCGTGCATAAAACTATGAATGTGTTTTTCATCAGCATTCTGATATTGTCTGTTATGCGTTATAGATAATTTAAGGTCGATATTTTCGGCCTTTAATTTCTCTTGCATCAATAGTCTATTCACTACACATTTAGTCAGAAAACACATTGATCTGTAAAAATACGCTTAGTAGTAGTGTTGTGATCACTTTGTAGAGGTTTCTACATCTGGCCCCATTAGATTTATTTAAGAAGTATACTTCATGATTACATAGTATTACTGTGATGTTAGACGTTTGAAGGCAAATTAGGCAAGTAGTCCTCAACTATGATTTAGTGCTTACTGGCACTCAGCAGAAGCAACATGGTGTACTTTCAAGCTTGAAAAGATATAAACCTGTGTTGCTCAGTGCTATATTCAGAGACTTCACCATTGAGCTGTCGTATTAAAAAGCATTGTTAATTCAAATCTTCAATGTGGTATTGTACCTCGGATATTGATTAGCAAATAAAAAATTAATTTGAATAAGGCATTAAGAAGACAAATTTCGCGAGATGATATCATTTCGTAGTTTCTGTACAACCGCTTTACAACTAACATGGTTAACAATAATAAAATAAAGATCATGACAATTACTCAGTTAAATAAAAAACAAAAGTAAATACTGATCACCAATCATATTTAGATAGGTCATGTTGTCCATGGTAGGCGAAGATTGAAGTCTGTTGATTTTTGTACACACAGTTTAGGCTGTATGTGATTAATCCAAAGTGCTTCCATCACCTTCAATAACCTTGAATTAGAGTTATGTGAAATAATTGTGAAACAGTCATTAATATTGATTTCGTGACCTGACATTAATAAGTGTTTTGCAATGGATGATGCTGGATTTGTATTCAGATTAATCGCATTGGGATTTTCTATTTGATTTAGTAACCATTTTGGAACATGTCCTTTCGACGACATTAGAACATTCTGTTGGTTCTACCTATATAGGTGTCACCGCAAAACACTTATTAATGTCAGGTCACAAAATAAATATTAACGACTGTTTCACAGTTATTTCACATAACTCTAATTCAAGGTTATTGAAGGTGATGGAAGCACTTTGGATTAATCACATACAGCCTAAACTGTGTGTACAAAAATCAACAGACTTCAATCTTCGCCTACCATGGACAACACGACCTATCTCAATATGATTGGTCATTAGTATGTACTTGTGTGTTTTTTTATTTAACTGAGTAATTGTCATGATCTTTATTTTATTATTGTTAACCATGTTAGTTGTAAAGCGGTTGTAAAGAAACTACGAAATGATATCATCTCGCGAAATTTGTCTTCTTATTGCCTTATTCAAATTTATCAAAGGGACTAATTGTTTTAATAGTGATTTCACCGTGTACACTTTTGTCTACACAATTTAGTTGACGGAAAATAGTCATCTTATAAGGCGTTTTGTGCGTCTGTGGCATAGCGGTTAGGACACTCGCCGACGTTGCACATGGTCCGGGGTTCGATCCCCGGCCGACACACTCCTTTACCTCGTTTAGCCAGAAATAATTCTGGTGAAGGGGAAAGGTTGGGCATGAGGCTAGCAACCTCATCCTGTAAAATAAAACAATGCTACAGAGACTTCAAGCCACAAGCTTGAAGCCCTATGTTTCACTGGGGAGCGTGAAGGAAAAAAAAATAAGGCGTTTTATCTACTTCTGCATCTGATGTTAGTTGCGTATAAAAAGTATTCTAAGTAGTCGTGCATACTAAGAACTTCTATCAATATCAGATTAAAACAGTACTATGCGATGTCATATGACGTATTGTGACTGACACAGATCTGCTGGTCGCTTTTCCTCTTGTCTGGGAATTGTCACTTGTAAGTGCCTGTGAATTAGGTTGCATCTGAGACTATGGAGCTAAGAGTTTCAGTGGAAACAACGTCATTCATTTGGGTCCACATGAGAAATCTTTAGTAGGACGAAACGCACATTATGTATCCCACTGGTAGCTGGTTACATTACTGTAAGAATAAAACTTAGGCTTTATGGTAGAGTATGATTCCATTTTGGATGAAATTTTATTTTGATGAAGTCAGACAGTGTTACATCACTATTTGGATCATAGTCATATCTGGGCAGTAATTTTGAGGGAAGTGGGGAAAATATAAATGTAAGTTAGTGTCATATTTCAAAAGTAATAATCAGCTGATAAAAGTCAAAGATGGGTATATATTATAGGTTTCCAGGCCGTAAGTGTTACGAACTTCCTGGAATAATTTGAGCGCCGAGTCAGATTGATTCATTATAAATTATTTAAATTAATCCCAGCGTGTTAAGAAAATCAAAACAAGATTTTTCTGAACGTTTCGCTGTGTAAGCCACAACTTCTTCAGCAGATTTATTCGAATTATTATTAATCATCAAGGTATATAGTCAAAAATTTTACATAAATCGAAATCAGTTTATTTGAAGGTCATTTGTCCATGGACATCTTTACCCATAGAAAATATGTAAGCAGTCATCACATATATTTGTAATGACTAATGTCAAGTTGTTGTTGTGTTCATTCTTCTTTAGTTAATTTGTACAGATTAGTTTTGTATGAGTGTCTGTTTGTGTATGTATGTTATTTGTCATATAGAAAATACGTGAATTCATATGTGATAAACATGATCCTACATATTTTAAAAGGTCATGGAGGCTCATATAGTGTTTATTGATTTTTTTCATCTGTCTTGCTTCATAAGAGTTTACCATATAGGTGATAAGTCTATCCCTTCTTTTAATATTCACTGCATTCGATGTGGTTAAGATGTGCAAGGCTTCAGAAGTCAATCTTTCTTTATGTGAATGAAATCCTCTTCCAAGAATTTCGACATTGTCGAAATCAGTATTATGTCCGCTGTCTATAGCATGCATTGCTATAACCGATCTTTTTTCTAGACTTCAGATAAATTCATTGTTCTATTATTTTGGAAAAGGAGCATGAAATGTACCACATGTATTTTTTTTATTGTCTTGCATTGAAGATGAGAGATGAACACGGAAAATTTCATCTGATTAACGAAGTATACACCAGTGGAAATGCTGAATAGGATAGGTGTTAAATAAGTAATCAGTTAACGTATTTTTCCTGGACATTCCATGAGTAAGGAAACTCTGTATCGAAAGTAAGAGTTCATAGTCGAAGCAAAATTATTGATGATAATGGATATCAACTGTTGATGTGTAGCTATCTGGGTAGCCATATTGATAGAAATTTATGAGTTTGAGCAAAGTAGGAACAAACGTTGGTGCAGAATAACATGGACTCATTTTATTTCACCAGTTCTCGTCAGCTGCACACAACCGATAACCTTTAGTAAATAAAAATCAGAGTGGAATTTTAACATACTTTTGTCATCAACAAATATATTATAAGAGTGTCTTGGTAAGGTAAAACATCAGGATGACAAGGTAGCTGAAGTGTAAGTATCTCTGTGTACATACATATCTTGCAAGAGAGAAATTTCTAGAAAATTAATTGACATATTTGTTGTTAGGCTGGTAACAAAAAATTACTAACAGCTACACAATTAGATAAGAGAATATTAAAATTTGGTGTGCAAGAGGTCAGATAAAAAGGTGATGATTATGTAATATGGTGAGTAGAACTCATAAGGTCAAGAAAAATGGTCTCTTATGGAAGAAACGAGGTGCGGGGACATTGATAAGTTAAGTTATTGGAGTTAGAAAACGAAAAGTCATAAAGGGATGAGTCACCAGAGTAACTGGAGTCCAACGACAGATTCCTTTTGAACAAATAGGTCAAGTTTTAGCCGTTTTATTTCGATAGCCTCAGCAAAGTAAAGAAAATTTGAGCTATTTTGTCTGTTAATTATTTTGAATGATACCAGAGCATCTATCAGGTGTTTGGTAATTGAAGAGCTTATATTACTTGGCCATTTTAACCGGAAGCTCCTTGGTACATGTCCGTTCTTCCAATGTAACTGTTCTCGAAGATACATGTGAATTGGTATATACAGTTGGAGGTGACATATGAGGGGTACTTATCGATCTTTGACTGCACCATCGAGGAAGATGTTCGGAGAAGAGAGACTAGTTTTGCAGCAGGATACGTCCTGGACAGGGCTGCGATTAACATTTTATTTATGATTCTCATTGTGTCATCGCCTTTGAAGTGGAGTTTGATGAAAACCGGCTTCTTGCTGGCCGTAAGTTCATCAGGATTCTTACATTCATTCCTATCATATTTGTCGATGAAACTTTGTAGATAACCATTTTCTTTCAAGCAGTTCTCAAGCAGCATTAGTTCACTGTCTTATATATGAGGTGAACTTATTCTTTTCGCTCTGGAGAGAAGGTTCTTCACCAACGCTCGTTTGTAACTGACTGGGCAGAAGCTGTTGAAGTTTAAGTAGAGAGCACTCCATGTATCTTTACCATATAACGATATCTCGTGTGTCCTATCCGTTTTCCTTTCCAAGTTTATATTCTGGAAGTGGAAATTATCAGCGTCTTCGTGCTCCATCGTGAAAGTCATACTCTTATGTACAATGTCGAATAAGCCCAATAGAGAAGAAGCGTGACTTAAATCATTGCATACAATGAATATGTTATCTGCGTATCTATAGGAGGCTGTTGTTTCATCAATTGGCCACTTGAGTTTAGGCTGTTCTAGATTAGCCATAAAAATACCTTTTCTGAAATGCTCACGAATAGCAGGTGCCTCTCTTTAAAGTTATATTCAACTCATTACAACATATATATATATAAATGATCATGGATGGTTATTTCTCTTGATGATATTTTTTCTCCTTATATCAATCACTCATCATTGTTTGTGAAAATTGTTTCATAGTTGCGTCTTTTGTAAAAAAAATTATTCTTCAATACACAAACTTATTATAAATAAATTTATCCCAATGAATGGTGGGGATGGAATGGGATTAACTCTGGCACGCTTTAGCGACTCAGCGATTGACTTGAACTGCGATTTGCAAATGTTTGACATGGGATTCGCTCCTGCTGTCAAATGTAAGATGATGAGGCTACATGAGAGGACTACACTGACTCACTCCTAGCTTAAAGATAGAGAGTGAAGTGGTTAGGGGACCGTGTTGACCACTTCACTTATTCGGGAAGTTGCATCAGCCAACGGTAGTGGGTTGATCGCTGACGAAATCTCAGCACGGATACAGAGGGCTAGTTTTGCATATGCCAGTTTACACCGTCTGTGGCGTGTAGACGTTATATCCGGCTGGCTTTCGACCAAAGGACGTGTGTACTGCTCAGCAGTCCGCTCCGTCCTCCTTTATGGCTGTCTGTGAGACATGGTCATTGAGAGTGGAGGACATGAAAAGTCAGGCTAGCTGTGTTTGATGATAGGTGCCTGCGTTCTATCTCCCGTGTTAGATGGTGGTATCATAGGGTGAGCAATATTGAGGTTAGGCATCGGTCAAGTGCTAGGTATGTGGGAGGGGGAGAAATCAATAGACGAGGTTATGAAGTTACATGGATTGAGATGGTTGCGACATGTGTTACGTTTACCTAGCCATCGTTTTCCTCGACAACGGGGAATGTTTGCTGACATAGGGTAGATCAGTTTAGAAAAGAGCTATTGGTGGTCAAACCAAAACATAGCTTGGTCTGTTCATGAAATGCATAACAGTTAGCTTAAGTGAGCCACGTCGGAAGGTGTATGCTTCCTGGTTGTGGTCGTCGGGATGGTTAGAAATAATGCTTGGAGACAATTGGTGATATCTCTGTTTTGAATCTCTTTTTCCTAAGTTCTCTTGCTTTGTGTGTTGAGTGAATTGTGGCAACTGGAAGTGCTGCACAACTGTGCAAAGTTCTATTTTGAAACCAGTCAGTCAGTCAGTCAGGTGGGTGTTATTATCGAAGAATATGTATATTAAAATTTTCAAATGAAATTCTGATGATTTCTCACCTTGGACTGTGTACAGTTTTCGATTGATGAATTTGTTCCTGTGTTTTACTAGTATGTCCATGAATTTGTGTAGTTTGAACTGAGTCGAACCATGTACACTGTTGATGAGCTTGACTTCAGAATAGGCAAGATATATGTATTCGGTGCTTAGATCATTTCTATTTTGCTAGTAATCTATGTGTTTGTCAAGATTTATTATTTGAGAACATAATGAAATATTTTTATTTTATTGAAATTGTCAACTCCCGTCTTATAGTTATGTATTTTTTCTCTCTCTTTATTGATTGACTGATAACATTAATTTTCACTCAAGTATTGGTTTGTAGGGCCATTGGATTGGGTCCCAGTGGCTCAATGGTCTAAGAGCTCGCCTTGTAAGCAAAAGGTCCTGGGTTCGAACCCCGGTGGGTGCGTACTGTGAAGAGTCCGAAACAAGGGCGAAACAGCTGTCCAGTACTCCCAGTTTTTCCAATGGTTCTCTGACCAATGCCAGCTCATGATGAAATACTGTAACCAGGTAATTGACACTGACAATTTGTTCTGGTTGTTATGGTTGTGAACATAAGCCAAATGTGCTTGTCCTTTGAATACAATCTATCCTAGATGAAGTAAGACGAACATAATTACCTTTACCATTGTAGATTATTCATCTGTAGAGAAGTTTATGTAATGTTCATTTATTTCTTTCTTCATATTTTAACAATAGTTATCAAGTCTAGAATTAATTCGCTTCATATCAAGATATTTTCAAATAACTATATTTCTAAGGTGCTTTCATGTGGTTAAAGTTTGTTATCGTATTAACAGAATTAATTAAATTGATAATCCCCAATGTGACATAAAAATATTTATATATATATATATAAGTTACAATAGACAATAATAATCAGTGCTAGTGTGTGTGTGTGTGTGTGTGTGTGTGTGTGTGTGTGTGTTAGACTTTGACAGTGAATAGAAGTACTAAAATGCTGCAATCATATTAGTGTATAGGATTATGAGTCACTATTGTTTAGATATATTAATGAATAACTAAATAGATAGAGGTCAACCTAAAGTTCAATGAACATGTGTGAAATAGATGATCAGAAAGCAAAGTTAATTCGGGAATGTGAATATGTGAATATAATATGATGGAGACGAAATAGGATGAGTGAAATGTTGTTCAAGTAGTAGACTAGATATGATGTTAGAATATGATAAGATAAAGTAAACACCTACTCTAGACATCCACTGGTGCACATTAATGTCTCGAAAATGTTACCTCGAATGACTAATTCCATGTGCACTCACTCATGTGTTCACCTGCTCTTACGGAGCTAGTTACATAGGACGTTCGTCGAGAAACATATCCCACCGTGTTGGAGAGCGCCTTCCAGTTCGGTCGAGTAAAGGAGAATGTAGAGGTATTAATTCATCCATACTGCAACATAATGTAGATACTGACCACGACACAGCATCTGACACATCGTTTAATATAGTCTGCAAAGTCCGACAAAGTTTCCCGAAAGGGACACGACTGCATTTGCTTTGTATAGCAGAGGCTTTGGCAATACATACCATAAAGCCAGAACTTTGTGTACGAAAACAATTTGCACGATCTCTTTCGTTATCATGGTCTTGACTTTACTATGCCATTCGCATAACAACTTTTTCTTATCCTTCTTTATTCCGTATTCCATTTTTGTTTCATTTCATTTTACTTTATGTTTTCATATTCTAACAACATTTCATCCATCCCATTTCTTTTCCATCATAATATATTCACCTATTCACATTCCCGAATTAACTTTGCTTTCTGATCATCTATTTCACACATGTTCATTGAACTTTAGGTTGACCTCTATCTATTTAGTTATTCATTCATATATCTAAATAATGGTGACTCATAATCCTATACACTAATATGATTGCAGCACTTAAGTACTTCTATTCACTGTCAATGTCTAACACGCCCACACACAGTCAACAAAGCTGATTGTTATTGTCAATTGTATTTCATATATTTATACTATTGTAGAGTTATGAAAATGAATTTTTTTCGCTGAATTCTCAGTTTTAATATGTATATCTATCTGGTTAGAGTTTTGCATTGACCCGTTTATTCATGTCAACACATTGCTATTTTGAATACTCTACGGTTTTAGTGTTAAATCTCTTTGATCATTCAATAGTGCTTCAACTGAATTAACCCAATGCTTATTGGTTTTTTATCATGATAGAAATTTTATAATGCTTAATGGAATATATCTTTCTCATAGTAAATTTAAAATACTCAACATGGTTAGAGGGAAACGCTGAGATGTAACGAATTTGTAAATGTCAGTCTTACTCGTCAGATGAATATTCTACAAGCGTTGTCATTTTTACTGGTTTGTAAAGTTAGGATATGTATATGCAAACAAATTAAGGATCATTTACTACAAAATATTCTTAGCGAAGACACTTTTTTCAACGATTTTACTATAGCAGCCTAAAACGAGACCATATGAGCAGAATGATGACCTTGAGCAACCAGTAAGATGACCTTGTAGTTGACAGAAGAACATGTGTATGATGTAGACGAATTACGTAGCAGATTTCACCCATATCTAAGTATTTGAGTACTGCTAAGGACAACAGGCTCATTGGGAGGGAGAAAAGGTATAGCCAAGTGTCTTCCTTGGGCACTATTCGCAATGTGGTCAATCCTACGGACGATTTCGTCAATTCTTTCGATGAGACTCAGAAAAATTCCACCAGAAGTTTGTAGAGTCACCAAGAAAAAGGGATCCAAAAGGTCAATATAGATATATATATAGACATTTTTTTTTCAAAATACACACTTCTGCTTCAGACGCATCTGATTGGTCGATAAAGATTTGTCAGGGTCTTAATTGGGTAGTTTCGTTTTGGTTTGCTATAGTTTAGAGTCACCTAGCATTCATTTATTCACGGGCTAGATATTTAGATACCCTTGATATAAATGAAAACGCCTGTTTTATTAATTTAAACACAAACTTGGTACAATATAGACAGTAAGAGATGCGCCACTTAAAAAAACAATCAAACAGAATATATAAATTGTGCAATTAGTCATAATAGTAGTGATAATAATAATAATAGTAACAATAATAGTAATAATAAAAATGGTCTTATCAATATTAGGGATGAAAAAGTGAGGCAATCTGTGATAACACGAATAATGAAAAACAGCATGATTAAACAAACAACTGTTCAGATGGAAGTAGTCGATAAAGGCTAGTAAAAACAAATGAACCGATTAAGTAATGTTAGATTGTAAGGGAAGGAAATGAAACACGTTTATAATGAACATAAGATTAAGGGATGATAAGAAAGGGGTTGAAAATATAAACAGAGGGTGGTGTAGAAGTCATTATTTGCTTATGTCTTAATAGGCCAAGGGAGGGATAATGGCTGTACGAACTTTTCTTGAATACATAGTTTTGGTTTAATAGTTCGAATGCCTATCCCCTCAGCTGTGTACAATAAACGATTACGAAGTCTATTGGAAAGATTCGGTGGGATACGATGAATTACTTTGAAGGCTCTCGTTTTCTTGATTACATGACCACTATCAATTAAGTGTGACAAAATTCTGATACGAATTGTTTTTGTCTGTCCTTTGCCAAACCACGATTGGAGATGTTCATCCCTTAATCTTATGTTCATTATAAACGTGTTTCATTTCCTTCCCTTACAATCTAACATTACTTAATCGGTTCATTTGTTTTTACTAGCCTTTATCGACTACTTCCATCTGAACAGTTGTTTGTTTAATCATACTGTTTTTCATTATTCGTGTTATCACAGATTGCCTCACTTTTTCATCCTTATTATCGATAAGACCATTATTATTATTAATATTATTATTACTATTATGACTAATTGCACAATTTATATTCACCAACTTATTATCCTATAGACAAAACACCATGATTGGTTTATATTTAAATTTTTATTTGTAAACTTATGTATGTATGAGATCTAATTGAAAACAATATTGTTCGCTTAAATGTTTTGTTCTAAATTTTACTATGGGAATATTTAATATAAATAGAATATATGAAAAGTAAGTGTTGAATGACTGAAGAACAACATCACGAAAGCCGGCATGCATATTTGTCGAGAGCATTAAAACAGTGTTCTCATCACTTCATGTTACTTTCACGAAGATGAGGTAAGGAGGAAGTTACAGCATGTTTGATTCTTCTTCAATTTCTGTTAGCACTTTGAGCGACTGATTAAGATTATTTCTCGAATACTATTCAAGCAGTTGTGTCAGACCAACATGTCGTAGTTTCCTATCACAAGTATTCTTATGTTGGAAGATCAAAATAGATAGTGTGCAGGTTAAGCTTAGAACTAATTGTTTTATAAGTCGGTAAGACATTAATACATTGTGTATAACGAAAAAACTTATACAATACATCAAATGGAACTTATATATCCTTCTATTCTCCTGATAGATTTCATGAGTAAATAATTTATTTACGAAGTTTGTTTTCTAGCGTAGCATAAACGTAAAATGTTTTTGTTCAATTTTGATATTTTGTCATAAGTCTTTTGAAAATTCAAATAAACTTTCTTTTCCGAGTACATTTATTTTGTTACTCAATATTCAGTAACCAGTCTCTTTTAAACAATTATATTATCATGTCGTACAATCGTATATATAAATATATATATATATCTTTGTTCTTCAGGTTCCGTGCGAAGAAGGAAACACAAGTGTAAAAAGAAGAATAAAAGTAGAACCTGTAGTAGCCACACAAGTTGCAGACATACTCTTCACGAATGCAAAGAACATTCAATATCTCCAAAAGAAATGGTTACTTCATTCAGTGGAAATCCTGTAGTTTATCCACCTTGTGTACGTCTCATGGTACTTGCATCACAGTCAGTTCAATCGGGACAGTTATACATCATCACAAGCCAAGAAGCAAAAAGCGGTTGGGGTTGCATTGGCCGATCTTCAGCACTATGCCCAATAGCGAATTTTCCAAATGACCATGAAATAAGTGAGGTAAGTAAAAAATATATATATTATCATAAGCCTGAAACTATCCACCGTCAAAAAAAGGAAGAGTAACTACAAAGCCAGAAAAACATTGGTCCAATAGGTTCAAAATCCAAAAAATACATACGCCAATATTAAGTTATACACCAGCGTATTCGTCCAACAAAATGCCTACAGTTCAATGCCAGTAAGGATTTGAATTAACTAGGCCAAGGTGTAACCAACAGCGTGAATAAACTTACTTGGCGCCGGGACCAGGGTGATCACGAATGCCCTGGCCCCAGGTGGAGGCTCGCCTTTGCACTTCGGCGTGTTGAAGCCTGCGACGATCCCTAATCGGGCTCGCTCGGACGCGTAGTTTTTGCTAGTGGGGAGGTCTTCGGATCATCCCTTTAATTAATCAAAAAAGTTATCTATCTAGCCATCTATCATGGTAAATCTGAAAACACCCATATCCGCTTAGCCCTCTCTCATCTACTCCTCTTCATCCATTCATCACTCCTAATCTACCTATCACACACATGCAGACGCCCTCGCACACACACACACACACACACTCACTCACTCACTCACACATCCGATGAGACATTCACACGGACACTGACACTCTTCAAATCTCATTCTCACTCTCAGACACTACCTTCCAAACACAATCACATTCATCATCACCATTACCACCACCATCATACTCATGATCATCAGACTTAGAACAACACTGAAACCCTATGCCCACCGTCACCATATCCATCATCATCACCACCGGTGGCGGAAGCAGCAACATCACAATCACCATGACTGACAATCTCACTCACCCCCTGCCTCCTTCTCTTGTGTCTCCTGAAATGCTAATTACACTGGTATCCATGGTGTCACTGAGTGAATTACTCAACAAGCCCCTGATTACACTACGACTCGTCAACAAGGTATCAGTCAATTGATCGCTCATGCAAGACGTACATGCAGACACTAGGTAGTAGAGGTGGGTATTCGTTCAACGATTTGACGACTTTCGGGGTTAGTGTGAAGATAGAGATGGTTGGTTTCTGGAATCCACATGCTTTTCTATTGTGTACGTGTTCGTGTCTGTGTTTGTGTGTTGCTGGTGGAGGATAGTGGAATAGTTGTGTAGTTGCATATTCGATGTTGTTAAGTGTGATGACGGTGTGTGTTTACAGTGCCAGAGGATGAGGAGATGATTGACCTATGATAATTGTGTGTGTGTGTGTGTGAATATATTCATCGTGGGGAAATGTGAGGTGTGTATGGATGTTTGGTTGATTGTGTTGTATAGAGTGATGGTTTACTTGCCAGTTTTAGTGAGAGATTTGAATATACTTGTAATGAGTTGATGTACTTGATATGTTGGGTGAGTGTTTTGACGCGTGTGCTGTGCTGTGTTGTGTTGTTTTGTGTGGTGAGTTTGGTTGTTAGATGTGTGTAGTGTCAGTTGAGAGTGGCTTGATTGACTGTGAATGAGGAGTCCTGTGTGTGTGTGTGTGTGTGTGTTATTGAGGCTGATAATTATTGTATAACGGGTGTTTGTTGTTGATAGATGATGTGTATGTATTGTGAATGTTAGGCCGATTATAATAGCGAACTTAGTTGTAGTCTACTGAATTTGTGTGCATAGTAGTATATGTAGTGTGGTCTTTGGTAATTTGAAATTGATGTGTACGTGTGTGTTTGTGATTTCGATGATGTTTGATGATTGTGATAGGTGTGATGCAATGTAATGTTTGATATGAGATAGTTGTGATGTGGTGATAGAATGTGCATGTGTATGCTGCTGGAAATAGTTTGCAAATAGTGGAATGAGAGTAAGGTGTTTGAATTTAATAGGCCAGGGTGTGTCGAACAGCGTGATTAAACTTACTTGGCGCCGGGACCAGGGTGATCACGAATGCCCTGGCCCCAGGTGGAGGCTCGCCTTTGCACTTCGGCGTGTTGAAGCCTGCGACGATCCCTAATCGGGCTCGCTCGGACGCGTAGTTTTTGCTAGTGGGGAGGTCTTCGGATCATCCCTTTAATTAATCAAAAAAGTTATCTATCTAGCCATCTATCATGGTAAATCTGAAAACACCCATATCCGCTTAGCCCTCTCTCATCTACTCCTCTTCATCCATTCATCACTCCTAATCTACCTATCACACACATGCAGACGCCCTCGCACACACACACACACACACACTCACTCACTCACTCACACATCCGATGAGACATTCACACGGACACTGACACTCTTCAAATCTCATTCTCATTCTCACTCTCAGACACTACCTTCCAAACACAATCACATTCATCATCACCATTACCACCACCATCATACTCATGATCATCCGACTTAGAACAACACTGAAACCCTATGCCCACCGTCACCATATCCATCATCATCACCACCGGTGGCGGAAGCAGCAACATCACAATCACCATGACTGACAATCTCACTCGCCCCCATGCCTCCTTCTCTTGTGTCTCCTGAAATGCTAATTACACTGGTATCCATGGTGTCACTGAATGAATTACTCAACAAGCCCCTGATTACACTACGACTCGTCAACAAGGTATCAGTCAATTGATCGCTCATGCAAGACGTACATGCAGACACTAGGTAGTAGAGGTGGGTATTCGTTCAACGATTTGACGACTTTCGGGGTTAGTGTGAAGATAGAGATGGTTGGTTTCTGGAATCCACATGCTTTTCTATTGTGTACGTGTTCGTGTCTGTGTTTGTGTGTTGCTGGTGGAGGATAGTGGAATAGTTGTGTAGTTGCATATTCGATGTTGTTAAGTGTGATGACGGTGTGTGTTTACAGTGCCAGAGGATGAGGAGATGATTGACCTGTGATAATTGTGTGTGTGTGTGTGTGTGAATATATTCATCGTGGGGAAATGTGAGGTGTGTATGGATGTTTGGTTGATTGTGTTGTATAGAGTGATGGTTTACTTGCCAGTTTTAGTGAGAGATTTGAATATACTTGTAATGAGTTGATGTACTTGATATGTTGGGTGAGTGTTTTGACGCGTGTGCTGTGCTGTGTTGTGTTGTTTTGTGTGGTGAGTTTGGTTGTTAGATGTGTGTAGTGTCAGTTGAGAGTGGCTTGATTGACTGTGAATGAGGAGTCCTGTGTGTGTGTGTGTGTGTGTGTTATTGAGGCTGATAATTATTGTATAACGGGTGTTTGTTGTTGATAGATGATGTGTATGTATTGTGAATGTTAGGCCGATTATAATAGCGAACTTAGTTGTAGTCTACTGAATTTGTGTGCATAGTAGTATATGTAGTGTGGTCTTTGGTAATTTGAAATTGATGTGTACGTGTGTGTTTGTGATTTCGATGATGTTTGATGATTGTGATAGGTGTGATGCAATGTAATGTTTGATATGAGATAGTTGTGATGTGGTGATAGAATGTGCATGTGTATGCTGCTGGAAATAGTTTGCAAATAGTGGAATGAGAGTAAGGTGTTTGAATTTAATAGGCCAGGGTGTGTCGAACAGCGTGATTAAACTTACTTGGCGCCGGGACCAGGGTGATCACGAATGCCCTGGCCCCAGGTGGAGGCTCGCCTTTGCACTTCGGCGTGTTGAAGCCTGCGACGATCCCTAATCGGGCTCGCTCGGACGCGTAGTTTTTGCTAGTGGGGAGGTCTTCGGATCATCCCTTTAATTAATCAAAAAAGTTATCTATCTAGCCATCTATCATGGTAAATCTGAAAACACCCATATCCGCTTAGCCCTCTCTCATCTACTCCTCTTCATCCATTCATCACTCCTAATCTACCTATCACACACATGCAGACGCCCTCGCACACACACACACACTCACTCACTCACTCACTCACTCACACATCCGATGAGACATTCACACGGACACTGACACTCTTCAAATCTCATTCTCACTCTCAGACACTACCTTCCAAACACAATCACATTCATCATCACCATTACCACCACCATCATACTCATGATCATCAGACTTAGAACAACACTGAAACCCTATGCCCACCGTCACCATATCCATCATCATCACCACCGGTGGCGGAAGCAGCAACATCACAATCACCATGACTGACAATCTCACTCACCCCCATGCCTCCTTCTCTTGTGTCTCCTGAAATGCTAATTACACTGGTATCCATGGTGTCACTGAGTGAATTACCCAACAAGCCCCTGATTACACTACGACTCGTCAACAAGGTATCAGTCAATTGATCGTTCATGCAAGACGTACATGCAGACACTAGGTAGTAGAGGTGGGTATTCGTTCAACGATTTGACGACTTTCGGGGTTAGTGTGAAGATAGAGATGGTTGGTTTCTGGAATCCACATGCTTTTCTATTGTGTACGTGTTCGTGTCTGTGTTTGTGTGTTGCTGGTGGAGGATAGTGGAATAGTTGTGTAGTTGCATATTCGATGTTGTTAAGTGTGATGACGGTGTGTGTTTACAGTGCCAGAGGATGAGGAGATGATTGACCTGTGATAATTGTGTGTGTGTGTGTGTGTGAATATATTCATCGTGGGGAAATGTGAGGTGTGTATGGATGTTTGGTTGATTGTGTTGTATAGAGTGATGGTTTACTTGCCAGTTTTAGTGAGAGATTTGAATATACTTGTAATGAGTTGATGTACTTGATATGTTGGGTGAGTGTTTTGACGCGTGTGCTGTGCTGTGTTGTGTTGTTTTGTGTGGTGAGTTTGGTTGTTAGATGTGTGTAGTGTCAGTTGAGAGTGGCTTGATTGACTGTGAATGAGGAGTCCTGTGTGTGTGTGTGTGTGTGTGTTTATTGAGGCTGATAATTATTGTATAACGGGTGTTTGTTGTTGATAGATGATGTGTATGTATTGTGAATGTTAGGCCGATTATAATAGCGAACTTAGTTGTAGTCTACTGAATTTGTGTGCATAGTAGTATATGTAGTGTGGTCTTTGGTAATTTGAAATTGATGTGTACGTGTGTGTTTGTGATTTCGATGATGTTTGATGATTGTGATAGGTGTGATGCAATGTAATGTTTGATATGAGATAGTTGTGATGTGGTGATAGAATGTGCATGTGTATGCTGCTGGAAATAGTTTGCAAATAGTGGAATGAGAGTAAGGTGTTTGAATTTAATAGGCCAGGGTGTGTCGAACAGCGTGATTAAACTTACTTGGCGCCGGGACCAGGGTGATCACGAATGCCCTGGCCCCAGGTGGAGGCTCGCCTTTGCACTTCGGCGTGTTGAAGCCTGCGACGATCCCTAATCGGGCTCGCTCGGACGCGTAGTTTTTGCTAGTGGGGAGGTCTTCGGATCATCCCTTTAATTAATCAAAAAAGTTATCTATCTAGCCATCTATCATGGTAAATCTGAAAACACCCATATCCGCTTAGCCCTCTCTCATCTACTCCTCTTCATCCATTCATCACTCCTAATCTACCTATCACACACATGCAGACGCCCTCGCACACACACACACACTCACTCACTCACTCACTCACTCACACATCCGATGAGACATTCACACGGACACTGACACTCTTCAAATCTCATTCTCACTCTCAGACACTACCTTCCAAACACAATCACATTCATCATCACCATTACCACCACCATCATACTCATGATCATCAGACTTAGAACAACACTGAAACCCTATGCCCACCGTCACCATATCCATCATCATCACCACCGGTGGCGGAAGCAGCAACATCACAATCACCATGACTGACAATCTCACTCACCCCCTGCCTCCTTCTCTTGTGTCTCCTGAAATGCTAATTACACTGGTATCCATGGTGTCACTGAGTGAATTACCCAACAAGCCCCTGATTACACTACGACTCGTCAACAAGGTATCAGTCAATTGATCGTTCATGCAAGACGTACATGCAGACACTAGGTAGTAGAGGTGGGTATTCGTTCAACGATTTGACGACTTTCGGGGTTAGTGTGAAGATAGAGATGGTTGGTTTCTGGAATCCACATGCTTTTCTATTGTGTACGTGTTCGTGTCTGTGTTTGTGTGTTGCTGGTGGAGGATAGTGGAATAGTTGTGTAGTTGCATATTCGATGTTGTTAAGTGTGATGACGGTGTGTGTTTACAGTGCCAGAGGATGAGGAGATGATTGACCTATGATAATTGTGTGTGTGTGTGTGTGTGAATATATTCATCGTGGGGAAATGTGAGGTGTGTATGGATGTTTGGTTGATTGTGTTGTATAGAGTGATGGTTTACTTGCCAGTTTTAGTGAGAGATTTGAATATACTTGTAATGAGTTGATGTACTTGATATGTTGGGTGAGTGTTTTGACGCGTGTGCTGTGCTGTGTTGTGTTGTTTTGTGTGGTGAGTTTGGTTGTTAGATGTGTGTAGTGTCAGTTGAGAGTGGCTTGATTGACTGTGAATGAGGAGTCCTGTGTGTGTGTGTGTGTTATTGAGGCTGATAATTATTGTATAACGGGTGTTTGTTGTTGATAGATGATGTGTATGTATTGTGAATGTTAGGCCGATTATAATAGCGAACTTAGTTGTAGTCTACTGAATTTGTGTGCATAGTAGTATATGTAGTGTGGTCTTTGGTAATTTGAAATTGATGTGTACGTGTGTGTTTGTGATTTCGATGATGTTTGATGATTGTGATAGGTGTGATGCAATGTAATGTTTGATATGAGATAGTTGTGATGTGGTGATAGAATGTGCATGTGTATGCTGCTGGAAATAGTTTGCAAATAGTGGAATGAGAGTAAGGTGTTTGAATTTAATAGGCCAGGGTGTGTCGAACAGCGTGATTAAACTTACTTGGCGCCGGGACCAGGGTGATCACGAATGCCCTGGCCCCAGGTGGAGGCTCGCCTTTGCACTTCGGCGTGTTGAAGCCTGCGACGATCCCTAATCGGGCTCGCTCGGACGCGTAGTTTTTGCTAGTGGGGAGGTCTTCGGATCATCCCTTTAATTAATCAAAAAAGTTTTCTATCTAGCCATCTATCATGGTAAATCTGAAAACACCCATATCCGCTTAGCCCTCTCTCATCTACTCCTCTTCATCCATTCATCACTCCTAATCTACCTATCACACACATGCAGACGCCCTCGCACACACACACACACACACTCACTCACTCACTCACACATCCGATGAGACATTCACACGGACACTGACACTCTTCAAATCTCATTCTCACTCTCAGACACTACCTTCCAAACACAATCACATTCATCATCACCATTACCACCACCATCATACTCATGATCATCAGACTTAGAACAACACTGAAACCCTATGCCCACCGTCACCATATCCATCATCATCACCACCGGTGGCGGAAGCAGCAACATCACAATCACCATGACTGACAATCTCACTCACCCCCTGCCTCCTTCTCTTGTGTCTCCTGAAATGCTAATTACACTGGTATCCATGGTGTCACTGAGTGAATTACCCAACAAGCCCCTGATTACACTACGACTCGTCAACAAGGTATCAGTCAATTGATCGTTCATGCAAGACGTACATGCAGACACTAGGTAGTAGAGGTGGGTATTCGTTCAACGATTTGACGACTTTCGGGGTTAGTGTGAAGATAGAGATGGTTGGTTTCTGGAATCCACATGCTTTTCTATTGTGTACGTGTTCGTGTCTGTGTTTGTGTGTTCCTGGTGGAGGATAGTGGAATAGTTGTGTAGTTGCATATTCGATGTTGTTAAGTGTGATGACGGTGTGTGTTTACAGTGCCAGAGGATGAGGAGATGATTGACCTATGATAATTGTGTGTGTGTGTGTGTGTGAATATATTCATCGTGGGGAAATGTGAGGTGTGTATGGATGTTTGGTTGATTGTGTTGTATAGAGTGATGGTTTACTTGCCAGTTTTAGTGAGAGATTTGAATATACTTGTAATGAGTTGATGTACTTGATATGTTGGGTGAGTGTTTTGACGCGTGTGCTGTGCTGTGTTGTGTTGTTTTGTGTGGTGAGTTTGGCTGTTAGATGTGTGTAGTGTCAGTTGAGAGTGGCTTGATTGACTGTGAATGAGGAGTCCTGTGTGTGTTATTGAGTCTGATAATTATTGTATAACGGGTGTTTGTTGTTGATAGATGATGTGTATGTATTGTGAGTGTTAGGCCGATTATAATAGCGAACTTAGTTGTAGTCTACTGAATTTGTGTGCATAGTAGTATATGTAGTGTGGTCTTTGGTAATTTGAAATTGATGTGTACGTGTGTGTTTGTGATTTCGATGATGTTTGATGATTGTGATAGGTGTGATGCAATGTAATGTTTGATATGAGATAGTTGTGATGTGGTGATAGAATGTGCATGTGTATGCTGCTGGAAATAGTTTGCAAATAGTGGAATGAGAGTAAGGTGTTTGAATTTAATAGGCCAGGGTGTGTCGAACAGCGTGATTAAACTTACTTGGCGCCGGGACCAGGGTGATCACGAATGCCCTGGCCCCAGGTGGAGGCTCGCCTTTGCACTTCGGCGTGTTGAAGCCTGCGACGATCCCTAATCGGGCTCGCTCGGACGCGTAGTTTTTGCTAGTGGGGAGGTCTTCGGATCATCCCTTTAATTAATCAAAAAAGTTTTCTATCTAGCCATCTATCATGGTAAATCTGAAAACACCCATATCCGCTTAGCCCTCTCTCATCTACTCCTCTTCATCCATTCATCACTCCTAATCTACCTATCACACACATGCAGACGCCCTCGCACACACACACACACACACACACTCACTCACTCACTCACTCACACATCCGATGAGACATTCACACGGACACTGACACTCTTCAAATCTCATTCTCATTCTCACTCTCAGACACTACCTTCCAAACACAATCACATTCATCATCACCATTACCACCACCATCATACTCATGATCATCAGACTTAGAACAACACTGAAACCCTATGCCCACCGTCACCATATCCATCATCATCACCACCGGTGGCGGAAGCAGCAACATCACAATCACCATGACTGACAATCTCACTCACCCCCTGCCTCCTTCTCTTGTGTCTCCTGAAATGCTAATTACACTGGTATCCATGGTGTCACTGAGTGAATTACCCAACAAGCCCCTGATTACACTACGACTCGTCAACAAGGTATCAGTCAATTGATCGTTCATGCAAGACGTACATGCAGACACTAGGTAGTAGAGGTGGGTATTCGTTCAACGATTTGACGACTTTCGGGGTTAGTGTGAAGATAGAGATGGTTGGTTTCTGGAATCCACATGCTTTTCTATTGTGTACGTGTTCGTGTCTGTGTTTGTGTGTTCCTGGTGGAGGATAGTGGAATAGTTGTGTAGTTGCATATTCGATGTTGTTAAGTGTGATGACGGTGTGTGTTTACAGTGCCAGAGGATGAGGAGATGATTGACCTATGATAATTGTGTGTGTGTGTGTGTGTGAATATATTCATCGTGGGGAAATGTGAGGTGTGTATGGATGTTTGGTTGATTGTGTTGTATAGAGTGATGGTTTACTTGCCAGTTTTAGTGAGAGATTTGAATATACTTGTAATGAGTTGATGTACTTGATATGTTGGGGG